>CM068542.1:24901856-26340263 GCA_035048495.1 Euptelea pleiosperma | reverse complement strand
TGAAGGAGTTTGCTGATTCAATCAACCTTCCATTCAGGTTTGATCAGATGGTGATGGAGAAAGAAGAGGATTTTAAAGGAATTGAAGTGGGTCAGACACTGATAGCCAACTGTATGATATTCCACCAGCTCCACATGCCTAACAGGAAATTCTCATCGGTTAAGTCTTTCTTGGGTGGTGTTAGCAAATTATCCCCGAAGATGATTGTTTTAGTAGAAGAAGAGCTGTTTAATTTTTCTAAAACTCCATCTATGTCCTTTGTAGAGTTCTTCTGTGAAGCTCTCCACCATTATACTGCACTGCATGATTCACTAATGAGTAGTTTTTGTGGGGAGTATAAGGTAGGGCTGAAGGTGATTGAAGAGTTCTTGAGGCTTAGGATCATGGACTGCGTGAAGCAGTTTCCAGGTGAGAAGAATGAGAGGAAGATTTGGGGAGATGGGTTTTCTTCCTTGAAGGGATATAAAGCCATCCCAATGAGTTTTTGTAATGTTTCCCAAGCCAAGTTCTTGGTGGGTCTGTTTAGTTTGGGATATTGGGTGCAACATGAGAAGTGCAGGTTGGCTTTGTGTTGGAAATCAAGGCCTTTGACAACAGCTTCAATTTGGGTCCCCATATCAAACTCAAGGTGAGTTAGGTTGACTTCTTTTTAGTGGTTTCTTCTTAATGGATTTTAGGGTTTTGTGATGAGTAAACATTTCGAGTGAATTTTATCCGCTTTAGGGTTCTTGATGGATCAAATTACACATCTGTGGGGGCAAATATACGGGGATCTCTATTGTAAATATTAAAATATAGGTATGATTTGGAGTTTACATGTGCTAGATGTTATTATTGTATATATCCTTAATTGTAAACGATGGGAAAAAAAATATTTGATGTATGAAAATCTCGATACAGTCAATTAGTAGCCCTTTAAGTGGCGGATATTTTTTGGGCCTACTGACTGCATGGATGTTTAGCCCTCGCGTTGGTGATATACACATAAAAAATCAGCTTGATTGATGATTTCTAGCTGTTGGATTTGGTGCCTAACAGACAAGCTTGAATCCAACGGCTAGAATCACTCCTTAAAAAGTGCTAAAATCTAGTTGCTAGAGATAGCCAACAGTGGTGGACCTTGGCTGTTATTTATTTTTACAACAGTTATAACGGCCGTTGTATAACATGGATATTTTTCTGACCGCCTTTTCTGGTCTGACTTTTACACTTAATTTTGAAAAGATAATCAATTAATGTTAAAAACGTTATAACGGTTTTAAAATTACAGATAACAACCATTACCATAAGGATGAAAGTTAATAGGATATGACGCAAGACCCTTATAATGATTACACTAGTCGCTGTTGAAACCTTGTATGAAAGTCCAAATAATGATGGCGCAATTGTAATAATATAAGGGTCGTGATGTAACCAGCTGTATCTCACATCTTCCCCAACTTAAAATTAAAATAAAAAGACAATTATACCTTCTATGTTTTATCAAATCTTCCCCTACTTAGAAAACATCAAATACTTTCCTTGTCCTTTTTGTTTCTACTCATCCGCAAAGATTGATCATCGTAGATCGAAGCTCCCCTCCATCTCCTCGTCCTCCTCGAATATCCATCAAATCAAATTAACAATGGAATGAATCTCGATTTAGATAAACTAAAAATCTTCTTTTATTGAACTCAAATTGTCAATCATTGATTCTGAAGATCTCCGAGAAGAAGAATAATATTAAAAAACTCTAGAGACAATATGACCAGATCTAATAATTCTTCTCGTTCTCGCCCTATTTCACTCATATAAAAGTCCTATAGCACTATAAATGGACTCCTTCAACCAGCCCCTAAAACACATTTCTTAGTTTTATGGCATAAAAGGTTCAATTATGAAAAGGGCCACAAACTAGAAATGGGATGGAGTTCAGTAGGAGGGAGTCTAATGATTTTGGTGTGCCATTAGATTTTTGCAGATTATTCATGCACCACAAACAACGATTGATAAATATGTATTAGTCAAACATAAATACAATAAAATAATAAACAAATAATGTAAAAGAGAGTCAAAATGAAGAGACGATCGTTTAACGACGTTCGTCATCGAAATCCAGTCAACTATATATATCCTTGGCTTCATTAGTGGAGACAATCCACTGTACTCTTGTTATAATGTACAATGCTTAACCAATTGGTGGAGGGTCTAATAAAATAGGAAAACGACAATCTTAATCCTAATCAAATTAACTAGGAAACCATGAAAGTAGAACGAAAGTATGACAATACAAAAACAAGTGAATGCAGCTGATTAAATGTGATGCATGTAATGATTTGGTGTAACCAGTGTGAATGATTGAACCTCGAGATCTATGTTACAAATTAATATGGTTCTCACATAGCCCCCTCTCAGAACTGGAGCTCACCGACAAGAGATGGTTCACCTCCAAGAAGAATAAAAGTAATGTGCAATAATGTTGAGATGATCAAATGTGCTTGTTAGTTGATTTGAGTCAGGACTTGAAGCGTACGTACCCTTGATAATATTTTTGGGCTCTAAGATGTGCCTAAGACTTATATGTGCCTAGGGCTTATGTGTGTCTGTGATTTGTGAGGGCTTTGGGCTTGAGATTTATTAGGGCTTTTGGACCTAAAATTGGTCAAGGCTTTGGACCTGAGCTTGGTCAAGTATTTGAGCCTGATCTTGGTTAGGGCTTTGTGTGCCTAAGCTAGATTAAGGCTTTGTTTGCTTGGGTTTTATGACGTCCCAATCTACGATCGAGTAGTTAGTGATGATAAGGCAGATGAGAAGCCCCATTTTGGGAGGCAAAAAGAGATGGTTTAGATTAAACCAATCAAATAGTATAGAGGCTCGAGGTAAGCCCTCAAGTCTAAAGAATGTTGGCACATGTTGGATATACATAGGCACTGGCCAGTAGAAATTTGATTGGGACCCACGTATCGAATGGTATGGTATGGATTTTAACCAGTTTCGATATTTCATGACCGACGGGACAAAATCAAAGGGTCCACTGATCGGATGGTGTGGAATCAATATAGTACGATAAATGTGGAGGTCCGAGGCAACTTGTGATAAGCCCCCAATTAAGTGTGGTATATTGCCATATATGTCGCAGCTATGGTCTTGGGCTCTGCACAATGTGAGCTAAATAAGTTGAGTCTAGGTCTGGGACCAAGTCTGGTATAGTGGTGCACATATGTGCATCATGTTGCGTGCGGTAGTGTATGGAAATGAAAAGAAAGGAAGGGTTTGCATAGTGGAAGTGGCATTCGTGTATCACACCACAATAGGTGTCCCATGATACAAACAATACAAATTAATGTTATATCTTTCACTTCACAGCTTATTCTCTCGGTCTTTCTCCATTTTGCCTTTTTGTGTTTTTCTTTGTTTTTTTATTTTTCTTTATTTTATGTTTCCTTCTTTCACTCTGGCGAAGATGATTTGTTGAGACGATGCCACACTTTTTTGTTTTGGTTTCTTTGCACCAGCGTTAGATGGAGGGAGGTGTTGATCGCCTGCCATGGCCATGGAGGAAAGTTGGGCTTCTGCTAAGGCCGTTGTGTAACAAGGTTGGACTATTGTAGATCAATACCAGCTTGGCCAAGGTGGAGATGATTTGTTGAGATGATGCCACTCTTTTTTGTTTTGGTTTCTTTGCACCAGCGTCGGATGGAAAGAGGTGTTGATCGCCTGCCATGGCCATGGAAGAAAGTTGGGCTACTGCTAAGGCCGTTGTGTAACAAGGTTGGACTATTATAGATCGATACCAGCTTGGCCGAGATGGCGCTGGTCGTCGTCACCGTACAGAGGAGGTTGGTGACAGTTGTGCTATGGAGGAGGGTAGATCGACGGCGGTTGCACGTGGGTATGCTATTGGATGTTTTCTTCTTTTTTTTGGGTCGACTACGATGGAGGTGATGTGCATCCGCCAAAGGTTGATGATGTGCTACTGGTTGACGTGGAGATTGGCCAAGATGTCACCGTAGAGGCTCCATTGTTGAGTCATTTGGGGCATTGCAAGTCGAAATCTCTCCTCTTTCTCTCCATTTTTTGTCCAGTGAGGAGGTGAGGCCTTATAGGTTGAGTGCAGCCGTAATGATTCTAGAGATGAACGCCAGCCATAGCCGAAATGTTGTGTAACGGTCCTAATTCTAATTGGAGAAAGTTTCTTATTTCAGTTTGCTTTGATTAGGGTAGTTTCTATTCTACTTGGATTTTATTAAATTAGCAATTAATTTATTTAGTATGTCATCAGGTCTATAAATTGGGATGTAATCTTGGAGTTTTAGAATCAATAAGAATTCTCTAGTTTCTCAAGGTGTTGATCTCCCTTAGAGATTTTGAGGTGCCGATCTCCCTCTAATGAGATTCGTCGTAACGATCGATCAAGGTTGTTACATTGGTATCAGAGTCGTTGATTATGGATGAGTTTACAAAGCAAGTCTTGACCAATAGAAGCCATAGATGGCCGGAAGGAAGAGCTCTCGCGATTTCGGTGTAAGCTCATGGATCTGGAAGAGGTTCGATCACCATCTTCAGTGTATCATGCGTGTCGCCAGAGATCAATGGCGAAGGAAGCTTAAAAGGCAAGGATAAGGTCACATCGCCAACAAAACTGGGAGAGGTTCGACCATCTTCTTAGGTTACTCAGGTGCCACATGTGAAACCTATAACGAAGCCTATATTTGCCCCAACCAACCCGAAAGATGGGCGAAGCCAAAACCTGCCAACAAGCGGAAGTTCACGATGAAGAAGAAGTCGAAGCCGATGCTAAAAGCTAAGCCAATAAAGGCTTCGAGACTTGCGGCGAGGTATTATCCATGGAAGAGGCATTAGCTTCAAAGTCGACGAAGGTGGCAACACAAAACCCAACACAGCGACATCCATTCCAGTAGACGACGAACAACCTCGATTCCATCTACCTCAAGATTCGAGCTACTTATAACGCCTCAAGATTTGCATGAATGATGGTATATATCATTGACCCTGGTGGATGTGCGGACACTAAATGCGATTTGAGATCCTGGTGGTAATGACCTTGAGGACAAGGTCACTTCCAAGGGTGCAGGAATGTTGCGACATGGGAACTATGGCAGTCCATTCAAAATGTTACCCGTATTTCTAATCTGGAGGGCAAGGTTGTCATAAGAGGGATGGAATGTAACGGTCCTAATTCTAATTGGGGAAAGTTTCCTAGTTCAGTTTGTTTCGTTCCTATTTCAATTTGCTTTGATTAGGGTAGTTTATATTCTAGTTTGATTTGATTAAATTAGTAAGTAATTGATTTAGTAGGCCATCAAATCTATAAATTGGGGTGTAATCTTGGAGTTTAGGATCAATAAGAATTCTCTATTTTTTCAAGGTGTTGATCTCCTTCGGAGATCATGAGGTGCCGATCTCCTTCTAATGAGATTCATAGTAATGATCAAGGTCATTACATGCTGCAAGTCAGCTACAAAGAAGGGTAAAAAGGGACTTTTCTTTTTGTTCAATGCTGCAACCAAGGTGGTTGATGGAGATGTTGCACCCCCTTCCTTTTTTTTCATGAAAGCAATTCTGGTCGGGGTAGCCAGGGTGGCTTTGTAGGCCGGTAACCTATAGTGAAGTGTTGTCGGGGACATGGAAGGTTGGACATGGTGTTTGGGGGAGTCATGCACTATGTTTGTGAGGTCGGCAACCATGGCAATGTTGTTGGTTGGGGCATTTTTATGATCTTCTCCTTTTTTTCATTTGATCGGGAAGACTTTGATGGTGACTTTGCATCGTCCCCATAGTCAGTGCCATTTTGTGGTGGGTAAATATGCGTGTGCCATTGGATTTTCACAAATTCACAAACCGATAATTAAATATGTATTAATCAAACATATAAATACGGTAAAATAATAAACAAATAATTTAAGAGAGAAACAAAGTGAAGAGACGGGCATTTAACGAGGCTTGTCGCCAAAATCTAGTTGACTACATTCTTGGCCTCATTAGTGGAGGCAATCTACTATACTCATTATGATATAATGTACAATGCTTGACCTCCCTCTCCAATTGGTGGACGGTCTAATAAATAGGGAAAAGACAACCTTAATCCTAATAAAACTAGGATATCATGAAAGTAGCAAGTTTTTTATATGATAGAGATATGAGGAATTAGAATCCTAGGGGAATAGAAAGTATGCCAACCTAGCAACAATGGAATGATTCAGTGCGATGCGGGTAATGATTCGATGTAACCCAGGTGCACGATTGGATCTCTTGATTTGTGTTACAAATATGATTCCCACACAGATAATTTTAAAAATTTGACCCCCAAAAGGTATTGAACTGCCAAAATTTTACAATTCATTTAAGTACCCACCTACTGAGTACTTCTACACCAATTCGGTAAGAGCCTACCAAAAGAGTTCGGTTTGAAAAAATTGAGATCAAAAGTTTTAGAAAAGACATCGATGGTAAAGATCTTAATTTTTTTGAAAGCTAAAAATCGAGATAATTAAAAGACTTTTTATCCCAATTTTTATCCGAAATCTTTCTTGATTTTTATAATAGTGTGTTTTGGTCTCGAGACCCATAAGGAAAGAGCTTACAATTGGCCTACAAACCAATCCCATCTAATTCTCGATATGCCCGATCCTCATAGAAATTGATCAAAACATTGGTAAAAAATGTAGAAAAATCTATCTATGAGTTTAAACTAGGTCTTATGGTCAACTATATTACGTTTGAAATGTGTGAACTAAAGTATTTTGAAGTATTAGGGTGTCACACCAATAGTGATGGACCTTGGCTGTTATTGGTTATTACAACAGTTATAATGAGCCGTTGTAAGATGGTATTAATTTTCTGACCTTTTCTTTCTTTTATGGGTAATTGTAATAATATAATCCTGGTTTTCCACAAGAGATCAGATCCACTACACCTGAAATTGGGCCGTAACTTACCCCCAACACTAAAGTCCCCTAATTTGCCATATATGCACCCCAAAAAACAAAAGATAAAGCTAAATGGTGAAACATATATGTAACAAGTCAAGAAACTTGGCGTGGGGTACATTTTCCCCAACACTTGGTGTACGTACATGATCTCAATTCTTTCCATAATTGATGTTGCACGTCAAGCTCAGATCGAGGAGCTGATCTAGCTAGCAGATTTGAGAAAGTGGTATTTCTTTTCTCTTTTCATTTGCACAAGTTTGTTGGATCTCAAACCCAAGCACAAGCCTGTAATTATCTTCGCCCAAGACAAGACCCATAACTATGGTCTAGTGTAGTACCCATTATTTAGGTCTAAGCCCATTCCCCCCAGTCTATTCCCAAGCCATGCATCCCATGACATCAATCGTTTTTGGTTTATAGGTTATGTGAGGACAAATAAGGACCACACAATCCTCGAGGCTCCCAAGATCTTCATGTCGTAGATTGGTGATTGAACTTCGGTGGAGAACTTCTGGATGCTGAGAATATATCAAGATGATTGATCTGGAATAATAGAAGAGTGGATTATCCAAGATGTAGATGCTCTTTGTTCTCCACCGGAGGAGGGGGAAGAGTACTTACAAGATTCGAATCATAAATTATCACATGTTGAAATATTTGTTATGTATAACTCTAGCTCATGAATGGAATACATTTATGCTATCGTCTTTATAAATAATCAAAGAAAAATGAAGATTTGGCTTTTGTGGGAAATCTGTCAATAGGCGTGGTTATCGATTCATACCTCTAGATCTGTGGCAGTCGGCTATCTCTAGCTAGCTAGCCACTAGATTTTAGCACCTTTTAAGGAGTGATTCTTGCCGTTGGATTCAAGCATGTCTTTTGGGTACTAAATTCAACAACTCAATAACATCAATCAAGCTGACTTTTGGTGTGTATGGCATGCACCAACGGGTGGGCTAAACATCCATGCAGTCAGGGGGCCCAAAATAAATGCCCTACATAAGGCCACTCATTAACTGTATCGAGATTTCCATGCATCAAATTGTTACATATTTTCCATCATTTATAATCACTTGTAACAACTCCAAAATCATACCTAAATATTCATGAATTTTAATATTTAAAATAGAGATCCCCATATATTTGCCCCAACAGAATGTGTAATTCCCTCGAGTTGATCCATCGATCAAGAACCCTAAAGCGGAGAAGCTTTCACTCAAAATGTTTACTCATCACAAAACCCTAAAATACTTCAAGAAGAAACCACTAAAAGAAGACAACCTTACTCACCTTGAGTTTGATGTGGGGACCCAAATTGAAGCTGTTGTCAAAGGCTTGGATTTCCAACACAAAGCCAGCCTGCACTTCTCATGTTGCACCCAATATCCCAAACTAAATAGACCCACCAAGCACTTGGCTTGGGAAACATTACAAAAACTCATTGGGATGGCTTTATATCCCTTCAATGAAGAAAACCCATCTCCCCAAAACTTCCTCTCATTCTTCTCACGTGGAAATTGCCTCACACAGTCAATGATCCTAAGCCCCAAGAACTATTCAATCACCTTCAGCCCTACCTTATACTCACCCCAAATACTACTCATTAGGGAATCATAAAGTGCAGTGTAATGGTGAAGAACTTCACAGAAGAACTCTACGAAGGACATAGATGGGATTTTAGAAAAATTAAACAGCTCTTCTTCTACTAAAACAATCATCTTGGGGGATAGTTTGCTAACACCACCCAAGAAAGACTTAACCGATGAGAAGTTCCTGTTAGGCATGTGGAGCTGGTAGATCATACAGTTGGCTATCAGTGTCTGACCCACTTCAATTCCTTTAAAATCAGATCTTCTTTCTCCATCACCATCTGATCAAACCTGAATGGAAGGTTGATTGAATCCGCAAACTCCTTCAGTCTTCTCCCTGTCTGTCGAATAAGACCTGCATTTTGTGGGGAACTGACAATTGCGGTTATCCTCAAAGAAGCTTCCTTCCTCAGTGCTAGATCGACCAACAATGGTGGCCATTGGATCCCTTCCATTACCTCGAAATCGATGACGTGAACCTCCTGCTCCTTTTGGGTGGCCTCGATGTTCGCTTGGTTAGCAGTGAAGTGCACGAACTTCACGTAGGGGGAGAGCTCATGGAGCATCTGAAAGGCAGACATGGTATCTGTTCGTTTACGAACAGGTTCATATAACTGTTTAGGAGCATTGATGCTCTTATATTGTAGGCCTTGAGTGACGAAGGAAGCCAATCTATCAAATGGGCCGTCCCCATTTTCTTTATCGTATAGGAGACTGTTGATCCTCTCAGTCACAGTTGAAACGAGAGGCCAATTCTCGTCTTCGACAGCTTCAGTTCCTCTTAATAGGAGATCTATTATGCTGTTCTCCTCCATCAGCTCCTCCTGAATTTCCTTCAAATGGGAATTCTCTTTCGCCGCAGTCGAAACTACATTCTCTTGGTTTTCTTGATTCATCTCAGAACCCAACTCAGTGTCAGGGACCTTCTCAAGGCCCATTACACTATCTTAATGAATCGAATCGAAGTCCATGAGAGAATCAACTTCGAAAACAACAGCATCTGGGTTTACATTGAGATCTGTCTCCATTTGTAATAATCTTTCCATGAACCCATCATCGAAAACACCTTCTTGGATAGAATTTGGGAAGGTGGGTTCCTCTTTTTGGAAAGAAAATGAAGTTTCCAAGCTACATTCATGGAGTTCTTCGACTACGTAGATTGGCTCGGTAAGGAGACGGGTCTCCTCGTAATCCATTAGATTCTCTGACAAAGATTGAAAACTGAAATCGTGAGATGGGTATCGATTGGTTTCCATCTACACAACACATCAACATCTAAGCTGATGACCCATGCTTAAATACTGAACCCGAGGAGAAGAGGAGGGTACGTCCCATTCGGTGGAACTTTATTTCAAACCGATTATAATATATATACTAGTGGCCTCCACAGCACATTTTAGTGGAACCAGTAGAGCTATAGCTAGAGTGTGCCTGGTGGAAGGCAACTACTAACCTACGTCTATATCAACCTGACTTGTAAGACCAAGCATTTGGTCATCTAGATGATCAAAGTTCCAATTTACATACCATACAAACTAACCCATTCCCCACCCCACAATCAAACCTTTCCAATCATCAGAAGGTTAGAATCATCTACTTGTTCAGGAAGAAAGGATCAGATGGTTAAGATCAGAAGAACAATGTGATTCAGATTGTCGGGTTGGGCTCAATGTATATGACCCACACGTGAATATGATGTGTGAAGACACATGGATGACGATCTTTGGTCAGAACTCAGAAGAAGCACCAACAAACAGGTTTGGTTGTTAGCTGATATTTTAAGATCTAGAGGAAAAATGGAAGCAATTTAAAGATGCTGATAATGTAAACTATAGGGAGAGGACAAAGGAGCACATTGAGGGGGCCAATGTGTGCTTGTTCTGTTGTGAGTCTTGTGACCATACAGATCTTAAGAAAGCTAAATATGAAGAGATATTCCTTGGTTCCCAAGCAGGGCCGTCTTAATACAAGTTGAGGCCTTAGGCGAAAACTCTAAATGGGGCCTCTTTTCTTATTTTTTTTTCTTTTTTTTCAGAAATACTCCTAAATCTAAGTGAGAAGATGTCCCTTGAAAAATGTGTTATTTCAATGTTTTAAAAAAAAATATTTTATAAATTAAAAATACACGTTTTTCAAGGAGAATTCAATGGTGGATACAATGTTTACATACTTTTAAGTCTCCAAACAATTGCAGACTAGATTGGTCCGGCTGTAGCATAGTCTTGTGTGATAGGAGGGTTCGCTCACTGTATGATGTGAGCGAAGCCGATCACAACACACAATATGAGACACGTGGCACCCTCTTCGAGGGAGCAGACCGTATGGATATTTGGCCGAATCACTAGGTGGACGTACTAACCAAAAATAAACCCGATCAGTGATTTCTAAGCGTTGGATTGAAGTTATTTTTCATGGGTTGATATTAACTGTAGCAATTTGAGCATTATTGAGAGTTATTTGGGAATAAAGATCCAAAGGTTGTAAATCACTAACCAGGCTGATTTTTGGTTTGCAAGTCTACGGAGGCACTGGCCAAACATCAATATGGCCAGCGCTCTCTAAGAGTGCCACATGGCTCGTATTGTATGCTGTGATTGGCTTTGCTCACATCATGCAGTGAGCAAAGGTTTACTCGATTGGAGGGGCCTGACGCAAATTGACAGGTGGGGGCCTTTTCATAAAAAAAAAAAATTAAAAACACCTAAAACTTTCTGAAATTTGGGGGCTTTACCAATGGGGGGCCTTAGGCAACCGCCTCATCTGCCTAATGGTCAAGCCGGGCCTGTTCCCAAGCGTGTTTACGGATTTCGATCTTAAAATCTAATCGTCGTCCACGTTGTTCAACGGTGGACAAGGCGGCAAGCGACTGTCAAAGTGGGGCAGCGGTAGGCGACGCAAGCCCTTGCAAACTCCTTAACAAAATATATGCAAACAAGTGCAGCCCAAAAACTGATGCAAATGGATGCATTGTATTAGCTCAACATTTTTTCTTCCAAAAAATATTAATAATAATAATAAATGTGATAATTTTTTTATTATTATCTTTTTATTTTTATTTTTATTTTAATTTTCTATTTTTTTGATATAGTTGGTCGCAGCGCCTAACCCCAAGCTTTCCCCTCTAAAAAGTAATAATAAATTAATAAATAAATAAATAAATAAAAACATGATAACAATAATAATTTTGTGCATTTTTTTATAAAATCAAGAAATAAAATAATCCATTGTATTCTTTTGCAATTCACTGGCTACCAACCAACCAGCTAAACTTCGTTTGCATCTATTTACAGGGCGTGAACCAAACAATTGTAAGTGATTACAATGCAAGTCGCTACATTTGCACTACAGTGCAAAATGCATCCAAGTGTAACGAACCAAGCAGGGCCTTAGTGTAGGCTCGTGCTTGTAGCACCCGGAAATGTTTTTCTTCGAAGGGCATTTTGGTAAATATACAACATAAGGCAACTCCCCCTAAGTCAGGTTTGTAATTTTGATTGTAGGGCTTGTACTCAATGAGTCACCACTTTTTTGGCTTGGGTAAGGAAACATGCATGAAATGCCAGATGGTTCTGTGAGTGAGCTGGTAGTCCGAGTTTATATGTCACTTGTCCAATGCAACCAATAACTTGAAACGGTCCATATAAACGTGTTGCGAGCTTGTAGGCGGTACACTTTTGCAAGGAAACTTGACGGAACGTATCTGTAATTTAAGAAAGACCCAATTGTCCACCTTGAATGACGTTCCGTTCCTTGTCTGTTTGGACTTTCATTCGATTTTGAGCTCCTTTAACATCCGACCTGAACGGCATAACTTTTTTGGGGTTAACCGTGGGGTAGAATGACACTATTTACACATCCAACTATTGACATTGAAGTACTGGCATGCATGGTTTTACTTCGGCGTGTTAACGTGCAGATTTAATCTGGGCTGAGGTTTGCCCAAGAATGGGCAAGCCCATTATAGGCCTAAACAATTCAGACCCAAGTCCAACCCAAGAATAGTTATACAAACCAGACCATTAAATTGGGTTGAGGAATCCATTTTTGCTCAGAACTCCAAGCCGTCTCTGAGTAAAAATGCTCAATGCACCTCTGTATGAGCCACGTGGCACATTCTTCAAGACCATTGACCGTATGGATGTTCGCCCCATCCCTGGTGGACCTCCAGACCATAAACTTTCCTGATTGGTAATTTCTAACTGCTGGATCTGAGTACCTCAAATATTGCTGGAATCCCACAGCTTAAAATCAGTCCATGAAAAGACAAAAATCTAATGGCTAGAAATCACCAATCAGGCTGATTTGTTGTCTGTAGGTCCACCTTAGGGATGAGGCCAACATCCATACGGTCAAATGTCTCAAGAAAGTGCCAGGTGGCTCATACAGCCATCTTTGAGCTAAAGTAGACTCTGGGTTGAAGTGTAAGACTAGGCTTATTTTTGTTAAACTTAAAGCCCACTTACTTAATGGGCCTAAAAGCCCATCGGTGAAGATGTCCCATAAATACCTCTAATCTTATTTAATCCTTCTGGAAGTTTCCTTCGTATCTTACTTGATCAAAGGTGAAAGTTGAACCACACCAAGCCCCGGCAAAGAAAAGGGGTAAAACTTCTCGAGAGTAAAACTTCGATGACAGGGCAGCAGATCAGAGCACGTGGATTTTGTACCGGTGAACTACCTCGGCCTCATCACCCACGTACACAAGTGAGTGTTTTGGCAAAAAGCATTCGAGTACTCACCTAAGTACGTGTGCCGTGAGGCCGATGTGATGAATCCGTACAAATTCCATGTGCCCAGATCTGCTGCCCTGTCGTCAAAGTTTTATCCATAGAGAAGGCCCAGGCTCCTAGGACACTTTCAGAGTAAAACTTCTGTCACAATGGGATTGCAAATCACACAAAACACAGCCAATGAGTGCTCGGCACGTACACCTAAAAACAAAAGCACATGAGTACGTTGCAAAAGCACTTGTGTACGCGTCGAGAACTCATTGGCTGTGTTTTGTGTGATTTACAATTTCGTGTGATGGAAGTTTTACTCAAAAAATGCTAGCTCGGCACTGACAACTACAGTTGGGGGTTCTTGAAATCCACGGCCAAGCGCACGTGAGTAAAACTTCTATCACACGAAATTGTAAATCACACAATCAGAAGCCAATGAGTTCTCGGCACGTACACAAGTGCTTTTGCAACGTACCCATGTGCTTTTGTTTTTTAGGTATACGTGCCGAGAACTCAGCGCGCGTACATGAGAGGGGTCAGCAAAAAGGGGGTCCCGTGAGCTCGACCCAAAAACAAAAAAAGAGAACCTTATCCAAACTTTGTACACGTGTTCAAGTATTATTTTCTCTCTCCGAGTCTCTCTCAGTCTCCCTCTTCTTTCTGGAAGACAATTTAGAAAGTTAGCTTTTAGGTTTTGGACCACGCCATTAATGGACACTTGATTTTCTCGACGTGATCAAAATCATCAAACGACCCTCTTTGCATTCTTACTAAAAAAATTATTCTTTACATCACACTATCATTACAAGTCGTCATGGCCCACCCTGAAATGGAAATTGAGATAGGGCCCACCAAACAACATAATATCACCAAATCATAAAATTTGAATCTGACTCAGGAAGAAGACATCAAGTTATCCACTGAGTAGGTGCACCATTCATGTCTCAGCACATGTTAGTGTCCATGTAAGGGCTGGTCCGTCTATTCGATGGGTCACTCTTTAGAGAAAACTTGTGCCAGAATTGACTCAATCACCAGACAATTATTTGTTTTATGGATTTCTCCTAAATCTTGCTCATATTTATTTTTCTTACATTTAGAAGTTATGATCAAAGTTTAAAAAGGCCGCTATAACGGTATAATGGACTGGTGCGTTATTGTTTTTCGTTTGCTGTTATAACGGATGGGAAAATAATGGGAAAAAACACCACTAAGGGCCTGTTTGGTACGTGAGAAAAAGAGTTCCTACAGCGAATATTTAGCCAGGCGAATATTACCTTGGCTAAATATTTGCTCAGAGCAATATTTAACAATGTTTGGTACATGTATGAGCTAGCTCACTTCAGCTTACTTCATTTTCTTTCAATTTGAGTGGGTCCCACATATGAAAGTAAGTCAAAAATAGGCTGGGCGAGTGCGGGAACCACATATTATGTTAAAGAGTAAAAAAAAAATTGTTTTTATCTTTTTTATATATTAAAAAATTAATTTTTATTGAAAATAGTGATTTTCCGGCGAGAAAATAAAATTTTCTCACCAAGGCATAATCGGCGTGAAAATATTTTCACAGGGGGGGGGAGGGTGATCAAATGTTTTCCCGCCGCGGAGGGCAAATATGAGGGCCCGGCTAAATATTTGCCGAGGGCGAGTGGCTGCCAAACGCAGCCGGGCGAATATTTGCTCGGCCAAATATTTTATTTGCCCGCCGCGGAGCGTTACCAAACAGGCCCTAAAATTCAAAATTTTGAATTTCAAATTTTCAATAAAATTTAAAACGGACTTTTTTTAACAAATTTATTTCAGGCGGTCGATATTTTCATTATATCTCAGCGTTAAAACGGTACATAATGTAATGGGGGAGATCCGAATCCATTATAACAGCCGTTATCTTCATTATAACAGCCATTTTTTAAAATCATGGACCACTACAAAGTCACATGCTTAAATGTAGGGTATCTAGGGGTGTCAACGGGTCGGTTCCGGTTCGGTTCCTAAGGTGGCCAGAACCAGAACAATCGGTTCCGGTTCTTATCGGTTCGGTTCCTTAACGGTTCCGGTTCTCAAAGTGATGGATCTGGAACCGGAACCGATTATGTATTTCGGTCGGTTCCAGTTCCGGGTATAATGGGCCAAATCTTGAGAATATGAGAATTTTTACACTATATTTATACATTTGTACCGGTTCTTATCGGTTCGGTTCCGATTCTTATTGGTTGGGTTCCATTATTTTTTATTCGGTTCCATTATTTTTGGTTCGGTTCCGATTCCGGTTCTTTTTTAATTGGTTCCCAAAAAATGTGGAACCAGAACAGGTGTTTTCGGTTCTGGTTAAACGGCTAAAATTGACACCCCTAAGTGTATCCTTGGTCCTTGAACGTCTAGAGAACTTCTGTAGGGTGTTCTGGATGTGGATGAAGCTCCAAAGGAAAAGACAAGGGACAAAAAGCAATAGATCGAGACTACTCTCCTCCCTATAACATATCTAAAAACAAAATCTTTGAAGAACAAACCCTCGGAACGCTCAAGCCACAACCAAAAAGGGTGAATGACCACAACCTCTTGCCACAAGGCGAGAAAGCAAATATTGCCGAACTTTCAAAAGCACCTCTAACTGATCTAGGCATCACCCAAGACATCCCAAAGAAGAAAGCGCATCTAACCTCTTTAACAATACTAGGGGAACGCCACGTGCGTTGCACGTGCACCTATCACGTAGCACACTCGTAGAGATCACTCACCGTATCGATATTTAGCCTATCCTTAGATGGACCTACATGCAAAAAAATAAAAATCAGCCTATTAATGATTTGATTGGAATCATTTTCACGGGTTGTTTTTAATCGTAGATTTTGAGTATTATATGGGTATTCAAATCCAAAGGTTTGAAATCACTAAACAGATTTATATAGGTCCACCTAGGATGGGACAAACATCCATGCAGTCAATGGTCCCTAAGAGTGTACCACATGGCTTATACTAATGTCTCTCATCATCATTGATGAGCGATGTGGGCATGCTGGATATCTTGAATTGTGTAGGGCGTACTCCGATCCAGTTGTCTTTAGAACAGAGGCATTTAACGAGGAAAGGTTTACTTTTACCTTTGTGTTGTTGCTTTATAATAGTATAGATTGCAATTAAGAATGAGATGATTGAGCAATCCTCCATTCCAGCGTTTAATCAAATAGCTAACCATCGTCATCATAATCTTTTCAAGAGTTGGGCCCGGACAAAGAAATCCACCTTTTGAAGGGGTTAAGCCGGATAAGAGGGGAGACAACTTCCCTGTTTTGTTATAGAGACTAGTAAATGGCACGTGCCCACGACATTCTCTGATAAAAGCATATTGGGTGTCTTCAGTGCTCAAGCGGTATAATGAACTGGGGGTGTTACTGTTTTTTCCGTTATAACGGATTGTAATGAACATGGGCAAAAATGAAAAAATAAGGAAATAGCAGAAAATAATGATGCTAAAATTCAAAATTTGAATTTCAAATTTTCAATATGTTGCATGTGGGGGTCAAATGAGTGGGAGTGACTGAATAAATGAGGGGGATTGAGTGGTTAAAATCTATCCGTCCAAATTATATAGATGGATTTGATCTCAACCGCTTTTTATCTTATGAAGCCAGATAAGATAAGAGATAAACAACTTTCCTGTTTTGTTATATAGATGTTAAAATCGTTATAACAGACTTAACGCCCTAATGAATAATGTTCATAATCCGTTATTTTACTATTAGTTTGAAAAAAAATTAATAATAATTTGACATTTTTCTACTATAATTTGACCAGTCGTTATAACGGACATAACACCAAAATGTTGACTGTTAAAATGTCATTGCTGTCCACATTAAAATATTAAACCTTGCTTTTAATCGCTTAACCCCTTAGCATTGTGATTGGTAGAGTAACATCTCCGAAACCCTAATAAGTACCCTAAATTAAATGATTTGGGCACTAAGATCCTTTGAGAGAAGCAACACGGAGCATAAACATGATTTAAATTTAAATTGCGATCCACAATAAGATCTTGATTATGTTGGGGAGAGATTTAATAGGGCCCACCACTAGATCATCACTTTATGCAAGTTCGTTTACACGTGTCAGTGTGTGGATGTGACATGCTTAATTTACACGGATACTTTTATTTTTGGGAGAACATATGCACGGATACTCGCATAACGAGGATGATACACGCTACAGCTAATGTGTCGACTTCAATGGAAAATTACCAAAGCACCCCTTAGATATTGATCTATGGTGCATGAGATAGCATCCACGGCTAGTGTTTCTCCTTGCATCCTGCGGAAACATTCTGCTTACACACTGCTGATGCAAAGGGTGTAATGAAAATCAAGGGCCGTCCATCAATACATCGGGAGGTGGGACCCACAATTTTTTATAGCAGAGTATTTCAAGGTGCCATGGACCTACCATTATGTATTAATGGATGCTCCTGATTTGCATGACATGTCAAGAATTGTGTGAGGCAAAATTGTTCCTTTGTATATCTCAACTTCTATAAAAGCAATTGCTGAAGTGCGGATATTTCTAGAGCTTGCCGTCATTTCCATTGGAACTGGGCTGGTTCGAGGGACGCGCTTTTTTGCACTCATCTTTTCACTTGTGTTCTCGGCCATGGATTTTGAGAATCCAACAGTGCCAGAATTTTCGGGTGTGGATTCCGAGAATCCAACAACCACCGTTGGATTCTTGAAAAGACGAGTGCAAACAGCCGAGTCCCTTGATCCCAACCCTTTTTCATTAACTTCATCAAACTCCCACTTTTCCAACTTTACAATTTTGCTTTGGAACTGGGCCTTGAGTTGCTACATTTTTCAAATTCATCCCTCTAAGGAAAATTCTATTTGCGCCCCCAAAAAAAAATGAATGCCCCCCACCTTCTAAAAACTCTCCACACCCATTTCGTCATCTCTCCATGCGCACACTCATGAATGCCCCCCACCTTCTAAAAACTCTCCATGCCTGCTTCATCTCTCTCTCTCTGTCTCTCTCTGCCTTAGTCCCTACAGTGTTGAACTACCGTAGAGATACAGAGAGAGTATGTGGAGAGAAGACGAAGTGGGCGTGGGGCTATTTTCAGTAGGTAGGGGGTTTTCAGATTTTTTGGGGTGCAAATAGCTTAACTCTCTCCCTCTAAACTAATCTTCCAAACTTGCCCCTTTAGAAAAGCCAATACAGTCATTCACGCGAAACACATGTATACCTTTTAGTATTTGTATAATGGCACATGGTGTATAAAGCTGAAACCACACATAAATTGAAACGGATTGGACGATTAGAGGATCATTGGCCATAGATCGACTTGATTAACTATTATTTTGTATATGATGGGCCCTTGGATTTCTCCAAAATGTTGATTAAGGCAAATTGACTAAATGACTACCCAAGAGGATAAAATACTTATAAAAAAACAGTTAGGATAAAATGGAATCTTATTTAAAAAAATAGCGAAAAGAAAGATGCAACAACTACAAGTCTACATCTACTTTAAAACTAGATAATTACCTAATATATAGGTGTTTGGATCACCATTTTTAGACTTGAAAAAGTATTTTTTTCTACAAAAATACTTTTTCTAAAAATAATAGATTGTTTGGATAACCATTTTTTGAAAAGTATTTATTTCATAAAAAATATATTTTTTAAGCCAAAAAGTCTTTTTATAAAAAAAATAGCTGAAAGCTGTTTGTAGTAAAAATAAAGACTTCTTAAATTTTTGCTAGCTCAATGAACATAATACACAAAGAAACAGTCTTTGGTAGAAGTCCCTTTCCAAAAAAAAAAAGACATTATATTGGTGGGGCCAACTAAAAGAAGATAAAGACATTTTGCATCAGTGATGATCCAAACGATCTTTTAAAGAAAAACACATTTAAAAAAATATTTTCAGAAAAGTCATTTTTTTAAATAAATATTTTTAGAAAAATGGCGATCCAAAGTCCAAACACCCCCTAATTATTTGTAAATGAAATTATTATCTTTTAGTAGTATATAAAGCATGCTTTAAATAAGATCATGGCCTGGTTGTCACAATATAACAAAGAGTATATTATTTCTTCTTTTTAGGGGGCGTTTGGGAACAAGAAGTAAAAGCACTTCTACTTGTAGTAGAAGTTACAAGTTGATTTTTTACCTCTAAAAAAGTTATATAAATTAAAATGTCAGAAGGGGTTCTAATTTTTGAGAAGTTGTTTCTCTTTGAAGTTAAAAGCTAAAAATTTTAGCTTCAATTTTAAGTTAGTTTTTAACTTTTTATAAGTTAAAACACTAAACACATCCAAACTAACTTTTGAACTTTTTGGCTTATAAAAGTCAACAAGTTACTTATTTTTGTGTTGCCAACGCCTCCTTAATGAGCAAAGAGTATCTTCTCTTTGAAAGTTTGGAATCCCGACTTTTGACACTATTAACCTGAAACCCTGTCATATAAAAGAAAAGTTACTCAAAATTGTTTGAACTTGAAGGGGCCCATAATTTTATAGAAATAACCTTTTTGCCCTTTATTATTAAAGATTACTCAAGCAGAGTATAACTAAGGAGAGCTACCCAAATTTAGGAGAGAGGAGCATGGTTTAAATAATGGCTGTTAGAAGAAAAATAGCGGCAGTTATAATGGATTCAGACCTCCCCCGTTACGTTACGTACTGTTCTAGCACTCAGAAAATAACAGCCATTATTTTCTGTTATAACAGCTGTTTTTTTTGAGAAATTTGTGTAAAAATGCCCGTTATTTTCATTATTTTTCTGTTATTTTTTATTGAAATTTTGAAATTTAAATTTTGAATTTTTGTGTTGTTTTCTGATTTTGCCCCTGAGCATTACAATTCGTTATAACGGAAAAACGTAATGCCCCGAGTCTGTTATACCATTATAACAACCCCTTTTAAACCTTGAAGACATGCGCGCAACCCCACGTGACTGAGTGGCTGAACATTTGAGACTTTTTGGTCATGATTTACACGGGGCAATGGAGGCGATGTAATTACCAAAACGTTTTTGCAGCCTCATGTCAACAACTAAACATATGAGAAGGGTTTTTTTTTTTTTTTTTTCAGTTGGAGATTTTGTTATATATGTTCAAATCTATCGATACTATAAAGCAAAGACATGGGTCCACAAAACTTCAAAAACAAACCCTTGTAATATATTAACTATTTTAAGTTTTGAAGGGTAATTTAGTCTTTCATTCTTTTCATAATTAATTTGAATATGTAAAAGATTGTTATTTATAAAAACAACTAATCTCTTTGTAGACAATTATTTTTTCTTATTCCACATTTAGAAAATTTTGCGAGGGGGGGGGGGGGGGGGGCGGCGCTCAACTTTGCCCCCGCTCTGCCCCTGAGTGCAATGCATGTACGTGCCACCCACTAATTAGACGTTATTAGACCATTCTTTAATTAAAATTAGTTATGAAAAGTTGATAGGTTTTACAAGTGAATAGTAAGAAACTTGCAGAGATGACACTTGCAGCTCATCTAGTGAGATCTAGGAAGCTCACATCCATCTTAGAGGAAGAGGCTTTAGTAGATATCCCTATTTGGAACTGATGCCAGTCAGATCAGTAGAGGAGAGGATAGGGTTAGAGGGAGTACCGGAGTAGGGGGTTGTTGGGTCTTAGGGAGTGTGGGTTGGGTGAGTTGAGTGGTGTTCATCATGGCTCTTAAAATTTTGTCTTGGAATGTGAGGGGCCTTGGTAATAGTGCAAAACGTTCAGTAGTTAAGAAGATGATCTTATCACATAAACCCCATATTGTGGCCATTCAGAAAACCAAATTGTCCACTATTGATGTAGCGATGATTGGTCCAATTTGGAGGAGCGATATTGGATGGTGTGTGGCACTATCTCTTGGAGCCTCATGAGGTATTATCCTCTTGTGGGATTTGAATTTGATTGAGGTTATGGACACCTTGACTGGGGCCTTTTTGGTGTCCATTCTAGGTAAGCTAAAAGGGGCGTAGTTGGAGTGGATGTTCTCAGGAGTCTATGGTCCAGTTCTTCAGGGAGAAAAATATTAGTTTTGACAACAGCTAGAGGATGTCAGAGGAGTAGTAGGAAATTCATTCACCTGGACGACTGTTCAAGATATTCCTAGTCTTAGCAGGCTTGATAGGTTTATTGTAGATGGGGAATGGAAAGAGTTGTTCCCAAGCCTAATCCAACATGGGCTGCCACGTGTCACTTCAGATCACGTACCTATTTGCTTGGAATGTGGAGTTTTCAACCAAAGACCCTCACCATTCTAATTCGAGAACATGTGGTTGAAACACGAAGGATTCATAGAGCTAGTTAGAGGTTGGTGTGAGTCCTTCGAGTTTGTTAGCAGTGCGAGATTTGTGATGAGGAGCAAACTTAAGGCTTTGAAGGCAAAACTGAAAGAGTGAAATAAAAAAGAGTTTGGGAAGGTAGAAGAAAGAATGAGATATGTTCTGGAACAGATTGAGTGTATAGATGCTACGGAGCAATTGAGAAATTTAGAATTGGAGGAGATCGAGCCTAAGGAAGATCTAAAGAAAGAATTTAAAAAATAGGCCCTATTAGATGAGATAAGCTGGAGGTAAAAGTCGAGAGTAAAATGGTTAGAAGAAAGGGATAATAACACAAAATTCTTCCATAAGACGACCAATATTAGGAGAAGGCAGGAACAATCTTATCTCGCCCGTTAATATCAAGAACGAGAGGTTTGTGGAGGACGAAGAAATTAGGGATCGCATTGTCTCTTTCTACTTCGAATTTATACATTGAAACCTACCGTGCTAGACCCAAACTAGACGGCCTTGCTTTTGACACATTTGTAAGGAGTCTAGAGTGACACTCGAGAGATCTTTTAGTGAGGAGGTGAAGTCAACCATCTTTGATCTTTCAGGGGAGAAAGCTCTAGGACCCGATGGAATATTAACATCTTTAGAAGCTTGTTGGGAATGTCATCAAATCAGACTTGATGAAAGTGTTTGAGGACCTCTTTCTGAGGAATCATTTGGACTTCGAAAGCAAACAAACATTTATAGTTCTAATCCCTAAAACTCAAGGAGTAGAGGACATTAAATATTTCAGACCTATCAGCCTCCTAGGGTTTGTTTATAAAATAGTCATCGAGGTTCTAGCATTCAGATTGAAAGTGGTGATGAGTGAGATTATTTTGGGTGAACAAGGAGAGTTTATGAAAGGAAACAAATTCTAGACGGGCTGCTGATTGCAAACGAATGCATAGATTCGAGGCAACATATTGGATCACCAAGTTTAATTTGTAAAATAGACATGGAAAAGGCCTACGATCACACAAATTGGGAATTCTTGGATTATGTGATGTGACGAATGGGTTTTGAAATTAAATGGATAGAATTGATGAAAAAGTGCATTAGGTCTCCATTCTTTTCTATGTTGATGAATGGATCCTTATCTGGGCACTTCAAAGGAACGAGAGGATTGAGACAGGGAGATCCATTGTCCCCTTTCTTGTTCATTATGGTGATAGAAGCTATGGAATATCTAGAGGAGTAGCTATAGGGGAATTGTCGGGCTTCAGAGCTGGAGCCAGGGGAGTGGAAATCTCTCACTTGCAATTCCCTGATGATACTCTGGTGTTCATCTCAGGGTCTAGAGATCAAGTTGTGTTTTTAAAGTGCCTACTTAACTGTTTTGAAATATGTTTGGGTCTTAAGATCAATTTTAGGAAGAGCATAATTTTGAGTACAGGTGATACCAATAATTTAGAGGATTTAGGCTTGTTCCACGGACACTCTACCTTCGACATACCTTGGTCTTCCCTTGGGCGCACCATACAGAGCTAGGTCGATTTTGAATCCGATAGTGGAGAGGGTTCATAGGAGGTTGACGGGATGGAAATGGAAGTACTTATCTAAAGTGGAAAGATGGTACTCATTAAACGCACTATGTCCAGTCTTCCAGTTTATTTTCTTTTCCTCTTTTCTATCCTTATTGAAGTAGAGAAAAGGTTGGAAAGATTCATGATAAAATTGCTATAGAATGATTTAGAAGATTCTTTTAAGTATTACCTGGTTAGGTGGGAACAAGCATGTATGCCTGCCTAGAAGGAGGGAGGCTTAGGGTTTAGGAGGATCAGACTTATGAATATAATGATGTTGGGTAAGTGGTTATGGAGATTCAGGAAGGAGGGGAATAGTCTTTGGTGAAGAGTGATTCTGGGTAAATGTGGGAAAGATCAGGGGGGATGGGTATCCAAGAACCCGAGATCGTCTTTTGGGTGTTGAGTGCATGTGGAAGGGTATTCTTAGAGTTAATGATCAGTTTTTGTAGGGCACTAGATTGGTGTTAGGGATGGGACTAGGATTAGGTTCTGGAGTACACTTGGCTTGGGGACATATGTTTAAGGGAGGCTTTCCCCCGTGTGTATGCTCTTTCACAGCGTAAAGGTCAAGCTATCAATTGCTTTTAGAAATGTTTTTTCTCGGAAGCTCCTTATGACTTAGATCTCATAAGAAATCTTTTTGAGTTGGAACATGAACAATGTGAAATGTCGAAGGAATGTGATATTCGCTTAAAAGTGCGTATTTTCCACTGTTATCTTATAAGCGTTTTCACACTCTTGTACGTTAAAATGCTCTATTTATCTACTTTTCTACGCAAGAGTCTCTTTTGTAGCGGAGAACACACTTTTTTGGACGAAATGGTATATTTGCCTGCATTAAACACATTTTCGGAAGTCTAGACATTGAGTCGTTCTGATAAAGTCTCATTATGCGCTTCTTCTGTCGCAGAAAACCCCGATAGGATAATTCTCGAGACTTGCGAGCCCACATCAATCAGGAAAGCCCATTATCAAAGCTTAAAGAGCCCACATGCTATGATTAGAAGATATGGGCAAAATATGGGTTGAATAAGAGGACCAAAAAGCCGGCCCAAAGAACGAAGAGAGCAGGAGAGCCAATGACCAAGAGACAGACCAAAGCGTTTAAAGCAACATGAGCCAGCAAGGAATGATAGTCTACTCTACTGGAGAAGCGTGAGGATGGTCACAGTGAAGACCAGGGTTCCAGACCCTATGTCAGCTACTATATCTGTAGTCTGTAGTATTTTCTCCCTCATCTCTCCTAATTCTCTCTCCTCTCTCTACTCTCAATATCAATCATCGATCTTCTCTCTTCCTGCAATCACTCTATCCTACAACCTATGTTGGCCGATCTCCACCATCCGATAATCCATCCGATCATCACCTTCCATTTTTCACAGTCGGATCGCCAGCAAATGCTCCGGTCATTACTCCGATCATCCATCTCAGAATCCAATGGCCCTCATCATTCCCTGTTCTATCATATGGGCCATGAATGATCTAAAATACGGCTTAGCCATTTAGTGGATCCCTCAGCCTCACTCAAAATTCTCAAAAAGACCTGACCAATAAAATATTTTGAAAATAAAAAGAGATTTTCGAAAATAAACATTTTTTCAAAAATGATGAGTAATGTTATGAACAAAAGGGCCAGGATACCTTCTGTGCTTATTTTGAAAATAAATGATTTTTGGAAACGTGTTGGTCCTACTTAAGATGTCCAAATGGAAACCTTATTTTAGTTTTCAAAATAAAATATGGTTTTAGAAATATGCAAGGCATATAAAAAGGAATTATTGCTAAAATATAGGTGGGTGTGGATTTTCATCAAAGAGAAACTAAGGGGCGTCACTAAGAGAGAAGGGGGGTGTGTTAATTAAAGAGGTCAACCTTATAAGAGAAGGGAACCCTAATTTCTCTCCAACGTCTAAATCCCATTCTCTCTCACTTT
Source organism: Euptelea pleiosperma (assembly GCA_035048495.1). Lineage (NCBI taxonomy): Eukaryota > Viridiplantae > Streptophyta > Magnoliopsida > Ranunculales > Eupteleaceae > Euptelea > Euptelea pleiosperma. The sequence goes on along the minus strand of CM068542.1, from coordinate 26,315,228 downwards.
CTATTTTCTCCACAAACGGTTCTCACTTCCTGATTCCTCCAAAACCCTAAGCCTCTTCATTCTCCATCTTCTCTCCAACATTCTCACATGCTAGCCGTCCCCCTCCATCTCTAATCCCTTTCACCACCACGTTTTCTCAAGAGAGAAAACCAAAAACAGCCAAGCCGTCTTCCATCCCTCTAAAAAAAAAACCGTCAATTGCTCCCACCTTGCAAACCAGCCCACCTTCATCTCATTGGAAAACATGGTCACTCCACGTCCTCCATCAAGACCGCCCAACTCATCTCTATAGCAGCGAGAGCAACCGACCTCCACAACCACCATCTTCGCCAAGAAAAGTCTGCAACACATCCTGTAGAACGGCTTCCATCACAGGCTCCAGCCGCTTCACATCTTCTCCATGGTTGTCGTAGTTGCAGGTCTGCAACTCCGACATGTATGGCGTTGCAACCTGGTGTTGTAAATCAGCACGTGCAGACCGTGCATCCTCCACAATACTCACCTGCAGCACCGCTTCGCCCTCCACCTGCTGCTACAACTCTTGCCGCCCAGAGCTCTCTTCACCGTCTCTCTCACTCTCTAATCTCGCTCTCTCTCTCTACCCTGTTGATAGAAAAAAAAAAGAGAAACAAAACAGAAAAAAAAGAAGAAGAAAAGGAGAAGAGAGAAGAAAGGAAGAGGAAAACCATCACCTGTTCAAACATCACTGCTGCAACTCTTTGCAGCGCCTTGCATCACCAGCCACTCCGCCTTCACTATTGCAGCGCCTCTCTATCTCCCAAGCATCGTCTCCATGACGCTGGCTTGCCATCACAACGCCTTACTGCCATCATCCTCCTTCATTTCTATGTTGCAGGTGGCTTCACTACCACTCTAGCGCCTCCACACGGCCAGCAACCCTTATCGTTGCAAAATCATCAACCCCACCGTCCTTGCTGCCTTCTCCCTCTTAACTCGTGAAAAAGAAGAGAAATGAGGGAGAAGGGACTACAGTTTCTGCTTGCACCACGGCTTGGTGCAAGGCCGTCACCTGCGCGCTTCACCTCCACCTTCATCTACAACAGTAACGCTGCCCTCAACCTTCCTTGGGAGCACCTGATCGAGCACCACTTCTCCTCTCCATGCACTACTAGGCCAGCCAGCGTCATGCACTCATGTTCGACCAATGCTTGAGCCATAGCCACATCCCTACTCATGTGCACATCATCACATGGTCGATCACCATGGCCTATCTTATGGCCGGATCCGATCATGGTAAGTGCTTGCAAGGTATCTTCTTTTCTCTTACTTTCTCTCTCTAGGCTCTCTCTCTAGAAACATGTTCTCTTTCTAGGGTTCATTTTCTCTCTTTAGGGTTAGTGAGATTCTCTCTCTAGAATCCCCAGGCTGATCGTCTTTTTGCACCACCGACTCCATTCGGTGAATGCAAGAGGGTGAGTTTTTCTCTCACCTCTACCTTGTCGGTCGGTAAACGATCGAGGTGTGAAAAATCTCTCTCTACCTTCTTCCTCTCTCTCTAAAAGTTCTCTTTACATGCTTTCTTACATGCTTTCTAGAATAGATTTACCGCTTTATTTATTTCTGTCATTTATTTCATGTAACCAACAGTTTAATTAATGCAATTTGATTTTGATGATTTTAGTATTTTCTAGATCTTATTTGGATGTGTTTTAAATCGACTCGTCATTCTCATCCTTCCATGTTTCTCTTGTATATTATCTGTCATTTTATATTTTTATTAGCGCTAATCCGACTAATCCCGAGTGAGGATCGACATCTGACACGAATCCCTATACAAATCTCTCACATTTGCAGGATTAAAACGCGGATCAAATTATAAATGTGTTGATTATAGGGTTTCCGAATCCAACGACACGGAAAAACCCTACTTTTAGAATGTTTGAAGCATTACCTTGTCTTAAACTAAAAGAAGGACCATATCTCATGGGTCCAGTCCAAATCATGGTATTTTTCGGTCCATTCCTTTTTATGAGCCTCTAGTCCTTTCTACTTCTCCTATCTCTCGTTTTCCCTGTCCTAGGATATGAAAGGCGGTGGTTCCGTTGAAAATCCGCTTCTTTGCATGGCTAGCCTTCTTAAACAAGATCCTTACTGTTGAAAAATTGATTATTAGAAAGTGGATATTAGTTAACTATTGCGTTGTGTGTAAGTTTTATGGGGAAAATACAAATCATCTCCTTGTTCATTGCGACTTTGCAAGGCAGGTGCGGTTACACCTTATTGCTCATGTGGGCCTTTCTTGGGTACCATCGGAGTCCATTGGAGACTTATTGGAGGGGGGGGGGGCTCAGATTCCCTTGTCACCTAGGGGGACGACTTCTATGGAAGATGATACCATTCGTGATCATTTGGGGGTTGAGGTTGGAGAGGAACAAGAGGGGTCTTTACAGGCAAGGAGAGTTCCCTTCAGGATACCGTCCTCAGTATTAAGGTTTTCCTTTTTAGCTGGGGTAGCATTTCCACAGAGATAAGGCGCATTTTTTTTGGTGACATGGTGTTTAGGTTCGATGTTGTCTTGGTGTGATTAGCCTTTTTAGCATATCTTCATTTTTTATTTTTTATGTCTTGTACTCTCTTTTTGAGATCTCCTCGATCACCTTTTATATATTATCTTGGATTTATAAAAAAAAATAGTGACAAGCGGTGGAAGGGTATTTCTTGGGTGGGTGGGTGGGGGGGGCAAAACAAACAAACAAAAGTACTTTGGCAAAGTAAAAAAAAAAATTAAAAGTTTTGAAAAGGGCCCCTTCGTGGATCCTCCACTAGTGACAAGGAGCTCAAACTCTGTACAAATTAATGTTTAAGCTTACTTACTAACTCCATATAAAATAATAATTTCGGTGCCATTTTTAATGTAAAGCTGGTAGACAGTAAGTATGCTAAACTCATGCCTATAATATCAAACCTCTAGTTGAAGGTGGCTAAGATGCTTTGTACCAAGGTTTTGAATGGTCCGTAATAACGGTAATAATGTTACTGTTATGACCGTTATAATGGGTGACATTATCAACCAAATTTTTATTTGAATATTAATAAAATATTAATGTTTTATTAGTTTTGCCCCAAAATAACTTGATATTAGTAAAAAAAGGTTTTAATTAAAAATAACGGCCTCTATAACGGATATCCCCTTTTTCTGGTAAATAACATGATAACGGGATTTAACGTAATGAAAACATGCCGTTATTGTTATAATGGTCATTATTTTCGTTTTAAGGGTCAGTTTTTAAACCATACTTTGTGGTATGATAAGTATAATGTTTTCTACCATAAACATGGCACACATGCTCATTGATCTCAAAATATTCAGTGAGCTCCATCAGACGATCCTAACCATCTAATAACAACTTGATCATGCAAACAGGTTGACTTTTGTCAATAATATTTTCTTAGATGGGCCCACTGCTTCCAGTCATGACACCATGGTAAGAACATGATTATGGCCAAGTCCTTTTTCCGTGTGGTGCGTGTTATCTATTCTACTATTTAAAGAGTTTGTGTTACTAAGGTGAATTCCTGAAAATGCTCATATTTTGTTTTATTTGTTGTCTATGAATTATTTATTTGGTAGAAGTTTTTTGGTCTTTTAGGGCTGTTTGGTAACGCACTGCGGTGGGAAAATAAAATATTTAGCCGTGCTAATATTCGCCCAGGTGCGTTTGGCAGCCACTCACCCTCGGCGAATATTTAGCCTGGCCCACATATTTGCCCTCCGCGGCGGAAAAACATTTGATCACCTCCCCCCGTGTAACTATTTTCACACCGATTATGCCTTGGTAAGAAAATTTTATTTTCTCGCCGGAAAATCATTATTTTCAATAATAATTAGTTTTTTAATATATAAAAAAGATAAAAATGAATTTTTTTTTATTCTTTGACATAATATGTGGTTCCCGCACTCGTCCCAACCTATTTTTGACTTACTTTGATATGTGGGACCCACTCAAATTGAAAGAAAATGAAGCTGAAGTGAGCTAGCTCATACACGTACCAAACATTGTTAAATATTGATATGAGCAAATATTTAGCTAAGATAATATTCGCCTGGCTAAATATTCGCCGTCGGAACTCTTTTTCTCACTTTCCAAACAGACCCTTAGTGTCAAAAGGCATACGTCACGTGCAGTTCATTAAATGCCCCTCTCCAAAAATAAAAAAAAAATTCTTATTCCTATAATGGCCCTGAAATTTCTTAAATTCTTAAATACTATTTCTTTCATTTTTTTATTTTATTTTATTTATTTGTTAGGGGTGCTTTTGTCGTTGCATAATTTTAACATTTCACTCAAATGCGAAGCATTTAATGAACTGCAACAAGGTGCTTGAAATTCTCTCATTGAAAAATGTTTGATGAAGGTGTGGAGAGTGAAGATTCATTGGTCTGAGGACCTTCAAACTTTGACACGTACGTGTGAAGGTTCCCCACCCAAAATGTTTGACACATACGTCAAGGCCTAAACCCAATCCACCTTAAAACCTTGGTTAGTTGGTTAAGAAAGGGTACATGTCAAACATTTTGGGAGGGGACCTTTAACCAACGAACCATGTGGCACATTATTAGAGGCTACAAACTGTATGGATGTTTAGCCCATCCCTAGATGGTCTTACACAACAAAATTCCGCCTGATTAGTGATTTTAACATTTGAATATGAGTACTCCAAATACCACACTAGAAATCCACACTTAAAAATAAACCGTGAAAAAGACTCTAATCTAATGGATATCAATTACTAATAAGGATGAATTCTCACGAGTCCACCTAGGGATGAGCTAAATATCTATACCGTCAGTGATCTCTAAAAGCGTCAACGCACGTCATTGCACGTGGGCGTCCCTAGAATGCATTGAGCCGACGTGGCAAGAATCCCGAAACTCACACATTGCCCCTCAGTGCCAAATCCATTGAGACACAGAATATCGAATGGCCTGTCAGGGAAGGAGTCCACATGTTGAATAGCTTAGATCATGGAAGACACAAAACTTTTGTGTCCTTTGTGAACAACATGTCCCAAATCACGGGAAACGCGATTGGCGTGAACTCAGCAAAAGAAGACTTTTACAAGTGTTGCTGCCAGCTTGAGCAAACCGTCATGATTGTCTGACATTTCTTCGTAATGTATCACTTGACACGAATATGGAAGACACCGTGCCCTAAATCGTGGGAAACGCGGCTGGCGTGAACACAACGAAAAAAAGTCTACGAGTGTTAGCTGTCAGCCTCAGGAAGACGTCTTGATTATCTGACATTAACGAATATCGAAGACATCTAGCGGTCTGGACTCTGACGAGGATGTGTTCCTGAGGCTGACAGTATCATTTTCCCTTAAAACACGAAAAATAAGACTGCAGACTTCAACCGTCATCAAAGTTTTTCTCGGACTACAGTATGATCCACGTGGCACATTCTTAAAGACCACTGACTGTATGGATGTTTGGCCCTTACAGAACAAATCAGTTTGATTGGTGATTTCTAACCTTTGGATCTGAGTACATCAAGTAGTACTCGAATCCTACGGTTAATGATCAACCCATGAAAATGACTCCAATGGTCCATAAAAATGTACCGCGTGGCTCATACTGTGGTCCATCAGGATCTTTGATGATGAGCAAAGTTTATTCACAGTCCCATCTGCTCGTCCCATCACGTGAAATGCTGTCGGACGTTGATCAGGACCACAATAAACCACGTGGCACATTCTTAGGGACCATTAACCGCATGGATGTTTGGCGCAGCGCCAGGTGCACCTACGTACCAAAAATAAATCTGATTAGTGATTTTAAACCACTAGATCTTTTCATTTGCGGAAACTTGGTCTTTTCTTGGTATACCTGAGATCTTTTCATCTGCGGAAGCGGCATTTTTGGTAGTCACCACTGCCATCTGGGCCCACTGACCGCATGGATGTTTAGCCCACCCTTTAATAGACATTCATACAAAAACCAGCTTGTTTAATGATTTTTAGCCGTCGGTTTTAGTACTCAAACAATGGTTGTATTCAATGGCTTTAACGCCTTAAATGGTGCTAAAAAGTGTTAAAATCTAATGGTTATAGATGACCAATCAAGGTGATTTTTGGTATGTATATCCACCAAGGGGTGGGATAAACATCCAAGCGGTCAGTGGGCCCAGATGGCAGCCGTGACTACCAAAAGTGCCGCTTCTGCAAATGAATAGTTTCTGGCATACCTTGTTACATCTTTTACCAAAAAATCAACCCATGAAAACGACTCAAATCCAACGCTTAAAAGGGTCGTGATGTAACAAGGTATACCTGAGATCTTTTCACCTGCGGAAGCGGCATTTTTGGTAGTCCCCACTGCTATCTGGGCCCACTGACCGTATGGATGTTTAGCCCACCCATAAATAGACATTCATACAAAAAATCAGCTTGTTTAATAATTTTTAGCCGTTGGTTTTTAGTACTCAAAAAAAGGTTACATTCAACGGCTATAAGAACGCCTTAAAAAGTGCTAAAAAGTGTTAAAATCTAATGGTTATAGATTACCAATCAAGGTGATTTTTGGTCTGTATATCCATCAAGGTGTGGGATAAACATCTATGCGGTCAATGGGCCCAGATGGCAGCCGTGACTACCAAAAATGCCGCTTCCACAAATGAAACAGTTTCAGGCATACCTTGTTACATCTTTTTCCCGCTTAAAAATCACTAATCAGTCTAAATTTTGGTCCGTTGGGCCAAACATCCATCCGGTCAGTGATCTATAGGAGTGTGCAACCAGGAGTAAAATTTGATGACAGGGCCCTGAAATTGAGGCTGATGACAGGATACAATATGAGCTACGTGGCACACCTTAGAGGACTCTGACCGTATGGATGTTTGCCCAGACCTACAAACCAAAAATCAGCTTGATTAAGGATTTGAAACCTTTGTACCTCAAATAATGGTCAATAATGCTCAAACACCCACGGTTAAAATCAACCTGTAGGTACCATAATTTTCACACGAATCTCAAGGATTGATGTGCATATATCTCGAGGTGTGCATCCATCGAAGATATTTCAAAGGGAGCCTTATTTCTAACGTACACTCATCCCGGGAACTCATCTTGGCAACTCCAACATCTCATCCCGGGAACTCCAAACATATCATCCCGGGAACTCCAAGTATATCATCCCGGGAACTCATCCTGGCAACTCCAACATCTCTTCCCGGGAACTCCAAACATATCATCCCGGGAACTTCAAGTATCTCATCCCGGGAACTCATCCTGGCAACTCAAGTATCTCATCCCGGGAACTCCAACATCTCATCCCGGGAACTCATCCTGGCAACTCAAGTATCTCATCCCGGGAACTCATCCTGGCAACTCAAGTATATCATCCCGGGAACTCCAAACATGTCATCCCGGGAACTCATCCTGGCAACTCAAACATGTCATCCCGGGAACTCATCCTGGCAACTCAAGTATATCATCCCGGGAACTCAAACATGTCATCTCGGGAACTCATCCTGGCAACTCAAGTATATCATCCCGGGAACTCCAAACATATCATCCCGGGAACTCATCCTGGCAATTCAAGCATATCATCCCGGGAACTCCAAACATGTCATCCCGGGAACTCATCCTGGCAACTCAAGTATCTCATCCCGGGAAATCCAGCATCTCTTCCCGGGACATCATCCCGGCAAGGTCACATTATTGGCTGGATGCATTTATCCCGACAAGGTCATCAGACTTACTTGACGGGATCTATTTCAATATCATCCCGGTAAAGCCAGATGATGTCAAATGACTTACGTGGCAGGATCTCTTACGTACGAGGTAAGTATTCTGAATACAATCGATTTCTTAACTAATGAATATTAGCCACATGGCAGCTAGTTGAACTATCACGAATTCGACATCACCTTATCTGAATACCTGACATGAAGGATGCCACCTCAGTGTCATTTCAGTTATTTCAGGTATAACCGAATCAAGGAAGTCAAGATATAATCATAAGATTCTGTTTTATAACAGAATCCATCTGAGTCATCATTGACTAATAAATGACTAGACACGTGGAAGGTGAGTCACGCCAGTTCTAAGGTTATAAATATGAGACCCTCAGAACTGAGAAGAGATCTTGCTCTCCAGATCCAGATAGCCTAAACTCTGAAATCTTTTACTATTTTCCTAAAACCTGTTACATTTCCCAAGCTGACTTGAGCGTCGGAGCCTTGTCAATAGGTACAACCAAATCTCATCTGGAGATCATCCTATCCTTCGCAGAGGAGAAAGCAGTTTCATCCTGAAGCATCAGAGTCGTCCGATCATCACCAAAATCCGAATCGTCTGACCTCGAAGATTGTGTGGGTTAGATCAGATATTTTTCCCCAACATCTTTTGGCGCCGTCCGTGGGATACGAGAAGAAGTTTTCCGTTCTAAGAGAGATTCGATTCGAGCAATGGTGGGTACCAGACGCACTGGCCTCAGAAGTATGAGAGAGAAGAATCCTCCCAGCGATCTCAGAGATGCTATCACAGAGGGCAGAAGAGCGAGAGAGAGAGAGACGTCATTTTTCGAAGGATGTTTTGTTGGATTTCGGCCACCTACAAGCCACCCTCCGGCGACCATCAGCTTACAAACGTATTCCCCATGCTTTGGGGATCCTAGACCTTAAATTTGGTGTTTATTGGAGGTCTGTGAAGTGCGCAATACCCCATCCAAATTTCAGCCAACTCTGGTCACTTCTGGTGGTGGTGGCAGCATAGATGTGTTCCTCATTCACCTAGCAATATCCCACTAGAGTTTCATGGTGATCCAATGGTGGGAGAGCCCACAACAATCCGATAAATTGGGTATTGTTACAAAAAATTTCAGCAACATTCTATGGCATTCTTTTGCAGATTTGATCTACAGGGAAGGGCAAATGAGTCTTTTCAACCACCAAAATATCTTTGCTATGTCAGCAAAGATCTATATGCAACCCATGTACTTCAGCACCACATCAGCAGAAGTGAAGAAATTGAGAAAAAATTTTCACCCGAAACTTGTTCCCAGGTGAACCACAAATGGAGCATGTGCCAGAAACTCAATCACACAGCTCAAGCAACTCATCCCAGTCATCCCAATAGTTCATCCAACGATGACTACACTTACTGGATACAACCTAGAAGGCTGCATTCTGCACCAGTTGGCAACACACTTGATGGCCTACAACACCTGGGGGCTTCATATATGATCAAGGCTTCATATACGATCATGGTTTCATCTACAATCATCTAATAATGCAACCAGAACAACCCAATCATGGTCCAATCTCGCTACAAGACGCCAAGAATTCAATCATACGGAACATCGAGTAGACGTCCAGGAGGCCAGAAAATCTTAAAGCTCTCGACATTCAACCTTGATTACGAGAACCTTGACACAAGTCCCCTTGAGGGCGCAAGACCTTCTACGGGAGGCCGGGGATACCTAAAAGCTTGCGGCTGAAAAGCCCTAGCTAACGGACACCTTGACATTGTTACGAAAGTCCTACTGCAGTAGGCCAGGGAATCTTAAAGTTCTTGGCATTCAACCCTTGACTACAGAAACCCTGACATGAGACTCAACAATAATCTTGAGGGCGATGTGAGTCCCCTTGAGTGCGCAAGACCTTCTACGGGAGGCCGGGGATACCTAAAAGCTTGCGGCTGAAAAGCCCTAGCTAACGGACACCTTGACATTGTTACGAAAGTCCTACTGCAGTAGGCCAGGGAATCTTAAAGTTCTTGGCATTCAACCCTTGACTACAGAAACCCTGACATGAGACTCATCATAATCATCATTCATTGTCATCATCATCATCATCATCATCATCATCATCATCATAATCATCATCATCATCATAATCATTATTCATCATCATCATCATCCTCATCATCATCAAAGAGCCCTAGAGCTCTTAGTCATGCTCCGTAGAGCTCACAACCATGCTCCCAAGAGCTTACGGTCATACTCACGAGAGCTCACAGTCATGCTCCCTAGAGCTCACATTATTCTTACATTTCTCGAAGGCAAACCATCTCCTACGGTCGAGCTCCACCTTCGAGAGGGGGCTAATGTAGGTACCATAATTTTCACACGAATCTCAAGGATTGATGTGCATATATCTCGAGGTGTGCATCCATCGAAGATATTTCAAAGGGAGCCTTATTTCTAACGTACACTCATCCCGGGAACTCATCTTGGCAACTCCAACATCTCATCCCGGGAACTCCAAACATATCATCCCGGGAACTCCAAGTATATCATCCCGGGAACTCATCCTGGCAACTCCAACATCTCTTCCCGGGAACTCCAAACATATCATCCCGGGAACTTCAAGTATCTCATCCCGGGAACTCATCCTGGCAACTCAAGTATCTCATCCCGGGAACTCCAACATCTCATCCCGGGAACTCATCCTGGCAACTCAAGTATCTCATCCCGGGAACTCATCCTGGCAACTCAAGTATATCATCCCGGGAACTCCAAACATGTCATCCCGGGAACTCATCCTGGCAACTCAAACATGTCATCCCGGGAACTCATCCTGGCAACTCAAGTATATCATCCCGGGAACTCAAACATGTCATCTCGGGAACTCATCCTGGCAACTCAAGTATATCATCCCGGGAACTCCAAACATATCATCCCGGGAACTCATCCTGGCAATTCAAGCATATCATCCCGGGAACTCCAAACATGTCATCCCGGGAACTCATCCTGGCAACTCAAGTATCTCATCCCGGGAAATCCAGCATCTCTTCCCGGGACATCATCCCGGCAAGGTCACATTATTGGCTGGATGCATTTATCCCGACAAGGTCATCAGACTTACTTGACGGGATCTATTTCAATATCATCCCGGTAAAGCCAGATGATGTCAAATGACTTACGTGGCAGGATCTCTTACGTACGAGGTAAGTATTCTGAATACAATCGATTTCTTAACTAATGAATATTAGCCACATGGCAGCTAGTTGAACTATCACGAATTCGACATCACCTTATCTGAATACCTGACATGAAGGATGCCACCTCAGTGTCATTTCAGTTATTTCAGGTATAACCGAATCAAGGAAGTCAAGATATAATCATAAGATTCTGTTTTATAACAGAATCCATCTGAGTCATCATTGACTAATAAATGACTAGACACGTGGAAGGTGAGTCACGCCAGTTCTAAGGTTATAAATATGAGACCCTCAGAACTGAGAAGAGATCTTGCTCTCCAGATCCAGATAGCCTAAACTCTGAAATCTTTTACTATTTTCCTAAAACCTGTTACATTTCCCAAGCTGACTTGAGCGTCGGAGCCTTGTCAATAGGTACAACCAAATCTCATCTGGAGATCATCCTATCCTTCGCAGAGGAGAAAGCAGTTTCATCCTGAAGCATCAGAGTCGTCCGATCATCACCAAAATCCGAATCGTCTGACCTCGAAGATTGTGTGGGTTAGATCAGATATTTTTCCCCAACACAACCCATGAAAATAATTCCAATCCAACGCCTAGAAATCACTAATCGAGCTGATTTTCGGTTGTAGGTCCACCTAGAGATTGGCCAAACATCCATGCGGTCAGAGTCTTCAAGAGCGTGCCAAGTAGCTCGTATTGTGTCCTGTCATGAAAGACCCGGCTGATACTATGGTCCGTCATCAATGTTGTTGACGGACACCCGTCAGCAAAGTTCATACTCCGTGAACAACGGACCGTGCTGTAATCTATTCGTACGATTTGGTCTTTACTTGAGAGTCTAAGACCATTAAATGACTCTCAACTGGTATTTTCGTAATTTAGTTGAAATTCAGAGACAAAGTTAAAGTCAAATAGTGGCATTATCGTAATTCTAACAAAAGTTAGGGGCTTCTGTGACATCTTGAAAACTTTTTATATAACAGTTTGTACAAGTTCAGAACCCTATCCACTCCACTTTAATTCCAGTTCCACATCCCAGAAAATAAAAAGACGGAAAACCCCAAAATAGTTAAATAGAACAGAAAAAACACATCTATCCATTTGTCGACTTCTCTTTTCTCTACGCTGACATTCCTAAACATTCTATTTATCTACTGTTTCCATCTCTTCTCTCAAGAGATTGGGAGAGAAAGCTTCTTCCTTTACTACAGTAATGGCGGACGAATTTACCCTCATCCCTTCTTAAAAATCCTTCGTTTATCCTTTTTCTTCTCAGATTCTCTCAACCGTCAAAGATCCCTTCGTGTTCGCTGACCGGTCTCCGATGTTCTTGTCCCCGTTTCCTTCTCTATCTCTGATTGAAGCTATATTTTCTTGAGCTCTCAGGTTTCTTCTTTCGTGTTTCTGCCTTTCTGGTTTCGGAGCTGAGAGGGTTTTAGCTTGTGAGAGAGAGAGATGGAGTTGATTGAAGGAGTTGGCGAGAGTTCGTCGCCGATGCGGAGCTGTTTTGGGGGTTTCGGTGGGTATGATATAAGGAACGATGTCTATAACCGGTTGGTGGAGAGCGGGAATGAGGAGGCAGTGTGTAATCCGGAATTTCGTGATCAGTTGGATGCTCACTTTAATCGGTTGCCCTCTAGGTAATGATCATTTTTATTATATTTAAGCGTCGGAATTCGATTCCGATATCAACTGAGTTTAGTAATTGAAGTTCGTTCAGTATGTTGATAATTGTTGATTTCGAGTTGTCGAAGATGAGTTACACTGAAATTTAAAATCAGTTGCTAGTTTGACTTAGAATTGATGATATGGATGGTTTGTATGGAGCAATGTTGATTTTGAATTTGAAGAGGTATTTTTTTTTTTTTTTGATTTAATTGGTGTTGGAATATTATGTTCAATGGCACATATTTGTTTTAGTTACTACAGATGCTTCTTTGTTTCTTTTTCTAATCTCTTTTGGGATTTTATACATTAGTGAGTTGATGAACCCTTGCAAAAGTAAGTGCTTTATGTCTCGTTTGTGTTTCAGTTATGGATTAGACGTGAATATGGATAGGGTGGAGGACGTTTTGTTACATCAAAAGCTTCTTGCTTTAGCAAAGGATCCAGACAAGCGACCTGTTTTCCATGTCCGTTTCATGGAGGTAATATTCATAAGGTCAAATGTTATGGTTAGAGATTTTGTTTGTGTCTACTTCTAATGTGAATTTAAGTGGGAGCCTTGGTCATTTTTGGCTTGTTTTTGAGTATCAGGACATTTTTTTATTTGTTTCTAATTTTTCATTTTATTGCTGACATGAATTTGTTAAAGAAAGGAAACAAAAACAAGAAACATTAGAACCGAGGGGGGCAACTTGAGCAGAGTACAATAGGAGTGAATAAATACTATGCAAAATGACCAATATAAAAATATAACCGTTTGTGGATGAACTCTTGGACAAGGTCACCCTCCATAGATTTCACGTATCAAATAATGCAATGGAAGGATATGTTGGTCCATCTCATAAGTCCTTTCTTTGATATATTCTTCCGATGATCTTCTCCAATGACATTCGTCCAGACTCAGCTAGTAATGTTCTTTAAGTCCTGGACTATAATTGCCATTGTAGAAATTTTCAATGTTTGGAGCAAAACTTGATTATTGGAGAACAACAACGATTTCTGCTTTATTGGTACTAGAGGATCCAATCTGACTAGAATAAGCCATGTTGTGAGATGCACTATCTATCATCTTTAAGCCAAGTTGTTGTGACCTACGATGCCTAGATATGGAAACGAGAAGCGGGATTACGTCTTGGCATTTTCCAAAATAAGGGACATGGATATGGATATGGGGATCCTACCCATTTCCTAAAATTGATGGCATGTATACTTTCACATATAATGTTACAAAAAACAAACAAGACGCGTGCGTGCATAAAAACACAAAAGTGTATGATAATCAAACAAGTACTATATAATATTTTATTTTAGATTACTTATAAAATTAGTATTGCAGGAATATTGATTTAAACCAATGTTAATGTTAATGTACTATTTTTTCGTGATTTTGTTCTAAATAAATACATGAAGTATCCTACCAGAACCTGTATCCATGTCGTATTTTGCAGATACTGGTACTTTGGTCATATACAAGTATTTGGGTATCATAGGTTGTGAGGTATAGACTTTTTTTTTCCCATTATAAAAGGATTATAGATGGAAAAAGGAGAAGCCTAAAAATATCAATTTGTAATGTACAATGTATTTTGTAAGTGTATGCCTACACAAAAAGGTCTAAATTATCCATGATAGCTCAAATATGCTCAATTACATTTGCTAGTTTTCAAGGACCTGTGGCTTTGTGTGTCACCCATGAAAAAACATCGGATGAGTTACCTTCAACTTCAAGAGGGCCTGCAAAAGAATCTTGGAAAATCTTCATGCTTTCTTTGAAGCTTCAGACTAGAATAATGCTCGACAATAGAACCCTCATCATCTCAAAAAGATTTGTTCAATTTTTGCTACTCTAGGATTACCGAAAGAACATCAATTAAAGTTTACTTCAATTCTTTCTACTTTCAGCTTTGACCAACAATGACAAGCTTTTTGACGCCGTTTCTACTAATGCTTCTAGTCATAATTTAAAATTTAGTAAAATTTGCCAAAATTTGGGCAAATTAAATCTAAAGCCAACATGAAGTTTAGCAAGAGTAGAAAAATTATATAAATTCACAAAAATATTTGTAATTTGGTAGTGTTCATAGTTTTTTGAAAAGAGTCATTGGCATCTAAGTGAGTGGGAAAGGGGAAGGCTTCAAAGGTTGAAGATTTGGTGCTTGAAGCATGTGAGAATGTAGGTGACGTTCTGTATAAAATTCAAAACATCAAAATTTATCGAGGAAGTTTAGGGAAGTTCTGCATAAAAAAAGGTAGTAATCAAATGATGTTTTAGAAACTATTGCAAAATCATATGAATCATATTGATATTTCATGAAATGATAAACAAGCATGAAAATATATCTCACTATACCACAACAAACAACCATTAGGAGTTACAAATGCAAGATTAAGTGTCCAATACATAATGATGATGGCATCTGGAATAATTAGACTCTAAAAGTTAAAATTACTTAGTTAATTGCTCGATATCATGTCGTCTAAGTATGTAAAAGTCAAAATTAACTTACCTATGACCTGATGAGGTTATAACCACATGGATGATGGATCTATGAACTTCCTCATTATTCCACCTATGGCCATGTGATTGATAAAATTGTTGTGCAATAATACTAGGCCCAAGACATGATTTAATGGTACCATTGGTTACAGTCATATACATATTGCTCATATAATCATGGACAAATAGTTTTAGGCATTCGATTGTAAGCCTAAGGTTCTGATCACACCATCATGTCCCAAGTTCAAAACTATAGCTTTATTGCACAACAGTAGGCCTTGGCCAACGAGGAGGACGATTGGCACTGGACATGAAGCTAACGGCCTCTACCTTCTGGATGGACACCTTTCAGAGCCCACAACACTACAGTCTTCTGCTAGTAGTAGTAGTTGGATAGATGTTGTCTTGAACTGGCATGCCCGGCTGGGGCATGTCTCTTTTCAGTATTTAAAACTTTTATTTCCTAATTTGTTTACTTTTGTTTCTTTTTTTGCTTTACACTGTGAGACTTGTGAGCTCTCCAAGCATTGTAGATTCATTTATCCCTCCAGAAGTAATCGAAGTTCTATTTGTTTTGATATTGTGCATTCTGATGTATGGGGACCTTCCCCAACTATTTCTATCTTTGGCTTCTGCTACTTCATTTCCTTTGTTGATGACCACACTAGGTGTACATGGGTTTATCTCATAAAAACCAAAGATGAAGCTCATTCCATCTTTCAGGGTTTTCATAAGATGATCCAAACCCAGTATGGTATCTTCATCAAGGTTCTTCGTACTGACCAAGGTGGAGAATACATGTTTAAGGGCTTCAACACTACCTTCTTGACCATGGGATTTATCATCAAAGTTCTTGCAGCTACACCCCTCAACAGAATGGTGTAGCTAAGAGAAAAATGACATTTGACTGAGATAGCTAGATCTTTTTTGATTGGCTCTCATGTCCCCAAGACCTATTGGTCAGATGCTGTGTTGACGGCTGCCTACTTGAGTAATAGAATACCTTCTCGTGTTCTCAATTTTAAATCTCCTCTTTAGGTTATTTCCCCTGATTCTCCTTTTTTCTCTGTTCCTCATCGCATCTTTGGGTGTGTTTGTTATGTACAAATCCTTGGTCCTCATCGCACCAAACTAGATCCCAAAGCACTCAAGTGCGTGTTTCTCGGTTACTCCTCTACCCATAAAGGGTACAAGTGTTATCATCCATCCTCTAGGAAGAAGTTGTATGCATGGATGTCACCTTCCGTGAGGAGCTTTCTTTTTTTTCTCCCACCTCTCTTCAGGGGGAGAGTAGTAATGAAGAGAGGTGGAATGTTCCTCTTCCTGCTATATCTCTATCTCCTCTTATAGAGTTTGAGAGGTCTCCACCCACTCATACTACTAGTGTGATTGATAGTGCTCTTGGAGCTTAGAAGGAGCTCAAAGTCTATAGCAGAAGGGCGACACTCACAGCTGATCTAGGACCTGTGGTTCCTTCATCGGATCCAAGTAATCCTCCATCTCTCCCTATACCTGTCATTCCCTTGTCTACTGATGATTCTGATCTTCCTATTGTTATTAGAAAAGGCATCAGAAGTTGTACTCACCTTTGAGCAATTTCGTTTCCTATAATGCCTTGTCACCTTCATACAGAGCCTTTATCACATCGGTTTCCACCATTCTCACTCTCTCTTCCGTGGCAGAAGGGTTAGCACACTGTTGTAATCTTGGATTGTAACTAGAATAAGAGATTATGGTTAGAGATGGAAGAGAGGAGAGGAGAAGAGAATTGGGGGAAGAGGAGAAATCGTGTAGAGCTTAGAATAGCCTACACGATTTCACCCAATATATATATTAAGTGAAGTTTTACAATATTACAAGGGCCCCCTGTAGAATATAAGATATTACAAGTAGGTCCCTGACAACACTCCCCCTCAAGCTGGTGCGAAGATATCTATCATGCCCAGCTTGGATAACAGGTGCTCTAAGATCCCTTTAGTAACACCTTTAGTTAACACATCTGCAACTTGATCAACAGTATGGACATACGGTGTGCAAATAAGTCCCTGACCAAGTTTCTCTTTGATGAAGTGACGGTCTACCTCAATGTGCTTTGTCCTGTCGTGTTGAACTGGATTATGAGCAATGCTGATGGCTGCTCACAATACAGTTGCATAGACCCTTTGACAGGATATCCGAGCTCACTGAGCATAGTCTTCAACCATAGAAGCTCACATACACCATGAGCCATAGAACGGTACTCTGCTTCGGCACTGGAGCGGGCGACAACTGGTTGCTTCTTGCTGCGCCAAGAC
This sequence comes from Euptelea pleiosperma, assembly GCA_035048495.1. Lineage (NCBI taxonomy): Eukaryota > Viridiplantae > Streptophyta > Magnoliopsida > Ranunculales > Eupteleaceae > Euptelea > Euptelea pleiosperma. The sequence goes on along the minus strand of CM068542.1, from coordinate 26,297,861 downwards.
ACCAGATTACCTCCCACATACGTGCAGTACCCTGATGTGGAACGTCTGTCAGTGACTGAACCTGCCCAGTCAGCGTCTGTATAAGCTTCAACTCGCAGGTGTCCATTCTTACTAAACAGGAGACCCTTCCCTGGAGCCCCCTTAAGATAGCGTAACACTCGGTGTACTGCCTCAAGATGTGGAGAGCGAGGGGCATGCATGAACTGACTGATGACACTGACTGCGTATGCAATATCTGGTCATGTCAGCGAAAGGTAGATGAGACGCCCAACAAGTCTCTGGAACTGGCCTGCATCAGCAATGGGATCCCTATCAACAGGATTCAACCGATGTTGCTGCTCTATAGGCGTATCGGCTGGTTTAGCTCCCAAGTTTCCCGACTCTCGAAGGAGATCAAGTACATACTTTCTCTGTGAGATAAACACACCCTGCTTTGACCTAGCAACCTCAATGCCCAGAAAGTATCTCAAGGTTCCCAGATCCTTGATTTCGAACTCTGTGCCGAGGTATTTTTTCAATCTACCAACCTCATCTGGGTCATCTCCTGTGACCACGATATCATCCACATATACAATAAGAGCAGTAAGACGACCTTGACTTCTCTTTATGAAGAGAGAGTTGCCAATCTTCTTGACTGCGGAACTGAATCTCTCGAACCAAGCCCTTGGTGACTGTTTAAGCCCATACAAGGCTTTCTTCAGTCTGCATACAAGTTCCTTACTCCCAGTCGGACTGAACCCCGGAGGACCTGTCATGTAGACCTCTTCCTCTAGATCACCATGGAGGAAGGCATTCTTGACATCCAACTGGTGGAGGGGCCAAGAAAAGTTTGCCGCGAGAGATAACAGAACTCGAACTGAGTTCATCTTGGCCACTGGAGCAAACGTCTCCTGGTAGTCAATCCCATAAGTCTGTGTGTACCCTTTTGCAACGAGACGGGCCTTGTACCTGTCGATGCTTCCATCTGCTTTGTATTTCACTGTATATACCCACTTGCACCCCACGAGTTTCTTTCCTCTAGGCAATGGAACCAAATCCCAAGTACCATTCTTTTCTAGAGCTGTCATCTCCTCTAGCATGGCTGCTTTCCATTGAGGCTGGCTGAGGGCATCTGAGACACCGGATGGCAGAGCGACACTGGATAGGGAAGTAGCAAATGCCCTGTAGGATGGTGAGAGCTGTTGATAGGAAACAAAGTGAGAGATAGGGTGCTTGGTAACACAGTTCCGAACACCCTTCCGATGAGCAATAGGTACATCAATGTCTATGGGAAGGATAGTAGGAGCAACAGACATATCATCATGAGGATCACTGAGGACACGATTACCTGGATCGAGTTGGATTTCCTGGCAGTGAGCTTGGATGGTGGACTGTTTCTCTTTTTGACGTCATCTGGCATATGTCTTCAGCTGCGGATCCTGTGGCACAGTGTCAGTAGGAGATAAGGACAAGGGTACAGGAGACTCATCAAGCAAATCAAGGGGTACTGGTTGAGGAATCTCCCCCTGTGGAGGTATCGGACTCTCGTCAATACTCCCAAGCTCCCCCTGAAGAGAAGTCCGATCAACTGAGAAGAAGGGAAGACTCTCAAAAAATGTAACATCTAGAGAAACAAACCGATGACGGGTAGAGGGATGGAAACACCGATATCCCTTCTGAGTGGACGAATAGCCAAGGAACACACATCGGACGGCTTTCGGATCTAACTTGTCCTTCCTGTGATGGGCGTGAACATAACAAACACAACCAAAGACTTTAGGTGGAATGGAGAACACAGGACAGGAAGGAAACATGAGTGAAAGGGGAGACTTTGACCCCAAGACACGAGAGGGCATCCGATTTATCAAGTAGGATGCCGTCAACACAGCGTCAGCCCAATAACCCTTGGGTACCTGAGTACCAAGAAGAAGTACCCTAGCAACCTCCAGGACATGGCGATGCTTTCGCTCAGCGGTCCCATTTTGTTGAGGTGTATCGGCACATGAAGTCTGATGAAGAATTCCATGCTCTTCAAAGTAGGAGGCAAGGCCACTGTACATGTATTCCCCCCCATTGTCAGTGCGTAGGACTTTTAGGGTGGTGCCCAATTGATTGCACACCATTTTATGGAAGGTCTGAAAGATAGTATGCACCTCATTTTTTGATTTCATAAGGTAGATCCAAGTGTAACGGCTGTAGTCATCCACAAAAACCACAAAGTAGCGAAAACCAAAGATAGAAGTGGTGGGATTGGGTCCCCAAACATCAGAGTGCACAAGCTGTAAAGAAAACGTACTTTTTTTATTACTGGTCGGAAAAGACACCCGACATTGTTTTGCAAGTACACAAGTTTCACAGTTGAACTCGAAAAATGGAATAGACGCAAACTGAGGTAACAGACTCTTCATGACTGAAAGCGGTAAATGACCTAGCCTGTTATGCCATCGCATTAACAGGTCTTTATTAACGCTAGAACTACTAACATTGGCACTAGACTGATGTGCAACAGAATATGAAGTCGGCTGGCTATCGAGCAGGTACAATCCACCATCCTCACGACCACTGCCAATCATCCGCCTCGTCTCCAAGTCCTGAAAAACACAGTGAGTAGGAAAAAAGGTAACACTGCAGTTTAGGCTCTTAGTAAGATGGCTAACAGAAAGCAGGTTAGTGGTGAATTTAGGAACATGAAGTACAGAGGATAAAGACAAAGTAGGTATGGCAGAGATAGTGCCCTTCCCTGAGATAGAGGAGAAGGTGCCATCGGCCACACGGACCTTGTCCTTACCCGAGCAGATATTATAGGTGGAGAAAAGGGATGGCATACCAGTCATATGATCGGAGGCACCAGAATCAATGATCCAGGAAGGACCAATGGGTGCCCTAGACACATGGTGGGCTGAATGGGATGTACCTGTCTGAGCAAAGGATGATGTAGGTGGGGAAGGGCCATCAAGCTGAGTAAGTAATTGTCGAAGCCTGTCAATGTCCATGCTAGAGAAGGTGTTGGACTGCCCAGAGGAAGGGGTCACATCAGAGGAATCTTGACTGGTGGCATGAGCAGCTGAGATTCCATGTTTGCTACCAGAGGGCTTCTTTGAGGAGCCTTGCTTCCCCCTAGAGAACTGTGCGGGACGACCATGAAGACTCTAACAGGTCTCCCGAGTGTGGCGATGCTTGCCACAGTGATCACATCTGAGTCGATCACGATCATCAAGATCCCCATCCTTCTTGGATGTAGGTTTGCTCAATTTCTGAGTGACCAAGGCAGACCTCTCAGATAAAGGAACATCAGCATCTGTCTTAGAGCTCATGGCTCTCCTCCTGCTGTCCTCGCTCTGGATGTAGGAGTAGACCTGTGCAATGGTCGACGGCGGTGGATCTCTGCCTAAGATGTTTGCTCGAACCTGTTCATAGCTCTGGTTCAAGCCGCCAAGAAACTCGAATATGCGTCCGGGCACAATCATCTTCCGGAACTCCGTAGCATCCTTGGTACATGCAGGGGTGTAGGTCTGGTAGTGATCTACTTCTTCCCACTTGCTGCGTAACGCAGCGTAGTATGATCCCAAAGGAAGATCGCCTTGCTTCAGATGTGCTATCTCCTGCTGAAGTTCATACATCCTAGCAAAATTCCCATCTTAGGAGTAGGTCTGAGATGCAGTGTCCCATATATCCTTGGCAGTCGGGAGAAAGAGGAAGCCTGCGCTGATCGATGATGCATGGAGTGAAGTAGCCATGACATGACCATCGAGTTTTCCGCTTCCTACTTCTCAAACGCAGCATCGGAGGAATCAGGTGCAGTGACGCGTCTAGTGATATAGCCGGCTTTGCCTCGTCCGGTGATGTACATCTTGGCAGATTGAGACCATGCGAGGTAGTTGGTCCCGTCGAGTTTCACCGTAGTGATCTGTAGGCCCGGGCTGTGATCACCATGACTTCCCAGACTGGGTGGGGCAACAATAATCTCTGACTTACTCCTTTATAGATTTTCTATTGGAGAAAAAACCACCCGCGGGAAACTTGTGAATGGTTCCGAGGACCTAAAAAAGGTTCCTGGATAGTTGCGGTAGCACTAGGGAGAGGTTTTGGACGCCTCTGAGACCTGCGGCTAGGTCCAGAGGGTCTTCTCTGACCTTTTGGAAGGGGCGGCTAGGCTTGGTGGCTCTTCTCCAGGCTTCTGGAGTGGGCGGCTATGCCTGATAGCTCTTCTCCAGGCTTCTGGAGTGGGCGGCTAGGCCTGGGAGAACCTCTCCAACCTTTTGGAGTGGGCGGCTAGGGTTTCAGACTCTTCTAAAGCCTGCGGCTATCCATGGGAGATGATCTCCTTCTTTGAAAAGCCCTTCGCATCGAATTTCGCAATCCCTAGGGTTCTTCAGACCTCTAGGATTGAGCCATGGTTACATAACCATGCTCTGATACCATGTTGTAATCTTGGATCGTAACCAGAATAAGAGATTAGGGTTAGAGATGGAAGAGAGGAGAGGAGAAGAGAATTGGGGGAAGAGGAGAAATCGTGTAGAGCTTAGAATAGCCTACACGATTTCACCCAATATATATATTAAGTGAAGTTTTACAATATTACAAGGGCCCCCTGTAGAATATAAGATATTACAAGTAGGTCCCTGACAACACACACTCCGGATGGAAAGCTGCTATGGTAGAAGAAATGAAGGCGCTGGATAAGAACAAAACTTGTGAGCTTGTTGATTTGCCAAGAGGCAAGAGGCCGGTTGGATGCAGATGGATGTTCACAGTGAAGTACAAGGCCGATGGGTCAGTAGAGAAGTATAAGGCCAGACTGGTAGCCAAAGGGTACACTCAGACCTACGAGATTGATTATGTGGAGACCTTTGCACCTGTGGCAAAGATGAACTCTATCAGGGTTTTGTTGTCTGTAGCAGCAAACCAAGCATGGCCTTTGCATCAGCTGGATGTGAAGAATGCGTTCCTTCATGGTGATCTTCATGAAGAGGTCTATATGGTACCTCCTCCAGGGTTCACTCCCCCAGGGGACAGCAACAAGGTGTGTCGACTGAGGAAAGCCCTCTATGGGCTTAAGCAATCCCCTAGAGCTTGGTTTAAGAGGTTCACTCTAGCAGCGAAGAAGCTGGGATATACTCAAAGCCAAGCCGATCACACCCTATTTGTAAAGCACCTAGGGAAGAGCACAACGGCCCTCATCGTCTATGTTGACGATATCATTCTGACAAGGAATGATGCAGAGGAGGTGATCAAGCTAAAGGATCATCTAGCAGGCGAGTTTGAGACCAAAGATCTGGGACTCCTTAAGTACTTTCTTGGCATAGAAGTTGCAAGATCCAGCCAAGGGATCTTCATCTCACAAAGGAAGTACGTCCTAGATCTATCGAAGGACTCTGGCAAGTTTGGAGCTAAGCCAGTGGAGACCCCCATAGAGCAGAATCACCAGTTGGCCGACTCGAGTAGTATACCTTTACAGGATGTGGGGAGCTTTCAGAGATTGGTTGGAAGGTTGATCTACCTCTCCTTGACTCGTCCAGACATTGCCTATGTAGTCAGTGTTATCAGTCAGTACATGCATTCTCCTAGGGAGATTCACTTAGAGGCAGCACACAGGATATTGAGATATCTCAAGTCTGCCCTTGGCCGAGGTCTCCTTTTTCAGAAAATGGCCACATGAGAGTAGAGTCATATACCGATGCAGACTAGGTTGGTGCCAAGGATGACAGGAGATCTACCTCAGGCTATTGAACCTTTGTGGGAGGCAATCTAGTTACCTGGAGGAGCAAGAAACAACCGGTAGTTGCCCGATCTAGCGCAGATACAGAATTTAGGGCAATGGCCCATGGCTTGTGTGAGATGCTATGGCTAAAGATGTTGGTCGCTGAGCTGGGTTTTCCAGTCTTAGGATCCATGAGCTTATACTGTGACAACAAGGCTGCTATCAGTATTGCTTACAATCCGGTACAACATGATCGGGCCAAGCACATTGAAGTGGATCGTCACTTCATTTGGGAGAAGACCGTATCTGGAGAAGTTTGTACCCTCTTTGTGAAGACCGATGGACAAATAGCAGATGTCTTCACCAAAGGAGGTCCTAGTTGGCAACTTCACAGATGCTTATGCAAGTTGGGCATGAAAGATATCTATGCACCAACTTGAGGGGGAGTGTTATCAAATACGTAGAAATACGTATTTTTCATGTAATAGGGGTAGTTATGTAAATACCCCCCACAAGGGATATACTTGTCCTTTCTGTAATTCCTTTCATATAAATAAGATTTATGGAGTCATTGTGACTTAAGCACAATTGACATCCTTTCTCCTTCTCTTCTCTACTCTCTATTCTCTCTTCTCCAAACCTAACCCTAACCCTAATTCCTCAAATTCAACTCAATGCGGGTACTTCACCTGTTTAAAAGAATCCATGCAACATAGGAATGGAACTTTTGATGGAACTGGTGCTTTTGAGATCTTTTTAGCTGGAAAAGATGACTTACATGCATGAAATGTAACAAGTATACGTATCCATCATATCCGCCAATATGTTATTCGATGTGGATGAGGTATATATGAACGTACTTCTAATTATATATTATTTGTATGTAGGTGACATCACTTTTATGTGTAATCCTAACTTTTACTTTCTCAGTTATGTGTGTCGCTGCATATACATGACTATTTGACTTCTTTTTTTTTTTGTTTTTTTTTTTTGAATTAAAATAGTTGTTGGGAGTAGTTTTAGGACTTTAAAGCACACTTTCATACATGTTGTAGCAGTTTTTAAACATTTTCATGATGTTTGAAGGAATTTCATATGTTCTCATGCATTCCCACCTTGTATCGTATCCCCCGATGACGTTACTATACCCAATGCGGATGCTTTCATGTCTCCAGCCACATGAGTATCAGTTATTTTTATTTCCTTCTATTTGGTGCGAGTGTTATCTGCTAGATTTCATCTTCTCTTATAATTTTTTTCTATTATGTTGGGCAGAGTATTAGGACTAGAATGGATGGAAATGATGATCTACAACAACCAATAATAGTTCCTTCAAAGGCATGCTGTAATGCAGAACGTGAAGGAATTGTACCATCAAATAACGGGTACCTCGTCTCTCAAAAATATCTCTATTTTATTGATACATTTTTCACGGTCTTTCCTTCTTTGGTCTTGAATGAGTAATATGCAACCGCAGAAAAACATTTAAGGGAATTTTCAATCTTTTCTTGACATATGCCTGCTGTTACTTATGACCTTTCAGTTTGCATTTGTTTGATTGCTCATTCATTTGAGTCTTCTTTCTTTCTTGGTGATTGATAGCACTTCTACAAGTAGAAATAGAGATAGTGAGATTGACTTTGAACCTTGCTCAAAGCTTGAGGACTTAAATTTGGATGTTGGAAAGAATGCTGACGATACCGAGGGAAGATATCTCATGGATAATTTTTCAGGAAGGTACTTTTTCTGCATTCTTATGCCAGTATTTTTTCTTTTTAACTTCCGTTGGTCGTTCTGAACTATCATTTGCAAAAGATGCATTGTATTTGCGATTGTGATGTAGCTTACTTTTGGCTTAGTAGTTTGGTTGTTTTCATTGTGTTACCTCAGATAATTTTGAGTATTTTGCTTCATTCTTTCATTTCTGTCTTGTCTGCCTTATGAGAACTCTTCTTCATGATAATAGATGACCAGTTCTAACTGGAAAGAACATCATATTTGAACGGTACTAGCAATTGATGCAAGTTTGCTCATAGTGGATGCAAAATCATTAGATTATTACCCTATGCAAGCTTGCACCTCTTGATCTTTACCTTTAAAGACTCCACAGTTCCTTTCTTTCCAAATACCCCAAGACAACGCAAATGGGATAAGCCTCCATAGCAGCCGGCCTCTAGATCTTGCTCCTAAAAACATCCATGATAGACCATGACATAATACAATACATCCCCAAAAGGCTAAAAAATTCACTCCAAACTTCTTTAGCCATGTTGCAATGGAGCAAGAGATGGTTCATCGATTCCCCATTGGCTTTGCACATGGAGCATAAGTCAACTATGAATTTCTTACGATTAATCAAGTGATCAACTGTCAAACTCTTGTCCAATGGTGCAGTCCAAATAATAAAATTCACTTTTGAGTGAATCTTGGTCAAGTCGGATAGGGAGATTTATTAGGCTTGTCCAAAGCCAAATTAAAAGATCGCACTGAGAAAATACCATTTTGAGCCCAAGACCATACACTTATCTTCATGCATAGAGGAGATGGAAGATTCATTAATGGGCAAGCAATTGGGAAATGATATCTATTTCCCAATTGTTGAGGTTCCTCCTAAAGCTGAAACTCCAAGATAGCTCATCCCCACCCCAAATCATGAAATACTGCACTGGATGATTCTTCCTAGCAGAAAGTGAGAATAGAACCAGAAACTCTTCCTTAAACGACACCTCTCAGAACCTCCGATCCTCCCAGAAACGAACCATTTCTCCATTCCCCACCTTTTAGCAAATTCCTTTAGAGAGATCCCTGTGAATACATGACGTTATTCATCCACACTACTCTATGGTGACAGTCAGGGTGCAATGCATGTTGCATCTAATCCACGAGACAACGAAAAATAGAGGTCTTTTTCTGCTTTATACATGAGAAAGTTCAATTGGAAGGGGAGATTAGAGGAGCAGTTGGTAAATATACGGGCTTAGGCAAAGGTAGAATTCAATAAACATTTGGGAAGACGGGATGACTGATCACTGTGCTCTAGCCTAAGAGGGACAATTGGGATATATTGTGTTGTATGTAGAAGGGTATTTATTTATTTTTACTTTCTTATTCACTCAGTAATAAGATATGTAGAGGTGTTCTTAAATGTTATTTGGCAGAAAATTCTTCTTCTTCCCTGTCCTCCAACTTCATCCTCGAAATGAGTCTATTATATTGTACTTCTAAAGTTAATGTTATGTTAGATCTCTGTGCAAGGTGCAGACCTCACTGCTTTAATAAAAATCTTTTTTGTATAATTTGGCTAATGCAGTTGCATTATTGTGATGATGCTTTCCAATATTAAATGAGGTTGGTTTTACCGAAATATGTATTTAAATTTATTGTGTTGTATGTAGAAGGGTATTTATTTATTTTTACTTTATTATTCACTCAGTAATAAGGATGAGTTTTTCATCCCTCTTTTGGACCTCCATGGACGGTGTTCATCGTTGCCCAGTAATCTGCATTTCATGATTATATGCGCTAACATCTGGACTCCACATCTAGTTCTCCACATTTTTAATTACTTATAAACAAAAAGACATGTAGAGGTGCTCTTAAATGTAATTTGGCAGAAAATTCTTCTTCTTCCCTGTCCTCCAACTTCATCCTCAAAATGAGTCTATTATATTGTACTTCTAAAGTAAGTGTTATGTTAGATCCCTTAGCAAGGTGTAGACCTCACTGCTTTAATAAAACTTTTTTGTGTAATTTGGATAATGAAGTTGCATTATTGTGTTGATGCTTTCCAATTTTAAATGAAATGTTGGTTTTACTGAAATATGTATTTAAATTTATGATGGATCAGAGTATGCTTATTGTACTTCCAAATTTAATTAGAATATGCAGCGATAGACCACGATTCAAATCCTTCAAAATGCTTTGGCAGAGCCTAATGCCTTTTTTTATTATTATATTTTAATGAGTTCATGTTGAGATAGTTTTGCTTAATTTATTGTGCTGCTAACACAATTTGGCAAAATATATATATATATATATATATATACCACTGAGATTTGGCTGTATAAATGAGGTGAATCAGATGATTTGTTTTTTGTAGCATGTACTTTAATTTGCTTCTATGAAGAGAATAACTTCACGATAGGAAAATTTGATGCAGGCAGGAAGTTTCACATGTTCCAGTACATGAAATTATATTTTCTACCATCGACAAGCCCAAGCTTCTTAGCCAGGTATCTGGGAGAAAGACCAATATGGTTCTTTTCTTATTTGTGGATATTCTAAAGAACTTAGGTTCTTTTATTTCGTCATACTTCAATTTTGAGATTTGTTTTTAAGTCAATTTTCTTCTTGTCATTGTTTTCTTCAAAATTACTAGGAAATGGAAGTTTGCTAGTCATTTATGATAAACAAGGTCCATGAGGGCACTGGTTACTATGTTTTTGACCTGTCAGTTTCATATTTTTCTGTACTTCCATTTGACATTCTGCGAGATCTTGCGTGCTTTTACTTTAATGCGTTTTTTTACTTCCCTTTAGCCGCTTTCCTCTATATCCAGCGATAGTGATGCAAATGTCTTATAATCTTGATTTTCACTACCCTCTGAATGTCCATGGATGCATTTTTTTTTTGTCTGGAAACTTTGTTAAAATATGTAATTTGAAAAATCCCACTTAACTTTTGTTGTTTTTTATGCTTATATCAAGACTACATATGAAGCTTCTAACTGCGTGGCATGGTCTCCTAGCTCTCTGCTTTACTTTCTGACATCGGGCTAAACATCCGTGAAGCACATGTGTTCTCGACAACTGATGGCTACTCTTTGGACGTGTTTGTGGTGGATGGGTGGCCTGTTGAGGTAGCTTTTTTTCCTTTGCAAATTGAATTCCATGTCGGCAACATTTATATAGTTTGTGCCTTTTTTGGTAAAATGCAAAAATAATTTTCTATTTGTCATCAAAATACGAATTCAATTTTTGCTTAACATTGCACCTTTACCAGTCATTTTTGTTACTATATAGTTTGTTCTAAATGTTATGGTAGTTTAAGCTTTACTTGTGTTGTCTAGCTATCAGAGTACTATTTCTTCTCCATTTGTTTGTGTAACAATGGTCAAATCATAACATGTCTGTCTCTTAGAGGTCCTGTTTAACTCATCCAACTTTGAGAAGTGCTAGATGAAAGGGACGGCGGAAAAAATAGCCACCGAAGTGTTAGTGGTAGAAGAGCCGTTTCGGTTCAAACTAAGAATGAAGGGTTGAGATTAATTGTAATGAAGGGTGGGGACTATTAGGTTTTCACAGTAAAAAGGCTGTTGTAAAAAATAGTGTTTTATTTAAGTTTGAAGTTTTGGAGAAGAGTGAGAGCCTGTAAAGTTTTCCCCTTGGCATTATTGATTGCTCTGTAGCTTGTCTGTGCGATTTCCTAATTTTCTGCTTCCTTTGGTTTCTTCTTTTCCTGCTAACACTTTCTTCCCTCTTCTTGCCACCACTTCATGATCTTGGGTTATGGTTGCCAAGACTTTTTGTGCTCCTCTTTATGGTGAATAACTATTACTCCGTTTGGATGCTGAGAAAATCACGGAGAAACCATGTTTTCTCCAGCAACCGAGCTTTTCCCATGTTTGGTTGGTAAATATGCCAGAGAAATTGTTTCATTCTTTTAAACTGTTTTCTTGTGTAGCATGGAAAGATGTGAATCAGTTCTTCCTAATTATTTATGGAGCTCGAGGAAATTGTATTTATTTTTTGCTCAAGGTTTCAGTTTCTTCGACTGTGGTACTATATACTCATTATTCACATATTTGCCTTTGTGTGTATACTTTTTTGAGTTTGTCTGTGCATCCAGGCAAGCACTCCACACTCCTATATGTTTGAATATGCATGTGTACTTATGTATACACTGCAGACACATTGTTAAACATCTTGACAACTCACTGTATATGCATTATATTGGCGGGCACTGTCAAGTGTATGAATTTCTACGTCTGTAGATCTGATAATTCATTTTATCAGCTACAGTTAACTTGGCAGCTTGTACCTTATCCTACTAGGACAGTGACGTTATAATTAAGGAGCATTGCGATTCTATTTTCTTTAATGACAGGGATCTCTGACGAGCCCAAATGTTGCTGACTTTGCAATGATGTGGTCAGGACACAGATGGTTTGCACGAAGCAGTGGAGAAAGCAGTTGCAAGATGCGAGGTAAATTGTTTATGACTTTGCAAGAAGTGAGGTAAATTGTTTGTCACTTTGTTCATAGTGCTGGGAACTCATCATTTTGTTTTATATCATATTGACAAGAGCAGGTTCCCTGTTATAAAAGTAACTTTTTGTGCTATTGTAATTGGCATGAATCATGATTAATCAATTGGGACGGGTAGATGGGCTACTGATGTGTCTCACACATCATCCTACCACCAGCTACTAAAGAAAGGAATGAGTAACCATAAAAGTGATGTCATATCACTGAAAAGAGTATGAGCTGTACAAAAAAGGAAAAAGATAGAAAAATAAACATGTTTAAGCCACAAAATCAAACACTGATATTCTGTTCTATAACATGATGCATCCTTTAATGTTTTTACATGGTATTATCTGAAGGTCGATATTGAGGATCATATGGAGTCATGGTAATTGATTTACATATTGTTTGGTTACTATCCAAACTTGAGCATCATTGTGTTTCATGATCCTACCGAGCTATGCTTGGTGCTCAATCTCAATGCTGATATCATAGAATATTCAGTTTCTCCTATATTGCATAATTTTCAAGTTCAGTTTGTTTCTTTCCCTTGAATATCCTGGACCTAATTGTGAATGTTTTTTCAATAAGTAGATACGTGTATTAAAAAAAGGGAAAGGGCTAAGAAAAGCCCATTATATACAGAAGACAGAAGGGGCCAATACCTGTAGGTTTGGATGGAAAAAAAAAACCCTCCCAAGAAGGATTATAAGGTTTCTTTTACAATCACATTCCACTTATAACAAAGATCCAGAACTGTATCACCTTGAAACAAAGCCACCTTAACCTTTTCAACAATCAACTCCAAAGACCCATATTTGTCAGAAAAATCCTTGAGTTCTGCTCTTCACTTATCAGAAATCATCATTAGCATTTTATATCACGGTGCTTATTCACTTATCAGAAAAAAGATCATGGTGCGCTATTCTTTAAAAATGTTAGTTCGTAAGATGGTGCATGTTCAGAAACAATGCTTCTGGTTTCCCGTGTGACAAGGAGACTCTTTTCTTAAAAAAAGCCATGAGCATAATATTATTCTAAATAAATTTCTCTTAATACATCGAATCAACTGTGAGGACCTCGATGTATCATCATATCAGGTTTTTCACTGAAACATCATATCAGGTTTTTCATTTCCAGTGTTTTGAGAGTTCATATCATTTTTATGATTCTATCAGACACACATGTACATGAGTCCATCTTTATGTTACGTAGCTGGTATCATATCTTAACGTTCACTTTTGTCGCTTGAGATTCCATTTTATATGTTTATTCTATTTCATTCTTATCTTAAACTTCCATATTGTGGAACTTGTAGAACATTCTCAAGCACTGTCTTTCCTAATACTTCTGTGCTCACATACATTATTTTTTCTTCTGAATTCTATGATGATATGGTTTCTACTTTCTACTAAGTTAACGAGGCCAATAAAATATAATCAGTACTGTTAATATAGGGGTCATGGTCTGGTTCTTCCCCTTCTCATTCAGCCATAGAGAAGGCATTAGCGACGCAACCAAACCCTGGCGATTGGGAAATCGATAGAAGATTGTTGAAGATAGGAGAAAAAATTGCATCTGGATCTTGTGGAGATTTGTGAGTTGGGAACTATATCAGAACCTGTTGCTTCTGATCATTTAATTCCATATTTTCAGTCTCTCTCTTGCTCACTTTTTTTCTGTTGTTTATGCAAGGTATCATGGAGTTTACCTAGGGCAAGATGTTGCTGTTAAAGTCATTAGACTTGAGCATTTAAATGAAGCTTTGGAGGTAGAATTTGCTCAAGAAGTAACGATCCTAAGGTGAATGGCTTGGCATCCTCATCAAGTCTACTTTGTATTCTGTATGTGAAATGAAGAACTATTGTTCTATTGATCCATCTTACTTTCCTTCTATGGTATATTAATTTTCACTTTCAAGTTTCAAGTGATATAGGAAATTTGAAAAATCTTGTGTGGCATGTCTATCTAATCATTTCTTACTATTTCCTGTATTGGTGCAAGGATATTTGAAAAACTTATTGGCCTGCCTAATGCTTCCGTGGGCCTGAGGATTTGCTAGATACACTTTCTGTCACAGTAAAATTTAGATCACTCTGCAGAAATTGTTATCTTTTTAATTTTCTTGTAAAGAATCACATGAAAATGTTGGAGACTATGTATGAATTATTTGATGTCAATTAATGAGTACTCTTTAAGTTCTCTACTTAAGGTTTAAAGTTTCGGCTGAAACGGAAATGTTTTGCATGTAACCGAAATGGTTTTGCCATAAGACTGTGTAAGATACCTATGTGACTCGGGTTTCACTAAGTTTCGGAAGTATCCCTCGAAGCATTTTGGATGATACGAACCAGATGGGTTTCTATGTTTTAAACACGAAATGCTCGTCATTTTTCTCTGTTTTTCTCATTTCTTCTTCTATAATCCTCTAAACCCCTAAAAAATCCTTCCCTTAATCTTTGTAATTCATTTCTACCTTAGATTTCTCTAAGATAAAACATAAACCATTCACGAATCTACAAAAATGGGGATTTTCTCATTTTGAGTTAAAATTTTATATTTTCTCCTCTATTAGCACTGAATTACCTATGGAATCAAAGATGCATGGATCCTTGACCAGATCCATGGACTTTTATGCTATTATTTTTATTATTTTCATTTTTTAGTAATTTCTAAAAAATGTTAAAAATATAATTTTTTTTTTTTCTCTTTCTTCCAATTTAGCAAAAGATAGATCTCATTGTGGTCTATTGTTTCATCATATTTTTATGTGGTTGAGACACATGATGCTTTTTTATTTTTACTTTTTTAGTATTTTTCAAAAAATTAAAAAATACATGTTTGTTCTGTTCTTCTTCCATCTTTAGCAGAAAATAGATACCATTGTCATCTATCGTTTCAACATATTTTTGTGGTTGAGATACTTTGACAAATTCATTTAATTTTATTGATTTTTTAGTATTTCAAAAATTAAAAAATTAAGAAAATATATTGTTTTTTTTTTCCTTTTGCTACTGTAGCAGAAGATAAATCTCACTTTTATCTATCGTTTCATCATACGTTTGTGGTTAAGTTACTTGTGACGATTTTTTTTAAATTCTTTTTGATTTTTTTAGTATTTCTTAGAAGCTTAAAAATTAATATTTTTTTTGCTTCCCACCTTTAGTTGAAGATAGATCTCATTGTGATTAATCGTTTCATAATATTTATGTGTGGTTGAGATATGTTTATAGCAAAATGGAGTGTGTACGGTTAGTACTTGGAATATAGGTTTACAAGACTGATTACTATTCAGTCGGATAGCACTGTAACTCTGTAAGTCACTCTTCTTAGTCATAAATAGTTATATAATGTAGTTTATATGAAATTTTATTGTATTTATATATTTCTTATTTTTTCTAATTTTTCTTTTATTTTTCCAGACCCTTTTGGAGCCTTTTATTTCACTAGTGGTTCACAAGGTTTTGGACGAAATCGACCGAAATGAAACCCACCACTTCGAACCGTGTCTCTAATTATGTCTATATAGACAATAAAGTTATTTTGACACACCTATGTGGGATTCACGTGGAGATGATTCACAGGTTAATTAGATCACCCTAAAAGTTCAGCTTATTCTAAAGTTTCTAACAATAAATCATCCTTTGAATCATCTCCATGTGGGCCACATAGGTGATCTTCCTCATAGTAGAAGCTGAACTTCTAGACACTAGTATCTTAGGGTTTGGTTCTAGGGTTTGAAGAAGATCAAGAATGAAAGAGAACAAAGAGGGAAAGGAGAGAGAGAAAGGAGAAATGGAGAGCATGTGTGTGTCACATGACTCCATCCAGATCTTATTTGTATAAAAACTTTTCTTGGACAAATATGCCCATACAGCTTAACATGGTATTACTATACTACCCTGACAACATTCCCCCTCAAGATGGTGCATTGATATCTATCATGCCCAACTTACTGAGACACCTGTATAGCTGATTAGTAGGAACTCCCTTAGTGAACACATTCTCTAATTGTTATCTAGTCTTCACAAAAGGAGTACAAACTTCTCCAGTAATAATCTTCTCTCATATGAAGTGTCGGTCTACTTCTACGTGCTTTGTTCGATCATGGAAAATTGGATTATGAGCAATACTTATTGCTTCCTTGTTATCACAATACAAGCTCATTGGACCAGTAATAGGGAATCTTAGTTCAGCAACTAAGATCTTTAACCACAACATTTCGCACAAGCCATGAGCATAGCTCGAAACTCAACTCTGTACTGGATCCCGCAACCTATCTTGCTTCTCCATGTCGCAAGATTACCCCTAACAAATGTGCAATACCCTGATGTGGATCTTCTGTCATCTTTAGCACCTGCCCAATCTGCACCAGTATATGACTCCATGCTTATGTGACAATTCTTCTTGAAGAGAAGTCCCCTACCAGGGGAGGATTTAAGATACCTCAAAATCCTGTATGCTTCCTCCAAGTATCTCTAGGTGAGTGCATATATTGGCTTATCACACTGACCACTGTGATACCCGGATACCTGTATATGCCCAGAGTACCAGTATCCATAGGATACGACATGGATACGAGTAGGATACGAGCAGGATACTTCATGTATTTATTTATAAATAAAAACACAAAAAATACTACATTAATATTAACATTAGTTTAAATCAATAGTCCAACTATATTAATTTTATAAGTAATATAAAATAAATCATTTATAGTACTTATTTGATTATCGTATACTTTTTTATTACATGTTTACAACTCAAGATTGTATATTTATGTGTGTACACTTTATAACATCATATGTAGAAGTACCTATGCCACAAATTTTAGGAAATGGGTAGGATACTCGTATCTGTGTCCCTGATTTTGGAAAATGTCGAGTCGTATCCCCGCTTCCCGTATCAGTGTCCGTCTTCGTATCCGTATCTGTATCCGGGCATCATAGACTGACCACATATGCAGCATCTGGTTTGGTCAAAGAGATAAATGAACCTCCCGACTAATCTCTGAAAGCTCTCAACGTCCTTCAGTAAGTCACCACTTGTCTCACCCAACTTGTGATTTTGTTCTAAAGGGGTGTCTACGGGTCTAGCTCCTAATTTTCCAGTATCCTTTAGTAGATGAAGGACATACTTCCTTTGAGAGATGAACATCCAATGGCTTGATACTTTTTTAGCTTTGCAACTTCTTAACATCATTGCCAGTCACAATGATATCATCCACATAGATAATAAGAGCAGCGGTGATCTTTCCATGATGCCTAACAAACAAAATATGATCAGCCTGGCTTTGGGTATAATCCATATTCTTCACTGCTCGGGTAAACCTTTCAAACCATGCTCTGGGAGACTGCTTTAGTCCGTATAAGGACTTCTTCAGTCTGGAAACTCTTCTATCACCTCTCCTTGGTATGAATCCTAGAGGAGGTAACATGTACAATTCTTCTTTTAGAGTCCCACGAAGAAATGGATTCTTCACATCAAGCTGATGTAAAGGCCACTAATGGTTTGCAGCAAGAGATATGAGCACCCTTATGGAGTCCAGTTTTGCAACTGGGGCAAATGTCTCCACGTAGTCATTGCCTTATGTCTGAGTATCCTTTGGCTACCAATGTTGACTTGTACTTCTCTACTGACCGATCTAACTTGTACTTCACAGCGTACACCCATCTTCATCCCACTGGTTTCTTTTCTCTAGATAAATCAACATGTTCCCAGGTATTGTTCTTTTCTAAGGTTCTCATTGTTCAATCATTGCATCCTTCCAGCTAGGATGCTTCAACCCTTTTGCCATCGAAGAAGGTATAGAAATGGTGGACAACGAAGTAACGAATGACCTATAAGATGGAGACAAGGCCTCGTACGAAACAAAGTTACTGAGAGGGTGTTGAGTACAACTCCTCGTACCTTTTTCTAAGAGGAATAGGAAGGTTAGAAGCACAGACATTGGTAGCAAAGTCGGTAACATGGACAGATGGCACAAAAGACTCACAGGGTGAGGCATTACTTGGATCCAAGGATGGTACAACTGGGCATGGATCCGCAGCTGTCGCCTTCCCTCTTCTGTTGTAAACATTAAACTCACCCTAAGCATCGGTACTACTGTCACACTTAGTAATAGGTCGGTCAGTCATATCGATCAGGAAAATGGGTGTTGGAGGAATAACAGTGAGAGGGACACTAGAGGAAGACCTCTCTTCACTACTTCTCTCCCCCTGAATAGAGGTGGAGAGAAAGAAAGGGCTATCCTCTTGAAAAGTGACATCCATGGAGACAATCTTCGTCTTAGACAAGGGGTGATAACACTTATACCCTTTGTGAGAGGAAGAATATCCAAGGAAGATGCACTTGAGAGCTTTGGGATCCAACTTGGTACGATTCAGATCCAAAATATAGACAAAACATACACAACCAAATACGCGAGGAGGAACTAAAAAAAATGAGCAATTTGGTTTAAGAAGTTGATAAGGGGTCTTAAAGTATAAGCAACGTGAAGGCATGCAATTAATGAGATATGTAGCAGTAAGAACATCATCAAACCAATAGGACTTAACAATATTGCTACCAAAGAGAAGGGAGCGAGCTACCTCAAGGAGATGGCGATTGAAATAATCCCAAACTATTTAGATGTATAACTTAGAAGGGGGGTGGGGTGGTGAATAGGTATTTAAAAATTCGATAATTAAGGTAGCAACCTAATTCAATTACTGGTCTGGTAGGGGTAAACTAATCGCACGTGAGGCAATCCTAAATAGGTTGATTGATTTAACAAGTGATTATCTCAATCGACAAAGGTCGAATATATCTCTGTGATATAATGTTTCTTTCTCATTTGATCTAATCTATAAAGAGTGCGGAATATAAACAATCAAACCATAACATATGTGATTTTTACGTGGAAACCTTAGCCAAGGAAAACCACGGGATCATGTCCAGACAGAAAGTATCACTAACTAGAAAGCTACGAGTTACAGAAGTTACCTATGTGGCACCATTTCCATACAGCATACAATCCTCTAGGCCCACTGCTGGGTCCACGTTCTCGGGATCTATGTGTCGAATCCACGAGCGCCCTTCCAATTACAATCCCTTTGCCATTGATTTAGTTTGGTACTTCCCAAACCTTCTGTCGGTCGGTACACCCCGATCTTAATTTCCGATCTTAATTTACACTAACCGGTCTAGCCCTGTTGGTGAAGGATTTAGTCCCTGAACATTGCTCAAATGGTGTTGAGTCACATGTGGTACTCTCTGGCTTACTAGGTTGAGTTTCTAGTTGTTAACCTAGGCAGAGGTATTAGATCAAGCAAGGAGCTATGATCAAGAGGAGAGGAAACTTTAATGAAAAGACTTTGCAAACTAGGTTTTGCTCTTCGGAGGGACAACTCTTAGCAAGCTTGGATAGCTTGAGTATTATTTCTATGTAACGTAGTATTCAGTTGTATCTATTAAAACCAAAGGGAGGCTTTATTTATAGAAGAGTTGAAGCTCTAGGTCGAACAAGTGATGGGGTAAGTGGGCCACGAATCCCGTGCATGTTTTTTACTGTTTCCATTTTGGTCCAATCGATTGGTGCTCAGGTCCAATCAATTGATTGCTCTGTGGGTTTTTGTTCGTCAGCCCAATCGATTGGACCCTTTGGGAGTTCTGTCCATATATGTCCAATCGATTGGTCTACAGAGTTGAATCGATTGGGCTCTCGGGAAGTTCTGTCCCTTAAAGTCTAATCGATTGGTCTATAGTGTCCAATCGATTGGACTTCCTCTTAGTTCAGATTCTTATGTTCTCTTTTAGTCCGAACCTAAATCTGGTCCAATAACGAAGTTTAACCTAAGTTTTAATTATTAATCTATTCCTAAGGCCACAAAGTCACCTACCTTCCTATGAGAGTGGTCACGATCTTAAACCGACAGCATAACGGTTTCTCAGATGAATCAATCTTCAATCTTTTGAGTCTTCGGTCTTCGTCTTTTGGTCTTCAGGCAGTCAATGAGATATGCGTACCGCGATATTCTCAAGGCCTCACTTACACTCGTAGGAACGGTTACATCACATGTTTTGTGTCATACAGAATTACGCCAATTAATATATGAATAAATTCTTTATAGCGATTCTTCCGTTCAACGACAACATTCTGTTGAGGTGTGTAACTGCATGAATTCTGGTGGCCAATCCCATGTTCAGCCAAGTAATTTTGTAGACCTCCATACATATACTTGCCACCTTGGTCAGTACTCCTGTGCAAGATCTCCGGTATGTCCTCTTGTCCAACCTTACTTTGATACCAAGTAGAAATCAAGGGTTAGGCGTTGGGGTTTGGTTTTAGGGTTTAGAGAAAGAGGAGAAAGCGAGAAGAAAGAGGAAAGGGAGTGCATGTGTGTGTTACATGACTCCAATCTTCTTATATCGGAAAACTTTTACATGGACAAGTATGCCCTTACATACATGACAATAGGAAGTCCCAATTTGGTCACCATCTTGAGAGAGGAAGTTTTCAAAGTGGTCTCCATCAATGACAACTTTACACACTTTTCCTACCGAGGTACACCGTACACGTTAAATGAAAACCTTCATTTCTCCATCGACCTTCTATTTCCTCCTTGGTTATCATTTTCCCACTTTAGAAGGTATGGATCGTTGTTCTAAGCGTGTTGATACCTTGTCTGAATTGGACATGATTTGCTTTCTCCAAGTGCAAATATGGGGTTGTATGCACCATATTATGGTGCTCCTTGATGTGTGACAGAAAAGGCGTAATCTTACTATGCCAATGATTGAAACTGATCAGCTCAAAGTCACAAACACACCAATATAAAGTTTGTTTAAATCAAAAGCCAATTAGCCCTCCAACGGCTCTCAAACATGCACTTATGATAGATAGCTTACGTCATATCACGGCGTATAAACAATGCATGTAAACGTTTGCTTTTTTTTTCTCTCTTTTTCTTTTTGTTTTCTGTTTCAAGGGGAACGGGTTAAGTAAGATGGACTGGTTTTAGGCATGTGTTTGGGCCAAGTAAAACATGGGCTTGTTCTGCGAACTGGTCTTTTGGGCTTGATCAATTTGTCTAGTGCTCGTGGGTTGGGCCGTGGGCTTGAGAAACTAGGCCCAGGCAAGGTTGGTTTATGGGCCAGATTATGGTCTTAATTCGCATTTTGGTTTTTTATAGTTAAGCCCACCAAAAGCAAATATGTTGGGCCAATTTAAGTAAAAAGTGTGCACCGTCTTCAACCTATAATCAGGGAGGGCATTAGGGTTTACATCAAACACTAATCACACAAAGCGCTTCCAATGGTCACAGCGGGACCTCAGATGACAACCGGAGTTAGAACAGCACCTAGAGGAAGTTCTAGCGGTGGGCTCATAGGAGCCAAGGCCTCATACGGAGTGTGATGAGATCACATATGGAATATTCGAGTAGCTAGGATTAAGGGCGGGAAAGCCTGCTCTGATACCGGATAATAGGAACTGAAATGGGGAGCAAGCTCTACCTGAACACCACAGAGGCATACGCCTCCAGATAGGAAAGCATGAAGACCACAATAGAAAGGGAGGGACCAAGCTGAACCTCGAAGATAATAGCGGGAGCAAGCTCTCAACTCTTATTGTGGGGGTGGGGATCTCCATGTTCACTCAACGTTTTTCTTTTCTATTTTCTCTTCAACCAAAAACGCCTCTCTTTCCTCTCTTTAGGGACTTCTATAGAAGAACCCTAAATACATAACTAATATTGGTCCTTGGATCTTCTCAATTGAACCTGGCCTTCCATTCTTCTCCAAATTACAAAATGCCCCTCTTTCTAAAATTCCAAAAATAACCTTTCTAAACAAAAGAATCCCAAAAATATATGTTTCTTCAACCTTGGCCCTTCCATTCACATCAATGTTTACCACAAACAATTGGAAGTTGATTTGTCATTTTTGATGGATAAGGGCTAGAGATTTTATTTTTTGATCAAAAATGAAGTTTAGAGTGGTTTCTAAACTCCACACACGAAATAAAGTAGTCGGTCGAAATGTTTTGACCAACATAATTACATTTTATAACTACAATTTTGATTATTTGGTCGAAATTCACTGTTCATCAAAAATTGAAATGAATAGTAATTTCGACCAAAATGATTACAATTCGACATTGCAAGCATGGTTCAAAATCTCGTTTCATCTTGGCCAAGACTGCTCGTTCCATTAATGCACTGAGAGTCTGAGACAATACGTAGGGGGTTTATTGCGTTCTGCAAAAATCCTAATTTAGGCATTTAAAAGCTTATTTTAATTGCATGTGTCTTTTATAACACAGATAAATGCTAAAAACAAACGTGATTTAGGATTTAAACATTAAAAATTGGTTTAATCTTATCAAGACATATACTGTTTTTTCTCTTGTCTCGTTCCATTTCGGTCAAGATGTCTCGTTTTGTCAACTTACCAAGGCAATGAAATGAAACGATATTTAAACCTTCATTTTAACTATTTTTCTTGTCGGTGACTGTTGAAACCGACATATTCAACTGAAGTGGGTGAAATGTGTCGGCATTTAATACCTTGGTAGGAATGATGGAGATGGCTAGGCCCATGTGTACATGGCCTTCCACTGTTTAAGGCAGCTGGTTTTTGCTTTTATGTACTTAAATGACATTGTTATTAACATTTAAGTGTTTAAGTCTATCTGTTTTTGACTTTAATAGTCTTAGATACCCGTGCCAATGTCTAATGAGCACCATTGATCATACTTTCTTGTTCAATATAGTTGTTTTTAATGTTTTGACAACTTGTGTGTTTTCATGTTTGCTTTTATAATTTCCTAAAATTTCAATGCACATTTACATATATTTCCATCATTTCCAAAACTTTTACGATATTTTCTTACTGGTTGTAATATTTGCACATAATTTTTCCATTTCCAAGATGACCAAAGTAGACCAATAGTAAAATTTAAAACCTTGCTATGGCCTTCCTATTTATCGTTGTGGCATCTTGATTTTTCTGAGCAAGACTAGAAAAACAATTGGCAACGCGACTGGTTTTGAGTTGTTGGTCATCTTGTCTTGTGATGTATCTGCATATCACATCAAATATCAAATGTTAAGCAATTCTTCTCAGCGGTACGTAAATGTTTTATCACTGAAATTCAGAAAAGCATCTCCTAATTAGTTATATATTACTTGATTCTTTCCATTATTTTAACTCCAGAAAGTATTTACTACTAAGTGACAAAATGTAATTTAACTACATTTTATTTATCTCCATGCTATATATTGAATTACTTATTTTAAGGGTGAAAATCGTGATAGAAATGGCTATGCATTAGTTGCATGGGTCCTTGATCTTTCTGTTTACTCTGCTGTGTCATAATTTTAGATTCTATTTTGTGTTTCAAGTCTAGCCGGGCTCTTTATAGGTTTTGTATGCGTACTGGTTTCTTATCCTTGTCTTCTTGGAGCACTTGGTCATTCTGTAATATTAACTATTTCCTGATATTACTTTTTATGTAATTGCAGGGAGGTTCAACATAGGAATGTTGTTCGTTTTATTGGTGCATGCACAAAACTTCCACAGTTGTGCATTGTAACAGGTAGAGAGCCTCCTATTGGCATGTGTGTTGGTTCCCTTTTGTGTAGAGTTCTGTTTTGAGATCTAGTTTTCTGTTTTTATATTGTAAACCACCAAAATCAATCTACTACCTAGGTTCTATTAATATGAATATATTCATAGTTAAGTATGACTCATGCTTTGCTGTCCTTTTGGTTGGAAGTGAGAAACCTCAATCAATTTAAGTTGAAAATTGCCCGTAGAATATGAGTAGGGTTTCAGTCGCATAATTTTTATAGCACGTCTTCCCTTTCACAATTGTTCTTGATTCAGGTTACAGTTGTAGGGATTCTATCACTCAACTTTCTAGCTTTAGAGCAATCCTTTCTTCTTGCTGCCATCACACGTGGCTTTATAGAAATTCTTTGTTGCAGGATGCATGCTAGAGCTATTACTCTTCTACTTCTCATTGTTTGGTCCGTATTTTGTTTCTAAAGACTTTTATTTCGTTTACATACTATCTTTGTTTGGGTACCTAGGACTTGGTGCAAGTACCGTCTTAGTAATGCTAGGGACCACCTGTACAATGGGAGCTGATCACAAATACATTCAACCCCCTTGTATCATTCTTAACTGGCTTAGATAGATGCTCAGGAAATTCAGAATGGAAGGAAGATGGTTTCATTACAATTTGTACAAAAAGATGCGAGTAAGTCGGTTTGTTTGTTTACTCCTCTACAAGTGTGTGTAGCTTTTGAACAGCCATACTCCTTGGGCATCTTGATTATGCTCCAACTCATGTCTTTAGATCTCCGCGGCCATCTAGAGGGATGATGAATTGCATCAATGGATTAGATGAATCAGCCCTAATGATGATCTTAAGAACTTTAAGCTTTGGTCAAGTAGCATGCCCTTTATTGTCTTGTATAGTATATAAAAATTATAAGAGAATGTACAAGAGTGGGAAAAGCATTCCCAAGAAACATACAATACACAAAAAAAGCCAAAGGGCTATCTATTGGCTGAGTATCCATAAATAACAAATTCCCATTTG
The DNA here is from genome assembly GCA_035048495.1 of Euptelea pleiosperma. Lineage (NCBI taxonomy): Eukaryota > Viridiplantae > Streptophyta > Magnoliopsida > Ranunculales > Eupteleaceae > Euptelea > Euptelea pleiosperma. The sequence continues at coordinate 26,273,347 of CM068542.1, read as the reverse complement.
TATGCAAAGTCCTCTTATCTTTCCGTCCTTCGAGTTCTTCCAAAATGGTCTCAAATTCCATCATAAACCTTCCAATAGATTTGCATATCATTGGTAAAGAGCGACTACAATCTTCAGAAATTCCTATATTATGTTATCAATAAAAAATATCATTCTATTACGTTCTTTCCAAATACCACAATGAAGGGCGTTGAGAAGAATCTTTCACATGATTTTCCTATGGATGCCGAATGGTTCATTGGACCAAACTTGAGAAGACATCTTCAATATCTCTATTGGTCGATTAGAGCTCAATGACATCAATCAGGTTTCACTTCTTTTTTTTGCATAAGCAATAGTTGCGTTATTATACCAATTTCCTATCATCCACCAACTAGCACAATTCGATTTTCGAGAGCCATCTAAGTTAAGAACATACATGTTTGGAGTCTGTTTGGTCCGTGAGGGTCATGAGGGAGATGCACTTTTGGCTGAGAAGGATGCTTGTCATTCTACTACCGTATAAGAACTTTCATATTGATACTCATCATCAGGGAGATGTACTCACCATCTCTACTAAGTTACTTTGGCTAAGGATACTCCCCGTTTACTAAGGATACTCATGTCACACCCCAAATCCGGGATCCATCACCCAACCTGAAATGTGTGGGTCGATCCAAGGATCCTAGGGCTAGGGTGCGAAGGAGAAGTATGAAAGTACAATTATAGTTTTAAAATAATATAATAATTGTTTGAAACAATATAATAATTGCCATCAACATAAACCATTAAAAGCAATCCATCATTTCCAAATTAAAATATTGTTCAAATACAGGTAGTCCAAACTAAACATCAATGAAACAAAAAGTAAACATATAAAAATTCACTCAATGAGCCAACCACACATCGGATCCAACAACTCAAAGTTGTCCCCTACGCCTTCCAATGGATGAGCATGAACCTTTGTCTTCAGTGTAGTGGCTTCTTCATCTGGCTTTGCAACTCTTTGGCTCTAGATTTGTCGATAAAGAGGTACGATACTCTATAGCGGTCATTCTTGATTTGGGTGGTTCACCCACTTCTCCCGAGGATGAGTCACTTGATGTTGACATTATTAAGCAAGGCAAATAAAGTCCTAACACAAGAAACCTAGGAAAGCATGTAAATATGTGTTAGCTCTTTCAACTTCAAGTTGGACCAACTACTCCAGTGTTTGAATCTGAAACATGACAATATGATGAGCAACGAGGCCCAGTAAGCTCACTTCATCACCCATACCACTATGGGGATGAATGACTAACCATCGAGAAAGGCAAAGATGGTAATATAACAAGATGCATGAAGTCGATAATAACACAATAAGGAAAATAGTTTAAATGGAACAGTTAAGGTAAATAATACAACATTAGTTAATCAGGATTACTTGATCAATGTAGGAAAGTACATTCAAGACAATGCATTTACCGAAACACAACGGGGCACACTTTACACGTTGCGGGCCAAACTCTCATGCCCAACACATGGATCCAAGGGGGTTTGGGGCTTTTCACCCTAGGGCTCTAGGCCCTTCTCGTTTTTTAGGATAGTAGCTCGGAATTTCACGGGTAGCACATACCAAGGGGGTGACATAGCACTGAGCACCCGACCCTCCCATGTGTCTATGCAACTCTCAACATAGATTCCAAAGGGATCAACAATAAAGGTAACAAGGTGTACTCCAAGATCAAGATCAATAATGCAAGATGGTGAAAGAAAGAGACGCATGGTATCAAAATGACGTCCAACAGTATAATAGTAAAAAGCAACTAGATGTATTCTAATCATGAATTCACAAAGAAATTGAAAATAACTTTACAACTGGATGAAATTACACAGTTTGTTCTCTTTTACTCAAGAATACCTAGAAGGGGGGGGGGGGTGATTAGGTATTCAAAAATCAATCTAATCGATCACAAGTTTACTGGTCAAGGTATGGTGATAAACTCGCATGCCTTAGTTGATTGACAAAAGGATTATCACAGCCGACTCAAATCAAATATACCTCCGTGGTATATTGTCTTTTCGTCGTTTGATTTAATCAATACAATTAGTAGAACAACAATCAAACATCCATAAGACAGAGAGTTTTACGTGGAAACCTTAACCAAGGAAAATTACGGGACTACGTCCAGACGGAAAGTATCACCAACTGGAAAGTTAAACAAAACAGAAGTTACTTACGTAGCACCGTTGCAAATGCAACTTCCAACCTTAGCTGAGGCCTACTACCAATGCGTCCACGTCCTCTGAATCAACGCTACGAATCCACACACACCCTCCCAGTTAAGAAGCCTTTTCCGTTTGTTCAGTTTGGTACTCCCCAAACTTACCTTCGATCAGCCACTCTAATCTAAATTCTCGACTCTTCAGCCTCTGCTGAAGGTGAATGACTCAATACACCTTGAACCCTAAGATTGCTCAAATGGTGTTGAGTCACACTGGTACTCTCAGACTGCTAGGTCAAGTATCTATGTGGAAGGCCTAAGCTGAGTAATGGATCATGCACTTGGCTATGATCGAGAAGAGAAAAGCTCACAAGATGTTAATGAAAGCCGAGGGCTTTTTACTCTTCGAAATAGACACTCAAGATAAATAAAACTCTCTCTTCTGTATATGAATGTGTGTTTAATAAGTCCAGAGAGGGGTTATATTTATAAAATTCGTAGCCCTGAGTCTATCGGTAAGTGGAGGAAGTAGAAACTAGAATTTCGGATCTGAAAAGACTCAATCCGCGTGAAGTCTAATCGATTGTACTTTGGGTCCAATCGATTGGGCCTGTACGGATGGGTTTTTCCTTCGTAAATCCAATCAATTGTACCAAGGGTCCAATTGATCGGACTTATATAAGTTTTTGTCCCGTAGAGTCCAATCGATTTTACGGAGACTCCAATTGATCGGACTTCAGATAAATTGTCTCGTAGAGTCCAATCGATTTAACAGGGGTCTCCAATTGATTGGGCTTGTCCAATCGATTGGCCTATAAAGTCCAATCGATCGGACTTTTTCAGAAGTCAATATTCTTGACTTAGGCTCGGATTTGTCCACTGACTAAGTTTGACCATTATATTTTATTCATTTTAAACCTATTCCTATGACCACTAAGTCACTTACCTTCCTAGGCGAGTGTACACGATTTATAACCGACGAATGGGCAGTTACTCAGATGACTCCAGTCGTCAACCGTCTGATGCTTGTTGTCTATGTCTTTTAGTATTCACGTAGTCGGCGAAGTATGCGTACCACGACATTTTCAACGCTACACTGGTGCTCGTAGGAACGGTTACAAGAATGTTCTATGTTACATAGAATCTTTGCCAAACTAGAATATGAAATTATTCTTTACACTGGATAATTCCTAATATAATAAAAGAGCATTTAAAGAGTGCAATATTTCATATAATTTTCAAAAATAACCATAGAATATGAGGATAGAGTGAAACCTACCTCGTGCACAACACTAATCAACTTCGTACGGTGAAAGAAATTCTTCTCTTCCGATCTCCTTTTTCTTTGATCTTGTAGAGGTGTAAAAGGGAACCTTGGTCTTCAACACCAATCCAAGGTTCGGTCAAAGCGGAGCTCTAATGGAGCTCTAATGGTGGAGAAACTAGGGGTGGCACAGTTGGGTTATGGAGGAGAAGTATTGGTGCACCTATAGAGGGCTTTGGAGAGGGAAGGGGACCACTAAAGGGGTGGTATGGCGAGCAGGTGTATGGGGGTTAAGGTGCTGTTTTCTTTTGAAAGGAAATATGATTTGAAGTGGTTTAATGTGGGTGGTACGGTCAAGATATAAGGGGAGGTGTTGTTGTACCTTGTGGTGGTGTTTAGGGAGGAGAGAGAGATATGTAAGGGTGGGATCTAGGCCAGCACTTTGAGAGGTTTGCTGTTCGTTTTTTTTTTTGAGAGAAATATTGGTGGCTTGAGATAGGTAGTACGTCCAGGGCAGTGGGTATTTATAGATGTTTGCCTTGGGGTTTGGTTGGATAAGTACTAGTGGTTTTAGGAAAGTCTATCTAGACTCCTAATGTGTTTAGGATTTAGGACTTGAAAAGTCAACAATAAGGCCTCAAGAGACTTGTATAGCTAGGAGATCATCAAAGAATGAAATATAAAAATAAAGAAAGAAAGAAAAAAGGTGGCACAAGTAATGTACGGCCAAGGGATCTTCATCTCTCAGAGGAAGTATGTCATAGACTTGCTAAGAGATCCTGGGTAGCTGGGAGCGAAGCCAATCGAGACTCCTATAGAGCAGAATCACAAGTTGGGTGATGATGGTGGTGAGCTTCTTCAATATATAGGGAGTTTTCAGAGTAGTTGGGAGATTGATCTATCTTTCCCTGACTAGACCAGACATTGCATATACCGTGAGTGTTATCAGTCAGTACATGCACTCACCCAAGGACATTCACTTAGAGGCAGATCACAGGATCTTGAGGTATCTCAAGTCTGCTCCACGTAGAGGCTTTTACTCTTTAAGAAGAATGATCACATGAGGATAGTGTCCTATACTGATGCAGACTGGGCAGGTGCCAAAGATAACAGGAGATCTACCTCAGTCTATTGCACCTTTGTTGGGGGCAATTTAGTTACTTGGAGGAGCAATAAACATGTAGTTGCTAGATCTAGTGCAATGGTAGAATTCAAGGCAACGGCCCGTGATCTGTGTGAAATGCTGTGGTTAAAAATCCTAGTGGCCGAATTAGGATTCCCTGTCTCAGGTTCAGTTAACTTGTATTGTGACAACAAAGCTGCTATTAGCATTGCTCATGGAGTCATATGACCTAAGCATGACATCCTTTTCCTCTCTTCTCTCCTTCATCTACATTTGAAACCCTAGACCTAATCCTAACCCTAACCCTAAATCTACATTTCAACTCACCTCTCATCTTTTTTCCTCAACAAGGTTTCAATTCTATTTATCTCATCGAGAATCTTAACTATTGACTCACTAATCATGCTGAATGTATTGTTACCAATCACGCTCAATTTTGTGGATTTTTCACTAATCATGTTGCAGATATTCTTATTCCAATGTTTCAACTTGGATTTAAAAATTGAAGCTTCTTGACAACTCGCCTGACCACCACTTCTCCACCTCATTACAAGAAGGGTGAGAAGTTCACATAATTTGAAACTGAAAAGAAGGATCTTTAAGAATACCTTGGGTTGATTGCAACTATGTCACCTAGATCCTTTAAAGCCTCTAGGGTACTTGTGTCAGACATGATAGGACATGGGTATTACTATGGATCCGTGTCGAATATAGCTAAGACATACCCAAATTTTTATATTCAATAATACTGTAAAAAAACATAATAATTATTATAAAAGATTGAAATAAAATTATATAACATATTATAGTATTTTAATACTATAATATTAACTATCCCAGACTTGAAATTATAAAAACATTTTAAAAAATTCAAGTTTTTTTTCTGTGTGGTAACATTTCTCCAATAAATATTTCTAACAGAAATATTTTGGTAGTATTGTTTCTGAGATGAGAATGTGTTCTGAGATAATTGTACTGAAATGGCCCCTTAGTATATAATAGAGTTATCTCCCTTAACCCTTTTATGTTCAATAATTCAGTTGATATTTAAACGAGTGCTTCTAGCAACATGTGAATGTCTTTTGTTTCTCGACCACATTCCATTTTCTTGATTTGTGCATTACTAATAAAAATAAAAAGCGAGTAAGAACACACACAAAAACGTCATGCTTTGTACATCATTGGATATATTCACTATGAAATGCTATTTACTTTTAGCTCTTAGTTTGAATTATTGGCAGTGAATTTTTGTCTTCCATCCAGTCCCTTTTGTACTTTTTCACATAATGGTTTTAATATTTTTTCTTGCAGAGTATATGCCTGGAGGAAGTCTCTATGATTTTTTGCATAAGCATCATAATTTCTTGGAACTCTCTCTGTTGCTGAAGTTTGCAATGGATGTCTGCAAAGGAATGGAATATTTGCACCAAAACAACATAATACATAGGGATCTGAAGACAGCAAATCTGCTGATGAATACTGACAATGTAAGTAGCATTGGGGAATTTTAATTATTTAATTGAATTGCAGCGTGCTTGACATAGAGATGTATGCTCGTTGCTTGGAAAATTGATATTTTACATAAAACAAAAATGGATTAGTGGAACTGTTCTATATATTTTGTAACATGAGTGAATGTTTTTTTTTTTTTTTTGATAAGTCAAAGAGATTTGATTAAAAGAAGGAGATCGAGAAGATCTCAAAGTACAAAAGGAGAAGAAAAGGAAAAGGAAGATAATACTCAAACTATCTAGACAACAAAGCTTCGAATCTAAACACCATTTCAGAAAAGAAACAACCCCTCATCTCATGTGAGATACTTCCCCAACTATAAAGGAAAGCCTTGATGCTAATTATTGTATCCTGAAGTGTGCCTTCTTCTCCTCTGAATATCCTTCTATTTCTTTCCCACCACAATCCCCATATGACTGCATACGGTATCATCCTCCATATAATTTTTTCCCTATCTGAAAGCTCAATCTTTGGCCAACCTCCCAGCAACGTCCCGATTTTTTTCCGGCATAACCCAAGAGATATCCACCTGCACTAGAAAGTATGACCATATCTGTGTTGCAAAATCACAATGCAAGAGTAAGTGATCTGTATTTTCCCCATTGGATTTACACAGTACATAAATTAACCAAAATCCACTTTCATGCAATCAAATTTTTCGCAGTAAGAATCTTGTTTAGGGAGGAGGTCCATGCAAAGAATTTGATTTTGGATGGTACTTTGGCTTTCCAGATTTTTGGGCACAAGTACAAGGGTGGCTGTGAGGTGGGAATGCTGACTAAAGACTCGTAGAAAGATTTCACCGAAAAGTTCCCAGATTTGGAATGGACCCAGGAAAGATAGTCTTCCTCCGAGGGTGAGACTACATAAGACTGCAAGTGATCCATTAGAGATGCCAGCTGATCCTTTTCCCATTCTAGGAGGTTTCTCCTGAGATCTAAATCCCAAGAGCCTTCCAGACCATTTTGGATCCAAACTGAGACAATGAATTGGCATTTTCTTTGAGATCAGGAATATAGACGCGGAAACACCTCCATGAGTGGTCGATCATAACACCATACATCCTCCCAAAATCTGATTCTTGCTCCATTTCCCAGAATTTTTCTACACCCTTCTAATACACTCTCCTTCCCCTTAAGAATTCGTTTCCAAACTCCACATCCATACGGCAACCTAGAATCCTTAGATGCCCAACCTCCAGGTTCCTCCCCATATTTTCCTACAATCGCCTTCCTCCACAAAGCTTTTCTTTCCTTCCAAAACCTCTAAAACCATTTTCCTAAAAGTGCTTGATTCATCTTATCTATTCTCCTAAGTCCTAATCCTCCTTTCTTCAAAGGGAGGCACACTTGCTCCCAATTCACTAGATGGTAGCGAAAAAAGTCCTCCTTGTCATGCCAGAGGAAGTTTCTTATCAGCCATTCTATCTTTTTCTCCACCTCAGCTGGGATTGAGCACAACGACATGGTATAAACTGGTAAGCTTGCTAGCGTACTTTTAATCAACACTAATTTCCCGCCTTTTGATAGATATTTTCTTTTCCAATGAGCCAATCTCCTACTTATTCTCTCAATCACCGGATTCCAAATCGATTTGGCTTTATGTGGTGCACCTAGGGGGAGGCCTAAATAAGTCGTGGGTAGGGAAGTAGTAGAGCATGCCAAGATCCTGGACAAATCTTCTAATTCCCCCCACTTCCCCTACGCTCATGATCTTACTTTTGTTAAAATTAACTTTAAGACCAGAGCAAGCTTCAAAGCAGCATAGGATACATCTCAGAAATGACATTTGCCTCCTTGAACCTGACGTGAACACTAGGGTGTCGTCTGCAAATTGTAAATGTGATATCTCTACTCCCTTGTTTCCGGTTCTAAAACCCGATAGCTCTCCAATCGACACTCCTCTCGAAATCATCCTCCCTAGTGCTTCTGCAACTATGATGAAGAGATAAGGGGATAACGGATCCCCCTGTCCCAGACCCCTAGAACTCTTGAAATGACCCGACGGAGAACCATTGATGAGGATCGAGAAGTAAGGGGATCTAACACATTTCTGCATCCAAGTTCTCCATTTTTGCCCAAAACCCATCCTCTCCAACATGTAATCTAGAAATTCCCAGTTTACATGGTCGTAGGCCTTCTCTAGATCTATCTTACAGATAATCCCCCCTTCTCCTGATCTACGCCTAGGATCAATGCACTCATTTGCAATCATCACTCTGTCTAGAATTTGTCTGTCTTTCACAAAGGCCCCTTGTTCTCTTGAGATAACATCACACATCACTTTCTTTAGGCGGGAGGTTAGGACTTTCCCTATAATTTTGTAAGTATCTCCTACCAAACTGATAGGCCTGAAATCTCTAATGTCATGAGGTTCTTGAATTTTGGGAATAAGAGCAATGAAGGTCCGATTGCAACCAAAATCCAAATAATCTTCTTTATGAAGTTCCTCGAAAACCTTCATCATATCAGATTTTACTATCTCCCAGCACTCTTGTAAAAAGGCCATTGAAAAACCATCTGGGCCAGGAGCATTTTCACCTGACATCTCAAAAATCGATGTCCTCACCTCCTCCATACTAAAAGGGCTTTCTAAGGTTCTTTTGGACTCCTCCCTGATACGGTCAAACTGTAGTTCATCCAATCTGGGCCTATCCACAGAAGACTCTGAGTATAAGCTCGAGTAGAAATGAGGTACCTGAGTCCTAAGTTCCTCTTCTTCCACAATAGTCCTGTCCCCAATCTGAATCGAATTGAGGCAATTGTTACGCTTATTTAGATTGGCAATTTTATGGAAGAATCTTGTGTTCTTGTCACCCTCCTTTAACCACTTTACCTTCGACCTCTGCTTCCATTTGATTTCCTCACATGAAGCCCACTGTTAGAATTCCTTCTTTAGCTCCTCTCTTAACCTTGTCTCCTAGCTCTAACTCATTCTGCTCTTCCCTCTTGTCTATATCTATGATTTTTTCCAAGATCTCTTTCATTTTTACTTCCACATTTCCAAACTCCGAGTTATTCCATTCCTTCAATTTCAATTTCAAGCCCTTTAGCTTGCTTCTCAATACATAACCGGCACTTCCTTCAAAATCGAATGACTCCCACCACATTTTGATCTTTTCTTTGAATCCATCGTGTTTTAGCCACATGTTTTCAAATCTTAAGGGGATGGGCTACTGACAAAAGTCCCCACAGTCCAAAATGATGGGTCTGTGATCTGAAATGACTCTAGATAGACCCTTTTGGACTACCCTAGGGAAGAGCTCGTCCCAATTTCTATCCACCAGGAATCTATCAATCCTATTAAGACTAGTATTAGATTGACCATTCGACCAAGTGTACTTGCTACCTACAAGCGGGAGATTCAACAAAAAATTCATTTCAATAAAATCCCCAAACTGTCTCATGCTTCTGTTTCTGAAAGATCCACCACTCCTATCTGATATTTGAACTACTTCATTAAAATCCCCTCCCAAACACCAGGGCACATTCCATCTTCCTCTAATGTCGTCAAGTTCACCCCAAAACTGATGCTTTTCGGATTGGCGCACAGGGCCGTAGACTCCCGTAAACATCCATTCCTTTTGCATTCCCATGCCTTTACCCAAAAACGACATTGAGAATGCCCCAATCAATGTGTCCAAAACTTGAATAAGATTGAGATCCCAGATAACAATGATTCCCCCCGAAGCTCCTATGGATGGGGATACACTCCACCCGATGTCCTTACTTTTCCATATCTGACCAATCACTCTATCATCTACTTGAGTTAATTTTGATTCTTGAATAACCACCACTTGTGGTTTTTCCAAAAGAATCATCTTCTTGACTGCTGACCTCTTTTTCCTATCCCTCAACCCTCTAACGTTCCAAGAAAAAATTTTGACAGACATATTGGAACTAAAATCTGCACCCACTGGGTTCTGAACCTGCTGACCCAAAAAGCTCATCCACCTAATCCTTAGCCTCCCTAATACCCCTTCTGATATCGTGTCCAATAAGGCAACCTGAATTGGGACTTCAATCAAACTTCCTTCATCAGCTGTGGAAACAATTGGCTTCTGTCGAAAGGTTGACTCTCTGTGGGTCTCCATCCATTCTGCTATAGTCATCTCCCATGTCCATTTAGCCTGCTCGAGTCTTAAGGATGATTGCTGCTTTCTATATTGCTTGATCCAATCTATCAATCTCATATCCCAAACCTTGTTAGCCTCAGACCACTGTTTTCGTCCTTGAATGTTGTCTCTGGCTACCACTTCTTGTATAAGAGTGCGGGGGGTATTTTATCGCCACATGACATTCCTAACACTAAACACTACTGGTTCTGTCACTGTTCCCTCTTCCAACTCTCTGATGATGGGTCCATATGGCGAGACTCTATGGATATGATGATCAGTTCCTTTGTCTGATGTGTCTGTATCTAGATCCCCACTGTTCCTTGTTAAAGGCCCATTCATTGGGTCACTTGATTCAGAAACTGTCATTGAAGGGAACAAGGTGACAGCCTGCATGTCTCAGAAAGAGTTGGCTAGTCAGCACCGTATAAAGTAGTTGTTACTCGAAAGCAGTATTATGCACATAGTAACAGCATATGGACTATCTATAATTCTATTTGTTTTCTTAGATTTAGAGCTTTCTGGCATCCAAATCACAAATGATGGCAACATTCATCTTGTTTGCTATATTTTCTACATCCTTTCTGTATGAAAACAAGCCAATAACATGTCTCTATAATCTCACTATGTTTAGTGTGCTTACATGAAGAAATAGTGGTCTCAACCGAAAAATCAGCATCCAAGATCAAAAGTCCTTTTTGACATCATGCAACTCGTGTAAGATAAAATTCTTTTCTTCTTCCTTAGGGTACTTTAACTCATAATGTAGGCTTGTTGCACATGTCTTTTTACCATGCATCAACACAGTAAGAGGAAGGACCTTGATTGATTAAAGGAAAACAAATGATAGAGGAACCCTTTTTGAACCGCTGGAGTATATCTCAGATGTGAAGGGAAGGATGATTATCGTCTCAAAGGTCTGGGCAAAGTATGGCTGGACTAATCTTGAGCACAAATTCCTTTTGAGAGAATAAGAGGGCCAATTTCGAAAAGAGTCCAACTGTCCAAGAGGACATTGCTGTTGGACAGTAGAGAACAAATGTGGGCAGATCAGAAAGGGTTGTCAGTGCAATAGAGCTTTCAGGAGGAAATTGAAGAGTCAAAGTGACCCACATGATAGATAATGGCCTCTCGGGAGGCGGAGTATGTTCATTGTCTGTGATACTTTTGACTTTTACTTTCTCTTGCTCCAAAGGTGAGCAAGCTATCAACTTCTTATTTCAAACCAATTTAACATTCTCCTTTTTTTTTCCTTTGGGAATGGCAGAACTGTGTTCTTTACCATTTCAATGGAGGAGTTGACAGTGATTTGCAGCAAGGCGATCATTGTTGACAACCACTTCACTCTAAAAGCTTAGGCTGTTAGAGGGAGGCGTATCAATGTATATTAAAGGTGTTAAATATGTTAGCGGATGATTTGTTCCCGCGCACGTATTGTGTTGGCCCGACGACCCGTTGATATACATAGTTGTTTCGCCTTCCTCCAACAGGTCGATCTTTTGGGGTAAATGGTTCTTTAACATGGTATCAGAGCCTTATGGCTTGGGAGGTCACGGGTTCAAGTCTCCAGCGGAGTGTATTCCCGCTGAGGGGGAGTGTTAGCGGATGATTTGTTCCCGCGCACATATTGTGTTGGCCCGACAACCCGTTGATATACATAGTTGTTTCGCCTTCCTCCAACAGGTCGATCTTTTGGGGTAAATGGTTCTTTAACAAAATAACTATTTACCCCAAAAGATCGACCTGTTGGGGAAAGGCGAAACAACTATGTATACCAATGGGTCGTTGGGTTAACACAGCACCTGCGCGGGAACACACCATCCGCTAACAAAAGGATCCAACAGGGGCAGAGGTGCTTAGCAAAGTGCGGGGTGGGGGCTTTGTCTGTATGGCCACCACTCTGCCTCTGTTGGGCCTGTGGACCCTTTGATATACACTGTTATGCTTCCTTATAATAGCTTAAGCTTTTAGAGTAAAGTAGTTGTTAGGAATCATTACCTTAAAGAAAGGAGGTGTTGTATTGCTCCATAGATGATGCCCATCGGTCATACTGTTACCGTCACCCTAATTAAAAGTCGCTGGATTTCTCTGGGAGGTTTCCCTTCCATTTGTGGATGCTATAAGCATGTTCGAAAACCTAGGTGAAATCTGTTGTGGGCTGCTGGAAATGAATCAGTAAACTTTAACCTCGAATGCTTGTGAGCTGCTGAGTTGAATATCAGGTTCGGAGGTATAAAAAGAATCTCTAGCCGATACCATCTTGGTTTGTGGAGCATGCTTCCCTGGTTTAATTGAGATAGTTGATGGAGAATCAGTGCTAGATACAGAGTGGAAGGGAAGCAAAGGAAGACGCTGATGATGTGGTGGGGTCAGGCCACGTTAGCAGGTGTGTGGAAAATAGTAACGAGATGGACCAATATCCAAGTAGTAGAGAGGATGAGGTGGAATGAGAGTGGAATGGGGGTGCGGTGCTTTGAGTGGAATTAATCTAGGCCGCTTGTTATTAGTTGGTTAGGAATATCAGGAGTAAAGGTGGCACCTGTTTTGTACGAGGTGGAGTAGTCGAAGTTGGCATTTAACATAGGATTTTTTTTGGGGGGTGCTTTCTATTCTAGTCTCATTGAATTCTTTCTACAAGTTCGATTCTTAAGACATTGGCATGAATTTCTCTTGGTTATGTCGTTAAGGATTTTAAAATATATTATTAAAGCCAAGAATGGGAAAATTTATATAATCATCTGTAATTTTTCTTTTGTTTGATAAGTAATTTTTGTACTATATATATATGGGCTGGGATAGAGTTACTAATGCTTTTTGTGTGTGTAGCAAAGCTTCATTGGCACTGATATAACTGAAGTTATTTCTTGTTTTCTAATACCTATAAATTTTATTGTTTTCTTAAGGTTGTAAAGGTGGCAGATTTTGGTGTAGCGCGGTTCCAAAGTCAAGGGGGAGTAATGACAGCGGAAACTGGAACTTACAGATGGATGGCACCTGAGGTGTTACTCTGTTTAATTTTGCAATTCCTTTTACTGGTTGAAGCTTGATCAACTAAATTTCATAGCTTATGTATATGTTTAGAAATTCATAATCCTAGTAACAGTTCAGGTCATCGACACATACTCCAATGGCTGCCTTGAGTGAATTGACCTTCACTACAAGATTCCTAATATGTAAATCCCTATATACAGACGAATTTAGCGTTGACCACTGAGGCATAGCTGGAATCATATGAAGACTTTTTTTCTTTTCTGATAAAATGATAAGATAATATTAGTTGATTCCGAAGTAAAAAAATGCAGGAAGTTCAACATCATTGTTGTTTGCTTATTTTCTTATTCTTTTATCTGGGGGGCTACACATGAAGAGGTCATACAAACACCCTGTTCGTACTTCGTACCCTACCAAATTTTCTTTCCACTTCATTTTGATCCACTTCTCTAGTTTTTATAATGCCTGATTAAGATCATAATTTTGTCTGTTATGATTTCATATCTCATTTTATTCAACTTATGGTTCTCTTTTCATCTTGCATAAGGTTATAAATCACCAACCATATGATCAGAAAGCAGATGTGTTCAGTTTTGCTATAGTACTGTGGGAGCTCACAACAGCCAAGGTACTTCCTTAGCTTTTAACGAGCAATTGAGTCATCAATTAAGTTTCAGAACAATAAATGTTATCCTTGTGAAGAGAAATCTTTGTTTAGCTATGATGTTGGCATTGCAGGTCCCATATGATAACCTGACCCCTTTACAAGCTGCCCTAGGAGTTCGACAGGTTTGTGATTTTGTCAGATGAGTTGTATTGTTTGTATTAAACTATTGCATCACGAAATGAACATTTTCGCCATTGGCTGTATCTCCAAATTTCAGTTTATACTTTGGAATGACTTGTCTTTCTATAAATTGATCTTTACAATATTCCACCATATAATCGAATGTTCCTAAGATAAGAGTTGCTTTGTGGATCTGTCATGACTGACTATAAATGAAGCTCTCTGGTGTTCCAAGTATTTGTGGACCTCCAAAAAGTTGTGACGTAGTACTTCAAAAATTTTAAAAATCCTTCTATTCAACAGATTATCTGATATAAAACTACCTAAAAAATAGTTGTTTTCTAATTGTGTATATTCTGTTTTCTAATTATGCGTATTCTGTTGGAGTTTGTGACAATGTATCAAGTGCCAGATCTAAAAAACAAGGATTACATCTCATTTCAGGACCTGAATGTTCAAAACTGATGATACCGAGACAAATCTGGTAGGACCTCGTCATTATGAATTTTGATTTCATTGGATTTGGGCTGATTCAGGCTCTCTTGGATTTACTTTGTCAATGAGCCAGATGCCAAGGATGACTGTGCTGATACGAAGTATGCTTTAAATTGTTCGATGCACCAAGGGAATTGATTCTTCTTATAGAGTAAATTAGGGTTTTGAGATGGGAAGAGGAAGGAGAAGAATAGAGAGAGAGAAGAGGAAGTCGAACTAGTGTCTTGAACTTACACTAGTCGACCCCACAACTTTGATATACACTAATTCTGTAATAAAGATAAAAGTACAGAAATACCCGTGTTACATTAACACTTCTCATACTTTTGTGCAATGTTGAGACAATTTTGAGATGACTGATCATATGACTGGATATTGTCCAAGATCTTAGGCCTTGCTGTAAGAGCAAGAAGAGCTCAAACAATACTTATTTTTCAATCCTAAACTCACTAAAAAGAAAATCACAGTAGTCTGCCATATAAAACACACAAAGCCTTCCTATTGCCACTCATTCAAAACAGTAACATAACTTGAGAGTAACCGAAACAGGCAACTTCAACCAACACCCATATGCGAAAACCAGACGTGAGTTTCTTTAACTCCACTTCTAGAACGTGATGCTGCCTATCAGAAAAACAAAAGATAAAAAGGTGGTGCTTAGTTGGTATGCATAATTGCTTTGCATTAGCAGTGTTGAGTAGCCATTTTATAGTTGCATGTTAGACACATCCCAACACCCTTATGCAGATAAACCTTTATCAATTATCTTGTTTTCTGCTATTATTTATGTATTAACATTTATATAATTTTCACGTATATGTCAATATATATCTGAACTGTATTGATGTGTTGGCCAATGGTTTTGCTGAGACTCACTGTCTGGCACTTCCTATTAATGTCTGACATAGATGTTCATGTCCTTATCCAAGTTACATTGGCATAGGCTAATTCAAATGTGAAGTTTATCTTGGGTGTACATCCATATTTTGTTGATTTAATTTTCTCTTTTTTTTGCTTATTATACCAGGGGCTGAGACCTGATCTTCCCGAGAATGCACACCCCAGGCTGTTGGACTTGATGCAGAGATGTTGGGAAGCGGATCCTAGTAATCGGCCTTCCTTCTCAGAGATAACCGTTGAACTTGAAGAACTCTTCCAAGAGGCTGAGGCTCAGGTAGAATCACTTTCTTAATTCTCATTCTCTATTGCAAATTGCATTAATACCTAATACCCTGGCAGGCAACTTCAGAGGTTTCAAACCATTGCCGATGACACGGGTTCTTTACATTTCAAGCGGCTCATCTTTGTGGTATCTTGAGTGGGGTATATTTTATTGTTTTCTTCTACCCTTTTTCTTAAATGGGTTGTCACAGAGTTTATAGAGGTCATAGAGTAGCCTGAGGGAAAACTATAGAGGTCTGTAATGTTGTTTAGGAGTCTCAGATGCTCGTGTTTGCTGGCTGCTGCTGTTCTTTCCATAGGCCCACAAGCAACATTATGTTCACAACCTCGTAAAATTTCCTCGTGTGGTGTAATTTTCTTTCCCTCAGAAATACAAAACCAATAGACTCAATACCAGCATTACTCGTGTTATGTGCTTTATTTTGCGACGATTATAAGAAGTAATTCGAGGGACACGAGGCTTCATTTAATAGTATTGTTCAAAGTTCAAACAGGGTCTTCCTTATAACTGAAAATTTCATAAACAAAAATTAATTTTAATGTATTTACAAAAGCAAATTTTTTTTTTTTGAAAGGTTTTCTCAAAGTCAAACCTGATACTAAACG
Organism: Euptelea pleiosperma; assembly: GCA_035048495.1. Classification (NCBI taxonomy): domain Eukaryota; kingdom Viridiplantae; phylum Streptophyta; class Magnoliopsida; order Ranunculales; family Eupteleaceae; genus Euptelea; species Euptelea pleiosperma. Next base: position 26,257,090 of record CM068542.1, on the reverse strand, counting down.
TGTTCTTTCAAAGAACATTTTCTCCTAACAGATGTTCTTTGAAAGAACGTTTGTCAGTGTTGGTCAGGCGTTTGTCCTTGTCAAATGTTCTTTAAAAGAACGTTTTACCGTGTAACTTGAAAACCACATTTGACGGGGTTCGAAATTTCAGAATAGGCTGATTTTTTGTAGGGGTGATCTATATGGTGAGGAGATCATCCTCACCAAAAATCAGCCATTAATTCATCTTCTGTGTGGGTACGCTAAAATGGGGGTCCCTGGAGTCTGACCCAAAAAATAAGGAAAAAGATTAAACAAGGTATGACTGAAACTTTTTCAGATGCGTGCTTGCAAGTCACCGCTGTCATCTAGGCCCACAGGCCGCATGGATGTTTATCCCAAACCACAGGGAAAAAAAAATATGACATACCTATTTCGAGGAGACTGTTGGAAAAGGGAGGTATTTCAAGGAGACCGTTGGAAAATGGAGGGATGGTGCGCGCGAGGGAGAGGGAGAGTTAGCCAGAGAGGAGCGATTGGAGAGAAGAAATGGTGGGAGATGAGTTTTAAGAGGGAGAGAGAGTGACGTGATAGATGATCTTGACAAATGCTTTTTAAAAAAGCGTTTGTCAGGAATAAACGCTCTTTCAAAGAGCGTCGGTTAGACATCTGCTATCCGTCTGTCAATTGTGCAATTGAAAAGACGGACCGACAATTGATAGATGTTTTTTAAAAGAGCCTTTAGTTACTTTTTTGGTCAATTTTACAAAGTTATTTTTATTTTTGTAAATAAATTAAAGTTAATTTTTGTTTAAGTAATTTTCTGTTCTTATAATAGAACATGATCAGTCTCACCTTTTATGACCGGCTCCCGAGAAGCCTTGTCGGATGTGGATTCCAACGTTGGTTTGCTTCGGGAAAAAGTGAATGCCAGCTCAGCACTATCACAACCGTTGGATTCTCGAAATCCACGCCTGACAAGGCCGGTCTTGGTCTTGGTAGCTGGTCATAAAAGGCCGTTGCATGGAGCCCGACCCTTCTAATACATGACTGGTGGTCCGCTTTCTTTATTCTTTTTGTTTGATCGCCACCGTGCCGTACCTTTATTCTTATTCCCACTGTCAGTGTTCCGAAACCAAGACTGGGCAGGATGGTTGAACTTGAACCGGAGAACTAAAGTCATTTTGGAGGCCAATCACACTTTTCGCCCAAACAACTGGCTTCTTTTGTGACATTCGTTCAATCCAGGAGGATGAACCGTCAAACCAGTTGAAGCGGGTGGGTTAGTATCCAACCAACCGGGTTTGTGCAGCTTTTAAAAAAACAAACAGAAGGGTATTTTAATAAAACCCCCTGAAATTTGAAAGCAATTAGTAATACCCCCTTGTGCTTTCAAACGTTAGGAATACCCCCCTTGACCTCGTTTAACGGTGTTTGACTTGAGTTAAAACGGACTTGAATAACATCTCATAGCATTGTTAGCGTAACATTATGGTCCTTGAAAGTAATTAGTAATACCCCCGTGTGCTTTCAAACTTTAGGAATACCCACCTAGACTTAGTTTAACAGTGGTTGACTTGAGTCAAAAGGGACTTGAATAACACGTCGTTAGCATTCTATTTGCAGTATTATGGTCCTTTCATAGGTGCATTAACAGGCGCATGATGCATGTCACATTTTAACGTCCTGCTAATGATGCTCGTTCTTCTTTCCCTCCACAAAAAAGACTACTTACCAGTCTGAAGCAGAATGGATGGATATCTCTTGATTGTGCTTGGTCTGCTTCTTCGATTCTCTTCTGAAAGAAAATGAGATAACTCCCCAACTTCTCCAATTGCCATTTCCGTGGCTCTTGGGTGACAAAGGGTGGCGTGTTATTTGCACACATCTTTTTTTGAGTGACACCCATAACTTATCTACACATACCCAAAGTTTAAAAAAAAAAAAAAAAAAAAAAACTATGAAGTAGAGGAACCCGCCACCACCGTCCTCTTCACCACAACCGTACCTCCACCATCGCCTTCTTCTACCGTCGCCGCCGCCGCCGCCACCACCACATCTCTCTCTCTCTCTCTCTCTCCTTTAAATAAAAATTCATCGCTCGTATCGGCAAGCCATGGTGGACATGGCTTTGGCATGTTAATCATTGCCTGCCGGTATAGCCAAAGCCATATCCACCTTGGCTTGCCGATACGCATGAGGAATTTTTTTTTTTAAGGAGAGAGAGAGAGAGAGAGAGAGAGAGAGAGAGAGAGAGAGAGAGAGAGAGATGAAGAAGAAGAAGAAGAAGAAGAAGAAGAAGAAGAGGAGGTGGCCAGCCACCCAGAGAAGAGGAGAAGGTCTGTCAGCCACCGCCAAGTACGAGAGAGAGAGAGAGATAGAGAGAGAGAGAGAGAGAGAGACATCCCTTGTGGCGGTACGGTCATCTTATTTTTCTTCTTATCTTTTTATATTTTTTTCTCTTTTGTGGAGCTTCTTTGCACACACCATTCCACACCAAGAGGTGTGTGCAACTACAAAAAAGGTGTGTGCAAATAACGCCACCCATGACAAATAGAGGTAAAGTAAGTGCCGAATCCTAGATAGCGAATGGCGTATTGTTCCTTTGTAAGAATTGCTTCAATGGTGTCGAATCTGCGGGACTTTGCTCGTATTGCTTTATAGAATTGTGTGATAAGATCGGTGCTGTTTGTCGTGGGTGCAGATTTGGTGTAAACAAATTTCAAAAAAAAACCTCAGACTTACAATTGGATCCAGATCAGACCTTCTGATTAAAGGAGTACAGTGTAGCCCTACTGTACCCAATCAATGCCTTCAAGTCTATCTACAAGACTTCTAATTGAGGGAACCTTTTAGCCATGCGTAGCAAATTTCTTTACAGAAATTTTCACCCGACCTCTCAGGGTTGATTCCGAGAATCCAACGGTGGTTTTGCTTTCGCAATAGTGAATGCCATCTTAGCACTGTCAACCACCGATGTATGCTCGGGATCGACACCCGATATGTCGGTCGGGTGAAAATTTTTGTAAAGAAATTTATGTCCGCGGATCCGGACCCTTTATCTACATACAACTCTAAAATTTAACCTTGGGGACGAAGAATGTAAATCAAGATCTCGTGTCACTCTCTTTCCTCTTCGTTTGAAAAGCGTATATTTACTGGTAGAACTTTGCTAACCTCATGGTCTGTAAAGTTGCTGACTGCCCACAATAGGAGCCACATGGCATCCTCTTAGAGGATTCTGACCACATGATTGTTTGATCAATCCCTATGTGGACTTAGGAAACAAAAATCAGCCTGATTAGTGATTTCAGACCTTTGCATCTTTGTACCCCTAATAATGGTAAAATTCCTCGGTTAAAAAATTACCCATGAAAACGACTCCAATCCAACGCCTAGAAATCCCTAATCAGTCTAATTTTTGGCTTATATATTCATTTAGAGTTGGGCCAAACATCCATACGGTTAGAAATTTAGAAGTATATGCCACGTAGCTCATAAAGTTGGCGGTCAACAAAGCTCTACTGGGGAAAGGTTTCCATGCACTAGGGCCACATAGACCAAACAAAACAGCCCTGCTCAAGTTATGACACGCCATCAAAAAACTTGAAATTAACAGTGCCCTAGCGTAACCGACTAACCTGGGCTGCTGTTGGGTTGATAATTGCAAGAGCTTTTTGCTTTTTTGCTTATGTGTCACAACTTGAGCAGGGCCGTTTTGTTCGGTCTGTATGACCCTGACGCATGGAAGCCTTTCCCAGCTCATAGGGTACGTGGCGCACAACGGGAGACTGGAAGTCGGGAAGTCTAACACATACACATACTATTTGTTAACCACCTTCAACTAACCAACCAAGGGCTTAAAGTGAGTTGGGTTAACGCTTTGGTGTACGTGTCAGACATTTTGGGAGACAGACTTCAAAATGTCTGATACGTACTCCTTGTTAACCACCCTTAACAAACTACCCAGGGCCTTAACGTGGGTTGCTAACGCTTTGGTGTACGTGTCAGACATTTTGGGAGACAGACTTCAAAATGTCTGATACGTACTCCTTGTTAACCACCCTTAACAAACTAACCAAGGCCTTAACGTGGGTTGCTAAGCTTTGGTGTACGTGTCAGACATTTCGTGAGGGGGGGACTTCAAAGTTTGAAGTCCAAGGGACAGAGAATCTTTTCTCTAGGCGTACAGGAGGAACCGGACCCTACGTATATACGAGAAAGTGTTTGATGTCCTTCAGGGACTTCAAAATTTGAATCCTCCCCCTCCCAAAAAAGCCATTTGGAGGTTAATTTAGGGCTTACTAACCTTATGGATGTTTGGACCACCTCTTGGTGGACCTACATACCAAAGATCAGCTTGATCGGTTATTTATTACATGATAATTTAGTATCCAAAACAAAGGTTTATATTCAACGGTCAAAAATCAAATTATTAAAATGCCAAATCAACGGGGTGGACCAAATATCCGGGCCCTAAATAGTACTCCACGTGGCGTTTCGGAGGGGGGACATCAAACACAGGCTCATTGAGTTCTTCCCTCCCTTTTGGAGTAAAACTGCCCTTTTTGCAGCACAAGTCGTGTGGCGTCCAAAAGCGCATCCAAAACCCTAATTTTTTAACTGTTTCACTCTCGAGTTTCTCTGTTTCTCTGTGTGCTTTTCTTCTCTGTTCTTCATTAATGGTGGAAGAGAGAGAAGGAGTAGATACCAGCAGGTCAGGTTCTGCTCCTGCTAATGATGCTCGTTCATCTCTCCCTCAACGAAAGAGACTTCTAGCCGGTCTGAAGCAGAACGGATGGACATCTCCTTATTCTGCTTCGTCAGCTTCTACGGTTCGCTTCCGAAAGAAAACGAGAGATCTCCCCAACTTCTCCAATTGCCATGCTTGTGGCTCTCGGGTGACCAATAAAGGTAAAGATAAGCTCCGAATCCTAGACAGCGAATGGCGTATTGTTCTTCTCTGTAAGAATTGCTTCAATGGTGTCGATTCTGCGGGACTTTGCTCGTATTGCTTTATGGAATTGTGTGATGAGATGGGTGTTGTTTGTCGCGGGTGCAGATGTCGTGTTCACGTAGGTTGTGTTTCGAAGCATAGGGGATTTGGTTTGTGGTCCAATCCGAGTTCTGATTTGTTTATGTGCATTGATTGTTGGGTTCCAAAATCTTTTGCGAATTCGAATGGAGTTTGTAGGATTGGAAACCCTAGTGGCAATAGCAAAAGTGTGTCGGACGCTTGTTCAATGAAAAATTCTGTTGGGTATTGCTCCAAATCGTTGGAAGATGTGGTGAACGATGCGAAATTCACTGCAGAGAAAAAAATTGTAGCTGCAGCTAAGGCTAGGGAGAATGCTCTGAAGAAAGCTGTGATGGCCAGGAGGGCTGCGGAGCTGGCAAGAATTGCATTGGATTTGGTTGTGGCTGCTGCAAGAGAGGACACCAAGGAAAAGGATTTTTCGTGGAGTAGTAGTGCTTCAGTTGTGGGTGATGCAGAAATTGCATTGAATCAGACGATGAACAGCTCGCTAAGGATTTCCAAGAAGATGTGCTTAATGAATTCAGACTATTTGGTTGTTCCAAAGACGTCCCATTGCAATGGTGATTCATTAGCTTGGAAGTCTGATTCTGGGAGTCCTAGTGTTTGTGGGAAGCTTGAAGTTTGCTCTGAGAATAAGCTATTCGAGAACCCCGATAAATCTGTTTCGGAACCTTCTATTTGCATTAGCATGTCTGATCATAATTCTGCTATTGATTTGGATGCTGTGGGAGCAGACACAAAGGTGTACAGAAGGAAAACTGCTCAGGATGCTATGATGGGGAATTCTGATAAGAGGATTGGAACCAGGTCTTATTAACATGGTTGATGGTAAAGATGAGAAAGTGAACCAGCTTGTGAAAGAGGAACAGGTGAGCTGTTCTAATAAGATATTTAATTCCAGTTGGGATGACAATAGTATGGACTCTGGATCTCAATCTTATCAGAAGCAAGAAGGATTAGAGCATAAGGTTTCATCAAACAACAGTGGAACCTGAGATTCTAGTATGCTAAAAATGAAATGTGGCCATGATCCTGATTGATATTTAATATACTCAAGCTTAGAAGCAACTTTAGATTGGAAAACAACCAAGTTTTTATATGAAGATTTTCCCTTTGAAAAGCATGCTTCAGTGCCTGGACTACCCCTGTTGCAGCTGAACTGTTCTAAAGCATCTAGAACCTTCTCTGATTCATACATATTTTCATTCTTCTTCAGTTCATCTGCAAAGCTTCTACATATGTAAGTTACCTATCTGGATTCTGGACATCAGTCATGAAGGGTAAAGGTAACTAAAGACATCACACATAGCTTGAAAGTAGGGCTTCTTTCTTTGTATTTCCTTATGTTTTCTGTTGGGTTAACAGGTCATGAGATGCTTGTTTTGCACTTTGTTACATGAAATCATTCGAAACAAGTATTCATAGCAATTTAGGTGATTTCATTTGTTTGAATGAAAAACATGAGACTAGAATAACTCGAATTGCCATGGGTTCTTTCTTGTGTCTAATGTCCTTCCTTGAGTTCCTAACTTTACTATCCTGGGGTTTGCCAAAAGGAGAAAAGTTTGGGGGTAGGTTAGGCTACAGTTGTGCTTCTTTGATATGATCAAGAGAATTTTGGTACTGAGATGAAGCTGGCTTCCTCACGTAGGGATGGAACCCTATAAGAACCTGTGATCTCGTATGATTGGGCCCTGCTTTGAAACCTAGTGAAGAAGTCAATCCATGACTCTTCAAAGATGGATCCCTGCTTTTTGCTCGAACTCAGAATAATGGTGATGTGATGAACTCCCTTGTGCATCAAGTTGTGGTCAATGGTGAATGGGGAGAAGGTAATATATTTTCCTTTGAATGTTCCTCATGTTCAACTATTCTCTCTTCATTCTAGTATGTGTTTCCGAAGTCGCTAGCGTCACTGTTATTGCTACAGATGATTAGCTCCTCTTATGTGGAGGTGATGAACGATCAAATTGTTGATTATCCTTGCATTGTTGAGGTAATGTACAAATATTAAAATGAGATTTACTACAATTCGAATATGATTAAACCTCTTTCACAGTGGAATGGAGTTCTCTTATGAAACTTATTTTCTTTATCTTATTGTATGCCCACCTCTTTTGTTTAGAGGTCTGATTCGGTATAGTGCAAGTACATCGTAGCTTGCATGCTTCCGCCTCAATGGGAGATGAGATTTGTACTTGTAGAATGGTAGCGGTGATGGTCGTATAGGGTATCTATTTTTGTGAACCAGTGAGGGAGGAGATTTGTATTTGCAGAAGGGTGGTAGTGGATTTTGGTTTTTGTGGTCTGGTGAGGGAGTAGATTCGAGGTGAGGAGGCGTTCATGGCATCTGCAATTTGTTATGGTGTAGAGAACAATGTATGTTCTTTGGCAGTGGAGGAGAGGGTGTGAGAGGTGGTGGTGGTGATGTTTGAGTGGTGATGGTGAGTTAGTGATATGGAGCAATGTTGTAGGACCCTGACTGGACCAGACAAAGAGTCTTCCCCACCCAAAACAAAGAGTCTCACTATTTTTCTTCATGGACATAAAAGTTGCATCCCCACAATGTAGTATCATTCCTGAACTATGAATGACATCGGATCTTCACCCATTCCTGACCAATGATGATATCAGATCTCCCAATTAACGGGCGATCCCTTTGACAAGCGAATGGTTGGTTAAGATGGTCGACTGACGTGACTTTTGGAGTATGGTAGATCCAACTAGATTAATGGTTTCTCTCTACCAATAGTCAGTACATACACTCATCCAAGATCATATGGAGCAAGGAACCAGAGACTTGGAATCACACAATCTTCTCTGCTGGCGCCGCCAAATAGTTCCCAACCATTCAATCAATCTACTTCGATTGTATTTTAGGGAAAATAATCCTAACAGTGGAAGAAAAGTAGATTTGGTACTGTGTGGAGTTTGATGATGAATGAGATGATTCTAGCTCTACTTAAATCAAGTGAATGACCTTTGATAGGATGTTGCACTAGCTAGTGAGGAAGAAAGAACAGTGACTATCAAAGACGAAGATTAGAGAGAAAGGGGAGAGCGAGTAGGATCTAAGAGAGTGTGGGTTAGAGATGTAAATTGGGCCAGCTCGGGCTAAAATATTTGGCCTTTTTAATTTGGGCTTCGGGCCTTGGGACGGGTCAGGTCGTGTGCAGTCCAAGCTGAAGTCTAAAGCGGAGGCCTGAGGCCCATCCCTTTCTATGGTGGGCTTCGGGCAGACTTTAGATTAAGCTCTGGGCCGGGCATATTTTCGCATATTTTCAGGCTCATCAACTTATCTATATATCTATACTATAGTAGAAAAGCGAGCAGCGTCGTTCTCTCTCCTCCACATCAAGTTGACGTGACACTCTCCTCATGCAGAGTGCCATGCCAACAACCTAAAATTCTCTTTCATCTCTCATCCACTTGACTCTACCCTATCTTTTTTGTTTTTTCCAAAAACACCCCTTGACACTTTAAGTAATGCACCTCAAACGTTAAGGACTTTTTAGACTTTCTAACCAACTCAATTTATTTTTCTTTAAAATTTCAATTATTTATTCCTTAATTCTCTCTTTCATTCTTAGATTATTTATTCATTCATTCTTAAATTCGTATTTCTCAACGTCTCTTAACACCATTTTATTTTCCAAAACATAACATTCACAACCTTCTATTTATGATTCAATCAAAACGTTTATCTCATTACCACCGCCTCCATTATGGCCTTCTAATGGCTTTCCATCTCCTTCCTTCTATTCTCACAACATTCTATTTTTGTTTCAATTGAAATGTTTTTCCCATTAACATCACTTCCATTATCGACATTTAATGTCTCTCCATATTTCGTTAATAAATAAATGTCCATTTAATTAGCCATTAATTCGGTAATATATAAATATTAGGATTTTAGCAGAGTTCTCACATTTTCTCTCACCGACTGAGCTTCTTCGAATGACGAAGACATAAAAGCATGAGAAAAACCAATATGGTTCGATATCTTTACTATCTTTTCTAAATTTTTTTTTTCATTCAATGAGTCGTATCTGTTGAATATTAGATTTGGGCCTCTAAAATAATTGTTATTCAATTATTTACATTCATGTTTATGTTTAGATTCTAGAATGGTTTGTTTATTTGTACGGTTTTAATTTTTTTGGATTGTATAAATCTCTGAAGGAAAAAACGAAGATTATGAATTTTTTTTTATTTTCTTCTATTGTTAGCCATTTTATTTATTTATTTTTTAATCATGTTTTACAGGCTAAGGAGATGTTGTTGAAGATAACGAAGAGAGGATTATGAATAAAAATAATATGAAGATGGAGAGAACTGATAAAAGGGTAATCACTATTATGGACATAGTGGATGAGCTGTTGTGCGATGCTTGAATGTAAAAATGAAAATTATAAAAACTTATTTTTTAATTTCTTTTGGTTTTAGCAATTTTTTTCATTTTCTTATCATGTTTAGAGATGAAGGGAAAGGGAATAGTTAAGCAGTTTTTCTGTATTATTTCCTGCTACAATTAAATGTAGATATAAAAATTAATTGTTGTTAGTTTGTATTTTCTATTTCCACCCGTGCTTTAGGACGGGCTTTCATTACTAGTTTTATATAAAAATATAAAAAAATCATGTTAAAAAAGTGAAAAATATGAAATTTAGACATTTAATATATATAAACCAAGGTTTAAAGGAGGCCGTTTTTAAGGTTAAACGGACTGGGGGTGTTACCGTTTAAACGGCCATTAAAACAGATTGAAACAGCCAAGGGAAAATTTGGAAAAAAACAGAAAAAATGGCGCTGAAATTCAAATTTTGAAATTTGAAAATTAAAAAAAAAATGGATTTTAACGGATTTAACAGCCATTTTTTGACAAAATTTTTCAGAATTAAACGGCTGTTTAAACAATTTTAATGGCTGTTAAAACAAAAAAATGTCATTTTATTCAAAATCGATAAAACATGTTTAAACGGATTTAATGGAAACGGGCTTGGGGCGTTACCGTTTAAACGGTTGTTAAGACCGTTTAAATGGCCATTTTTAAAACCATGATATAAACATCAATAAAAATTATAATTTTAAGTTAGTAAGGAATTATATATTACATCAAAAAAATTAAAATCTATATAACAAAACACAGTGGTTGTCTTATACCTCATCTTATCTTAACTGGTTTCAACAAAGAGGGGGGGCTGAGATCCACTAAGCTTCATATTAATGGCTGAGATTAACTCCGACCTGATTTTGGCAAACGTTTCTTCGGGGAGTGCCTTGGTCACGGACCACCAACTAATGCATTACAAGGGAGAATTGGGGAAGGAAAAAACGTCACAAAAAGATAAGACATCTCAATTAGGTTGGCACCCCTTATTCTTATAATCATTTTTAATTAATTACAACTTCGAGCTAGGCCTATTTACAAACCACCTGGTGGACATCTAATGTTAATTTTCTCAGTTGTAAATTATGTAACATACATATTTAATTACACGCCTATGTGGGTTAGTCCGCAAATTCTTCTATCCCTATGTCATGTACCCAAGGGCAGAGTCCTAGTTTGTTGTCCCTCGGCAACTTTAAAATCCGTCTGACTGAACCATGAATATTTGTTTCCTTTCTTAGCGGACCTACGTACCAAAAAATAACTTTAGGGCGTGTTTGATTGCCAAGTGGGAAAATTGCATTTCCTTGGGAAATCACAACAGTTCTATTCTTAGATATAGCCATTATAAATCTGTATAATTTTCCCTACCAAGCCATTTAAATCTGGATAATTTTTCCTACTAATTTCAGAATTTATTTTCCATCCAGATAGGTGAGAATTCATTTCCACTTGAAAATATGGGAGAGGCTTCTATGGGTCAGGGCCGCATAGACCAAACAAAGGCACGCCCTCAATTTCAAAAGTAAAAAAAAAAAAAAATTAAAACCAACTAACCTAGGTTGTCGGTTGTGTTGGTAATTGCAAGAGTTTTTGCTTTTTCACTGACGTGGCACAACTTGAGCAGGGCCGTTTTTTTGGGTTTGTGCCGCCTGGTGCATAGAAGACACTCCCACTCCACTTTAATTTTCTCATATGCAATCAATCAGCCAGTTAAGGCATTTCCCGCATGTATTTTTTTGGAGAAAATTTTCTTTGCAATCAAACACGCCCTTAGTGATTTCTTGCTGTTGGATTTGAGTGTTTTAATGGGCTTATAGCCGCTGGATTTGAAACTTGTTTTGGGTGCTGAATTCTAAATTCTAGAAATCACCAATCAAGTTGATCTTTGGTGTACAGGTCCAAAAAAAAAAAAAGAAAAAAAAAAAAAAAGCAGGAAAAGATGAAACAGCCCTTCATTCTGGCAATGATTTACGTCAGGATAGGGTAGTGGGCCCTGCCGGCTAAACTGTTCTTGACATATCTTGATGTCATCTCCACTTCTCAAGGTGGCAACGTAGGTCAGTAGGTGAGGCCGGTGCCACCATCAAAGTGAACAATGTAGAAGACAACGTCCTTGCATCAAACTAGGACAGAATCCCAATAGTCACTGTGTGCGCAAAGAGGCAAACAATTATTGCATTTATAAATACAAATGTGTAGGTGGTGACTCAAAAGTCCTCCATTAAGGGTACCTTTTTTCTCAGGCATGAGGACGGATCTCTCCTTTTCTTGGCTTCCAATTTTCCTCGGTCATCTCCATCACCAAGCCTGCTGAGTGCCTTTTCTGCTAGTTCGTGACAGGTACACCACGTACACTCTCATGCATCTAGCACCATCTATACTTTTACTAGTTGATTGGGGCCCACGTAATTGAAAAGTGAATTTTTAAAATAGTGGTGGGTAGCTAGAGATTTCTAAGTGAGGGGTGAGCAATTTTTTACTCCCAACTTAGAGGGAAATGTATAATATGGATGGTATGGTATTAGTGAACTCAACCTTGCATGTATAAAGGAAAAGTAGGGATACCCTATACTACTTGAAAGTGTGCCACGTACACTCTTATGCAGCTTCACACACGAGCTTCACTAGCCCACTATTATACAAAGAGGAGCCCAATATCCCATGCTACATCTCCGTTTCCTTTCTCCGAAAAATACATAGAGCTCAAGTTTCCAGTTGACTGGGGGTAGGGCTGTCAATGGATCGGGTTCGAGGCGGATGAATGCTGATCTGGACCCGATTCAATAGGAAAATATCCTAATCCGGATCTGACCCGATAAGAGATCGGATCATATATATAATAGAGACCAAGGTTTTAAATTTCGACCGCAATGTCGAAATTTCGGTTTCGGTGAGTACCGAAATCCCCGAAATATAGCTTTCTACACCAAAATCTGAAGATTTCGCCTGAAATTTCGGCCGAAATTTTGGTTTTCGACGTCACCGAAATTGTTACCTCACCGAAATTTAAAACCTTGATCGAGACCAAGAATTGAATTCGATAGAAAAAGTAGGGTTCCAGACTCCAGACTCGATTCGATCTAATAAGAATATAAATGGTTTTAGACCAAATCAAAGGCCCGTGCTCAGATAGAGCATAAAAAAAAATTAGTAAAAGTTTGTAGGGAGAGAATCAATATTGAATAATGATAATGAAAATAATTGTAATGTTAGAGAGATTTCATGGATTTATTAAAAAAGTCGTGGGAATAAAACGTGGGGTGATGGCATGACACTTAGGCAATGTTTCAGTTGTTGACGTGGCTCTCTAAATGTAGAGATGTGCCATGTCAACATGATGTGGAGGAGATAGAAGGTTGTTGCCTATTTCTCTAATTTAGTATATAGAGATATAGATAACAGCCTTTTTTATTAACAATTTTTAAAATTTTAAATCAAATATGGTCCGATGGTCACCCGTAAATTGGATATATATAATAAATTATTTTTATATATAATATATCAGATCAGATATTATTGAAGCTGATATATCAATATCAGAATCCGTATTATTCGAATTCGGATTCAAATTTTCGGCAGGGCCCACAAACAAATTTTCCACAAGGCCTTGTGGCCCTAGAAAAGGAAAATGGCCGCCTAATATTAAAAATTTTAAAGCCACAAGGCCCACAAACCATTTAATTTTTTCTCCTGCCACATCAAATGGGCAGCTTGGACTTTTCTAATTTCAAATTTTTGTTTTTGTAATTTTCCCATGAGAATCTTCCAAAGTTGCTGTTGCTAAAATTTCAAAATTGTACATATTTTGGTATTATTTTCAAAACTACCCTTCTGGTTAAACTTTGCTATTTTGCAACCTCTTCCCAAAAAAAATCCCCTGCAATAAAAAATAATAATAAATGGGTCGGGTTCAGGGGACATCTTTTGGTGGGGATGGGGATGATCTTCTCACCGTATAGATCACCCCAACAAAAAATCAGCCCATTATGAAATTTCTAACCCCATCAAATGTGGTTTTCAAGTTACACGGTAAAAATTGACGGTCCATAATTCTTCAGCTTCTAAACCAGTCTATGAATATCAGAATGATTTGAATTTTTGTGAGGATAATCTCCTCACCAAAACGATCATCCTCACCAAAAATCAGCCATTGATTCATCTTCTATTGTGGGTACGCCAAAATGGGTGTCCCCCGTGCCTGACCCATGATAAATATATGAATGTGCATCAATCTAGGCACACCTCACGTACTATAACATTATTATTATTATTATTATTATTATTATTGTAATAACGTGGCACACGCGCTACCTACTAATAATAAATTGTTTTTTGGCTTATTAATTCCCCCCTCCCTAAAGGCACTAAAACAACCCCACGTGGTTATGCGGAGTGGCGACCTTGAAAGTTGGTCCCATGGTCTGCGGAATCCTGCGTTCATGTTTTTGTCGTTCTGCCTTTTCCATGCCTTCACCTATATTTTAAGGAAAATTAAATATTTGCCCCTTGCCCCTTAAACTCTGAAGATTTCTCAAATTACCCCTTCCCTCATTTTCCTTTTTCACGCGCTTCTGCATCTATAAGATAGGAGAAACCCAAAATAGTACCAATACTATCATATTTAAAATCAAATGACTCAATGGTGTAAATGGTTCGGGTCAGGCCTGATTTTCAGTAAATTCTGAACAAGCCCAAACCACTCATGGGCCGGCCCATTTACAGCCCTAATCAAGACAAATTCGAATGGTGTATATATATATATATATTTTATGACCATCCATACCGTCCAATCCATAGGGTGCATCGCAATGATTTATGTTGTACAACTCATTCAAGGTGACCACTAGTGGTCTTGATTGATGGTTAGGTGGGCCACGTCAATATAAATGTACCAACTATCAACCTGTGGTGCTCAATCCACCGTTTTAATGAGAGTTGACTACGACGGTGTTGACCCCACCCATCGAACACTGACAACGTATTATTTGATATATAAATATAGTTTTTTTTTTTTTTTTGATTTTTGGATCTTTCAGACCTATCAATTTCAAATGAAAAGGACTGAGAGCATCCATATGTTTATGTATTTTTGAGAGGAAGACTGGGGTTTTGTCCCTATTTATTTATTTTCTTGTCTTAGGACCCATGTTTGGTACAATAATTCTGTAATATCCAATAATTGATACGACCTCGTATTGACCTTGAGGCTCTGCGACTCGGCGTAGCGGATGTTAACGATCGACTGAGATCACTTAATCGATTAAAGGATAATTTCCACTCACTGTAATTAGTCTGTGATGCCGTTCGTAGGATCAATGATTCCAATGTGTCTCAACACGATCTCGTAGTCATAGCCGTTGACCTAATTTGTCTTTGAAACAGCTAAAAAAAGTCCGCAGATCGGATGGTTAAAATCATATTATTGTTGGGTTGGTTCAATATTTAAATTGGCCCATTATTACCGACAGTAGCACTACCGTTCTGTTGATTATAACGGTTAAATATTATAGTTAAAAACAGCTAAAATATTGTTAATTTTAAAAAAAATAACATCGATAACGGTAAATAACAGATAACATACATTATAATGCACGTCAACGTTTAAGTCCGTTATATCATTTTCTGGATTTTTTTTGCAAATAACATAATTATGGTCTTTGAGCATTGAAGTTATTATAATGGGCGTTAAAACGGATGCTATATCGGTTTTATAAACTATGGTATTAACTAATTAAAATAATGTGACCCCCCCTTCCTTTTTTTTTTGTGGACCCTCCCTTTGAAAACCCAAAAAAAAAAAAAATAAATAAATAAAAAATGGCGGAATAGAACATCTTTCAAATCAAACTCTATATCATGTAACATGGCTCCGGTCGCTTTTTACGACTTGATTCACACGTGAGAGCATGTGTTCGGATGCTTAACACGTATTAATGATAATTAGCCGACACGGTAGCAAGACATACCTAATCAATATTAAAATTTGAATAATACGATTAAAGTAATAAGATATAAAATGTGATGAATATGAGAAGAGATTTTGTAGAAATAAAATAGCTGCAGGTACAGTTGAAAAGGGAAGAAAATGGCCTCATCACTCTTTTGTATTATTCTCTCTAGTTTTCAAATTTGCAGCTCAGCACTGTCAACCACTGTTGGATTCTCGGATCCACGGACGAGATTCTCGGTGAAAATTTATGTCCAAAAATTAAGTCCTTGGATCCGCGGATCCCAACCCTTCTCGAATGTTAGATATTTATATGTGGGGGTTGGAGGGGTTAGTGAGATCTATTTAAACTTTATGGTCCATTGCTTCTTTTTCCTTTTTTTGTTCTTAAATATTTTTCCCTTTCAGGGGTTTTCTTACTTTTCTGGTTTTGGATTTTAGGTGGAAAAGAGGAGTTCAAATCCTTTTTTTCCACCTATTTATGATTCTTGAATGTCACTTTCAAATTTCTTTCCGTGCAAGTGGTTTATGAAGACAAAAGCTGTTTTGGATAAACCCTTCAATGCATGAAACCATAGTTTTAAAAACGGCCATTTAAACCGTAACGGCCCAAGCCTGTTTCCGTTAAAACCGTTTAAACACGTTTTAACGTTTTTGAATTTAACGGCCGTTAAAATTGTTTTAACGGCCTTTAAAATCTTTTAAACAGCCGTTAAATCTTTTGGAAAAATTAGCGCATTTTTTGAACATGGTTGAATGATTCACCTACATTATTTAGTTTTGAACATGAAAATTCATTTTTAAAATTATTTTTGCAGAATTTTTTAAATGACATACCCGCGCATACTTGAACATTTCCCGTACCGCATTTTTTTCCGCACTCCGAATTACTATAGTTTGGACACGTGGATTAGTACCCTTGTCCGTGTCATGCCTATAAACTTCATAGCAGCCATTGCTTTTTATTTTTTATTGCCTTGTTTTTTTGTCACATGGTGGATTTCTATGGGTTAGCTGAAACTAATTGCCATGTGCAGAGAGATACTGCAAGGCCAAAAATAAATGGACCAGCCCTTTCTTTGGGCTGTTCTTTGATGCAGACCTATGTATCAAAATTTTGATGCAAAGTCCCTCAAATTGCAATCGAGTAGACTCGTTCGGGCCCACTTGCCCCTTGAATGTCTGGCCCACATTATGATAGACCTACACACCAAAATTCAGCATGGTTGGTAATTTCTAGCCGTAGGATTTTATCACTTTTTCATCATGGGCTTTATGAACAGGCCTATGATTTGGTTCCAAGCCCACGATGAAAAAGTGTTAAAATCCAATGGCTAGGAATCACTAATCACACTGATGTTTGGTGTGCGACGTGGGCCCTAAAGAGTCTACCACGAGGCAAATTAAGGGAATTCTGCATTAAAACTTTGATACAGAAGTCGGCATCATAGATTTTTCCCCTTTGGGGCCTGTCTCCGTTGTCACAGGCCCACTTTGACTGAGATTCATGATCGTAAATGTGGGCCCCACTTGATCTGATAATGTCATAATCGGATGCTAAAGTAAACCAACTTATAATGTTTTCGTCCTCTTTAATAAAGGTAACCTCTGAATCCTTCAAAGTTCAACCGGTTCAAAGCCGGCCCAGCATAGCTTGTAATAAGTAAGTTTTTACAGCAATAAATAAATAAAGGGTCAGGATCGGGGGACAACCATTGGTGAGGGTGATCTCCTCACCATATAGATCACCCCATGGAATGTGGTTTTCAAGTTACATGGAAAAAATAGACGGTCCATAATTCTTCAACTTCTAAACCTGTCTACGAATATCAGAATGATTTGAATTTTTGTGAGGATTATCTCCTCACCATTGAGATCATCCTCACCGAAAATCAGTCTTTGATTCATCTTTTATGTGGGTCCGCCAAATGGTTGTCAAAAATAGTTGTCCCCCGATCCCGACCCATTAAAAAGAAAAGAAATATTTTTGAAGGTGCATGTTGCGGTCTAGCTAAGTAGTTTAGACACAGAAAGGAAAACTTTTGTCTCATGCAACTGCTGGACTGAAAGGGTATCGATCACTTTACTTGGGAGGTGGGTCTCTGCAACATTTTCTTAGAATATTTCCCTCTCAATCCGCGTCACCGTCACTCCTCATCATAGGTAGTAAATTCTCCAATTATTCAAAAAAATATTTCTCTTAACCGTAACGTTACCGTTAGGATCGATATAACGGGTCATTATAAGGGTTGTTATAATGGGTCACATCATTCACGCCCGAGCTAAAACTAAGGTCAGAATATTAATATTTAAAAAAACTCCATAACAGTAAAAATGATTTTTTTCCAAAGTAATTGTGGCTATTTATGTTAAAACGGACGTTATAACAGACATCCCCTTTTTAGTAAAAAACTGTTATTTTCAAAATAATGTAACGGGCCGGGTCGGGTTGTTTACCATTATAACGTCTGTTTCTTTCGTTATGACAGTTGTGTTTTTAAACCATGCTTCTCATGAACAAATGTATTTCTCAGATATTGCGGAAGCCAACCTGTTGGAGGAATGTGGGCCACCACATGCATAAAGCTATATAATTAAAATACATAATTACATCACATTGATCATGTAGTTTTGGCTGTCTGATCAATGTAACATTTTGTCAACAATTTTCATAACTACTGTTCACACGATCACAAAGCACACCCTTGATCAGATGGTTAATTAGGAACATCAAATAGTTTGGGCCATAAAATATGATCTACGTACGTACCCGCTTTATAGATGGCCATATATATATATGCTCTGATTCAATGGCTGAGATGAGGCCTTTGACGGTTGGATTCAAGAGATCTATGGTCCACGAGGTAACAACTATTTTGCTCTTTACATGTTGTTTTCTTCGTGGAACATGGATCTCTTGAATCCGATGGTCAATGGCCTCAACCGGACATATTTTTGTCCAGTTATCCGTGGGGTAGCATTTTCCTATTTGAACACCAAAGCTTCGGTCGTATTGCCTTGGACTGATTCAGTCAACTCTTGAAATGCTTAAATCATATTCATACTCGAAGCTTTATGAGATTCTGTGATTATAATCAACATCTTGAATTGCCAAATGTCCTACGTTCTAACACGTGGACCATTCCATTACAATAACATGAGATAAGAGTACTTGATCAAACTCCTTTTTCTATTTTTTTTTGATAATTATTATTACACTATCATCAAAACAAGAATCACAAAAGGAGACTCGCACTTCTTCGATCCCGCACAAAAAAGATCTGCAACTCTCCGTTTTATTCGACTTTCACAATCTTATAAGCCCTCTTTTACCTGCAACGAATAAAATGATAATGTGATAAGCTTCATTGGGACCATAGGAGAAGGTGATTAAATTAAGGTTTTTTTACGTCTAAATAGCTTAAATGATAATGTGATAAGCTTACCAGTAGCCTTTGCTTAGTAGTGGTGAGGAGGAGGAGGTGAAGCATATATGTAGGCAGGTGGTGGAGGTGGTGGTGACTTGTACTTGTACACCGGCGGCGGCGGCGACTTGTATTTGTAAACTGGCGGTGGGGGTGGTGGAGACTTGTACTTGTATGGTGGTGGTGGTGGTGACTTGTACTTGTATGGAGGTGGTGGTGGTGACTTGTACTTGTACGGCTCCTTAGGTGGTGGTGGAGGTGACTTGTATTTGTAAACTGGCGGAGGAGGAGGTGGTGACTTGTACTTGTAGGGTGGTGGTGGTGGTGACTTGTACTTATATGGAGGTGGTGGTGGAGACTTGTACTTGTACGGATCCTTAGGTGGTGGTGGAGGTGACTTGTATTTGTAAACTGGAGGAGGAGGTGGTGGTGACTTGTACTTGTAGGGTGGTGGGGGTGGTGACTTGTACTTGTAGGGTG
Organism: Euptelea pleiosperma; assembly: GCA_035048495.1. NCBI lineage: Eukaryota > Viridiplantae > Streptophyta > Magnoliopsida > Ranunculales > Eupteleaceae > Euptelea > Euptelea pleiosperma. The sequence goes on along the minus strand of CM068542.1, from coordinate 26,237,828 downwards.
GTGGGGGAGGAGACTTGTATTTGTAGACTGGGGGTGGTGGTGGTGGAGATTTGTATTTGTAAGGTGGTGGTGGTGGAGACTTGTACTTGTAGGGTGGTGGGGGAGGAGACTTGTATTTGTAAACTGGAGGAGGTGGTGGTGGAGATTTGTACTTGTAGGGTGGTGGTGGAGGAGACTTGTATTTGTAGACAGGAGGAGGAGGAGGTGGAGACTTGTACTTGTATGGTGGTGGTGGTGGAGACTTATACTTGTAGGGTGGTGGGGGTGGTGACTTGTACTTGTATGGTGGTGGTGGTGGAGACTTATATTTGTAGGGTGGTGGAGGTGGTGACTTGTACTTGTAGGGTGGTGGTGGAGGAGACTTATATTTGTAGGGTGGTGGAGGTGGTGACTTGTACTTGTAGGGTGGTGGAGGTGGTGACTTGTACTTGTAGGGGTCCTTAGGTGGTGGTGGAGGAGACTTGTACTTGTAGGGTGGTGGAGGTGGTGACTTGTACTTGTAGGGTGGTGGTGGAGGAGACTTGTACTTGTAGGGTGGTGGAGGTGGTGACTTGTACTTGTATGGTGGTGGTGGTGGAGACTTGTACTTGTAGGGTGGTGGAGGTGGTGACTTGTACTTGTAGGGTGGTGGAGGTGGTGACTTGTACTTGTAGGGTGGTGGTGGAGGAGACTTGTACTTGTAGGGTGGTGGAGGTGGTGACTTGTACTTGTATGGTGGTGGTGGTGGAGACTTGTACTTGTAGGGTGGTGGAGGTGGTGACTTGTACTTGTAGGGGTCCTTAGGTGGTGGTGGAGGAGACTTGTACTTATAAACAGGAGGAGGAGGAGGAGGTGGTGACTTGTACTTATAAACCGGTGGGGGTGGTGATTTATAAACAGGAGGAGGAGGTGGAGGTGATTTGTAGTGGTAGGGAGGAGGAGATTTCTTGGGTGTTGGAGGTGGTGGAGAAGAATAAGGGTAATTTGCAGTGATCTCTAATGGCAAACTCAGAGAAACCATTACTACTAGAAGAGTAGTAATGAAGGAGGCCATTGAGGCCTGCTTCCCTCTTCTTCCCATCTTCACTACCAAAATGGGTTTTTGGCTATGATCTTCAGCAACCCTTCTCACCCCTTTATATAGCTTAGCTTTTTACCCTCTATCAACCCAAAATCATTAAACCCCCACCCCCCACCCTTGTAAAAAAAAACACAAGTTTGAATGAGTTCTATATATTTTTTTTATTTGACTTGGGTTCTCCTCAATTATACCCACTTGCATCACATATGCTGCAAGCTAAGCAATTGTGTATTAAACTATTTGCATGTGCTCTTCTACTCCACAAAAACAAAAAACAAAAAAAAAGTTTTCCTTTCCTTTACGATCTGACGATTCATGTAGAAAGTCCAGTATTTAATATTCTATGTAGATACCATGGAAAATGTGGAGTCGGCTGCTTGACTTACAAATCTCTCTCTCTCTCTCTCTCTCTCTCTCTCTCTCTCTCTCTCTCTCTCTCTCTCTCTCTCTCTCTGCCACAGTTTGCATGGAGCCTAGGATAAGATTAATTATGAACACTGCATTTTCTTCTCTCTTTATGTTGACTTAAATTTATTTGAAAAAAAAAACCACTGAATTTGTGCTGAAAATAAAGTAAAATTAGGATTAACATGTGCCGTCTGATTTACTTCTTGCATGTTTCCATCGAAGCAATCTTATTTGTCTGGTTCTCAATTTTTTTTCCCCAGTGGGACCAAATAAATGTAGTAGGAAACTTCAGACTACGCGTTAAAGATAGCCGGCTATGGTCGTGAGCTGTCGTACTGGAGGAGTAGGTAAGATAGAGATTTCCACTTGGAAGGATTTGAAGTTTGAACAGGTTTTCAATCTTCAAAAATAAATGCTCGAGGTGGTGTCAATTTTGAAGAAAAAATAATTAAATTGGAATTAAACTCCAAACCTGCCCTTTCCCCTCCTACACGATATGTACAAGAAATGTATGTATTCTGAAATCTGAACACTGAAATTAACCAAATGTAGCCATAATAAGAAAGACTTGCTCATAATTACTTGCGTCTACAATGTCTTATATGACGAGGCACACGTTAAGAAAAATGCCACGTAGACTGGGTCCGGTCCATGTGGGGTCATGTTTTGACCTAATGGTGCACTTGGCTACACGTATCATGCGCGGTGTACTTAATTTTGGAATCTTTCTCTTTTACTTTTTTTTTTTTTTATATTTTAGATGATAATTCGTTCGTTGGTTATGTTTTGACAGAAGACATAACTCTGAGCATAGTCAAATAACGAAAGGGATTCATGTTGCCTACCCCAAACATTTGAGATAAGACGTAGATGACGATGACCTAGCTCGTTTGATTAGGTAAATTAGACATGCCTCCTTAGATTCAGAAAGCTTATACTTACCTCCTTTTACAATCTACTTTGATTAGACTAAGGGCCTGTTTGGTACGTGAGAAAAAGAGTTCCGACGGCGAATATTTAGCCAGGCGAATATTATCTTGGCTAAATATTTGCTCATAGCAATATTTAACAATGTTTGGTACGTGTACGAGCTAGCTCACTTCAGCTTACTTCATTTTCTTTCAATTTGAGTGGGTCCCACATATCAAAGTAAGTCAAAAATAGGTTGGGTCAGTGCGGGAACCACATATTATGTCAAAGAATAAAAAAAAAATTATTTTTATCTTTTTTATATATTAAAAAATTAATTTTTTTTGAAAATAGTGATTTTCCGGCGAGAAAATAAAATTTTCTCACCAAGGCATAATTGGCGTGAAAATATTTTCACAGGGGGGGGGGGGGTGATCAAATGTTTTCCCGCCGCGGAGGGCAAATATGTGGGCCCGGCTAAATATTCGCCAAGGGCGGGTGGCTGCCAAACACCGCCGGGCGAATATTTGCGCGGCTAAATATTTTATTTGCCCGCCGCGGTGCGTTACCAAACAGGCCCTAACTTTTGAATTTTCATATTATTTTTAATTTGAAATAGGGTCCGGCTCAAGAGACCCCTCTTTTCTGACCTCCCTCGGGAGTTGGACTTGGCACTATGAAAAAGTAAATGCCAGCTCAGTGCTATCAACCACCATTGGATTCTCAAAATCTACGTCACCAAATCCGACTCCCATGGGGGATCAGCAAAAGGGGGTCCTCGGAGCCTTTTTTCTGACCCCCAACTCCCATGAGGGGCGACAAAAAAGGGGGTCCTTGGAGCTTTTTTTCTGACCCCCAACTCCCATGAGGGGCGACAGAAAAGGGGGTCATCGGATCCCTTCACTCCATCTCATGATGAGGGTAGCTTCGTCATTTTGTTAGAATCAATGGTCAAGAGGGTGCAATTATATTTTATAAATATAGGGAGGAATGTGTAATTTGCCTAGTTAATGAAGGAGGTAAAAAGAAACCCTTAATTACATTTAACAATTGATACTGTACAGTGTATTATTTCTCCTTGACCACCGACACGGTAACACCCTATCATGAGAAGTAATTTTGTGTATGACAGTATCTCCAGAAATATAGACCATCTTTACTGTCCAATAGTGTGTAAACCATCATCAGGACCATGGTTCAAAGTCTCAGGCCGTCTCGCTCGGGACGATGTGAGGTTTCCTCATGAATAGTGCATAATCTTGGACAAGACAATCTTTAAATGTATTGGGATCGGTGCCTGTCGATCTCGATACAGATTGTCCAATCCAGAACGGGCTCGGCCGAGACTTTGAACCATGATCAAGATCATTCAGTCAATAGGCCATATATCTTTGGGCTGAGCTAGAACTTCAAAGTTTTTGTTTGAAATTCCAAACCACCATATATTATACAAGTGATGTTAAACTTAATTAAAACAGCTAGCACAAGTCATGGGTTGTAGAAATAAGAAAAGAGAAGAGTCCATTTATCAGATGGTCAGGATCATTCAAATGGTTTGACTATCTTGTTTGACCAGTATATAGATGATCACCGTTAGGATGGCGCATCGATCAACCGATCAAACGAACATTGTAGTTGGAAAAGCATGCTAGAACAGGATAGGCTTGGATTAGGACAAGAAGATAAAATGAATGAAGCCTTTAAAGACACGTAAGTGCGTAACGAATATGCTTCATTATTCGGCATTTTTTGTCGTACATATTCGTACATATTTTTAACTGTTGAAAAAAGTCATATATGACTTTTCATGAATGCTGACGGAATACAGGGCACGTTCATTCAACTTTTTTACGCTTTTAATAGGGAACAAAGGTTATGAATGCAGCTAATATGAGCCACGTGGCACATTCTTAAGAGGACACTGACAATATAGATTTTTGGCCAATAAACCAAAATAATGCTCAATAATGCTCAAATTCCTAGGGTTAAAATCAACCCATGAAAATAACTTCAATCCAACGCTTATAAATCACTGATCAAGTTTATTTTTTCGCTTATAGGTCCATCTAGTGATTGGCCGCTGCATTCATGGCATTGAAAGTTTACTCTGGAACAAAGATTTACATGTGTTACAGAAAGGGACAGAAAATATGAGGAAGGGGTCAAAAGAAAAATAAAGTAATAATTGATTTGATTAAAAGAGCCTTTTAGTTAAATATTGCAAGTTCATAGTTGATAAAATATAATATACAGTCCCGATCATAGCTCTTTGTGTCGAGTTTTGATTGGCTTTCATTTTCATTGTGTTAAAATTTTGATTCGATTTCATTTGCAATTGGCTCATTGCAAGCCAAAGCTCCATAAATTTATATATATATATATATAGTAAAATCAAAAAAGAAAAGAGAACCATTTTCCCCATCTCTCTGTGTTTCAAAAACAATAAAAAGACAGACAAAGAACTCGAGAATTGTGACGAACATGGGGGATGATGGATCCAGCTGTTTTCTTTCTTTTCACTTCTTTTTTTTTTTGGGTATTTTTACTATACCCCTGAGAAATCTGCTATATTTGCGTTGCCCCCTGTTTCGTTCTTTTGGTCTTGTCCCTTTGATTGTACGTTGGCCATCATTGGCCGAGTCAGAAACATTAACCCCGTCACCTAATATTTGAAATGACTAGTTAATTTAACTAGCAGTAATCTTCATTTTTTGGGTGCATAATTAATGTTTCTAACTTGGTCAATGACGGTCAAAACATAATCAAGGGGTCAAGAACAAAGATCGAAAACATCTATACTTCTTATTAAAGAGAGAAGCCCGTTCTTGCGTTGTAAATGGATGAAATCTTGAAAATACTCCTATTTTGTCAAAAATGTCCTTGCTTTGTTCATTTGTATTCTTTAAGTCATTCATTTAGCAAGGGTTCTTTTGGTCTTTTGGTATGCTCATTCAATGCAGTCTCCAATAAAAAAAACTTCTTCCCATCTCCTGTCAGGCTGACAATTAAAATGGAGATGAATAAATTTATTTGTTAATTTAAATTATGAAGTCCCAAGCACACTACGAATTGCCCATGCATGAAATTCAAATGGTGAGAGCTTGTTGTTTCCTAAAGCTTTTCTTGGGTTGTGATTTCTTGAACTTCACTTGAAGAAGCTTGGTATGACTTTAGAAATTATCTCAAAAGTGTGTTCTTCAAGCCAAGTATTCTCTTCTAAGAGTTTTTGCTCTCTTAAGGATAGAGGATGAAGAGACTAAGGGTCCCTTAGACAAAGATATCACAATCGAGGTTTAATATCCAACCTTCAACGGCCGAATCCCCTTCTCTTTATAAGCAATCAGCTTGTCCATATAGTCATTTTTAACCCTTGAGACTAATGCAGTAGAGTGGTCAGTTGGTTGATAGACCGACCAGACAAGAATCTCTCGAACAGAGAGGTTCTCTTCAACGGTCTATTGGTTCCTAAGACCAAGAGCTTCCATGATACTCGAATTGAACAAGGTACAAGAAACATTCATAAAACGTAGTTAAATAGCCCCGAACTCTAAGTAAAAATTCATTGTCATTGATGTTTGGTTGGTCATTGAAGAAGCCACCACTAATATCCCATGTATATAGGTGGTGACTTCTTAATTTGACAAATATCAAATGCCAAACTCAACCTAAATTCACAAGGAAAACCCAATACAAAAGTTTGGCATAGGAAACATGACAATTTCCAAGTATGAAAATACTCTCTTATTTCATGTTTCAAGGTTTTGCTTCCTTGAACCCCTGCGTAGGGGGTCTATGCATGAGTCCTTTGAGGCCTTGAGTCCACACACAAGGGTCATGCTATATGCAAGATTGAATCAAGACACCCAATGTATGTATATCATGACTTGGCCAATCTAGGTAAGTACACCTTTGGTCACAAGGGTTGATAATCTGGCTTTCAATTTTCAAATTTAACTTTTTTCTGAAAATAGTTTATTAGGGGTTGTCTAGGTTAACTGCAAGTGCACGTTTGATCAGCCATGCTAGTGATCAACAATGCCATTGCCCTTGTCAAGCCCATACTCTACCATATATTGTACCTGTTTATGTAATTAAGAAAGCCAGCCATTGGAATTCTTTATCTATTATTATTTTTAAGCCAAAACTTGGGTGGGTTGCCACACGACGTTCACCTAGGCATCTATTAATTCCCTATCAAGAAAAAAAAAACATAGACACTTCTTAGTTTATTAAATGCCCTTCTCCACCAAAAACAACAAAAAAAGGTTCATTAAATGCTCCTAATGTACGTACTAACCCATTTTCATGCCATTAATTATATTTTCAATGTTCTCATTTTAAAAATATTTAATTACTTTTCCATGCCATTATTCTTATTTTTAAAACTGCTCATTGAAAATCACTTAATTACTTACTATGCCACTATTTTTATATTTCAAAACAGTTTTTTAATAACAACTTTAATTAGTAGAAGTTTATATATCATTTCTTTTATATTTCTAAAACAACCCTTTATAACTTCATATCTTCTTCTATGGACAACTTCGAAATTTTGACTTTTAACTATACTTCGAGTTGCGACAATTTATCCCTTCTAAACTAATCTTTCAAACTGTCCTTTGGGTTGAAACTTTCTTATTTTGCCACTTCTTCCAACAGTGCCTTTGCCCTTTTCATGCCCATACTCTGCCATATATTGTACCATTTTCTGTAAGTATGAAAGTCAGCCATTGGAATTATTTGTCTATTATTATTTTAGAGCCAAAACTTGGGTTGCCATAGGACGTTCACCTAAGCACCTATTTAGGTACCTGTAAAAAAAAAACATAAGCAATTATTAGTTCATTAAATGCTTTTTCTCCACCAAAAATAATAAAGGTTCATTAAATGCCTAGCATATTTACCCATCCATGCCATTAAGTTTTCAATGTTGCCCTTAAAAATATTAAATTATTTTGCATGTCATCATTCGTATTTTTAATACTGTCATTTAATAATCACTTAATTATTTACTATGCCATTATTTTCATATTTCTAAAACAGTTTCTTAATAACAATTTTAATTACTTTCTAAGTTTATATATCATTTCTTTTATATTTCTAAAACAACCTTTATAGCTTCATATCTAATTCTATGGACAACTTCAGAATTTTGCCTTTAAATATGCCTAGAGTTTCCATAATTTAACCCCTCTAAACTAATCTTTCAAATTGTCCTTTTGGTTGAAATTTTTTTATTTTACCACTTCTTCCAAAAAGACCCATACAATCTATACATAGAGCTAAAATCGGGGTTGAGTCACACACGCAGGGCTTCACAAGGCGTTCACCTATAAATGCCATGTATGCACCTTTTAGCAAAAGCAAAACTTTGATGACCGAGGTCCATCATCAACGTTAATGACAGACGAGTGTGAACCACGTGGCACGCTCTTATAGACTATTGCCCGTATCGAATCAACCTGCTTAGCGACTTACCTTTGGATCTGAATAACTCATTAGAAATAGATCATGAAAAAGACTCTAATCCAGCAGATAAAAAATCACTAGTCAAGCTGAGTTTTGGTGTGTAGGTCCATCTAGTGTTGAGCCAAACATCCATGCAGCCAACGATCTATAAGAGTGAGCTATGTGGCTCATAATTAATGTGGTTCATATCGCTGCGTCAAAAACTTCCTCCATTAAATGCACCTCTACACTCAGCTGCGCCTTTTAGCAAAAGCAAAAGTTGGATAGCATGTATAAAAAGCAGTGCAGTAAAGATGTTTGGAGCCGACACTCCGTACATCAATCCAATAATAAAATATCATATCAAATGCTTAAAATATATGCGATAGAAATTTACTTTTTCTTGTCACAAAAGTACGTACTTAATTATGCAATGCAAGTTGGAAAGTTGGTATATGGGGACAATCCAGATATGCCTACCCGTAGAGTTGTGGCCCTAGTGCATCAACATGGCAACAAAAAGATGGATAAAGGAGACTTTGACCGCTAAAAAGTTGAAAAAAGGAGATACTGATTTGTGGATAAAGATGTGATAAGGAGACAGCTGAAGAAGGGGGACCGGTGGTGGCGGTGATTTGTATCTCTCTCTCTCTCTTTCTTCTTCTTCTTCCTTCTTGTTTTTTAAATCAAGTTATGGTTATCCATGAGAAAACATTCGCTGGCCCGGAAGTCTCCCCACCCAAAATGTCACACACGTACCTCAATCTCTTAACTCAACCCATGTTAAGCCTTTGGTTAGTGGTTAACAAGGGTACTTGTCAAACATTTTAGAGGGGTACCTTTGAAGTCCCCCGGGCCAGCGAAAATTTTCTCATTAACCATCATCAGGATGATAGGGATTACTATAGGAAACAATGAGAAAAAAATTCGCTGGTCCCGGGGACCTTCAGGGCCTAAACCCAACCCATGTTAATCCTTTGGTTAGTTGGTTAAGGGTGGTTAACAAAGGGTACGTGTTGAACGTTTTGGGAGGAAGGTCCCCGGGGCAAGCGATTTTTTTCTCGGGAAGAATTTAGTATGTAAAGCATTTATTTTTTTCTGTGGAGCGCATAAAAGCATGCTACTTACCACAATCTTTTGGGCCCACTGACCCATGAATGATTGACCTATCACCTACACACCAAAAAGCAGCCTGATTGAATACGAATATCCAAACATATGTTAAAATCCAACGGCAAGAAATCACCCTATTAAAAATTGCTCCAATCCAACAGCTGGAGAACACTAATCAAGATGATTGTTGGTGTGTGTAGCTTCAGGTGGGCCATTGAATATGTGTCAGGTGGTGTGTTTTTTGTGAATAAATCATTGATGAGGGATGACGGAGCATAGTATGAGCTACATGGCATACTCTTAGAGACCACTGAACCTATGGATGGTTGGCCCATCCCTAGGTGGACCTACATACCAAAATCAATCTGATTAGTAGTTTCTAACCGTGGATTAGAATTTTTTTCATGCTTATTTTTAAGTGTAGATTTGGAGCATTATTTGGAGTAATACTCAGATCCAAATGTTATAAATCACTATATTCAGATAGAGATGGGCCAAACATGCATCCGGTCAATGTCTCTAAATGTGCCACATGGCTCATAATGCAGTCCACGCTCCACAGGCCAAATTTTCTCCTCGTAATGGTGTCAGGAAGCAAAAGTTGATCAACACGTGATTGACTGCGAAGTATCGTGTGGATGTTACAAAAGATGCTAAAATTGTCAATTTCTACTCGGAGGAAAGGATGGGCGAGGCTTCCATGCGCCAGGCCACACAGACCAAACAAAACGGCCCTTGTCATGTTGTCGTACGTCAGTAAAAAAGCAAAAAATCATGCAAAAATCAACCCAACCGCAACCAAGTTAGTCGGTAACGTGCAAATTTTTTTTTTTTGCTGACGTGTCATAACATGAACAGGGCCGTTTTGTTTAGTCCATCGGAAAGGATTGTCGAAATATATATAAACTAGTAATGAAAACCCGTGCTAGAGCACAGGCAAAAATAAAAAATACTTTATTATGCTAAGTAGGAAATTTTAAAAATAAAAATTATAATACATAAAATCAATATAGGAATCAGTCAATATTAATAAATTTTCTTAAATAAGTTTTATTTTTTATGTTTCCTAGTGGAGATATTTTAGTAACCATTGAGAGATCTTAGAGATTTTATGATGTAATTAATTAAGAGTGAAAAGATGAAAATTGAACTCCGGGCCAATTGCCCACTGATCAAAAACTAATTTCAAGAAAGACTTATAATTATTAATTCAGTATGAAAAAAGCTCCAATTCTAGTTATAAACATGATTTTATGAACCCACAACTATAACGGATAGAACCCTAACTTATAACAAACACTATTCTAAAATCTATAACTAAAAATATTAATTTTTTTTAGTTATATCTAATTACAATAATAAGCTTCTATAAATCCATAAGTAAATAATTAAGAAAAATATTTAAAAAATTCTTAGTTTAAAAAAATCATAATTTTAATTATAATAGCAGGGTTTTATAAACCCATAACTAAAAATTTGAAAAAAATAAGATATCAAACGCCTTAGTTTAAAAAAAAATTCATATTCTAACTATAATAGTTGGGTTATATAAATTCGTAGCTAAAAACGATTCAAAAAATACGAACATAATGCTAACTATGAAATATAAAAATAAAAATATTATGTTATTTTAAACTATAATAATTGTGTTTAATAAAAATCTCATAAAAAATTTTAAATAAAATTCTAAATGCAATTATAGGGATTTGTAAAACATGTCAGAGAAACATTTAAAAAAATCTTAGTTCAAAAAACCTGTTATTTAAACTACAATAGTAGAGCTTTATAACTATAGGTTCATAAAATATGAAGTACCCTAATATAGGAGAATAAAAAGTAATCTAAAAAGCACGCTAACTCTAGGGACCCAAACATCTTTGATATGAAAAAAACTAATTAATCCAAAAAAATATTATATGAAAAAATAAAACTTTTCCGCATGTATAATCATATCTTATTTGAAATATATAAAATGAAAAAATTTTAATTTTTATTATTTTAATTGGAGCTATATGTTTTTCTGGAACGTATTACATGGAAGGGTTTGATTGAAATATAAATGGAGCTGGGCTCATTTGATCTAAAAAAAAAATAGAAAACAAATAAAGTGACTTTAATTAGATTTTAAACCATTTAGAAGTTTAAACGGGCAAATTTAATTAATTTTTTCATAACATTTTAATGATTCGAGAGCGGTTGTTATGTGAAGTCAAGTGATTATCATTAGGATTTTGTAAACGCAATTAATATAGTGTAATAAAAAATGTAAAAAGTAATTATTAAGCAATTTATTATATCAGCTTCTAAGGAATTGAAACTTTTTCTTGGGTTGTTTTTTAGTTATAGGATTCGAGCATTATTTTTGGACTTTGGGGTTATTTTTCTTCAAAAATGTATTTGTGCAAAACTGGACTCATCCCCAATACAACCTTCCCTAGCTAACATCGTACTCATAGTTAAATCTAAACTGTTAGATCAGCAGGTCACATCTTGGATTGGATGTAAAAACTATTTATTGTATCAGTCCAACCTATGGCCATTGATCAGAAATGCAAGATCATCAATTGATTTTCTAAATATTACCTACCTAAGAAAATGGCCCACCATAAATGGTCTAGATTGATGATTCAGTGATTACAAATAAAACAAAGATTGATGATTCGATGGGCTATGTGCACGTTGGAACGGGTTAGGACCGTTCAGGGTATGAGTTTCTTGATAAGCATGATAACATCGCTTTCTATTTCTTGTTTTATTTTCTAATTTTCTGCAGTAAGAAGAAAAAGTTTCAAAAAAAATAACATGATATTTCTTCGTTTCTTCAATTTTAGGAATTAATGCTTTTACTTTAGCAACATAGAAATTAAGTCAGGGTTTCCAATCATCCTTATCGGAAGGCTATAGAAGGCAAACTTGTACAACTCCTGGTATCCCACTCAGTGAACCAAACATAATTCTTCTATTATATTTCTCTTAGAACTTCCTCCCATCTCTCTCAAAAGTTGCAGACTCGCAGGACATCAAGTGGCATAGGCTATTAAAAACAACCTTATGATGCACGTTAGAAAAGAGTCATGAATGAAACAAATACGATAACATCACATCGAAAAGCAACTCAAATAAGAGAGAGAGAGAGAGAGATGGAGAAAAAAAATGAAAAAGAACTAAAATAAAAATAAAAAAATTTTATTTTTCTTATATTGAAGGGAAAGCATTTTCTACAATCAAAATATAAAATGGCATGTCTTCTTCTTCTTCTTCTTTTTTCTTCTCTTAAATCGAAGAATCTCTCCCCTCTCCTCTAAAATAAAAAAGATGACTCTGTATCTCTCACTCATTCATTCATAATCGGTTTCCATACTTCGAATAGCTTTCATTTTTATTGGTCTCTGCATCAAACAAACTAAATAAAGATTCTCTTGAACAAATCTGTAACCAATCAATCAAAGAAAGGAAAAAAACTCAAAAACCCAATAGAGATTATGAATAAGAGGAACCAAAAATAAATATCAAATCCAATAAATATAAATACCTTCTTGAATTTTTTGGCAATCTATCAGTTTTTTGTGTGAAGAAACCAAAAGATTTTGGGATTCAGGTGATCTTTGTATTCCGCTGCAAAAATCAAACGTTCAAACATGAATAAGGGAACCCTTTAGGCCTACTGATCATCTTTGACATTGCACCTTCAAATCCTTCAGTCTTGTCGTCGATATCTCTATTGAATCCTCAATGCCTCTTTCTACAATGGAAAGAAGCATAAGCATCTCTGCAAATATCATATTTCCTTTCGTGAATGTAAAAAATGATGGAGACTGTAAACTCTTCGTTATTGGGAGAAGCTGACGTGTTAGGATAGTAATAGACGTCTTGGAGAGGCATGGGAGAATCTTTGAAGTCGAAGAAACCCATTGAAAAAATAAGATGAGATGTTTTGGAAGGAAGAGCGATTTTAGGAGAGAGACGTGAGTTGTTTTATTTTTAAAATTTCTAAAAATATTTAGCAAACCATTAAATAGATGATAGACGTTTTAGTTTGAAATGTTTTGGGAAAGGGAAGAGGCGTGAGATAATGAGTTTTAAAATTTTCATAAAAATCTTTAGGAAATATTTAATTAAATGGAGTTGTTTTGTTTGTGTTATTGAGGTAGATTTTAGGAAAGGAGAATGTATCAAGGAGGCTTTTAAAGAATAATTGGAAAGACATGTGGGGAAGTAAGAGTTGTACAAAAATTTTAAAGACGTCAAGGTTAAAAATATGGAAAGATAATGAAAATAAAGAGGAAACTAAGAATAAATTAAAAAATTTAATTGGGATAGAGAAAGACAAGTATGAATTGAAAAAAAAGATGAATAACTTTTAGTTATCCCATTCAATACCATATTGATGCTATTGGAATTTTTTTTATTAAATTTGAAACCATTGGATGCATTTTGAGAAACAAATAGATTGATTTTAAAAGTCCGAAATACCTATAAGAGTGTCATCCATTATTCAAAGTGGGCAAAGGGTATTTTAGGAAGTAAAGGTACTTTTGGAAAAAAATTTTGAAATGTACTAAATTAATGCTAAACGTTTTATTTCTATATAGAATTTAATAATTAATTGAGGGCATTTTCGTATGAAATTAATAGGGGGTATTTTTGAAAAAATCAATGGAAAAAAGATTGTGAGAGCGCCACCTCAGCAGTGCCGAGCTTTAGCATAGATAATAGATGTATCGTCAGTAATTCGGCATACAGAAAATTATGGAATGGGAAAGGTTGTATATAAATTATGTTTGTTATTCAAAAAGTAATCTAAAAATTCGGAAAAAATAATAAAAAGAAATAATGATTTATTACAATTTTTTGGTATTAAAAAATAAAATTTCAATAATTCAAAATATCGCGTGCACAATACGTATATAATACGAGAATAATATATCTCCTCGTATAATACATATATTTTACTGAATCTTTGAAAAGTTTTCGCGTAGAAAATTTTTTTCTTATTCAGAAATTCATAAAATTTTACGTATAAAACACGAACTTAATTACTAACTATGGTTAGGATCAGGAATTCAGGATGTTCAATCACTGATTCCTTGATATGATCCATTAATGAAATGTAGTCCATCACCTCGATTATATGGAGAGGCAAGAGTAGCCATTGGACCCCAAGTAGCCAATTATAAATTTTGCCGTTTCTATACGATTCTCGCTTAACTTTATGCCATACCTGCAATTACCTACTCTTGCTTCTTCCATTGGTGGGCCACCTTTTGATGGGTAAAAAAGCCCATTGGTAAGTAATGTTTTGATTTAGCCCATTAATGTAATGGACCCAAAATTCATGATCGAGTACAAGGATGGGTCCCAACCTTAAAACCAAAAGCATAGGCTATTAATCCTGTTCAATTTGTGGGCCACCTTTTGATGGGTCAAAGCCCATTGGTAAGTAATGCTTTGACTTAGCCCATTAATGTAATGGACCCAAAATTCAGGATCGAGTACAAGAATGGGTCCAAACCTGAAAAAGTATGAAATAGGGACGATTGGTCTATACAAGACTTTAAAGAGCTCTTCAACCTTATAAAAAGCTACACATGGCAAAATGAAAGCAGCCATGGGAAACATAACAGAGCTTGCTTCAACTCATTACAGTCTGCCTGTCTGCACTCTACTTTACCTTGTTGAAAGTTGCACAAATTTAGATCTATTAGACATATATGAATTTTTGGCTACAAAATACATGGTTTAAATTAATGCGGTTTAAATGATTTTAACGGCAGTTAAAACGGCAACGCCCTAAGCCCATTACGCTAAGAACCATTCTGACGCTTGAAAAATAATGACCGTTTTCTGAAAAAAATTGCCGCTAAATTAGTTAAAAATCCGTAAATTTTCCGTTTTTGAAATTCAAATTTCAAATTTTGAATTTTAGCGCCATTTTTTTTGAGTTTTTTCCTGTTAAATTCTATTTTTTCCATTTTTGCCCCCCATCTGTTACAATTCGTTTTAACGGTAACGCCCCCAATCCGTTATACTGTTAAAACGGCCTCTCTTAAACCTTGACAAAATATACTCAACTAAAATTTTAAAAAATTATATTTAATTAAGTCCAACTCAAAGGTGTGTAATCGCTTCTTGAAGATAAATGGAGTCTGCCACAAAGGTGCAAGGAACTACAAACAACAGTATCTTTGAGATTCATCAAGCCAGGTACTCAATCTGAATCTCAACAGAGTTGCACTGACATCATTGTATAGATTTAAAATAACAAGTTTAAACTGTCCGATTAAAACCAAGTTCAAATTAATAGAATTTCTTTTCAAATAGAAACAAAATAAATAACAAAAATCTAAGTAAATAAAAGAAATGTATTACTGAAACTTTGGGAGAGTCTCAGGCTTCTTTGTTGAAAGACCTTTATTGAAATCTCTTTTATTACTTTCCAATGTGATCAACTTCAAGTGTTAACTCGTTTTAGCTTCTTGGTGGCCTTATACAGATCACCTATTGGTTCGTAAGTGACCTAATAGACCAAATTGACCTTAGGTGGTTGACTAGAACCCTTGGACTTGACTTAGAACATTTTTTTTGAGAAAATTAATGTAATTTTTTATGTAAAAAACCTCTTTTTCGTTCAAACGAAGCACAAGTTGGTTCAAACAAACTTAGGTCGAGCTCAGAAAAAGATGTTTTACTAAGCAGATAGTTGGTTCAAAAGAACTCCAATTGGTTCGGAAGAACTTGAGACTGGTTCAAACAGGCCAGTGTGTAGAAAAGGAAACCAAGTTGCGGTTGAACTCTTTCTACGTCGAAATTAGTTGTGTTTCCTTGTAGGGTTTCCTATGACTCTTGTTGGTTATTTAAGCCATATTTTTCGTAGGAAAACCTAAGCCCAAAAAGAAGAGAAAAACCTTAGATTGATATTCCTAAGCTTTTACATACATTTAGATTGATTTTTCTAATATCCCTTGAGATCCCTTTATTAGTTTGTTACTCCTTTATGATTTCGAGGTTGAATGGTCCTTCATCCTTCATGATCAAAATCTCTTCTTCCATGAAGTGTTGAACACATCCAAACTCCTTAACTTCATACCTTGTATGTGAACTCGTGGATTCATCAAGCATGCTCATGAATTTGAGTGAGTGATTTCCATGTGCTTCTGAATTGTTGCTATGATTGTGCGAAGATGGCATGTTGGTGGTTTCGAGGAATGGCAAGTGATAATATCAGCACTCATAGTAGACACCCACCATGAGTGATGGTCTCATCAATTGTGATATACCCTTACCACGAGTTGCAAATGTGGCACCTTGTGGTAGGCCTATCATGCAAGCCCATCGTCGTGACAAGCATTAAATGCCCGTCTCTTTGATCCGCTTAAATGAGAAAGTCACCACCATCAAAGCTGGAAAAATCCCAACTAGCACCGGAGTTAAGAAAGAGGGAAAATTTCTTAAACAAAAAATAATTTTAAACTATTTACAAAAACAGATATAATTTTTGAAAATTTACAAAAAAAGTAACTAGACAAACTTTCACAGGGCGTCTCTCTCCCTAACGAAAATTAAGGCTGAAAAGGCTGACAGACAGATGCCCTTTAAAAGGGCGTTTGTCCATTGAAGGGTAAAACTTCTGTCACAATATGAGCCGCGTGGCACACTTTTAGTGGACGCTGACCATATGGATGTTTGGCCAATCACTAGGTGTACCTACACACCAAAAATAAACATGATCAGTAGTTTATAAGCGTTGGATTGAAGTTATTTTCATGGGTTGACCTTAAACGTAGGAATTTGAGCATTATTTGAGTACAAAGATCCAAAGGTTGTAAATTACTAATGAGGCTGATTTTTAGTTTGTAGGTCCACCGAGGGACTGGACAAACTTCCATACAGTCAGCATCCACTAAGAGTGCCACATGGCTTGTATTGTGACAGAAGTTTTACTCCTCAATGGGCAAACGCCCTTTTAAAGGACGTCTGTCAGGGACAAACACCCTTTAAAAGGGCGTTTGTCAGCCTTTTCAACCTTAATTTTTGTCAGTGTCTCATTAATTTTTGTAAATTTACAAAAATTATATCTGTTCTTGTAAATAGTTTAAAATTACTTTTTATTTAAGAAATTTTCCGTAAAACGATTCTACCTTCTAAAAACATACCTTAAATAGAGTGAAATTACCCTCTCTTGTCTATCTATGAATCAAGTCAAAAGAGTTCGTTTTTGGGTTCCCCAATGCCCCAAATGGATTGGATCATTTCTACCAACGACCCTCGGCTTATCCATATGATGGATGGAACGTGTATTTCGTCCTAAGACCTAGCTGATGAAGTCTGAGCTTATGTAAAAGGTAAATGGATGTTTGAAAGACTTCTATGCGCAAGTAGAACGTGGGCACTGCTGTTGCAGATCTTTGTTCTCGCATGGTTCTTGTTTGTTTTCCTGAGCAGTACGCTTTTCGCTTTTTGGTGAGTACTCCTTACAGGAACACTGGACTAAAGCCATTCCAAAGGATGGTAGCCGACTAGCACTCACAAGAAGGCACTGACTGGATGATACCGGGATTGGCTGTACCAGGTAGAGGCCCGTGTTGCCTGTAGCTCGGGACCAACCACGCCCTACCAATCGACCAAATCCATAGTCGTACTTATGCTAGTAGTACTAAGCTCCCCCCCCCCCAACAAAATTCTGGCTCTACCACTGCTTGGGCCTACCCTTCAGTCTTCGGCCAGGCCCGAGCCCAGCCCAAAGGTAACACCCTAGCACTGGGTGAGCCGGTCGAGATCAACCTTCATGTGTGCATGCAGGTAAGTGAAGGGTCCACTAAGCGTTCCAGAAATGTTTAAGAGTGACTTTTCAGCTTAAGATTCGAGGGCAGAGCAATCATGCAGGCGCAAGATGGGAGAATCACGCTCATGCTCACCCATCTTATAACCTGTACAAGACACCCCATTTCAAATTTAAAATCTCTTGATGGTTGCAAAGGAAAATCTAATGTCCCCGGTTGCTGGAAAAATTTACTCCTATACTACAATCTTACATGTAGCTTGCAGTGATAATCACTGCACTGATCTTCATTTCCATTGGTGATGGAGCGGCAGAGAATTGCGAAGCTTCTGAGGAACTGTTCGAAGAATTCGTTATTGGATCATGGACTTAAAATCCATGCAGCTGTTGTGAAGATGGGGTTGGCAGTTGATCTAATTATAAACAATGATCTCATAGATATGTATGGAAAATGTGGGACTAATAGTTTGGCTCATATTGTTTTTGATAAAATGCCAGAAAGAAACGTTGTCTCATGGACAGCTCTCATGAGTGGATACTTATTGCAAGGTAATGCCATGGCGTCTTTATCACTCTTCTGTCAAATGGGATCTTCAGAAATCCGACCGAACGAATTCACGTTCTCGACTAATTTAAAAGCTTGTGGCATTCTGGGTATACCTGAGAATGGAATACAGATTCATGTACTCTGTTTTAAAACTGGGTTCGAGTCGACACCGGTTGTGGGCAATTCAATTATTGATATGTACTCAAAATGCAGAAGAATAAAGGAAGCTACCCGGATGTTCGATGTAATGCCGGTTAGAAATCTGATAAGTTGGAATGCAATGATCGCTGGATACACCCATGAGGGACATGGTAGTAAATCTCTATGTTTGTTCCAGAGAATGCAAGAACAAGGAGAAATCCCCGACGAGTTCACATTTGTGAGTGTATTAAAAGCGTGTAGTGGTCTTGGAGCTATTCATGAGGGAAGCCAAATTCATGCTTCCCTGATCACAAGAGGGTTCCCAATTTCAGGTCAGACGATTCTGGCGAGTTCTCTTGTCGATCTTTACGTAAAATGCAGGCGCTTACCTGAAGCACAACAAGTATTTAATCACATTCTGCAGAAGAATGTAATTTGCTGGACTGCGATAATTGTAGGTTACACTCAAGAGGGAAGCCTGCATGATGCCATGGATTTATTTAGGCAGTTTAGGAAGACTGAGATTCAAGTTGATGGGTTCATTCTCTCAAGCATTATAAGCGTCTTTGCTGATTTTTCCCTTGTGGAGCAAGGAAAGCAAATGCATTCCTACAGCATTAAAGTTCCATCTAGTTTAGATGTCTCGGTAGCAAATTCGATCATTGATATGTATCTGAAGTGCGGGTTAATAGAAGAAGCAGAAAGGTGTTTCAGTGAAATAGCAAGACGTAGTGTAGTATCTTGGACGGTGATGATCACCGGATATGGAAAGCACGGTTACGGTAAAGATGCTATCCGTCTATTTGAACAAATGCAGTTGGAAAAGATAGATCCGGATGAGGTGACTTACTTGGCCGTGCTCTCAGCCTGTAGCCATGCTGGCCTCATTGAAGAAAGTCGTGAGTACTTCTCAAGATTGTGCAAGGATCATCGAATCAAACCGAAAGTAGAGCATTACGCTTGCATGGTAGATCTCCTCGGCCGAGCCGGGCGGTTAAAAGAAGCTAAGGATCTAATAGACAACATGCCACTTGAACCAAGTGTGGGGATATGGCAGACTCTACTAGGGGCTTGTAGAGTGCATAGAGATCTGGAAATTGGAAGCGAAGTTGGAGAGATTCTATTGAGATTGGATGATGAGAACCCTGTAAACTATGTCAT
This sequence comes from Euptelea pleiosperma, assembly GCA_035048495.1. Lineage (NCBI taxonomy): Eukaryota > Viridiplantae > Streptophyta > Magnoliopsida > Ranunculales > Eupteleaceae > Euptelea > Euptelea pleiosperma. The sequence goes on along the minus strand of CM068542.1, from coordinate 26,218,262 downwards.
GATGTCAAACATCTATGCTGAAGCTGGCCAGTGGAGGGAGTGTGAGAGAGTAAGAGAGGTAATGAAGCGGAAGGGTTTGAAAAAAGAGGCGGGGTGTAGTTGGATCGAGATCGACAAGGAGATGCACTATTTCTATGGAGGGGACGACACGCACGCACTCACCGAGAGAATTCACAGGGCGTTGAAGGAGATGGAGAGGAAGATGAAGGAAGAGGCAGGTTTTATACATGGGGTGAGATTTGCATTGCATGATGTGGAGGAGGAGACAAAGGAGGAGAGCTTGAGAGCGCACAGTGAGAAGTTGGCAATTGGGTTAGGGTTGGTGTGTGGGGTGCTGGAGAAAGAGGGAGGAGTGATGAGGGTTTTCAAGAACTTGAGAGTTTGTGGGGATTGCCATGAGTTCATCAAGGGATTGTCAAAGGTATTGAAGAAGGTGTTTCTAGTGAGAGATGCCAATAGGTTTCATAGGTTTGAGGATGGTGTGTGTTCCTGTGGGGATTATTGGTGATTCCTTGAAAGAGAAGAAATGCTGTTTTGTAGTTGGCTCAGGCTCCGAGGACCCCCTTTTTCTGACGGTGGTTTTCAGCGCCGCAGAAAGTGATGCGAGCTTGGTGCTGACAACCACTGTTGGATTCTTGAAATACACGGCTGAGCACACCGAGAGGGGTCAGAAAAAAAGGGGTACCCTGAGCCCATGGGTGAAGCCTTTCCAAGTTAGAAGGTTGTTTTGGTGGGTTCATGCCCACGAGGATATTGTCAAATAATCAAGGGAGTGTTGACATCTGATACAATTATACAAACTAGCAGACAGGCAAGCCCTGCTCTGTCCTCACATAATTGTAGGGGAAAGAGGTGTGTGAGGGGGGAGAGAAATATGGATTAACGAGTCATTAAGTGCCAGCTTGCTCAGTTGGTAAAGTTTGTGGGTGATGATTCCATAGACCTGGGTTCGAAACCTGCCTTCGCTGAGTTACTGATCTCTTTAAAAACAGGCTTAAGTACCCAAAAAAAATGTCGTTAATGTCAATTTTATCTGAATTTTGTATTTGAATTTAAATTATTTAAATTGAGGAAACTTTTGAGATTTTTTCCACATTAGAAAGAAAATAGACGCGGCGTTAATGATCAAAATGTGTAGTTGTAGTATATTTTCGAAGAATTTCATGGAAAAGTTTGACAAAAAAAACCCATGTTTATTGGAAAATGGTAGCTCTTCATCACCCTGTATGCTAAATCCATGGTTTAGAAGGGACCATTATGATGGTAAACGGTTAGTGGCCGTTATTTTACCAGACACCAAACCAGTGGTGTCTCCGAATCCATACCCGAGATGTCCGGTGAAAATTTCTGTAAGAAAATTTATGTCAACGGATCCCCGACCCAAATGAAAAATACAAGGGCTAATCATATGAACAAGTGTCAGGTGGATATTTTTAGTTGGTTTGGTGATAGATGATCTGGATATTTTTTGAAACTTTTACCATTTGATCAATCACTAGTTCAACTTGTAATTTCGATTACGGCTTTGTGAAAAGAATTACGGTTTTATCATTTCTAAAGAAAGCAATGTGGAGAGGTTGGTTTAGAAAACGGTTACCACGTTATGGTTACGGCTCCAATCGCATTTCGATATTTGGAATTCTATGCCAAAAAAATACTACTAACATCTATATAACAAAACAGGGAAGTTGTCTCTCCCTCTTATAGGCTTCATATATCCAAGGGTCCATATCAACCCTTACATAAAATAAAATTTAGACAGTTGGTTTAATTTAACAGGAAAATTGTCTCCTCACTTGTACCCCTCTTATTGGCTCCACAAAGGATGGTCGAGATCTTATCCCCCAATTGGACTATGGATCTCAACCACTCACACTCGATTTTGAGAAATGCTTTGTAGGTGAGTGCCGAAGGCATGGGCCACCCACTATACATCTATATAACAAAACAGAGAAGTCACTTATCCCCTCTCTTATCGGTTTCACAAAGGATGGTTGAGATCTTATCACCCCAAATGGATGGTGGATCTAAGCCACACACACCCGATTTTTGCAAACGCTTTGTCGGAGAGAACCGTGGGCACGGGCCACCTACTAGTATTTAACATTACTTGGGTCGTTAATTTGAAAATAATGGCTGTTGGACATTATTCAATTGTTATTTATATTTAATTAAAAAATGAACTTAAATTTTGTCCGTTCCGTTGTAACGGTAACATTACCTAACTCTCTGATTTAACGGACTCATTTTACCCTTCTTGGCGAGAATTGGAGAGGTGTTCGGTGTTCCTGACATTATTTATGTCTGACATTTAGATGTCTTAACGCCGAAAATTTTAAAGGAGAAATATATGGCTCATTCTGAGTCCCCCATGCCAAACATCCATGTTCTGCATAATCCTCGTGTCTTATCACAGCTTCAGGTGCAGTATTACAGTTCAATTTTAGGATGAGCGATTCATTTTGCCAAATATAAAATATTAAGCATTTGATCCAATTATCCCCACCAAGGCAGATAAGAAAAGTACATGTCATCAGTGTCTTCCACATGGCAATGTGAAATTGGATCCAGATCATCTGAACATGAGCCCGACCAAAGGGATCTCCCCCAAAATCATTCCAATGCAATGAATCTGACCAATTCTTTACCATCCGATAACTGGATTATATGTAACATCATTTGATAAACTTGCTGTTTTGGGGCTACAATGAATCCAAGAGGTGACAGATTGGGTGTCAGATCAACCTGCATGTGTCCCATTATGCAGGTAACTAAAGGGTAAGGAATTACAGTATGGCATTCATCTTTCATCCCATCCTTCAAAATGCCTTCTTAATATTGCTTTATATGCCCAGAAGATGCCATTGAACATCAATGATTTTAATAGTTGCCATAAAACAAGGATAGAGATTGCCTCACCAGACGCCACATGGTCAAATCACATCAAGCAAATGTTTATTGTCCGCGGATCTTTTTTTTCCTTTTCCCGATAAGTACGCTGAAACTGAAGCAGCAACAAAATAAAAACCACAACTGGGCAAACCATTAATGGATCTAGACCACCAATATCAGTGTTAAAAGTTAAAACAATACTCATCTTCAGAAGTTCAAGAGGGACCAAGCATTCCAGATATATTTAAGAGTAGCTTTTCAGCTAAAGATTTGGGGGCAGAGCCATCCTTGATTAAATAATTTTGCCACGGTTAACAAATGCAAATACTACAACATCATCAAACATAATGTTAAAAGAGAATTTCTGAATATGGGGCCACTTAAAACTAACAATCCAGTCTGGTAGCCCATCAAGGACTGGTATTTGTTATGTAGTATAATTAGAAATATGAAACCCTTTTTTCTGATTAGCCCTCAATTTTTGCTGGAAAAGCATTTTATCTATCACAAAGCTAAAATTTGAGCCACCTGAATTTTGCATTTCAGATATAACTACATAATGGAAAAAATTTCTGCTAAGACCAGAAATATATATATCAGCACTTGCTAATGTGAGATTTCATTCAAGGCCAGGGCATTTTCACCTGAAGCCTGTTTTAACGCTTGCCACGAGGTCCAGAGCCTGACCTTGGACCTGGATACCGAGCGAATTGTAGCCGCAAGATGGGAGAATCACGTTCGTGGTCGTCCATCTTATAACCTGTACAAGACATCCCATTCCAAAGTTAAAATCTTTTGATAGTTACAAAGGGAAATCTAAGATTCCCATTAGGTAGACAAATTTGGTCAGCCATGTTATAATCATATTTGTGATGCACATGGGATGTGGTTGAATCCACCATTTTGATGGGTCTGATAACTCTTCCTAATAGATCTCGAAGCCAAAAAGTGACTGGTTCAGACTATCTCAACCTCCACTCAATGGCATTCCTTTGACACACTCCCAACCCACCGCTCAGCCCCAACAAAGAAAAACTCTAGAGACTAGATGATACAGGAGACAGTTGCAGTGATCTCCATAATATGTGAAGTTGTGAACCACTAGATGGCATGGTGCAACTATACTCCCCCTAAACACTGGCAAAATCCACCAACATGACTGAAGATGGGTTGAAGGGAAGAATAACTCATCACCTTGCAAGGCACTCAAAGCAGTTGCCGCACATGCCGGATTTGTGAAATCCACAAAACAAAGGACAAGAGGATCTCCACCATGCTGCATTAGACGGAGCCACAAGTATGAAGAGCGTGCTAATACAAGTAAAAATAGTACTCAAATGAAAAACTACGTTGCGCCAAACTGCCACACTATATGATCAGGAGCTTTATATAGAAACAAATAGATTGTCTCAAACGAGACACTTACGTGTTTAGGTTCTTTATTCACAAGTCTTACTTCTTTGAACCCCAAGAAAGGACGAAAAATATCTTCAAAGGTGGTAAAGGAAATATAAACAGCCAAATCATATGCAGACTCATAATTACAAAACTAGAAAAGCTAAAAAGACTGCAAAGCAATATTATTTAATCCACCGGTAGCATCTCAACATTTTAAAGGATACGAGCTACTTCCCTCTTTGTGCTGTCAGAGGGAAGACCCTCAACGAATAGAGTATTTGAAGCGTCTGGTGGGAGAGGCAGCAATTCACGGCCAGGCCTAGCCATTGGGTCCACTGGGAGCTGGCCACCAAAACCAATGTCTCGACCATTTGGTGCTAGTTCGGGGCCAACGGCTGCTGGACGACCCATCATATGAGGCTCCCTAATGGGAAGGTCAGCCATTCCTCCACCAACACCCGTTACTAATCCAGCTCCACCACCAAAGCTACTAGCTTCTCCAGAACTGAATGAAGAGAGTTGCTGCAGAATCAATAGGATGAATGTTTTAGCATATAGACAGATAGATGCCTCCCTGAACACCATTGGCATGACATAAGATTGAACAGAATACCGCATTCTGAAGATAGCGGTCATATGCTGATCCAATGGTTTTTGTGTCTTTTATAATCCGGGATCCACCACGATCATCATCTCGTGGCAGATAATTGAGCATCTCATGACCAGAAAGCGCCCCAGGGAGTGAGAAATCTGCAGATGTTGAAAAAACTGAGAATGAACTTCCATTTTAACTAAATCCATATTTTCAGTGGGATCCCTGTGCAGTCATCTTAAGTGCTTCATATATTCTTGCCCTGGCTTTTCCCCATATACAGAAGAGACTGTTGTAACAGTAAATTATGAGGAATAACAAAATTTACATGCTCCTTGGAGGAATGCTTTGCATATGAAGGAGTCTCATACTTCAAAATGGCAGACTAGGAGAAATTGTAATGAAAGTTTAAAAGGCAGGAGATGAGGCATAGGACCCTCATTTCATAGCAGAAACCCAATTTCAGATAGAAAATGCAGTTCTCTTGCCAACACCATCCCAACAGTCCATGGAATTTCCAGAGATGATAAAGGGGAAAAAAGAAAAAGTTTTCTGAGTGTCGGAGTTAGAATCTGATCCCCTATGTCTTTTGCTGTAGTGTGTTGCTCAAAAGAAATAGGGGGATTTTCCAAGATAAGGTGTACTCGGTTTTCTCAATTATTTCAATTATTTGAGATCATTCACCTAAAATTCATCTGTGGGAAATTATCGTCAAAAAATTCCAGGGTTTTCCGGTCTTGAATACATGTGATTTGAGACCATTGCTAGCAATGCTACACTGAAAGAAATGGCTACTCTGATTTGGGTGTGATCAAATATAGGTAAAATCACACTTAATTTTGATGGTCCTTCTTGCAGTGAACCAGGGTAGGCTTGTATTGGGAAAGCTTGTAGAATCACTTGGGGGAATGTCTAAAAGTATCTTCAGGCCCAGTTGGGATAAAAAACTCTAGTGACTAGTTGAGGGTAAGATCATTGTTGAAGGCAACTTCGCCAATGTGCTAACATGGTAGAGGGCATGACTGGATCCGTAGTGGCTTCCCAATAATTTTGGAAACATATGGGTTATTGCTCATTGGATATTTTGTATAGCCATATGCTAAGTAGTGCTAATGCTATAAGCGGACATTCTTGCTAAAGATGGTGCTTTTGTGCCTTTATTGTACAATGGGGACAATATCCCCCAACTTTTTTGATCTCTTCTTTAATAAAATTTCTGTTATTACTGATCAAAAATAAAAATGGAGAGTTCTCTCGTCATATTGATATAAAAGATGCTAACAGGGGAAGATTATAGCTCTTCTGCAAGGACTAAAAATCTTCCAGTCAAATTTCTTCAGTTGGTTGCAGTCTTTTGGATCGACAAAAATCAAACTTCCGCTTCTATTGCTTCTGAACCTATGAATCAGAAAAAGGGATCATAAATCTGCAGATTCTACCAAAAATAGGCAACTCAATGTTGAACTCTGCAATTTTTTTTATAACCCCATGTACAGATTCTGGTCAAACAAGTACTTGCTTGAATTCTAAGAGAATTTTCTGATTGTTGGTACGAAACAATGAAGTCAAAGGCATTAAGGCTGTGTTTGGGATTGGGAAAGAGAACTCAATTTACCTGGTTTTAGCGGTTTGAAATGGGTCAAAACAGCTGTTTTTGCAAGTTAAGAAGAACTAGTTTTGAAAGTGCTTTTAGCTTTTGACTTATGCACCCAACACTTTTATTTAACATAGTTAAAATTCAAACTTAAGTAAAACTTCCATAATAACTGAAATACTCCTCTATTCATTAAAGAAAAATCGTTTTTGACCACTAAACCTGTTATAAAACTTTTAAAATGCTAAAAATAAGGGCCTGTTTGGATCGCTGCTTTTGGACCTGAAAAAGTCTTTTTTTCATTAAAATAGTTTTTCAACATAACAGATTGTTTGGATGACAATTTTTTAAAAAGTATTTCTTTAGAGAAAACATATTTTTAGGCCAAAAAGTCCTCTTATAAAAAATACCTGAGTCATCTTTCAAGTCAAAAAAGACTTCTTTTTAATTTTGCTAATTCAATGGACATAATAAACAAAGAAACCCTACTCCCACCCCTCCCCATCTTTCACTCATTAATTATAGTGGTGGGGCCAACCAAGAGGAGAGAGAGACATTTTGGATTAATGATGATCCAAATGGCCTTCTTAAGAAAAACACATTTTCAAAAATATTTTTTTTCAGAAAAGTCAATTTGGAAATGAAACAGTTTTTTGAAAAATGGATATACAAACGGGCCCTAATCCTCATTTTATTAATCGATTTAAATGACAATCATCCGGTCATACCCAAACCCAATATCCATAGAACCTCGGTTTGGAATGCAATAAGGTATGGATATTGCTTATCCATAGCCTATCGCAATAAGCTATAAGGCCAGGTTACCACAATCTCAAACAAAACAAAAATCACAATCACAAGAATACTTTTTTACTTTGATTATCCATTAAGTCAATCAATTTGTATAAAGAATCACACCAGCACATAAATAACCACATTAATAATAGTTAATATTTGCTGCCTAAGAATAATCAAAATCAAGTAATCAACTATAAATAGAACTAACGCAAAGAAACGCTTAAACCCTTAATTTGAACTATGCCTGTAAAAAAAAAGTTGAGAAAATTACAAACTCACATGTAACATAATTTCTCAAAGTCAAAGATCCCAACTTCCCAAGAAACACCCCACATCCATAACTCAACTTGATTTAGTGTTTGAAAAAGAGTCCTTGAACTCAAATTTACAAGAATAGAGGAGGATTAGAAAAGCCTTGGAGAAGTGGCCGTTCCTCAAATTTCTTCCTAAATTACAATACAAGCCAGTTTAGACATATAGCACGGGGTTTATCCACCACTCATTATTGTTTAAAAACACCAAGAGGTAATAGAAAAAAGAACATTTGTTTTAATACTGTGGGTGTTCGGATCAAGGTATTCACCATACACCTTGGCAATACTAGGAGGCAGCTCAATGGAATTGATGACCTAGTAGGTGCTACCATGCCTAGGCATCGCTTGTGACTACATAGATATGAGTTATGGCAGAAAGTTTTGGATAAGCATTCATTTAGTATATTTTCTACATAGCAAGTGTAGATCACAAGTCGATAACTAGATGGAAAGGCGCAACTCTTTTGGTTTATATTCAACAGGAAACCAGATTGATTGTGAGGCACATTAATGACTATTCCCAAACTCGGCCTGTTTTAAATGTATGCATCTAACTATTTTCTCAAAACAATAGCTGTTATGCAATGTCTGATCAAGGTTTAAAAAGGCTAGTTCGGGTATTGAGGTGGTTTGCTTCCAAAAGACGAAGTGGTGCAGAGGCGTAAGCCTCATTTTCAAAAAAAAAATTGCTTGAAAAAATATAAAAAAATATAATCAATTCTAAAAGAATTAGAAACATACCATGTGAAAAGAATGACTTAAATAAGCATAAATGTTATTGAGGCTACATCTTTTTACCTTAGGAGTGACACTGTTGGGCACCCGAGTTGAAAGATGTTGATATCTAATCTTAAAAGGCACGAATTACATGACTAACTTAATAAAGGGTCGGGCTCCGTTGACAGATCTAAAATGACATATAAAATGACAGGGACACAATATAAGCCACGTGGCACACTGTTACAGGACTCTGACCGTATGGATGTTTGTCCTATCCCATGGTGGACCTACAAACCAAAAATCATCCTGATTAGTGATTTATAGGATTTGGATTGGACTTACTTTCATGGGCTGATCTCAATTGTGGGAATTTGAGCAGTATTTGAGGTACAAAGATGCAACACTTATAAATCACTAATCAGGCCTATTTTTGGTTTGTAGGTCCACCATGGGATAGGACCAAGGTTTAAAGGAGGCTGTTTTAACGTTTAAACGGCCGTTAAAACGGATTGAAAGGGCTAGGGGCAAAAATGGAAAAAAAACGGAATTAAACGGATTTTAACGAAAAAAATGGCGCTGAAATTCAAATTTTGAAATTTGAAAATTAAAAAAAAAAAAAAACGGAATTTAATGGAATTAAACGGATTTAATGGCCGTTTTTTCACAAAATTTTTCAGAATTAAACGGCATTAAACGGCTGTTTAAACGATTTTAACGGCTGTTAAAACAAAAAAACGACTGTTTTTTTCAAAACCATTAAAATGTGTTTAAACGGTTTTAACAGAAACGGGCTTGGGGCGTTATCGTTTAAACGGCCGTTAAAACCGTTTAAACGGCCGTTTTTAAAACCATGGCTAGGACACACATCCGTACGGTCAGAGTCCTGTAACAGTGTGCCACGTGGCTTATATTGTGTCTTTGTCATTTTACCTGTCATTTTATATCTGTCAACAGAGCCCGACCCATTAATAAATTTAAATAGTTAATAAGCTAAGTCCACTAATAAAGTATCAATACTAACATAGCACCTAACAAGATAGAGCTAGGAAAATAGTCGAGCAAGTCTATAATGCTTTGATTTCTTGCTTGAGTTTGTTGAGATTCCCTACGAGAAAATCGTAGGAAGTGATGGAATCAAAATCCGATGAGATTTGAGCTCTCTATGAGAATTTCTTTTAAGTGGAGAAAACTGGGGATGAAAACTTTGATTTAGGGCTTCTCACAAAATAAAAGTTTAGAGAACAAAATTAAGACATTTTAGGTCATTTTTATCATAAATGATTATTGGGGAGGGTATTTTGGAAAAAAAAGTGGGAAAAAGAAAAAATATATAAAAAATAAGGTATTATGGTTTCGTAAAAGTGAGGCTATAGCCTCATGTCCGTCTCGAGGCCATAGCCTCACTGGACTGAGGATTAAGCCTCATAAATGACCACTGAGGCTATAGCCTCGAGGTTGTTTCTTAGAACCTCAAGGCATAGCCTCAAAAAGCCTTTTTTAAACCATGTATCTGATAAAACACTAACATATCCATCCCCATCTAATGAATGTGATGGGGGGACCCTCACCAATAAAAAACCAAAAATGTCAGTCTTGTCTCTTGTGTTGCTGCGAATCCCAATGGCAATAATCATTCAATAAAAAATTTAAAAGTTAGAGAGGCTCAAACACAAAAATTTGTTGTCTGGATGAACTAGGTGAAATTTTCACTGTAGTATTTTATGCAGAATATTGCACGAGTATCTATCAAATCAAACAATATATCGATCCTATAATGCATAATATAAGAAGCTAGACCTAACAATAGTAAGCAAAAAATGCAAATAGATTAGGGAAATTAATTTTATTAAGTTCACATGTAAAGTAAGGATGGAAAGTTGAAGAAATGTTACTGAAAGAACATAAAGACATTTGAACTTCAAGGATATGCTGGACATTTGACAGATGAATGCCCCTTTTAAGTCTCCGGAAACCAAGAAATGTATAAGACGTAGCAAAATAAAAGGTATAGGGCTTTGGTGAAGTCCTCAGATCTCATAGCTTCTGATATGCAAAGGCGTTCATTATGAGCCTTTCAATGAAAAAGAGGAAAGAGGGCTAAGGGAAGGAAGAGGAGGACTAAGAAGGAGGGAAGGTATATACAACCGAAGCAAGATAAAAAATCATTGTAATCAAAGACAATGGATGTGGTCGCACACAAGTCTCAAGTTCTCAAAGTAAGAAAATATATACAATATCAAAGAAAATGGAAGAACCTAAAATATCTTTAGCTGTTTTGGCAATTTATTCCTATACTCTTTTTTAGATAATTATTTATTCCTATACTTGGCATCAATAACGTACAACTATACATAGTTTACAAACATATGCAAAGCAATAGCCCACCGTTTACCAAAAAGAAAAACACTAAAAAAGAAAAGAAAATCTGTAGCAAAAAGTGGATCACAGGAACTGTCTGCATGGTCATCATGGAAACACACCCGTGTATATAAAATTACAGTTAGCACCTACCATAAAGTTATTCCTTCGTGGATAAAATGAGACTAAACCATTAATGTGATTGTTTCAAGTCTCAACATTGCATGTCTTACATCCCAACAGCTTAGGCACAATAATCAAATTGAGTTATTTGGATTAAAAAAAATTCATGTAATGTTAATTTTTTTTTTGGATACGTTGTCATGTAATGTTGATGAAAATAATACTTACGAATGTTTAACAAAGACTAACAATGGCACCAATAAGGACTGATTTGGTGCAAGTCGAAGGCTCTAAATGGGAGTGAGGAAGCCAAAAATTACATGGATTGAACTAGTACGAAAATTTTGAATGCATATGCCTTTACAGAAGATATAGCTCTATATAGAGTTCAATGGTGAAATAGGATTTTTATGTTACCGACCTCAAATATTGAAACATAAAACCTATGTAAAAAGGACACTCCATTTTCCGAAGATTTGTCAATGTCAGACACCTATGTATGTCACACTCACGTGCAGACACACAACTAGACTCTACCATGAAACAAAAAAACTATGTAACAAGGAAACTCCATTTTCAAAATAGTTGACAATGTTGGACACCTGGATAACAATCACATGTCACACACACCTAGACACTTATTCAATCTTAACTTATAACATATTCGTTTTCAACTATTATTCGCATGCGAATTTACATTATTTTTCGTATATGTCAGCCTGCCTGAATGCTTTCTTTCAATACTGTGTGCTTGTACTAACGAAATCACTTTAATAATATACCTAAGAACATATGAAATGAAGCAAACAGACATGTTGGCACATTGCGTTTGCTGGGGTTCTAACAACAGTATGTGCTAGTGATCAACTTACATAGATCTCACGAAAAAAAAAAATAGAGTTTAGCAAGCAGACAACTCCATTGAGACTTTTGGGTTAAGTGCGTTTTCAATGCGTTTCATTTCCTCTTTGTTGAATCAAGTTTGGATCACAGGATTCACAGCCTGTATTCTATGAAAAAATGCATCATTTTTGTGCAATATTCCATAAAGTTTAAACTCCATTGGAACTTGAGTCTTGTTGGAGCACAACAGGTATTTTTAAAGATAAAGAGAAAAAGGTCATATCTATCCATATTAATATAAAGCAAAGTGACCTTCCAAATGGTTATTTGAAGATAAGAAGTTTTGTTTCGAATTATAACCTCCACTTTTTTAGATAACTTTGTAATCTTTAGTTAGTCTTTTGCTTCTAAAGTTCATCTACTAAAATGAGATACTCATCTACTAAAAAGAGGAGATACAATGGGGTGCTTCCTAGATCTTCTCTTTTACTATACTAAATTGGCATCTTTCTAAGAAACCTTTTTTTCCTTTGAAAATTTTCAAAATCTAATAACTTCCAATCCAACCATTGGATTTGCAGTAAAAATGGTACTATTAGGGAGCTCTTGCCGAGATCTTTCCAATTATATCTATTTACTAACTACTTTTATTTAACTATAAAATATATATTGATATTTTATAATAATTTAAGATTCCTATGGCACCCTTATAAACTAGTTTTTTATGACTAATAATGAAGTGCAAAAGAGTTGTTAGAGTTTAGTTTATTTGTTATGTTTATGTTATGTAGATTGGCTTTATGTAGAGTGTTGGGCCCACACCACTTAAGTGAATGGCATATATATCAATGAGGAGGCCGACCAACCCTTCTCTCTTTCTCTCTCTCTCTCTCTCTCACGCACTAAATTCATCTATTTCACATGGTATCAAAGCACTTCTGATCCTCCTTCATTCTCATCTATTCATCCTTCTTCTTCTTCATATTTCTTAGGTTGGTTCACAAATCCTAAGGTTTTCACAAACAAACCTTTAGAGATCAGTTATTTGAGTTTGTTTACTCCTAGATGTTTATCTAAGGTGTGTTTGGTGTTTGTTTCTTGTGTTCCTGAAGATTGGAAAGCTTTGTATGTATGTTTGAAGATCTAAGATGCAATCTTCTGTATTTTTCTCTCCGATAGAGATATTTCTCAGAAATCTGAAATAAGTTGCTTCTACCCCTAGATTGTTTTTAGGTGTAGTTACCTGTTTCCGATTTTGGACTCTCCAAGCAAGAGTTGGATTTTTTCCGTCGAAATCCCTCTCTTGGTCTTCTGTTAGGTTTTTGATTTTCTCACAAACCTAAACCATGTGTGCAATTCTACCCTTGCTGCCCCCTTTAGATTGATTTTAGGGGTTGTTTGCTTTTGGTTTAGAACTTTTCTACAGGTGTCGCACCCCCTGCGGGCCTTTCTCCAATAGAAAATAATTAAAGGAGTTGTCCAAAAAGGTCTTGAATCCTGCGATTTTGCACCTTATATTGCTTCTAGATTGGGATTTTTGACATCCCACGTGAAAGTTGGGTTTTTACATCCTTTGGATGGCCAGTTCGAGTGCTTCGAGTGTTTCTACTGATGGCAAGTCTTCTGCGTGGGATGATATTGATGCTCAGATTACGTCTGTGAAGTTGAATGGTACCAACTACCTTCCATGGTCTCACTTCACTAAAGTTTTGTGTGCCAAAATGAAATCGAAGTTTCTCATTGAAGATCGACTACTAGTAAATGATAAGAAGCATGAAGATTGGAAAAATGAGAACTATGTGGTTATGACATGATTGTAAAATAGCATGGAGCCGTCAGTCTCATCTAACGTCATCTATCTTGATACCTCCAAGCAGATCTGAGCTGTAATTTGAGAGATGTACTCTCAGGAGAGGAATGTCTCCCGCATTTATGACTTGTTTGAGTCTATGTTCACTACGAGGCAGGGAGATAAATCCCTCGGTATTATAGCTCACTCCGAGGTATGTGGGAGGAACTTCAGCAATATCAACCCTTGACCACTAAAACGACGACGGGAAGAATTTCAAGTTGCCTTGTTTTTGTCAAACTTGAATCATGTCCTTGTCCTCTACTTTATTTGTTCTTCTTTCCATTTAATTTGTTATCAGTTAGTCAACTCACTAAATCATTACAGTGCTCCGTAACCTTTTCTCCTACTTCTTTTGTCTTTCAGGATATCAAGACAAAAAAGGTGATTGATTTGGGGCATGAGAATGATGGTTTATACTACCTGGCTCCTGGTGCACCTGCATTTGTGATGAGTGCAACCATGTCGCCACTTCAGTGGCATTTTCGTTTGAGTCATCTTCATTATCTAATTTACATCGTGTCATATCTAAGTTGAGTCTAGTGTCTGCTTTAGAATGTAAAGCTTGTTAGTTAGGCAAGCATCACCGTAGTTCTTTTCCACATCGTATTGAGTCGTAAGTCCAGTCCTTTTGATGAAAATCCATACGGATATTTGGGGTCCTTCAAGAATAAAAAGCTTATTTGGTTTTAATTATTTTGTTGTGTTTGTAGATGATTATTTTAGAATGACATGATTTTGTTAAAGGATCGTCCCGAATTATCCTGTGTTTTACCACGTTTTATAATGAGATAGTTGTTTAATTTGGCAAGACTATTAAAATAATTCATTCTGATAATGTTCTTGAATACATGCAAGCCTCTATCCAAACCTTTTGTTCTGATCGCGGCAAGATCCATCAAACTTCCTATGCCCATACCTCCCAACAAAATGTTGTTATGGATCTATTAGATGTTGCTCGTACCCTTATGTTTCATATGCATGTCACGAAGCCTTATTGAGGCGATGATGTCCTCATTGTCTACCACCTTATTAACCATATGTCATCGTCAATTCTAAATGGTCGTTCCCATTTCTCCTTGTTATATCCTCATTGCATGCCTCCTTAATCGTATGCCATCATCAGTTCTACATGATCGTTACCCCTTCTCTTTGTTATATCCTAATGTCAATCCGTTTAATGTGCCCTCTCGAGTATTTGGTTGTCCTTTGTTTATGTACTTGGTCCTAATCATGACTCATGACAAGTTTTCTCCTTGCTCTGTTAAGTGTATCTTTCTAGGCTACTCTCATACTCAAAGGGTACCATTGTTATTATCATGAGTCTTGTAGTTATTATGTCAGTGTTGATGTCACATTTTTTAGTCTATTCATTTTTATTTGTTGGGGAGTCCTATGATTCGAATCTTGTGTCTCTTCTTCAAGGGGAGTTATCTAGTTCATTCCTTACTCTTGTTACACTAGTTATTCCCCCAGTGCTTCCACAAATGCTCTGACCAGTGTTTATGAACGTACCAAATTGTGTGTAGTGCCTTATGGACAGGGTTTACCTCCTGCTACTCCAGCCCCTAACTCATCATCGTCTTCTCCTGATGTTAAGGCTGCAACTTGGGCGGGTTGGGAGTCAACCCGAGCCTAACCCAACCTTTAGACCATCCAACCCGAGCCGAAACCCAACCAAAGGTCAGGCCTAACATGCCCAGCCTATGCCCAACCCTGTCGGGTTCATCGGGTCTGTCGGGTTGATCGGTGGGAGAAAGGGAATTCTAACATAAACCCTTATTCCCATCAATCAAAACTCTTTTAAACATCTTCGATCGTTGATTGGTCTTATTGAAACTCAGAAACCCTGAGTTTGGTCAGCTTGACGAGAAAAGTTAAAACAAAGGTGCAAAACCCTAGAGAAGTACTAAGCTTTGCCTCTCTGAGAAACCCTATAACTATTATGCTCGAGAAAAGAAGTGAAAACAAGTTGTAGAAACCCTAGCGAGAGAATCTCTACTAACTCTATTGTCGCTCTCTCATTTCGCTTTTTACGATATTGAAAATGAAAAAGGTTTCAAGATCAGTCATTTCTTCCAAGCCAACTCCCTTCCGAAAGTTGCTTAAGTTCTAAATAGTTTTATCTCCGTCGATACCGGAGCTTCGCAAGCCGTTTCTGCCTATTTTAGACGGACTTCGACTTCCTTCAACAAGCTGTTTTAGTTCAACAGAGAACTAAAACCTAGATGATTCGAACGAAAGCTCCAGAAGACTCCTTTGGAGACTTTAGATAATGGAAACCTAATGGACGTTGAAAAAAACCATAGGGAAGATGGATTGGCTGCTATCGATCGAGGCTGAATTTTGGATTTGGGAGAAGAATAGTCTCAAGCCCCCGATGAGAAGGGAAGTAAAAGTATTATACAATCGGACTCAAGTTGGGTCGGGTTGTCCGATGTTGGGCCCGAGTTAGGTTGGCCTCTTCAGTACTCGGGCTCAGGCCTGATTTTCAAAACCCAATCAAAATTGGGTTGGGCTCGGGTTGAGCCACCCTACCTTTGGTTCCTGCTCCCGATCCCTCCCCTGTTTCCGTTGTTGCCTTACCAATCGCCTTAAAGTAAGGTATTTGCACATGCACTAAACATCCTATTATTGATTTTGTTTCACTTCATCATGTGTACCCTACCTTTCAAAAGTTTGCTCTCTTTGGCTATTGTTTATGCTTCTACTTATATGCTGGCTCTGTCTTCTCCTAATTGGAAATTGGCTATGGATTAGGACATGGCTGCTCTTCGTCATAATTGTACTTGGGATCTTACTCCATTTCCTCCAGGGAAGCAAACTGTTGGTTGTCGATGGGTATACACCATCACGTATTTTCTTGATGGATATGTTGAGCGCTTAAAAGCACGCTTGGTAGCCAAAGGGTATACTCAGACATTTTAATGTAGGGGCATTTTCACACCGGGTTCGAGTGGGGCAGCCTACGCATATGGGGCACACTCGAGGTGGGATGGCCTGTGTGAAATGGGACCCACGAAGGACGGTTCGACCGAGGGCCTGGATTTGGGCTATGAAATAAAGGAATTTAATCTCACGCTATCAATAGTCGCAGCTTTTGGGGAGTATTGGTTAAATGTCCTGCATCACATTTGATGTGGATTATTTTGAGACTTTCTCTCTGGTAGCTTAGTTGAATTCTGTTAGCATGTTTCTATCTGTGGCAGTATGTTGTGATTAACCTTATATTAGCTGGATATAATGAATGCCTTCATGTATGGGGACTTGCAAGAAGAGGTTTATATAGAGCAACCGTTTGGGAATGTTCCTTCTAATTAAACTCAGTTGGTTTGTTGCCTGCAGAAAGCTATTTATGGTTTCAACTCTATTGTGTTGGGTTATGGCTTTATACGCTCCACTTTCGATCATTCGATTTTTGTCCAACGGTCTTCTGCTGGTGTTATTATACTGATTGTATGTGGATGACATAATTATCATAGGAAGTGACTCAAGTGGTATTTCAGACTTGAAGGCCAATTTTTCTAAGCAGTTTCATACTAAAGATTTAAGTCTCCTCCATTACTTTCTTGGCATTGAAGTTGCTCGTTCCAAGACTGGTATTAGCCTTTCTCAGCGCAAGTATGCGTTGGACCTCTTACCCGAGACAGGCACGCTAGGATTCAAGCTTGTTTATACTTCTATAGATCCCATTGTTAAGATTGATGTTGGACAGGAGAAGGATTATGTTGATACTGGGCATCACTGTCGATTAGTTGGGAAGCTAATTTACCTTATTGTTACTCTTCCAGACATCACCTTGGTTGTTGGCATGGTTAGTCAGTTTATGCATGCCCTACAACAGCCACATTGGGATGCAGTTTTTTGGATTTTGCGATATCTGAAGGGGTCACTGGGCAAAGGGTTGGTGTATCGACCATCACGGACTTTAGATATTACTGATTTCTCTGATGCTGATTGGGTTAACAATCATACAGATCGCCGGTCTACTTCAGGTTAATGTACATTTGTTGGTGGTAATTTGATGACCTAGTGTAGTAAGAAGCAGAATGTTGTCGCTCGCTCCAGTGTCGAAGCAGAATACAAGTCTATGGCCCACACTGCATGTGAGGTGTTATGGGTTTAGTCCTGCCTTAAGAAGATGGGATTTGAGATTCCTTTTCCCATGCCTATGTATTGTGACAATCAAGTTGCGAGCTACATTGTTAACAATCCAATGTTTCATGAGTGGACATAGCACATTGAGATTGATTGTCATTTTATCCGTGACATGTGTTAAACAAACGGGTCATCACTCCTTATATCAAGTCAGTGAATCAATTGGGAGATGTTCTTACAAAGGCCTTGCCTAGGAGTTTCGTTTCTACTCCATGTACCAAGCTGGCATGTTTGATTTGTATGCTCCAACTTGAGGGGGAGTATTAGAGTTCTTAGTTTATTTCGTTATATTTATGCTATGTAGATGGGCTTTATGTAAAGTGTTGGGTCCATAAGATCTATTAATGTAAGTGGGCCCAAGCCACTTAAGTGAATGGTATATATATATATCAATGAAGCCGAACAACCCTAGTTTATCTCTCTCTTTCTCTCTATCTCCTCTTTCTTCTCTAACGCTAGATTCATCTATTTCACAAGAGTAATGTCATTGGGAGGCCATGCTACATAGAGAAGAGTAGACCTTTATTTTTCTCATTTTTTCTTTCTTTCTTTCGAGGCTTCTCGTCGTCCTCCCTTGTTTGAGCGTTGTGCATTCCTTTTTCCTTGATAAAGCTTATATCATCACCAACATCATAAGCCTTTTCCCAATGGTATGGGGGTCAACTGCATGAATCATGTTTTTTCATTCAATCTTGTTTAAAATCATCTCTTCCATTAAGGTAACTTTCTTAAAATCTCCTCTCAGAGCCTCACTCTACGTCCATTTTGACCTTCCCTTATCCTTTTAAGCCCTTCGATTTGCACATTCCTCTCTACTGGTGTTTTCATTGGTCTTTGTTGTACATGACCAAACCATCTCAATCGATTCTCTCATTTTGTCACTTATTGAGGCTACTACTATATTTTCACGAATGCGTTCTTTTTTAATGTCTTTCCTTGACTTAACATACATCCATCTCAACATCCTCATCTTGACTATACTCATTTTACAAACATGGTTCTTGATTGCCCAACATTCTGCTCTATAAAGCATTGCTGGTCTTATTGTCGTCTTATAGAATTTTCCTTTGTCTAATCGGCACATGTCGAACACATAGCACTCCGGAAGCATATTTCCACTTCAGCCACCCTGCTCTAATTCTATGGAAAAGATCCTCCTCAATCTTCCTTCCTTATGAACAATAGAACCAAGATAATGAAATTGGTCACTTCAAGGTATCTTTTGGTTGTCAATTTAAATTGCGAATCATCTCTATGTACATCCTTACAAAAATTGCATTCCATATACTCTGTCTTGATTTGACTTATTGTAAACCTGTAGATTCCAAAGCACTCCTCCGAAGTTGTAGTTTTGCATTTACCTTATCCCTAGTCTCGTCAACTAATACTATGTCATCTGCAAATAACATACACCAGGGGACCTCATATTTAGATATAAGTGATTGGAAACTTACTTGCATCACCACCAATTGTACTAAGACTAGTTATTTCTCTCTCATACATATCTTTAATGATATCAATATACCCATTTGGGGCTCCCTTCTTTCCCAATGCCCACTAAACTAATTCTCTAGGAACTATATCTTATACTTTTTCTAAGTCAATAAAGACCATATAGAGATTCATCTTTTCTCCAAACTTTTCCATCATTCGTCCAAGTCCAAAGATAACCTCAATGGTCGGTATAAATCTAAATTAGTTTTTAGACATCCTTATCTTTTACATTAATCTTTGCCCCATCACTGTACCTATAGTTTCATAGTGTGGCACATAAGTTTGATGCCACAGTAGTTTGTGCCTCTATGTACGTTTTCTTCGTTCCTTTATATAGGCACTACACTATTTTCTTCGTTCATCTAGCATTTATCTTGTCTTTAACACATTGTCAAGTAACTTAGTAAGGGAAGACAATCCAATTCCTCCCATACATTTCCATACCTCTATTGAGATACCATCTGGTTCTAAGGTCCTACCAATCTTCATCTTAGCTGAAGCTACTTTCGCCAGTGATACTCTAATGCTATGAAATCATGTATGTTCTATATTCTCCCTAGTATTTCCATCTAGTCCTATATCCATTATGTTATCTTCATTAAATAATTGATGAAAATAAGTCTTCCACCTTTCCTTAATTTCTTCATCTTTCACTAGATTCTCTGGCCGTTGCCCTTAATGCATCAAACATGATCTATATCTCTAGTATTTCTCTCTCTTGTTCGTGCAAGCTTGTAGACATCTATCTCACATTCGTTTGTCCCTAATTTATTATACAAAATATCATATGCCTTATGTGTGACCTCATTAAATTACCATTTTATTTGACCTTTTAGCCTTTTTATATTTTTCTAAGTTTTCATTATTTTCAACTACTTGTCTTGTCTTGTAATAAATCTTCTTTTCTTTAATGGCCTTTTGAACCTCATCATTCCACCACCACGTTTTCTTGTGTATATGACTTTTCCCTTTAGATTCCTCGAGGACCTCTTTTGCTACTCTTTTAATACATTTAGCCATTAAATGCTATAGCAGCATAGTCTCTACTCCTACATTCCACATTTTTTTCTTTTACCAATTTAGCTATGAAAGGTACCTTTTTTCCCCCTTTATATTCCACCAATTTATTTTTAGGCATCTTTTATTATCATTCCCTCTCTTCCAATTCTTGATGCGAACTCCAAAACCATAGCTTATGTTGTGTAGATGGGCTCTCCTTAAATAATTGTACAATCTTTACACATTGGCAGTTCATTTCTCTTAAGTTGTAAAAACTCTATTTGGCTCTTATTTGCTCTATTTTTAAAGGTAATTAAATTGCTCATCTCTTTTTAAAGTGTGAGTTTGCTATTGCAAGATCATATGCCATCATATATGATCTTACAAACCCATATCCTCCATGCACCCTTTCGTATCCACTATTTCCTTCCCCACATGCCCATTTAAGTCCCATTCTATAAATATCATCTCTCCATCAAGAATTCCTTGCATCAATCCATCTATATCTTCTCAAAACTGTCCCTTAATGCTTTCACCTAATCAAACTTGAGGTGGTGCATAAGCACTAACTATGTTAATAATCTCTTCACCTATCACTATTTTTATTGACAATAACCTATCGCCTATTCTCTTTACTCATACAACTTTATCTTTAATATCTCTATCTACAATTATTCCTACCCCATTTCTATTTTTATATTCGCCTATGTACCAAGTTTGCAACTATCTATTTTCTTATAGCCTTTGACCCTTCCCACTTTGTCTCCTATAAACAGGCTATGTTAACTCTCCTTTCCATTCTGTCTACTAACTCTAAGCTTTTGTTAAAGTCCCAACATTCCAGGTAGCAAGATGAATCCTACTTTCTTAAACTAACTTTTTTACCCACATCAGTATTATTGTCGTCTTATAGAATTTTCCTTTTAGTGATTGACACACGTCGATCACATACCTACTTAAAATTTCAACAAATGTTCTATTATTTTACAGCCAATTCCATTATGCAAGCAGCACTTGCACCATGCATGCCCCTCCACTAGTAGAACAATAAAACGATCTTTTCAGGATTTAATCAGGGTTTTGTTTCTTTCTCTCCCTATCCAATTGTCTAAGATGGTTTTACTTTCAAATGAATTTGATAGAACCATATTATTTGAGGTTATGAGGGTTTGGATTTCTCACACTCATTCACCAATTCCCAAACCCTAAAATTAAGCTCATTTCTTGAGATTTTGAGGTTTTACCAAATGCACCTCCACGGTTAATAAGAAACCATCAAAATCAAAGAACACGGGAATATTTGTGGAAAAAATACACAAACAATAAGATTAAAAAGCAACTAACAACATAATGAAAGAAAATAAAATCAACCCAAAAAAAAAAAGAAAGAATATATACAAAGCAATTCAACTGTGTTCGAACAACAAAAGAAAGCTCAAAAAGCATGTTCTATGAAAATCTAGCTTAATTTTTAGGGTTTCGAACTCAGATAAAGTTGAAATAGCTTACCATAGTCGGGGCGAGGGCGTTTGGGAATTCCAACAAAAGGATCCAGAGGCGGTTGTCGATTCCAGAAGCCGTCAGCCATGGACGCAACTACAACAGAGAGAGAGAGAGAGAGAGAGAGAGAGAGAGAGAGAGAGAGAGAGAGAGAGAGGGAGAACAGAGGAAACAGAAAAATCTCTGTAAATTTCAAAGTTAACCAGAGGAGAGAGAAATCGAAAACCCTAGTTTAGAACTGGTCCGAAGAACCGTGGAGTTGCTAAACCCCACCTGCCACCTCAACTCTAGTTTCGTCTCTACGTTGCCGTTTAAGAGAAACGAAAAAGATGTAACAAAGTACACCTGAAACTTTTTCAAATGCGGAAGCACCATTTTGTTACTAAACGCTGTCATCTGGGCCCATTGACCGCATGGATGTTAATCCCACTTCTCGATGGATATAAGCCAAAATCACCTTGATTGGTAATCTCTAACCATTAGATTTTAGTACTTTTTAAGGCGTTCTTATAGCTGTTGAATTCAACCACTTTTTGAGTACTAACACCAACGGCTAAAAATCATCAAACAAGCTGATGTTTGGTACGAATGTTTACTAAGTAGTGTGCTAAACATCCATACGGTCAGTGGGCCCAGACGGAAGCGGTGAGTAACTAAGTAGGGTACATTGGCCCTCAATGTGCACCAATGCGCGTGTTGCAACATTCACCCTCCTGAGAATCGGAACACGCACGAAATTGCGTGTTACAACACGCGCCGTTGTACCATAAGACATACTTATGGTGCATCACATTATATTTAAAAAATAATTTTTATTATATTATATAAAATAATATATATAATATAATATATTATTATAATAATATAATATATTATTATAATAATAATATTATTATTATATAATAATATAATATGATTAATATTATAATATTATATAATTTATTATAATAATATTATATAATTCATTATAATAATATTATGTAATAATATAATATATTGTAATAATATAATATATTATAATAATAGTATATATGATTATCATATAATAATATAATATAATATTATTAATATATATTAATATTATATATAATAATATTATTATATTATATATAATAATATTATTATATTAATTTTATAATATTATAAATAATATTATAATATTAATAGTATATCATATTAATATAATACATTATTATTAATAATATATTATAACAATATTATTATAATATTAATATTATATAATATTAATATAATACATTATTGTTAATAATATATTATAATTCATTATAATAATATCATTATAATATTAATATATTAATATTAATAATATTAATTTTATAATAATATAATAAAATAATATTATATATTATTATCATATAATAATATGATATATTATTATAACTCTATATGTATATCAAGAAACAAAATGTCCAAATCGAGACTAACTGGCAGTCCAAAAACATCAATATATATTTTATATAATGTGGTGCGATGCACTGAATCAGGTGCAACATGCATCGTTATTTGCGCAAACAAACACACATAATTTGTTTTGTGCGCGATTTATTGAATTATTCTAAACGCCTAACATTCGAAGTCGCGCGCGTTGAACGTGCGCGGGTTCTGAAGTACTCACCTCTTGAAATACGCGTGAAAAAAAACAAACGCAGCCTAAACATCACGCTCCCAACTGAATGGGCTGTTATTTCGCTGTAAATTGCCATACCAGCCCCGTGTCCAATAGAGTGCAAGTGTGAGCTATACGTAGAATGATAAAAAATGAAATTGAAGATGATATTGTAATAATGTTGTCCGTATTATTCAAACATTGGATGTTCATCGAAATTTGTGTAGGAGATGCCGAGAAATCCATAGCTATTTGGGCATTTGGCTAACAATCAATATGTTTTACCAATAAAGGCTTTGACAAAGGAATAGTTCCGATGACCAACAAAAGTGAACAAAAAAAGTTCACGTTTTTTCTTGGCCATGGACCCGAGAATCCAGGTGGTTTTACTTTTGCAAAAGTGATGCCAGCTCAGCAGTATTAACCAACGTTGGATTCTCGGGATCCGTGGCCGAGAAAAAACATTAATCTTTTTGGTTAACTTTTGTTGGTCATGGGAACCCGACCCTTGACAAAAAGGTGTCGACTCCATCAGCTTCTTCAAATTAACTAAAATAATTAGTAAAATGACCAAAACACTCCACTCTTATCACTGCAATTCCCTCCCATCTATAAATCCTGCAGCACGGATGGAATCCTTTAAAACGAAAAAAAAAGGTGTTCTTTCTTCCTGGTTTTCTCCACCCGATGAAGCTTGCTCTTTCCTCCTCTCCCATGGATTCAGCTCTCTCGCCATCGTCCAACAACGTTGTTTCTCCAACCCATATATATAACAAAACCCTACTCTTCTCCTTGTTTAACAATTCTTCTACTCTCTTATCCACCATACCAGATTATACCTCCTTTAAACCCCATTTTCTCTCTTCGAGTTGCATTTCACGAGAAGAATTCGAGATGTCAAAGGAGATCTCTTTAAGGTTTTAATGGAAGTCGGACAAGATATGGAAAAGTGAGAAAATTGTTAGGGTTTTGAGAGGTAATCAAACAGGGATTTATTAGGGCTCTCATGGGGTTAGTTGCAGAGATTGTGGTGGTGCTGGTGGAAGTAAGAGATTGTAGGAGTTGGAGGGAGGTTTGATGCATATATGGTTCCAAGCTCTGCAAAAAATGAGCAAACTGATCTGATTTTGCTTCAATACATAAGAGATACCTTGAACAAAGGGGTTCGAATGGGACTCGATGTCGGATTTGGAGCAGCTCCGGAGGACTCGATAGACAAGTTCAAAGGTGACAAAGAATATCCAATGGGTAAAATGGTAAGTTTCAAATGGCGGGTGGCATGGCGAAGGAAAGAATTTCGCCAACATTAGCAGGTTGAAAAGTTTTTTTAGCTAACCCCTCAAAAATGGCAAGGAGGTTAGCGACCTGCTGGATGATGATTTTGAGCGTTTTATTGACAAATTTGGCTTGGAGAATGAGTATGACAACCTGTTGGAGGTGCTCTTAGGGACTTCAAAATTTGAAGTCGAGCAAAACTTTGATCATAGTGGGCTGTGCTTGAAGACGGTCATAGCCACACAATTCTTGAAGCGTACCTGAGAGCTTTTTGCCACCTACCCTCTTTTTAATTTTTTATTACAAAAGCAAAAAAGCACTCCGGTACGTGCCAAGAATTGTGTGGCTGTGACCGAAGCACCTAAGTCTTACTCTTTGAAGTCTCCCCCTCCAAAAATTTCACGTGCTCTTAGGGTCTGTTTGGTAACCAGGAATTGAGCTCGAAATTGAAAATACATTTCCTATAATCACAAACCTATGTGTTTGGGAAGACCCATTTCCAAGAAATTGGTTTCCAATTCCTTGCTTTTCCTGGAATTAGAAGTTGGGGACAGGGGGGAGGGACTCATGTTTCCACGTTGGGAAGCCTCACAGACTTTTTATTGGCCTCTAGCTCTCACATATCCAACTCATAAAAACAAAACCCTCTACTTCTCCCAACTCCCACTTCGCCTCCAACTCCTCCCACCCCTTCCTCCAACAGCAACTTTGGGTGATCGACATACATCATCGACGGCAATCATCGTCGACAATTTAAATTCCCTTGTTGATTACCACGTTGTGTCCTAGATGGGGGGTGAGTAAGACAATTTTTAATTTATCTGCGGATTCTATATAGATTAAAAATTAATGATCACACAAAGCGAAAAATGATCAAACAATTAAAATACGAATCATCCATAGAACATAGATATGGAAAAATCTGAGACAAAATATGCAAACATTCACAATCACATGAGACTCAGATTTATAATAGTTCGGTGACTCCGCACCTATGTCCACTATCCAATACTCAACACGAGTAATATTATATTATCTCAATCATGCATTACAACATATCTAATTGAAATAAATAATCCACTAACTAATATATCAGTTAGTTTTAATCTAACGAGAATCACTTCTCGCTCACCTAGAGAGTTAACCTAGGCCAGTAGTCTATTTAGAGAAATTCTTTTCTCAGGGAACTACAATCCTTAACTCAGTTAGATGAGTCCCCACTCATCCACCACTCACAAATATTCAGTGTTTATAAACTTTGAATTCTATCAAAAAGGGATTTGATCATAGAGACACTTACCTTTAGATGAATACGATCAAATGGAGAATCCTTTGGAGAAGAATTCGCCTAAGAGACACCCTGCCCAGAGTAATCTTCTTCTTGAAAGAAGATGCTTGCAGAAAAACAATAGCTAATAGTCTCTTCAAACACTTAGAGCCTTCACAAAGAATATACAGCTTTGCTCTGGTGAAGCTTTCACAAATTCCAAATCTTTGGACTCAAAGAATAATAATCAAAGGATGGGAGCTTAAAGATCTCTTGATTGGGTTAATTCTTATGAGGGGAGAAGGCTCTAATTTATAAGCCAACCTCCACTTAATAGAAACGAACCAAAAATAACTATTTGAAGGGCTAAAGTGTGCCTAAACTCGCATTAAAAATTAGGGCAAAACGAGATCCGGGAAGGGGGGGTCGACCGCATATTTTGGTTAGTCGATCGAACCTTTTAGTCGGTCGCCCGCTCAGAACATAAACAAAATTCTGGAACAGAGATGTTCGGTCGCCCGCACCTTTTGACCGGTCAGAGTCAAAAGACTCCGATTGACCGCTCAAAATGGTTGGTCGGCCGACCCTCTTAGACTTTCTCTAAACAATACTTATTTAAGTATTTGTTCATACAAATGATATTAAACTAGCAAGGAAACATCTAGGATAAATTTTGATCCATTGGCAACACGCGGTGTACCCTTAGATATATACAAGTAACCGCAACACGAGATTCTTGATAGTTGAACTTTCATTAAATGAGAACATACTTTGATCATTCATATCTTCATGCTTGATCTTGACTTTGGCTTCAGTTGAGCTTGAACACTTGGGTTGATTTTCTTCAACTTTAATTCTTCTTTGATTTGTTGATGAAGTCCACTTGATCTTTGACACTTCAGTCTTCAGCGAACTCCTAACTCAGCGACTTATATTATAGAAGAACTAACTATTCCTAGAATTGATAACCGAGACTTTTCAACGGTAAGCATCGATTGATCGGCTTGCCGGTAACTCTCTCTATATATATATATATATATATATATATCTCTATGTTTTTATTCTTTTTTGTTATTAAGTTTTTCTTGCTGAGATTCGAGCATTTTGGGGTGGGATTATTTCAGGTAGCTCTCTATTTGAAACAATTAACGACTCTGTCTCTGTTTTTATTCTTCTATTTTTTTTATCTTACTGAGATCCGAGCATTTTGCGGATTATTTTAAGTAGCTCTCTCTATCTAGAGCAAAGCTTCTTACATTCCTATGCTGCTTTTGGATTAGACTTTTAGAGACGTTTTTCTTTTTCGAATTTGTTACTTGTGTTTTGTTCTTCGCTTGTTGCAGTAGTTTGAGTTGTTCTTGTAATCTTTTTGGTTTTTTATTTATTTATGTGTATTGTTACTTATTTGCTCCAAGTAATATTCATGAAGCTCATAGTGTTACACTGAACTGAATGTTGCATGCTACATCCATGAAGGTTCATATGACATTCTAATACCATGATTATGTTGTCTGTAAGAGTATCTGTTGTGCTTTTTCTAATTAAGAGAGTTGAATATGTCTACATGGAACTATTATTACGTAATCAAAATTTGTAAAATTTTAGTGCTTTTTTTCTTGGATGGATAGCTAGGACAGAACCTAAGATTTCCATGATTGCGGTGTAGAACATTAGCTAATTAAGTTGTGGGCTAAAGAGATTTGAAGTAATGGTATTATTTCAAATTCTTTTTAATGAATCCCATTTTTAGGAATGATTGTTTTCTTAGATTTCAAGAGCACAGACAAATCTTTCTTGAAAGAGTTAATCAATTCTCTCTAGAAAGATAAGGCTTTGGCTATTCCATTTCTTGTCTAATTTTTAAAAGGTGTTTGGAATGTCATTTAATTAAGTTTTATAGCACTGATTTGTACTGGAATCATATTATGTTGTATTGGCCAGATAGTAGTATACGATTGGTTGAAATGATGTTACATAGATCCACTTTCATCCTGTTTTGTTCCCTCCATGGTAAACATAAAACAAGTAGAGCACACGGTTCTTTTGTTTTAATTCTCACATTAAACAAATAGAGCACAAACCCCATCTCTTGTTTGATCTTTCATCTGTATGCCATTATCTAATGTCGATAAGAAACCTTAGTACACCCAGAAACACAAGAGTTTCATGTTGGGTGTCATAAAAAATTGTAGCAACATGTAGGGGAGGTAAAAATGACCTTTAAGATGCACATGTTTGGATTGGGATTGGTGCTGCCAGCTTTTCTAAAACATGGGCAAACTCTTTTTATGGATTTGGATACCAAACCGTGTCTAGACATAAAGTGATGTAAAACAATTGCACTTTTAAGAGGTATATGTGATTGCAATCACTTCTGTTATGGAACATATATACTTTATCAAAAAGGAAAAAAAACATTTATGTTGTGGAACAAATGTATATATATGAAAGTCAATAAGAGCTACAATGTCCATGCTGAACCAAATTTGAAGATAACATTAAGTTCATCAGTTGTGGAACAAATGTGGGTTTGTTAATTTGTTATCAGTGGTTGGAATTAATCTAATATCCATGTCCCCACCTTAGCAAATATGTGTCTCAAACTCTCAATTAGGTTGTGGTCTAGAGCAAATAATCCCATTATTCCTACCATTCACAGTATGGTATCTTGTCAAAACTAAGTGAAGTGGTTGCAATTGTCTCACATATTATTTTTCTTGGTTTAAATTCATTTATACAAGGTTCAATATCTATCTTTGTATGCGCAATGAAGTTATGACAGATCGTTTGATTCATATATTTAACAATTCAATTTCGCTTATAAATTTATTGTTTTATAGGTCAATGTTCTATTCTTGTTTTTTGTATTACTTCTAAATCTTTTGATGGTTGTTTTCAAGAGTTGATGCAAATGATTTTAATAGTTTGGAGTAGAAAATAATGCTAAAATTTTAGGGGTATTCTTCTAGACATAGGGTCTAATTATGATTCGATTGTAGCGTAATGCTGATAAAATTGAAACATGGTGATATGGTCCAGTCACGCCCTGAATCCGGGTGCCTAAACCCAACCAAAATGTCCGTGGGTTGGCCCATATACCCAAGATCCAGGGTGTGAGAAAAATAAATGATTTGAAATATTTTGAAATAATTTTAAAGAAAAAATAATTTCTATAAATTTATCCTAAAATAAATCCATAAAATCATAGTATTTATTTTAATGTCTAAACATTCCAACTACTAAAATTATAGTCATTCAAAATTCATAAAAATTCAATGCAATAAAACAAGTTAACGCATTTAAGCTAAAATCATAAATTAACAGTGTTCAATGTTCAAAACTACATAAACATCCAACTATTTTTTTTTAGCTATCAACCATTCGATTCGATCATCTTTATTACATCAATTAACTCAAAATATTATAAATCAGGTATAAAATTTTTTAGTGAATTTCAGTTCATCATTTAATGGCAAGTCTTCCTCCATCATCGCACCGTCCACCATCGCATTTTGCCCATCGTATGGTTTAAAAGAATCTGAAATGGGTTGGTATAATACTGTGAGCCGAAAGCTCAGTAAAGTACAACGAGTACACAAGGCAATGAAAATAATTCGATCATAATTACTCTAACATATTAATCAGCATATCAACCCAAAATCAACAAGATCAAACTGTATAAAAATAACCAATCATGATAATGATGATATTGAATGCACATTACTCCACCTTTATATCCTTATCAATAATAAATCATTTCTGATATACATTGGACTAATCAAAACTCCATTCCAACCAATGAATATAAAAATCATGGATTTATGATGCATGCAAATATATGATTAATAAATAAGATTAAAATCTCAAAAATACTATATGATTATTAACAAAACTATAGTAATTGACTATAATATTCAAGATTGTAGAGTATACTTACCTTGATTTGATTTTAAGAAGAGAGTATGTTCAAAGTTAAAGTATCCAACTTGAAGAAAGGTTTTCCTCATAAATTAAAAATATGAGAGTTGTTAGGTTTTGGAGAAGTTCCCTTAGAGGCAAAAAAATAAAAAAGCATGTGGGTGTTCATATACCCCCTCCTTGCTTATAAATATGTCATAGAGTTTCTAATATGGGATAAAAGATAACCGACGCCGTAGACATTTAGCGTTGGTTTTTAATTTTTGAAATATCGATGCGAATGCAAGTGACGCAAAAGAGTTTGCGTCGATTTATTGACCAACGCGAAAGTCAGGAAATGACGTCGATTTTATAGAGTATGTAATCGTTGGGGACATGCATGGATCTTCTCATATGATATTCCCAATGCAAATATTGTCTTCTTTGCATGATGGATGGATAGGGCAGTTCATTATCATTTGAGAGCATGTCTTCCAATAATTGTAGTAGCTCTGAAAAACCATTGTTAGACCATCCATTCCTACCTTTTAAGTTCCAAAGTCTGACCAATACCAATAACTTTGTAAACTTTAAGCATCCTGGATATAAGGGCTTCTCGGCATCTTTAAGTAATTTTTAAAATATTTCAGGATCACTCATAACATCATCGTATGCGGCTTAAACCATTTTTACTGCATCGTCAGCATCTTTTAGAGCTATCCCTTCCATCTTTTGATAGCTGCAATCTTCTACATTAACACTTGACTTTGCCACACCCAGAACTTGTTCTCCATACCAGACACACGACTTATAATTTTGATCGATACCATTAAAAAATAAATGTCTTTTTATCTCTTTAAGAGTATGTTTAGCGAGATTCCCGCATTTTCTACATGGACATCGTATAGAATCGGGGTCACTCGCATTGTCTTTAGCAAACTTAAGAAATCAATCAACCCCATCATTATAGTCCCGTGATCTTCTATCTTTAATCATCCATGATTTATCCAATATGTTGGACCTTATCAAGTATTGCACGATTCCTGAAATATATTGTACACATTGAAACAAAATATGCATGTGTTTGGACACTTATCTCTATTTTGTTTTCAACCTTTATCTAACTTTGCTAACTCTAAAGTCATATATATAGTAGTGTCAATATTATTTTAAAATTCGATAGCATTTTTCTGCACTTCTCTTTATATACGTTTATTTTATGTTGATTTTCATGTCAATCCAACTACCAAAATAGTTTAGACATAAAAATCAACAAAAATAGTATATAAGAAGAAGATTTGAGAAAATAGTACCGAATTTTAAACTAACATGGAGACTACATATATATAACAAATAAAAAGCAATATCAGTTCTCAAACTGTTGTTGATGGTGAAATGTGGATCGCAACGAAAATCACGACCAAGGGACGTGAAGATTGACTGCTGACGCATAACCACACATGTCATTTCTTCAAGATAATGGCATTTTTCAGAGTAGAGGACTTGAAGAGAATATTTTACTGGGGAGATGAGCCCATACGGTTGTGTAAGAGATGAGAATACACAACCGTATTCAGTCAGAAAGGGCACAACTGGCACAAATTTTAAGAAATGAAGATAGACAATTTTGATTAGAACCAGCCCATACCTGCAGAAAGTAACTACATACGGTTGTGTAAGGCATAGGGATACACAATCGTATGCCCTCAGATTTGGCAGAACAGGGCTGGATTTCTGCATAAAGGTAATGCCTCAATTTCTAAGCCAACCACCCATAGATCAGAGAAACTAATTAGATACGGTTGTGTAGGAAGGGAAGTTACACAACCGTATGGAGTCAGATCTGGAAGATCCATGGTCAAAAAGGAAAAAAATCACATGTGCCCTTTTCCTCGAGATTCGTGTAGTGGGATGATAAACTATTCACATACGGTTGTGTATGACCTCCTCCTACACAACCGTATGCAATTACATTTCCAAAACTACCCCTCATATCCCTAGAAAAGTACCCCTGCCATTTTCCTCGAGATGTGTGCAGAGGATGAAAAACGTAATGATATACGATTGTGTAGGACCTCCTCCTACACAACCGTATGCAGTTAAAATTACGGGGATATTTCTCATTTATCCAAAAAATGACATAGGCCATTTTCCTCGAAAAGCGTACAGAATCTGCCAGAGTTAGTGCCATACGATTGTGTATCTCTAGGAGCCTTACAACCGTATGTAATTATTTTGTTAAAATTGTTTGTAATTTTTTATTATTTTAAGCATTTTTTTCTTATAAAGGTGAGTCTGCAACATGTGCAGACCCCTCCCCAGAACTCTATAAATAGAGGACTCTGGGATAGAAAAAAAAGATCTTCTCCTATTTTATTCTGATAAGGCTATACTCTGTCGAAATTCATCTAGAATTTGACATAGTGTTTTCCTTTAGTATATGCGAGATTTACCGAAGAAATACAAAATCTCAAGTTCAGATATCCTATGCAACAGGACTGTTCACAATTTTCTTGGGTCATGAACGATAAAATGGAATATGCATTATCTTCACATACGGTATTCTCCAAAGCATACATGGTGTCTGTGATGTCTTCTTCTTTCTTGTTTCTACAACCTTCAACACTGAAGTTTCTCTCACAGCCTCGCAATGGTTGACCCGGGTCAACGAAATCGAAACCAGGAAGACATCGACAATTAGGTTCTTGATCCATGAGAATGCAATACTGATTTAGACCACATAGGCCCTTAGGGTCACACTTATTGTTTGATGATGACCATTTCATTGACCAATTGTCATTCCCATCTAAACTATTTGAATACAACCTGAAGATTCCGTCCAAATCGATCGTCAAGCGGTAGAAAATCGTTCCATTGGAAGGAAACCCACCATCGTTCACATTCTTTATATTGGAACCCAATCTATTGAGTAAGTACATGTGGCCATTGTCGTCAAAATTTAACGTCACGTTGTCTCCAGCATCACTCAAGCCTGTACCCCAATAAGCGTACGGTTTGTCGTCGGGAGTTCGTACCGGGTACTGGACGAGGTTCCCGTCGTGCTGCATCTTGAGACGAAACCTTCCCGTAGAACGGTTGGTTTCTGAGACGCTAGATACCAGTTCTTTCCCGGCGATGAGACGCTGTCCCTGTAGAATGGTGTCGGTCGGGGAACCAAAACTCTGCCATATGATCTCTGAATAGGAATTATAGAGGACAAAATTGCCTGAGTCGAGCATGGAAGCCGAGGAAGCAGAGCCAGGAAGATTGAAGATAGATTTATCTTCGCAATCGGCTTGGGCAGATCGCAAGATGAGCCTACCATCATTAGTCAAGAGCAATGTAACATTGCTGGAGACTGGTGGGTAATTTCTGTTTGCTGTCCAAACAACTGTCTTTCCAGGAATTCTAGCAAACCAGATTCCTATTGCAAAGCCATTTCCTTGTGGGTAGAAACCAAAAGTGAATTGGCCGGAGGGTGAAAGCCATGAAGTGGGGCTGGTGGTGGGGGAGAGGGAGGAGCCTAAGCTTATGTTGGAGGTTTTTTGTTGAATTGTCAGTGTAAAACATACAGAGACGAGAAGGAACAGAAAGATGGCAGCCATGGGAAAATAGCTTTTTGTGTTTTATCTTCTTCTCTTAAAGAAGAAAAATATATAGTTTGGAACTTGAATCCTCGATCCAAAGATTCCAAACTCCTTAGCGTGTTGAAGACTGAAGAGATAAAAAAGAAAAAGCGAGAGTCAATATTCCAAGCTTTCAAAATACCGTTTTGAACTTTTGAGTTTTGACTGTAGAGTCTACGTAAAATTCAAGCTTTCAAAATGCCGTTTTGAGTTTGATTGTAAAGTCTACATAATTAAAATTCAAGCTGCCGTTTTGAGTTTGATTCTACATAAAATTCAAGCTTTCAAAATGCCGTTTTGAGTTTGATTGTAAAGTCTACATAATATTCAAGCTTTCAAAATGCCGCCAATCGCGGAGGTAATGTTGGTCCCCTGGTCCCTAATGGGAATACTTTGAATGTCGCTGATACAGAGGGCTCTCGTGGCCCCACAGAGCTTATTTTTGGGCCCACTAACCGCATGGATGTTTTGCCCACCCCCTTGGTGGGTATACATACCAAAAATAAGCTTGATTGATTATTTATAGCCGTTGGATTAAGTACCAAAAAATATATGCAGAAAACATTCTTGAATCCAATGATTAAATCAATACTAAAAAAAGTGCTAAAATCCATGGCTAGAGAAAACCAATTAGACATTGTATTATGGGTCGGGCTCAGTGGACCCCCATTTTTCTGACCCATCTTGGTGTTCATGTGCTCCGCTGTGGATTTCAAGAATCTAATTGTTGTTGTCAGCGCCAAGCTGGCATCACTTTTGGGGGTGCTGACAACCACGGTTAGATTCTTTAAATCCACGGCTGAGCGAGCAAAACACGAGAGGGGTCAGAAAAATGAGGGTCCTCAGGCTTGAGCCTTGTATTATTAGACCATGTATGGTTGCTCTTAATAAAGTTTTCTAGAAAACAATTAATTCTAGGCTTGGATGGGAAAATCTCATTTTCTTGGGAAAGGTTTCCATAATTTTGTTTTCTCAATAAATTTTGATTTTCCCATGGGTAAATTGGCAATCAAACATGCCCTTAGAGTAAAGCAGGCGCCACTGAGTATGCCTCAACAATAAGCAGTTTAATATATGCAATGAGTAGTTTAATATATCGACGCATTCAATTTATTAATTGAAGGTTCTATTGCATGGAGAAGTGCTAAGCAGACTCGTGTTCCATAATCAAAAAGGGTCGTCCGGCTCAGAATCCAGGTTGATAGTGCTGAGCTGGCATTCACTTAATGAAAAAAAGTGAAAGCCAGCGCAGCACTATCAACCACCGTTGGATTCTTGAAATCTATGGCCCAAACTTGACTATCGAGAGGGGTAAGAAAAAAGGAGATCTTCAGAGCCTGAGCCAATCAAAAATAGAGGTGTCAATTTGTATCTGATTAACTGATAAGAATTTGTCCCAATTCTCCTGTTTCCAGGACTAGCTTTTAGAACATAAACCAAAATTATTTGGAACCAATAAGAAAAGGATCCAAAGGTTTGAAATCACCAATCAGGCTGATTTTTGTTTGTAGACCCTTCTAAGGACTGGCCAAAGATTCATATGGTCAGCATCCTCTAAAATTATGCCATGTGGCGAATATTGTGGGTGGGTGCGGTCAGTGAAGTTTTACTCGGGTGGGGTACAAATAAATTTTCCCTCTTGCTACGTCAAACATTTTGCCAACTTTTTTTTTCCATGATGCCCAACTCCCACGTAACTGTCCCTTTCCCGTCCTCCACGCAAGCATTGTTCTCCTTCTATCACACGCACACGCACACGCACACGCACAAAACCGTTTCTCTTTTATGTCTCGTGTGCCGCCCATGTAAGTTACTAAGGGAACACGTTTTACCTCTCGTGACCCACTTTATTTTGGTGCTGGTTCACTAGTTGAACCCGCCATTTTGATCCGGTTTTCCTTAAAGTTTGGTAAAGATAATAGCTCCAACTCCAAGAACTCGAAGTTTTTAACATCCTCTGTCGTCCACTGAGTTGGATATATCTCATTTATCTTGCTTTCAATCTAAACCATCGAACCCACCGATTAAGTGATCTTGATCGTTAGATGAATCGCATAGTTTTGAACGGCCAAAAAGAAAATTTCCTTGGTATATGACATGTGTTAGAGTAGACCTAAGATCCACAGTGGGCATTTGGATTGCACCACATCAAAGAATTACAATCAACGGATTTGACGTAAGGTCTACAACCTTTGACCATGGACCTCAGGTGTACACTATCGTCATTTTTGGATATTTTCATTCAAAAACAAGTATCACAATCAAGGGTCAAATTGGACCATGACAGTCCGTTATAACGGCCGATATAATGTCTAACATCAGTTAAATAAATAAAAATATTATTATTTTATTAATTTTAATTTATTTTTTGAAAACAACATCGGTGACAATAAAATAATAGATAATGGGCCGTTATAACAGACTGGGGGCATTACCGTTTTTCCATTATAACGGATTGTAAGTAACACCCGTGCAAAAATAAAAAATACAAAAACAAAATAATGAAAATAAGGGAAAAAAAACAGCGTTAAAATTCAAAAAAATGAATTTAAATAAAATTTATAACAGAAATAACGGCCTTTTTCTTATCAATTTTTCTAAAACTAACGGTTGTTATTTTCGTTTTAATGGAAAATAATGGTTGTTATTTTCTGAGCATTAAAACGGTACGTAACGTAACTAGAGCCGTCTTGATACAAGTTGAGGCGTAAGGCGAAAACTCTATATAAGACCTTTTTTATATTTAATATATTAATATAAAGAAAATCAAAGCTCTCTATATTATTGAAAATATTTATATAAAAAACTATTCATAAAAACCATGAAAAAAAAATTTAGATGAGGAGGACTCTCGGTGTAGTCGATGTAGAGGACTTTCGTGGCCCTACATACATCATTTTTCGGGCCCAATGACTATGTCAATGTGCAGCCCACCTATTGGTGTATAAACACACTAAAAATCAGCTTGGTTGATGATTTCTTGCCATTGGATTTACTACCCGAAAAACATCCTTGAATCCAACAGCTAGAATCCTATCCTAAAAAGTACTAAAATCTATGGCTATAGATAATCAATCAGGTTGATTTTTAGTTTGTATCAATGAGGGTGGGCTAAAAATCCATGTGGTTAATTAGTGGGACTTGGCCTGGGGGCCTTCTCTCACCAAGGGGCCTTAGGCTCGCCTTTATAGCCTTAAGATAGAGCCGACCCTGAACGTAACTGTCACGCCCCGAATCTGGGCACCTAAATCGAATCCGAATGTCAATGGATCAGTCCATTTACTTAAGATCCAAGGTGTGATAAAAAATAAAATGCTCCAAAAAAATAAATAAAACAACAAGAATCACCATCGTGATTAATGAATAACAGCTCGACTCCAATAGTCAAAATAATACGGAAGCGTAAACAAGTTATTACGATGAAATAATCAAAGTCAAACTTTTAATTTTTGTTAAAATCACTAATTATGGTCTCTATAATTACCTAATATTTATATCAAATATCTTTTGTGAAAGCACTTAAATCAAAATATTCATTTAAGATAGTTTTGAAATTAATTTTCGCAGTTGTAAGAAAAACGGTCAAGTTTTGTCAAAATTCAAAGTATGTCGAAAAATTATTTCTTTCAAGAATTTTATTCTAAAAATCATAAAAGACAACTTTAACAAATGCACTTTAGCCAAAAAATGACGTTTTATAGTTCTTTTAGTGGTTTTTACAATTATTTACAGTTTTATAAAAATGACCGGCAAAACTCAATCGGTTAATTTTTCTAATTTAATCGTATGATTCGAGAGTCAATTTAAAATGGAATCCAACAAGTGATATATGCATTTAATAGTGCTCAAAATATAAATTAAAATATTTCAATCAATCCCAATATGAACAAATTATTTTTGAACATTCATAAACCTTAAAAAAAATAAAACAAAATAATCTTAATCCTCAAACTCCGTCTTATCCATGATGTCTTCCCTATCAATGGTTCATCTTCATCTTTTTTTATGAAATCTAAAATTTTGTTTAGTATAAACCATGAGCTTTTGCCCAATACATTCCACAAGATAATCACATGTTTATAATTTATTTAATTTAAACACATGCATAGATTAAGAGCACATGGGATACATGATCAAATATGATGAAAACGATGATGATGATCCGATTGAATGAACCCAAAAATTCATTTCACACATTCATTTTTTTTTCACAAGTCAAATTCGTAGGTTCTTCTGCAGGGGTTTGGGGGCTTCACCCTAAGGCACCGAGCCTTTGTTAATTCTTTAGGGTTCCTCTAGGCCACAGAGCTTATGCGCATTCCCAGCTAAATCAAATCATTCGGGCCGCAGAGCCTATGCGCACTCCCGACTAAGTCAAACTTTCGGGCCGTAGAACCTATGTGCACTCCCGACTAAGTCGAACATTCGGGCTGCAGAACCTATGCGCACTCCCGTCTAATACCCAACCCAAATGAGAATGACTCATTATGATGATGAATAATATAATCATTTAGCAAGATAATCAAAAGCACAAGTCACGAAGATTTAAAATCATATAACAAGAATTTAAAATAAATGAATCACAAACTAGAAGGGAATATCCGTACTTATCTAGTTCTAGAACTTAGAAATAGAACCTCCACCACCAAGAACAAAAAGAACTCTAGAGAGTTTAGAGAGCAAAAAAGAGCTCAAGAGAATTAGTGAATTGATATGAGGGCGGGAGGTCCTATTTATAATAGTTCATGGGAAAAAACTTTCAAATATAAACTTTATAGTTTTAGCAAGTATACTTAAAACTTTCTATTTTGTTTTAAAAATATTATTTAAAAAAAATTATTTTAATTAATTTTCGTAATATTAAAAGGGTAGTTTTTATAATCTATTAAATGTCTTATTTTAAGATGGATATGGGCTAAAAATGGGTTTAAGGCCTATGATTATCAAGTAGGCTTTAAATAAAATTATTTTTAGCCCTAAAAGATCTCTAAATTGTCCCGAAAGACATGCTCCAATAAATGAACTCAATCAACATGCAAAGAAGCAATAATAACAAAATTATCAACGATTACTCATTAAATTTATAAAAGACGATAAAAATTATTTAAAATATTTTTAATTTAAAGTTCTTTTAAAATTATATTTTTTTTGTAAAATATTAAAATGTGATAAGAATCTTAAATGCCTCAATAATGATAATTTGTTGATTAAAAATGTCAAGGTGACATTCGTCATTTAAAAATATTATTATTTTTAAAATAATTATTCATTTAAATTTATTTTTTAGTTAATTAACTTGGTTATCCAGTACACAGAATGTCCCTACATTACTACAGTACAAGTACAATTATATGAAAATCGATTCCAGTGTTATTAAAATAAAATTTCCTACGTGTCATGATATAAATGTTCTGACTAAGTTTTCGAATTTATTTCTACGTGAAATGATAGAAGATTCTAAATAAAGAATAAAGTTCAAAAAAAATCAAAACGTCAATTTTTACCATTTTATAGTTAATTTACACTGATATCCCTGAATAAAAGTTCAGGGTACTACAGTAACGGGGCCCGGGAGATGTCCGAATCCCTTATAACGGTCCATTTTTAAAACAATGTGTTGTGTTGTGTTACTCCTCAAAGGTCCAAGGAGACTGTCATAACGTCATAACATGTTGATAATGTTACTGTTATCATTGTTTTAATGGGTCAAAGAACAAATTTGAAATCATTTTCAGAAAAAATAAATAATAAAAACAGAAACTACACGTTAAATCCGTTATAATAAATTAATCGGGGGACGGATCGTTATACGTTAGCATTATAACGGCGTTATAAACGTGTATTTAACCAAAGAATTACTCCTCTAGTCTAAGTCCAGACTCGAGAACACGAGTTGGCTGGCATGACCCGTATGGTTTGAAAATTCAAAAAATTTGACTTGGAAACGTGAAGAAGAATAGGATGTTTAAGACGTTGTAGGTTAGTCAAAGTCAAACAGCCGTGATGCTAGGGTTCTAAAGTCTTTCAAAAGGTCACATCACCTTATGCTCCCTACCCCACAGGCCTACACGTATTACCCTTAATAACGTACTTTAGGTACTATGTCCCTATTATCTTTCATACACGTTAGGAACATTATTAATTTAATTCTACAAATTATTGACTTGATCTAACAGTCCCAACCGTTAGATGTATCTCCTTTCTTTTGAAAAATTGGTACAAAATTTAAACAAATGGTTTAGAAAGAAGTATTCAAATTGGACAGTCAAGATCATCTGATTAGGTCAATTTATAATATTTTATTAGATCTTTTTTAGGTATGACTCGCCCAATGGTGGCTTAATTACAACTCTCTCTTGTTTGTGTTAGCTTGCTTCAAGCTGTCATGATCTGCAATATTGCCTACTGTGCAACACCCAAGCATACAACTGGTGCAGACGCGGCACCTCGTGCCGTATAATTAAAATACCCTTAATTATATTCAACATGTTTTAGATATTGTTGACATGGTTTAAATAACAGCCGTAGTAATGGATTCGGCCCTCCCCCATTACGTTATGTACCTTTTTAACCGCTCAGAAAATAGCAACCTTATAAACGACCGTTATTATAACGAAAGTAACGACCGTTGTTTTCTGAAAAAAAGTTGCTAAAATAACGTCCGCTGTTTTCCATTATAAAGCTTATTAAAATTGAAATTTTGGCGCCATTTATTGTTTTTTCTGTTATTTGTTATTTTCCCTATTTTTCATTTTGCCCCTTTGCATTACAATCCGTTATAACGGAAAATGGTGACGCCCCTAGTCTGTTATTACGGAAAATGGTATAACGGACTAGGGGTGTTACCGTTATAATGGATTGTAACACACAAGTGCAAAATGGAAAAAAAAAGGAAAAATAACAGAAAAAATGTCACTAAAATTTAAATTTTCAATAAAATTTATAACGAAAAATAATATAAAAATAATGACATTTTTTAACAAAATTTCTTCAAAATAATAGTGGATATTTCGAGCGTTAAAATGGTACATAACGTAATGGGGGAGGTCCGAATCCGTTATAACGGCCGTTTTTAAAACTATGCAAAAAAGCACGCTAACCCTAAAGAGGTCTTGCTAGTTGTAATAATGGAGTTGTACAAGTTGAAATGAATATGGATGAGTGCAATTATCCTGCTATGCCCTACCACATGATCAAGGGACTTTATATAATTACACGGGGAACAAGGAAAGAATCGAGGAAAATGATGTTATTACTTATTAGATCTCGAGGACATGCTCAGTGGGGTCCAGAGTCGTTATACCGTTGGATGATCCGTAGTTAATAATTTGGTGTATAAGAATATTACGATACAGTAAAAGTTCCGAGTATAATTCAGATTTGTAATTTGAAAATTTGTTCAAAATTCAATAAAAAAAAAAAGTGATCATTTTCTTTTATCTTATACAATGATTTTTAACCATGAATTTATAATTTGGGAATACGGCAATTATTCAGCTACATGCAAATATTCACGGATTTTTCTGAATCATTGGCCCAAATGACTTTTAAGTACGCTTCGTGTGAATGTCGTGTGGCAACCTGAGTTTTGGCTTTAAAGTAGTAATACATTTGTTTTGCAAATTATTTGCAGAATTTGCAATTCCACCCTCAACTTTGAATTTTTGTACATCCCTAGGTTCTGTCCTGTTTGAGCCAGCGCAACACTTATATTTGCTCACCCTCAACTTCAGTGTTTGGCCCATCCTTATGTGGACGTGGACCATGCAGTTGCACGTGCAACACTCTTAGAGACCACTGACCGCATGGATGTTTGTTCTATCCCTAGGTGGACCAAATACAAAAAACGAGCCTCATTAGTGTTTTCTATCCTTTGGATCGAAGTACTCAAAATAATGTCTGAGTCCAACGGTTAAAAAATATTCCCATGAAAAGGAGTCAAATTCAATGGTGAAATCACTAATCAGGCTGATTTTTAGTCTGTAGGTCCGCCTCGGGATGGACCAAACATCCATATGGTCAGTGGTCTCTAAGAGTGTACCACGTGGCCCATACTATGGTCCGTCATCAACGTTGATGACACAACTATAAAAATTGTCTCCCCGGGGATAAACCTACGCTCTGCCAAGTAAACCTACGCTCACACGGACCCAAAAACTGATCCACGTGCCATACTCTTAGTGGACACAGATTGTATGGATGATTGGAGAATCACTAGATGGACCTACAAACCAAAAAAAAAACCTGATCAGTGATTTCTAAGCGTTGGATTGAAGTTATTGTCATGGGTTAATTTGAACCGTTGGCATTTGAGCATTATTGAGCGTTATTTGGGTACGAAGATCCAAAGGTTGTAATCACTGATCAGGCTGATTTTTGGTTTGCAGGTCCACTGAGGGACTGGCCAAACATCCATACGGTCATGGTCCTCTAAGAGTGCCACGTGGCTCATATATTGTGGGCTGTGATCAGCTTCGCTCACAGCCCCGTGTGAGCGAAGGTTTACTCTACTTTGCCCACCCTTGAACAAAATCCTGGCTCCGCCAATGGACTTCTTGATTCGCATGATGTGAATCCTTATAAGGTCCTCTAACTATGTGGACCTGAGGAAAACGTCCTCCTGAGTCCATGATTGAAAATCTCCGGATCAGAGGCTGGATCGGTGTTCGTTGTTCTTAATCTGCATCGGAAGGTTGATCACTCATCATGAACAGTCATCTCGGGCGAGAGACAACCTGTTAAGACCCAAACCAATACACCAAAAGCACCTAGGTGGTGGAGGTGTGGAAAGCTTAAGTCTTAACCTTTAGGATTGTGACATTCCACCACATTTCCAAAGCCAACGTTCATGGTGGCCCACTCTGAGGCGGCTTTCACTCCGGTACCCCTATTTTCTCTTTTTTGAGCGAGCCCCAGGTAGCCCTTTCCCTAGGTCGCCCCTACAGTGACTTGAACCCATGACGTGGGGTTGGCTCTGATACCAAATGTTCAAACCCAAACCAACCAAAAGCACCTACTTGGCGGGGGGTGGCGGGTGGTTCGTTCAAACAAGAGAAAATAGGGATGTATACCGGGGGCTCGCTCACAAAAAGTGAGAAAATAGGGGTACAGTAGTGAAAGCCGCATGAGAGTTGACTACCATGGACGTTGGCCTTAGAAGCGTGGTGGAATGTTACGATCTTTAGTGTATTGGTTTGGATCTGAAGACAACCCCATTTTAGGATCGTCTGGATGGCCACCAATCCAGAACAAGATTGGCCAAAACTTCGGACCATGCTTGAGGCACTTCTTCTACAGTTTTTTATTTTTTCAATATGCAAATTAAAATTGTAAATTTAATTTAATTTTTTTTGAGTTCTTCCTCTTCCTAAATATTTATTTGAAATGTAGAAATTTAGAGTAGATCAGAGGTTCACTGCAGAGGGTGGGGTGTTTCAGCTTAGGTTCAAACCCTTGGATCCTAAATCCAAGGGGTGTGATCAACTTTTAATGTTGAAATGTCGGGATTATTTCCTCAACGTTCTCTCAACCCCACGTGGCAAGGAGAAGTGACCGAATAGATGTCTGGTCCATTCTTAGGTGTACCTGCAGACCAAAAATTAGCCCGATTGATGATTTCTAACCATTGGTATTGAGTCTTTTCACAGGTTTATTTCTAGCCGTGCATTCGATAATTGTTTTGAAAAAAACAAATCGAACGACTAGAAATCACCAATGAGAGAGATTTTTTATCTGTAGGTCGTCGTTGAGGAAATATTAATTTGAAATGTGGACCCATAGTTAATTCCCAAAGAAATCATCTACGACTCTACGGAGTAGAGAGAGCGAGAGAACCGACGAAACAAGTCCATGGTGGGCCCCACCCATACAGCTATGAGGAACGATTCCACGGTCTTCAGAGTCGAGTATTCCACGCTTTGGGCCTGACTCTACGGGCCTGTTTGGCAACCAGACATGGATTTAGAATTGAAAATAGAATTCCAAGAATTGAAATTTCTGGTATTTGGCTGCACTGTGGAATTTACTTGGAATTCCCAATGAAATCGAATTTTAGCTGTTTGGGAGAAGATAATGGGGGTAGTTGATAAGAACACCTGTATGAAATATATTCCGCCATTAACAATTGAATTTTCTATCTATCTAATTAAGAGAAATATTATCTCATGAACATTATGTTATAACGATTGTTATTTTTTTGTCACCCGTCAGTTTACTGTTATCAATGTTAATTTAGAGAAAAAAATTAAAAATACTAAATAAAATTATTTTGATAATTTTTTGATCAATATTAACCCGTGCCAAAATCTCATGGCTAAAGCCTAACTAAGTGGCACATGATGCAACAAATATGGATGTCCGTCATCAACGCTGATGA
This sequence comes from Euptelea pleiosperma, assembly GCA_035048495.1. Classification (NCBI taxonomy): domain Eukaryota; kingdom Viridiplantae; phylum Streptophyta; class Magnoliopsida; order Ranunculales; family Eupteleaceae; genus Euptelea; species Euptelea pleiosperma. The sequence goes on along the minus strand of CM068542.1, from coordinate 26,174,563 downwards.
TGGACCACATTATGAGCCATATGGCACATCATTAGAGACAATAGACGGTATTGATGTTTGTCCCATCTCTAGGTGGACCTACATACTAAAAATCAGGTTGATTAGTTATTTCTAACCTTTAGATTTGAGTACCAAATAATGCTAGATATCTCATAGTTAAAAATCAACCCATAAAAAGACACAAATCCAATGGGTACAAATCACTAATACCGTATGGATATTTTTTCCCATCCCTAGGTGGACCTACATACTAAAAATAAGGCTGATTGGTTATTTATAAGCTTTAGATCTTCATACCCCAACTAATGTGAGAAATCCCACGGTTAAAAATCAACCCACAATACACCAATCCAACGGTTAGTTATATCCCCGGTGGACCTACAAACTAAAATTAGGCTGATTAGTTATCCCTCAACTTGGATCACTGATTAGGCTGATTTTTGGTTTGCAAACATCCATACGGTTAGAGCCTCAAATAGTGTGCCACGTGGCTCGTTTAAAGTGTAAACGTTTAGGGGACAACCATTTTTGACAACCATTTGGTGTACCCACATAGAAGGTGAATCAACGGCTGATTTTTGATGAGGATGGTCTCTATGGTGAGGAGATCATCCTCACAAAAATTCAAATCATTCCAATAATCGTAGACTGGTTTAGAAGTTGAAGAATTATGGACTGTCCATTTTTACCATTTAACTTGAAAACCACATTTTATGGGGTTAGAAATTTCAGAATGGGCTGATTTTTTGTTGGGGTGATCTCCTCACCAGAAATCAGACATTGATTCATCTCGTATGTCGGTACACCAAAATGGTTGTAAAAAATGGTTGTCCCCCGAACCCGACCCTTATATTATATATCTATAGATTATACAATCTAACTATAACTTATAACATTATATATTAGTATATAGTATATAGTATATAGTATATACTTTATAACTATAAGTTATAATATAAATATAACTATAAGTTATATTAAGTTATAGCTATATGTATGATGTATTTGTTCATATATTATAACTATATGTATTTGTCGATATATTATAAGTATACTAAATTATAACAATAAGTCCAACCCAAGTCCGAAAACGAACCCCGAAACCCAAGCTTGATACACAAACCCAACCCAAGCCCGATACACAAGCCCCAAACCCAACCCAAAACCCATTAAAAATAACCCACGGCCCGGCCCGGCCCGCGGACCAGCCCATTGGTCCGACCCTAGACCGGGCCACGAGCTAGGCCTAGGTTTTGAAAATTTTTGGAGCCCAGCCTGAGTTGCCGGCGGGCTTGATTGGCCCGGTCCGATGGCAGCCCGACTCGAGCCCGTCTTGATGGGCCAAATTGCCACACTTAGTTTATACGTCCACCTAGGGATGCGTGTAAGAGTTGGAGCTCGATAAAAATTATGTCGAATCTCTCTGTCTGGAAATATAATTCCAGGAATTAGAAGTTTCTTCTCCCCCCTAAAACTTCTAAAACTTCTAATTCCGAGAAAATCACGGAATTTGAAATATAATTCCTAGAATTCGGTCATCCCAAACACTGAGATTTGTGATTCCAAGAATCATAAATCCAAATCCGGCTCAATTCCGAGTTACCAAACAGACCCTTATAGTAATCAGAAATTCTCACCATTTTGAATGACCCTAATCATCTGATCAAGAGCTTTCTTTTGATTGGTGGGGTCCAATGTGAAACTTCCGCATTAAGAAAAGACATGGGACATTTTTAACGGCCACGATGTCAGGATACTATTGTAAATAAATATAGTCTCGTGCATATATTTGGTATGACCATAATTAGTAATTCGATAATAAGGGGTTTGTCATTCTAATTAAACTTTCTTAAAAATTTGGCAATAAAAAACAACCAAAGGTAGCCCAAAACATTATATTTATGACCAACAAGGTCCGTCATTTTCGCTAATCAATTAATGGACGATATTGCTTACAATAAAAAAAATTAATGGACGATATTCTTCATCTTCTTTGTTCGAAAATATAAATTTATGATAAACGACAGAAGTCTGTCATTTTTAGAACCACTCGGTCCACTCCTTTAGATAAACAATCGTTTATGTGATTTGTACAAACATACCCCCAACATACCCCCTCTTCATCTTCTTTCCTAAATATCTTCTCTCTCTGTTCCCTTTATTGGTGACCCTAGTTGTTAAGTTCGGATACCGGGAAAAATTCGAGAAGGCAAAAGTTCGAGTATAATTCGGTTATGGTCTAAAAATTCGCCAATAAAAATTCAGTCAAAAATTCGAAGAACGGTAAAAGTTCGCAACTGTATTCATTCGTGTTTCATTCGGTTATGATCCAAAAATTCGATGTTAAAAATTCGGACATTGGAACCAATGTTGTTTTTCACCCATGGGTTTGTTCATGAAGTTTGTAATGAAAAAATTTCTAAAATCCAACGACTACAAAATACCTATCAGGCTAGTTCTTGGCTTGTAGGTTCACAAGTGATGAATCCATTCATAGGATCAATGAACCTAAAAATATTTAGCATAACAAACACATGAGACTAATGAGATCTCGAGACTAAGTATTAGTGACCAAACACCTCAAGTTTCCTCTTTGTAAAAAAATTAAAAAAAGCTTCTTATTAAAAAATTTATATTTAAGTATTCCTTGAAACTAGCTGTGTCCTTATTACAAACATCTCAGATGTACCTTATAATATTATATTGAATATTTATGTCCATTGAGATAACTTTGGATGCCCAAACACATGCAAATATGCATTAGGGTGGAGACGATGAGGAACGTGAATTCGAAAATGAAATTAGAGTTTTTTTTTTTTTTTTTTTAAACTCTATTTTCTAGCCGAATTAATGGGCCGAATTAATCGTCTACCCGAATAAAACACGTTTTAATTGCATGGCCTTAATTATTCGCGAATAAATCTGAATTTTTGAATTGTTCGGCCGAATAATTCATTTTGCCTTATAAAACGAATTGTTCGCGAATTATTCGCGAATAATTCGTGAACTTGGCAACTAGGTTGGTGACACTGCCCTCGGCCCTCGTTTTCTAATCTCTACTCTCTCTCTCTCTCTCTCTCTCTCTCTCACTCTCACGCACACAACAAATGTGCATGGTTGCTAGGGTTTGTTGCTATCTTCTTCATCCCTTCTCCTTTACTTATCTGAATTAAATTTTGATCTCCATCACCACTTGTTTTGATTGCAGGATCAATCAAATTTTTTTCTTTTTTTGCTAAGTTCAGAATCAGCCGTTGATTCATCTTCTATGTGGATATGCCAAAATGGTTGTCCCCCCATCCTAACCCTAAAGAAAATGATAAACTAAAAGGATCGGAGAGAGATGAATATGAAAAAAACAAACCCAAAAAGAGAGAAAAGGTTCAATTACCAGCCATTCACTCTCCGTCTCTCATGTATACAGCGCCACTTTTATTGATTTGTCTTGCGGAAGCAAATTAACAATCAACAACTATGGAAACTTGTAGGTAGGCAAGTGAACATAGTGGAAGTTTCTGGCTGGAGACCAAGGCCCACTTGGATTTGGAAAGTTGCGTGACACATGGTTATGGTTTGTGGAGAATTGTCCATCGTGATCATAGGGAAAAGGATATACATGGTTATGGTTTGTGGAGAATTGTCCATCGTGATCATAGGAAAAAGGATATACATGGTTATGGTTTGTGGAGAATTGTCCATCATGATCATAGGGAAAATGATATACATGGTTATGGTTTGTGGAGAATTGTCCATCGTGAACATAGGGAAAAGGATATACATGGTTATGGTTTGTGGAGAATTGTCCATCGTGATCATAGGAAAAATGATATACATGGTTATGGTTTGTGGAGAATTGTCCATCGTGGAGAATTGTCCATCGTGATCATAGGAAAAAGGATATACATGGTTATGGTTTGTGGAGAATTGTCCATCGTGATCATAGGGAAAAGGATATACATGGTTATGGTTTGTGGAGAATTGTCCATCATGATCATAGGGAAAAGGATATACATGGTTATGGTTTGTGGAGAATTGTCCATCGTGATCATAGGGAAAAGGATATACAGAGAAATGGAATGCTGATTTGCGTGATGCCCTCTTGTTCAAAGCTATGTCCGAGTAAAATTTCCCCGGGAAGTTGGACACCAACCAAGCAACCAAAAATTTTAGATGAAGATGACTTTGATACTTAGTGCAATTTTTTTGGGCCCACCCCACGCCAACTTGCCGTGTTCGTTGCACAACCCCGACCATCTCTTATTGAATTGATCGATCTTTCTAAGTTGAAAGACAATAGACGGGAAGGGATCAAGGATGCATTCTAGATGTCCTCCACCCACAAACATTACCAACTGAGCAAGCTGGCACCTTCTAAATTAACTTCTCCACACTACCAACTCCCAAGGTTGAGACTATTGATGGTCATCGAGAATTCCACCTTACAAATCCCAAAGACAACCACAGAATTTCAAAGAACATCTAAGTGGTTTGAATAGAACTTTGCTAACCGGTGCTGGTCAGCAAAGTTGCTGACCACCCAAATACGAGACACGTGCACACTCTTAGAGCATGTGGCCAATCCCTAGGTACAGACCAATAATCAGCGTGATTAATGATTTCGAACCTTATAATCATACTATTACCCGAAATAATGGTCAATATATATATGATACTTAAATTTAACGGTTAAAAATCAACCCATGAAAACGATTCCAATCCAACGCTTAGAAATCTCTAATTAGGCTAATTCTTGGTCTGTTTGTCCATATAGGGTTGGGCCAAAAATCCAGACGGTCAGAAATCAGAAATCGGTATGAAATGTCACACGTCTCATTATGTTGGATACTCGATCACAAATATCCAGTCCCTCCTTAAACCAGACTAAAACCATTTTTATTCTTTAAACGTCTCTTGGTTGACAAAACATGTTTAAATATTAATATTTGGTTGATGCCAAAGTCAAACAGATTAGTTCTCCTCTCTCTCTTATCTTATAAGAGGTTGATCATAAAGGTTTAAAACATGGATGAGATCTTCCCATTCATCTCATGTGAACGATCAGATCTTCCCCTCTTATCCCCCAAGCCACTACAATATCTCTTCCTCGTACGTGTGCAATAAAGAGTGGCTGAGATAATCGGTGATCAGATACTTAGCCCAAGTCATTTCATTTTAGCTTTACTTTCACGATCCAATACCATTTGGACTCTCCTTTCCACTCGAAGGCACCCCATTTTTGCAAACGCTTTGTCGAGAGCGCCGTGGGCACGGTCAATTTCCCACATCCCACGTCTACTCTTAATGCCAAAGTTTCGAGTAGAACTTTGCTGACCAACTTCCGTTGCAAAGCTGCTGACTGACCACAATATGAGCAACGTTTCATACTCGCAGAGGATGCTGACCAAATGGATGTTTTGGCCAAACCCTGGGTGGACCTACAAACCAAAAAATCAGCCTGGTTAGCCTTTTTAAACCGTTTGGATCTTTGTACCCCAAATAATGGCCAATAATGCTCAAATTCAACGGTTAAATATATCAATCCATGAAAACAACAACAATTGGCTAATCTTTGGTCTGCATGTCCATCTAGGGTTGGGCCAAACATCCATATGGTCAGAAATCTCTAAGAATTATTTTCTGGGCGTTTTAACGGTACATAACGTAGTAGGGGAGGTCCAAATCCGTTATAACAGCCGTTATTTTAGTTATAGCGGTCGTTTTTTAAACAATGATCGGTGATCTTAACCATCTAATTAGTGAATTTTTGCCCAATGATTTTGGACAGTTGCCCTTATTTTCTTTAACTATCAAATTGATCCGACGACACTCGCGCCTAACATGTTACTGGGGCTGGGATGGATGATCATATCCCAAGTCGAACCCTTTCATTTGTCGTTAGATCGATGAAAAGGGGTAAGGGTATCAATGATAGATTGCCCCTTAGATCAATCCCTTTACGAAGAAAAAGAGTTTAGACCTTGAAGTCCTCCATCCAAACTCCAAGACTTAATATTTTAGTGCTTTGACTTTAAATTTGAAGTCTACAATTCTACGTATAATATTCAAGCTTTCGAGAGGCCGGCAATCTAACCATCTAATCAGTGAATTTTCATGTCGTTAGATTGCCGGCCTCTCGAAAGCTTGAATATTATACGTAGAATTGTAGACTTCAAATTTAAAGTCAAAGCACTAAAATATTAAGTCTTTGGAGTTTGGATGGAGGACTTCAAGGTCTAAACTCTTTTTCTTCTTAAAGGGAAGAAGAAGATACAGTGATACACAGAGAGCTATCTTCCCAGTTCCCATGGCTATCATCTTTCTGCTGCTCCTCCTCTCTGCATTTTCTACAATTACAGCTCAACAAAAAACCACCAACATAAGCTTAGGCTCCTCCCTCTCCCCCACCACCAACCCCACTTCATGGCTTTCACCCTCCGGCCAATTCGCTTTTGGTTTCTACCCACAAGGAGACGGCTTTGCAATAGGAATCTGGTTTGCCAGAATTCCTCGAAAAACAGTTGTTTGGACAGCAAACCGAGATGACCCACCAGTCTCTAGCAATGCTACGTTGCTCTTGACTAATGATGGTAGGCTCATCCTACGATCTGCCCAAGCCGATCACGAAGGTAAATCTATCTTCGATCTTCCTGGCTCTGTTTCCTCGGCTTCCATGCTCAACTCAGGCAATTTCGTCCTCTATAATTCCTATTCAGAGATCATATGGCAGAGTTTTGATTCCCCGACCGACACCATTCTACAAGGCCAGCCTCTCTTGGCCGGGAAAGAGCTGGTATCTAGCGTCTCAGAAACCAATCGTTCTACGGGAAGGTTTCGTCTCAAGATGCAGCACGACGGCAACCTCGTCCAGTACTCGGTAGGAGCTCCTGACGACAAACCCTACGCTTATTGGGGTGCAGGTACAGGCGGTGTAGGAGACAACGTGACGTTAAATTTTGACGACGACGGCCACCTGTACTTGCTCAATAGCTCTGGTTCCAATATAAAGAATGTGAACTATGGTGGGTTTCCTTCCAATGGAACGATTTTCTACCGCCTGACGATCGATTTGGACGGAATCTTCCGGTTGTATTCAAATAGTTTACATGGGAATGGCAATTGGTCAATGAAATGGTCATCATCAAACAATAAGTGTGACCCTAAGGGCCTATGTGGTCTAAATCAGTATTGCATTCTCATGGATCAAGAACCTAATTGTCGATGTCTTCCTGGTTTCGATTTCGTTGACCCGGGTCAACCATTGCGAGGCTGTGAGAGAAACTTCAGTGTTGAAGGTTGTAGAAACAAGAAAGAAGAAGACATCACAGACACCATGTATGCTTTGGAGAATACCGTATGTGAAGATAATGCATATTCCATTTTATCGTTCATGACCCAAGAAAATTGTGAACAGTCATGTTTGGAGGATTGTTACTGTGAGGCAGCACTGTTTCAGAACCAAGATTGCAGAAAACAGAAGCTTCCATTGAGATTTGGGAAAAGGGAACTTAGTGATGGAGGAGCCATGACATTCGTCAAGGTGGGTATTGGAAGCATGGTGGACACTAACAATACCTTTACAAGAACAAGAGAAGTAGACAAAGAAAGCAAGCAAGAGCTCCCAATTGTCCTTCTAATTGTTAGTGTTGCATTTGTTACTTGTGCATTCATTGTCCTAGCAATCTCAGGTGTTCTAATATACAGACATCGTGTTTGGGTATATAATAGGATCTCAAATCAGGGGAACGATGGATTGATTGAGGAGATATCTCTTCGATCATTTACTTATGCCGAGCTCGAGAAGGCGACAAACAGTTTCAAGGAAGAGGTGGGTAGGGGAGCTTCTGGGACAGTTTTTAAAGGGGTCCTATGGAACGGACAGAGGGTCGTCGCTGTCAAGAGACTGGAGGGAGTAGTGGAAGGAGAAAGGGAGTTTCGGACTGAAATGAGAGTGATCGGGAGAACCCATCACAGAAACCTTGTTCGATTGCTTGGTTATTGCCATGATGGCACTAATAGGCTTCTGGTATACGAGTTCATGAGCAACGGATCACTTGCAGATTTCATCTTCGGACCCAAAATATGCTCAAGTTGGGATGATAGAGTGAGAATTTCTCTAGACATAGCTAGAGGTATCCTCTATTTGCACGAAGAGTGTGAGACACAGATCATCCACTGCGACATAAAGCCTCAAAACATACTAATGGACGAGTACCTGTGCACAAAGATTGCCGACTTCGGATTGGCAAAGCTGTTGAAGCCAGAGCAAACGAGGACCTTCACTGGAATCAGAGGCACGAGAGGTTATGTTGCACCCGAGTGGCACCGAAATTTGCCCGTAACAGTGAAGGCAGACGTGTACAGCTTTGGGATTGTGTTATTGGAGATCATATGTTGTCGAAAGAATGTTGATATGGAACTTCCGGAGGATGAAATTGTTCTTGTTGATTGGGTATACGACAGTTTCGAGAATGGTCAGCTTGGTAAGTTGGTGAGTGATGAAGATGTTGATCAGAGAAGATTGGAGAGGATGATAAGAGTGGCACTTTGGTGTATCCAAGATGAGCCGTCACTCCGTCCTTCAATGAAGAAGGTAGTCTTGATGTTGGAAGGGACTATAGACATTCATGTTCCTCCTAGTCCTAATTCTTTCCTTAGTGCCGTCTAGAGTGAAGACCATCTTTTTTTTTTCTGTTTTTTTTATAAGCGCCCATATCAAGAACATGTTAGCTAGACTTGTATTATTGAGTCTTATGCCTTTGTGTTTTAAGACCCAAATGTTGCAACTTTTGAGATCAAGGATTTGATCAATTGAGTGATCGATTGATCAACAATGGGTATTCCTAAATGTTAGTTTGTTATGTTTTTTCCCTGGGTTGTACTTGTTCAAGGATGCTTAATAAAAAATATATTGAGAACTATCTTGTGTAATGTTTTCCGAGGTCCTTTTCTCCCTAATCTCCATCTCTACTAGTATAAATGTCGCTGACCCCTTTAAGCCGTTAGCCAATCTTGAGCTCTCCTGGTCTTACATCTTTCATTTTTTAAACTTCCTTGTAATACTGAAAACAGAGCGGAAAAGAGAACAAAGCGAGAGTATTTTAATCTTTTAAAATAAAGTATTTTATTGTCAAAGTTGAGTGGCTCACGAGGAGACTGAGGGCAACTTTTCATTCCCCCAAAAAACCGGTGTTTTTCCTATCCACTTACGTCCCGTCTCTCTCTCCCCCGTACGTTATGATTTCAGTAAGGTAAATTTTATTGACACCCCAAAGTTTATCAAGGGAACCCAAGTTATAAGGGCGCCCAACCCATTTTAAAAACAAAAAATGGGCACCCCATTGCTTAAAGGCACCCCACTCATCCATTAAAAAAGCTTAGGATTTTTCTTCCTCCAAACTGTACTCCTAGTCCTACCCCTTCTTCTCCTTCGTCGACACCGGCAACGTTGTCCGACAACATTACAGCGTCCGGTGAAACTGTCTAGTGATACTACACCGTTCGGCCTCCATTCCGGTGAGTTTTACTTTTTTTTTTTTTTTTAGTTTGATTTCTCCATTCCGTCCAATAGTTCCCCATTTTCTTAATTGTTTTTGAGTCTTATCATCTAAAAAGTCAAAACTCAACCATAATTATTGAATTTTTTTGTCAATTTTTTCCAACCATTCTCTTATTCCGGTGTCTTTCACTTTTTTTCCAACTATTTTCACTTCCCTTCTTCGGCACAGATTCTAAAAATCCAACGACGGTGATAGCGCTGAGGTGGCATTTACTTTTAGCCAAAGCAAAACCACCGTTGGATTCTTTGAATTCACGCCGAAGAAGGGAAGTAAAAATGGTAAGTCAAAAAACGAAGTCATGGTGTTTGATAAAATGCCTCAAAGGGTTTGGTTGGATCTGACCGAAATTACTGAACAGGTTTGGTTGGATCCAACCGACATTAAGAAAAACTCAGACTAATTATTAGTTGGATCCAATCGAAATTATGATGATGGCTTTAGTTGGATCCAATTGTCGTCTGTTAATAAAATTTGAATTAGTTTTTTTTTCTATTTCTAACATGACAATGGCTGTTCTCCTTATTAGGTTACAATAGTGGGAAGAAATCCTATCGAGCCACTTGCTCTTGATGCACAAAAAAAATGACACGCTCCCATGGCATTGCATAGAAAGCGTTTTAGGGAAGCCCAAGAGAAGTCGTCAATAAACAGAGAGACAAATCCATGACATCTTGTGGTCCAAAACTCAGCCAGCAGCTCACCCAGCAAATCCAGCAACTCCACCAGCAGATCCACGAAAAAGAAGAGGAAAAGAAAGAAAAAAAAAAATAGAATTGTGGAGGTTTGTAAGCCTTTTTTGAGGCATAAGTGTCATAAACTTATTGAGGCCTGTGAGCCTTTTTTGAGGCATAAGTATCATAAATTCTGTTATTTTTTAGGCATATGTGCCATAGACTTATTAAGGCATGTGAACATTTTTTTATTGTTCAACTTATTGGATCATTATCTTTTTTGTTAAATGTTCCATGTAATATGATCAATTCAGGTAAAATATTCCAAACAAAAAAATAACAGATTCATTAAGTTTTTCTTAGTATCGGTAGGATACAATTGAAATTTACAAACTCATGTTAGTTGGATCCTACTGAAGTTGTATCAGCAATTTCAGTTGGATATCAACGTCAGAGAGTATCGGTTGTATGCAACTAACACAGTTTCTCTATCCCCCTTCTACAGCTTGAGTTTTTCTTAGTGTCGGTTGGATCAAACTGACAAATGGAAAGAAACTTTAGTTGGATCCAACTAAAATGGACGAAGCAATGTTAGTGTCAAACAACCGACACTATGATTTATAAGCGTTTATGCAGTATGCAAAAAAATAAAGAAGAGACGTCGGCGATGGCGAAATTAGCTGTCTTACCAGTGAAGAAGCTGTTTGTGGAAGTTTCTCTTCCACTTGAGTTAATTTTTTCAATATTTTCCGTCGATTTAGGTGAACTTTTCACTTCTTTTTTTTTTAGGTTTTCTACAATTTCAACCATGCTTTTCGTCTATAGGGCAAAGATGCCGATGATGGCCAAGTTAACTATCTTACCAATGAAGGAGATTGAAAGTAGGGTTTTTTCGCGTCGTCAGTTTAAAAACCCTAAAATCAACAATGTGTAAAATTTATCTGGTTTTAACCTGTAAAATAATGAGATCTGCATAGTGATAGCTGTCGGATGTCGATCGGCACTCGGTGTGAATTAGTGCAATAAAAAATTAAAATTGACAAATAACTACAGTGAAAAATGATAAGAATGGTGGAAAGTTGAGAAGGAGGAGTCGAGATTAAAAATATATATTTTTTAAGAGATCCTATAACACAATCAATCAAATAGAAATTTAATCTAAGAGTGGTACAAGAACAAAACAAATAAAGCATTAAAGTTATTCTAGAAAGTTGTAAAACAAAATTGGGATTGAGAGAAGGGTAAGGAATCAAGACATACGATAGACATGGATCTTCCAAATGTGGAGAGAGTCGTTGTCATCCGATATCTTCCCGATCTGGAAAACCCTAGACGATCATCATCTAAGACTCGTCCCATGAGTTTAGGGTTTAGAGAGAGTTGAGAGAGAAAATTAGAAAGATCAAACTTCATTAATCAACTTAAAATGTAACTACAACTTATCAAAATAACTAACTAGAAAGCATAGTAAAAAGATGAGAGATGTTGAGAGAGAAAGAGAGATAGAGAGATCTAGAGAGAGAAAGTGAGAAAGAGTTAGAAAGAAGATAGACTGTCAAACCCAATGCGCCATAGGGTTCTCAAGTTGGGAGAGAAAAAGAGAAAGAATGTAGAGAGAGAGAGTTAGAGAGAGAAACTAAGGGGAAAAAAGAGAAAGTGAGAGAATTAACTTTAGCACACTTACACGGAGTTGCATTGCCCAAGTGTGGCCATGGTTATGGGGTGAACCTTGAGAAGATCGGGCATGCAATGCTGTCACGCCCTGGATCTGGGCACCCAAATCGAATCCAAATGCCTATAGATCAGCCAATTTATCCAAGATCTAGGGTGTGATAAAAATAAAATGTTCAAAAAAATAAAGAACACCAAGAATCAGGGTCGTGATTGATGAAGAATAGTTCAGATACAATAGTCAAAATAATGTGGAAGAGTAAACAAGTTATTATGGTGAAATAACCCAAGGTCAAAATTAAAGTCAAACATTTAATTTTTGTTAAAATCAATAATTAGGGTCTCTATAATTACCTAAAATTTATATCGAATATCTTTTGTGAAAGCCCTTAAGCCAAAACACTCATTTAATATAGTTTTAAAATTTAATGTTCGCGGTTCAAAGAAAAACAGTCAAGTTTTGGTCAACATTCAAAGTATGTTAAAAAATTATTTACTTCAAGGGTTTTATTCTAAAAAGCATAAGAAACAATTTTAACGAAGGAACTTCGGCCAAAAATTATATTTTATAATTCTTTTAGTAGTTTTACAATTATTTGTAGTAACTGTCGGGCGTATTTTGGCAACACACGAGACTAGGAGCGTTGGTGTTACAAGTAGGTGTTATGTGATGGTACGATTGTTGGTCTCGGGTAGTTCTCTTATAGGGCGATCATTGGGACAAAGAAGATTGATATCTTTTCTTCAAAGAAGCACAAGTCCATGCGAATGGCATCCATTTCATACAGCAGAACTTGACTGAACTGTCCTTCACTAACATCGTCATTCTGAACAACCACAAACATAATAGGGTGTTGATTGATTAATGTTGCTTCCAGTTCGTCATTCCCCAAGAAGGTAATCTTAATATAGTAATGCTGAATGGGTCCCTCTGCCTGTCACACTGAGGGATTGAGGAATGTCCAAAGTGTATCCAACGGTTTCAAACATTGATAAGTGGAGTCGTCTTCTTCTCAAACGGTCTCAAAGGGGAGTGATTCAATTAGTCATTGATTAGTCCGTGATTATCTTTTGGTGTCCTATTTTAAACAATGGAAAGAAGATCTCCAGATCTCAATAACATAAATAAGTTCATTAAAACAATGTGACAGAAACGTCTATGCGACTGGACAACTCCATAACATTTTAGGTACCGGGCCCTTAACCGTTTTCCTACCCCGAATGGAATCCCCTGGACCCACAAAGGAGAGGCTTGTTCTCTTGCTTCAGTCCATTCCCCTCAAGACGGGGAATATGTCAATCAGACACTAGTCGTGTAGTAACTTGGCATAGAGTCCTTAGAAGAGGAACATCTACCCGGTACAGTTCATTAGGGATTACCTTTTTACTGGCATTGTATAGGATATCTGAACTTGAGATTCTGTATTTCTTCGGTAAATCACTTACATATTGAAGGAAAATACTAAGTCAAATTCTAGATGAATTTCGATAGAGTATAGCTTTATCAAAAAAATAATAGAAGATCTCTTTTTTCTGTCTCCAGAGTCCTCTATTTATAGAGTTCTGGGGAGGGGTCTGCACATGTTGCAAACTCACCTTTATAAGGAAAAATGATTAAAATAATGAAAAAATACAAACAATCTTAGAAAATTAACTACATACGGTTGTGTAGTTAATAGTACTACATAACCGTATGGCACTAACTCTGGCAGGTTCTGCACCCTTTTCGAGAAAAATGGCACATGTGCTTTTCTGGACAAATGAGAGATCTCCCTGAAAACCTAATTGCATACGGTTGTGTAGGAGGTCATACATAACTGTATATCATTACTTTTTGAATCCCCTGCACACATCTCGAAGAAAATGGTATGGGTACTTTTTTGGGGATATGAAGGGTATTTTTGGAAATGTAATTGCATACGGTTGTGTAGGAGGAGGTCCTACACAACCGTATGTGAATAGTTTTTCATCATAATGCACGGATCTCGAGAAAAATGGCACATGTGCTTTTTCTCATTTTTGATCGTAGATCTTCCAGATTTGACTAAATTTTGAATAAATTGAGGTCAATGAGACGGATTGAGTGGCTGAAATCTAACCGTTCACATTAGATCGATGGATTTGATCTCAACCACTCTTTATCTAACCGTCCACATTAGATGGATGGATAACTAAGATAATACAACTGAGGTGGCTCGTGCCCGCGGCACTTTCCGGCAAAGTGTTTGTCAAAATCGGGTGGGAGTTGATCTCAGCCATCGATATGAAGCATAGTGGATCTCAGCCACTCATTATTGAAGCCATATAAGATAAGAGGGGTATAAGACAACCACTATCACTTGTTATATAGATAGTGGGTGGCCAGTACCCACGGCACTCTCCAACAAAGCGTTTGTCAAAATTGGGTGTGAATGGCTAAGATCCACCATCTATTTGAGGGATAAGATCTCAGCCCTTCTTTGTCTAAATAGATAAAAGGGGGTATAAGTGGGGAGACAACTTCCCTGTTTTGTTATATAGACTAGTAGGTGCCCTGTGCCATTGGCACTCCTCGACAAAGAATTTTCCAAAATCAGGTGAGTGGCGGAGATCCACCGTCCATTTGGGGATTAGAGGAGGTATAAGTAGGGAGACAACCAATGTGTTTTGTTATATAGAATAGTAAATGGCCCATGCCCACGGCACTCTCCGACAAAAGCGTTTGTAAAAATTGGGTGCCTTCGGCAATCAAACAGTATAACGGACTGGGGCGTTACCGTTTTTTCCATTACAACGTCTGCTATAACGGATTGTAACGCACAGAGGGAGAAATAGTAAAATAACAGAAATAACAAAAAATAACGGTGTTGACACTACCAAAAAAACAGTTTTTCCCGGCGGCTCAAAACTGCAAGCGAAGGCTCATAGATAAAAGTCCAACACTGGCGATTTATTTACTGCCAGGGAAATCCTAACACCGACAGTTATAATCTGTCGGTATATTAGTTTTAGCGGCGGATTATAACCGTCGATTATAGTCGTTCCCCGACGGCTAGATAAACCGCCGGTGTTGACCTTTAACCTACGCCGTCGGCAAATTTCCAGCAGATATGCGTCGGTCTATAGCCGCCGGTGAAAGTTTAACACCGGCAAAATCTAATCGAAATTACAAAAAAAATGTGCGTCATTTTTTGGAATATAATTATTTTTTTAAAATGCTCTATTGGTGCCATTTTACCCAACCTGATAAAACAAACAAAAAACTAACAATTGATAAATAACAAACAAAATATCCCATTGACTTCCATGACAACTAACTTAAATCATCTGCCCATTATTATAATTCTCAAATAGATCAAAGAAAAATTACATTGCACAATCGATTAAAAAGAAAAGAAGTTGGAGCCTAATATTATGGTGTGCACAAAAGAATTATTTATTTTCTGATAAGTCTGACAAGAAGCATATCCTATACACTGATTTGGCAGTTGGAAGAAAAGAGAAACTTTAACTTGTGAAAGAATTGAATCTTGTACTGGATGATGGTACTTGGAAGGAATCTCCAAGATTGTTGGAATCTGCTTGTTGTAGCTATCAACTAGAAACCTTATAATGTTTGCAACCTGAAAAAAAAACACATTCAAATTAGTATTTTTAAAACAGTAGCACTCAAATTTTGACCAAATATCTAGCGTTTCCACATAAGCTAACCTTATTCACACTAAAACAGGTGGGACTCATACAAAGACTAATAAGATTACAAACGAACATGACGAGGCTGAGAGACAAAGTGTGCTTAGGCCTTGTGTGGTTTTGAACAAGTGGTTTTCTGAAAATAACATTCCACAGAAAATCAAGTTGGTGCACTGCAAATGTTTTTAAGTACCAATTCTAATGATTCTTACTTTGAAGGAAGGCAAACAAGAACTGATAGCGTGAACTGTCACTCTCTCATTTAAGTATCAATTCTAAAGTTTTTTAATATGAAGGCAAATAAGAACTGAAAGTATGAACTGTCACCCTCTCATTGAGTATCAATTCTTAAGTTTCTTAATTTGAAGGCAAACATTAACGAAAATCATGAAATGTCAGAGAATTATAAGCTCCATCTAATTACGTTGCAAACAGGCTTTTAGTTCCCATAAAACAAGAAGGAATCATATTCCCTTCACAAAAGAAACTATTTCTTCGGAAAGGACTTACTTGGTCACTCTCATTATCCAAAACATTCAATGACATCCTACTAAATATTTTACCCGCACCCAACCTCCTGCTAATGCCACTCTAATACTATATTCCTTATCCAAAATACTCCTATCAATATCATCCACACATGAACTTAGAATAAATATTATGTTGAGAACATGTTCTTTTTCCAAACACAAGTAAAAGTTGAATGGGAAGGAGTGTAAGCTGCAATATTAGATGTGAGAATGGGAGAATTTTTCTTTAATCTTCAACTCTTATGCTTCAAACATCCCAAATGAGTGTACAATTAGCTTATGCTACTTTTTTTTGGACCCTAGTGATATGTGAAAAGTCATAACAGGAGATTCAAAGGCTTTGTCTTAAAGAAATGGAAAGTCTGCAAATTTACAGGGGATTTCAAAAACATATAAAAAATGAAAGGCTCTTCTACTAATGTCAGCACCAAAAAAAGAAACATATATCAATAGTGCTAAAGGGAGTTCAGGTATCAAGAAGCAAGAAGAAGAGCAACAGCAAAATACAAAATGGTTGTCATCCAATAAAAAATATCTTTAACCTATTGGTTAGGTTAATTTGATTTGGCTGATTTTTAGGCAAGGACCAATCCTAGAAAGGCCCATAAACTGTATGTTCTATAAATTCATATAAAAGTTGTTTTGCTATAGTAGCTTTCAGAACCATGGAAAAACAAGTACTTCAAATTCTGTAGGCCATATATATTTGCATATGGCATATCATCACTCACTACCAGTCCACTTGGCATTCACCATACAATACACATGGCCCAAGTGCAAGTAGGCAGGTTGCACCACTCACTAATCCAACCTGGGAGATCTCCAAGACTGAAGTTCCACCCAAGAGATAACAATTACTACTGTAACCATTTAATCAAATGCTTTTCAGCAGATTTTCTACTCATAGCACAAGAGTAAGAAGAAGCATAAAAACACAACAAATTGATAGTGAAATGAATATTACCACGCAACACGCAGCAAGACAAATCTTAGTAATATCTTGTGTTTGCAAAAGGAAATGTGAAGGATCAACCAAAGAATAAATTATCAGAATCTGAACCTAAAGTAAAGTCACTTTGTCCAACTTTGCTAGAAGTCCCACAGTTACATTAGGGCCTCCAGCACTATCTTCTATGTAGTTTAGATCTGCCCAACCAAGAGTAATATATTTCCCGAGCATGTTCAATGTAAGGAGGCAAAAATATCATTGTGACTAATTATTTACCCCTTTTCTAGAAGCACCCATGATAAGATTTGGCCAAACTTCAATTTCCATAAGCACGATTGCATTTGGGTTTCAATTCCTAAGGAAACCATCCATTACATTGCAAGTTAAAAGCACATTTCTGTGAAGTTGGAACAAGACATAAATAGAACAACAGTTACATTGCAAGTTAAAGCACATTTTTGTGAAGTTGGAACATTCCAATTGAGTAAAAAGTGATTTAAATTTGTTCGGTTGTTGAAGTGAATACCAACCCCAACCCCAAGGTTGAGTGCGTGTGGCTAGGAGTCCACTCCAAAAAGTAGGAGGTTCTGAGTTCAACTCTCCTTGAGGCCACCCCCCTGGAAAGAGTAGGGTAATAAGTGGCTCAGTCCACATTAATTAACTCTCCCAGTACACTCCGGCATGTGTGGAAGGGTGACTATCGTGCCTCGGGGGACAAGTCAGGGTGGACTGGTCGAGTGCTCTAAGAGGCCAGGATATACCCACTGTTTCAGAAAAAAAAAGTGCATAACCTACATAACAATCCAAGGGCAAATATTGAAACCAAAAATAGCAACCAATGAATGATCTGACCTTTATGGTTCTAAAATATATTGGAGTAACATAAAACTCACTCAACAATCAATCGTTAAAGCAATAGGAGCTTTCCATAACAAGCTAGATAGATCTTGGTGGAATGTATCAGCAAAAATGTGATACCACAACATACAGTCCTTAGGCATTTCAACGCATATATAGATGTGTATAAAGGTAATGCATTGCTAAAAATTCAGAGATGAGGTGCAAGGAATTTAAAGTGAAATAAAATTTTTATTAGAGGAAGAAATTTCATGTCAATTATTTTGAATAGATATATCAGAGTGGGGGCTCATTAATGATAACAATGTTCAAGTACCAGAAAGGTTGAACAGTCCTCTTTATATCATGCACATCACTCATGTCATATGCTAATCTTGGCAGTTCTTGACACCATTTGCATTTAGTCTATCAGATTACTCACCATTTGATTCCAGACCTAGATATGAGCTATAGTAGTTAATATTTCATCTTTGTTAAAGTGGAGGACATTCTTGGCCAGATTAGGCTGGTTGCACATTCCACGATCTAAACACTATGGGAAACTAGCTTATCTCATATGTAACATGAGTGGGGCTGGCAGCACAAATCCCTTTCCTCCATTCAAACACAAATCAGAACTATATGTATGCACATTCTTTTTAATTTTACTTTGGCATTTGACCGGCATCATAAAATTCATAACCAAACACCTCCTGAAGGATCAAGTATGGGTCTAAGCCATATTAGGTAGTTTTGATACAGTTAACAACCCAACCCGTAATTAGTACTCCTGTGCAACACACTAGTCCCTGTATCAGATCATACCAAGGTATATCCCTTGAAGATGATGCATCCAAAGATCAGAGTGTCATTGGATTCATTCAACCCGATCAATTTTTGTCACTGGTGAGACCTATCAATGGTCGGGTCCAGCTCCATCTCTTCTAAGCCTCAAGGCTCAAGTAGTTTTAGAAATTATGGGAATCAAATACAACTCATAAACAATTATTATACTAGGTTCATACACTTTATAAATAAGAACAAGAGTGAGACACGCTTTTACAACTTAGTGTTTTTTGTGACTTTCTTCATAACCATTCATCATAATAAAAATAGCAAGGTCTGGATGATTTCTATTGGTGACACACATCAAATAGAAGTATCAAGCGCATGGAATAAACCCATGTGGACAAAATGTGTCATAACCTCTCTTGTTGACTTTGTTGCTCTTATAATCTTCCGATCACTTTATGGGACTAGAGTCAAGGATTAAGCAAGGGTTGCCAAAGATGAAGATGGAGATTGTGAAATTTACACAATCCTAGGCATTTGATGAATAGTCCTTTTTTTATTGTTGCTCATATTTTTTAGACCATCTAAATGAATTAGTTAATTGGATGATTAAGATCATCCAATGGGTTTATTTTGGAGATGTCCAAAATTCTCAATAATTATGTAACATAGAGATAAAATTTCTCAAACAAATTAGAAAGAAAGAAAAATACTTAAGTGTTGTCTACCTGAAGGCTTGATTAAAGAGGTCGGCGACCTCGAAGAGTTGATGTTAATTAATCTGCTTAACTGTATAGGCTGCAATAGAAGCAGCAACCAAGAAGCCCAACCTGACTATCACGTAGACAATGTTAGTGGGCGGTTTTTAAATTTCGACTCATCAACACTGGTTGCCCATTTCTTACCAACCTAGTATGTGACCATTCAATCCACCAAGCCTGGACAACTTGAACCACAACCAGGACACTCTGGCCACTGAAACTAAACTTCCGAACACGACGGCAATTGCACACAGACAAGAACCATATTCAACTCTATGTACTGGGGTTGAGCCTAGCTCAATTGTTTCACATTCTGCACTACAATCATAACATCCCGGGTCGGATCCTGACTTATTTACCAAAAAAATATATATCCAACTCTAAACTTCACCACAGTTCATCAACACAATCTTCTTATCTTTAAATCCCATTAGCGACAACTAGTGGTCGATCTTTGGCGAGATCGATCACAATCGATATATACTATGACGGGTGTACCATTGTAGGGGCTATCAATTGAATTTCCAGATCGTAGAGCAAATGCAACACCTCCATGATAAAATTTCCCCTATTAGCCTCAGGCACCAAGCATGAACAATGGAAAAGGGTTACTAGCCGTATAGTGTAGAGTGAATGTCTAACGGCCTTGAAAGCTTGACAAACACAGATCCATTAGTATCCTTGGTAAATCCATGCTTGAATACTAACTCCAAATGGTTCATGTTATAACCACAAAACAAGACTTACAATGGATATGAAAATGTTTAATAACAGGGGCTAGATTTTGTGTCCACAATGTTACCCAATACTATATCATTTATGTTGCTCACTTACACAATAATCCAGACTGTGCAAATTCGTGGGTTACCTCTTGGATGGGCCACATCCAATATCATAACAATTGAGTGATTATGTATGTCAGATCAAGATCTAAAAATTGCAATAAGAGTTATCCGAGTGCAAAAATTGAGAATTGAAAAGAGGATTAAGAGTCATGAAAAAAGTAGATCATTTGATGATTTGAACAGGCTGATGATATGCTTTCGACTCTGGCCTCATAGAATCAAGATTGAAAAATACGGAATAATTTATGCACCGATTAACTCACTCATTACTAGTTTGCATAGATGAGCCACATGAATGCCATACCATCAGGAAAAAAAATTTATGTCCATCACAGACACTAAGAACATTAGTTAAGAGATGGAGATAGGAATACAATAGATCAAGTAAAGATATAAAAGACACTTAAATAAGACAAGATAAGCAGAAACACTCACAGTTATAGTTCTTCGAAGCTCTTTCTTTTCTTTGTTTGTTAGTTCATCTCCTATAAGAGCTCTTCTGAGCAACACCAAAACAGCAACTACGTCAATGGCTAAGAGCTGAGTGCTTGGGTTGTATTACATCTTATACCGCAATTTCGAAATTAAGAATTGTGAGAAGTGTTAAAAAAGATAAAAATAAGAAATATGAGAAGAGAAATACTTTGTTCTGAACACATTCGTGTAGGTTCCAGAAAATATAAGTCACGATGAAATCACTCTGTCTTTAGATTTCTGAATGAGATCCAGCCACATGCAAAGACATAAAGAGGGACGATAAGCAACAAATAACCCTAAAGCAACAAAGGGAATGAGGTACAGCCACGTCTTTAGATCTCTCTATCTAAGAAAAAATGGGAGAAAAAAACAGAGAAACAAAAGAGATCAAAGAGAGATGAAACAAGAACATACCTGAGGGTAGGATGTCGTCGAGACTGAGACTGAGAGAGAGAGCCCTAAAATCTGAATGTATACCAAAGAGAGAGAGAGAGAGAGAGAGAGAGAGAGAGAGAGAGAGAGAGAGAGAGAGAGAGAGCCCTAAATGTTTGTCTAGGGTTGAGCCAAACATCCATACGATCAAAAATCTCAAAGAATATGTGGTTCTACTCAATTGATTGTGCCCCCCCTTGGACAAAATCATGGCTTCGCTGCCGAGAACCAACCCTAACCCTAACCAACTAAAACCCAAATCAAATTTGAAACCACTAACCCAAAACAAAAAATCAAACGAAATAAATTGAAAAAGCAAAAAAATACATACCTAATGGGGCGGGGGTGGTAAACTGCAGCGTCGGGTGGTGGTGAACCGCAACCTCGGCGTCAGGTGGCGCTGGCACAGAAAAGATTGAGAGCTAAGAGTTGAGAGAGAGATCTGGGAGAGATAGATATGAGAGTGAACGGGAGAGAGGGGGAGGGAGAGGGAGAGAACAAGAGAGAGGGAGTGTGGAGAGAATGAGAGAGTTTAGAGAGAATGAGAAAGAGGGAGACAAGGCGCGAATAGAAAAGAATAAAAGGAGGGAGGGTCCGCGCGCTATTTTTTTATTTTTTTTCGATATCTTTCCCTGAAGACTAAAAGCCGCTGATAAAACACTTTCCTCGGCAGTTTTAAACCGCCGAGGATGTTTTTCACAAAAAAAAAAGAAAAAATAAAAGTTTTCGGCGGATTTTTGGTCTTCTCCGGCAGATGGAAACCGCCCCAATGGTCTAGCGGTTTAAAGCCGCCGGTAAAAATAAAACTCTCTGCCGGCAAAAATCATTTGTTTGGTAGTGTGAAATTCAAATTTTGAATAAATTGAGGTCAAATGAGGTGGATTGAGTGGCTGAAATCTAACCATCCGCACTAGATCGATGGATTTGATCTCAACCACTCTTTATCTAACCGTCCACATTAGATGGATGGATAAGATAAGAGAATACAACTGAGTTGTCTTGTTACATGCGTGGGTGGCCCGTGCCCGCAGTACTTTCCGACAAAGTGTTTGTCAAAATCGGGTGGGAGTTAATCTCAGCCATCGATATGAAGCATAGTGGATCCAGCCACTCATTATTGAAGCCATATAAGATAAGAGGGGTGTAAGACAACCACTGTCACTTGTTATATAGATAGTGGGTGGCCAGTGCCCACGGCACTCTCCAACAAAGCGTTTGTCAAAATTGGGTGTGAATGGCTGGGATCCACCATCTATTTGGGGGATAAGATCTCAGCCCTTCTTTGTCTAAATAGATAAGAGGGGGTATAGGAGGGGGAGACAACTTCCCTGTTTTGATATATATAGTAAATGGCCCGTGCCCACGGCACTCTCCCACAAAAGCGTTGGCAAAAAATTGGGTGCCTTCAGCACTCAAGCGGTATAACAAACTGGGGCGTTACCATTTTTTTCCGTTATAACGGATTGTAACACATATGGGCAAAAATGGAAAAATAATGGAAATAATAGAAAATTATGGAAAATAACGGTGCTAAAATTCAAATTTTCGATCTGCTGCGTGCAAGGGTCAAATGAGTGGGAATGACTGAATAAATGAAGGGGATTGAGTGGCTGAAATCTAACCATCAAATTAGATTGATGGATTTGATCTCAACCACTCTTTATCTCCAGAAAAGATAAGAGATAAGATAACTTCCTTGTTTTGTTATATAGATAGTAGGTGACCCATGCCCATGGCACTCATCGACAAAGCGTTTGTCAAAATTGAGTGTGAGTGGCTGAGATCCACCGTCCATTTGGTGTGATAAGATCTCGGCCATCTTTTATGAAGCCGGATAAGAGGGGGAGACAACCGTGCCTGTGCCCACGACACTCTCCAACAAAAGCGTTTGCCAAAATTGGGTGCCTTCGGCACTTATAAAATGGTATAACGGACTGGGGCGTTATCGTTTTTTCCATTATAACGGAGTGTAAAGTACAAAGGGAGAAATGGGAAAATAACAGAGATAACAAAACGGTGTTGAAATTCAAAATTTGAATAAATTGAGGTCAAATTAGGCTGATTGAGTGGCTGAAATCTAACCGTCTACATTAGATCGAGGGATTTGATCTCAACCACTCTTTATCTAACCGTCCACATTAGATGGATAGATAAGATAAGAGAATACAACTGAGTTGTCTTGTTATATGCGTGGGTGGCCCGTGCCCATGACACTTTCCGTCAAAGTGTTTGTCAAAATCGAGTGGGAGTTAATCTCAGCCATCAATATGAAGCATAGTGGATCTCAGCCAATCATTATTGAAGCCATATAAGATAAGAGAGGTATAAGACAACCACTGTCACTTGCTATATAGATAGTGGGTGGCCCATGCCCACGGCACTCTCCAACAAAGCGTTTGTCAAAATTGGGTGTGAATGGCTGAGATCCACCATCTATTTGGGGGATAAGATCTCAGCCCTTCTTTGTCTAAATAGATAAGAGGGGATATAAGTGGGGAGACAACTTCCCTGTTTTGTTATATATATATATAGAGAGAGAGAGAGAGAGAGAGCCAACCTTTTCATGGAATCGTAAAATTTACATATATGACGATGAACTATATTATTGAAAATTTTAATATTCAAATGTGAAGAAGTTGGACAAAAATATTTTTAATTTATTTTATTGGCAAAATTTTAAACAAATTTTCAAATGACAAACCCGAAATATACTTAAACTTTTCACGTACTGTACTTTTGCCATAAGCCGAATTATTAATTATATTCATATCAAATATGGGCACGAGACTATTTATTCACAGTAGTAAAAATGTCCCACGTCCAAAGTCCCAAGTCCCACGTCTACTCTTATGCGAAGTTTCGAGTATAACTTTGCTGACCAACGTGTGTCAACAAAGTTACCACAATGAGCAATGTGGCACACTCTTATAGGACGCTGACCATATGGATGTTTTGGCAATAAAACATTTTGTAACCGAAGCCGGTTAACAACCGCAACAAGCCACACGACACACTATTAGAGGGCCCTGATTGTCCATATGGATATTTTGCCAGTCCCCCAGTGGACTTGCAAACCAAAAATCAGCCTGATCAGTGATTTCTAAACATTGAATTGAAATTATTTTCATGGGTTGATTATAACCATAAGAATTTGAGCATTATTGAGCGTTACTTGGGTGCAAAGAACCGAAGGTTCTAAATCACTAATCAGGTTGATTTTTGGTTTGCAAGTCCAGCGAGGGACATACGGTCAGCGCCCTATAATAGCATGCCACGTGGCTCCTATTGTGACCGAAGTTTTACTATATTGGACCTACAAACCAAAAATCAGTCTGATTAGTCTTTTCAAACGTTCGGGTCTTTGTCCCCCAAATAATGGCCAATAATGCTCAAATTCCACGGTCGTACCCAACCAACCAAAAATACGCTTGGTTGGATTTGGTAAATCAGTGGCGTGTGCGACGGGCCTTGATTATCAAGTCTTCACATCAATAAAATCAAATTTATCACAAAAAGAATTAAAAACCTTTTCACAACGAAATTTTTTGTTAGAGATTTCTTGTTGATTACGCACATGTGATCATCAATTCAGAACACTCGATCAGCTGATCCTAACCATCTAATCAGTGCATTTTTGTCCATTGATTTTGGACAGTTTGCCTTTGTTTTCTTTAACTATCAAATTGAAGGCTATCTCTTGATCCGACGACACTCGCGCCTAACAATTGTCTGGCTAGGATCGATGGATGATTATATCCCAAGTCGAACCCTTCATTTGTCATTAGACCGATGAAAAGGGGTTACAGTTAGGCTTGCCTCATTCGTTTGGTTGAGGAGATGCCTCAATCCCCTATCATGTTGTGACATGTGGAAGGGATGGCAAGGCCACCCACCCCTTGGTAGACGTTATCTATTATCTATACTAAAGCTCGGCACTGCTGAGGTGGCGCTCTCTCCATCTTTTTTTCAAAGGTTTTTCCAAAAATATCTTCCATATTTTTTCAACATTTTTTTTCAAAAATATCCCTACACTCAACTTTATCTCTCATCTATTTACTCATTCCCATGATTATACCTCTCCTTAAATCTTTCATCAATTCTTAATTTCCATACCAATAAAAACGTATTCTCTTTCTTATTTTAATAAGTATCTCATTAAATCCCTCATCAATTCTTAATTTCCTTATCAATAAAAACATATTCTCTTTCTTATTTTAATAAATCTCTCCCTATTTACCATAAATAAAATCCTCTACCTTCTTTCAATTCTCAATATGTCTTTCTCTTTCTTAAATAGAAAACCTCTTATAATATGTAATACCTCTCATACCATAAATAAAAAATCTCTTATTTATCTATCTATACTTCTATATTATAGTGGAAGCATGCAAAAGCATGCCACGTGGCTTCCTTCCTGATTTTTTATATTTTTTCCAAAATATCCCTCAGCCTCAAGAGTGCCACATCAGCCTATATCCCTTCCTCTCCCGTACATTTCTTTGTTCTCAAAATGACATTTCTCTCATTTATTTCTTCATTTTAAACCGGCATGTGTCGATTACAAATTAAAAGAGAGTTGTTTAATTGCTTCGGTTTGGCATTTAAAACCTTTTAACGTTTCACGTCTCCCCATCTCTAAGGACTCTCAAATTGGATTTATTTTAAAGCATCAAAAGATCTCTTTTTCTCACTAAACATGAATCTGTAGTTCGTTTCAGCATTTCACCAGTCAAATAAAAATAGCTTTTTCGGAGAAATTGATAGAGGTCAATCAAGAAGGTTCCCTCTTTGAGTAAGGATTGTACATCAGCAGCACAATGAATCGTTACCGTGGTTGGGGTTGAGGGATTCTTGCCCAATGTGCAGTTTTAAGTTGACGACGGACGATGCAGAGTATGAAGAGGAAGAAGAGATCAACAGCTTCCAACATTGGTCAGCCGCCTGATTTCAGAGGGGAGCGTAATGTTGCAAATGTTGTCATTTCTATTTATTTGCGATGGGTTTAACAAACTGGAACTACCGATTGTTATTCGAGAAAACCCAATCTCCACTAATTCTGTCCAATATATAGTTTTTTTTTTCCTTTTTTTATTTTTAAGATTGATAATTTCTTTTTAATTATGAATTTATTAAGCCAAATCTCTCCAAAGCATATTTAAAGGAAAAGTAGAGAAGAGAATGAGGGGATAGAGATCTATACATGCCCAAGAAACCAAATATCGATTGGCATTTCATCGAACACGTAGAGAGTCGAATCCAACGAACAGTCGGCACACTCTTTTTGCCCACTGATCCATGAATATGTTCCACTCCTTCATGGATCCACTCACCAAAAAATTCAATCTAATTGGTGATTGTTAGCCATTGGATTTCACTATCAAGATTTTTTTCAAATCCAACAACTATTAATCACCTCATTAAAAATGTTAGAAATCCAATGGCTAGACGACACTAATCAGTCTAATTGTTGGTGTGTTGGTCCATCATGTGGTGGACAAATCATTCATGGATCAGTGGACCTCGAAATGGTGTGCCAGATGTACTTTTTAAACGATTCACATCTCCACAGTGACAAATATTCAACAAGGTTCCACACATGCCAAAAAAAAGAGATTAATAATAATCCGAGAAATAATATGACAATATTGAAAAAGTTGTGCTACCCTACGGATAATCGAACAAATTAACAATCTTTTAACATGTGGATGTTTGGCCCAACACTAGGTGGATGTATAGACCAAAAGTTAGCCTGATCAGTGATTTATAAGCATTGATTGAAATTGTTTTCATTGGTCGTCAATGTAATATTTAGGGATATTATAGACTTCCCAATTTAAAAATTGGTTAGACTCAGTGAACACATATTTTCACACACAACCAGATTAACTATTGGGTCATCGGTGAAACATTCACTGTTATTATAAAGGAAACTTAAATATAGACAAATAAAAAACCAAAATCAAATAAGAAAAAAAACAAGAAACCTGATACCATGGGTTTGAAGATCCAAATTAGGAGATAATTATTGAAAGAGTTTTTATTTTAGTGAAATTTCTATTTAAGAGTTTCATATTTAGTGATATATATCATTTCGTATTTGAGCTAGGTTTAAGGGTGAAAAGTGATGTAAGACCATTCCACGTGGCAACTAATCATTTGCTTCTTGAATTATTATACACGATTTTTCTAATTTTTTTAAATTGCACCGAATTGGACTTTTCAAAGTTTATACACAAACGTATTATACTATCGAACTTTACATGAATTGTGTCCAAAAAAAAAAAATTGCAATTTGTATAGTTGTCATATACAAAAGTCATAGGATAAGATGAGAACATCTATTCTACTATATAACGGACGAATGTCCTTCTTGCGTGCCTCACGCTAAACCCCAAATATGTCTAAAATACCCCTCTTTTGTTTCTTTTCATTTTCTTGATTTTTTTACTTTGGAAGGGGTTCTTCGGTCTTATTGGTGTCAAAAACACGTCAGCCTTGCAACTCTTCAATGCTTTCTTTATAAGATTTGGGTAGAGAAAACCCGTTGTTAGTAATTTCATGTATATTATGCAAATATTATGATTAATGAAAAAACATAGTGTATGACCAAGCCTTTCAAAATATTAGGTAACATTATTTTTTTACTGGGCCTGAAATGTATTATATGCATATAATACAAGAATCATCACTCCAAATTGTAAAGGCAACATTATTTTTTTACTGTGTTCAAGAAGGACCAACCCTTCTATATAAGGTGGAAGCCACCATTCAATGAACGAGCCCGTCTATGCAGGGCTAATAATATGTCGTCGGGCCGCCAAAACTCAATTTTTAGTAAGAATAAATTTTCTCTAAACTAATTACTAAAGCATTTTTAGTTCTTTTTTTTTTATTGTCTGCAGTATTTTATTTAGTTGTGGGTATATTAAAACGTGTTATTTTAGTTAGTAATTTTGTTAACGAATAGGATCATTAACGTTATTTTCATTATAACGGCCCAATAGCTTATATTGACTATGACCATCGTTCAATGTATGTGACTTTTGCATTAACATATCGTCTATATAGAAGTGGTATTTTATTCATTATAAGTACTATTATTATTTATCAAAGTTATATTTATTTTAAATTTTTATTAATAATTTTTCCTTATTTCTTCGCCCGTGCTAAAGCACGGGTCAATAACACTAGTTACAATAAATCAGCTTGTTTGATAATTTTTGGCCGTTGGTTTTAGTACTTAAAAAAATGGTTGAATTCAACGGCTAGAATCACGTCTTAAAAGTAGTAAAATTTAATGGCCAGAGATTACCAATCATGGTTATTTTTGGTGTGTATATCCACCAAGGGGTGGGATAAACATCCATGGGTCAGTGAGCCCAGATGGCATTGGTGAGTAATAGAAATAGTGCTAGCTTAAAGAGGACTTCAAATTCAAAGTCTAAACTCTCTTCCCATCGCTATCATCTTAATTTCTGCTCCTTATCCTCTCTGCATTTTCAGAGTAATAGAAATAGTGGATATTTTTGGTGTGTATATCCACCAAAGTGCCAAGACGAGCCGTCACTCCGTCCTTCAATGAAGAAGGTGATCTCGATGTTGGAAGGGACTGTAGACATTCCTGTTCCTCCTAGGCCCAATTCTTTTCTTAATGCCATCTAGAGTATAGACTATAGACCATCCTTTTTTTAATAAGTCCATATCAAGAACATGTTAGACTTGTATTACTGAGTCTTATGCCTCTATGGTTAAGACCCAAATGTTGCAACTTTTGAGATCAAGGATTTGATCAATTGAGTGATCGATTGATCAACAGTAGTGTCTGTTCGTTTTGTTTTTTACCCTGGGTTGTACTTGTTTAAGGATGCTTATTTAATAAAAATTATTTTGAGAACTATTTTGTGTAATGTTTTCCGAGGTCTTTTTTTCTTAATCTCTATCTCTACTATTATAAATTTATAATGCAGCTGGTCCGAGACTCACGCTAACTTTTCAACTTCCAAAAGGCCCCTCTCTTTCTCTCTCTCTCTCTCTCTCTCTCTCTCTCTCTCTCCATATATATATATATATATGGTGACCAACATTTTGTAACATCATAGAAGATGAATCAAAGGCTGATTTTTGATGAAGATGATCTATATGGTGAGGAGATCATCCTCATAAAAATTCAAATCATTCTAATATTCAGACTGGTTTAGAAGTTGAAGAATTATGGACCCTCGGTTTACCGTATAACTTGAAAGGGTCGGGTTCCAGTGACCAACAGTTTTGACCAACATTTTTTACCAACACCTTAGTGTACCCTCATAGAAGATGAATCAATGGCTGATTTTTGGTGAGAACCATCTCTATGTTGAGGAGATCATCCTCACAAAAATTCAAATCATTCTGATATTCATAGACTGGTTTAGAAGTTGAAGAATTATGGACCGTCAATTTTCACCGTGTAACTTGAAAACCACATTTAACGGGGTTAGAAATTTCAGAATGGGCTGATTTTTTGTTGGGGTTATCTATATGGCGACGAGGTCATCCTCACCAAAAATCAGCCATTGATTCGTCTTCCATGAGGGTACACCAAGGTGTTGGTCAAAACTGTTGGTTACCGAACCGACGCAACTTGAAAACCACATTTAACGGGGTTAGAAATTTCAGTCATGTGGATGGCACCATGCCACCCCTAGTACATCTAGTACATCTGAAATTAGGGTTTTTCCGCGTCGTTGGTTACGGAAACCCTAGAATCAACAAGATTTGTAATTTGATACGCATTTTAATCCTGCAAAATATAAACTTTTGTATAGGGATTCGTGTCGGATGTCGATCCGCACTCGGGGGTTAAGTCGCGCAATTCATGAACATGAAATGACGGATTTATCTCAGAAATTGTGGTGGGGTGAGAATGGTGAAGCGATTTAAAACATGTTTAGTGATTTTTAGAGAGAGAAATTTCCACGAGCAACCAAAAACACGAAAGTAAACTAAGAACAAGAATTGAACACAATATTGCAAAATCAAACTAAATTTTATTCGAATCAAATGTTGAGATACAAACTTCTAATAAAAAGATAATAAAATGACAATTCTATAAAGCATAAAGAAAATAGAGATGGAGACCTAGAGAGAGAAAGTAGAGAGAGAAAATGACTAAATAGATCTAGAGTTCTAGTGAGATAAAGAGAGAAAATAGACAAGGAGAGAGAGAAAATACCATTGTTTGATCTCACCTTGGGTTTCGGCAAATGAACAATGATGAAGGTCGTGCGCATGTAATGGGTATGTGGCTGGAGGATGACCTAATGAGTTGCTGCCGTTAGTGAAGGATCGATGCACAGAAGGTTCGGGTATGTGCTAGAAGATGGAAAACGGTGCTGGTAAAAGGTGGGGTTGTTGACTAAGGCGGCAAGGTTTGAGGACGATGGTGAAACCTTGCTGGTTCTACCGGCAAGTGTGCGCCAATATGAGGAGGCAAACGGGAGTTCTATTCCAAGGTAGCAGCACCTATTTTGGTTGCTTGAAGAGGTGGATTGCAGGGCTGTGGTGTTGAAGAAGAGTAGGGAGGCAGACACAGAGGTGACCGGTGGAGGGAGATGCACAGTGGTACCGTTGGAGAAGACGAAGACCAACGTTGTTGGTGGTAATGGCGAAGTGGAAGGAGCGGTTGCAGCTGCTGAGGTGGAAGGAGGCAGCAGCAGGGCGGTGGTGGAAGTCGTTGTTCCCCTTGCTGGTGAGTGGCCGGAGTTGCAGGCGGCAACTCCGGTGAAGACGTGGTAGAGATGAGGCAGCAACCAGCCGTGGTGAAGACGTGGTGATGATGTTGCAGGCAGCCAGTCGTGGTGGAGACGCAAGAAACGGCAAGCGAAGAAGAAGAAGAAGAAGACGAGAAGAAGAAGAGGAAGAAGAAGAAGGAGGAGGAGGAGGAAGAACGGCTGGAGTTGCTGCCTGCAACTCCGGCGTAAGAATGTGGAGAAGAAGGGGAGGAAGACGGTGGTGAAGATGCTGGCGAGGTGCTGCGATACTGGAGGAAGGAGCGGTGGAGCATCAGGAAGTGGCTGGAGGATGATGACCTGGTCTTCAGCGTGGAGAAGAGGAGGAGGTTGTGCTCCACGGACTGGTTCAGTCCACCGGAGAGATGAAGAAGAAGATGGTAAAAGTGATAAAAGAGGAGAAGGAGGAGGGGGATTGATAAGAGAAGAGATTGGGGGAAGAGAAGAGAAGAATGGAGGGGGATTAGGGTTCGAACGAACCCCTCTCCTTCTCCTTTTAAAGCTCCCTATTTCCTTTAATGGAAATAGGGTATTTTTTGAAAATAAAAAATATGAAATTTTTTTTTTTTTAAGTAAAACATTACTTGTCTATGGGGAATCTCCTCATTTAGTGGACCCCCCATTTTTTAAAATTTAATTAAAATTATTTTGAAATTCACGAGGTCCACTAACTGGTCGGACAGCGAGTCGATGATGATGGGCCCGGCTACTGGCCCACATGGATTGATGATGTCCATCGTCTCACAAGATGATGTGACAGACAGTCTGATGGCGATCGGATGGATGGTGACTTGATTGGGACCCAGATTGGTAGATCGACGGATCTAGAGAGATCCAACGGTCCGATTGAAGATCCAACGGTCCGATGGAAGATCCAACGGTCAGAAAGCTAAGGGAGATGAGATAGAGCCGATGGGCAGGAGTTCTAGGGTTAGGTCAGTAGATTCGAGGACCGAGAGATGAAGAGAGAGAGAGAATAAGGAGAGATGAGATAGAAAGTATCAGAAAATAGAGAGAAAAGCACTGGCGGAGG
Source organism: Euptelea pleiosperma (assembly GCA_035048495.1). Lineage (NCBI taxonomy): Eukaryota > Viridiplantae > Streptophyta > Magnoliopsida > Ranunculales > Eupteleaceae > Euptelea > Euptelea pleiosperma. The sequence continues at coordinate 26,142,569 of CM068542.1, read as the reverse complement.
GTTTGGAACCCTGGTCTTCACTGTGACCATCCTCACGCTTCTCCAGTAGAGTCGACTATCATTCTTTGCTGACTCATGTGGCTTTAAACGCTTTGGTCCGTCTCTTGGTCATTGGCTCTCCTGCTCTCTTCGTTCTTTGGGCTGGCTTTTTGGTCCTCTTATTCAGCCCATATCTTCTAGTCATAGCATGTGGGCTCTTTAAGCTTTGATAATGGGCTTTCATGATCGATTTGGGCCCACAAGTCTCGAGAATCGTCCCATCAGGGTTTCCTGCGACAGAAGAAGCGCGTAATGAGACTTTATCAGAACGGCTTAATATCTAGACTTCTGAAAATGTGTTTAATGGATGCAAATATACCATTTCGTCCAGAAAAGTGTGTTCTACGCAACAGAAGAGACTATAATGTAGAAAAGTAGATAAATAGAGTATTTTAAGTAGGAGAATGCAATAACGCTAAAAGGATAATTGCTTAAAATAAGCACTTTTGAGCGAATATCACAACCCCCAACCAGCATATTGCCAATCCTTGGCAATTAGTGTGCAATAAATGAGCTTAAAAGGGCTCTGCACATGCTGCACACTTTCACATTAGCTCTAGGAAAACACCGTTCGTAAAATCATTGAATGGATGCAAAAACAGTTACATGCTAGCGAAGAGTTTGAAAGTTTTGGCAAGACTACAAACTGATAATCATGACCCAGAATAGTCAGACTCTGCGTGTGTGTGTGCTCAACGTTCTCATCATCCGACAGTAAAGATTTCAAATCACCTCTAAGTTTTTATGCCTCGACCTCAAATCTCACATGTTTAGCACTCAGAATAGAATCACACAAGAAGGGTTTTCTTCTTTTCTCTCAATTTATATGTGAGGAGATATATTTAATATAAAGAGGCAAAAGATCTCACATATGTTTTATTTGAAGGAAGGACATCTTTAACAGAAGAAGATCTCATGATTGGAATACCACTTCACTCAGGAACGTCAGATCAAACTCTATAGCTTCTCTTTCTCCAATCTCCATATTTTATGATCGTACTATCCTAGAATCAAGTAGGACTTTCCTGGGTTGTAATGAGGCTTAGGTCAGGTGTAGAGAGATAAAGGGATACAGGATTTCAAAGATCTTGAGAGGATATTGTCATTTTCTTGCATTTTTCTGCGGTGTAACACCATTATCTGGTTATTTTTCCTTTTTTCGTATTTTTCTCTTTTTCTTGATATTTCTGAGACTGCTCAATTTCTTTTCAGCTCTTCTTCATACTTTCTTTCCATATTTTGTTTTTAGCTTGAACCACTTTCTTTTCCTTTTGATTCTTCTTCTTTACTTTTCTTTTTTACGGTACACCCACATCAGTTATTCTTTTGTCCATCTCAAAATAAGGGTAGCCAGTCATGTTTTGTAGCTGGACTGGATTTTAGGTTGATGGGTTTGCAAAGAAAAGGCTTTTATAGAAAGGTTCAAAGGGTTTCTAGTGAAGTATAATTCAGGTGAGTAAAAAGGCTGAATGGTTCAGAAAATGGCCTAAATCATTTTCTAGGGTTTGCACTACCATGCATACTGTCTTGACTGGATATAGAGAAGGTTCTGTCATAGTAATCCAATGTTGATGTCGTTCCGAGTTTTATGATCGAAGCAAAAGATAATGAGATCTCTCAACGAATATTGCGGGCATGAAGAATATTGAGTCATCTAGTGACTCAGATTTGTTGTATAACCCTCTGAAGTGATTAAAGGCTCGAAAGCTCACAGGGTTAGGTCTCCACAATTCTTCTCACAGGATTTCTAAAATTTTCAAACTTAGGATGACTCTGATGTTGATAGTGTACGATTGTGCCGAATCTGAGTATTCTAAGTTTTCAAAACTGCTGTAGCCACGCTTGACTTGACTCAAAGCTAGCTTTAAACAAAAATTGACATCCTCAATACTGACTTAACGGAGGTTTTCAGCTAATCAAAGTCAGGGTATTTGACACATTTTTGAAATTCTAGAAAACTTTTGGAGAACATCAGAAATCACCCCAAAAACAATTTTTTTTTTATTTTTTTTATTTTTTATATCTATATCTATATTTATCAAAAGGAATACATGAGTTTTGGTAAATACCCACCCCTAACCAAAATATAGCACCGTCCTCTGTGCTCATGACCGGGACATAAAATGATAACAAATCAGTGATGATGATGCAAAGATTCAGGAAGGATGTTACCAAGTCGGCAGAAACTCGACAGTGTGTGATACCTGATGATCGGAAGAATGAATGTACCTGCATTGCCAAAGATATAACAATAATCACAAATGCATGAGACTCATGTACTCTAGGAATACCGAAATTGCCTTTCCGAAAGCGCTAAGTTTTACGTCTTCAGCCAGACATGACGGTGGTATATCAAGTACCCCCAACCAGGTTAAAACTCATGGAGACTGAGTGAATCTGCAGTCTTCCTAACACCTAAGGTGGAACGGAAACAACTATCCTATCCCTAGTCTAGGTATACCTGTGTAGAACAGGTCTTTCTCAGTGTAGACTGAGAGAAGGTCATTGAGCTCTCTAAGCAGCCCGGCAAAAGCACGGAGGTGATCTAGGAGGGATCGAAGCTTCTTAATAAAGATTGAAAGGAGAGTAGGAGTGGGTTCTCTGAGCAGACCCGCAAAAACATTTAGTTCAGCGGGGATGGATAGAAGCTTCTCAGTAAAGACTGAGAGGGGAGTAGTAGTGGGTTCTCTGACCGTGGTTAGCAGAGCCGCAAACTCATTGAGTTTTGCGAGAATGTATCTGAATGGAGCAGACTCCTACAGATCAGTAATACCAGAAATGTTGGACTCCGAGATGAAGTCAGACTCACAGTGTTCATGACACTTGGATAATATATCTTCGGGAGAGTCCTGAATTAGACTCTCTACGGCACACGGGTCATCGAAAATATCGACGTAGGGTGACGGGTGAAAACTGTTGACCTCTTTCTCGATGTGTCCTGATGTGATAGGGATGTTCCAATCCCTGTACTCAATATGTTCCTCCTCGGTAGGGATCTGTAGGTCCAGGACAGCGGGAGGCCCATTTTCTAGACACGGCTCTACGGTGGGAATGTCTGCAACTAGTGCAGAGGTAGAATCATCAGAGATAGAGATGGAACTGAGTTCCTCTGTGCTCGGTCTAGAAGTTGGTGCTGTTAAGGGCACCATAGATGGAGACAGGGTTCATCACTATTATGGCTCATTCCAAGGGAGGTGGGGAGGAACGGTAGATCTAGCACAGTTGGGATCCAACGATCGAGACAAAACTCAGTGTCATGATGATCATCTTCAGGGTCCAGGTTAGAAGGCTCTGAGGTAGGTTCAGGATGTAGTGCTTTTAAAGGCACCGAAGAAGGAAACACTGGCTCCTCAATAGTCTGGCTCGATCTAGGGGTGGGTACAACTTCTATTTCTTCCTCGCAATGCTGGTACTGGGTCCAATTGTGCGGCTCCTCATTATAGACAGTGGCCATATCATTCTCCTCAGGATAGGCTATTGGTGGACTAGTGAAGTTGACTTCCTCTCTCTCATTTTCTAATTGAACTAGACGTTGCTCCAAGCTCTCCATAGATTGCTGTTGTTGGTTCTCTAGACTTTGGAAATACTGTTGTTGCTGGGTAATGTACTGAGAGAGAAGGTCCTCTAGACCGGGTGTAGTAGCCAACGGAGGTGGTTCAGCCAAGGGGAGCTGAGGTGCCAACTCTTGATTGTAGTCCGATTGGGTATGAAAGTTGTAAGGCAAAGTGGAGTCTAGGACTAGTTGCTGACTCTGGAAATCCTGAGGGGCCCACTATTGATCAGAATAGTCATTCTATGGATATGACGGGTACTGGGATTGTGAGTATTGCCAGTCATACTCTCCATTGGGTTGATGGAACCCAGAAGGATAATTATCCTGTGGCAATTGCTGCGGGAGGGCAGACTGTTCCCAACCAAAGTTATGGTGACTCCTATTATCCGGATAATAAGTGTTGTCATAAGAGGTCTGCATTGGAGATGGAAAGGTACAGACATCTTGCTGGATAGGAGGGTAATATCCTACAGACTGAGAATGGTACACAGGTTGCTGGACTGCGGCACGAAGGGCAGATACTGAATTTTTAAGCTCTTGGAGTACAGAATTGTACTCCGGATCTCGGTGATTATCATACCCTGTAGAAGTGTGCGAGACTGGAGTATCATGATGATACGCAGAATTGTCATACCATTGTTGAGAGTGATCACCTCGATTCTCACAGAAACTGTAGTAGGTCTCATACAGAGGCCGTTCATCTGCCATTAGAGGCGATAGAGGGGTGCGGTGGACTAACTCTCAGATCGAGTCAGTAAAAGGTTAGGACAGGTCCAACCGGGCTTCTACTTGAAAAAGCAAGCCCAAGATTGGGCAAAAAGTTGCCAAAAGGAGACACTAGAGTGGTGATCCTAAATGATGCACACCAAGCATAGATAATCCTATTCTAAACAATCAGGATATATTTTAGGCATTATCTTGTTAGTTTGGGGCTAGAGTAGATTATGACAGTGGGCGGACCACTGGTTTATCTTTTAGCCGCCTGGACTAACTGTTTGCACTCAGAGGTTCTCACCAGGCTACACTCTTCAGAACGAATCCTTTAGTACTAACTCTAGTCAACAACAAGGCAATCTGAAGCCTAGACAGACGTGCGGCACAATGGCTGTCTTAAGTACGTCCCAGACTAACCGGATTGGTCAAGAGTATAAGAAGAGTGTTCCCTCGGGTTAAGCTAGGGTTGGTGCGTGTTCCTAGTCCACACGCAACTAACCGCCGAATAGTCCAAGATGCCACGTCGAGCTCAGTGTACTTGAGTAGCAGGGACTTATGGGTGTGTTAGACAACAGGGACCCGCGCTCGTGGTCTTATTTCGATTGGATGTTAAGCGGATTCGCTTTGTGTGGATTTTTCCTCGAACACCGGGCTAATTGGCTATACTTCTTGATTCTTTTTAATTAAATAGAGCCTCGGGATCAAATCAGTTGGAATGATGAGGTGGGTGATGAAATCCCACCAGTTTCAATTTTGGAGCTGGGTCTGCTCTCTTAGAGTTGATTGATTAACGGCCACGCCACGCAAGTCGAATAATATGTATGCGAAAGCAAATAGACAAACGGCAATGATTCACCCAAATTGCTCTGTATCACACTCAAGGCGAGGATAGAGACTTACGTCCCGTGGGCCACGCCACAGGGTCACCTCCGTGGGTTAGAGAGGGGTATCCTAATGGGCTTGGGCCCGACTCCACCTCTTTGAGCTTTCGCTTTTTACCCACACTGGATCGTGTTCCTGTAGAAAAGTTAGATCGCACGGTCTAGGTATTCGGGATTCTATTTGGAAGATCCTTGCCTTTTTAGGGTTCACTGAACAAGCACTGGATTTAGGCAAGTTTTTGAATTAATTTCCAAATTCGAGATGGGTTAAAATTTAGGAATTCCCAGATTGGAAAATACCTAGATTGGAAAGTTTCCCGAACTGTGGAGATCTTCCAAGAAAGATTTGATTGCGAGATCCCTTATAATTTTGGGAAATTTCCCAAAATTGAAATTCTGCTAGATTTGGGGTGTTTCCTTTTGCAGAATTTTCCAAATTCGGAAGATTTCTAAAGATAGAAATTCTTCTAAAGAGGAAACTTCTAAGAGGGGAAACCCTAATTAAGCAGAGTTTCAAGATTTTGGAATCTTTCCAAAAATCGCAAATCCTTGATTGGTGATTTCTAAAATCGGCAGAATATTAAACCCTAATTGTTTTGAATTTTGATTTTCTTATTTTTTTGGTATTTTTCACTTAATCTAGGGTTTCTAAAAAACCTTAGAACAAGATCTAGCAGGTATATGGAAAGCAGTAAAATTCCTAAATTATTACAAATTTGCACTCGGCCTTCCGAGGCATTAAAAATAGTAATTTAAAAGAAACTGCTAAAAATCACTAAAAACACAAAATAGAAAGTTTCCCGAAAAGGTCGGGCTGTCCAAATTGAGCAGCTTTCCGATTTGGCAACTTTCCAATTCCGTCTTTACGTCCTTTTTCGCACTCCCGAACACCCGAGCGGCAACGACGCCATTTGAAATTAGGGTTTTTCCGCGTCATTGGTTACGAAAACCCTAGAATCAACAAGATTTGTAATTTGATCCGCATTTTAATCCTGCAAAATATAAACTTTTGTATAGGGATTCGTGTCGGATGTCGATCCGCACTCGGGGGTTAAGTCGCGCAATTCATGAACATGAAATGACGGATTTATCTCAGAAATTGTGGTGGGGTGAGAATGGTGAAGCGATTTAAAACATGCTTAGTGATTTTTAGAGAGAGAAATTTCCACGAGCAACCAAAAACACGAAAGTAAACTAAGAACAAGAATTGAACACAATATTGCAAAATCAAACTAAATTTTATTCGAATCAAATGTTGAGATACAAACTTCTAATAAAAAGATAATAAAATGACAATTCTATAAAGCATAAAGAAAATAGAGATGGAGACCTAGAGAGAGAAAGTAGAGAGAGAAAATGACTAAATAGATCTAGAGTTCTAGTGAGATAAAGAGAGAAAATAGACAAGGAGAGAGAGAAAATACCATTGTTTGATCTCACCTTGGGTTTCGGCCAATGAACAATGATGAAGGTCGTGCGCATGTAATGGGTATGTGGCTGGAGGACGACCTAATGAGTTGCTGCCGTTAGTGAAGGATCAATGCACAGAAGGTTCGGGTATGTGCTAGAAGATGGAAAATGGTGCTGGTAAAAGGTGGGGTTGTTGACTAAGGCGGCAAGGTTTGAGGACGATGGTGAAACCTTGCTGGTTCTACCGGCAAGTGTGCGCCAATATGAGGAGGCAAACGGGAGTTCTATTCCAAGATAGCAGCACCTATTTTGGTTGCTTGAAGAGGTGGATTGCAGGGCTGTGGTGTTGAAGAAGAGCAGGGAGGCAGACACAGAGGTGACCGGTGGAGGGAGATGCACAGTGGTACCGTTGGAGAAGACGAAGACCAACGTTGTTGGTGGTAATGGCGAAGTGGAAGGAGCGGTTGCAGCTGCTGAGGTGGAAGGAGGCAGCAGCAGGGCGGTGGTGGAAGTCGTTGTTCCCCTTGCTGGTGAGTGGCCGGAGTTGCATGCGGCAACTCCGGTGAAGACTTGGTAGAGATGAGGCAGCAACCAGCCTGTGGTGAAGACGTGGTGATGATGTTGCAGGCAGCCAGTCGTGGTGGAGACGCCTGAAACGGCAAGCGAAGAAGAAGAAGAAGAAGACGAGAAGAAGAAGAGGAAGAAGAAGAAGGAGGAGGAGGAGGAAGAACGGCTGGAGTTGCTGCCTGCAACTCCGGCGTAAGAATGTGGAGAAGAAGGGGAGGAAGACGGTGGTGAAGATGCTGGCGAGGTGCTGCGATACTGGAGGAAGGAGCGGTGGAGCATCAGGAAGTGGCTGGAGGATGATGACCTGGTCTTCAGCGTGGAGAAGAGGAGGAGGTTGTGCTCCACGGACTGGTTCAGTCCACCGGAGAGATGAAGAAGAAGATGGTAAAAGTGATAAAAGAGGAGAAGGAGGAGGGGGATTGATAGGAGAAGAGATTGGGGGAAGAGAAGAGAAGAATGGAGGGGGATTACGGTTCGAACGAACCCCTCTCCTTCTCCTTTTAAAGCTCACTATTTCCTTTAATGGAAATAGGGTATTTTTTGAAAATAAAAAGTATGAAATTTTTTTTTTTTTTTAAGTAAAACATTACTTTTCTATGGGGAATCTCCCCATTTAGTGGACCCCCCATTTTTTAAAATTTAATTAAAATTATTTTGAAATTCACGGGGTCCACTAACTGGTCGGACAGCGGGTCGATGATGATGGGCCCGGCTACTGGCCCACATGGATTGATGATGTCCATCGTCTCACAAGATGATGTGACAGACAGTCTGATGGCGATCGGATGGATGGTGACTTGATTGGGACCTAGATTGGTAGATCGACGGATCTAGAGAGATCCAACTGTCCGATTGAAGATCCAACGGTCCGATGGAAGATCCAACGGTCAGAAAGCTAAGGGAGATGAGATAGAGCCGATGGGCAGGAGTTCTAGGGTTAGGTCAGTAGATTCGAGGACCGAGAGATGAAGAGAGAGAGAGAATAAGGAGAGATGAGAGAGAAAGTATCAGAAAATAGAGAGAAAAGCACTGGCGGAGGGTCTGGAACCCTGGTCTTCACTGTGACCATCCTCACGCTTCTCCAGTAGAGTCGACTATCATTCTTTGCTGACTCATGTGGCTTTAAACGCTTTGGTCCGTCTCTTGGTCATTGGCTCTCCTGCTCTCTTCGTTCTTTGGGCCGACTTTTTGGTCCTCTTATTCAGCCCATATTTGGCCCATATCTTCTAGTCATAGCATGTGGGCTCTTTAAGCTTTGATAATGGGCTTTCATGATCGATTTGGGCCCACAAGTCTTGAGAATCGTCCCATCGGGGTTTCCTGCGACAGAAGAAGCGCGTAATGAGACTTTATCAGAACGGCTTAATATCTAGACTTCCGAAAATGTGTTTAATGCATGCAAATATACCATTTCGTTTAGAAAAGTGTGTTCTACGCAACAGAAGAGACTATTACGTAGAAAAGTAGATAAATAGAGCATTTTACGTAGGAGAATGCAATAACGCTAAAAGGATAATTGCTTAAAATAAGCACTTTTGAGCGAATATCAACATCTATGCATGGTTTTAAAAAACGATTGCTCTAACGAAAATAACGACCGTTACAATGGATTCGGACCTTCCCCGTTACGTTATGTTCCGTTAAAAAACCAAAAAAATAATGGCCATTATTTTTCGTTATAATGGCTGTTATTTTCCGTTATAACGAAAATAATGACCGTTGTATTCTGGAAAAATTGTGAAAAGGCTCTTTTTTGGTCTTTTCCGTTATTTTCCATTTTTGAAATTTTGAAATTCAAATTTTAGCCCGTTTTTTCTATATTTTTTTTTTCTGTTATTTTTCGTTTTCCCCTTGAGCGATATTTTTTTGTTATAACGGAAAAAACAGTAACGCCCCAGTGATCCGTTGTACCGTTATTATAACGGCCCCCTTTAATACTCTATGTTAAGGATCCTCTTCTAAAAAGAAGAGTAAAACTTCTGTCACATCGCAATAAATGTCACATAGCCCAATCATAGTGGACACTGACCGTATGGATGTTTGGCCAGTCGGTCGGTGGACCTCTAAGCCAAAAATCAGGCTGATTAGTGATTTCTAAGCAATTGGATTGAAGTTATTTTAATGGGTTGATTTTAAAAGTAGGAATGTGAGCATTATTGAGCGTTATCAGGGTGTAAAGATCTAAAGGTTGTAAATCATTAATTAGGCTGATTTTTGGTTTATGGGTCCACCGAAGGACTGGCCAAACATCCATACAGTCAGCGTTCACTTAGACTGCCATGTGGCTCGTATTTTGCCTATAAGAAGTTTTACTCTGAAAAGACAAAAACGCTCTGAAGTCTGAACTGGATCCACAGCCCCGTTCATGGACAAACACGAACCACGACGGGGGAATCTAAGCCATTAATTACGTCAAGGGTAGTTTCTTTATCCACAATAGTCCCAAGTCCAACTTTTACGCTTAACGTGGGAGTTTCGCAGTTGCAAGTCTTTCACGTCAATGCAGTTTCTCTCACATGTAAGAACCAGACAAGAGCGGGGAAAGCGTTATATGCAGAAGAGTTTTGATGCGGACTCCCGTGGCCCTATGTAATGAATTTTCTTGGGCCCATCGATCACATTTCCCATGTTTACCTGCTTCACTATAGGAAAAGATACGCTGGTCCCAAGGGACGTTCAAACTTTGAAGGTTCCACTCCCAGAATAAAACTTTGATCACAGGGCCCTGTCTTCAAGGCCGATGACAGGGCACAATATGAGCTGCATGGAACACTCTTAGAGGACTCTGACCGTATGGATGTTTGGCCAATCATTAGGTGGACCTACAAACCAAAAAGCAGCCCGATCAGTGATTTCTAGGCGTTGGATTGGAATTGTTTTCATGGGTTGATTTTAACAGTGGAAAATTTGAGCATTATTGACCATTATTTGAGGTACAAAGATCCAAAGGTTTGAAATGACAAATGAAGTTGATTTTTTGTTTGGAGGTCCATATAGGGATTGGAAAAACATCCATACGGTCAGAGTCCTCCAAGAGTATGCCACGTGTCTCCTATTGCACCCTGTCATCAAAGTCTTACTCCCCTTCCCAAAAGGTCTGACATGTACGTCAAGGCCTAAACCTAACCTATGTTAAAGCTTTGGTTAGTTAAGGGTGGTTAACAAGGGGTGTACTAGACATTTTGGGAAGGTCCCTAAGTCTACAAAACTGTCGCTAAAACCTTTAGCATCGGCCAACGCTACCGTCGCTAATTGCTTTACAGCTAGCAAGTAGCTTTTAGCGGTGGTCGTTAGCAATAACCACCCTAGCCATCGCTAAAAGGGTCATATATAGCGGCCACCCTTTTAGCCCATGGGTCTCAATATATTGTCCTTTAGTTGTCAGGTCATCGTTGTTGAGAGACCCCCTTTTTTTTGTGTGTAAATATTGTCAAGACTTCGGAGAGTAGTAAAAGGAGAAAGGGACAGTAGACATTTCCTGTTCCTGCTACTCCCAATTCTTTTCTTAGTGCATGCAAAGGTTTAAAAAAAGTCGTTATAACCAAAATAACGGCCGTTATAACGGATTCGGACCTACCCCGTTACGTTATGAACCGTTAAAACACCCAGAAAATAACGGCCGTTATAACGAAAATAACGACCGTTATTTTCTGGGTAATTTTGTGAAAAAAAGGCCATTATTTTCGTTTTTTTCCGTTATTTTTCTGTTATTTTCGGTTATATTCCACTTTTTTCCGTTATTTTCCATTTTTTCCGTTATTTTCCCTTTTTTCCGTTTTTGCTCTTGAGCGTTTTTTTTTCGTTATAACGGAAAAAATGGTAACGCCCCCAGTCCGTTATAACAGTCCCCTTTAAACCTTGATGCATGCCACCTAGAGGACCATTTTTTTTATTTTTTATTTTTGATAAGCCCATATCATGGTTTTAAAAACGGCCGTTTAAACTGTAACGCCCCAAGCCTGTTTCTGTTAAAACCGTTTAAACATGTTTTGACGCTTTGAATTTAACGGCCGTTTTTATTTTTATTTTAACGGCCGTTAAAATCGTTGAAACGGCCGTTAAACCCGTTTTAACTGCAGTTAAATTCTGAAAAATTTTGTGAAAAAATACGGCCGTTAAATCTGTTAAATTCTATTTTTTTTAATTTTCAAATTTTGAATTTCAAAGCCATATTTTTCGTTAAATTCTGTTAAAATCGTTAAATTCTATTTTTTTCTATTTTTGCCCCTGGCCGTTTCAAACCGTTTTAACTGTAATGCCCCAAGTCCGTTAAAACGGCCTCCTTTAAACCTTGGCCCATTTGTTTTTTATTTTTTTTTGTTTCTTTGTGTAATCAACTATATATATCAAGAACATGTTAGACTTGTATTATTGAGTCTTATGCCTTTTGTGGTTAAGACCCAAATGTTACAACTTTTGAGATCAAGGATTTGATCAATTGAGTCATCGATTGATCAACATTGTCTCAGGTCTTTCTCCCTAATCTCTATCTCTACTATTATAATACGGCTCGGCTTACCTTTAAGCCGTTAGCCAACCTTAAGCTCTCGATCATGGTGTCATTAATAAAAAATAAATTTTCTGAAAATATATTTTTGAAATTGTATTTTTCTTAGAAAGGACGTTTGGATCATCATTAATGTAAAATGTCTTTATTTTGTCTTAGAGGGCCGCATGACTATAATGTCTTTATTTTTTTTGGATGGAGACTTCTATGCCAAAAACCGTTTCTTTGTTTATTACTAGTGGGTGCCTCGTGCCATCGGCACTCCTCGACAAAGAATTTTCAAAAATCAGGTGAGTGGCGGAGATCCACCATCCATTTGGGGGAGGATTAGAGGAGGCACTACAGGAAAATATGGTATTAGTGGCGGTCGAGAGCGCCGGTAAAAGTCAGAAAAACCGCCGCTAAAACTTTCAGCAATGGCCACGGCGGCGGTCGGCAACCGCCGATGATACCCTGGTCGCTGAAACTTATAGCGGCGGCTAGGTGAAAATTGACCTCCGCTAAAAAGTACCACACCAGCGATGGAGCATTCGTTGTGGAAAACAATATTAGAGGCAGGATTATTAGTACGCGGCGGCCAGATACGGGCCGCTGCTGAAAGTGTGTATTAGCGGCGGTCAGATTAGAACCGCCGCTAAAACTGAATATTAGTGGCAGGACTATGCATCCTTTTAGCGGTGGTCAAACTCTGGCCGCTGCTATTACATACTTTTAGCGGCGGTCACTGACCGCCGCTAATACTTCTTTTAGCGACGGTCGGTGACCGCCAGTAAAAGTCATTTACTATTTGAATTTTTTTTTTCCACCTGGTCCCTGTACCACCTGTAAACCTATAGCATTTTGATTACTATAATACTAACTAAACCAAATAAGCAAAAATAAAAAAAATATGTTCATTAAACTCAAAAATTAATTAATACAATATCGTTTGTTCAGAAACATTAATAAATGAAATAAAAAAGTCCAAGGCTCAAACATCTACTGGGACTGCATCAGATCAATAATCACCTAGGTCCTGCAAAAAAAAAATTAGTAAAATTATTAAAATAAAATATGTTATAAGTTATAATAAAATAAATATATCGTTAAAAATTCGAAATAGACTTTACTTTTAAGTTTTACATGTCTAAACTTACAAGTGACTACAATCTCCTAACCGAAAGTCAGAATTTAACCCCATCTCTTCCAACACATTTGTTTCAACACATTTGAAGTGTTGAAAAAAATTTTGGGAGATTCCGATCTCGTTTGCCCAATTTAGGCGTCGAAGTCCCGGAATGGATTTTAGTTTAAGTCTTAAATGCCTAAACCTACAAATGACTATAATTTTTTAACCCGACCTCAGAATTTGACCCCGTCTCTTCCAACACATTTGTTCTAATACATTTGAAGTGTTGGAAGATGTTTCAGGAGATTCTGACCTTGTTTTTCCGATTTAGGCGTCGAAGTCCCAAAATAGATTTCAGTTTTAAGTCTTAAATGCTTAAACCTACAAATGACTATAATTTTCTAACCCGACCTCGAAATTTGACCCCGTCTCTTCCAACACATTTGTTTCAATACGTTTGAAGTGTTGGAAGAAGTTTCGGGAGATTCTGACCTCGTTTGCCCGATTTGAGCGTCGAAGTCCTGAAATAGATTTCAGTTCTAAGTCTTAAATGCCTAAACCTACAAATGACTATAATTTTCTAACCCGACCTCAGAATTTGACCCCGTCTCTTCCAACACATTTGTTTCAATACGTTTGAAGTGTTAGAAAAAGTTTCAGGAGATTCTGACCTCGTTTGCCTGATTTGAACGTCGAAGTCCCAAAATGGATTTTAGTTTTAAGTCTTAAATGCCTAAACCTACAAATGACTATAATTTTCTAACCCGACCTCGGAATTTGACCCCGTCTCTTCCAACACATTTGTTTCAATAATTTGATGTGTTGGAAGAAATTTTGGGAGATTCTGACCTCGTTTGCCCGATTTGGGCGTCGAAGTCTCAAAATGGATTTCAGTTCTAAATCTTAAATGCCTAAACTTACAAATGACTATAATTTTCTAACCCGACCTCAGAATTTGACCCCGTCTCTTCCAACACATTTATTTCAATACGTTTGAAGTGTTGAAAGAAGTTTTAGGAGATTTCAACCTCGTTTGCCCGATTTGAGCGTCGAAGTCCCAAAATGGATTTCAGTTCTAAGTCTTAAATGCCTAAACCTACAAATGACTATAATTTTCTAACCTGACCTCGAAATTTGATCCTGTTTCTTTCAACACATTTGTTTCAATATGTTTGAAGTGTTGGAAGAAGTTTCGGGAGATTCTAACCTCGTTTGTCCGATTTGGGCGTCGAAGTCCCAAAATGAATTTCAGTTCTAAGTCTTAAATGCCTAAACCTACAAATGACTATAATTTTCTAACCTGACCTCGAAATTTGACCCTGTCTCTTTCAACACATTTGTTTCAATACGTTTGAAGTGTTGGAAGAAGTTTCGGGAGATTCTGACCTCGTTTGCCCGATTTGAGCGTCGAAGTCCCAAAATGAATTTCAGTTCTAAGTCTTAAATGTCTAAACCTACAAATGACTATAATTTTCTAACCCGACCTTGGAATTTGACCCCGTCTCTTCCAACACATTTGTTTCAATACGTTTGAAGTGTTGGAAGAAGTTTCGGAAGATTCCGACATCGTTTGACCGATTTGGGCGTCGAAGTCCCAAAATGGATTTCAGTTCTAAGTCTTAAATGCCTAAACCTACAAATGACTATAATTTTCTAACCCAACCTCGAAATTTGACCCCGTCTCTTCTAACACATTTGTTTCAATACGTTTGAAGTGTTTGAAGAAGTTTTAGGAGATTCCGACCTCGTTTGCCTGATTTGAACGGCGAAGTCCCAAAATGAATTTCAGTTTTAAGTCTTAAATGCCTAAACCTACAAATGACTATAATTTTCTAACCCGACCTCGAAATTTGACCCCGTCTCTTACGACACATTTGTTTCAATACGTTTGAAGTGTTGGAAGAAGTTTTGGGAGATTCTGACCTCGTTTGCCCGATTTGAACGCCGAAGTCCCAAAATGAATTTCAGTTCTAAGTCTTAAATGTCTAAATCTACAAATGACTATAATTTTCTAACCCGACCTCGGAATTTGACCCCGTCTCTTCCAACACATTTGTTTCAATACATTTGATGTGTTGGAAGAAGTTTTGGGAGATTCTGACCTCGTTTGCCTGATTTGGGCGTCAAAGTCCAAAATGGATTAAGTTCTAAGTCTTAAATGCTTAAACCTACAAATGACTATAATTTTTTAACCCGACCTCAGAATTTGACCCCGTCTCTTCCAACACATTTGTTTCAATACGTTTGAAGTATTGGAAGAAGTTTTGGGAGATTCCAACCTCGTTTGCCTGATTTGGGCGTTGAAGTCCCAAAATAGATTTCAGTTCTAAGTTTTAAATGCCTAAACTTACAAATGACTATAATTTTCTAACCCGACCTTGAAATTTGACCCCATCTCTTCCAACACATTTGTTTCAATACGTTTGAAGTGTTGAAAGAAGTTTCAGGAGATTCTAACCTCGTTTGCCCGATTTGGGCGTCGAAGTCCCAAAATGAATTTCAGTTATAAGTCTTAAATGCCTAAACCTACAAATGACTATAATTTTCTAACCCGACCTCGAAATTTGACTCCGTTTCTTGCAACACATTTGCTTCAATACGTTTGAAGTGTTGGAAGAAGTTTCGGGAGATTCCGACATCGTTTGCCCGATTTAGACGTCGAAGTCCCAAAATGGATTTCAGTTCTAAGTCTTAAATGCCTAAACCTATAAATGACTATAATTTTTTAACCCGACCTCAGAATTTGACCTCGTCTCTTCCAACACATTTGTTTCAATACGTTTGAAGTGTTGGAAGAAGTTTCGGGAGATTCCGACCTCATTTGCCAGATTTGAGCGTCGAAGTCCTGAAATGGATTTCAGTTCTAACTCTTAAATGCCTAAACCTACAACTGATTACAATTTCATAACAGAAAGTATTTAAATGTAGATATACCTCATCATCATCAAGTAGATCGTCATGCCCTAGATCCTCATCATCAGAATGGCTAGGAGGCTGCATGGGAGGCTGCATAGGAGGCTGCATGTTTCGAATAAAATCCGTAAACTGCATCTGAAACTGCATCTCTAAATCCCTCCGTAGCGTCTCTTCTCTCTCTAGCTGCTGTTGGTCCCGTATCTCAATCTGCTGATGAATACGAGTCAGCTCTCCTAATGACGAGTCTCACGCTCTGCCATCTGTACTTGCAGTCGTGTCAACTCCTCTTGAAGGGCACTGTTGCTGCTGCTCCGACTGGAGGTATTGGAAGTACTAAATACAGTAGAAGGCGTCGGACCTAAGCCGTAGCCACGTACACGACCATGTCTCTCTAGACCCATCACAGCGGTATAGATGGCATCGGGGTCGGGATTTGAGGACTCTCCAGTCTATGAGAGCTGCGTAAATTTTGACTGCATGGAAAACGTTTAATTAGTACACAACCAACTATATATTATTATGTATAATAAGAATCATACATACAATTATTTCAGCAGACCCGTCATCGGCTGGTGACCCATCTTTCCGTGTATGGGTCGTAATAAATAGTGCTACCCGAGTCGGTGGAGTACCGTCATTACTCCGAATCTATCATTGTAGAAAACAGACCCATCGTTAGAAGTTATATGTGAATGTTAAATTTAAAAAAGTAAAATAATTTACCGCTTCGTCCCTGTAACGGGCAAATGTCTTTGTTCCCCCAACATGATTTATTCTTTGTTTCTTGCGGTTCGCTTTGTTTCTTGCCGACACCACCTGCATAAATGTGTTGATTTTTTTATTAACATCTTGACAGATGGATAATGGATAGTTAATTAAGTATGACTTTTTTCATACCTTGAAGTTGTCACTACTCCACTAGTCACAAGCCAGATCCAATCCTCCTCTGCGACACCATCAGGTTTATTGTTGATTCGATCCTGATGTGTCTCTATGACATCAAAATATTGGCATTTCAAATCACCTCGCCAATCTCTGAATCGCTTGCCCATTGATTGCAAGGTATAGCTTTTTCGTTCTTCGTCGATGTCAAATTTACTCTGCCAAGTATGTAAAAAATATTAGTTATGTACATGAAAATAATATAAACAAATTATACCAAACGATGGGTATCAGACACATTTACCTTTACTTCTTGCCACAACAACTCCTTGTTGTGAGGAGGCATTTTGCCCCATGTCTCTACCTGTAACTGGGCATGCCCAGAAGTACGGACAATCACCCCTAATTGATTGGCAAACGTGGATGCCGTTTCGCTTATGAGTTGATTTGTTTCATTCCAAGTCAGGGGCTAACTTTTCAACTTCCAAAAGGCCTCTCTCTCTCTCTCTCTCTATATATATATATATATATATATATATATATATATATATGGTGACCAACATTTTGTAACATCATAGAAGATTAATCAATGGCTGATTTTTGATGAAGATGATCTATATGGTGAGGAGATCATCCTCACAAAAATTCAAATCATTCTAATATTCATAGACTGGTTTAGAAGTTGAAGAATTATGGACTCTCGATTTTTACTGTTTAACTTGAAAGGGTCGGGTTCTAGTGACCAACAGTTTTGACCAACATTATTTACCAACACCTTGGTGTACCCTCATAGAAGATGAATCATTGGCTGATTTTTTGTGAGGACGATCTCTATGTTGAGGAGAGCATCATCACAAAAATTCAAATCATTCCGATATTCAAAGACTGGTTTAGAAGTTGGACTGTCAATTTTCACCATGTAACTTGAAAACCACATTTAACGGGGTTAGAAATTTCAGTCATGTGGATGGCACGATGCCACCCCTAGTACATCTAGTACATCTATGCATGGTTTTGAAAAACAGCTGTTCTAACGAAAATAACGACCGTTACAACGGATTTGGACCCCGTTACGTTATGTTCCGTTAAAAAACCAAAAAAATAATGGCCGTTATTTTTCGTTATAACGGCTATTATTTTCCGTTATAACGAAAATAACGACCGTCGTATTCTGGAAAAATTGTGAAAAGGCTGTTTTTTGGTCTTTTCCGTTATTTTCCATTTTTGAAATTTTAAAATTCTAATTTTAGCGCATTTCTTCTATTTTTTTTTTCTGTTATTTTCCGTTTTCCCCGAGCGATTTTTTTTTGTTATAACGGAAAAAACGGTAACGCCCCCGGTGATCCGTTGTACCGTTATAGTGGACACTGACCGTATGGATGTTTGGCCAGTCGGTCGGTGGACCTCTAAACCAAAAGTCAGGCTGATTAGTGATTTCTAAGCGATTGGATTGAAGTTATTTTAATGGGTTGATTTTAACAGTAGGAACTTGAGCATTATTGAGCGTTATCTGGGTGCAAAGATCTAAAGGTTGTAAATCACTAATCAGGCTGATTTTTGGTTTATGGGTCCACCGAGGGACTGGCCAAACATCCATACAGTCAGCGTTCACTAAGACTACGACGTGGCTCGTATTTTGCCTATCAGAAGTTTTCCTCTAAAAAGACAAAAACGCTCTGAAGTCTGAACTGGATCCACAGCCCAGTTCATGGACAAACGCGAACCAGGACGGGGGAATCTAAGCCATTGATTACGTCGAGGGTAGTTTCTTTATCCACAATAGTCCCAAGTCCTAACATGAAACCATGAGGGTAAAATGTCCAACTTTTACGCTTAACGTGGGAGTTTCGCAGTTGCAAGTCTTTCACGTCAATGCACTTTCTCTCACATGTAAGAACCAGACAAGAGCGGGGAAAGCGTTAGATGCAGAAGAGTTTTGATGCGGACTCCCGTGGCCCTATGTAATGAATTTTCTTGGGCCCACCAATCACATGCATGTTTACCTCCTTCACTATAGGAAAAGATTAGCTGCTCCCAGGGACGTTCAAACTTCGAAGGTTCCCCTCCCAGAATAGAACTTTGATGATAGGGACAGTGCACAATATGAGCCACGTGGAACACTCTTAGAGGACTCTGACCGTATGGATGTTTGGCCAATCCTTAGGTGGACCTACAAACCAAAAATCAGCCCGATTAGTGATTTCTAGGCGTTGGATTAGAATTGTTTTCATGGGTTGATTTTAACAGTAGAAAATTTGAGCATTATTGAGCATTATTTGAGGTACAAAGATCCAAAGGTTTGAAATGACAAATCAAGTTGATTTTTTGTTTGGAGGTCCATATAGGGATTGGAAAAACATCCATACGGTCAGAGTCCTCCAAGAGCATGCCACGTGTCTCCTATTGCACCCTGTCATCGGCCTACAAGCCCTGTCATCAAAGTCTTACTCCCCTTCCCAAAAGGTCTGACATGTACGTCAAGGCCTAAACCTAACCTATGTTAAAGCTTTGGTTAGTTAAGGGTGGTTAACAAGGAGTGTATTAGACAGTTTGGGAAGGTCCCTAAGTCTACAAAACTGTCGCTAAAACCTTTAGCATCGGCCAACGCTACCGTTGCTAATTGCTTTACAGCTAGCAAGTAGCTTTTAGCGGTGGTCGTTAGCAATAGCCACCCTAGCCATCGCTAAAAGGGTCATATATAGCGGCCACCCTTTTAGCAGCGGCCAGCCATGGGTCTCGATATATTGTCATTTAGTTGTCAGGTCATCGTTGTCAAGAGAACCCCTTTATTTATTTATTTACTTTTTTGTAAATATTGTCAAGACTTCGGAGAGTAGTAAAAGGAGAAAGGGACAGTAGACATTTCCTGTTCCTGCTAGTCCCAATTCTTTTCTTAGTGCATGCCAACGTTTAAAAAAAGCCGTTATAACGGATTCGTACCTACCCCATTACGTTATGAACCGTTAAAACACCCAGAAAATAATGGCCGTTATTTTTCCGTTATAACGAAAATAACGACCGTTATAACGAAAATAACGACCGTTATTTTCTGGGTAATTTTGTGAAAAAAGGCCATTATTTTCGTTTTTTTTCTGTTATTTTCCGTTATATTCCATTTTTTTCTGTTATTTTTCATTTTTGAAATTTTGAAATTCAAAATTTGAATTTCAGTGCCATTTTTTCCGTTATTTTCCCTTTTTTCCGTTTTTGCTCCTGAGCGTTTTTTTTCGTTATAACGGAAAAAATGGTAACGCCTCCAGTCCGTTATACCGTTATAACGGTCCCCTTTATACCTTGATGCATGCCACCTAGAGGACCATTTTTTTTATTTTTTATTTTTTATTTTTATTTTTGTTAAGCCCATATCATGGTCTTAAAAACGGCCATTTAAACTGTAACGCCCCAAGCCTGTTTCCGTTAAAACCATTTAAACACATTTCGACGCTTTGAATTTAATGGCCGTTTTTATTTTTATTTTAACGGCCATTAAACCTGTTTTAACTGCAGTTAAATTCTGAAAAATTTTGTGAAAAAATACGGCCGTTAAATTCTATTTTTTTTAATTTTCAAATTTTGAATTTCAATGCCATTTTTTTCGTTAAATTCTGTTAAAATCGTTAAATTCTATTTTTTTTCATTTTTACCCCTGGCCGTTTCAAACCGTTTTAACGGTAACGCCCCAAGTCTGTTAAACAGTTAAAACAGCCTCCTTTAAACCTTGGCCGATATCAAGAACATGTTTTTTTATTTTTTATTTTTTTGTGTTTCTTTGTGTAATCAACTATATATATCAAGAACATGTTAGACTTGTATTATTGAGTCTTATGCCTCTTGTGGTTAAGACCCAAAAAATATATATATTTATAAAAAGGACTTTTTGACTTAAAAATATGTTTTTATGGAATAAATATGTTTTAAAAAATGGTCATCCGAACAATCTATTATTTTAGAAAAAAGTATTTTGTGGAAAAAAGACTTTTCGAATTCTAAAAATCGCGATCCAAACACCTCAAAGTTGAGTGTCCCCCCCCCCCCTCCCCCCCCCTCCTCTCTCTCTCTCTCTCTCTGAGATTACTTAAGGGGCATCACAACCCACATTACAGGCCACGTGGCACACTCTTAGTGGATGCTGACCATATGGATGTTTGTCCAATCACTAGGTGGACCTACAAACCAAAAATAAACCGTTCGGTGATTTCTAGGCGCTGGATTGAAATTATTTTCACGGCTTGATATTAACCGTAGGAATTTGACCATAACAAAATGAAGGTAATAGGGCCTAGGCTCGGGCCGGGCTCCAATTTGGACTCAAGGTTTGGCTTTAAGGTCCGGCCACATAGTCCATGAATCATACTTCGGGCCGGGCTGCGAGCTTTTTGGGACCCAGGTCCGACCCATCTAATTCATTGGCTAGACCGGGCCAGGGCTAAGTCCGACTTAAACGGGCCGGGCCGCGGGCCAAATTGCCACCCCTAAATTATATCCACAATAAATATCGGTTCCTTCATATAACCGAGATCTTTCCACCTGCTTTGGCTAGATAGAACATGTATCTCGGTTCTTTATGGACTGAGATGTATACCCACAATTGATCTCAGCACAGTAATCTAACTAATATCTTTTCCTCCACAAATTTAAAAAAATAGCCTTCAAAGAGTATAGATCTCGGTTCATTACAAAACCGAGATATATAGCCACAATAGATTCCCTAATATAATCACATTTTTCCTATCTTTTTTTATAAAATTCAAAAAAATGATGCATCTTGTGCGTCATTTTCTTTAGAAGGATCTCGGTTTTATTTAGAACCGAGATTTATATGTTAACGAAAGATTTCAGTTTTTTGGTAAAACGGATATAGAAAGTTTAAAATAGATCTCGAGCGGTTTTTAATTAGAAGCCAAAACGGAGTTAAAAGACTTTATTTAAGTTTTTAACCGAGATTCTTCTTGATTTTTGTAGTAGTGAACACCAAAATTACCAGCAAAATTTTGAAAAAAAATCCATATTTTCATAATTATCCCCTTGGATTGTAAAATTTCTAAAATCATCCTTCCATAATCTTCAAAAAAATTATAATTTTGTCATTTTTTCAAAATTTCCAACAATATCTTTTACGTAGGGGCATTTGGGTCTCTGTAAAACTCCTTTATGCTAAAAGAATTCTTTACATCTATTTATACTATAATGGTGCTCATCTTTTAAACCATGGGCCATTTCCCATGAGCCATTACCTTACCACACGTGGTTCACCTCGATTTATTTTTCTAGTATGCAACCTATTAGTTCATTACATGCCCCTTTCACTGTACTTACCAGTAAAGATTTTGGTTTCAAAGAGCTTACTGGTCATTGGAAAAATAGACTTGTTTAATTACTTAATTACATCCCAAGCCATTAAATATAACATATTCTAAATAACAGCCCCTTCATAATCACTAAATTACTTACCATGCCATTTTATCCAAATTTTCAGAACAACTCCCTTTAACAATTTAATTTCTTCCCATGCCATTTCTGTTAGAATTTCTATATATGGTCCACATATTGGCTGGGCGATCCTTTTAGGATCTCATGAGGTTGCCAGTAACAGCTACTAAAGAAGTTGCTGAATTGAGGACTTGTAATATTAGAAGGTATCTTTGATGGATTAGGAAACCTTCTAATACCATAATGTTTCCCTCTAGTCCCTTCTCTCTATATAACAAGTGGATGGGTTCGTTCCATCACTTAAGAGCTAGGATCTCTATAATTAAGTCTCCGTAAGAGAACCATCCACATGAAGCTAGAGAGTAGAAGGTTGAAGTCATTCTCATCCAATGGCATCTACACAAGGAGGTAAACTCTTATTCTTTATTGTAGATTCGATAATCAATACTGATGTATTTGATGCATGATGATCAAGGTTGGTTTAATCCAACCTCCATTTTGATTAACAATTTCTTCTATTTTTTCCAAAATAACCTTTATTGAAACAATCATGCTTCACGGATGCTGTACATGTGGTCATTCCAATGCACAACTGTGTCCTAATTTGCTTAACATGCTCGTAAACCAATCGATCAAGACTGTTCAATCACATCAATATGTGTTGCTATTAACCATCCATTTTCTGTAAAGTTTGTTGATTATGTTAATTCGGAAGATCAATCTTGTTCCATAAAAAGAATAGGATCTATAGATTAAATGATTCATATTGTCGATATCCTAAGTGGTAGCGCGTGAAACATATAATATCGTGGTGCAGTGTAGTATTATATCACATTTTGGTTGTAGTAATGATATAAAACTAGTCTGCACATCTGAAGTATGTAGACATTGATATACCATGGGATGCAGCTTGAAAAATGTGTTTTTATTCTTGATAACTAAACTTTTTGAAAACATTGTGGGGTTTCTCCTTTGTAGGGCATGTACCTAAAAAGAAGTAGCAACTCCTGGTTTGTCCTTTGTAAGTCCAATCCAACACCTATAAATCGCTACTCAGTCTGTTGTTTTTGGTTTGTAGGTCCACTTAGGGATTGGCCAAACATCCATACAGTTAGAGTCCTCTAAGAGTGTGCCACGTGGCTCATATTGTGTCATGTAACCGGAGCCTGAGCCTGAGCCTTTTTCCAATCATACTGGGACATAATAGGAAAAAAGCCTCATTGAAATGGTGAAAACCTTATTTGATTCGGGCCATGTGCTCAAAGAAGCTAATAAGACCTTCATCACCCTCATCTCTGAGGTCTCAGTCCCTGAGACAATTAATGAACTAGTTCAGACCTATCAACTTATGTAATGTTATCTACAAGGTCATTAATTGGAAAAAAATTCGTTAACAGAATGAGATCCATCATACAAGACATCATATCACACTTTCAAGGAGCTTTCGTAGCCAATAGATAAATCAGTAATAATGTCCTTATTGCCCACGAAATCATGAACTCATTCAGACTCAAAAAGGGTGCTTCTGGATGGATGGGTATTAAATTGGACATGGTTTGCCATTTTAGTCAATGGATCACCAACCAAGTCATTCAAACCTTCTAGGAGAATCAGGCAGAGACCATCTCTCTTCGTTCCTTTTCATCCTTTGTGCAGAACTATCAATCACTGTTGGATTCGTGAAATCTACGACCGAGAACACGACTCCCGAGAAGGGTCAGAAAGAGAGGGCCTCCTAAACCTGAGCCTACTGCAATATGGTAGGGACTAGGGATAACGTGCCCTGAGAATTAATATTGAAAAAATGTACACCTCAAAATGTGTGCAAGGTCAAACTTCAGGATCCATGGCGGACCAGATCTCAGGTCAAGATATATGGTATCTACAATAATGAAATGCATATCTTAAATCTTTCAATTAAGGTATAAAATCTTAAGTCGTAATTGCATATATTTCATTTAATTTATAAAATTAAACCTTTATTGTAAAAGCATATCTTCCTCTCACTCTATGACCAGCTCATCAAAGATTAGGAGATACATGGTGACGAGAATACATTCGCTGGCCTCGGGGGACATCAAACTTTGAAGTCGCCCCACCCAAAATGTCTGACAAGTACCCAATCCCTTAACTCAACCCTCGTCAAGCCCTTGGTTAGTGGTTAATAAGGGGTACTTGTCAGACATTTTGAAGTCCCCCTGGGCCAGCAAATTTTCTCTCCATCGATGAGAGATTTTGAACTTGGGTCTAGCTCCAGTTACCACCCTAAAATGACAAACTTCGGTTAGAGGGCACAATATGAGCCACGTGGCACACTTTTAGAGGACTCTACTGTATAGATGTTTGGCCAATCCCTAGGTGAACCTAAAAACCTAAAATCAGCCTGATTAGTGATTTCTAGGCGTTGGATCTTTGTACCTCAAATACTGCTCAAATTCCCACAGTTGAGATTTACCCATGAAAATAAGTCCAATCCAACGCCTAAAAATCACAAATCAGGCTGATTTTTGGTTTGTAGGTCCACTGGACCAAACATCCATACGGTCAGAGTCCTCTAAAAGTGTGCCACCTGGCTCATATTGTGTCCTGTAACCGGAGCCTGTCATTTTAGGGCGGTAACTGGAGCCTGAGCCTTTGAACTTTAGATTCCGTGGCATTAGAAGGATGCCAATCGTCAGGTTTATAATTGTTACCGACTTCAGCCACAAGGTGTCAGTTAGTACCTGATTCACCCGACAGACCTAGATCCAGTTAATCGGGTTTGGATCTATCCTTCTTGACTGATGAGATTCAAGTTTTCTATTCTGAACCGGGCCCATTAAGGCCCATTATTATCTTCACTAGCTGACTTAGTTGTCTCTAATTAAAGAAAAATATTTTGTTGCTAATTTTACCCATTACCATTAAAGAGAGAGTTTTTGTGGACAAATCTAGTATGCAAACATTGTCAGTACTGTTGGATGTCCCTTGAAAAATGTCTTATTTCGAAGGTTTTCAAAAAAATATATTTTATAAATTAAAAACACGTTTTTCAAGGACCATTCAATGGTGGATACAATGATTGAAGACTTTTAAGTATGTAAACAGTTGCATACTAGATTTGTCCAGATTTTGTTGCCAGATGTACCTGCACCCATAAAAATTTAAAAAAAAAAAAAAGTATAAAACTAACCAGAATCGCCACATGTTGACCCAATATTGGAAGGGAGAGACAATGGCCACCCAATCAATCTTGCAAGCTCTCCTACTTGTCTTAGTTCTTCTCGCCTGCTTCCACCACCAGTCCTCCGGTTCAGTAAGCGAAAAGGACCTCTCCTTCATCCAGAACACTTGCACACACACCACAGCCCCTGATCTATGCATTTCTTCATTAGAATCCGACCCTCGAAGCTTCAGTGCAGATCTCAAAGGTCTCACATGGATCTCCATTGAGCTTGCTAAGGCGAACGCCACCAATACTTTAGCGTTCATCTCAAGGTTGATCGGTAGTATGAGCCTGAATGCATGTAACGCGGAATACCAAGATACAATCAGTCAACTTCAGAACGCGCTCGACAGTTTCGATAAGGGGAATTTCTTGGATGTGGGTTCGGCTTTAACCGCCGCCATTGACAATACAGACTATTGCAACAGTGAAGCTTTAAATGGAGATTTAACACAGAGGAATGAGATAATGAAGAATCTAAGTCACAATTCTATGGATCTACTTGATTTTTTTTAGTTTATCTTCTTTTCTTTTTCTCACATTCAAATCAATAATAAAGTGTTTGATTCTTATTATGATTGTAAATTGTTTACTTAG
Organism: Euptelea pleiosperma; assembly: GCA_035048495.1. Taxonomy (NCBI): domain Eukaryota; kingdom Viridiplantae; phylum Streptophyta; class Magnoliopsida; order Ranunculales; family Eupteleaceae; genus Euptelea; species Euptelea pleiosperma. The sequence continues at coordinate 26,116,760 of CM068542.1, read as the reverse complement.
TTGTTTTTTTTTTCTTTCTTTTTCGTTATAGATCGGACTGATCACTACGTTGATATCATAAATTTTAATGACAAATTTGTCCCTTATTTTTTTAACATGTACACCCAACCTTAAAAAAGAAGAAGAGGAACCTGCAGCCGCCATAACCACACCTTTGTTCTCTCTATCTCTCTCTCTGCTTGCCCAACCGAGCTTTCGTGTGTACCTTGGGCCTGGGGCCAGAGAGAGAGAGAGAGGGTGGGTATATAAAGTGGGTGGACAGCATAAGAATATGGGTGACAATATCCCGGCCCTATTGCAATTGTATGGCAAAGTTGTGTAGTCGAGGCCATTGACAGTTGGATTAAAAAGATCCATGGTCTACAAGGTAAGATTGGCAAAATGGCTATTTTACCGTTCGCAATTGTTGCCTTGTAGATCTTAGATCTCTTGAATCCAACGGTCAATGGCCTCAAACCACTTTCATTTTTTTTTTCTTTTTCCATTTCGTTTAACAATGGGTATATACTCAAACACAGTATGTGACCAGACCCGAATCTAACCCAGGTAAGAATCCTTAAATCCATACCTGACTCATTTAAATGTATTTCGGCTTATGTATCCAAATCCTAGTTAGCAATTCTGAGTGTGGCAAAAATATGGTACAGGAAATGTTCGAGTACAATTCGGTCGTCATAAGAAAATGTGATGTATCCAAATCCTAGTTAGCAATTTAGAGTGCAGCGAAAATATGGTACAAGAAATGTTTGAGTATAATTCAATTTGTCGTAAAAATATCAGCCAAAGTAATTTAAAAAAATAAATAAAACCAATGCATCTACACATTGAAAAACGTTGCACACAGAAAAATTCTCTCCTTTTGCTTTATTCACAATTATTATCTATGGAGATTTACTCGTGTTTTGATTCCATGTTACTGTGTGTTTTCTTTACCTATTTCCTTCGGGTCTCTTGATTTACGATCAAGACCAATGGAAATTGATTAAAGAATTCATTCATTGCAGTCGGTTTTGCTATTTCTTGTTGGTGGTTGTCTTATGGCAGGCCCTTTAGGGCCTGCAACTGATCCCCTTGCTGTTCAAGAGGGGCGTCAGAATGCAGATCTTTATCATCTTGATCATCCCAAGGTTCCTCAGCCTTGGAGATCGCTCTTCCAGCCGTCAAATGGTAAGAGATCTAATCTTTATTTCCTTGAACCTTGCAGGGAGGAAGGGAAACCTGTTGTTATCTGTCCCACAGAAGTTCTTGAAGAGGGGATTTCGGTATGGGAAGAGTACTTAGTCGGCCAAGTTATTGGAAAGAAATTACCCTTTTATTTGGTCAAGAGCGCTATGGAAAGGATGTGGAAGATCAAAGGCACTATAGAAATTTACGATGCAGGATAACGGTGTGTTCTATATCAAATTCTTTGAACAAGAAGACAAGGAAAACGTCTTAGGTAAAGGCCCTTGGTTTGTTTCAAGGATGCTCTTGGCACCCTAATGTGGAAAAAGGTTTTAGCCAAATCCAAACAATGCCTATCTGGATTAAACTGATCGATCTACCCAAAATTCTTTGGACACCTACGGGCCGGGTATTAGTTATGTGGCAAGTGTCATAGGAAATCCGCTATGTTTAGATGCCGCTACAGAAAATAAAACTTGTCTTTCCTATGCGCGTGTCTGTGTTGAAATTAACTATAATAGCACTCTTTCAGATTCGGTCAAGGTGGAGATTGGTGGAGGAGTCAGGGCAGAAATCAAGATTGATTACCCATGGAAGCCTCAATGTCACACCCCAAATCCGGATACCCAGATACGACCTGAAAATCCATGGATCGACCCATACCCGAACCCAGAGGTGATCCATGAATGTCCCACAGTGGTCCAATTAGGTCAATTAGACGACTAAGGCTCATTCGAAAACCCACTAAGTAAAAAAAATACTAGATGTAGAAAACAAATAATTAAAATATTTCATAACTCAAACAATTCAATCAATCAATTAAGTATGGAGATATAGAGGTGAGAACATGCTCTCAATCAAAGGATTACATGCCCGTGGAAATAAATAAGTAATATTTTAAAACAATCAAAATAAAGTCTTCTAAAGTGTGGGGACCGACTCCCAAATCCTCGCCGATCTCCTCGAATGCACCGGAGTCTTTCGCCTCAAAATCATCCCACGTACCCAGCTCCTTAAAATCTGAAAATGGTATCGGTGTAGCACCGTGAGCCGATTCCTAGTAATACAATAGTGTGCATGCTTTGATGTCATACTATACAAGTTTTTAACCAAGGTATGCATCTCAATCATATAATAAGGATGACAGGAATATGATGATGAATGTAAGTAAGTACGGGATGCAAATGCAACTAGTACCCATAACCACATAGGGTCTCCATCTCCTTCCTGCACTGGGAGCGGTCTCATCGACCCATCTGCAGGATATAATAACATCTGGGGCCTTTCACCCTAGGGTACCGAACCCTGATTAATTGATAAAACCAATATAAATGTATATAATATACTTCAACCCCGTTCCCTTATGTACCCTGATATTCGCTCAAAAGTGCTTATTTTAAGTAATTATTCTTTTAGCATTATTGTACTCTCCTACGTAAAATTGCTCTATTTATCTACTTTTCTACGTAAGAGTCTCTTCTATTGCGTAGAACACACTTTTTTGGACGAAATGGTATATTTGCATGCATTAAACACATTTTCGGAAGTATAGATATAAAGTCGTTCTGATTAAGTCTTATTACGCACTTTTTCTGTCGCAGAAAACCTCGATTGGATGATTCTTGAGACTTGCGTGCCCAGATCGATCATGAAAGCCCATTATCAAAGCTTAAAGAGCTCACAGGCTATGACTAGAAGATATGGGCCAGATACGGGGCTAAGAAGAGGACGGAAAAGTCAGCCCAAAGAACGAAGAGAACGGGAAAGCCAATGACCAAGAGACGGACCAAAGCGTTTAAAGCCGCATGAATCGACAATGAATGATAGTCTGTTCTACTGGTGAAGCGTGAGGAGCGACACAATAAAGACCAAGGTTCCAGACCCTCTGCCAGTGATTTTCTCTCCAATTTCTGACATTTTCTCTCTCATCTCCCCTAATTCTCTCTCCTCTCTCTAAATCCTAATTTTCTCTTTCCTAGCTCTAATCGACTCTCTCTCCTCTCCACTTCAACTAGTCGATCATCTGATCAACCATCCTATCATTCTCACCACTCGATCTCTCCCCCGTCACCCATCTAATCCCTCACTAAGCCAATCATCATCTATCCATGCCCTCAATTCAACCATCCGATCAATCAATTGGCCATCAAATCGATCAATCGATCATCCGATCTCTCCACTCTCAAAATCTAGCCATTGGATCCCCTCGATCTCATCCGCTCATCATCCGATCGGTCGATCACTATCATCTCAACCCTTGATCACCACGGCCTATGATCATCCCATTTGCGTGGACCCCACTCGGAGACATTTAGGCTGTGTTTGATTACACGAAATGTTTTCCTGCGAAAATACATCTGTGATATACCTTATATGGCTGATTGATAGCAACTAAGAACACATATTTCAATCGTGCGAGAAAATAAAGGTGTATTAGGTGAAAATCAATTCTCACCAATTTGGATGGGAAATGAATTCCGGGTTTAGTAGGAAAGATTATCTAGATTTAAGTGGCTTGTTGGAAAAAATTATACAAATTTATACTAGCTATCTAACAATGGACAGTTGTGTTTTCCTCAGAAAAATGCAATTTTCCAATTGGGTATCCAAACGGGGCCTTAGCGTCAAACCGTGAGGAAATTTCTTTGGATCTCTTGATCCGACGGTTGAGGCAAGAGGAGCCTCACGTATTTAAGGAAGAGAGGCCGAAACCTAAAATCGGTCCTCTTCCCCCTCTCTCCCTTCTTTCCCTTCTCCCCCTCTCCTCCTTTCCTTCTTCCTCCTCTTCTTTTTCTCTTCCGGTGGGCCATTACCGGTGAACTGGTGGTGCGCCTCCTTCTCCTTCTTCTTCTTCTTCTTCTCCTTCCCTTGCTCCTCCTCTTCTTGCTCTGCTTCTTCTTCATCTTGAAGTCGCCGGACTGGTTTATCTTTTCCGGCGAGCTCCTCTTGGACCACCTCCATCTTCTCTGTCTCCTTCCTTTCTTCTTCGTCTGTTCTTCTTCTCCTCCTATTGCAGGTACAAGGGGGCAAACCAGCAAGCCGTAACCCCCATGAACGCCCCACCCTAGCAACCATCTCGCCATTAAAATCGGCGAGCCTCTTCTCCATTTTCACCACTGCCTGCTACACCTGCTGCATATCCACGAACCAACAAGCTCCGTGATCTCCAAGCTGCTGCACCTCGCCTGCTGCACAGTCTGGTAATGATCTCTTCTTCTTCTTCTCCTTCTCTTTCTTTCGTCGGAGTTGTAGGTCTGCAACTCCGGCCAGCAGGTGTGAAGGGAGCCGCTCTGTTCTATTCCTTCTTGCTTCCACACCGTGCAACCTCCTGGTTCACTTCCTTCATCGTTTCTCCACAAATCACCATCCTTCTAGCCATCTTCTTCACCTTCATCTAACGGCCGAAGTTGCAGAACTCCGACCGTGTCTGCTTCCGACTCCCACTCCTTCTTCTTCTTCTTCTTCTACCACTTCACCCCATAGCTCAACACGTTGCCTTGCTGGTCTAACCAGCAGAAACGTCAACACGTTCTCTCCCTGGCGCTGCTCCTTGAAGAACCGAACCTGCAACTGACCATCATCTTCTCCCACAAGTCACAACCGCTACTGCCTTCGCGTTCTCCACGGACGAGGACGCTTGCTGCTTCAATATCCCACCTAGCCGTTAACAACAGCTAGCACCACAACCCCACGTCGCTTCTCTACACAGCACACTAATAGAAAAGAGGAGGAATGAGTGGAGACTTGCTGTTTCTGTCTAAGGAAGAGCACTACGTGTTGCCGACCCTTTGTGCATAACCACCGCTAGATCTATTCCGTCCCCCACACCATCTCCCCACCGTTGCAGACCACTGTTGGAACCTCAAGCCACCGTTTCATCATTCAACACACCAGCAAGTCCACCGCCCTTGCCATCTTCTCCCTTGAGACTAACATCATCCCTCATCACCGGGCGCGCACCCCCACTTGAAAGGATGGCCGAATCGATGACTCATAGACGATCCATTCATCATAGATCTATCTTTTCCGGCCATCTCCATGGTAAGTTCGAGGTAAAAAATCTCTCTCAATCTTTTCTCTCTAGTTCTCTCTAAATTCTCTTTCTCTCTCTATCTCTTGTTTCTCTCTCTAATTTTTAGGAGGTTCTCTCTCTACCTAGTTCTCTCTATATCTCTTTTTCTTTCTCTAGAGAGTAATCTCTCTCTTTAGAGATCTCTTTCTCTTTCTAACTTTCTCTCTCTACTTCACTTTGTCTCTCTAACTCTCTCTAGAATTTTCTTCTTTAAAATTGCTTTTTAGTTTATCTTATTTTATTTTATTTTCGATTCAAGCATTGTAATAGACATTTTGATCACTGAATGATGAAGTATATTTTTATCTATTATTTCTTGTAATGTTGTCATTTCATGTTCCTGATTATGCTAACCCGGCTAACTCCGAGTTCGGATCGACATCCGACACTTTTCACTGTGCAAGAAGTTCTAATTTTACAGGATAATCGGATCAATTTACAAATGTGTTGAAATTAGGGTTTCCGAATCCAACGACACGAAAAAACCCTACTTTCACACCCTTTATATGAAATGACGCGATGATCATGGTATGACAACAAGATGGTACATGGCATAAGTAACACATGTATTTAACATTTAAATAAGAATATAAAATAAACACATTATCATCAAGAGTAATAAAATGGGTACGAACTAGAGTTAAACAGCATAAATAACATGTAAATAATCACCAAAGATCACGATCAACATCGATTAACAATATAAGTGAAGGTTTCAAGAGAATCCAAGACACCATGGCCGAACCCTATGAGGGATCCATGACACAAGGTCGAACCCTAAAGAAGGACTCAAGATATTTGGCCGAACCGTATGAGAGATCCAAGACATAAGGGTGGGATTTCCATGCATACAAGTACAGGTCAAACCATATTGAGTTTAGTCAAACAACAAGGTTAAAACCTTAATAGTTAATAATTATGACCGAACCACGAACAATTAATAGGTTTTTTACAAAAAATGTACTGCATTATAAAAATCACAACTAAATATGAATTAGAAAAATATAAACTCAATGGATGGATTTAAAAACTAGATTCGTAGAGATTTTTAGAAAAAATAAATAGAAAAATATTCAGATTCAAAATATAGGTCGAAACCCTTAATTAATTGGGCCGGACAAAATCTGAAATTCTGGATTTTACAGAAAAGTCCCGCATATTTGAAAAATCATAACTTAATCAGTACAAATCAGAAAAATACAAACTCAAAGGTTTTAGAAAGTAGATTGATATAGGTATCTAAAAAAATAATTAAAAAAATATTTAGTTTAAAAATATAGATCAAAATCCAGAGTGAAGTGGACAGTGCAAAATCTGTAATTCTGGGTTTTACAGAAAAGTCTAGCACTTTTGAAAAATCATAACTTAATCAATATAAATCACAAAAATACAAACTCAAAGATTCTAGAAACTAAATTGATATAGGTATCTATGAAAAATAATTAAAAAAATATTTAGATTAACAATATAGATCAAAATCCTAAGTGAAGTGGACCATATAAAATCTGGAATTCTGAGTTTTTGTTAAAGTCCAACAACTTAGAAAACTCATAACTTAATTAATACAAATCAAAAAAATACAAACTCAAAGGTTCTAAAAACTAGATTGATAGAGGTATCTATGAAAAATAATTAAAAAATATTTAGTTTAAAAATATAGATCAAAATTCTAAGTGAAATGGACGGTGTAAAATCTAGAATTCTTGATTTTTTGTTAAAGTTCAACAACTTAGAAAAATTATAACTTAATCAATACAAATCAGAAAATATAAACTAAACGGTTTTGGAAAATAGATTCATAGAGGTATTTAGAAAAAATAATTATAAAAATATTTAAATTATAAAAATACAACAAAAATGATAAAGAACATAGTCATCTGTTATAGGTACAAAATAGACCATGGCCAAACCCATCATGGTGGCCCAAAATAAGATCAACCCAATAAGAATAAAGTAAATACTGTTAAAATTAATTTATAATGAGTATCAACTATTACCTAATGAAAAATAAATAAAATCTTGAAGAAAAACAAGTATAGGATGGATCAAACACACTTACCTGAAGGTTTCTTGAACTTTAATGAAAGTTGAAAGTTTTTTCTAATTTGAAAGTTGTCGAATCATCCTCTCCTCGGAGTATGTTCTTCTAATTGGAGTCCCCATCAATTCTCCCTTCTTGCTTGAGTGCAATTGGTGCCCAGATGAAGGTTTAATAGAGCTTTCTCTATTCTTCAATGGAGTTTGGGTTTGTGAAAGCTTCTAAAGCTTTAAGGTTTTCGTAAATAGGTTTAGGGAAGGATTAGGGTTTCTATATTTTATTGAAATTCGTAACTATCAAAGGCATGACTTTTTCAACTCTCAAAAACTTATATTTTACATTACTAATGGGTCAGAAATGGGCCCAAGGCCCATATATATCAATAGACTTTATTTAAGAATATTATTAAGCCCAAAAGACCTCTAGATTGGTCATACGGGCCCACCTAATAATCATAATACATAATTATTAATTAATTCAATTAAACTATATTACATAATTTAAAAGTTGATACATCAAGGTATTAACATATGTCACACACATAAATCACTTAACATAGTCTAAATACACAAAAATCACAAAAAAGTTCAAAGCCTCGAAAAAGTGTCAAGATGATCTTGGAATGAGCCGAAAGTGATTCACGGGGTCTCACACTCTTGTTAAATAAATAAAATATAATTAAATATTAATTTAAAAAATTATAAGAATGGTAGGAAAGTTTAAAAAATTACGAAAAATACTATTTTGTCAAAATCTCTCAAAATCTTCGAATAGAGTTTTCATGTCTCAAGAAAGGTTCAAAATTTTACAAGTAAGTTGGTAAGGATAAAATAGAAATATTTTTGGTCTCTCGAGCCTACAGGATAATTTTTTTATAAAAGTTCTGGAATGTTAGTTGCGGCAAGAAAAAGTCCCCTGCAAGTTATGATTCATTATTTTTAATAAGAAATTTAGCCCTAAAAAGCGAGTTTCAAAAATAGCAGATTTTCAAAGTTGTCAGAATGAAACCAAATTAAATACACATACTCAAACATGATATTAAACTATAAAACGAAAGTTTAGGATATTACACTCAAAGATGTTCTGGTTGTAAATGTATGGGCCACTCTGACTCTGGCTATCCGACCAACAAGAAGAGAGTTAAGAAAGTATGGGTACCAATTGTGAAAGATCTAGATGCTAAAAGAGCCACCAATGAGAAAGTGATAGGAGATAATATTGAAGAATGCAAGAGTTCCCAGGAACATAATGTGGTTTAACAGGAAGGTTGGACTCGGGTCTCCTATAATAAGAAAGTCAATGTAGCTTCAGGTAGCAGCCCAAATGTTTGTGGAAAGGACCAGTAGGATGAAGGTCAAACTAATGTTTGTACATCTACAGATGTTATGCAAGAGAACTCGGATCGAATCAGTGGTAGCAGATTTGCGAATTTGGTTGATGAACTAGAAGAGAAAGACTGTATCAGGACTTCGGGTCCCCTAGACATCAGCAAAATTGAATTGCATATGCTTAAAAGGAAAGGTATTAACTTGGACTCGATATCGCATATCAGGGAAGGCATTCGAGAACTTATCAACTGACCTTTAAAGGATATCAGATCTGACTAAGAGCAGGGGATTCCCCTTGAAGGTAATAAATCTACACCAATTTATGAATAAAATTGTAGTTTGGAATGTGAGGGGTCTAAATGATCCGCTCAAACATAGAAAGGTGAAGAGGATTATCCAAACCCAGAATATATCTATTATTGGGTTAGTGGAAACTAGAGTCAGGAATATTAATAGTAGCAGAATTCATCATTTGATTAGCCAAGGTTGGAATTTAGAAGAGAATTACAGCGAAGCTTTGAATGGGCGTATTTGGTTGCTGTGGAAACATGAAGCTGTTCAGGTTGATGTTATATGCAAAAGCTTTCAATCTATCCATTGCACAGTGAAGGATAAAAAAGATAACAAAAGCTGAGCGTTAACAGTCGTTTATGCGAGTAACAAGAAGGAAGAGAGAAGGGAGCTATGGAATGTTTTATCTACTATGGGGCAGCATATCACCACTCCTTGGACTGTTCTAGGTGACTTTAACACTATCAGATATGCTGAGGAAAAGATTAGAGGGCTACCGGCTAATCTTAGCACGATGAAAGAGTTTAACGATTGCCTTTTTGAGATTAGACTCTTGGATCTGAAGTCCAAAGGTCAGAAGTTTACTTGGAACAATAAAAAACATGGTACCGATAAGATTATGTGCAAATTAGATAGAGTGTTAGTCAACCAACAGTGGGTTACAGAGTATAACAATTCGGAAGTGGAGTTTCTCACTCCAGGCATATCGAATCATAGCCCAATGTCAATTTGTTGGTTCGATGGTGTGTCCAATGGCAGAAAACAGTTTAGATTTTTCAATTTTTGGGTTGAACATCCCACGTTCATGAATATAGTAGAGGAGGTATGGAAGGATAGGATTCGTGGGAATCCTATGTACCGGATCACTCAAAAGCTTAAATTTCTCGAGCTTAGATTGAGGGAGTGGATCCATAACACTTTCAACAATGAACCATAACACTTTCAACAATTCGAAACAGCAAATTCATGCAGCCAAGTCTGAACTGGATGCTGCCCAACGTCTTGCCCAGATGTATCCTCTGGATGAGCTGCTTAGCAAAACTGAAGATAATAAGTTGCAAAGGTATACATCTCTTTCCAACTATGAGGAGTTAGTCCTCAAACAAAAATCTCGCATTTCTTGGTTAAATCTTGGCAACAGCAATAGCTCTTTTTTTCACAATTCTATTAAAGCTCGTCAATCTAGGAACTCCATCCTCAGCCTGTATGATTCGAACAATCAAAAGTTGAATGACAAAGGCAGCATCAAAGAGGAGATTATATGACACTTCAAAAATCAATTAGGCTCGGAGGAGAGGGAGTATAATAAAGAGGTGATCATGGCTATGCAGTTTGACAGAACGCTGAATGAAGGCCAAAAGATGGACATGGTCAGAGAGGTAATGACTGAGGAGATAACTGAAGTCTTGTTTAGCATGAATGATTCAAAGGCTCTAGGCCCTGATGGGTTTAATGCTTATTTTTTCAAACAGACCTGGAAAGTGGTTGGATCTGACTTTGTTAAGGCGTGTAAAAATTTCTTCTAACACCACAAACTTCCGACAGGGGTAAACTCCACATTCATTACTCTTATCCCGAAGGTTAGTAACCCCAATAACCTTGGGGACTTCAGGCCAATATCTTGCTGTAACTTGATTTATAAGTGTATTGCGAAGATTATAGCCAACCGGATGAAGGAATGCCTTCCATTTCTGATAGATCTGACACAATCAGCTTTTGTCAAGGGGAGACAAATTAGTGATAATATCCTAATATGCCACGAGCTGTTTCGCAACTATCATAGAGGCAATTCTCCTCCTAAATGTACAGTCAAGATTGACTTAAGGAAAGCCTATGATAACTTGGGGTGGGGTTTCATTCTGGATCTCCTCTTAATGATGAACTTTCATCCTACTATTGTCGATTGGATCCAAATTTGCATTTCGTCAGTGAAATACTCTATTATGGTCAATGGCAGCTTGGAAGGTTATTTTGAAGGGAAGAAAGGCATCCGACAAGGGGATCCTCTATCTCCATATCTGTGTGTCTTAGCGATGGAACTATTCAACAAACTTGTGAAAATTACAGTTCAAGAGGGACTCTTCACAATCCATCCCAAGTGTGCCAATCCCTTGATACCCACACGTGTTTTGCAGATGCTCTTATGATGTTTGAAAGTAGGATTTTTCCGCGTCGTTGGTTACGGAAACCCTAGAATCAATACATTTGTAATTTGATCCATATTTTAATCCTGCAAAAATGTGACTTTTGTATAGGGATTCGTGTCGGATGTCGATCCGCACTCGGGGTTAGTTTGTGCAAGCAGAGAACATGAAATGACGAATTTGTATCAGAAAAATATGGAGAGGTGAGAATGGTGGTGGATTAAAACATGATTGGTTGATTTTAGAGAGAGAAAATTACTCATAACCAATAAAGAACCATAAAAGCAAAATAAGAAATGCGAAATATCAACTTTATTAATTATCAACGAGTGATTACAAAATAAATTAAACTAAATTTACTGAAGAAATTAACTTAGAAAGCTATCAAAAATTAGCCTAGAAGGGAAATTACTATGGTAGAGAGAGAAAGTGGCATGAGATTTAAAGAGAGAGAAGTGACCTAGAGAGAGAAACTAGGAAATAGAGAGAGAAAATGAAAAAGAAGAGAACTAGATCAAGGAATCTAGAGAGAGAAAGTTTTGAGACTTACCGAAAGTGTGTGGTGTGACCAGAGTAAATCGGCCTTGAAAGATTGGATCGGCCATGTGGGACATGCAAGTGAGGATGGTACAACACCTTGTAGCACATCGGGATGAGCTTGGAGGTGGAAGCATGCCGGAGAAGAGGGGTGCACACTTGAGAGGAGGAGAAGACTAAACCGTGATGGAGCTTAGTGTTACTGGCCATGATGGATAGGGTGAGGCGTAGCAGGTGGTGACACCATAGATGGGAAGCCGTGGAAGACAACAACAATTGTAGGTTGCTGGTGTACAAGGCGCTGCACTTGGTGGTGGTGGTTCAGCCAAAGCAAGGTGGAGCGTGATGGAAGGGAGCAGCGGCTCAAGAGTGTTGCAGGTTTGCAAGGTAGATCCAGCAACGGTGGGAATGACGGAGGGAGCTATGGCTTCCTCATTCTTCCTCTGTTCGTTTTCTTTTCTATTCTTTTTTTTATTTTATTTTTGGAGAGAAAGTGGATGGACGGTGGATAGGAGAGGGGAGAGTTGCAGAAACGGATGCATGGTGGCTGTTGGAAGAACAGCCACAGTGGAGATCTGGAGAAGGCGATGGAGCAGTGTGCAGCACCGTGGAGGAGCCTGGTGGTGTGCACAGGCTGGTGTGAAGGGCGACCGGAGTTGCAGGCTGCAACTCCGGTGGGGCGTGGAGAGGATGTCGTGGACTGCTTTCACGGTGGTGAGCAATCCGGTGGAGAAAAAGGGAGGAATGGCCCTAGTGAAGAAGAAGAGACGAAGAAGAACGTGAAGAAGAAGAAGAAGAAGAAGGAGGAGGAGGAAGCCTTACCAGACGGCCGGAGTTGCTGCCTGCAACTCCGGCGAAGATGGAGGAGGAAGAAGAAGAAGAAGAGATGAGGAAGAGTGAAAGAAGAGGAGAAGGAGGAGGGGGATTGATAGGAGAAGAGAAGAGAAGAATGGAGGGGGATTAGGGTTCCAAAGAACCCTTCTCCTTCCCCTTTTAAAGCTCCCTAGTTCCATTAATGGAAATTAGGGAATTTTTTAAATAAAAAAAAAAAATATATATATATATATATATATATATATATATATATATATATATATTTAAGTAAAACACTACTTTTCTTTGGGGAATTTCCCCATTTAGTGGACCCCCCATTTTTTAAAATTTAATTAAAATTATTTTGAAATTCACGGGATCCACTAACTGGTCGGACAGCGGGTCGATGATGATGGGCTCGGCTACTGGCCCACATGGAATGATGATGTCCATCGTCTCACAAGATGATGTGACAGACAATCTAATGGTGATCGGATGGATGGTGACTTGATTGGGACCCAGATTGATAGATCGACGGATCTAGAGAGATCCAACGGTCCAGTGGAAGATCCAACGGTCCGATTGAAGATCCAACGGTCAGAAAGCCAAGGGAGATGAGACAGAGCCAATGGGCAGGATTTTTGGGGTTAGGTTAGTAGATTCGAGGACCGAGAGATGAAGAGAGAGAGAATAAGGAGAGATGAGAGAGAAAATATCAGAAAATGGAGATAAAAGTATTGGCAGAGGGTCTAGAACCCTGGTCTTCACTGTGACCATCCTCACGCTTCTCCAGTAGAGTAGACTATCATTCCTTGCTGACTCATGTGGCTTTAAACGCTTTGGTCCGTCTCTTGGTCATTGGCTCTCCTGCTCTATTCATTCTTTGGGCCGACTTTTTGGTCTTCTTATTCAGCCCATATTTGGCCCATATCTTCTAGTCATAGCATGTGGGCTCTTTAAGCTTTGATAATGGGCTTTCCTGATCGATGTGGGCTCACAAGTCTCGAGAATTGTCCTATCGGGGTTTCCTACGACAGAAGAAGCGCATAATGAACTTTATCAGAATGACTTAATGTCTAGACTTCCGAAAATGTGTTTAATGCATGCAAATATACCATTTCGTCCAGAAAAGTGTGTTCTACGCAACAAAAGAGACTCTTACGTAGAAAAGTAGATAAATAGAGCATTTTAACGTAGGAGAGTATGAAAACGCTTAGAAGATAATAGTGGAAAATATGCACTTTTAAGCGAATATCAATGTTCTTTGTAGGAGATGTCCAATCAGCAGCTACCATCAATGACATTCTTATTTTGTTCAAAGGCGTGATTGGGTTAGAAGCTAATCGGGCCAAGAGTACTATTTTATTTGCTGGGATGGAAGAGAGTACGAAAGAGGAAATCAGAGAGATTCTGGGATTCAAGGAAGGAGTCAGCCCTATAAGATATTTAGGTCTTCCTCTTATTTCTAAAAGATTGAAAGCTGTAGACTGCCAACCCCTTTTAGACAAGATTTCTTGCAGGATTCAATCTTGGAAGGGTAGGATGCTCTCTTACGCTGGTAGACTCGAACTTATCAGATCTGTCCTCAATAGCATTCAAGTTTTCTAGAACAATTATTTTATTCTTCCTAAGAGTATAATAGAAAAGATGAACAGCATTTGTACTAAATTTCTTTGGGGAGGTCCTGACCTTCAAAGAAAATACCATGCTATAGCCTGGAAAGAGATATGCTGTCCTAAATCAGAGGGAGGTCTTGGCTTGAAAAATTTAGTGGTATGGAATAAAGCTGCAATCATGAGACATACTTTTGCTCTTGCCACTAATAGCAATAGCATATGGGTAGATTGGGTCAAGATGAATTTGATCAAGAAGAAGCAGTTTTGGACTATGAAAATCCCGAGCGATTGCTCTTGGGTTTGGAGAAAGGTTCTAGATAGTAGGTGTATGGCTAGCAAACTGATCCAACATTTGATCGCTAATGGGGAGAACACGAACCTTTGGCTCGACCCTTGGCATCCCCAAGGTATTCTTCTGGACACATTCTTAAGAAATCAAAGGATTGACACAAGATTATAAATGGAGGATAAGGTATCTTCTCTTTTGGCTAACGGTAAGTGGATTCATCTACTAGCTCAAACTATAGAGCTTGATCAGTTATGGAGTAGCCTAATTCATATAGATATAGATAACCTTTCAGAGCAAGATGAAGTGATCTGGACTCCTTCAAACATAGGGGATTTTACTATGAATTCTGCCTATGAAGCTAGTTGGGTTATTAAAAGTAGAATGGACTGGTACAATATAGTTTGGAGTAAACGGGCAGTGCCACGGCATAGTTTTATTGCATGGCTTGCTGTCAATGACGCTTTGTTAACAAAGGATAAATCGTTCATCCGCAACATCATCGACAACAATAAGTGTAATTTCTGCTGGGCCGAAGGGGAGACCATCAAACATCTTTACTTTGACTGTAGTTTCACCAAGTTCATCTAGAAGGAAGTGTTGAAGCTCTCTCGATTTTACCGTGTTGTGCAGCCATAAGATATAGAGGTCCAATGGATCTTGAACCACTTGAAAGGTTTTGAGTTGAAGAATCAAGTTCTCATAGTGGCTTTCATCGCCACTATTTACTTTATTTAGAAGTAGCGGAATGCTCTTATTTTCCAGAAAAAGTATTGTTCGAAGGAAATGGTTCTTAATCTGATTATTGAGTCGACAAGAATCAGATTTACGTCAGGCAAACATAAAGTTGAAGATACACCCAGTATTAGAGAATTTTTTGACTCTTGGAGGATTTCTCTAGAGTACCAGCACCATTTAGCTAGAACTTGTAAATGGGTTGCGCCTCCTATCGGTTATTGGCTCCTAAACAAGGATGGTTCTGTGAAGGAGAACTCAATGGGGTATGGAGGGATTCTAAGGGATTCTAACGGTGATGCTCTTGTAGCCTATGTAGGGGCTTGTGCTAAGTCGTCGGTCCTCTACCAAGAAATTCAGGCTATTGATGTGGGCATCCAATTAGTGATCAACAAAGGAGTGCATAACATTCATATTTCTACTGACTCGGAGGTTATGGTGGGTATCATCAAAGGCACTTGTTCCAACCTTTGGCATACAAGGAACCTAGTTTGATCTATACACAAGAATTGGAATAAGTTTGAAGCTATAGACATAAATCATGTTTATAGGGAAGTGAATGGGGTAGCAGAGCACCTTGCTTCTTTAAATAGATCGACTGGTTGTAAAATCTTGTACCCATTTGAGTTTCATAATGATCTTAGAATCATTCTTGCTAATGACGCCTCTGGGCGTTTATACCTTAGATTGTAATATACTTTTCTTAAAGGTCAGGTAGGGGTCCGCCTAACCCCAGCTTACATATTAAAAAAAGAAAAAAAAAAGAAATATTTTTTATAGAGTCCGTCTAGAGCTACACCCATTTCTTACATCCAATTCTTACACCCGAGGATGAGGCCCACATGAAGATCATGTTGGACAATCTAACCGCACAATGAGTTTTTTATGCTATGGTTACCCTCCTTACAAAAAATCAAGAAAATGCAACATTCCTAACCTCATGAAAAATAGGCATTAATTTGAAAAATCTAGACCATCCAATTAAACCATTATTTTGGGTCAATTTTTTATATGGCTGGCAATGTCGAAATGAACTGATTTTCGGAGATGATGATCATCATGGCAAGAATAGCTCAATGCATGGTTGGATTGTCCAACATGATCACTATGTGGGCCCCACATTTGGGTGTAAGAACTGGATGTAAGAAATGGGTGTAGCTCTAGACGGACTCTTTTTTATATTCAAATCATGTTTTAAAATAACTCCGTTTTAATGGCCTTTAAAATGGTAACTCCCCAAGCCCGTTACGTTAAGAACCATTTTGACATTTAGAAAATAACGACCATTTTTTTCTGTTATAACGGCCGTTAAAATCCTTTCAACAACCTTTATTTTCTAAAAAAAAATTGTGGAAAAACGACCGTTATTTCTGATTTTTCATTTTGAAAATTAGAATTTCGAACTTTGAATATCAACTCCTTTTTTCCATTTTTCCCATTATTTCCATTAAAAGCTATTTTAATTTTTATTTTTGCCCTGTCCATTACAATTCTTTTTATTGGTTTTAACAGTAATGCAATGCCCCCAGTCCGTTATACAATTAAAAAGGCCTCTTTTAAACCTTGGTTGAAATTTCATACAGCTCAATCTGTCCATTTTGCCCCTCCCAAAATGCCAGAACACTTTCGGGTCCACTGACCCATGTATGAGGGCAAAATGGGCGCAATCAATGAGCGCTGAATCAAATAACAACTATTTGATCTTAGCTAGTGAAGTCGTAAACTAGGGTTGCAACTTGAGTGGGCCCAACCCGAGCTCGACGGGTTGAACCCGGCTTCAGGTTGGGCTTGGTTAGGTTGGGGCTCAGGCCTTATATTTTAAAACCCTATAAAACCTCGGATCGGCCCAAGGCTGAGGCCTCTGGTAACCTGACAAAGAAAATCGGGATGGAGCATGGCCACTCACTGGCTTGTGAAAGTAGGGTTTTTCCTGTCGTCGGATCAGAAATCCTAGATTTCAACAATATTTGTAATTCCAGTTCACTTTAAATCCTATAAAAATACAGACTTTGTATAGCGATATGTCGGATGTCGAATCCACACTCGGGGTTAGGGAACACAATTTATGGGAACATTAGAATAATAGAAAGTGCTTGAAAATATGGATGGAAGGGTGAGAGTGGTGATTAATGATTGAGATTTAAAATAATCTTTTCGGAGAGATTTCTATCAACTAATTAACATAAGTAAAGAGAAAGAAACACCATAAACGGAAAAGAGAAACTTATTTATTAAAATAATGCAAGTTACAATGCTTGAATCTAATTTATTCATAAAAGAAAATAAAAACAAATAACCATCACTTTATAAAGCATTATAAGAGAAGAAATATAAAGAGAAAGAACAAGATTTTAGAGAGAGAAAAGGAAAGAGAAGATAAAAGATGGAGATTTATCTTGGTGATTACCAATGGAGAAGAGGTTTGCACAGCCGTGTTCTTGATGGTTTTTGGAAGAGAACCGAACTAAGGAAATGAGAGATAGTGAGAGGTTTAGAGAAGAAGGGGAGATGGAACCTAGAGAATTGTAGGTTATGAGAGGGGGGAGAAAACCAACCCAAGAAGGAGAGATCGTAGATCTCTTATAGACTTTTTTTTTTTTTTTGCTTGTTGTAAAAATGATGACCGTTGGTCTAGAGGGATCCAACAGTTGGGAATGGATTAGTTAGATGAGCGAGAGAGTGACCAGGATAGAGAGAGATGGAGGAGAGAAGAATCGGTCAAGTGAGACGAATTCTCTCTTGTTGTTGCAAATGGGCATGGGCATGGGTCACGGGCATGGGTCATGGATAATGGGTCATGGGTCATGGGTCATGGGCCAAGATAGATAGATAGAGAGAGAAATAGGAGAGAGGTGAGAAAAATACAAAAATAAAAGCATTGGAGGGTCTTGAACCCTAATCTTCATTATTCTCTCTCGTCCGCTTCACCAATTAGTCAAACTTATCCTTTGATGTCAATTGGTGTGGCCTTTAACACCTAAGTCCTTCTCTTGGTCTCCAGCTATTCTTCTCTCTCATAGTCCTTATTCCGGCTCTACTATCCTCTAGCTTTGCCTATACATGTCTTCTATCTTTTTATCCTAGCCTGTTGGCTCTTGAAGCTTTGATAGAAGTCTTCTGTGGTTGATCGTGGGCCCACCAGTCCTCGAGAATCGCCCGATAGGGTCTCCTGCAAGTGAAAAAGCGCGTAATGAGATTCAACTAAATGGCTTGATACTGGACTATCCAAAATGCGTATATTTCATGCAAATAATCGATTTTCGTCTAAAGAATATGCTCTACGCAATGGAAGAAACTCTTATATGAAAAAGTCGACGAAAGGACAAGTTTTACGTAGGAGAATGCCACATTGCTATAAGGATAATGGCTTAAAATAAGCACTTTTGAGCGAATATCACAACCCCCAACTAGCAATAAAAAGTAAGTGAAAAAGAGCTAGGCATAACATGCTAGAAAACTTATTTGCATTACTCAGAAAAACTCCATTTTGTCAAATTATTTCAAGGATGTAAGAAATTATTCACAAATTAGAACTAATCAGCAAAATGCAACACTTCTACAAATGGACATTCAAACAAAAGATTACTTAGACTCAGTGTGTGTGTGTGTTCAACATCATCCTGATCTGGCAGTAGAGATATTTATATCTCCTTAGAGATTATACGCCTCAACCTCAATCCTCACTTGTATACCACTTAGAAGTGAATCACTCAGAAATGGTTTTATATTTTTCTCTCAAACTATATGTGACGAGATAAATATAGAAAATGGCAAACGTCTCACATATATAGTTCTTGAATGGATGGTATAAGAAAATTTTAAGAAGATCTCATGATTGGAATGTCATATCACTTAAGAACGTCGGATCAAATTCTATAGTTTTTCTTTTCTCCATTCTCCACTCTTGATGATGGTACAAATCTAGAATCAAATAGGACTTGCATAGGTTGTATTGAGGTTTAGGATAGGTTCAGAAAAGAAGGATATTCTAGTATGCAAAAATTCTGAGAGGGTATCTCACTATTCTTTGCAACTTTTTCCAAGGGTAATATTTTCTTGACTTTTCTTCTTTTCTTTTTCCAATTTTTCTCTTGTTGGATATTCTTCAACCTTTTTCAGATTCTTTTTCCTTTCTTTCTTTCTTTCTGATCATGTTTCTTTTTAGCTCGAACCATTTGTTTTGTTTTGTTTTCTTTTCCTTTATTGGTTTTTATCTTTTCATGGTGTAATCATACCAAATACTCTTTGATCCCTCTTAGAAGTAGGTTATCGTATTTGAACTCTTTTTGGGGATTGGGTTTTTGGTTGATGGGTTAACAAGAAAAGGTTTTCATCAACAGGCTCAAAAATGGTTTCTAACGGTATAGATGTGAGGGAAGCTAAAAAGTCTGATTGGTGAGAAAGATGGCATATACCAATTTCTAGGGTTTGTACTTTCATCTTCGATGTCTCGAATGGATATAGATAAGGTTCTTTATGTAATAATCCAAATTTGATGTCGTTCTGAGTTCTATGACCAAAGCAAAGGTTAATGAGATCACTCAATGGAAAATTTGGGGACTAGAAGAATTATAAGTCATCTTGTGACTCAGAATAATTTTATACCCCTCAGAAATAATGAAAAGCTCAAAAGCTCACTGGGTTAGGTCTCCACAATTGTTATTCTTGGATCTCTAGATAATCTAAACTTTGGATAATTCTGACGTTGATATGTGAACATTTTTGCTGAATCTGAGTTTTCAAAGATTTTTCAATCCACTGTAGTAATGTTTGCTTTCAAACTGAATGAAGAGCTAATAAGTGATTTTTCAAAATAGACATCATTTTTAATAAATAGACTTTCCGGAAAGTTTGTACTAATCAAGTCAGGACATTTTCGAAAATCTCATGAAATTACACCAAAAAACACAAGGTTTCTCTCTTTTTTTATTTTTTATTTTTTATTTTTCAAAATGAAAATATGAGTTTTGGTAAAAACCCACCCCCAACCAAAATATAGCACCGTCCTCGGTGCTCAATACCGGGACATAAAATGATGAAAAATCGGTAATTATGATGCAAAGGTTCAAGGAAGATATTACCAAGTCAGAATAAACTCGACAGTGTGTGATACCTGATGATCGGAAGAATGAATGTACCTGCTTGTCCAGAGATATCACAGTAATAACAAATGCATGAGACTCATGTACTTTAGGTATACCGAAATTGCCTTTCCGAAAGCGTTAAGTTTTATGTTTTCAGCTAGATATGACGGGGGTATATCAAGTACCCCCAACCAAGTTAAAACTCATGAAGACTGAGTGAATCTGCAGTCTTCTAAGGTGGAATAGAGACTGTTATCCTATCCCTTGTCCAGGAATACCTGTGTAGAACAGGTCTCTCTCAGTGTAGACTGAGAGAAGGACAATAAGTGCTCTGAGTAGCCCCACAAAAACATATAGTTCAGCGGGGAGGGATCGAAGTTTCTTAGTAAAAACTGAGAGGAGAGTAGTAGTGGGTTCTCTGACCATGGTTAACAGAGCCGTAAACTCATTGAGTTTAGTGGGAATGTATCTAAATGGAGTAGACTCCTGCAGATCAGTAATACCAAAATTGTCTGACTCCGAGTTGAAGTCAGATTCAAAGTGTTCTTGACACTGGGATAATTTTTTCTCTGGCGAGTCCTGAATTAGACTCTCTACGGCACACGGTGTATCGACAATATCGACGTATGTTGGCTGTTCAAAAATAGTAACCTCTTCTTTGAGTTTATTAAATGCCGTCGACATGTTATCGTCCCCACACCCGATATGTGTATCAACGATAGTGAGGAACGGTGGGGCCAAGACAACTGGGACCGCACTATCTAGATAGTGCTCAGTGTCTAGAATGTCTGCTTCAGGTGCAAACAATGAAACATCAGAGGTAGTTGATTCCTCTAAGCTAGGTTCAGAAGTCGGTGCTTTGAAGGACACCAAAGATGGAAACTCTAGCTCATCAATATCGTAGTCCGATCCTTTGTTTCTAGCAACCTCAATTTCCTCTTGTAAAGTCTGGTACTAGGTCCAGTTGTGCGACTCCTCATTATGGACTGTGGCAATGGTATTCCCCTCTGGATAAGCCATAGGTTGGCTAGTGAAGTTGACTTCCTCTCTCTTAGATTCTAACTCACCTAGACGGTGTTCCAAACTCTCTATGGAGTGCTGTTGTTGGATGATATATTGAGAAATGAGTTCTTCTAGACTAGGTTTAGTAGCAGACTGTGGCGGTTCAGCTAAAGGAAGCTGAGGTGCCAACTCTTGAATGTAGTCTGACTGAGTATGAAAGTTATATGAAGGATGTGAGTCTGGGACTATCTGCTGACTTTGAAAATCCTACTGAGTATGAAAGTTATATGAAGGATGTGAGTCTGGGACTATCTACTGACTTTGAAAATCCTTTGGGGTCCACTGTTGACCAAAATATTCAGTTTGTGGATCTGGCTGGTACTGCGACTGCAAGTACTACCCATCATATTGTCCACAGGGTTGGTGAAACCCAGAATGATACATATCCTGGTGCAGTTGCTATTGGGGAAAAGACTGTTGTTCCCATGAAAAGTTATTGTGACTTCCAGTGTCCGGATAATACGTGTTATTGTAGGAGGTCTGTAGTGGAGGTGCTAATGTTCTAAAATTACAGACCTCTTTCTGGACATGAGGGAAATATCCCACAGATTTGGGGTGATAAACAAGCTTCTGGACTGCAACATCAAGGGCGGAAACTGATGTTTTCAAATCCTTAAATAGGGATGTTGGCATTGAATCGCCCTTTGCTTCATGTCCCATCGAACTCTGTGAGACTGGAGTGTCATGATGAAAGTAGGTTTTTTCCGCGACGTTGGTTACGGAAACCCAAATTCCAACACATTTTTAAGTTGATCCGATTATCCTGCAAAATATGAAATTTTGTATAGGGATTCGTGTCGGATGTCGATCCGTACTCGGGTTTAGTTAGCGCGATCAAGAACATAAAATGACAGATTTTTGCCAGAAAAATGCCAGAAATTCATGGAGGGATGAGAGTGGTGGATTTGTGATTTGTTTAAAACATGATTTGGGGGATTTTTAGAGAGAGAAAATGCTACCATTAACTAAAAAGTAATTATCAAACTTCTTTTATTAATTGATCAAAAGTATTACAAACTTGAATTAAACATTAAAAACTAACGAGAAAACAAATCTTACTCAAGCTACAAAGCATATAAAAGAAAACTAGAGAGAGAAAGTGAAAGAGAACTAGAGAAAGAAATTGAGAATTTTAGAGAGAGAAAAATAGAAGGAGATTTCTAGAGAGAGAAAGAGCAAACTCACCATTAACACTTACCATTCAGCCTTGAGAGTGAGGTTCGGCCAAAATCGTTGTGCTCCAATGTGGTGCACGTTTAGGTGCACCATGAGGGAACATCACTTTGATGGAGATCGGCCATTATTTGGCCAGGCGCTTGGAGAAGAGATACACGACTAAGGGGTCGATCAGTGGTAAGGAGAGGCAGGCCTGATGGTGCACAAGTGGCTGAACTTTAGTGGAGAGAACAGCAAGAGGTGTGGATAGGTGTTGCTGGTAGTGGACGTCTTTGAAGACGTTCAGGTGATGGAGAGGTGCTGCACCTCGTGGTGGTTCCTGTGTTGTAGTCCACCAGTAGAGTTGAAGGCCATCCACTTGCAAGTTTGTGGAAGCACAAGTTGTTGCTGCTAGTTGTAGCAGCTTCTGAGATGTAGAAACGGTGGAGCTAACGACCTCAGAAACCAGCCAAAAATTTCAGGTCTTTCTAGTGAGAAAGCAAGAATAACAATGATTGGAGGGGAGGAGCAATCTGTTGCTGCGGCTTTGAGGGTTGCATGTGCATAGATCTGAGGAGATCGTGGTTCTGTCCGATGGAGGGAGAAGGTAAGATCGACTGCAACTGAGGATGGTGATAGATCCGGCGAGCTTCTCGCCGGAAACAATGGAGAAGAAGAAGAAGGTGTTGCTGTGCACTGATCTATTGTTCCTTGGAGAGGCAGCAAAAGTGAACCAGGGATGAAATCGTGGGATGTTGGGGATCAAAGAAGTGCTGGTCTGCACATCTTGGAGAGGAGGCTCACGAACGGCCGGAGTTGTAGGCGCAACTCCGGTGAGGGCGGTGGTAAGAAAGAAGATGAAGGAGAGGAGGAAGAGAAGGAAGAAAAAAAGACGGAGAAGAAGGAGGGGAAGACATGGGGGGAGTTTTGGGGAGAGAAAGGAGAAGAAAGGAGGAGGATTAGGGTTCAAACGAACCCTTCTCCTTCCCCTTTAAACCTCCCACTTTCCTTTAATGGAAAATGGGGTTTTTAAAAATAAATTTTTTTTTAAGGAAAACCTTACTTTTTTTTGGGGAATTTCCCCATTTAGTGGACCCCCCCTTTTTTTTATTTAAAAATAATTAATTTAAAGCATTTAAAAATTGGGAGGTCCACTAAATGGTCGGGCCACGGGTCGATGATGATGGGCTCGGCTACTGGCCCACATGGATTGATGATGTCCATCGTCTCACAAGATGATGTGACAGACAATTTGATGATGATCGGATGGATGGTGACTTGATTGGGACCCAGATTGGTAGATCGACGGATCTAAAGAGATCCAACGGTCCGGTGGAAGATCCAACGGTCCGATTGAAGATCCAACGGTCAGAAAGCTAAGGGAGATGAGACAGAGCCAACAGGCAAGAGTTCTGAGGTTAGGTCAGTAGATCTGAGGATCAGGTGGTGATGTATAGGGAGATAAAGAGAGACGAGAGAGAAATAGGAGAAATGAGAGAGAAAACTCTACAGCCTATAGAGATAACTACTGGCGGAGGGTTTGGAACCCTAGTTTTCAATATGTTCTCTTCTCAGGCTTCGCTAGCAGAGCAGATTATCATTTTCTTCTCATTTCATGTGGCTTCGACTGCTTTGGTCCGTCTCTTGGTCATCGGCTCTCTATCTCTCTTGGTTTTTTGGACCGGCTCCGTGATCCTCTGACTTGACCCGTACTTGGCCTGTATCTTCTAGTTATAGCATGTTGGCTCTTTAAGCTTTGATATTAGACTTATGTGGTTGATCGTGGGCTAGCAAGTCTCGAGAATATCCCGATCGAGTTTTCTGCAAGAGAAAATCACGTAATGAGACTTGATCATAACGTCTTTATACCTAGACTTCCAAAAATGCGTTTAATGCATCCAAATATTCCATTTCATCCAGAAAAGTTTGTTCTGCTCAATGAAATAGACTCTTACATAGAAAAGTGGATAATTAGAGCAGTTTTACGTAGGAGAGTGTGATAACGCTTAGAAGATAACAGTGGAAAATACGCACTTTTAAGCGAATATCACAACCCCCAACTAGCATATTGCCAATCCTTGGCAATTAGTACAAAATAAATGAGCTTAAAAGGGCTCTACACACTTTTTCATATTAGCTCAGGAAAAACACCGTTCGTCAAATCATTGAATGGATGCAAAAATAGTTACATGCTAGCGAAGAGTTGGAAAGTTTTGGCAAGACTACAGACTGATAATCATGACCCAGAATAGTCAGACTCTGCGTGTGTGTGTGCTCAACATTTTCATCATCCAAGAATTAAGACTTCCAGATCACCTCTAAGTTCTTATGCCTCGACCTCAAATCTCACATGTTTAGCACTTAGAATAGAATCACACGATAAGGGTTTTCTTCTTTTCTCTCAATTTATATGTGAGGAGATGTGTTGATATATGAAAGCAAAGATCTCACATATGTATTATTTAAAGGAAATACATCTTCAACAGAAGAAGATCTCATGATTGGAATACCACTTCACTTGGGAATGTCAGATCAAACTCTATAGCTTCTCCTTCTCCAATCTCCACATTTTATGATCGTGCTATCCTAGAATCAAATAGGACTTTCCTGGGTTATAATGAGGCTTAGGTCCGGTGTAGAAAAATAAAGGGATATAGGATTTCAAAGATCTTGAGAGGATATCTCTATTTTCTTGTATTTTTCCTGCGATGTAGCACCATTATCTGGTTCTTTTTCCTTCTTTTTTTTCATATTTTTCTCTTTTTCTAGATATTTCTGAGACTGCTCAATTTCTTTTCAGCTCTTTTTATACTTTCTTTTCATATTTTTTTTTCAGCTTGAACTACTTTCTTTTCCTTTTGATTCTTCTTCTTTACTTTTCTTTTCACGGTACACCCATATCAGTTATTCTTTTGTCCATCTCAAAATAAGGGTAGCCAGTCATGCTTCGTAGCTGGACTGATTTTAGGTTGATGGGTTTACAAAGAAAAGGCTTTTATAGAAGGGCTCAAGGGGTTTCTAGTGAAGTATAATTCAGGTGAGTAAAAAGGCTGAGTGGTTCAGAAAAATGGCCTAAATCATTTTCTAGGGTTTGCACTATCATGTATACTGTCTTGACTGGATACAGAGAAGGTTCTGTTGTAGTTATCCAATTTTGATGTCGTTCTGAGTTCCATGATCAAATAAAAGGGTAATGAGATCTCTCAACGAATATTGCGGGCAAGAAGAATAGTGAGTCATCTTGTGACTCAGAAGTGTTGTATAACCCTCTGAATTGATTAAAGGCTCGAAAGCTCACTGGATTAGGTCTCCACAATTATTCTCATAGGATCTCCAGAATTTCTAAACTTAGGATGACTCTGATATTGATAGTGTACAATTGTGTCGAATATGAGTTTTTCTGAGTTTTCAAACCTGTTGTAGTCACGCTTGACTCGACTCAAAGCTAACTTTAAACAAAAATTAACATCTCAATACTGACTTAACGGAGGTTTTCAGATAATCAAAGTCAGGGTATTTGACACATTTTTAAAATTTTAGAAAACTTTTGGAGAACATCGGAAATCACCCCAAAAACAAGAATTTTTTTTTTTATATCAAAATGAAGACATGAGTTTTGATAAATATCCACCCCAACCAAAATACAGCACCGTCCTCGGTGCTTATGAACGAGACATAAAATGATAAAAAATCAGTGATGATGATGCAAAGGTTCAGGAAGGATGTTACCAAGTCGGCAGAAACTCGACAGTGTATAGTACCTGATGATCGGAAGAATGAATGTACCTGCATTTCCAGAGATATAACAGTAATAACAAATGCATGAGACTCCTGTACTCTAGGAATACCGGAATTGCCTTTCCGAAAGCGTTAAGTTTTACGTCTTCAGCCAGACATGACGGGGGTGACAGGCACCCCCAACCAAGTTGGAGCACAGGAGACTGAGTGGATCATCAGTCGACATAAAAAGGATCAACGAGATCAATCTCAGAAGTTTGAATGAACGAGACATCAAGTTCATGGAACTGCTTTAGACGCTGGCCATTTACCTGGAAAGAGGAGTGATCCTTGGGATCCTCAATAGTGATAGCCCCAAATGGTGTGACTTCTGTGATCGTATAAGGACCGGTCCACCTAGATTTCAATTTCCCAGGGAAGAGATGAAGGCGAGAATTATAAATAAGGACCTTCTGGCCTGGATGGAACTCTTTCCTGAGGATGCTCTTGTCATGTATCCACTTCATCTTTGCTTTGTAATTCTTGGATAAGTTGTAGGCATCATTTCTGAGTTCTTCTAATTCATTCATTTGAAGTTTTCTCTCCTCCCCTGCGATTTTTAGGTCGAAGTTAAGCTTCTTAATGGCCC
This sequence comes from Euptelea pleiosperma, assembly GCA_035048495.1. Taxonomy (NCBI): domain Eukaryota; kingdom Viridiplantae; phylum Streptophyta; class Magnoliopsida; order Ranunculales; family Eupteleaceae; genus Euptelea; species Euptelea pleiosperma. The sequence continues at coordinate 26,090,069 of CM068542.1, read as the reverse complement.
ACAAGGCATGATGTTCAATTGCTACCAGAAGATGATAGGGTTTCCCAAAGACCAGACGATAGGGAGACATATTGAATGGTGTCTTGTAGGCGGTTCTGTACGCCCATAAAGCATCAGTGAGACGAGTAGACCAGTCTTTACGTGTGGTATTGACTGTCTTCTCCAAGATCTTCTTGATCTGACGATTAGAAACCTCTACTTGACCACTAGTCTGCGGATGATAAGCTAGGGCAACCTTGTGGGTTACCCCATACTTTTTCATTAATTTCTCGAATATCCTATTGCAAAAATGGGTGCCCCCATCACTAATGATGGCCTTAGGGGCACTGAACCGGGCGAAGATGAACTCCTTTAGGAATTTGACCACCACTTTGTGGTCATTTGTCTTGGTGGGAATGGCTTCTATCCATTTGGAGACATACTCTACCACAAGGAGAATGTACTCAAAACCATAGGAAACCGGAAAGGAGCCCATGAAGTCGATGCCCCAGATGTCAAATAGTTCATTGACCTGGATGGGAGTTAGGGGCATCATGTTCCTCTAGGAGATGCGGCCAAGATGCTGGCAATTAGGACAGGTTTTGTTATAGATGTGGGCATCTTTAAATAATGTGGGCTAGTAGAATCCGCATTGCAGTACTTTTTCTACAGTCTTCTTAGTGCTGAAATGACCACCACAAGGTTGGTCATGACACGAGGACAAGATATTGAGTTGGTCCGACTCAGGGACACAGAGACGAATGATCTGGTCAGGACAGTATTTATACAAATAATTCCAAGAGTAGTACTTAACTCTTGCTAGGAATTGGCTTTTGTCCTGTTTTGACCAGTGTGAAGGCATTTCTTCGGTGACAAGGTAGTTGACAATGTCAGTATACCATGGATGAACGGAGATAGCGAATAGTTGTTCATCTGGAAAGGTCTCAGGGATGGGCTAGGTGTCCAAGGATGACTCTAAAGTCAGTCTAGACAAGTGATCAGCCACTACATTCTCAGTTCTTTTCTTATCCTTGATCTCGAGGTCGAATTCCTACAGTAAGAGAATCCATCGAATTAATCGAGGCTTGGTTTCCTTTTCGACATGAGATAACGAAGGGCTGCATGATCAGTGTACACGACCACCTTAGTGGCTAAGAGGTACTGACGGAATTTATCAAGGGCCAAGAGTTCTTTCTCAGTGGTGGAGTAATTCATTTGGGCAGAGTTAAGAGTTTTGCTCGCGTAGTAGATCACGTGTGACCTTTTGTCAACTCTCTACCCTAGAACGGCTCCTAAAGCGTAGTCAAAAGCATCACATATCACCTCGAAAGGTAGAGTCCAGTCTGGGGGACGGATAATGGGTGCAAAAATGAGCTCAGATTTGAGACGCTCAAATGCCTTGACACATTCAGCATTAAAGTCAAAAGGACTATCTTTAGCCAGAAGATGGGATAGAGGTCGAGCAATTTGAGAGAAGTCCTTGATGAATCGCCTATAGAATCCTCCGTGTCCCAAAAAGGATCGGATGTCACGTACGGACTTAGGAATGGGCAAGGTCGAGATGATATCGATTTCAGCTTTGTTGACCTCAATGCCCTGATGGGAAATGACATGTCCCAGAACAATGCCCTTCTTCACCATGAAGTGGCATTTCTCCCAATTGATGACAAGTCACTTGTCCTGACAACGTTGAAGTACGAGCCCTAGATGGTTCAGACAGTCATCAAAGGATGACCCAAAAACTGAGAAGTCGTCCATAAAGACTTCGAGGAATTTTTCCACCATGTCAGAGAATATGCTCATCATACACCTTTGAAAGGTTGCGGGTGCATTGCAGAGGCTAAAGGACATGCGTTTGTAGGCAAAAGTGCCAAAGGGACAGGTGAAAGTTGTCTTGTCGTGATCCTCAGGGGCGATGGGTATTTGATTATACCCTGAGTAACCATCAAGGAAGCAGTAATAGGAGTGACCTACTAATCTCTCCAACATGTGGTCTATGAAGGGTAAAGGAAAATGGTCCTTCCTAGTATTGGTGTTGAATCGTCTGTAATCGACGCAGACTCTCCACCGTTTCTTCAAGCGCTGGGTGACCATTTCCTTGTTCTCATTTTCCACAACTGTGAATCTTGCCTTTTTAGGGACGACATGAATAGGACTCACCCATTTGCTATCGAAGATGGGGTAAATGATACCCGCATCTAATAGTTTAAGTACCTCATCCCGGACTACATCCTTCAAGACGGGGTTCAACCTCCTCTGGTGTTCTCGGGAGGTTTTGGATTTATCCTCGAGAAAGATGTGATGTTGGCACACCGAGGGGTCTATGCCTCGAATATCATCTATGGTCCACCCTATCGCAGATTTGTGCTCCTTGAGCAACTCGAGAAGTGTCTTACGTTCACTCGCAGACAAAGCGGAAGCAATAATGATAGGGTAGGTTTCTTTAGGACCAAGATAGGCATAGGAAAGATCTGTTGGAAGTGGCTTGAACTCCAATGTCGGAGCAGATGGAGTTGAAGTAGGTGTCACAAAAGATACGGATTGAAGAGGTTTGACTTCAGTAGGTAAACGAAGGATGGATTCTCTGGCCATGGTTATCAGAGGCTCGAACTCGATGAGTGGAGCGGGGATATCTATCAATGGAGCAGTCTCCAAAAGATCATTGAGATCAGAAATGGCTGACTCTGTTGCAAAGTCAGCCCCAAAGTGTGCTAGACACTGTTTAAGAATATCTTCAGTGGAGTCTGGGATTAGACTCTCAACGGCACACATTTCATCGGCCACATCGCGATCGGCATCCTGTTGCATTAAACGAAAGATATTGACCTCAGCTTTGAGGTTTCCGAAAGCAATGGACATGTTTCCATCCCGACACCCAATGTGTGCATTCGCGGTGGCAAGGAATGGATGGCCTAAGATACCCGGAATGCGGTTATCCTGACATGGCTCAGTGTCGAGAATGATAAAGTCCACAGGATAATAAAAGTCAGCGACTTTTACTAGGACATCTTCAATGATTCCTCTTGGAATCTTGATGGACTGATCAGCCAATTTCAGGGTGACATTGGTAGGCTTCATATCTTTCAGTCCTAACTGCTGATATACTGAGAACGGTATGAGGTTGACGCTAGCCCCTAAATCTAGCAAGGCAGTGCAGCTAACGTTGTCTCCAATTTCGCATTAGACAGTTGGGCTATCCGGATCCTTGTGTTTGATCACACTATTACATTGAATGAACGCGGTAGCTTTTTTGGCCAAGAAGGCAGCTTTGGGTACATGCGTAAGCCGCTTGACTGTGCACAAGTCCTTGAGGAATTTGGCATAGGATGGGATTTGCTTGATAGCAGAAAGGAATGGGATATTTATCTGGACGTCTTTAAAGACGTCTAAGATCTCTGAGAATTGCTAATCCCGCTTATCTTGGACAAGTCTGTCGGGAAGGGAGGCTTTACTCGACAAATAGATTTGTCTTTAGCCTTAGATTTCTGCACATGGATATCTGATGTTGGTGCAGAGGTAGGATTGGTACTAGTTTCCTCTGTGTGAGCGATGGGTGGTGGAGATGGCATCGGTGGTGGTTGGGACTCCCATGTCCACAGTTTTTCCAGATCGTAGGGTGGTTACAGCTTGCACCTCCCCTTGACAATTCTCATTCTGGCTCTGAGATTGGGAACCGATCTCATATACTGCTCCTTTGGCATTTCCTTTTGGGTTAATGATGGGTTGGCTAGGGAAGATGCCTTTAGCTTTCTCAGCTTCCAGGTTGCCTAAGCGTTGCTCTAGAAGAAGCATGGATTGTTGTTGCTATTGCTCTAGGCGTTTCATAGATTGTTGTTGCTGAGTAATAAGTTGAGCTAGAAGGTCCTCGATACCGGATTTGGGGACCAACTGTTGGGGGGTAGCTAATGGGAACTGAGGCACCAATTCTCGACTAGAGCTCATCAGGGCATTATAGTTGTAGGATGGAGAAGTAGTGGGGACAATCGGTTGGTTCTGAAAGGTCTGTGGGACTCTTTGCTGATTCTGAAATGTGCTCGGTTGTCTAGAATATTGACCCTGTTGGAACTGCTTGTTTTGAGTAGATGGGTACTGACTCTGCTGGTATTGTCCCTGATTGAATTGCCTATTGGGTTGATTGAACCCAGGGGGATACATGCCCTGAGGCTGACGCAGAGGTTGAGCTTGTGGTTGAGTAGACTGAGGCCTCCAAGAGAAGTTAGGGTGGTTTCTCGTATCAGGATGATAAGATTGACTATACGAGTTCTGAGTGGGTGGTTTGTATGTGCTAAAAGCACAAACTTCTTCTTGAAGAGGATTGGACCATCCTTCATTCAAAGGACAATGCTCAGTAGTATGGGAGGGTTGCAGACAAAGGGTGCAGGATTCCATAGGGCTCTCGTGTCCCACATGCATGACTGGGGTAGATTGTTGAGTAGGCTTTTGTACAGACACAGCCAGTGCCGAGACTGACTTGCTCAACTCTTGAATGACAGATCGAAGCTCAGTATCAGCTGTAGCATCATGTCCCTTAGTTATCCTTGGGACTGAAGTGGCTCGACCAAACTCTGAGTCAGTCGCACAATGTTGAGAGTTTTCTCCTAACTCTCCCAAGAATTTGTATGCATCGGTCGGAGTTTGGTGCAGGAATTTTCCCTAGCACATTGACTCTACCATGGTCTGGGACTCATCAGTAAGTCCCTTGTAGAAGATTTGGACAAGATTGCCCTTGTCGATGCTATGGTGGGGACACTTAGTTAGGTAGTCTTGGAATCTATCCCACGCTTCAAAAAATTTCTCATCGGACTTCTATCGGAAGTCGTGGATGAGTTGCTTCATTTGGTTGGTCCGAGTCATAAGGTAGAATTTAGACATGAATTTGCCCACCAACTCTTTCCAACTATTGATTGAATCAGCGGGTAAGGAGTAGAGCCAATCTGAGGCTCGGTCTTTGAGTGAGAATGGGAAAACTCGCAGATGTACATTGTCATCATCAAGGTTCTGATTCTTGAAAAGTAGGATGACATGTTGAAATTCCCTAATATGGGAATATGGGTCTTCTCTTGGGAGACAGCGAAAGGTTGGAAGCATTTGGATCGTCTGCGGCTTAATCTCAAACTGTACTACCGTAGTTGGTGGGAGAACAATGCAAGTGGGCGGATTGGCCGAGATAGGGGCAAACGTCTCGATAAGAGGCCGTTCGACTGCCATGACTACGAAGGTAGTAGTACTGGGGGAGGCGGGTGGGGAAAGAGATGGGGAAGGATTCAGTGGAGGATCCACTGTAGGTACGTGATTCTTAGATCGAATCAAGCGTTTGTTCGGACGAGTCCAAACGGGCATACGCTGTAGAAGCAAGCTCTAGACATGGCAAAAAGTTGCCAGAGAGGAACACTATCCTAAATGATGCACACCAAGCACAGATAATCCTATTCTAAGCAATCAGGATATATTTTAGGAATTATCTTTGTTAGTTTTGGGGCTAGAGTAGATTATGACAGTGGGCGGACCACTGGTTTATCTTTTAACCGCTGGACTAACTATTTGCACTCAGAGGTTTTCACCAGGCTACACTCTTCAGAGCGAATCCTTGAGTACTAACTCTAGTCAATAACAAGGCAATCCGAAGCCTAGACAGATGTGCACAATGGCTGTCTTAAGTACGTCCCAGACTAACTGGATTGGTCAAGTGTTTGAGAAGAGTGTTCCCTCGGGTTAAGTTAGGGTTGGTGCGTGTTCCTAGTCCACACGCAACTAACCGCCGAATAGTCCAATATGCCACGTCGAGCTCAGTGTACTTGAGTAGCAGGGACTTATGGGTGTGTTAGACAACAGGGACCCGCGCTCGTGGTCTTATTTCGATTGGATGTTAAGCGGGTTCGCTTTGTGTGGATTTTTCCTCGAACACCCGGCTAATTGCCTCTACTTCTTGATTCTTTTTAATTAAATGGAGCCTTGGGATCAAATCAGTTGGAATGATGAGGTGGGTGATAAAATCCCACCAGTTTCAATTTTGGAGCTGGGTCTGCTCTCTTAAAGTTGATTGATTAACGGCCACGCCAAGCAAGTCGAGTCATATGTATGCGAAAGCAAATAGACACGCGGCAATAAGTCACCCAACGGTGTAGTATCGCACTCAAGGCGAGGATAGAGACTTACCTCCCGTGGGCCATGCCACGGGGTCGCTTCCGTGGGTTAGGGAGGGGTATCCTAATGGGCTTGGGCCCGACTCCACCTCTTTGAACTTTCGCTCCCTACCCACACTGGATCGTGTTCCTGCAGAAAAGTTAGATCGCACGGTCTAGGTATTTGGGATTCTATTTGGAAGATCCTTGTCTTTTTAGGGTTCACAAAGCACGTATTGGATTTAGGCAAGTTTTTGAATTAATTTCCAAGTTCGAGATGGGTTAAAATTTAGGAATTCTTAGATTGGAAAATACCTAGATTGAAAAGTTTCCCGAATAGTGGAGATCTTCCAAGAAAGATTTGATTGCGAGATCCCTTATAATTTTGGAAAATTTCCCAAAATTGAAATTCTGCTCGATTTGGGGTGATTCCTTTTGCAGACTTTTTCAAATTTGGAAGATTTCTAAAGATAAAAATTCTTCTAAAGAGAAAACTTTTGAGAGGGAAAACCCTAATTAAGCAGAGTTTCAAGATTTTGGAATCTTTCCAAAAATCGCAAATCCTTGATTGGTGATTTCTAAAACTCTGTAGAATATAAAACCATAATTTTTTTGAATTTTGATTTTTTTATTTTTTTGGTATTTTGCACTTAATCTAGGGTTTCTAAAAAACCCTAGAACAAGATCTAGCAGTTATTTGGAAAGCAGTAAAATTCCTAAATTATTACAACTTTGCACTCGGTCTTCCGAGGCATTAAAAATAGTAATTTAAAAGACTGCTAAAAATCACTAAAAACAAAAAATAGAAAGTTTCCCGAAAAGGTCGGGCTATCCAAATTGAGCAGCTTTTCGCTTCAGCAACTTTCTAATTCCGTCTTTACGTCCTTTTTCGCACTCCCGTATACCCGAGCGGCAACGACGCCATTTGACTGTAGGTTTTTTCCGCGTCGTTGGTTACAGAAACCCTAATTCCAACACATTTTTAAGTTGATCCGATTATCCTACAAAATATGGAATTTTGTATAGGGATTCGTGTCAATTGTCGATCCGCACTCGGGTTTAGTTAGCGCGATCAAGAACATAAAATGACGGATTTTTGCCAGAAAAATGCTAGAAATTCATGGAGGGATGAGAGTGGTGGATTTGTGATTTGTTTAAAACATGATTTGGGGGATTTTTAGAGAGAGAAAATGCTTCCATTAACTAAAAAGTAATTATCAAACTTCTTTTATTAATTGATCAAAAGTATTACAAACTTGAATTAAACATTAAAAACTAACTAGAAAACAAATCTTACTCAAGCTACAAAGCATATAAAAGGAAACTAGAGAGAAAGTGAAAGAGAACTAGAGAGAGAAACTGAGAATTTTAGAGCGAGAAAAATAGAAGGAGATTTCTAGAGAGGGATAGAAAGAGAAAGAGGAAACTCACCATTAACACTTACCATTCAGCCTTGAGAATTAGGATCAGCCAAGATCATTGTGCTCCAATGTGGTGCACGTTTAGGTGCACCATGAGGGAACATCACTTTGATGGAGATCGGCCATTATTTGGCTAGGCGCTTGGAGAAGAGATACACGACCAAGGGGTCGATCAGTGGTAAGGAGAGGCTGGCCTGATGGTGCACAAGTGGCTGAACTTTAGTGGAGAGAACAACAAGAGGTGTGGATAGGTGTTGCTGGTAGTGGACGTCTTTGAAGACATTCAGGCGATGGAGAGGTGCTGCACCTCGTGGTGGTTCCTCTTCCACCAGTAGAGTTGAAGGCCATCCACTTGCAGGTCTGTGGAAGCACAAGTTGTTGCTCCTAGTTGTAGCAGCAACTGAGATGCAGAAACGGTGAAGCTAACGACCTCAGAAACCAGTCAAAAATTTTAGGTCTTTTCGGTGAGAAAGCAAGAATAACAACGATCGGAGGGGAGGAGCAATCTGTTGCTGCGGCTTTGAGGGTTGCACGTGCATAGATCTGAGGAGATCGTGGTTCTGTCCTATGGAGGGAGAAGGTAAGATCGCCTGAAACTGAGGATGGTGGCAAATCCGGCGAGCTTCTCGCCGGAAATAATGGAGAAGAAGAAGAAGGGGTAGCTGTGCACTGATCTATTGTTCCTTGGAGAGGCAGCAACGGTGAACCAGGGATGAAATCGTGGGATGTTGGGGATCAAAGACGTGCTGGTCTGCACATCTTGGAGAGGAGGCTCACGAACGGCCGGAGTTGCAGGCGCAACTCCGGTGAGGGCGGTGGTAAAAAAGAAGATGAAGGAGAGGAGGAAGAGAAGGAAGAAAAAAAGACGGAGAAGAAGGAGGGGAGAACGTGGGGGGAGTTTTGGGAAGAGAAAGGAGAAGAAAGGAGGGGGATTAGGGTTCAAACGAACCCTTCTCCTTCCCCTTTAAACCTCCCATTTTCCTTTAATGGAAAATGGGGTTTTCAAAAATAAAAAAAAAAAATTTTTTAAGGAAAACCTTACTTTTTTTTGGGGAATTTCCCCATTTAGTGGACCCCCCTTTTTTTTATTTAAAAATAATTAATTTAAAACATTTGAAAATCACGAGGTCCACTAAATGGTCGGGCCACGGGTCGATGATGATGGGCCCGGCTACTGGTCCACATGGATTGATGATGTCTATCGTCTCACAAGATGATGTGATAGACAATTTGATGACAATTTGATGGATGGTGACTTGATTGGGACTCAGATTGGTAGATCAACGGATCTAGAGAGATCCAACGGTCCGGTGGAAGATCCAACGGTCAGATTGAAGATCCAATGGTCAGAAAGCTAAGGGAGATGAGACAGAGCCAACAGGCAAGAGTTCTGAGGTTAGGTAAGTAGATCTGAGGATGAAGTGGTGATGTATAGGGAGATAAAGAAAGACGAGAGAGAAATAGGAGAAATGAGAGAGAAAACTCTAAAGACTATAGAGATAACTGCTGGCGAAGGGTCTGGAACCCTAGTTTTTAATATGTTCTCTTCTCAGGCTTCGCTAGCAGAACAGATTATCATTTTCTTCTCATTTCATGTGGCTTCGACTGCTTTGGTCCGTCTCTTGGTCATCGGCTCTCCATCTCTTTTGGTTCTTTGGACCGGCTCCGTGATCCTCTGACTTGACCCGTACTTGGCCTGTATCTTCTAGTCATAGCATGTTGGCTCTTTAAGTTTTGATATTAGGCTTCTGTGGTTGATCATGGGCCCGCAAGTCTCGAGAATAGCCCGATCGAGTTTTCTGCAAGAGAAAAGCACGTAATGAGACTAGATCATAACGTCTTTATACCTAGACTTCCAGAAATACGTTTAATGCATGCAAATATACCATTTCATTCAGAAAAGTGTGTTCTGCGCAATGAAATAGACTCTTACATAGAAAAGTGGATAATTAGAGCAGTTTTACGTAGGAGAGTGTGATAACGCTTAGAAGATAACGGTGGAAAATACGTACTTTTAAGCGAATATCACATGACGACACTCAGGATTGGTATACCATTGCTCAGAGTTATCGCCTAGATCTTTAAAGAAATTGTTGTAGACTAACTCTCAGATCGAATCAGTCTCGGGTTGGATCAAATCCAAATGGGTAATGCTTGAAAAAGCAAGCCCCTAGAATCGGCAAGAGGTTATGAAACTGAATGAGCATAAATGATCCACACAGAGCAACAGATAATCTTAACCTAAACAATCAGGATAGTATTATGAATTATCTTGTTAGTGTAGGGATAGTGTAGATTATGACAGTGGGCGGACCACTGGTTTATCTTCAATTACCCGTCGGACCAACTTTTCACTCTGTAGGTTCTCACCAGGATACACTCTTCAAAGCAAATCCGCTAGTACTAACTCAAGTTGACTACAAGATAATCTGAAGCCTAGACAGAAGTGCGGTACATCGGCCGACTTAAGTATGCCCCAAACTAACTGGATTTGTCAAGCATGAAGATGAGTTTTCCTAGAAGAGGAGCTAGGGTAGGTTCGTGTTCCTAACCCAACACTAAGCTAATTTGACAGACAATCAAGGAGGCCATTTACGAGCTCGATATACTTGAGTAGTAGGGACCTATGGGTGCGTGAAAGTAGGATTTTTCCGCGTCGTTGGTTACGGAAACCCTAATTTCAACACATTTGTAATTATCCGAGACTTTTAACCTGTAAAATGAGCAATTTTGCACAGTAGCTCGTGTCGGATGTCGATCCTCACTCGGGATTAGTCAGATCAGCGCAATAAAGAATACATAAATGACAAAATTTTCAGAGACTGTAACATACTCATATTTAAATTAATTCCATTTATTCAAAATTGTCTCTTACAATAAAATAATCTGATAAAAATACTAACTAAAAAGCATTAATCAAGAATAGTCTAGAGAGATGAAGCATAAAATTTAAATGATCTAGAGAGAGACAGTCAAAAGTGAAAAAGTGTTAGAGAGAGAGAGTAGATAGAGAGAGAAAAAGAGAAAGAGAGGGAGAAACCTAGAGAGAGAAAGGGGAAGAATTAGTGAAAAAGATAGAGAGAGAAAATGAGTGAGAAATCTAGAAAGAGAAAATGTAGATGGAGATCACCTTTTTGCACCTTACCATCGAGTTGCACAGACTAGGGCTGGTTTCACCAAGGAAGGAGACGTACGATGGTGTGGTGTTGTGCAAGTATGCAAGGATGCTGATCGTGGGTTCGCCTTGACGTCGTGGCAGGCTGGTAGTGGGTTTGATTACACCACGTGGTGGTGTATTGCCACACGTGAAGGATCGGAGGAGAATACGTGGGTGCTGTGGTTCAAGTGGATGGAACAGCCATGGTTGATGTGGTAGCAGTGCAGTAGGTGACCAGCAGGTAGGATAAGGGGTGGTGAAGACGGTGGTGGAAAGAAGGAGGAGGCGGCAATGTGTTGCTCCAGCGTCAACGGTGGTAGCCGGAGGTGGTGCTGTGTGGTGTAGATGAAGAGGGAGATAGAAGAGGCGTGGAGTAACCTGCAATTTGCAGATCGTGGATAAAATCTACAGGAGAGCAACCTATGTGAATTGCAGGTGGGAGGAAAAGGTGGAGAAGATGAGTTACAGTCCGCCGGAGTTTGGAGAAGAGTTTTCGACGTTGCTGTTGGCCAGAGTAGAAGAAGACGAAGAAGGAGAAAGGAAGAGGAGGAGGAATAGAAGGTAAAGAAGGGAAAGAGGGGGCCAAATGAGATGATGGTGGAGCAGGCTAGCGGTGGAGTTGTGGTGTTGCGGTGAAGGACGCAACAACGACCGGTAGCACGTGAAGACGTGCTGTGGGCGGTACCTGCTAAGAAGAACAGCAGAAGAAGAGGATGGGCAGGAGAGGATGAAGAAGAGGAAGAGAAGAAAAAGAAAACAAAGAAGGAAAAGAAAATGAGCAAGAAGTCCGGCCAGAAAATGCAAAGAAGAAGACGACGATGAAGAGAAGAAGAAGAAGGAGAAGGGAAAGAGGGGGAAGAAGAAGATAAGAAGAAGAGAAGGGAAGAAGGAGAGGGGGTAGGAACCCTTACCGTTGGATCATGTTGCAGGTGGGGGCGTGGTGAGAACCGGGAAGAAGCTCGCCGGTTTTAATGGCGAGGTGGTTGCTGTGATGGTGCTTGAAGGGGGTGACGGCTTGCTGGTTAGCCCCCTTGTACCTGCAACAGAAGAAGAAGAAGAAGAAGAAGAAGAAGAAGAAAAGAGAAGGCGGAGCTCCACCAGCTCGCCGGAGAAGACCACGGCCAGGAGGAAGAGGGAAAGCAGTCCGTAGAAGAGAGCCAGCCACTTCCCTAAGAGGGAGAATGGGCCATACAATAGGCCTCCTTTCCAAATAAAAAACAAAACTCATTATAGAATGGAGAGAGAAGATATTCTCTCTCCCACGGTTTTAGAAACCGTGGGATAACTTCCAAGTGGGATCCACATGGGATCATGACTGGGGTCCACATAAAGATTGATAATTTTGAGGGCCGTGGGTCATTAGATGGATTGACCCGATGGATGCTGGGCCCTCGAGCAGGCCATAAGCCATGGGCTTGAAGGATAGGTGAGGTTTCACCGATTAGACCATTGGTAAGTGGTCAGTGGGCCAACATTACAGTAGACCCTAATCAATGCCAAATTTTTGACCGTCAGATCAGATCAGATGATTTTTTTGATCAAGAAGTTATAAGATTGGAGGTTCTGATGACGAATGATTCGATCATTTGGCAGATGATCCGATGATTGATGAATGATCTGGCTAGGAACGATTGATCACATGATCTGATTAGTGTAAGATATGTGAGAATTAGGATTGGGATCATCGGATGGTGGACATCTGCCATGGTAGGCCGTAGGGTAAAGTTTATTGCGGGAAGGGAGAGGATCGGATGATTAATATTGAAAGTAGAGAGATAAAGATGATATATATATAGAGAGAGAGAGAGAGAGAGAAGATATTACAAAATAAATAAAGAGAAAATGCTACCAGAGGGTCTGGAACCCTGGCCTTCACTGTGCCGCTCCTCACGCTTCACCAGTAGAGCAGACCATCATTCCTTGTTGATTCATGCGGCTTTAGACGCTTTGGTCTGTCTCTTGGTCATTGGCTTTCCCGCTCTCTTCGTACTTTGGGCCGACTCCTCGGTCCTCTTTTTCAGCCCGTATTTGGCCCATATCTTCTAGTCATAGCATGTGGGCTCTTTAAGCTTTGACAATGGGCTTTCATGATCGATTTGGGCCCACAAGTCTCAAGAATCGTCCCATCGGGGTTTCCTACGACAGAAGAAGCGCGTAATGAGACTTTATCAGAACGGCTTAATATCTAGACTTCCGAAAATGTGTTTAATGCATGCAAAAATATCATTTTGTCCAGAAAAGTGTGTTCTACGCAACAGAAGGGACTCTTACGTAGAAAAGTAGATAAATTGAGCCTTTTACGTAGGAGAGTGCGAAAACGCTTAGAAGATAACAATGGAAAATACGCACTTTTAAGCGAATATCAGTGCGTTAGATAATAGGGACCCGCACTCATAGACTTAATTGACTTGATCTTTGAAGGGGTTGCTTTATGTGGAATTTTCCTCGAACATCGATCTAATTGGGCTCTACTTCTTGATTGATTTTAATTTTTGGCTATGGTTGCACAAAAGCTGAAATGACAAGGTGAGTGATGAAATCCCACCAGTTTCAAGTTAGAGCTGGGTTTGCTCTTTATGTATTTTATTACGGCCAAACCAAGCAATTCTGATAATTGTTGCAAAAGCAAATAAACAATCGGCACAGTGTTTGCACAATGATCAAGATTGCACTCAAGGCGAGGTGTAGAAACATACCTACCCGTTGGCTACGCACGGGGTCTCCCCCGTGAGATAGGGAGGGGTATCCAAATGGGCTTGGGCCCGACTCCACCTCTTTGAGCTTTCGCTCCCTACTCACTTGGTAAACGCAATCCACAATCACGTTAGTCCACAATGGTCTATGGTATAAAATTGGAAGGTATACCACCTTTGGGGTTTCAAGAAACACGCAATGATTTATGGCAGGTATTGTTAATTAGTTCCAATTAGGGTTTGAAATTCAACTTTAGCTATTCCCGAATTAGGGTTCGGAAATATCTACTTTTGAATTACCCGGAGTTGGAAACCTTCTAAAATCAACAAATAACCAATGGTGATCTAACTAGAAATAGCAGAATTAAAATCTAACCCTAATATTATTATTTGTTTTAATTAATTAATTAATCTAGTAGTTATTCTAAAATGAGAGAAAATGAATCCCTATGTTATTACAACTTTGCACTCGACCGTCCGAGGCATTAAAATAATAAGTGGAAAATGTGAAAAATAAAATGGAAAGTTTCCAATTTGAATCGGATCTTCACGAATAAGTAGCTTTCGAATTCCTGTTCGTCTTTTGCAATCCCGTCAACTGAACGGCAACGGTGCCATTTGAAATTAGGGTTTTTCCGTGTCGTTGCATCGGAAACCCTTGATTTCAACAATATTTGTAATTTCTCCGAATTGGTTCACTTAATCTGCAAATAAACAGACTTGCACAATGGCTCATGTCGGATATCGCCCGCACTCGGGATTAGTTAGCACAATAAGAAACAAGAATAATCAAAAAATGCTCGGAATAAATGGAAGGGTGAGAATGGTAGAGGTCGATTTAAAATATGCTTGAGATTGTTGTTAAAACTATTAGAATGAAAAAAACATAAGAGAAACGAGAATGAAAAACACAATAAATAAAAACAACTTAAACTTGAATTTAAAACTTGTTCATTAAACTAAAAACAAATGCTTACAATGCTTGTTCAAATACTTTACAACGGAAATAACATTAAACCAAATTAATCTAGAAAGCCATTAAAATATTACTCTAGAAAGCTTGTAAAGGTAGAGAGGGAAAGAAGAGAGAGAAAGAAGATAGGAAGTTCATAGAGATGAATTAAAGAGAAGCTTACCATTGAAGAGGTAGATGGTACAATTTTGATTGGATCGACCTCAATAGGATTGAAGATTGTAGCCTTTGATTGTGACGGATGGAATGGGCTGCAAGGAGACGTTGCTATTTGACGCTTTGCACCTCGAGGTGGAGGTGTTAATGGTGAGCTCGCCGGAGTTGCTCGCCGGAGAAGAAGGGTGAAGAAGAAGAGAAAGAAAGAAAAAAGAGAGGAAGAGAAAGGGGAGGGAACCTAGAGGATTGTAGGTTATGAGAGGGGGGAGAAAACCAACCCAATAAGGAGAGATCGTAGATCTCTTACAGACTTTTTTTTTTTTGCTTGTTATAAAAATGATGACCATTGGATCTAGAGAGATCCAACGATTGGGAATGGGTTAGTTAGATGAGAGAGAGAGTGACTAGGATAAAGAGAGATGGAGGAGAGAAGAATCGGTCAAGTGAGATGAATTCTCTCTTGTTGTTGCAAATGGGCATAGGTCATGGGCATGGGTATGGGTCAAGGGCATGGACATGGGTCATGGGTATGGGTCATGGGTATGGTCATGGGTCATGGGCCAAGATAGATAGATTAAGAGAGAAATAGGAGAGAGGTGAGAGAAAAATACAAAAATAAAAGCATTGGAGGGTCTTGAACCTTGGTCTTCTTTATTCTCTCTCGTTCGCGTCTCCAATTAGTCAAACTTATCCTTTGATGTCAATTGATGTGGCCTTTAAGACTTAAGTCCTTCTCTTGGTCTCCAGCTATTCTTCTCTCTCTTAGTCCTTGTTCCAACTCTACGATCCTCTAACTTTGCCCGTACATGCCTTCTATCTTTTTATCCTAGCCTGTTGGCTCTTTAAGCTTTAATAGAAGTCTTCTGTGGTTGATCGTGGGTCCACCAGTCCTCGAGAATTGCCAGATAGGGTCTCTTGCATGTGAAAAAGCGCGTAATGAGATTCAACTAAAACAGCTTGATACTGGACTATCCGAAATGCGTATATTTCATGTAAATAGTCGATTTTCGTCTAAAGAATGCGTTCTACGCAATGGAAGAAACTCTTATATGAAAAAGTCGACAAAAAATAAGTTTTACGTAGGAGAATGCCACATCGCTATAAGGATAATGGCTTAAAATAAGTACTTTTGAGCGAATATCAGCTTACAATAAGAATTGTTCTTATTTAGAGGATGATCTTCTCCATCACAAAATTATGCTCATAAAAAATCAGCCTTTAACTCACCATCATGTGGCCCCAGGAGTCTATATCATTATGTGTCACAAAATCATGTGCCCAGCTATCCCCATGGGGACCTAGAATGGCAAACTGGCGTTTGAAATTAAGGCACAACAAATTCTGGGGCAACTTGAACTAGGAGTGTAAATTTGGCCAGTTGAGCCGGGCCGAGGCGGGCCCCTCAGCATATGAGCCGGGCATGGTGGACAAACTAAAGCCCGAGCCTAGTCAAAGGAAAAAATGGTTTGATATCAGCCGGGCCTGGTGGAGATGATTTGACTCGTTTCTATCTTCTCATTTTTCGATTTGATAATGGTACTAAATTCACAAAAGAAAAAACCTCTTCTATGAATATCTACATAATCAAGGCATTATACACCAAACCTAATTTATTAATAGACTTCCTAGCTAGCCGTGTTTTTTTTTGCTATAAGTCTCCCCTTGAAGTTCTCAATAATAGGAAAATGACATTTCTCATCTTCGTGTTTTGGGATGTCTCAGGTATGTGCATATTTTCACACCACATCGGAAGCAACTTGATGCTTGTGCTATCAGATGTGTGTTCTTTTGTTACTTTTCTACTCAAAAGGGGTACAAGTGTTATGATCACAAAGGTCACAAACTTTTTATATCTCGAGATGTTCATTTTGTTGAGACCAAACGCCTTCTTTCCATCCTTGTCTACTAATGCCTCTAGGGCTCGATCAAATAGGGAATGTTTAATTGACAAATGCCCACTTCTAATTAGTCTTATCCCCAGTCAATACGCACCAAACCAGCAATGGTGCCTCCGTCTGAGCTGGTGGTCATTGAATTGATGGAAATGCCTCACCATAACTTTTCGTTGTGGCTCCACCTGAGGCTCCTGCCACTACTCCACCTGAAGCCATTATGTCAGACCAGCAGAATTTCTTATCCCCTTACTAAGATGCAAGACTTTTATACCTATCATACTGAAACTTTTCCCATCCAAGATCAGTTGATCTATAATAATTTGTTACCATCCCACATGGCCTTTCTAAGTTCTACCTCTGATGAGGCCAATAACTCTCATGAAGCAAATACCCATGGTGTTTGGAGAAAAGCCATAGTGGACGAACTACATGCTTTTGATAAATATCATACATGAGGAAACCTTTGCCCTTGTTGCTAAAATGAATATTGTTTGGGTAATTTTATTTGTTGCGGTTAATAATAATTGGTCATTATTTTAAATGGATTTAAAAATGTAAAGAATATTTTTAAATTCTAGTTTTGGCAAATATTTTGTGTGACATAAAACATTGTTGTAACAGTTCCTATGAGTATTAGTGTGGCGTTGAGGATGTTGTAATACGCATACTTCTCCGACTACGTGAAGACTAAAAGACAAAGATCGCATGAATCAGACGGTTGACGACTTGAGTCATTTGAGTAATTGTTATTTATCCGTTGAAGATTGTGTTCGCTCGCTTAGGAAGGTAAGTGACTTAGTGGCCAATAGAATAGATTCTTAAGGATAAAGTATAATGGTTGAACCTTGTCACAGGACAGACCCAGGTCAAGACGATTTTCATGTTCCAATGATCCCATTATTTGCACAACCTTGGACTTCAAAACTCTTATAAATAAAGCCTCTCTCGAGCTTTATCTTATACATAACTATAGACAATAAGAGAGAGTTATTGAAGAAGAGTTGTTCTAGTCGAAGAGCAAAAATCTCAATTTTCATTTTCATTCGTGAAAGTTTTTCTCTTCTTTTTCGATCAAAACCTAGAGCTTGATCTTTCCTTTGCTTAGGTTTTCCAACTAGAATCATAACCTAGCCTAGAGAGTACCTCATGTGTCTCAACACCATTTGAGCAACGTTAGGGTTCAAGGTGTACTGAATCCTTTACTATCGATAAGATCGGGATATACTAAATGACAGTATGTTTGGTAAGTACCAAACCAAACAAGCGACAAAGGCTTCGTGTTTGGGAGGGCACGCATGTGACTCGTAGCGTGGAGCTAGAGGACGTGGACACGCAGACAGTAGGCCTTGGCTAAGGGTGGAAGCTATATTAAAATGGTATTGTGTATGTAATTTCTGTAACTCAAAAATTTCTAGTCAGTGATATTTTCCATCTGGATGTGGTTGATATTCACTCAAAAGTGCTTATTTTAAGCAATTATCCTTCTAGTGTTGTCACACTCTCCTACATAAAACTGTTATAATTATCAACTATTCTACGTAAGAGTTTTCTCCATTGCGTAGAACATACTTTTCTGGTCAACATGGTATATTCACATGCATTCATACGCATTTATTTGACCCACATGCGAAGCCATTTTGTAGAACTCATTATGCGATTTCTTCTATCGCTGGAGCACTATCGGACAATTTTGATGGAATACAGGCCTACAACTGACTGCCAGAACCTTTGATCAAAGCATAGAGAGACAATAGACTTAGACAAGAGAATGAAGGCCAACGACGGAAAGAGCTGGAGGATTAAAAGAGTCGAGAGACGACCAAGAGAGAAGGAGAGACAAGTCCTCAAAGAAGAGACTAAGGAGATTAAAGCTTATCAACTAACACAAGATGAGGACTTACTCAGTTGGTAAAGCATGGAGAAGACCAAGTCAAAGACCAGGATTCAAGACCCTCTACTAGCATTTTTCTCTATTTTGTATAATTTTCTCTCTCCTCTCTATATCAACCATCCATGCCTCTCTCCTTTCGCAATCACTCTATCCTGCAGCCTACCTTGGTCTATCTCCACCGCTCACAGATCCATCTGATCACTACCATTCATACCTATCATCCTTGACTGATCTTTCATCCGATAAGTCATCTGTCATCTAACGGTCTGCGATCTCATCTCAAACATTTGATGATCCACCCTAACTACATGATCGACCATCAAGTACTTATGATGCTTTGGATCTTCATCAAGAGAAAATAAACGATTGTGGCATCAAGTCTCAATAGAAGATAAGTAATGGATTTGAGGATTACTTTATAAGGGAAGAGGTGTTAGATGTTGGAAATGAAAATTCCTCATTAGGAAGCGTTTTGGATGGGTGGTATACTTTTGACTACAAAACAAAACCCACAAAAAGACAAAAAACAAGTTTTGTCAAAAGATAAAGATAGAGGTGGTTTTGGGAAAAGATGGTTTTCAACTAAAATAAGAAATTGTTTTGGAAACTCACGAAAGACAAAACAAAATAGTTTCCCTAAAGTGGTTTCTAGTTACAAAAGATGTGTGATTTTGAAAACAAGGTGGTATACGGTGTTGTGAGAAAGAAATTATATTTTCAAAGATAGTTATTAAAAGTCAATGGAAAGATTTAAAAGAAAGTCATTTCTTCAATTGGAAAACTTTTAAAGAAGATTTCTTTATCCAAAAGAAGATTTCTTTATTTAAAAGAAATGTTGCTGACCTCATGGCTTTCATACCAAATAAAAAAAGAGGTTGGATGGTTTTGTCAAGGAAAGCTTTATAATAAAGAAATATTTTCAAGGAAGGAATTCATTCCTTATGAAAAAGAGGCTGGACGTGTCCTAGAATGGGGGAGGAGGAGCACATTTGGGAGAACCACCATTGGATCTCATCACTTGGGGCGATTAAAGAGGGGTGGATGCCTTCACCATCATGGGATACATGTCCTCACATTTGTCCACCATACTCCATAGCTACACACAAGCAAATCTCCCCATCTCACCACCCTTTCTCCCACACAGTCTTAGCATTTTGGAATCAATTGTGAGCTCCATATTAGATGAGGTGGCAGCACCTCATTCATTACTCACACATTCTCCCATTTATCTCTCCCCACGTCCTCACTCAAATCTTGCAAGTTTCACACTCACCCACATCCTATAAAAGCCTAACCCTAAACCCATAGGTCAGACTTCCTTTTTTTCTCATTTTTCACTCTCTCTTAACCTCTAACCCTAGCATAGGGTTAGGGTTACACGCGCTCACCAAAATTTCTTTCCCTTCTCCTTGTTCTCTAATGACAACGCAACGTTGCTGCACTTTCAAAGCGTAGCAGCAACTCCTCCATTCGTTTCACACCAAGCCACCTCCATACGCACCTTCCAACCACTTCTCCACTGTTTAAAGAGCCTGCAACATCCCCTCACTGCTCTCTTCATGGCCAATAACATGGCCACTGGCATGTTGACCTTCTTGGCCGATTCAAAATCCGGGTAGGTGCGCCCATGGTAAGTTCTATTGTTTCTCTTTTTACCTCCCTCTAATTCTATTATCTCTCTCTAGACTTATCATGCTTTTTAGGTTAGTTTTAATTTTCTTGCTTTTTATCCGTCAATGTAAATAGCTTAATTTTATTCAATGAAATTAGTTTCTTTTGAATTCTTGTTTCTATTCTCTTTTAGTTGTAATTTTGAATTTTATTTGCTTGTTAATCACTTTAATTGAGAATCGATCTCCAAATCGAAAGCAAGTTTTAAAAATCGAGCATTTATCACCATTCTCACCCCTCCATTTTTCTTAGTACAAATTTCTTATAAAAAATCCTTCATTCTATGTGTCTGATTGCACGAACGTGATTAATCCCGAATGCGGATCGACATCCGACACGAAGCCCTATACAAGTCTCTGTATTTTGCAGGAATAATCTTGGATAATTTACAAATGTGTTGATTCTAGGGTTTTCGAATCCAACGATGCAGAAAAATCCTAGTTTCAGTGGTCCCGTGGCTTTTTCCTTGGCTAAGGTTTCCACGTAAAAACTTGCATGTGTTATGTGTATTGATTGTCTATATTCCGCAGATTTGTTAGATTAGCCCAAACGACAAAGAGACAATATATTACGGAGATATGTTCGATCTGAGTCGATTATATTTGTGATAATCATTTTTGGATCAATCAACTATTTAGGTTTGTGGTATGCGATTTAGTTTACCTCTACCAGACCAGTAAACTTGTTAGGTTAAAGAAAATTTTAGTACCTTATTAACCCCCCCCCCTCCTTCTAGGTATTCAGAATAAAGAGAACGGACTGAATTACAAGAAATACCTTTGTACATATGGAGATTTGGAAGATCGAAGAAGTGTACATGAGTCTCCCACCAAGACATTCTCAAGAGTCTCAAAAGGATCTAACCCTCAAACTTAACAATGCCTTATATGGTTTAAGCAGTCTCATTATAGCTTGGTATGAAAAACTAAGTTCAACACTAATGGGTAATGGGTTTAGACGAAGCCCTACTGACTCCTCTCTATTCACTAAAAACGAAATGTTTTTGGAACTACTATTGCTCTGGTCTATGTAGATGATATTGTTATTACAAAGGATGATAGTCAAGAAATTTTGAAATTGAAGTCTCTACTTCACAAAAGGTATGCTATCAAAGATTTGGACACCTTGAAGTACTTTCTAGGAATGAAAAATTGCTCACTCAAAGAAAGGCTTTTCTTTTAATAAAAAAAATTGTCTTGGACTTATTGAAGGAAACATCATGTGGGCCCCAGGAGTTTGTATCATTATGTGTCACAAAATCATGTGCCCAGTTGTCCCCATGGGGACCTAGAGCGGCAAACTGGTGTTTGAAATTAAGGCAGAGTTTGTTTGTTACAAATGTGCGCGCATTAGCGCTGTTGTGCGCAACTCAGCCAAAAAATATGTGTTTGCTTGCACAAATGTGCGTGACTCACAATGTGCACCAGGGCCCTCGATGTGCGCTAAGGCTCATATTGCAACATACACTCCCCCCTTGAGAATAGGAACACGCACAAAATTGCGTGTCACAACACGCGCCGTTGTACCATAAGGTATACTTATGGTATATTGCATAGTGCATCAGACTATATTTAAATAAGGATTTTTATTAAATTGTATATATTATATATTACATATTATAATTATATTATATAATAATAATAATATAATATTATATAATTATATAATAATATTATTATATTAATATTATAATAATATTATTATAATATTAACATTATTATTAATATAATATTAATAATATTATATATGATTATCATATAATAATATGATATATTATTATAATAAAAATATATATTATATATATAATTTATTATAATATTATATAATATATTTTATTATATTTATATAATATATCTAATATATATATATATAATATTAAATATTATATAATATATTATATGTATATCTAAACCATATAAAAATATTAAAGTAAACGTGGCAGTCTGGAAACGTGTATGTATAATTTTATACAATGCAACGCTATACACCGAATCAGATCCAACATCTACCATCATTTGCACAAACAAATACATATAATCAATTTTCGCGCATGATTTGTTGAGCTCGTCCAAACATCATACATTAGAATTCGTGCACATTGAATGTGCACGTATTCAAAGTGCGCACGTTCAAAAACATGTGTGAAAAAAAACAAACACAACAAGGCACAACAAATTCTGGTGCAACTTGAACTTGGAGTGTAAATTTGGCCGATTGAGTCGGGTTGCGGTGGGCCCCTCAGCATATGAGCTGGGCCTGGTAGACAATCAAAAGCCCGAGCCTAGTCAAAGGAAAAGTGGTTTGATATGAGCCGGGCTTGTTGGAGATGATTTGATTCGTTTCTATCTTCTCATTTTTCAATTAGAGAATGGTATTTGAATTCACCAAATAAAACCTCTTATGAATATCTACGTAGTCAATGCATTATACACCAAACCAGTTGTGTCAGGCCACTACAACAAAATGGTGAGGCCAAATGAAAGAATAGACATCTGTTGGAAAACACTAGGTCTCTCATGATACAAATGCATGTTCATAAACAGTACTAGTCGATCTCATGGTAATCTTGTCGTTGCCTAATTTATTAATAGACTTCCTAGCTAGTCGAGTTTTTTGCTATAAGTCTCCCCTTGAAGTTCTCAATAATAGGAAAATGACATTTGTCATCTTCATGTTTTGGGATGTCTCATCTATGTGCATGTTTTCACACCACATCGGAAGCAACTTGATGCTTGTGCTATCAGATGCGTGTTCTTTTGTTACTCTTCTACTCGAAAGGGGTACAAGTGTAATCTATACTACTTCTAAATGTCTGTATCTTGAAAAAAAAAAATTTTCTTATTTTATCCCTGATTTTTTTCCTATTTTTCCAAAATAACCCTAAACATTTACCTAATAGTCTACCCTTTCCTTATTTTCTCCAAAAATGTCTATTCCTTTTCCCACGACTTTCCCTCTTAAAAAAAGAGTAAGACTTTGATGACAGGACCTTATCATCAAGGCCGATGACGGGGTGACCTAGGAGCCACGTGGCATATTATTAGAGGACTTTGACCGTATGGATGTTTTTCCAATCCCTATATGGACCTACAAACAAAAAATCAGCTTGATTTGTGATTTCAAACATTTGGATCTTTGTACCTCGAATAATGGTCAATAATGCTAAAATTTCCCACGGTTAAAATCAACTCATGAAAACAATTCCAATCCAACGCCTAGAAATCACTAATGAGGCTGAGTTTTGGTTTGTAGGTCCTCCTAATGATTGGCCAAACATCCATATGGTCAGAGTCCTCTAAGAGTATTCCACGCGGCTCATACTGTGCCCTATCATCGGCCTTGATGACAGTGCGCTGTCATCAAAGTTTTATTCTTCCAAAACGTCTCTCCATCCACGACTTTCCTGAGGCGTCTACAATCCTACGGATGCCTTTTCCAAAATCAGAGATTATGTGTTATTTTCTCCATACAACACCACTAAGAGCAATTGTTTGAAAACTCGGACCATCGTCCTCTTCGCAAACAACTTCAACTCCTGGACCACACAAATCACTCAAGCGGCCTTCAAATCTGTGAGTTATTTATTTTAGTTTATTTTTTAATTTTCATCTCTCGATTCCTTCAACCGGGAAGAAATTCCATGTATCATTTTCAAAAGATAATTATTGTATCATTTTCTTTCCCTTTTTGGTTCAGCAATCCATTTTCTATAGAAGTTTTCGACCAGCCATCTTTCCTTATCTGTATTTTACCATCAGACTTGCTACAATGCCCAACCATATATAGTTGAGTGATGCGATTTATTATATTTGGCAAATTTTCACTGCCAACATTTGCAATGTTTAAAGTTCTACTTTTAGGTATAGAGTGATAGTTTGTGCGATATGAGCTGCAGTGATTCTCATCTTTTTTTTTTTATTACATTCTCAAGAATCACTATTTCTGAACAGCTAGGGATTAATTTGTTACTTTAGTGGTGATTTGATACGAACTTATCCTTGCAGTTGGATGAGGAATACTCCACATTTTGGGGTCCTTCATTCCATCTGAAACTGGAAGCATCTGCTGGTTGGACAAACACATGGAAGAAGGTTCACAATCTGAGAGGTTAGAAACACTCTTTCTGCTCTCAATTGTTCTATTTTTTAATTGCATTGCAATATGTTAGGGTTTCTATGTTTACAAACTATAATTCACTTTTCTTTTCTTAAACTAATTGACCCGGGCATTTTAATTTGGTATCCATAAGCCATAGAAGAAGAGCTTGACATTACAATGCACTATGCTGTGATCCTGCTAACATTTTCACCATCCCATGGGTTCTCATTGGTGACTTTAACACAATTATATCTACTAATGAAGAAGTTGGTGGCAGGTATGCTCTTCCTAATTCGACTGCAGATTTTGTTCGTTGTGTTAATGTTGCTGAACTTACAGATCTCAAATCCGAGGGATAAACATATACATGGTCAAGCTGTCAAGAAGATAGGAGAATATTGTCTGAGCTAGACAGGGTGTTGGTCAATCAAGCATGGATCCATACTTGCATAGAATCTGAAAATTTATTTCCTTAATGAATATTGTATCATAATCTGATGGTGCTTAATCTCTTCTCTAACATACAAGGTGATATGAAGCCTTTCAAATTCGAGTAAATCTTACATGACCACCGATGGTCCATGGAGTTCTCGACACATACCCGAGTGCTTTCTTTAATTTACCACGTAACCAGGCGGGTTTAAATTTTTTAATACAAAACCAAAAAGGCACTTGGGTTACTTGCCGAGAACTCCGTGGTCTTTTGCCCGTACAAAATCCACGTGTCTAGAACTCAGTGGATGGTCAGGTAGCTGACCATCGGCAGTCAGCCAAGTTTTTCTCTTCAAATTCTTCAACTATTGGGCAGAATACAAAGAGTTTCCTCTCCCCAAAGATGCTCTCAGAAGATGGAACAAGGACAATTTTGGAGACATCAGAGGGAAAGTGGTCTTACCTAAAGATGCTTTAGATGATATTCAATCAAAGCTTCAGCTAGATCCTTTTGATGATTCCCTTCCTGCTCAGGAGAAATTTATTATCCATAAATACTCTGATTTAGCATCCTAAGAGGAAACTTTTTAAAAGCAAAAATTCAGAATTTCATACTTAAGTTTGGGAGACTGCAACACCTCTTTCTTTTATAGCTCTTTGTGCATCAGGACCGCCAGAAATAAGATACTAAGCCTGTACAAAGATGATTCCACTAAAATCACAGATCCTTTTGCAAATAAATGAAGAATTTGTTCAATTCTACAAAGACATTTTGAACCCCTCCATCTCTCCATCCCCTACAAGCTTGGCATATCAATTCTCTACGGTGACGTTTTCTTGACTTCTCTACAATTTTTTTTTCTTAGTTCTTTTTAATCTTTTTTTTTTTATTACATTTTTTGATACTGCAGAAGTATCAAGAGGATAGAAAGGGGGGAGAGCAAAAGGGAAAATGCAGGAGCTTCATACTGAACGTCTTGGTGAGGGAGCATTTTTGAACAATGACTATCATTCTAAGAAGTTAAAGATGCGGAGAACCGTTGAAGAGTCTTGAAGAGAAACGTTGAAGAGTCATGAAGCTGTAAAGGGGCCTAGAACCAGGTACAGGTCGGACTCCGAAGTGGCTATCAAAGCCTATATTAATGGGAATGTACCCTGACAAATTAAGGGATTGCGGGACTTAATGAAGGAGAGACTTGAATGGATTCAATTCAGCTCAACCTGGAGGGAAGCTAATTTTGGTGCAGACTGTTGTGCTAATTATGCCTGCAAATTGCAACATTGTCACAAACAATGGTGGAGATTTAGACCCCAATTCTTGACCAACTTAGAGAACCCTGATAAGAGTTACTTTCGCTTTGTGACTTGAGTGGGGCTTCCAATACCTTTGTATATTTTCTCTTTTTAATACAATTTCCTTATTTAACAAAAAAAAATACTTATAAGTAAAAGTTTAATTAAAAAATATACTATTGTTTTCTTTAAGTAAATGTCTTT
The DNA here is from genome assembly GCA_035048495.1 of Euptelea pleiosperma. Taxonomy (NCBI): domain Eukaryota; kingdom Viridiplantae; phylum Streptophyta; class Magnoliopsida; order Ranunculales; family Eupteleaceae; genus Euptelea; species Euptelea pleiosperma. The sequence continues at coordinate 26,064,084 of CM068542.1, read as the reverse complement.
AACTTAAACCAAAAAGTACCCCATCCTAATTTGTAAAAGTTTAACAATTAGAATTTCATACAGAACACCAATTGAATCTCTGTCACAGTCCCACGTATGGGGTTCTAACTGCATCCAAACTCTTCAACAGGTAAAAACTCTCGAACTCACCAATCCCCACAACGTGATGAGTTCGAAAACAAATACTCTTTTCTATTGTCTTTATTGATTTATTTGGGGTGTTAGAGTTTGTTAACGATTAGGAGTTGTGGTATTTGGATTTTGTTGGGACAGATTGAAGAACATAGTCAATGATGTTTGGATTGATGTTTATTGAGATGGATGGCTTCAATGAATCAAAACAGACATTTGGGTATGGTGTGGATTTGCAAATAGATCTTACAGAAGATAAATGGATATCTAGAGAAGAAGTAGAGTTGAGAGCCCATGTTCTTGAGAAGAAGACTGTAGAGATGAGTACATATATTTATAGAAGAAGGGGCCATGGAAGACTTTTTCTTTCCCATGGCTTGCTATCACTAGAGAATTTATCCTTTGTATTAGTAGGATCAGTCAATGTTTATTTTCAATGTGGTTTGGATTTTATTGTTTGTGTTTTTACACTTTTTGTAATATTGTTAGGCATGGTTCATTTTCTTGATGTATAATAATGATTTTAAAATGTGTTGTGAATGCAGTTGTTAGACTTGAGAACACGTAGCATTTTCTATGATAAAAGGCAAGAAACACTCAAATATTATCACTTCTCTCAATTTTTTGTGGTAAAAATAAAGTGGTAACCATGTTTCCTTTAATTTTACACAAACCAAGTGATATTAACAATTTGATTGTGTTATTTGAAAACAATTATGCGTAATCATTCATAAAACAAAATTCATCATCAAATCATTAGGATCTTTGTCCAATGTATGACGTTGGCGTTAATTTATCGACTATATAGAAGTTGTATTTTATATATTGATTGATCAAAAAAATATTATTATTTCACTTGTATATATTTATTTTATTTCACATTCTGATGAATACAATTGGATATATCGCATTCCTTAGATGTATACAATGGCTACAGATGTGCTGCTGGTGTACTGTCGTTCTTACAGCCACTTTTTTTTGGCAATTTTTCTTACAGCCACTTGAGAGGTAGCTTATTGTTATATGTTTTACATTTTTACATTTCAGGGTCTCTCATTTGAGTGCACTTCTGTAACACATTTTGAATTAAATGAACACGATCATATCAATCGGTTGCAATAGGACTCTACATGTTGCTTTACACATGATATAAGAAGCTTTGTCGAGTAATATAAGGAAATCTTAACCATGATCTCCTATTGACGCATGGTGGTCGCTTCTAACTTTTGCCCTTCAAAAATTGTCTCCACCTAATATTTTTATCTGGAACATACAGAAATATAAATACTATTAATAATGATATCTAACAAAATTATAAAGTTGCAAACTACTAAAAGTGTTCCATGTTTAGAATGTCATCATTTGATTGCATCCATTTCTCTTTATAAAGATATCAACTATTTTGAAAGAGAAAAATAGATATTATATGGTTAAGATATGTCAATCTAAAATTCTTTCACCCTACAGTACACATCTCTAATCGATTGCGAGTTTTACAGGTTAGTACCATTTTTTGCGAATAATAATTCTTTTTTTTTTCTTTTTCTTTATATCTTGAGAAAAACGGTGTTGAATAATCCAGTTAGATTTGTTTTCCTTTTGGTGATTGCCCAGAAAAATAGTATTGTCGAAAGGAAAAACAGACCTCTTATTGAGGTAACTCATGCTCTGTTGTTTCAAATGAAAGTGCCTAAGTTTTTGTGGTCTGAATCTGTCAACACTGCTTGCTATTTAAGAAATCGTATGCCCTATCGAGTTCTATATATGCATATTCATTTTTTTTTATTTGTAATGCATGTAAAATATTTGTTCAGCTGTCTCAATGATGGATTTTTCCATATTTAGTGTGTGTTTTATGTCAATTTGCTTATGGAGTTGAAGCAATGTTTAATGGATTGAGGGGTCATATTGTGTTTACTGATGTAAAGACATTGTCAACAATTTGGAGAAACGAGATAAAGATAAGGCAGATTGGAGGAGAGAGGAATAGATGTTCATTTTAGGAGAAGTTTTTCTTGGGTAATTTTTTGAAATTTAAAGAGGTTCGACAATTATCTACTGTTCTCTTTTTCACACTAATTATCATGACTCAAAATAAGCATCATAGCTAACACAACCATTTTCTAATTGTATATTTTTCTACGGGTCCCATTATTTGGTGGGCCCAATCACGTGTATCTGTGCCATGTGTACTCCTATGGTGTCTAGGCCTTCCTTACATTCTGTAGATGTGGACAATAGATTTTTCTGAAACTTTCTCTGAAAGGCATCATGATGCAGGTTGTGATTAACCCCCACCCCAGTCCCAACACACAAACACCAACACAACTTGTACCAAGAAGGATCTCTATTTGCCCTGTTTAGGAAACCAAAAAATGGGGCCACATTTAGTCAATTCAGGTTCAATCGTTCTGGCCTGCGTTTTGACATCTATTTTTTTTATCACCTGTAAGTGTTTTGTTATTAAATTCTTCTTTAGGCCATATATCCAATTTCTCTGAAAATCTTTGTCAGGATGTGAATGTCAAAGAGCTATATCACAATACAGAACATTCCAGTAGCAATAGGTAATAAAAGTTTTGGAATTCTTTGAATTTATATTTCTGTCCTTCATGCTATGTTGTTCACATGGGCCACCTATGATCTCCCTACATATAAATGGTGGGTCACTACTAGCATATGTTATAGTTCAAAATCTGAATAAACGAGCAAAAGATTTGGATGATTAGAAAGAAAGATTTGGATTCTTGAACCTGTTGAAGCATTATAATTTTATCTTCAGAGCTGTGGACAACATAGCAACCATTCCTTTTCAATTCAACAAACCACAACAAATAATTCCTATCCCACTTTCCCATTTCCATTTTACAAACAGTCTCATCTCTCTCTCCCTCTCTCCACCTTCCTTTACCCATTTTACAGTCTCATGTCCATGTTACCAGTGAGTAATTGTGTCTTGTTATACTTTGAAAGATGAGAAATGTCTCTGAAAACCAACCCACATCCACAAATCATCTCCAAATCCTTAAATTCCTAGCTAATTATATTGTTTTACAGCTATATGGTTTGCATCAATGCTATCTCTGCTAGCTATGCCCTTGTTGCTGCTGTGGCCTCTTGGCTCAGATATGCTTATTAAGCAAAGTTTGGATTTTCTTAGTTTCAGACCAGTTCCTCTTAAAACCTCTTAATGGATTTTTCTTTATTATGGATTTTTCTTTATTTCAATAAAGTTTGCAAAAATTGAAAATCTGTATGGTATGCTGATCAACATAGAGATTGGTGGTTTCTGTAATCAGTAGGCTACCTCTTGGATAGAATATAGTGCAAACATCATACTGACTAGGCAAACTTTCACATAGCCTTCTCTTAGCCACAATTTGTTTTCAGCCATCAAAGTTTTAGCTCTATATTGTGTGCTTAATTAAGTCATCTAGATGATTGGCGTGGATATTATGATATGAGTATATGACTCTACATACTGTGTACAATTACAGAATATGAATCAATGCATAATCAGCCTCGATCGCAAATGTTGTGGGGTGAAGGCAGCACCAAGCTCATTGATGCTTAGCATCAATATATTTACTAATCTTTTTTTTTTTTTTTGCTTGTCTTAATCTTCTTCTTTTTGGGTGGTGGGTGTTTTTGAGCAGGTTGTATCTTATTTAATGGTAACATCAGGGGCTGCAGTTGTAGAGATACTTTACTTGGTTTATAATGGTGATAGGACTGTCTCATGGAGTGAAGCATGTTGTTCCTATGGAAGGTTTTGCAGTAGAGTGAAGGTGGCTTGGATTCTCCCTTCCTTTGCTCTTTTGTGCTTCTTTGCATTATCTTTGATCTCAGCTTATAGGGGTTTCAGTAAGTTTGAGCCTCCTTCTGTTCCTTCTAAAGGAACGGAGGAAGAGAGGAATTAGAGGGAACATGTTGATAGGTGGGAGTTGGTCTTCTTGGTATTATTTACCATAGAAATGTTGAAAGGTTACATGGTTTGTGTTGTAGATAAAATTAGATTAATCTTGCAGGCCTTAAAGAAGTTAATTAGAATTTATGCCTAAAGTATAAACTCCTAAGTTACCAGTGTAATCCAAATTATCTTGAAATGATTCACATTGTGAGGTTAATTAGATCTCAACTAATATTCTTTTTTATCTGGTTTTATAATAATGACTTGAAGTCCTTACATCAGGTGGTTAGAATTGCCTACCAAATGAAGAATCCTGATTAAAGAATAATTACCTGGAGAATTCATCTTCAGAGTTAGATTGACTACTGCGTTGGTGAAGTGATTGCAACTGATAAATAATTAATTTGATTAGGGGAATAGGAAACTAGGTTAATTGTACACATTCAATCTTTGGGGATCGTTACTAGCTTAATCCCAATTCTTTTGACGTTCAAGATTTTAAGTGTTGATGTACTTTCCTTCGACCGTAATGCATTAAAACACTCAAAGTCGAGGGCTGAAGTTCTTCCTTTTGGTGCGTCGAAACTTTTTGTTCGTCTAACACTGTACTTCTAAAAGCACGGATGTGAATTTACTCTCGACCCTCTTATAAAATTCATTAATGTACATATCCTCAGTCTAATTCTAACTATCCACGTGCAACGCACGTGTGCACCTACTAGTGATCCCAAAGGTCACAAACTTTTTATATCTCGAGATGTTCATTTCGTTGAGACCAAACACCTTCTTTCCATCCTTGTCTACTAATGCCTCTAGGGCTCCATCACATAGAGAATGTTTCATTGACATGTCCCCACTTCTAATTAGTCCTATCCCTAGTCATTACACCAAACCAACAATGTAAAACCCGAAAAGCCCTTAAAGGGTATTTTGGACTATTTTGAATTTTTTGACCATTTTTTTATATTTTTCTTTACGAAATGCATTTATCTAACCATTTGAATGGCCACGTGAAATTTCGTCAAATTATAAAGAAATTGAAATCTCGAGATTTTGAGGGTAGTTTCACGCGGACCCATATAGGTTTAGCGGGACCCACGAATATTTTAGACTGTTTTATGTCCCACGGGTACGATATGGTATTCAGATATAATTAGCGAACATAGTTTAATATTTAAAGACATTTCTTTTACATATGCGTAGTGGTTATTATTAAGAAAATGTATACATATTAATACATGCATATAATTGTATAGTGCTAAGGTACTTCATTAATTAATGTATGACATACATTACTGTATTATAAGATATCCAACAGTAACTAATACAATAATTACATATACACATATAATTATAATTAACTTAATTTTATGAAAATACAACTATTAAGTGATAACATTATTCAACTATTAAAATATAAGGGTAGGGTTAACAACCCAATTATAAATGCCTTCTATGACATGTCTTCCACCCTTCACTTATTGTTTCTTTATATTTTATCAACTAAAAGTTAACACAAGTTTGTACGTCAACAATGAATGTTGGGACAAGAAACCATTACACGTCAAATACCCTCCCAATCCTTTTATTCTTTTTCTAACCCATACATGTGCCACATCAACACTTGTTTAATTATAATATTTTGAGTTGAATAGAGTCAAACTCACCACCCAATAATTTTCACTCACCAAGAGTTATCTTCCCATGCACGTCCAAAACAAACACCCCGAGTATCTAACCTAAGCCATCATCTACTGTCCCCACATTTAATCCTACTCCTACACGTCTCACCTTTAACCTATGCCCAACCCATTATATCCTCTTTCTTTGAAAACCCCGACATTTCTCATCCCACAACACCCACGTTCAACAAAAGAAACTGAATTTGTTGAGAGTTCCTTCAATCAACCGTTCATTCTCCCATTTCTACTCCTACACATATCTCACCCTTAATTAACCTATACCTTATCCTATATATATAATCGTTATGGATCGGAATACCCTATATATACACTGTCAACGTTTTGTGAATCAAAAACTTGCTGTTGGCCATCCAAAACATTCCATCCTCTTGCATCCATCCCACATCATCAATTGAAGAGCAGCTACAAAAGAAAAAGGAGAAGTGCAACCGATCCTCCGTCAGTCCATCATAGATCAACATTTCAAAATCCCATTACGTGCAGACTGAGTGCGTTGCTGCGGGAATCCATACGTGTGGCTTTGATGCAACACCATTGTTGATCGATCAACATCTCCATCATTGTAGTACCATCCTCCTCTTTCAACACTCTTCAAGAATCCCCAAGAAGGTTCTCAACACTCCAGATTCTTCAACAAGAACCAGCAAGGAACCCATCCGTTGTGCAACCATCATCTTCACATGTTGTAGTGCCGCAACGCTACTTACCCCTTAACTCAGTAGGTCTAGCCGTGTAGATCTTTGGGAGGAGCTCCACCGTGAGTTCATCCACCTCCATACCTTCAAACCACAGCCTTCATTCAGGTAAGAATCTTTGTTTGATCTTTCTAAATTTGTTATAAACTGAATCTCTCATCCTTTTCTTTTCTTTTCTTTTGATTGTTTGTTCTATTATTCCATCTACACCACCTAAAATTGTCAACAAGAGTTTACATCGATTAGATCTGCAATCACATTAAAATCCTAACACATCACTTGTAATATTTTCTTGGTGGACCCCATCTTGCAAAACCTTAACTAGTATTGTTGTTAGATCAAACGCTCATAGCCTACCAAATGTCTCAAATCTTATCCCATCGTCTATCACATGCAAACAGTACGTGTTGATGTCCAGCAGATTTACAACCATTAGTTATGTGCTTCATTGGAAGATCTCCAACGTTGATCAAGGGCTCCCGGGAAAAAAAAGGGTTAACTGGTTGGATGATCATAACCATGTATACCATCATTGGTTGTGGAGCTTAATTATCACTTAAATTGCAAGTGCACCATTGCCTACTCTATGCATGGCAAAGCAATGACAGCACATGATGGGCGTTTCCACACGATTGAGATCTAGACCATTGAATCCGTGGCTTATTTTTTTTAGATGATTATATATACACCTCATCATATCAATCACCAAGCATGCCAAATCTATAGATCAATTGCATAGTATTATTATTGATAATATTTTGAAAAATAATAAGGTAATAAGGACGATGACATTTTGACTATTCTCGGACTCGGGCGACTGTAATGTCAACTCTATTGGCCATCTAGAACCCATTTTAAGTTTTAAGAAATTATTTTACTTAGCTAACACCTAACTCAATGACATAAACATTGAAGGTCCACTAGCGGGTTGAATTATCGCAAAACGGACCGACTTGAGGGATTGTAACTAATCGGATAGCAAGCTAAGGTAGGATTCTGTTCCCGATCTCTTACTTTTATGGATGTATTTTATTATTATATTATTAAATGCATGTGTTTAAAATAGAAAATTTATTTCAATCTATGTTGAAAAGCATGTATATCGATTCTCGTGCATCTCCATTGATTTATCTGCATGTATTAAAACATGGTCATTCATTGGATATTATCCTGGATTGTTAATTATTATTGGAGATGCATTGGTGGTTATTATTTCATTGTTATCATTTTGAGGGTTCGGATGTATTGTAGGACCACGACCCCTTGGATACTCTCTCGAATTCCGAGAGCATGCCTAAAAAGCAACGGGGACATTCTGCTCCCAATGGTGAAAAACCTGAAACATCCCTAGATCCTTGTGGTGAAATTAACGGCATGGCCCACCCGTAAGAAAGCCGCTTGTTTAGCCCAACCATGCACTCTCATTATTATTTTGACTCATTGGAGTTTTGGGATTTATCCGATGAGTCTAGTATTTAATTATCGATAGTATTGACGCATATTTTGATCATTGTATGGTTTTTATCATGTTTTAACCGCTCATCCCCATAGAAGTATGGGTGGTGGAGCGAACCGACTGAGTTGTTGATAACTCATGCCTATATTCTAACATTTTTTGCAGAGATATCGGATGGACCAGTGGCTCAGTGACAGGAGCCAGAGGATTCTAGCACTTTTATTGCATTCCTAAAAATTATGTTTAGGTTTTGTTTCTAGTCATTTGAATTCTTAGTTATCTCAATAGGTTGTTATTTGACATTTAGAATGTAATCGAAAATAATTCTCAAATTTACGTTATGAGATTGATTCATTTTGATTTATGTGATGACTTAGATGCATGCTCACTATTTCATTAATATTATTTTTATCCTCACCTCATGCCTTAGCCTCGGATACCAGGTTTGATCCATATTCTTCTGGGTCAGGTCATGGGTTCCGGGTTCAGGTTGCGATAGAAAATGGTGCCTCCATTCGAGTTGGTGGTCATTGAAATTGATGGAAATGCCTCACCATAAGCTTTCGTCATGGCTCCACCTGAGGCTCCTACCACTACTCCACTTGAAGCCATTATGTCAGACTAGCAGAATTTCTTATCTCCCCTACTAATTAAGATGCAAGACTTTTATACCTATCATGCTACAACTTTTCCCATCCAAGATCAGTTGACCTATAATAATTTGTTACCATCCCACATGGCCTTTCTAAGTTCTATTTCTGATGAGGCCAATAACTCTCATGAAGCAAATACCCATGGTGTTTGGAGAAAAGCCATAGTGGAAGAACTACAGGGTTTTGATAAATATCATACATGACGAAACCTTTGCCCTTGTTGCTAAAATGAATATTGTTCGGGTTATTTTATTTGTTACGGTTAATAATAATTAGTCATTATTTTAAATGGATGTAAAAAATGTAAAGAATATTTTCATATTCTGGTTTTGGCAAATATTCCGTGTGGCATAAAACATTCTTATAAGCGTTCCTACGAGCATTAGTGTGGCATTAAGGATGTCATGGTATGCATACTTCTCCGACTACGTGAAAACTAAAAGACGAAAATCGCAAGAATCAAACGGTTAACGACTTGAGTCATCTAAGTAACTACTATTTGTCCGTTGAAGATTTTGTTCACTCGCTTAGGAAGGTATAAGTGACTTAGTGACCATAGGAATAGATTCTTAAATATAAAATATAATTATTGAACCTTGTCACATGACAGACCCAGGTCAAGACAATTGCAAAGAGTCTAAAATTGACTAAAGGGAAGTCCAATCAATTGGACCTTATGAGACAGAACATCCCAGAGTATAATTGATTGGGCCTCTGAGTACAATTGATTGGACCATCTGGGACAGAACTTCTCACTAGTATAATCGATTGAATTGACGAACAGAAAAACCATCCGAAATAGTACAATCGATTGGACAAGCAGGACCAAGTGTACAATCGATTGGACTACGCAGAAAAAGTCTTATATCAGATCTGGTTTTCATGATCCCATTACTTGCATGACTGTGGGGGAAAAATATCTGATCTAACCCACATAATCTTCGAGGTCAGACGATTCGTATCTTAATGATGATCCGACGATCCCGATGCTTCAGGACAAAACTCCTTTCTCCACTGCGAAGGATAGGGTGATCTCCAGATGAGACATGGTCGTACCTGTTGACAATACTCCGACCCTCAAGTCAGTATAGGATGTGCTAACAGGGTTTAGAAAAATCATAAAATGTTTCAGAATGTAAGCTATTTAGATTTGGAGAGCAAGATTCCCTTCTCAGGGTCATGTATTTATACCCCTTGAACTGGCGTAACTCACCTTCTACGTGTTCACTTGTCGTCAATCAATTATGATCTGAAGAGATTCTGTTATGAAATTGAATCTTCTTGTTAGATCCTAACTTTCCTTATTCAGTTATATCTGAAATGACTAAGGTGACACTCCTCGTGGTAGACATTCGAATAGGGGGACGTCGAAGCTGCGCAATAATCAAATTAACTGCCATGTAGCCAATACTTAATGGATAGATAAACAATAAACTGTATTATAGTTTAGAATACTTATCTTGTTTGTAGAATCCTGTATACTTCTCGGAATTGATAGAAATCCATTCCCGTCAAGTAAACTGTTGATCTTGTCTGGACGATGATAGTGTTACTCTCGTCGAATAGGCCGTTTGATTTTGTCGGGATGAGATAAACGTCACTCCCTTTAGGTTGATAACTCAACTTGTTGGGATGAATTGAGTGTTGATCCCATCATATATATTGTTGAACTTGTCGGGATGAGTGTAATATCAATCCCATCAAGAATGTTAAGATGTGTTGAATGTCATTCATGTTAAGGGTGATGACTAAACTTGTTGGGATGAATTGTATGTTGATCCCATCATATATGTTGTTGAACTTGTCGGGATGAGATAATTGTCTCTCATGTCAAGTGGGTCATTGGACCTTGTCGAGATGAAACAATTGTCATTCCCGTCAAGAGGGCCGTTTTGACATTCCCGTCAAGTAGACCGATCATTAATGTGTCGGACAAGATTGAATGCTTCTCCGACACATTAATGGCTGAAGCTTCAATGCATTCCGTTACTAACTCTGCCTCGAGATGCTTTCTTCTAATCATTCCAATCTGACATGTAGTGCTTCCATTAATGGAAGACGTGTGATAGGGATGGACTGGTTATGGTCTCTGACGATTTCTTCGGCGTATTTATTCATGCATGCTGGACGACACCATGCATCGTCGTTTCATCCACTGCACGTGTGTTGCCAATACACGTGTCACCATATTATTTGCCAAAAAATACGGTACCCACATCGCCCCCCTTTTTGGGAAGATCAAGAAGCTACTGTCGTTTCTTCTGAAAAAGATCTTGGTCGTTGATGATATGTTGTAGATTCCCAGCCATTGGATTCTCCACCAGTCATTCAACCATCGCCCTCTCCATTTATTGTCGTGTCCATCATTGCTGCAACAATGAGATGTGTTCGTACAGGCATGAGGCCCAATGTACGGTCGTCGAATATAATGATTGACGGGTACAATACTTGAGGAGGTAGGTTATCGAATTGTCGAATAATAGTTTTTGAATTTTGGCGCCCGGGGTTTGATACTGCCAGATTGTTGGTTTGATAAATCTAGGTCCACCTCTATAAATAGGTTTGGACTCCTCATTTTACCATTTTTAGCTTCTTCGCTCTTCGATCTATGCGATTTTGCTCTGGTTCATCTCCTCTTCGAAGATACTCATTGTGTTGAATCGGAGTCTTCCTCTCAGTTTCTTGGTGTTTCTTTTTCAAGATCTTCCACGTTTTTGGTATTTGTATCTTCATCATCTTCTCCTTCTATTTTTACCCATTCTTGTTTCAAGAACCATGAGAGGTAGAGTAGTTCTAGAAGATAGTATTGAGGTACCTAGGCGTGAGCCTGAAGGGTCTAACCTCCTCTTGGAAGAGGAGGGAACTTCTGATTCGACGGATAGGGCCATAGACACCTATGTGGTTAGGCCTGATGAAGAACATGAAGAAGTAAACCCTGTCATTGATCCAGTAATGGAACCAGACGTTCCAGGTATGATAATCCGAATCCCTACTTACGGGAATGACTCGTATATTGTCGGTTTGAGGAGGGAATTCGGGATTCCTGCTTTGATCTTTGTAATGGTCGGGGCTCGTCATGGAGAGAAGACTAATCCTGGCGAGATTAGCATTTCTCGTCCTCAGTTAAAATTTGGGTTGTCTCTTCCTCTCTCTCCTCTTGTATGGGAAGTGCTTCGTTTCTTCCATCGTGCTCCCGGTCAGATGAATAGCAATTTTTGGCTTCTAATGACCAGAATTGACTATATCAATGCCTCCAGCAAACACAAAATTGATCTTCCCAAGATCGATTATTTGTATTTTCTAAAGAGATGTCCAGATTCCAGTCATCCTTTGATGTTCTGGACAGTAGCTGCTAGGGATAAAACTTGAAACATCGTCGAGTACCTGCCTACTAGCCACAAGGGATGGCATTCTGATCCCCTCCTGGTGACGGGATCTTGGGAGTTTGATGAGCTTGTGGAGGAGGTTCCCCCTATACAAAGGGTTCGATCGAGCTTTAACCTCAGAGGTAAGTTCTTCTATACTTCATTGATTTCTAATTTGAAGACCATAATATCTCGGGAATTCTAACCACAATATCTGTTCTGTAGATTTCGTAAGACCCCCGTTGAGGTACCCAGCGGACATTGAGGATAAAGTCAATTATATTCTCAAGAAAATCCCGTCAATAGTGAGAGTCTGGTCACTTGCCGGGTGAATTCCTCTACAACCCCGACAACCAGCTCTTCCCGATAACCCCTCCAGATCATCCGCTCCTGGGATCTCTATCAGGAAGGGAGAAGACAATCCCGAGTAGACGAGCCCTGACGTACCTCTCATAAGAAAGAGGAAGCCTCAACTCGAGGTTCAAGCGTCAGGTTCTCCAGAACCCCGTACTTCCCGTCCTCCTTCTGAGTCTGTGCCAATTGTCGAATATTTCAAGCATCTAGGTTGTCAGTTAGAAGCCAAGGAACGAATTTGCCCGTCAACTAGCCAGAGCAGAAGAGGTACTTATTTGTGGTTCTGTTCTATCTTCAAAGACTATTCTTGATAACCTTCTCATTTTATTGCAGATGGCGAGCAAGAAGGATCAGTTGAGACGCACTAATTTCCCTCGTCCTGTGGTGGCTCCTCCGCGGCCTAAGAAGAGGAGACTGGTGAAAGGTCTGACGCCAGAATTCGACGCCTCCAACTCTCGTTCTACTGAGACTTCTTCTCTTCCTCTGCCATCACTTACTCCTTTAATTGTGGCTCCTCAATCATCTCCACAACCAGCCAGTCCAACTCCGATAGTCCAGTGGGCAGATCCTTCTACCACCCAGATTTTGCCTCCAGGATTCTCATCTCCTTTGTCGAATCAAGGAGCCCAGGTCGTTGCCCTACCATCAGTGGAAATGATCCCTACTCTCCCGACAAACCTTCAACGACTTGGTGGAACGAGCACATCCTCAAGTGAGAGACATGCATCTTGGACTTCCTTTCCAAGGAGGACTTCTTTTGATATGGTTGATAAGTGGATATCGAAAAAAGAGGCTTACCGGAGATGGCATCCCATTGTAGGTTTTCCAGAATTTGATGCAGGTCAAGAGTATGTGAGCAAAGTGGGATACCTGGATAACCGGAAGCCAATTTCGGGGGCCAGCTCGATCGCAGATCCCGGGGTAGCGGTGAAATATATCGAACAGATATGTCTACCCAAGGACAGACTTCGATATGTTGATCTGATGGACCTGACAACTATCCACGACGTGCTGAGTCGTTCGATGCTTGAGGTAAAAGCTTTTCTTACTGATGTTTAATTTCCTCGTTTGAATTTCAAATCTAATACCTTCTTATTTATGCAGACTGTTCATTCATATGTCGAGCTCAAAGATTATATGACAGATGTCACTAACCGATATGAGGAGGGAAAGAAGAAGATTGTTGAGCTTGAGAATGCTCTAAGATCCCAGGAAGATGATTTGAAATCCCATGAAGATCAGTTCCAAGTTGTTCTTCAATCTGCAGAGATAGCCTAGACTAAGGCATTGATGGAGAAACAGATAGCATCCAAGGCTCTGGCTGCTCAGAAAAATGCCGAGGATGATCTGGCTAAGGCAAACAATGATAATGAAAAACTGCAGAGGAAAGTCGATAAATCCCGTCAAGTTGCTGTTCAACTTGAGAATGATCTAGAGAAGGTCACTGCTGAGAGGGATGAGATCGAAAAGGCTTCTCACGAGCTTCAAAGAGAGAGTCATGAAATTACACCGGTCCGTTCTTTTTAATCCAATATACCTAGAAGGGGATTGATTAGGTATTTAAAATTAATTATACCTACATAGTTTTACTGGTCAATGGTAGGGGAACAAAATTACATGCCTTAGTTGTTTGATAAAAGATTATCACAACCGACTCAAATCGAATATACCTCTGTGGTATTTTTTTCGTCGTTTGATCTAATCAAAATAAATTGCGGAATACAAACAAGCAATCACACAAGACAAGAGATTTTTACGTGGAAACCTTAGCCAAGAAAAAACTACGAGACCACGTCCAGACGGGAAGTATCACTAACTGAAAAGTTAAACGAAACAAAGGTTACCTATGCAGCACCATTGCAAATACAACTTCTAACCTTAGCCAAGGCCTTCTGCTGATGCGTCTACGTCCTCTGAATCAACGCTATTAATCCATGCGCGCCCTTTTAGTCAAGAATCCTTGCCCGCTTATTCAGTTTGGTACACCCCAAACCTACTGTCGATTGACTCCTCCGATCTTAATTCTCAACACTCCCGCCTTTGCAGAAGGTGAAGGATTTAGTACACCTTGAACCCTAGGTTGCTCAAAAGGTATTGAGTCACACTCGTACGCTTAGGCTACTAGGTCGAATATATGAGTAGAAGACCTAAGCTGAGGGATGGATTAAGCACTTGGCTTTGATCAAGAAGAAGAACAAGCTCACAAGATGTGAATAGGAAATGAGCTTATTTTTTTTCAAATGGACACTCTAATAAATAAACATTTTCTTCTCTCTCTTGAAAGATTGAGTCACTTTATGCCTCTGTGTGTGTTTAGAGAAGGTATAGAAGGGTTGTATTTATAGAATTCATGAACCTGAGTCATGTAGAATATGGGATAATGGAATCGAGAATTTTAGATCTGAGGAAGACTGAGTTCGGCAGGGTCCAATCGATTACAAAAAATACCTTTCTACATGAAGATTTGGAAGATCAAAGAAGTGTACATGAGTCTCCCACTAAGACATTCTCGGGAGTCTCAAAAGGATCTAACCAGCAAACTTAACAAGGCCTTATATGGTTTTAAGCAGTCTCATTAGAGCTTGGTATGAAAAATTGAGCTCAACACTAATGGGTAATGGGTTTAGACGAAGCCCTACCGACTCCTCTCTATTGGATGATATTGTTATTACAAAGGATGACAGTCAAGAAATTTTAAAATTGAAGTCTCTACTTCACAAAAGGTTTGCTATCAAAGATTTCACTACAACAAATTATGCCTATTACGGCATTAAGTTCATGGCATTTAGAGAAAAACGCTGTTAAATAGTAATTTATTACGGCGTTCGCTCCATGAACGCAGTTAATACCTATTTTAAGCTTTTTACGGTAGGCTGGCGGCAAAAAAAACATATTCTTTACGGCGTTTATTTGTAAAACGCTAATAAGTTTTAATCTAAGAACTCGTGCTAAACCCTAAACTCTATTATATTTTCCTCTCGACCTTTCAAAACAGTCTCTTTCTTGCCCTTTCTCTTCGTCTCCTACTTTCTTCTCTTCTCAGCAGAAAAACTCTACTGTCGTTGTCGTTGCCCCCTTGGTTTCATCTCCATCATCTCCTTCTTTGCCGCTGCAAAGAACAAAGCTTCATCTGAGTGAAACCCATGGTGACATTGAGGCCATTGCATGAGCTAGAGAGGACAAAAGAGAAAGAGGGGCCTTGAGAAGCTTACGATTTCCTCTTCTTCCTCATTTTTCAACCTTCAAACCCTCTGCAAACCCTTCGTTTTCACTTCTACTTCTCGAAACCCTAAATTTCCTCCAATCATTACGCTTCCAACATTCACCATATCAGAAACTTGCGTTTCGTGCCCTAAATCGCTCAAGTCTACACCGTGTTGAAGCATTTCAACATGTTCCCTTCCATCTAGATGCCCTAATCCTACACAAAACTCCAAATTGAACCCAGAGATCCTCTCGTCCACTTTCATTGTACGATTCCCCTCTTGTTTGGGAAGGTTTTTGTTGTTCAAATTTGTAAAAAGTGTGGTTCCTTCCCAACTCAGTCCAGTTGAAGAGGGGGCGTTAACTCTCTGTAAGTTTATCAATCTCTAAATTACGTTGTTGATGAATTCATTTTTTTGCTATGTGTAAGTGCAAACTTGCTATTTGTTTGTGCTTTTGTGACATTAGGGCATCGTTAAATGGATGGCAGAATTCATTCTTAACTATTAGGGTTAGGTTAGACATGTTATTGGGACTCTTTTTTGAATCTCATCTTGTTCTTGGCACCGGGGAGAAGGCTAAGGATCCAATTTTTTGACTTAAATATATGGGTGTCGGTTCTCAAGCTTCAGCTGATGTTTTCAAGTGAAATTCAGAAGTCTATGGATTAGGGGGTCCCAGCTTATTTGGAGTAATACTTAGGAAAACTACAAGCCTGGAATCTTAATATTTTGTTAGCCTTAGGTCTCCCTAGCTAATATATACAGAGTTTGGGAATGGATGATTTACAGGGATTATAAATTGAAACATGCTATGTACCTATTCTTTTGTGCAATAGATGGTTTTGCATTGGAAGTGGAAGTGCTGCTAATCCTTCGGTTATTTTAGTTCATGGTTTCCCTATACATGCGAGGATCGTTCATGATTGGTGGTAGTTTATTATATAATTAAGAGGAATTTTGCCATGCTCTTGACTTTGTTGTGGATGGTTCCCTAATGCTTGCCAATGTAATGATGCATGCATATATCATTGAATCATTCTAAATATGTGTCACCATTTGATGTTTTCTTTCTTTCACTTGTGACAAGGCTGATATATTTGTAATACTAATGTTACTACCGGTACTGCTAATGTTAATTCTTAATATATAATTTAATGCTAGTGAACTACCACTACCATTAGTGTTGCTGAGTGCTACTTCTTGTACTATTGCTGGTACTTTGTTGTTTGTATACTATTATTTCTACTACTCCTGTTGTTGTGGTTATGAGAGGAAACCATACCCTTTTGTTCATATAAAAGTCATTTAGTTATTTGAAAGCATCAAATGGTGTGTACCCACTCCTTTTGAGAGGTTGTGGGTTCATTCCCACACAAAAAGGTTTCCTCCATAGTGTAGTGGGTGCATTGGAGTTGAAATCAACTAACTTGCTAGAGGATTATAGCTGCCACACAGGTCTTGTGGTACAGCACTTCAGCCTCAACCATATTGCCTATTATTTGGAAGGATATTGTGTAATTTCTACACAAGGACACCATGTATAATAGTACATCGAAGGGCTTTATGATAGTTTGAAGTTGTTTTTGGTGTGATGCTCGATGTTTGCAGTGCAGTGTTATATTTATGAGAGATGTGTATGGTGCAATGTTATACTTATGAGAGGTGTGATGCTTCTCATATGATTAATGTGATGCTACTTAATCAATCCCATTTGGTGAGATTTAATTATTTTTGTTTGAGTTCAATTTTTGTATAGTTTGAGTTTTATTTTCGTATGGGTAATGTGATGCTAAGCAATCCCATTTGGTGAGATTTAAATAACTTTGTTTGAATTTTATTTTCTTATAGTTTGAGTTTTATTTTCGTATGAATTGTCAACAAGATCATGGTTTTGTTAAAAAGTTCTCTTTAATTTCATGCTTCTCCAACCATAATTTCAGGATCATGATTGGTTTCTTGCACACAAGACCACAAATTTCTTAAAGCAATCTCTCAAGTCTGGCAACCAAAACTAGCAACTGAATGTATCTCCTTTGCCAGTAGTCTTTAGTGTTAGATCCAAAAATTAGTATTTAATTTTGCTTCTACATCTATGCAGACAGGAGCATCAACTTTATGAGTTTGTTCAGTTGTCACAAGTTCATGCTACAGCAGCAGCCTACAAACAAAGTGAATATGTAAGTGTTTTTTAGGTAAGCATCTTGGTTGACGTTGAAAGCAGCCGCCTACAAGTTGATGTGTACCAATTTTAAAAATGTAGTGCAGGTTCATATCATTTTTTTGGGCTGCTGGTGTAAATCCTTGAGCATTTGAAGTAGATAAAGGCTAATTGAGGTTTGGCATGGGTGCTGTTATGACAAGGATGCAAAAATCTCTAGTTATTTGTATAATTACTTTGCAGAATTATAATTTTTTTTAATGAACCAGAGTTTTTTTCTTAAGGTGCTTATTGTGTTTTGAACCATATTTCCACTCTTTCTCAGGTTTTTGTTCCTATCCTAGTCTGTACATTCTAATGGTGATAATATGTGTTGCTGACTGTTACACTTCTAGTTCTAGGTTGCTGTCATCTTTTCATGCTTGTGATGCTTAAAGTTTTTGCTCCAATAAACAGGTTCTTCATGGCGTTGTAGACCTTATAAATGGAGTGCAACACTTGAAATTCAGACCTGAGAAGGTCAGTCTTAGATTTGTGGAAAATTTCCTTTCTTCGATCCATATTATGTTTGAAGCCTCTGAAGGCATTCGGCTAATATAGACTGGCACATTAATCTTTCTAGTATTGTATTTTGAGTAATGACCATGCATTATGTATGGCATAAGTAAGTTGACTGACCTCTACAATGATTACCCTGTTACATAACAACCCTATACAAAGTAAGAAACTGACTAAGAAGTTCATTTGGAGCATATGGTTGCTGTCTTGGCAATGGTGGTTCTTGTACCTATATTAAATCAGGGAGCAAATAGAAGTTGGTAGAACTTTGTCATTCTTTTCTGTGATTTTGTTATATTTAAATCATCATTCATGGTGGGGAAAGTCTCCATACGGTCTGATTTTTAGTTTGCAGGTCCACCGAGGGACTGGCCAAACATCTATACGGTCAGCGTCAACTAAGAGTGTGCCACATGGGTCGTATTGTGCGTTGTAACAGAAGCTACTGTCACAGCATTGTGACAGAAGTTTTAGTCCTGAATTAATGTCTATTTCACCTACCTCAACTACTCCATTTCAATTTTAGTTTTTGGGTAAGTTGGAGTACTCGTGTTAGTGTTTTCACAAGTATATCAAATGGGTTTCCTCTAAAAGTCTGAATCGTATCACAGATCAAAACAGATCAGGGTTGTATTGAGAAGTGGGTCCTCAGGAGGCCTTTCAATGATGAGGAATATCCCTACCTGCCCAAGGTTCAACATAATATTCAGCTTTCTTAATGCTCCTTTTCTCAATAACATTGATTACTAACTAAAATGGCTCATTCATTGTTCTGCAGCATATTCTCTATAGGCAGAAAGAGCAATTTAATTAGTGATTGTCTCTTGACCCATGTTGCAGAACCTCTAGAGAATTCATCACACTAAAAGTCATGTTTTTTTTTTATAAGTATAAAAGCTTTATTAGATGGGGACTTTTAGAGGCTAAGGTAGCCTACTAAAAGCCACAAAGAATAACAAAGAAAACCAAAACACTAAAAGTCATGTTGCAGCTGCTGAGCTTTTACGTGCAGGAATTCTGAAGATTGATGACTCCTATGACTGAGTCAAGAGGAAAGGAGATTGATGAGCTGTGCAATAAGGTTTTTTTTAGGTAATTTTGCTGCACCCATCAATTTTTTTGACAACTTATGTTGTATCCATTGGATTTAAGCACCTAAAAAATGTTGTGAATCTTACGACTAGTTACAATAGTTACAACCAGTTACGACTAGTTACATGAAATGGGCTCGAATCCAATAGTTACAAATCACCAATCAGGCTACTTTTTGGTATGTGGGTCCTCTTATGCCAAACGTCCATAAGTCGGTGGGTCCAACGAGTGTGCAACATGGCATTTTTAGCGGTGGACATTGTAACTTTGATGTTGTTGCGAGAGGACATCAAAGTTTTTCTCCATTGAGAGCCACCTTGCTCTTTAGTGGTCTGTGGTAAAAAAATTGCTGATGCGTGCTCGCATTGGGGTAGTGTGGTCTTGTAAAAATGCACCACAAGGCTCACTCATCTTTCGTGCCCACTAACTCTTGAATGTAGGCCCATCCCTTGGACGAACTACACACAAAGATCAGCCGAATTGATGATTTCTAGCCCTTGGATGGTGGATTGGTGGGTTTAAAGAAAAAAAACTATGATATGATAGAGAAGTCCCCATAATCATGGTTTAAAAAACGTCCTTTATAATGAAATTAACTGTCATTATAACTGATTCGGACCTCCTCCATTACGTTAGGTGCCCTTAGAACGCCCCGAATAACTTACTTATATTACCTTATATCACCCAAACTTGTGACTTGGTTTGTTGTTGTTCATTTTGTCTTCTTTCTGGGTAACAGTTAACTGATTTTTGGTTTGTAGGTCCACCGTGGGACTGGCCAAACATCCATATGGTCAGCATCCACCAAGAGTGTGCCATGTGGCTCGTATTGTGCATTGTGACAGAAGCATCTATCACAACATTGTGACAGAAGTTTTACTCTCAAGGAGTAAAGTAAAACTTCTGTCACAACGTTGTGACAGAATCATATGTCACAACGCACAATATGAGCCACATGGCACACTCTTGGAGGACGGTGACCGTATGGATGTTTGGCCAGTCCCTCGGTGGACTTGTAAACCAAAAATCAGCCTGATTAGTGATTCAATTGAAGTCATTTTCAGGGGTTGATTTTAACTGTAGTGGCAAACATATCCCCCAAGCCATGTAAGTTTTCCTTCCTATGTTGCCTTGTTGAAGATTGCAACTAGTTCATTCACTTGACAATCCATGGAAGTTTCTTGGCTATAAGACTAAAAATTGTACAAGCTTGTAGTTATTATCCTAATAGTTTCAAAATTGATTTTCTATTTGTTTTTTTTCCTTAGTAGGCTGATCTGTAATGTAAATAGATGCAATCATTAAACCAAGTCTGTTGTTTCTTCTTTTCAATGTGATTGCCTTGGGTATAGAGGACTAGTGTATCAGTTTTGATTGTGATTATTGCCCTTGTGCTGTCAACAATATCATTGGTGCCTGCTGTGATTGATGTTGCTGCATTGCAAACCTTGGATTGTTGCAGCATGTGTATTGAGTGCTGATGTGGCTGCATGTTTGAGACAACAGGTTGGGTAGTAAGCAATCTATAAATCTGTGTTCTAGATTTTGGTGCCCTTTGCTTATGGATTTACTAAACAGGGTAATGTAGTGTAGTGAGGTCTAAGGGTAGTGTTCTAGAATCTGGATCGGATCTTCCTTTCATCTATCATTTTTATTTAGTTTGGACGAAGTACTGATTTTTTAGTGAAAAGGAAGACCTTGTATCCATGATAACTATACATACATGACATTGAAGTAGAAAACAGCCTCTGTAATATATGGTACTCCCTCAAAACATTTTTGTATTGTTGAAGATTCTAAAAACATTTTTGTAGGGAGATAGTATGATTGGACTTTTGAGGTCTTCCTTATTCTTTGTTCTCTACCAATTCACAACAGTTGGGTGAAAGGGGTGCTGCTGTGGAACCCTTGTTCTGTTCATAAGGTCTTGAAGATCTTATTTGATTCACCAAGAAAGAATGGGTTTAATACCCAGCTTTGAGCCGAACACGTCCTGTATAGGGACTGTTCAAACACCTAAAATATTCAGACTTGGTTTTGCCTTCTAAAATAACGCCCAACCCCTTGCAATTAATCCACCTTTATCCTTCCCACAATCTAGTTTTATTTTCAGCAAAATACATGGGTGTTTTTGCCCAAATTTTCCCAGCTGCAAATATCCAAAAGTCTTAATGTCCAGTTGTACACCTATGTATTTAAAAGGTGTTTAGTGACCCAATAATGTTGGCTTCCATTTGATCTTGTAAGTTAAAACTTCCTTTCCCTCGTAATTGCTACTGATGTCTTCTATACGGTACGTCGACTGATCCTAGTTTCCAATGTGGAGTAGAACTTTGCTGATGGAAATTCAAACTATAGGAATGAGTAACAAAGAGGTATAAGATCAAGGAAAAGTATGAAAGCAGAGGAAGAGGATGGAGTGGAAGAGATAAAAATTATTAGGTGGAAATTAGGTTTTTTTATCCAACTCTTCTTGCTATTAATACCACATTTGAACATTTACCGATCAATGGTGTTTAATAGATCTGTCTAGTTCATTGGTGTTTAATAGATGTTCAACATCTTGTCTTCAAACACAGATTAACAAGACTTAACAAGTATTGAGACCTAGAAGTTTCTCCTTCAATCTTAATCTACACAGACATAAATGTTTCTCATGGTGGGTGGGCATTACATCAGTGTCCAATAGCGCTATGGCACTGAACTTTTGACCCCCATTAGAGTCCATATTGTAACTTATAAAAATCCTTTCTTGGCTCAGTTTTCTCCGTCTCTATTCAAGAAGTGGATATAAGTATTGGGACTTTCTAGATGGAATCACTTTCTAGAATAGTAATGAAATCCACTTTCACCATTGTAGAAAGTGATTCCATCCTTGCAAACTTCTACTTCAGCTCACCTCATATGGGGGTTGAAGATGTTGGACTGATTAAAGTGAAGTGAGGGTCTTGCTAGCTACACTCCCATCTTGTATGCTTAAAAGATGTTGATAGAGAACTCACAAGCATGATATATATATTAGAGCAAATACTTTTGTCTAATTACCTTCTATTTTTATTAGGTGAAGCCTAATACATTATCCTTAAAAGATGTGAATTTAACTATTACTCTCAACAACTTAAACCCCAGCCATTAGGTTCCGGGGAGTGGAACATCTGTCGGACATGTTGCTCCACTACAATCAGGTAGTGTATCATCTAGCCCTAGCTTTCTGAGACTTGTTATATGCTTTTATATAGAATAATCCATAATGTATGGTAAGTGACTGAGAATTCTGTAGTGTTTTCTTCTTGACAAACTTCTAATCTCTTGTATTATGAAGCATTAGACATTCCTCTACCAGATTGCAAGTCTTGAAAACTCTAAAGGTCGCTTTTCATCCTGCCACAACGGATGAAGTGAGTATACAAAGATTAGTATTCTTTTTTGTTATGGATCATGTCAAGGCTCTATGCCTCTTATTAAATATGGATTCATTTGTTTTCAGGTGGTATAATCATCTTAATTCTGCCATAAACACGGAGGCATGGACTCGAGGAGAGGAGTTGGCTTTGATTCATGCTCATCAAATTTACGGGAACAAGTGGGGAATTTTTTAGGGGAAAGGAACCATTATGTCCTATTTTGTATTTTAATGGACAAACAGATAGCAAGGAGAGTTCTTGTTGTATTTAACACTTAAATCAAGCTAAGAATTTTATATTTTAATACGGTGTTTGTCTTCAAATATTAGAATTGTCAATTGTTTATTGTATGGAGTATGGAATGTGAATGAAGGGCTTTAGATTTGGTTTGACAATTAACAGGTAATATTAATAGAGATTTATGAGAGAAATATTGAAAAACTAAAATGTAAAACATAGCGTTTCCTAAAACGCCATGAAGTTAGATGTCAATATAATGGTGTTCAATAAATGCCATGCTTGTCAACAATAGCCCGTTATTTTGAATGAATAGTATCTAAAACAATGGCGTTTATAGTTTGTTTCATGGCGTTCATAAAAGCTATAACGTTATGGCGTTTATAGAACGCCGTTAATTTATGGCGTGCAATGAATGCCATTTCTTAACTTAGAAAAGCATGGCATAGCCTTTTACAGCGTTTTTTATGGCATTCGATGAACGCCATAAATAGTAAATTATGGCGTTTTTCGAACGCCATAATAAGTGTTATTTGTTGTAGTGTTTGGACACCTTGAAGTACTTTCTAGGAATGAAAAATTGCTCACTCAAAGAAAGGCTTATTTTTTAATCAAAAAAATTATGTCTTGGACTTATTGAAGGAAACAGGAAAGTTGGGAACAAAACTTGTTGGAACTCCTATTGATAGTTCTGATAAACTTGGATCGGATGCGGAACTCTTAGAGAATGTCGGTAAGTTCCAAAGATTGGTTGGTAAATTGATTTATTTGACTATCACCCATCCTGATATTATATATGCTGTTAGTTAATTTGGTCAACTAGTTCATGCATGCTCTAAGGGACAGTCATGTGAATGCGACAAATAGAATTCTTCAGTACTTGAAGGCCTCACCCTGTCATGGAATGAAATGGTCACACCAAAGTCACTGGTTATATATACTGATGCAGACGGGCTGAAAGCCTAATTGATAGATGGTCTACTATTGGGTAATGTCCTTTTGATGGAAAAAATTTAGTCACTTGGAGAAGTTAAGAACAAAATGTTGTTGCTCGTTGTAGTCTCAAGGTTGAGCATATAGCCATGGCATCCACCACAAATGAGCTAACATGGCTTTAAGCTTTCTTGCACAATTTGGGGATCAAGAATCCTTTTCCTATAAATATGTTTTGTGATAATTAGTATGTTAAACACATTGCTTCCAATCCAGTGTTTCATAAAAGAACTAAGCATATCGAGGTAGAGTGTCACTTTGTTCAAGAAAAGTACAAGCCAATATTATTTGTACTCCATTTACTCGTAGTTGTGATCAACTGGCAGATATTTTTACCAAGGGATTGCCTTCAGCGAAGTTTTATGAGATCTTGTCCAAGTTTTATGAGAAAAGTACAAGCCAATTCTATGTAAATCATTTTTTACGTGCTTTGGGCTTCCTTGCTTTGTTTCTTCATACATCTTAGCAGTCTTATTTAATAAATTTGATATGGTTACTCAAACATGATTTGACCCAACCCGGATCTAATTATCATGGTGAAAGGAGTCCCCATATTTGCAATTATTTGTCATATCGGCATAATTACAATATGGGAAAAGTTTGAGTATATATCAGATTTGTTAATGAAATACGCGTTCAAAACTTAGGCAAAAGAAAATATAAAAAAAATGGCAAAAATGCAATTTGGTACACTAGAACAAGATTTAAAAGGATGAATTATTTTTTTAAGAATAATCCGATGTACACAACAAGAATAGGTACCGAGGGATGAATTCACTAATCATGCTGATTTTTGGTTTGCAGGTCTACTGAGGGACTGGCCAAATATCCATATGGTCAGTGTCCACTAAGAGTGTGCCATGTGGCTCATATTGTGGGTTGTGATTGGCTTCGGTCACAACCCGTTCTGACAAAAGTTTTACTCCATGACTTGTATGGCAAATGTTGGCCCTTTTTGTCAAGCTTCACTGTACTTTCTCTAGTACATTTTATGACTTTAGTTCTCCTTCTTAGAGTAAAACTTTGATGACAGGGCACAATATGACTCACGTGGCACACTCTTAGAGGACTCTGGCAGTATAGATGTTTGGCCAATCAATAGGTAGACCTACAAACCAAAAGTCAGCCAGATTAGTGATTTCTAGGCGTTGGATTAGAATTGTTTTCATGGGTTGATTTTAACCGTGGGAAATTTTAGCATTATTGACAATTATTTGAGGTACAAAGATCCAAAGGTTTGACGTATAGATCCATAGCACCACAAATGAGCTAATATATGTTTTGTGATAATCAGTCTGCTATACACATTGCTTCCAATCTAGTGTTTCATGAAAGAACTAAGCATATCGAGGTAGATTGCCACTTTGTTCGAGAAAAAGTACAAGCCAATATTATTAATTTGGACTTCATATACTTGTAGTTGTGATCAACTAGCAAATACTTTTACCAAGGGATTGCGTTCAGAGAAGTTTTATGAGATCGATCTTGTCCAAGTTGGACTCAATCGACATTTATGCTCCAACTTGAGGGGGAGTGTTGGCGGAGAGAAGTTAGGGATGTTTAGTCCCACATCGAATAAGTTTGTAAAGTTTATTTTGGTCCCTGGTTATATAAAGGGACCAAACTCACATAATAAAAGATTTTTTCTCTCCCCCTGGAGTAGGCTTCATAGCCGAACTACGTAATCATTTTTTGTGTGCTTTGTGCATCCTTGCTTTGTTTCTTCATTCATCTTAGTAGACTTATTTAATAAATGGGATATATATGGTCATTCAAACACATGATCAGACCCAACACGAATCCAATTACCATGGTGAAATGGGTCCCGATAGTTGACAATTATTTGCTATATCGGAAAAATTACATTATGGGAAAATTTTGAGTATAAATCAGGTTTTTCATTGAAATGCGAGTTCAAATCTTTGACAAAAATAAAATAATGACAAAAATGCAATTGATAGACTAGAACAAGATTTAAAAGGTTGAATTATTTCTTTTTAAGAATAATTCAATGTACACAAATTAAACAGATTTTAACGGAATTAAACGGCCATTTTTTTCACAATTTTTTTCAGAATTAAACGGCTGTTTAAACGATTTTAACGGCCATTAAAACAAAAAAAAAATGGCCTTTTTATTCAAAACCAATTAAACGTGTTTAAACGGTTTTAATTAACGGAAACGGGCTTGGAGCGTTACCGTTTAAACGGCCGTTTTTAAAACCATGAATTAAACATCCATACGGTCAGCCACCACACACCGAAGAAAGTCTAAGCATTTGACTCAATGCCTAACCATGATTGAAGAAGCTTGCTGATGTGGCTAGGCATTTTGAGCTAAATGCGATTCACGTCATCTAACGATTGGAGATGCTCTTAGTGGTTACTTGTTCGACACTTCAATTGACCGACCTTCATGACTTGTATGGCAAATGGGAGTAAAACTTCTGTCATAGCGTTCTGACAGATGCTTCTATCACAATGAAAAACACATGCCACATGGCTCACTCTTAATGGACAACGACCATATGGATGCCCTCAGTTGACCTCTACACGAAAAATCAGCCCGATTAGTGATTTCTAAACGAAAAATCAGCCTGATTAACGGTAAGACTTCGAGCATTATTGAGCGTAATTTGAGTGCAAAGATCCAAAGGTTGTAAATCACTAATCAAGCTAATTTTTGGTTTATAGGTCCATCGAGGGACTGGCCAAACATCCATATGGTCAGCGTCCACTAAGAGTGTTCCACTTGGCCTGTATTTTTCTGTTATAGAAGCATATGTGAGAACACTGATAGAAGTTTTACTCGGCAAATGGCGACCCTTTTTCTCAAGCTTCACCGTATTTCTCTAGTACTTTATGACTTTAGGTCCCTCTTATGGCAGAATGTGCCCCTTCTACACGATCTGGTTAGGTAAGGGAGCACCGAAAATCTAAAGAAGATTCCTTGCTAACCTCTGCATCCCATAGACGACGACTCTCCTATAAAATGACCATTTAATAGCACAAACCCTTACAGCTTTGAGGAAGTATACAGTCAGCTGAGGTCCATCATTCTAGCTAAACCCCTTACAGCTTTAGAGAGGTATACAGTGAGCTGAGGTCCATATCATTCTAATGTGACCCACCAACTCAAGATCTGAACCATCCAAGTGATGAATTATTGTCCAAAAATTGATTCACCGGACATTTTTAGCCGCTGGATATATAAGCTCGTTCCCCCGAGATATTCAATTCTCCAAACTCTGAGCTCCATATCTAAATGTTTAAGATCCTTAGATCAATCTGAATTCCGTGATATGCCCAATCCTAGAGGTGGCCCACGATTCACAATGGACATATAGCACATTTGCAGTTTTTGCTTCTACATGACAGTACAACTATGTAAGAAGATTACCAACTTACCCTTTACATCTAAGTGAAGCTTGAAGAAAACAAAAGGGTAAAGTAGTCTTTGTACGTTTCTTCATTTTGTTTGACTTGTAGGTTGACGTACTGTTTTAGTCAAATAGTCGATACGGTGATACCGCCGCGACAAAGAAAGTGAGACCATTGAAATTTGTAGTATGAAACTATGAATATATGAACTTATGAAGCCACCTAGAAACAGAGGAACGAAAGAAATAAAAAAAAAGTTGTGTCCATAAGTTCTTTAAAAAGCTGAGGATACACTAAAGAACTACAAGAAACCTTGCTAAGACCTCTCTAATGGCATCCCAGCTTATGTTTATGCTCCTTCTCCGTGCATTATCTATTGCAAAAGCTCAAACCCTAAAGTCCAAAATAACGATTGGCTCTACTCTTTATACAAACACCACTCCCAATTTCTGGCCTTCTCCCTCGGGTCGATTTGCTTTCGGATTCTACCCGAATGGTTTTGGCTTTAGGGTTGGAATCTGGATCGTTGGAGTTCCCAACAACACTATTGTATGGACGGCACGAAGAGATGACTCGCCGGTTTCAGCTGGCACATCTCTTTTTTTATCAAATGATGGTACGATTCTCCTTCGAAGTGCTCGTGACAAAGATGAACTAATTTCAAGTGCCACTCAAAGAGCCTCTTACGCTTCGATGATCGACTCGGGTAACTTTGTTCTCTACAATTCTAGTTCCCAAATCATATGGTCGAGTTTCTATCGTCCGACCGATACCATTTTGGTTCGACAGAGCCTACTGCCAGCCAATCAACTATACTCGAGCTTCTCTCAAACGGACCACTCCATTGGAAGGTTTCGGATTGCGATGTTAAATGATGGAAATCTCGTGGCATATCCCGTAAGCGGTTGGAACACTAGTAAAGATGCTTACTGGAGCACAGGTACTAAGGATGGAGGGTACGATGTATCTCTTAATCTAAATGAACATGGCCGCTTATATCTTCGTAATAACACTGGATTCGATATAAAGAATCTAACAGCGGGTGGCCTTCCTTCCAATGGAACATTCATATATCGAGCGACATTTGATTTCGATGGAGTTCTGCGGCTGTATTCGCATCTCATCGGGACTAATGGCAGCTTGACTTCCTCCATCGTTTGGTCTGCAGTCAGCCAAGTAGATCGTTGTAAGGTGAAAGGAATTTGCGGGTTAAATAGTTATTGCACCATGGATGGTTGGAACCTCAATTGTCTTTGTCCTCTTGGTTTCAATTTTGTCGATCCCAACCAACCGTTTCAAGGTTGCAAGGAAAACTTCACTCGAGAAGAAGATTGCTCAGGAGATAAGGTTCACATGAATTATACCATGTCAACCTTGGCAAACACAACGTGGGTAGATGATGGGTATGCGGTCTTCTGGTCAACCGCCAGTGAAGAAGATTGCAAACAGGCTTGTTTGGGAGACTGTAAATGTGAGGTGGCTATGTTTAACAATCGAAGTGGAAAGTGTACAAACCAGAAATTGCCATTGAGGTATGGGGAGAGCACTGCAAACGATTTTACTAAAACTTTCATCAAGGAGAGAAATGGAAACTCATCCAGCGATCCCTCCTCTGAGACTCGTCAGACTACTAAAAAGCTTGGCAAGGAGGTACTCATCGTGGGTCTTGTCTTGGTTACCTTTTCTTTAATTATCTTTTTGTCTTCCGCCTATCTGATTTACAGACACCGTCTTTGGGAGACGATCACAAAACATGCTAATCCTTCTGATTTGGTTGAAGAAATCAACCTGCGATCATTCACATATGAAGAGCTCAAAAAAGCAACAGATAATTTCAAGGAAGAGATCGGTGGGGGTGGCTTTGGAAGGGTTTATAAGGGATCCTTACCTGGGAGAAGAGAAATCGCAGTGAAGAAACTAGAGAAGATGGTGGAAGAAGGAGAAAGGGAGTTTCTAACCGAGGTGAAGGTGATTGGGAAGACCCACCACCGGAACTTGGTTCGATTGCTAGGGTTTTGCAGTGAAGGCTCAAACCGGCTACTGGTTTATGAATACATGAGGAATGGCTCACTTGCAAACCTTCTCTTCAATGCCGAGATACGTCCTGGGTGGAACGAAAGAGTAAGAATCACATTAGAGGTAGCAAGAGGGATCCTCTATCTCCACGAAGAGTGTGAAACCCATATCATACATTGTGATATAAAGCCCCACAACATACTCATGGATGATTCTTGGACGGCAAAGATATCAGATTTCGGAATGGCGAAGCTATTGATGCCGCACCAAACAAGAACTTTCACTAGTCCTAGAGGGACGAGAGGGTACGAAGCCCCCGAATGGGACAAGAATGGGCCAATAACCCTAAAAGTAGATGTTTACAGCTTTGGAATTTTATTGTTTGAGATCATCTGTTGTAGGAAGAAATTTGAACTATTGGTCCCTGAGGAAGAAATGATTCTATCAGATTGGGTTTATAATTGCTATGAGGCCGGTGATCTGGGTCAGGTGGTGGGTAGTGAAGAAGTAGAGGCGGCAGCATTGGAGAGGATAGTGAAAGTTGGATTGTGGTGTATTCAGACTGAACCAACTTCACGCCCTTCAATTAAGAAGGTAGTTTTGATGTTGGAAGGGAGTGTAAATACACCACCTCTTCCTTCACCAGCTTCTTCTGTTAATGGTTAACGCTTACTAGTTTGTTATTTGCTATCCTTTTCTTCTTCTTTTTTCAGATATGTTGTTACTTCTCTCTATAAATTGAAATAGACATGCTATATTTGTAGTCTATATTTCATTTGGATAATTGTAATGTTGCAAGTTTTTTGGACAAAAAACAAAACTTTGAACAAGTTTGCCAACCAGTTCTCCCTCAATCAATTCTAACAATCCTAAATCTGATCAACGCAATTTGAACAACATAAATTGGATGATTATTGTGGGTGCCAATATCTGCACCCTCCACGTGGACATACGAGATGGTGGCGCGTGGATTAGGAACACATGTGGGACATGTGCTGATGTAGAACGAGTAGCGCTTGGGTTGATGGAGCTTTTGGACCGTCAAAAGCTTGAAGGGTATTAAAGGGACACAACAGGCATTAATGGAATTGTTCATGAAAATGGGACACAACGGGTATTAACGGAATTGTCAACAATGTCGAATTACACACGGCCAGACATTCTTGAAAGAAAATGACGAGATTCACAATATTCACTGTTTTGCGGTGACGTAAGCTGTTTTTTGGCCAAATTCCATGATTTAGTGGGAGAAAACAACAATTTTGCTATTTTAGGAAGATATTTGTTTTCACAATAATTTTAATTTTAGAAGTCAGAATCACTCACTGTCGAGTCAGACATGTTTCTAGGCGCTCGTATTATTAATTTCCGTGCTTAGTTCGATTTTGTCACTTTTAGTAATTTTTTTATTTAATTTGTTTATTTTCATTTTTTATAGGTTGTATGCCGAAAGGCAAAGACAGTACATTTTTTATTTAATAAGATTTCGTGATTTAGTTCTTTTGAGAGCTCTTCTCTATTTGGTGGATACCAAACCTTGAGATATTGACGTTGGTAGTATCTCATTATTGTTTCACCCTGCATCACATGCTGAGGAGCCCGAGTAACCTCAACTACCATTCTTAGTGCAACAAACGATGTGACAATAGAGATGGGCAACAACTAAGGATGTCGACATCGCTATCAAGGATAAACTCCTAACTGATATGATAGAACAAGCCTACCTGTTGGGGTAGGATTGACCATACTTGAGTCGGGGGATGTACTAGACGCGTATCTAACTATAATGATTAAAGAAGCTGACTAAAGGCAACCTACAAATTAACAAAGTACATGTCTGCACTGACAAGATCGCTCCCTTATAATCATTTTGGACAGTTGGACGAGGTAAGTCTCACTTGCTCTGGGTTCCTATAAATAGGAATGCTCATCTACTGAAATGGCGAGGAAAATTTTGGGAAAACTCTAGCACTACATTTCCCTTGAATTCTTCTGATATTTCGGCTTTCTTGGTGACTAACTTCAGCATCAGAGGCTCCTCTAAGGGGCAACCCCCATTGGGATTTTGGATGCCCATTGGGGTGAGTTCGTGTAGGAGGGTGCTTGAAGCTTCTCAGTGATGTGTTTTGGAAGCCTCGATGGCAGATCTTTGTGTTTTTTTTTTTTTAACCTTAGGTTTTAAATTATTGCCGAAGTGGTGGCCAGCCAGCCATAAGACTCTGGTGGGTTGGTCGCCGGTGATAGGCGGCCAACCCATTGAAATCTCTTGGCCGGCCGTCCACCACTACCGTTTGATTTGGGGTTTGGGTTTTGGCCCAAACCCTTGTTCTAAGGTTGAAGACAAGGGCATTTTTGCCATTTAATACAAAATTTGGTAGTCAACTCAGGTCAACATTGGTCAAATGACAGTGGACCGAGTCATAGGGGGTATGTCAGCTTTTTCAAATTGTGGGGGGGTATGTCAAATTTTAAAGATAACATGGGGGGTATGTCAAAAATTCCCTTTATTTTTAGACCTCAGTGGACTTGATTTTTGGGCTGACTAATCATAACAAAGTGGGACCCAAGGAGTAGAAGATATCGAATAAATCCAAAGACTTTGAAGGCCAATTCAGTAATACTAATCAGTCTTTCAAAGAGCGTCGTTGGGGCCCACAACATTCGAACTTTGAGTGGTCAATGTATGTCTTCGACGTGCTTTGGGGTCAATGTAGGTCTTCGACGCGCTTTGTGAAGGAAAGACGAAAAACTTTTAGATACAAAGGACTTTGGATGCAGTCGATGCAGAGGGGTCTCGTGGCCCTACATGGCTCATTTGTTTGGGTCCACTAAACGTATGGATGTTTAGCAGCAGCCCACCCCTTGGTGGATGCATATAAAAATGAGCTTGGTTGATAATTCACAACCATTGGATTAAGTGCCCAAAAAATTTGTAAAAAACATGGTTGAATCCAACGGCTTCATAAATTCTAAAAAAGTGCTTAAATTTATGGATTGATAAAATCAATGAAACTGATTTTTCGCACATATATCCACCAAGGGGTGGGCTAAACATCCATGCGGTTAATGTGCCCCAAAAGTGAGGTCTGTAAGGTCACGAGACCCCTCTGGAGGAAAGATGAAACTAGGGTTTTTCCGCGTCGTTGGTTACGGAAACCCTAACTTCAACATATTTGTAATTTTTATCCGATTATCCTGCAAAATTGATAGATTTGTATAGGGATTCGTGTCGAATGTCGATCCGCACTCGGGATTAGTCGGATTAGCGCGAATAAGAACAAAAACTGACGGACCATCACAAGAAATAATAGATAAAAACAAACTTCATCATTCATTAATCAAAATGTCCTTACAATATTTGAATTAGCAACAGTCAAAGCCAGACTAAAAAAAAAAACATTCTAGAGAGAGAAAAATATAAGGAGAATAGGTAGAGAAAGAAAATGAGAGAGGAGGCATTTTAGAGAGAGAAAATGGAAGGTATAGAGAGAGAACGAGAATATGCTAAAGACTAGAGAGAGAAAATAATGTAGAGAGAGAAAGATCAAAGAAGTCTATCCTAGAGAGAGAAACTAAAGGAAGAGAGTGAAAGTGAGAGAATTACCTCAAATACCTATGAAATGATGATCAGAGACCGGCCCTTTATGGGAGTGGATTGGCTCAGGTATGAGGCGCCGATTAAATTCCTCCAATGGAACTTGCAACGATTAGAGGCTTGGGCCGTTTGGAGTCCGTTGGAGGAGGTATCGTGGGCAATATGAAGTGGTGATCACCGATCGATGAGAAGCATGGTGAGATGAGTGCTGGTGCGTTACAGGGTGAGGGACTGGCCTCATAGTTGCAGGCGTCAAGGAGAGGAGCAGGCGGTGGTCAGGCATCTTGGCGAAGACGTGTTTGCGAAGGGGATGAGGTTGACTCACCGTGAAGGAGATCCGGTGGTTCTTCTCCTTGCAGACCTGCCGGAGTTGTAGGTCTGCCCGAAATAATGGTGCCCCGACGTCATTGAAAGCTACAGAAGTAGCACTTGGAGGATCATTACCGTGGGGATGGCGATGTTGCAAATCTGGGCGGAAAATGGCTGGACGTGGTGCTGGTTCAGTCCGATGATGTGGAGATGCAGGAGGAGATGGTAGCCACTATCTTAAGACACTTATGACTGAGTTGATGGTGGTGGGTCGGCGACGTGAGAGGAGGCGGTGTGGAGGTTGCAGGCGGACCTGCAACTCAAGAGTTACAGGTCGTGGTGGAGGCGGTACGTGGGCAGCAGCGTTTCGGGAGCGTTGCGTGGCAGGCGAGGAAGAAGTGGAGGGCAGGTCGAGCGATGCAGCTACAAGGAGGAGAAAAGGAGAAGAAGGGAGAAGCTGAAAAGGAGAAGGACGAGCGCGCGTGGCCGGAGTTGCAGAACTCCGGCCGGAGAAAACGAGAAGAAGGAAGAAGAAGATGAAGAAGAAGAAGAAGAAGAAGAAGAAAGAGAAGGAGAGGATTCGTGGCGTGGTGAGCAGGGGGTTGGGCAGCGGCTGGAGGAGGAGAAGAAGATCAAGAAGAGAAGATGGAGGAGAAAAACGGCCGGAGTTGCAGGCGCAACTCCGGCGAGAAAAGAGAATGAAGAAGAAGAAGAAAGATAGAAGAAGGTAAGGGGAAGGAGAAGAAAACGTAGGGAAGGGTTTTTTGGGAAGGAGAGGAGGAGAGGGGAGAGGGATTAGGGTTCGAACGAACCCTTCTCCCTCCTCTTATAAAGCTCCCTATTTCCATTAATGGAAATAGGGTATTTTTGAAATAAAAAAAAAAAATATATATATATATATATATATATATATATTTTAAGTAAAATGCTACTTTTTTATGGGGAATCTCCCCAATTAGTGGACCCCCCATTTAATTAAAATTATTTTTGAAATTCGCGGGGTCCACTAACTGGTCGGACAGCGAGTCGATGATGATGGGCCCGGCTACTGGCCCACATGGACTGATGATGTCCATCGTCTCACAAGATGATGTGACAGGCATTCTGAAGGCGATCGGATGGATGGTGACTTGATTGGGACCCAGATTGGTAGATCGACGGATCTAGAGAGATCCAACGGTCCGATTGAAGATCCAACGGTCCGATGGAAGATCCAACGGTCAGAAAGCTAAGGGAGATGAGATAGAGCCGATGGGCAGGAGTTCTGGGGTTAGGTCAGTAGATTCGAGGACCGAGAGATGAAGAGAGAGAGAGAATAAGAAGAGATGAGAGAAAAAGTATCAAAAAAATGGAAAAAAGCACTGGCGGAGGGTCTGGAACCCTGGTCTTCACTGTGACCATCCTCACGCTTCTCCAGTAAAGTCGACTATCATTCCTTGCTGACTCATGTGGCTTTAAACGCTTTGGTCCGTCTCTTGGTCATTGGCTCTCCTGCTCTCTTCGTTCTTTGGGCCGGCTTTTTGGTCCTCTTATTCAGCCCATATTTGGCCCATATCTTCTAGTCATAGCATGTGGGCTCTTTAAGCTTTGATAATGGGCTTTCATGATCGATTTGGGCCCACAAGTCTCGAGAATCGTCCCATCGGGGTTTCCTGCGACAGAAGAAGCGCGTAATGAGACTCTATCAGAATGACTTCATGTCTAGACTTTCGAAAATGTGTTTAATGCATGCAAATATACCATTTCGTCCAGAAAAGTGTGTTCTACGCAACAAAAGAGACTCTTACGTAGAAAAGTAGATAAATAGAGTATTTTAACGTGGGAGAATGCAATAACGCTAACAGGATAATTGCTTAAAATAAGCACTTTTGAGCGAATATCACAACCCCCAACCAGCATATTGCCAATCCTTGGCAATTAGTGCGAAATAAGTGAGCTTAAAAGGGCTCTGCACATGCTGCACACTTTTTCATATTAGCTCAGGGAAAACACCGTTCGTCAAATCATTGAATTGATGCAAAAATAGTTACATGCTAGCGAAGAGTTGGAGAGTTTTGGCAAGACTACAGACTGATAATCATGACCCAGAATATTCAGACTCTGCGTGTGTGTGTGCTCAACATTCTTATCATCCGACAGTAAAGATTTCCAAATCACCTCTAAGTTTTTATGCCTCGACCTCAAATCTCACATGTTTAGCACTCAGAATAGAATCACACAAGAAGGGTTTTCTTCTTTTCTCTCAATTTATATGTGAGGAGATATATTTAATATAAAGAGGCAAAAGATCTCACATATGTTTTATTTGAAGGAAGGACATCTTTAACAGAAGAAGATCTCATGATTGGAATACCACTTCACTCGGGAACGTCAGATCAAACTCTATAGCTTCTCTTTCTCCAATCTCCACATTTTATGATCGTACTATCCTAGAATCAAGTAGGACTTTCTTGGGTTGTAATGAGGCTTAGGTCAGGTGTAGAGAGATAAAGGGATACAGGATTTCAAAGATCTTGAGAGGATATTGTCATTTTCTTGCATTTTTCCTGCGACGTAACACCATTATCTGGTTCTTTTTCCTTTTTTCATATTTTTCTCTTGTTCTTGATATTTTTGAGACTGCTCAATTTCTTTTCAGCACTTTTTCATACTTTCTTTCCATATTTTGTTTTCAGCTTGAACCACTTTCTTTTCCTTTTGATTTTTCTTCTTTACTTTTCTTTTCGCGGTACACCCATATCAGTTATTCTTTTGTCCATCTCAAAATAAGGGTAGACAATTATGCTTCGTAGCTGGACTAGATTTTAGGTTGATGGGTTTACAAAGAAAAAGGCTTTTATAGAATGGCTCAAGGGGTTTCTAGTGAAGTATAATTCAGGTGAGTAAAAAGGCTGAATGGTTCAGAAAAATGGCCTAAATCATTTTCTAAGGTTTGCACTATCATGTATACTGTCTTGACTGGATACAGAGAAGGTTCTGTCGTAGTAATCCAATGTTGATGTCGTTCCGAGTTTTATGATCGAAGCAAAAGATAATGAGATCTCTCAACGAATATTGCGGGCATGAAGAATAGTGAGTCATCTTGTGACTCAGAATTGTTGTATAATCTCTGAAATGATTAAAGGCTCGAAAGCTTACTGGGTTAGGTCTCCACAATTCTTCTCACAGGATCTCTAGAATTTCCAAACTTAGGATGACTCTGATGTTGATAGTGTACAATTGTGCCGAATCTGAGTTTTTCTAAGTTTTCAAAACTGCTGTAGTCACGCTTGAATTGACTCAACGCTAACTTTAAACAAAAATTGACATCCTCAATACTGACTTAACGGAGGTTTTCAGATAATCAAAGTCAGGGTATTTGACACATTTTTTTGAAATTCTAGAAAACTTTTGGAGAACATCGGAAATTACCCCAAAAACAACATTTTTTTTTTTTTTTTTTATCAAAATGAAGACATGAGTTTTGGTAAATACCCACCCCCAACCAAAATATAGCACCGTCCTCGGTGCTCATGACCGGGACATAAAATGATAACAAATCAGAGATGATGATGCAAAGATTCAGGAAGGATGTTACCAAGTCGGCAGAAACTCGACAGTGTGTGGTACCTGATGATCGGAAGAATGAATGTACCTGCATTTCTAGAGATATAACAGTAATAACAAATGCATGAGACTCATGTACTCTAGGAATACCAGAATTGCCTTTCCGAAAGCGCTAAGTTTTACGTCTTCAGCCAGACATGATGGGGGTATATCAAGTACCCCCAACCAGGTTAAAACTCATAGAGACTGAGTGAATCTGCAGTCTTCCTGACACCTAAGGTGGAACGGAGACAACTATCCTATCCCTTGTCTAGGTAGACCAGTGTAGAACAGGTCTTTCTCAGTGTAGACTGAGAGAAGGGCATTGAGCTCTCTGAGCAGACCGGCAAAAGTACGGAGTTGATCTGGGAGGGATCGAAGCTTCTCAGTAAAGATTGAGAGGAGAGTAGGAGTGGTTTCTCTGAGCAGACCCGCAAAAACATTTAATTTAGCGGAGAGGGATAGAAGCTTCTCAGTAAAGACTAAGAGGGGAGTAGTAGTGGGTTCTCTGACCGTGGTTAGCAGAGCCGCCAACTCATTGAGTTTTGCGGGAATGTATCTGAATGGAGCAGACTCCTGTAGATCAGTAATACCAGAAATGTTGGACTCCGAGATGAAGTCAGACTCACAGTGTTCATGACACTTGGATAATTTATCTTCAGGAGAGTCCTGAATTAGACTCTCTACAGCACACGGGTCATCGATAATATCGACGTAGGGTAGCGGGTGAAAATTGTTGACCTCTTTCTCGATGTTTCCAGATGTGATAGGGATGTTCCAATCCCTGTACTCAATATGTTCCTCCTCGATAGGGATCGGGAGGTCCAGGACAGCGGGAGGCCCATTTTCTAGACATGGCTCATCAGTAGGAATGTCTACATTCAGAGCAGAGAGAGAATTATCAGAGATAGAGATGGGACTAAGTTCCTCTGTGCTCAGTCCAGAAGTTGGTGCTGTTAAGGGCACCAAAGATTGAGACTCGGGTTCATCACAATTGTTGCACAATCCAAGGGAGGTGGGGAGGAACGGTAGATCTATGACAGCAGGGATCCTACGATCGAGACAAAACTCAGTGTCATGATGATCATCTTCAGGGTCCAGGTTAGAAGCATCAGTGGGAGAGTGAGAAATAGGTTGCTCTGAGGTAGGTTCAGGATGTGGTGCTTGTAAAGGCACCGAAGAAGGAAACACTGGCTCCTCAATAGTCTGGCTCGATCTAGGGGTGGGTACAACTTCTATTTCTTCCTCACAATGGTGGTACTGGGTCCAATTGTGCGGCTCCTCATTATAGACAGTGGCCATATCATTCTCCTCAGGATAGGCTATTGGTGGACTAGTGAAGTTGACTTCCTGTCTCTCATTTTCTAATTGAACTAGACGTTGCTCGAAGCTCTCCATAGATTGCTATTGTTGGTGCTCTAGCTGGGCAATGTACTTAGAGAGAAGGTCCTCTAGACCGGGTGTAGTAGCCAACGGAGGTGGTTCAGCCAAGGGGAGCTGAGGTGCTAACTCTTGATTGTAGTCCGACTGGGTATGAAAGTGGTAAGGCAAAGTGGAGTCTGGGACTAGTTGCTGACTCTGAAAATCCTGAGGGGCCCACTGTTGATCAGAATAGTCATTCTGTGGATATGACGGGTACTGGGATTGCGAGTATTGCCAGTCATACTCTCCATTGGGTTGATGGAACCCGGAAGGATAATTATCCTGCGGCAGTTGCTGCGGGAGGGCAGACTGTTCCAAACCAAAGTTATGGTGACTCCTATTATCCTGATAATAAGTGTTGTCATAGGATGTCTGCATTGGAGATGGAAAGGTACAGACATCTTGCTGGATAGGAGGGTAATATCCTACAGAGTGGGAATGGTACACAGGTTGCTGAACTGCGGCACGAAGGGCAGAGACTGAATTTTTAAGTTCTTGGAGTACAGAATTGTACTCCGGATCTCGGTGATTATCATACCCTATAGAAGTGTGCGAGACTGGAGTATCATGATGATACGCAGAATTGTCATACCATTGTTGAGAGTGATCACCTCGATTCTCACAGAAACTGTAGTAGGTCTCATACAGAGGCCGTTCATCTGCCATTAGAGGCGATAGAGGGGTGCGGTGGACTAACTCTCAGATCGAGTCAGTAAAAGGTTAGGGCAGGTCCAACCGGGCTTCTACTTGAAAAAGCAGCCCAAGATGTGGCAAAAAGTTGCCAAAAGGAGACACTGGAGTAGTGATTCTAAATGATGCACACCAAGCACAGATAATCCTAAAACAATCAGGATATATTTTAGGCATTATCTTGTTAGTTTCTGGGGTATGTAGATTATGACAGTGGGCGGACCACTGGTTTATCTTTTAGCCGCCGGACTAACTGTTTGCACTTAGAGGTTCTCACCAGGCTACACTCTTCAGAGCGAATCCTTTAGTACTAACTCTAGTCAACAACAAGGCAATCCGAAGCCTAGACAGACGTGCGGCACAATGGCTGTCTTAAGTACGTCCCAGACTAACCGGATTGGTCAAGTGTATAAGAAGAGTGTTCCCTCGGGTTAAGCTAGGGTTGGTGCGTGTTCCTAGTCCACACGCAACTAACCGCCGAATAGTCCAAGATGCCACGTCGAGCTCAGTGTACTTGAGTAGCAGGGACTTATGGGTGTGTTAGACAACAGGGACCCGCGCTCGTGGTCTTATTTCGATTGGATGTTAAGCGGGTTCGCTTTGTGTGGATTTTTCCTCGAACACCGGGCTAATTGGCTCTACTTCTTGATTCTTTTTATTATAGATGGATC
This sequence comes from Euptelea pleiosperma, assembly GCA_035048495.1. NCBI lineage: Eukaryota > Viridiplantae > Streptophyta > Magnoliopsida > Ranunculales > Eupteleaceae > Euptelea > Euptelea pleiosperma. Next base: position 26,024,500 of record CM068542.1, on the reverse strand, counting down.
CTGGGAATCAATTTCAGCTGGAGTGATGAGGTGGGTGATGAAATCCCACCAGTTGTAAAAGAGCTGGGTCTGCTCGATTAATGTTCAATTATTAACGGCCATGCCACGCAAGTCGAATAATATGTATGCGAAAGCAAATAGACAAGCGGCAATGATTCACCCAAATTGCTCTGTATCGCACTCAAGGCGAGGATAGAGACTTACCTCCCGTGGGCCACGCCACGGGGTCGCCTCCGTGGGTTAGAGAGGGGTATCCTAATGGGCTTGGGCCCGACTCCACCTCTTTGAGCTTTCGCTCTCTACCCACACTGGATCGTGTTCCTGCAAAAACAGTTAGATCGCACGGTCTAGGTATGTGAGATTCTATTTGGAAGATCTTTGCCTTTTTAGGGTTCACAGAACAAGCACTGGATTTAGGCAAGTTTTTGAATTAATTTCCAAGTTCGAGATGGGTTAAAATTTAGGAATTCCCAGATTGGAAAATACCTAGATTGGAAAGTTTCCGGAACTGTGGAGATCTTCCAAGAAAGATTTGATTGCGAGATCCCTTATAATTTTGGGAAATTTCCCAAAATTGATATTCTGCTAGATTTGGGGTGTTTCCTTTTGCAGACTTTTCCAAATTCAGAAGATTTCTAAAGATAGAAATTCTTCTAAAGAGGAAACTTCTAAGAGGGGAAACCCTAATTAAGCAGAGTTTCAAGATTTTGGAATCTTTCCAAAAATCGCAAATCCTTGATTGGTGATTTCTAAAAATCTGCAGAATATAAAACCCTAATTTTTTTGAATTTTGAATTTATTATTTTTTTTGTATTTTTCACTTAATCTAGGGTTTCTAAAAAACCCTAGAACAAGATCTAGCAGTTATATGGAAAGCAGTAAAATTCCTAAATTATTACAAATTGCACTCGGCCTTCCGAGGCATTAAAAATAGTAATTTAAAAACTGCTAAAAATCACTAAAAACAAAAAATAGAAAGTTTCCCGAAAAGGTCAGGCTGTCCAAATTGAGCAGCTTTCCGATTTAGCAACTTTCCAATTCCGTTTTTACGTCCTGTTTCGCACTCCCGAACACCCGAGCGGCAGCGGCGCCATTTGAAACTAGGGTTTTTCCGCGTCGTTGGTTACGGAAACCCTAACTTCAACATATTTGTAATTTTTATCCGATTATCCTGCAAAATTGATAGATTTATATAGGGATTCGTGTCGGATGTCGATCCGCACTCGGGATTAGTCGGATTAGCGCGAATAAGAACAAAAACTGACGGACCATCACAAGAAATAATAGATAAAAACAAACTTCATCATTCATTAATCAAAATGTCCTTACAATATTTGAATTAGCAACAGTCAAAGCCAGACTAAAAAAAAAAACATTCTAGAGAGAGAAAAATATAAGGAGAATAGGTAGAGAAAGAAAATGAGAGAGGAGGCATTTTAGAGAGAGAAAATGGAAGGTATAGAGAGAGAACGAGAATATGCTAAAGACTAGAGAGAGAAAATAATGTAGAGAGAGAAAGATCAAAGAAGTCTATCCTAGAGAGAGAAACTAAAGGAAGAGAGTGAAAGTGAGAGAATTACCTCAAATACCTATGAAATGATGATCAGAGACCGGCCCTTTATGGGAGTGGATTGGCTCAGGTATGAGGCGCCGATTAAATTCCTCCAATGGAACTTGCAACGATTAGAGGCTTGGGCCGTTTGGAGTCCGTTGGAGGAGGTATCGTGGGCAATATGAAGTGGTGATGACCGATCGATGAGAAGCATGGTGAGATGAGTGCTGGTGCGTTACAGGGTGAGGGACTGGCCTCATAGTTGCAGGCGTCAAGGAGAGGAGCAGGCGGTGGTCAGGCATCTTGGCGAAGACGTGTTTGCGGAGGGGATGAGGTTGACTCACCGTGAAGGAGATCCGGTGGTTCTTCTCCTTGCAGACCTGCCGGAGTTGCAGGTCTGCCCGAAATAATGGTGCCCCGACGTCATTGAAAGCTACAGAAGTAGCACTTTGAGGATCATTACCGTGGGGATGGCGATGTTGCAAATCTGGGCGGAAAATGGCTGGACGTGGTGCTGGTTCAGTCCGATGATGTGGAGATGCAGGAGGAGATGGTAGCCACTATCTTAAGACACTTATGACTGAGTTGATGGTGGTGGGTCGGCGACGTGAGAGGAGGCGGTGTGGAGGTTGCAGGCGGACCTGCAACTCAAGAGTTGCAGGTCGTGGTGGAGGCGGTACGTGGGCAGCAGCGTTTCGGGAGCGTTGCGTGGCAGGCGAGGAAGAAGTGGAGGGCAGGTCGAGCGATGCAGCTACAAGGAGGAGAAAAGGAGAAGAAGGGAGAAGCTGAAAAGGAGAAGGACGAGCGCGCGTGGCCGGAGTTGCAGAACTCCGGCCAGAGAAAACGAGAAGAAGGAAGAAGAAGATGAAGAAGAAGAAGAAGAAGAAGAAGAAGAAGAAAGAGAAGGAGAGGATTCGTGGCGTGGTGAGCAGGGGGTTGGGCAGCGGCTGGAGGAGGAGAAGAAGATCAAGAAGAGAAGATGGAGGAGAAAAACGGCCGGAGTTGCAGGCGCAACTCCGGCGAGAAAAGAGAATGAAGAAGAAGAAGAAAGATAGAAGAAGGTAAGGGGAAGGAGAAGAAAACGTAGGGAAGGGTTTTTTGGGAAGGAGAGGAGGAGAGGGGAGAGGGATTAGGGTTCGAACGAACCCTTCTCCCTCCTCTTATAAAGCTCCATATTTCCATTAATGGAAATAGGGTATTTTTGAAATAAAAAAAAAAAAAAAAAAAAATATATATATATATATATATATATATATATATATATATTTTTTTTAAGTAAAATGCTACTTTTTTATGGGGAATCTCCCCAATTAGTGGACCCCCCATTTAATTAAAATTATTTTTGAAATTCGCGGGGTCCACTAACTAGTCGGACAGCGGGTCGATGATGATGGGCCCGGCTACTGGCCCACATGGACTGATGATGTCCATCGTCTCACAAGATGATGTGACAGGCATTCTGAAGGCGATCGGATGGATGGTGACTTGATTGGGACCCAGATTGGTAGATCGATGGATCTAGAGAGATCCAACGGTCCGATTGAAGATCCAACGGTCCGATGGAAGATCCAACGGTCAGAAAGCTAAGGGAGATGAGATAGAGCCGATGGGCAGGAGTTCTGGGGTTAGGTCAGTAGATTCGAGGACCGAGAGATGAAGAGAGAGAGAGAATAAGAAGAGATGAGAGAAAAAGTATCAAAAAAATGGAAAAAAGCACTGGCGGAGGGTCTGGAACCCTGGTCTTCACTGTGACCATCCTCACGCTTCTCCAGTAAAGTCGACTATCATTCCTTGCTGACTCATGTGGCTTTAAACGCTTTGGTCCGTCTCTTGGTCATTGGCTCTCCTGCTCTCTTCGTTCTTTGGGCCGGCTTTTTGGTCCTCTTATTCAGCCCATATTTGGCCCATATCTTCTAGTCATAGCATGTGGGCTCTTTAAGCTTTGATAATGGGCTTTCATGATCGATTTGGGCCCACAAGTCTCGAGAATCGTCCCATCGGGGTTTCCTGCGACAGAAGAAGCGCGTAATGAGACTCTATCAGAATGACTTCATGTCTAGACTTTCGAGAATGTGTTTAATGCATGCAAATATACCATTTCGTCCAGAAAAGTGTGTTCTACGCAACAAAAGAGACTCTTACGTAGAAAAGTAGATAAATAGAGTATTTTAATGTGGGAGAATGCAATAACGCTAACAGGATAATTGCTTAAAATAAGCACTTTTGAGCGAATATCAAAAGACTTATTACTGAATTGGCCTTCAAAATCTCATGTGTACTCTCTCCTCGCCAGACAAACCCTGAAACTGAAACGAACTCTCTTTTCCTCTGTCTTGCTCCCATGGCTTCTATACTTGATCTATTCTTTCTACTTTTGTCTGTTCTCTCCGTAGTTGTAGGAGGAGCTCAACAAAAAAACTCCCATTTGATAACCTTAGGCTCGTCACTCTCCCCCACCACTCAACCCACTTCATGGTTCTCACCTTCTCGCCAATTCGCTTTCGGGTTCTACCCACAAGGCAGTGGGTTTGCTATCGGAATTTGGTTGGTGGGCAGTCCTGAAAACACCGTCGTGTGGACGGCAAATCAAGACAACCCACCGGTCTCGTCGAACGCCACATTGGAGTTGACTAAGGATGGTAAGCTCCTTGTACGAACCCAACAAGGTGATGAAAAGAAACACATTACTGATTCCTCAATTTCGGCTTCCTTCGCTTCCATGCTCGATTCTGGCAACTTTGTGCTCTATAACAACAATTTCCATACCATATGGGAGAGCTTCCGATTTCCTACTAACACCATACTAGGAGGTCAGAAACTACTGACGGAGGGTAAACTTATTTCTTCGGTCTCAAAAACAAACCACTCAACTGGATGATTTTGTCTCAAGATGCAGGGTGATGGGAACCTTGTTCTGTACCCCGTCGACGCCGACTACTTACCAAACGCTTACTAGCCCAGCAACACTTACGAAATAGGAAACGAAGTGACTCTAAATCTCAATCAAAGAGGCCATTCGTGGCTCCGAAATAGCAGTACTGGTGACGACATATATACTGTGGCCTACACCGCATCTTCCTATAGGAGCGAGAGCACTGTCTACCGTGCAACACTTGATGCTGATGGGATTTTTCGGTTGTACTCCCACAGCTTTGGCACCGACAGTAGATCCATTGTGTTGATCGAAAGGTCGGCGTATGACCAGTGTGAAGTCAAAGGTTTCTGCGGCTCCAATAGCTTCTGCACGTTCATGGACAATGAAGCCATTTGCATTTGCCTTCCTAGTTTCGATTTCGTCGACTCCAATCACAAGTCCCGTGGCTGTAAAAGGAACTTCACAGAACAAGGTTGCAGAGGCAGTAAAGACAACACAAGCTTGTACAACATTATTGCTATGGAGAACATGAACTTGGACAATTCTTACTTTCAAGAATCAATGACAAAAGAAGGTTGCAGCAAGTCATGTTTGGACGATTGTAATTGTGTTGCTGCCCTTTATGACACTGATGGGACATGCAAGAAGCAAAACCTTCCACTGAAACAAGCGAGAAGAGATCTTAATAAGTTGAACACGATTTTCTTCAAGGTGAGTTCAACAACGATCAAGAGCACAAACGACACCACGCTACCCACCCCATTAATGAAGCGGAAAGTTGTTACTGAAAGCAAGAAAGAAATTGTTATAATTCTAGTTGTAAGTTTAAGTTTTGTTGCATGCTCTTTTGTTGCCATTGCAATCTCTGGTTTGATTATTTACAGAGACGGAGTTCTGAGGTATAGAAAGGTGTTGGAGAATGAGAATCTGGGTCTCACAGAGGAGTTTACACTGCGATTGTTCTCTTACAACGAGCTTGAGAAAGCAACTGACGGATTTAAGGAAAAGTTGGGTGGGGGATCTTTCAGAGCAGTTTATAAAGGGGCCCTACCGAAGGGTAACAAAATTGTTGCAGTAAAGAGACTAGAGAAAATAGTGGAAGAAGGGGAAAGGGAATTTCGTGCCGAAATGAGAGCAATAGGAAGAACCCATCACAGGAACTCGGTTCGATTGCTTGGCTACTGTGCTGAGGGCTCCAAGAGGCTTCTGGTTTATGAGTATATGACCAATGGCTCACTTGCAGACCTTCTCTTCAAGGTCGAAAATCGCCTGGGATGGAACGAAAGAGTGAGAATCGCATTGGATGTAGCTAGAGGAATCCTCTATCTACATGAAGAATGCGAAACCCATATCATCCATTGTGATATAAAGCCTCAAAACATATTGATGGATGATTTTTGGATTGTTAAGGTCTCTGATTTCGGGTTGGCAAAGCTGTTAATGCCAAATCAGACAAGAACCTTTACTGGGGCCAGAGGAACGAGAGGATACTTGGCACCGGAATGGCAGAAGAACACCCCAATCTCGGTTAAGGCTGATATCTACAGCTTTGGGGTTGTATTGTTGGAGATTGTATGCTGTAGAAGGAACATAGAGGTTACTGTAGCAGCAACAGATGAGATTGTTCTTTCTAGTTGGGTTTATAAATGCTTGGTAGCGAGAGAGTTGAATAAGCTTGTGGCTGGTGAAGAGGTAGACATGAAGACACTAGAGAGGATGGTTACGGTTGGATTGTGGTGTATTCAAGATGAACCTGCTCTTCGTCCTTCCATGAAGAATGTGATCTTGATGTTAGAGGGAATTATGGAAATAGTAGTCCCTCCATCTCCAACTTCTTCCTTCATGATTTCTTGACGTGTTAGCTTATTAGAGTATAGTAAGGTACATGAGATGCACCGTATCTTAATTTACCGAATTAATTAAGTTGATCAATATCAATTAAGATTAGATTTGATCTCATCTGATTAGGATTACATTAGATTTGATTATATATGACTTATTTCCTTTGTTAGACTCCCGTAAATATACTCTATATAAGAGCGTTGAGTAGGTCAATGTAATTACTCAAGTTTATCAATAAACTTATTTTGTTGTAAGACTTGAATCTTTGAAAAGTAAAAAATGTTACTTTCATGTATGTGGGTGCATAATTGTGTACAATACAAACTAACAAGTCGGAGATGGAGCACACCCATGGTTTAAAATCTAATTTCGGAGGAACGTCTCAGTCAAATGAAAAATCTAGACAAATTCCAAAACGAAATGAAACACTCCCGAGATATTGAAAAAATGATGAAACATTGTGAAACATTACGAAACATTTTCAAAATCATGAAATCATTTTTTTTCTTTGTTTTTTTCTCTAATTGTATCGGAATGTCATAGTTTGTCTCAGCAAAACAAACCAAAACAATCTCAAACACTACGAAATGAAATGAAACATGCAAGTTTTGTTTCGATTCTTTTAAATTCTGAAATATTTCATACGAAAGATTACAAAATATTAAACCATGAGCACACCATGTAGGAGAGCCTAGCAGAGTTCCTATTAATTCAACGGAGCTCCTAGACAAAGCTCTTCTCAGCTTTGTAGGGCCCCTCTTGGTTCAGTTGATCTCCTAGATACCTTATCTAGAGCTCCTCTCAACTCCGCATGAAATTGCGCATGATCCCTAAGCTATTATAGTGATCCAAACACTTTGGGGGTGTTGTCCCATATGTAGTGCAACTCCACCCTCTTTAGAAGGAAAAGTGTAGCGTACTCATCAAGGTAGACTTTCCTATAAGATTTGTACCGAAGTCGTATGACAGTTCAACACCAAAGTGAAGCAATAGAAGACTTCAAAAGTAGTAGAATTCTTATTCTACTCATACTACCAAAAAAAAGGACCTTCCCCCACACCTCTCTTAACCTCCCTATGATCTACCTTCTCATTGCACTCCTCAATCCTAGCTTCATTAACTATCCTATGTTCACTCCTTTCCCCTTTGTCTCTCATCTGCCTAGCCCTGCACTAACATCTCTAGTCCATCCATTCCTAACAATGGACGTAAGGAGATCTCCATCTTCTCTCTCATGTCCCAGCCACGATACTCCCAAACTTTCACCAATATCCTGAAAATGTTTCATAATAACCAAATTGTAGAATATAATCCCACACCCTCCTCCAATCCGCCAACCTCCTCGTCGCACCCCAGCCCACTCCCCTCTATCTAATCTTGAAGATGATCATTCAACCTCCAACTAGATTCACCAATCCCTAATGAACCTAGGATAGTCTGACTAGTACTCTTCCTACCTATTTCAACCTCTTCACTTTGCTCACCACAACCCTTCTCCTCATAATTACCACTTCCAGCTCTCATACTTCCATGAGTTTCATGATCTCTCAAGTTTAAAGCAAAAAAAATAGAATTGCAATTGACAATGTCATTACCTGATTTGGCCGCTTGTGTTAGATTCTCTATGTCGGTGATGTCTATTGTCGATTAAACATCGAGCTATGACTTAGGATCGTGATTAACACAATTTTTTAGGTTTTCAAATAATGAAAAGAAAGGAAGATGAACTGTGTACCTTTCTCCATTGATGCAACAACTTTGTTTGGCGTTTGAACCGTTGTTGTTCGACCAGTACTTGTAAACGATGATGAAGTACAACATGCCATGATATGCCCAATCACAGGCCCAAAACAACATATATAATATAAATTTATATACTATGTTTTGGTTGGGGGGGAGCACCAAAGTACATGTCCCCTAAACCACCAAATCACAACCCAAATAACCCAAGCAGATCTGCAAAAATTTTCTTTCCAAAAATACAAAACATTCCAACTTTGAACGACGGTCCCACAGTCCAACAACCTCCGTTTGTCAGGACACCAATACCAATGGAGTCACCTCATGGCCTACAATGGACCAACAGTAGCCCCGACAACTGGTGACAATCCGGTCACCGGAAAACAGTGACCAAAGTTGTGGAAAAACTATATTTTTTTCTATCCAGAAATGAGCAAACCAAATTTGCATGGGGCCAACTTTGATCGATGGCCCCACACTCCTATGACCTTTGTTTGCCCAGACACCCACACCAATGGAGTTACCTCATGGTCGCCAATGGACCGGAAGCAGCTCAGGTGACCGATGACCCTCCGGTGACTGAAAAATAGTGGCCCAAGTAGAAACAAAAATCATGTTTTGCAACTTTCAAACATGATTTTGAGACCCAAAAATCATGAAAATCCGAACCTTGCTCTGATACCACATGTTAGATTCTCTATGTCGATGATGTTTATTGTCGATTAAACATCGATCTATGACTTAGGATCATGATTAACATTATTTTCGAGGTTCTCAAATAATGAAAAGAAATGAAGATAAACTATGTACCTTTCTCCATTGTTGCAACAACTTTGCTTGGCATTTGAATTGTTGTTGTTTGACCACTTGTAAACGATGATGAAGTTCTAAGGAGGACTCAGTTCTTCTCTCTCTAATCTCTTTTCAAGCACGATCAAAAATCTTAGTTGATGGGAATAGGTATGATTGGGATTCTAACCAATCAAGAATCCCACTTACTTGGAAAGTATTTCCCATTGCTAATTGTGGAGGTTTATGATTATGAAACTCTTAATATAGAATCCAAGCCTTTTAGGAAATCAAAACCAATGGGTCACATGACGGGCTTCTTATGGGCCACGAATGGGCCACATAATACTAACAACTTGCTCTGTGTTTTCAGTGGGATAAGCCCGTATCAACTAAACGCGCTCGTAGCTGTGGATCGGTAGCATGCACTTTTTTCGCTCATTCATATTGTCTAAAAAACCTGCTAGGAATCTCCGAAAGTCCTCCAATCTCATCAATCCACCTGACCCGGTCTGATTCTCTGAATACCCCTTCATTCTATCTTTGTTTCTGCTCTGGACGATTACTTCTTCCCTTTCCCCTCTATTGCACCAGCTAATTGTGCCCACACTTTTGTTTATTGTTCTCCTCAATCTCGCACCCACTGTGTTGCGAGCACAACTGATTGTGCCCAGGCCGCCCCTCCCGTAACTTGAACCCGTGACATGGGGATGGCTCTGATACCAAATGTTAAGACCCAAACCAATACACCAAAAGCATCTAGGTGATAGAGGTGTGGAAAGCTTAAATCTTAACCTTTAGGATTCTAACACATTCATAATCTCTGTCCTATCCCTCTAACCAACTTGCATTTTCTAAATTCTGCTCCTTTTGTTCTCCTTTCCGTTGTTCTCTCGACCATCGCATCACTTGAACATCAAATTTCATTTTCTGTCAGTGTACATTGTCCACCGTCCTCGTCCGCATTGTTTTCTTCTGCCGCCTCTAAGAATGCTGGTTCTATCATGCTTTCCCTTACCAATTTTTGATTCGTCTCGCTCTTATCTACTGCTCTATCACCCATGCAATCTCTAATTCTTGGCCTTCCTTTCCAGTGATCCCGTCTGCGCTCTTGAGAAGTCACAAAACCTGTTACCTGTGCTATTGTCGTCATTTGCATGTTCTTCGCACGCCATCTCTTTCATTGTTAGACCTGTCCTATGACTCAACCCGACTTTGGACAATCTCTCTCAACTCTATCTGATGCAAAAAAGACACCCCTTTCCTCCTATATATACTCGCTCTCTCCCTTCCTCCCGACTGTAATTTCGAACCCTCACTCATGCCAGACCCACAATCACTCGAACCCCCTAACTGGGACTACAACCCGACCGTATCCACATGGATACACACTGGTTCCCTACTCTCAATCCCACTCAAGCCCATCCCACGCCCAGCTAAATAGTGGAATTGGATAGGGCAAAAAACATTCTACCAAATACATTGAAACATTGATAGTGAATAAACCAAATTAAATACCCTCTAAAATTATGAGTTTGCTGAACGAAATAAGAATAATTGATATCAACAAGTGTATAGGCTAGAGCCAGTTTAGGGTCAGGATGGCCCTAAAATGACCCTTCAGGCCATTTTTCTCGTCTGCAATGCACATGGGCTAGGACAAGATTGCCATGTCGGGAATCGGAATCTGGCCCACCATCCGGACTGGAGTTTGCAACTGAGGCCCAACATGTGAATGGGTAGCACCTGGGATTACTTGTAAATTAAGAAGCAGATATCTAGCAGCTGGCTTGTGCTTGAGTTGTTTCAACCCATGTTGGACCAAGCCCGCACATTATGTCCTAGACCGATCTTGGCCTATCTTGTCTTTGGCTCCTTAGGTCCTAGGCCGATCTTGGCCTACGCCATGCTAAACCAAGCTAGACTCACATGCAGGGTCATCTCTACCATAAGGCCAATAAGGCAATCGCCTTACGGTGCCACAGGTGAGAGAAGGCCCCAACCCACTAACCACATGGATGTTTAGCCCATCCCTTATTGGATACACAAACCAAAAATTAACCTGATTGGTTATCTCTAGCCATAGATTTTAGTAGCTTTTAGGATTGATTCTAGCCATTGGATTCAAGAATTTTTTTTAGTAGTAAATCCAATGGTTCGAAATCATCAATTAAGCTGATTTTTAGTGTGTTTATCAACCAATAGGTGGGCTGAACATCCACACACTCATTAGGCCCAAAAATAGATCTATGTATACAGCCACGAGAATCCTCTGCACGGACTGCAACGTGACTACGAGAGTCCTCTGCACCTAATTTTTTTTTCCATAGCTTTGATTATCATGAATAATTGTTAAATAAAATTTTCTACTATATAGAGAGTTAATTTTTAATTAAAACATATATTAATATATTAAATATAAAAAAGGACTCATATGGAGTTTTCGCCTTAGTCCTCAACTTGCATCGAGACGGCCCTGCTCACGTACACCGCTGCTTTGTTGTGATCTCTACTATTATTATGCATGCCCAATAGCCCAAAACACAACTCAACAAGGCCCAATAGCCCAACACAATTGCGCCATCGCATTTTGGACGGTCCGTGCGTCAGCATAGTATGCAAGAGTGCCTTCATGGGGTTTGTTCTTGTCTGGGCCAAGCAGAATGAGCCAGTGATCTTATGGCCCAAGGACTGGAGATAGAGATACCCGAGGGACAGACCAGCATGAGCCCACCAGACATCAGAGCCCAAGTGCTTTGGGCCTTAAGGTGCACCCAAAGTCATGGGTTGGATAGTGAAATAAAAGGTTAGAGATTGACATCTCTTGTTTTGTTTTCTACAAAGAAACAAATTCAATCAAGTCGTTTGTTTCTATCCAACATAATGATCATGTGTCTGATATACAAACACCTATGTTTCTACTTTTTTGGTGCCTGGTCCCACCTTTCATTGTCACCTGATAAGGATCAAACAGTTGTGAAACACAAACAAACACGTAGACCATAAATAAGGTCTACAGACAACATAGTTGCATATGATATGACTTATGAGGTCGTATGGATGTTTGGCCAATCCCTAGGTGGACCTACAAACGAAAAAATAAATGATTTAGTGATTAATTTCTAAGTGGTGGATTGGAGTCATTTTCATGGGTTGATTTTAATCGTGGGAATTTGAGCATTATTTAGGGTTAAGATCAAAAGGTTTGGAATCACTAATCAGGCTGATTTTTGGTTTGTAGGTCCACCTTTAGATTGGTCAAACATCCATATGGTCAGCGTCCTCTAAAACTGTGCCACGTGGCTCATTTTGTGGGTGGTCACTTAGATGGGCCCATAAATTATGGATCCCACTGTCATGTTCCCTACCCTATTTATAGATAATATTATGGTCTATAAGAGAGGTTCCAAATTTGTTGGAAAAATATATGATACCGACTTCTGCATCAAAATTTTGATGCAGAAGTCCATCAATTTGCCACGTAGTAGACTCTTTTGGGCACACTGCCTCCATGAATGTTTGACCTACATCTTGGTGGACCCACACACCAAAAATCAGTATGATTAGTGATTCCTAGCGATTGGATTTGAGCACTTTTTCATCATGGGCTTCAAACCAACTCATAGGCCTGTTCATAAAGCCCATGATGATAAAGTGCTCAAATCCTACGGCTAGAAATCACCAATCACACTAATTTTTGGTGTGTAGATCCATCATAGTGTGTGCCAGACATTCAAGTGGCAAGTGGGCCCCAACGATTCTATTACGTTGCAATTTGAGGGACTTCTGCATCAAAATTTTGATACAAGAACAGCCCAAATTTGACTAATAAATCCACTCAAAGGGAGGGGGAGGGAACCTTTTGAAGGCATCATTGCTTATTTTTCTACCAATTATTATTAAACTTTGAGGACATCATAGAAATTATTATAAGTGCTGGGAGAACTTAGAACCCCATCTTCCACTTGAAAGGGTACAAAACATAAAGATCATGGGGAGCACAACGGACATTAAGAAAAAATGTTGGAAGGTCACATTATTCAAAGATCGTATTTCGAGTCGATTCGGCATACAAACTCGGATTTGCATCATCGGCCGAGTCTTTGCTGAGTCAACTGTTTAAAAGGCCAAGTCAACTCAAAATTAAATATTTCTTTTTAATTTCTAAATTTTTTTACTATATTTTTATAAATTTTTAAAGTTTATTAATAAATATCATTTTTTTATATATTTAAATATTTAATAATTAATTTAATGACTCGCCGAGTCGACTCTCGAGTCTTCAAGGTGACTCCACCCAATGGACTTCCGAGTCGAGTCCGAGTTCCAAGTTTTAAAACATAGGTAGTTAGAAGATCCGCGTACAAAGTAAGCTAAGAAAGAATCAACAAAAGCTCTTACAAGAAATAAGAAGTCAAAATGCAACACAATCTATCGACGCTATCATCATTACATCAAAATAGTGCGTTTTTTATTATTATCAGATAGTACATAACCATTCGTCAAATTTTGATTTGTTGTGAATTTTACCCAAAGATTAATCAAATAGCAAATAATAACCACCAGAATACACACGAAAGAAAATCAAATAGAAGAGCAGTCACACAATTACAAGGACAAAGCGATTTACGTGGCTTGGCCAAAACCTGCTCTACGATGATTAGGGGTGTCAATTTTACCCGTTTAACCGGAACCGAAAACAATGGTTCAGTTCCACATTTTTGGGAACCGATTAATAAGGAACCGGAATCGAACCGAACCGAAAATAATGGTTCCGGTTCTGAGTAGTCTAATATGGAACCGAAACCGATAAGAGTCGGAACCGAAACCGATAAGAACTGGTACCAATATATAAATATAGTGTAAAAATTCTCATATTCTCAAGATTTGGCCCATTATACCCGGAATCGGAACTGACAAAAATACCTAATCGGTTCCGGTTCCGGATCCATCACTTTGAGAACTGGAACCGTTAAGGAACCGAACCGATAAGAACTGGAACCGAATGTTCCGGTTCTGGCCACCTTAGGAACCGAACCAGAACCGACCCATTGACACCCCTAACAATGATCGGTGTTCTTCACTATAGAAATCACAAATTACAATATTTTTCTCTCAATTCTCTTTCAACCGCCTCATACAATATATATCTCCAATCGTGTAAGTGCAAAACCGCTCTTCAAAAAATACCGAAAAAAAAATTGGTCTTGGGGCATGCTGCCCCTGCACCCCCAGCGAGCTCAACACAGAGCTGGACTTATGTATACCGTGGCGAGACAAAAATCACTTCCTGTCGACTACTATTGTGCTGCTGAATTCGAGTCAAAATCCCAACAATTCTCCACCTTGGAGAGAATTCGAGCCACGTCTACGATATCTTTTGATTAAAAGCTCCAATATTTCATCTTGAAGGTGTTTTCAATTTTTGCCCCTGCCCATTACAATCCGTTTTAACGGTAACGCCCCCAGTCCGTTATACCATTAAAACGGCCTCTTTTAAACCTTGGTTGAATCAAGGCGTCAACTACTGAAGATCAATTAACTGTCTTGGAAATGTGTTACCTTGGCTAGTGCCCAATACTACAATCGCACCGTACCACCCCCTTAAAATGCCACAGGCAGCATCCTCTATCAGGCCCACTGATCCATGGATGTTTGGTCGCCTCTTGGTTGCTCTACACACTAAAAATCAGTCTGATTGGTGATTTTTAGCCATTGGATCGAATCGTTATTTAATTATTGATTCAAGAACAGGTCTTTGTTTGGATTCCAAGTCCATGATAAAAGAAACAAAGAAAAAAAAAATCCAACAGGTACAAATCATCAATCAGGATGATGGATCAAACTTTTGTCCTCACATGGGAGGAGCGAACTTTTTTTTTTTTTCTCTCTCGAAGTCCTTATCCGGCTAGGACAACCCTAGCCCTCCAAATCTGTGATTTGTACTACCTTACAAGCACCCGTGTTTTGGTGTATGAATGTGGGTCCCCATATTTCTCTCAATCGACTATGCACTAGATATTACGAACACATCTTTTGATTGTCTTTTTCATAGATAGGGATCTGTACACCGAAAGAAGAACAATCGTCCATACATTAATGTACTAGTGGTGTCCCGTGCCCTGCCCTCCGCACTCTTCGACAAAGTATTTGCCAAAATTGGGTGGGAGTGGCCGAGATTCGCATTCTATTTGGGAGATAAGATCTCAGCCCACTCTTTGTTGAAACCGGATAAGATATGATAAGTGATAAGACAACTTCCCTGTTTTGTTATATAGACTAGTAAATGGCTCGTGCCCACAGCACTCTCCAACAAAAGCGTTTGCAAAAATTGGGTGCCTTCAGCACTCAAATGGTATAACGGACTGGGGCGTTATCGTTTTTTCTATTATAACGGACTGTAACGCACAGAGGGAGAAATGGAAAAATAACAAAAAATAACAGTGTTGCAATACAAATTTTGAATAAATTGAGGTCAATTGAGGTGGATTGAGTGGCTGAAATCTAACAGTCCACATTAGATCGATGGATTTGATCTCAACCACTCTTTATCTAACCATCCACATTAGATGGATCGACAAGATAAGAGAATACAACTGAGTTGTCTTGTTATATGCGTGGGTGGCCTGAGCCCACGGCACTTTTCAACAAAGTGTTTGTCAAAATCGGGTGGGAGTTAATCTCAGCCATCGATATGAAGCATAGTGGATCTCAGCCACTCATTATTGAAGCCATATAAGATAAGAGGGGTATAAGAAAACTACAGTCACTTGTTATATTGATAGTGGGTTGCCCGTGCCCTTGGCACTCCCCGTCAAAAAGTATTTGCCAAAATTAGGTGTAAGTGGCTGAGATCCACCGTCCATTTTGGGGATAAGATCTCGGCCCATCTGTGTTGAAACAGATAAGAGGGGGTATAAGTGGGGAGACAACTTCCATGTTTTGTTATATAGATTAGCGAGGGAGATAGCCTAGGCACTAGTTTGAACCAAGGTTTTATGTGCTCCGTTATAACAGTATAATGTTATAAGTAACGGGGTCACTTCAGTCATGTTTGAATAAAAAAAAAAACCTTCAAATATAATTATTTTATTACTCAATAACGGTAAAATAAATAGTTTTTTTTTTTTTAAATAATGACCTTTTTCTTCAAAATAACAGCTGTTAATAGATATCCCTTTTTCGATCTTGCTTGTTATAACAGGAAAAAAATGATAACGGAGTTGGGACGTTACCGTTATGATGGCTATTTTAAAAATATGGTTTGAACTTTGAATAACACAAATCAAATGTCAAGAAAACATTGATGGTGGAAAGAAAAGAAATGTCCACCGAGCTAACTTTGTTTCTTAGGCATTTTTATGTATGGCACAGATAACAAAGGCAAAAAGTGTATATCATCCAAACAAATGCCCTCCCAAAGGGAAAAACCTATGATACCGACTTCTGTATCAAAATTTTGATGCAGAAGTCCCCCAATTTGCCCACATCTTGGTGGACCCACACACCAAAAATCAGCCTGATTGGTGATTCCTAGCCATTGGATTTGAGCAATTTTTCATCATGCGCTTGGAACCAACTCATAGGCATGTTCATAAAGCCAAAAAAGCCCATGATGAAAAAGTGCTCAAATCCTATGGCAAGAAATCACCAATCACGCTGATTTTTGGTGTGTAGGTCTATCATAGTGTGGGCCAGACGTTCAAGGGGCAAGTGGGCCCGAATGAGTCTACTACGTTGCAATTTGAGCGACTTCTGCATCAAAATTTTGATACAGAAGTCTGCATCAAAATTTTGATACAGAAGTCTGCATCAAAGATCAGCCCCTCCCAAAGTTGCACACATTCAAAACTAGCCCCACCTGCGTTTTCGTGGAGGTGTAAATGGGCTGTGCCACTAGAGATTTGCGCCTATGATTTGAATTATATCAGATCAGGCCCTGACTTGGGTTTATTTAAAATTTCTCAAAAGTCAAGCCCAGGCCCAGCCCATTTACACACTTTTGGGGTCTACAAATTCAAAAAAAAAAAAAAAAAATCCCAACAATATATAGACTTGTCAAATATTATTAATTTTGAAGACAATTGTGAACATCATATACTTTATGTCATGATGCTAGTTATGATGATAATGATATGTAACGTATCGGTGGTCCCCGATATGCTATGCACAGGGCCGACCAACCTACGTAGATTGTGTCAACTCGGGAGGCCCCCCACCTTACACCTTTGGCTTCTTGTCTACAAAGTTAGTCTTTGGAAGCTGCCTCCTCCTCCGCCTCGGCCCCGTCCTCGGCATCGTCCTCGCTTCGAATTCCCAAGTAAACCTTTTTACACTAGAATTATAATCCAAACTTCTAAGGCGGCTTTCACTTAGCAGTAATTATTATAATTAGTACTATTAATCACTCACTCCCACACCAATCTATTATAAAAAAAAAATTTCCCACTTTCTACTTTTTTTTAGGATTAATTACAAAAATATCCTCGAAACTTTGCAAAAGATTATCTCTTTTAATATAGCTTGAATAGCTTATTATTTATTTAAGTAGCTAGGTGAGAGAAGGCCCCCAGCCCAGGTCCCACCAACCACACGGATTTTTAGCCCACCTCTTATTGGATTTACGAAACAAAAATCAACCTAATTGATAATCTATAGCCATAGATTTTAGTACTTCTTAGGACATGATTCTAGCCCTGGGATTTAAGCATGTTTTTTGGGTTGTAAATTGAATGGCTAGAAATCATCAATCAAGTTGATTTTTAGTGTTTATCCATTAAAAAGTGGGCTGAACACCCAAGCAATCATCGGGCCCAAAAAACGATCTATGTAGGGCCACGAGAGTCATCTGCATTTACAATTTTTTCTGTAGTTTTTGAGTGTCGAGAATAATTTTTATATAAAAATTTTCAATAATATAGAGAGTTTAATTTTTTTTAATTAATACTATATATATTAATATATTAAATATAAAAAAGGCCTTACATAGAGTTTTTGCCTCAGGCCTCAACTTGTATCGAGACAGCCCTGCCAGAAGACGATACGAAACATCAAACATCAAAACCTCTCTCCTTCTGGCCACTCGTTGTATCGAGACAGCCCTACGTCCTACCAGAGAGGGTTTGGTTGTTATGTGTCACTTTCTGGCCGTATTTGCATACTCTAAAAGTATGCATTCTTGACATTCATTGTCATCCTTGGTCCTTGAATTCACACCACACAAATCTCGAAGATGATCCAAGGATATTCGTCCTTAGGGCAATGCTATCATTTTGATAAATGATATTATGTCTTTAAAATGAGGGGAAATATTCTGATCGTGCATCGATCAGAGCGGCATTCTTTTCTTGTAAGATCCCAACCACAAAAGTTAAAGGATGCGGATCAACGTTGATCATGGTGACTGAATGACATTCACATTAGGGATTCAGGTCAATATTATAGATTAATATGTGGATAGATTGAGTCGAAGGTTTTGAATTGACTTATATAACAGTCAATTAACGTTAACGTTATGACCTACATGTCACATCTCAAGTCAAAAAAAGGTTAGAATATCTTTTTATAATCTTTATTTTTTATTTTTCGATAACGGTAAAAAAAACATTTTTTTTAAATATCGGCCACCCGTTGTAACATTAAGTCTGTTTTTCAGATTTGGGCATTATTTTCGAAATAACTTATCTGGATTGGATAGTGAGTATCACCGTTATAACCACCGTTACTTTTGTTATAATGCCCAATATCTTCGTTATAACGGCTGTTTTATAGTTGAGTCTTATAGATTGTGGGGGACATAAGATGGGAAGAGATCCATCATTGGTCCGACGGTAGAGATCATCGCTCGTGTGGTTGTTATTGTCCAATCATCTCGATCATGGGAGTGGAAGATCGTCTAATTGGGAGTTTGGGACCGATTGGATGATGATTACTGCCAAACCCTCGAAACAAACGTGCTAAGTAGATGTATGCCACGTGGAAAGATGACGTGGTCAATCTAGTCCGTCTAGCCTGATCGAAAATCTATTGGATTGACCATGTTATTGAATCGTCTAATCCAACTTATCCACGGTATCCAGCCATCATAAAACAACAAAAAATAAAGTCCATATATCTAATGGTTGAGAGACGATCTTGATTTAGGAAAAGTGTCGGACCCACACCTACGTCACCCTGAACCAAGTCGCTCACCTACCAAATCTAGGCTCGTAAATCAATACATTCCTATTCCTCAGCAGGGTAGTCTTGTCATTTCAAGATCACTTCTCCAAAGAAAGGAGACTGTCTCGTCTCTTTATCGGTTTATAAGAGTTAAACTTGCCTGACCGCCGACGGTCAGAGAAACCCTGACCGCCCACAATATGATCCACGTGGCACACGTTTAGGGCCGTCAACCGTTTCGATTTTTATCTAATCCCTAGGTGGACCTACAAACCAAAAATCAGCCTGATTAGTGATTTCAAAACCTTTCGATCTTGTACGGTTGTACCCCCAAAAAATGCTCAAATTCCTACTGTTAAAATCAACCCATGAAAATGATTCCAATCGAATGGTTAGAAATCACTAATCAGGTTAATTTTTTGGTTCGTAAGCCCACCTACGGATTGGCCAAACATCCATACAGTCAGCGTCCTCTAAAAATGTGACACGTAGCTCATATAGTAGGAAACGGTCACTCACCGGCGGTCAGGCAAGTTTTACTCATCGGTTTAGTCCAACTGCGGCAGTAATACAGATCAGCCGGATCAATTTGGTCCAGCTGCGTATCAGAGACTGCCACCTATGAACGCTAATTTGTTTTTTCCATTTCAAAGTTTGAAATCTCACTCTCAAATGCCACGTGGATCACCTTTCAAGTCCATTCAGCCATGGATATTTGGCATATCTTAGTGGACCAACACACCAAAAATAAGCATGATTGATTTCGAGCCATTAAAATTAAACATTTTTCGTAGCTAGTTTGTAGCCATTTGATTCGAGGTTTTTTTTTGGGGAATCAACGGATAAAAATTACTATCAAGACGAATTTTGGGGTGCACGGGTGGGGCCCAATTTCGAGAGTCCCGAAACGAGCCGAAACTCAACTCCGGGTGTTTTCAAAGTAAGACAGATAGAAATATCGCAACAAAAAAAAAAAAAAAAAAAAAGAAGGAAAAAGAATTGTCCTGTCTTGGAATTTCCTTTCTTTTCCTTTCTTCTCAGGCGATTTCATGGTTTCTCAATTTTGAGTCTTTGACTAGTACTTCCCCGGACGCGACCGCGAACTTAAATCCGATTCTCTCTCTCTCTCTCTTTTTCTTTTCAGAGATTTTCTCCCTTTGTCCCCTCCCGATTACTGCGCCCGGTTTTCCGACGACGGGACCTCCGGTATTTCGCCGGATTTCCTGTCCGAAAACCGCTTTCAGCCACTGCAAAACAGCTATTATCTCTTGTTGGGAAACTGCTTTTCTCTCTCACTCCATCTTAACGGCTCCTCCCAACTTCTTTCTTAACTGTTTTTTTAAACTCGTTAACTGAAAAAACGACTCTCGAAGCTCTTGAAGACTTGGAACTTTTATGGAGACTTTAGGGTTTTGGTACGTCGGATTTTGGTTTGAGATTACAAGAGATTTGCAGATCTGGAAAGCTGTATATTTCTAGGGTTTACGATAGACTGTCGTTGATGTTCTTCGTTTGTTTCGAATATTTTGGGGAGTAGAGAGGGTTTTCTGCAGCTGAACGTTGATGGTAGTTCACAGACAAGTCTGTCATCTATGATGACCGGAACTCTTAAACGATCGATGCGGGTGGTGTTTTGGAAAGTCTTTCACATGGAATGGCAGATCTTGTTAGCTACGGGAATGCTGAGCGAGACGTCGAGCAGGTGAATCTCACTCAAATTCTCTCACAATTGTTATAAAAATTGAATTTTTTGGTTAATTTTTGTTGATTTCTAGTGATTTGTAGCAGTTTTTACACTGTCAGCTTGTTTTGTAAAGCGATCATAGGCTGTGAAGTAGGTGTATTGTAAAATTGCGGAACGTAGGGGAACTGATTAGGATTTCATACAAATATTCGTTGAACGGATCAAAGGAGAATTATCGTTTTAGTTTGAGAAAGATTTTTTGATTGGTTGATGAATTTATAAATTTTTATGTGTTTTTTGTTTTGCTTTTACCTACTAGACCTTCAAATATTTCCTAGAAATTGATAGAGGGAGTTTTAACTCCAATCGAAATTTATGATATCTCCTTGTGTTTTGGTTACTGAAGATGCTTTGTTGAGACGAGTTCCTTGTGCATGGCTCTATAAGCATTTGACTGTGTTGAAAAGGGACGAGTCAAGGCACATCGTCCTGTGTCTTTTTTAATGAATCATGTATAGTGGTTGACCTGGGAGATTAGACATGCAGAGAAGCTAAAATTCAGGATTTTGGTTTGGGGTGGGGTGGGGGTGGGGTTGGGGGTGGGGAGATTGTAGGACATTTAAGCTAAAATGCTCTGGAAATTCGTCACTCCTTGCATGGGTAATCACTTTGGATGATTAACTAGTGAAGGTCAATTACAACAATCACAATGATTTTTGTCCCCACATTACAAGCATTCCAACAGAAGAGGCATGTTAGGTGTTCATCACAATTGGATCCATAAATCCATGCTAGTAATTTATGAATACATAATTTCCCTCTTGATACTAAACTGTGTATGATGCTTCTAGTATGTTATGCACATAGAGGGTTAACGGTGAGCTTGAAGATCAGGTAGTGAGATTGATTCTCCCTCCACTGGGTTCTAAATGAACTCAGATTGTGTTGGGAAGAACTGCCCTAGCAATTATTTAGCTAGAGGAGTTGCACCGCATAGCAGAACTGCATGCATAAAAGGATACCACTAAAATGTAGGTGGGAGTCTGAGCTTTCCATGGAAGTTTGAAATTGAAAATAAGTACGAAGTGTAAAAGTCTGTGCTCTGTGTCTGACAAATATTTTTGAAGATTGAGGCAAAAGCTTTGTGGCAGTTGATTCCAGACTTTACCAATATGGGTTTATTTCGAAGCTTAGAAGGTCATGCAATTGGTCAAGAGATTAGAAAAGGAGACTAGGTGGAGATCGTCTGGAAAACCACGTGCTTGAAAGTTTGGGTTGTGAGACATGATCAAGCATCCTTGTGCATGCTTTTATTTTGTGGAGAAAGTGCAAATTCCTATTATTGGCTCTCCAAACCCCAAAGATGTTGGGGCCCTTGGGGGTGACCACAAGCAAACCACAACATAATCACTCGAGAAAGAAAATAGAACGAAGATGCAAACACAAGATTTACATGGTTCCCTCAAGATCGAGGTACGTCCACGGATTCACACCAATTCTACTGTGCTCTAAGGCAAAAGAGAACTGACAGTACAATACTAAAGTATCACAAAAAACAAGATGTATAACCCCAAAACGAAACTAGGGGTTCTGTATCACTGTTTAAAAGTACGAAAACACGCTTAAGAAACCTTCAAAAAAAAAAAGCTGGACCTGCGTTAACAGTGGCTTGATTTACAGTAAACTAGCACCATCAGGCCCCACAAAACATAACAAAAGATTTTTCCTCCTGTATTTGCATCCCTTCAACTTTATTCTTACTCACAATGAGAGGCTCTTCAAGATTACAACGGGTTTATGTTCTAGGACCTTAGTGGCTGTTTAGAAAAAAGCCCAGTGGATGTCATTTCCACTTGTTCAAGTACAGCTTTGATACAGAACAATGACTCGATTAAGGACTATACTTGTGAAAATTTTGCATCACACTTGACCCATATCAAGTAACAGTGTTGGCCCTTTTTTTGCAAATTTTTACACTATTCCACCTTTCTTTTGGGTTGGATTTGGTTTCTAAAATACAAGGTCGATCATCTGCTCAACCCTGGTTCAGGTCACCTCTCTTCTGGTCGAGGAAAAGAACCCTATTTAAACAGCTCCTTAAGGTGAGGAAGTCGGTCATTCCGTCACTCTTCACAACCCTGAAAGATCTATGAATGATGACAAATTTATATAGTCAATCAAGGTAAGAGATGCACTACAAGCTTAAATAGGCAGAAAAGAGTATGACGGATGTATTATGACAAATGATTCCATGAATCGTCATCAAGCATGGCCTTTCCAATCTTTATATGGTGACCAACTCCATCCATAATGGTTGGCAAATTCAGGGTTGGGGCTTCTGTGATCAATTCTTGGTATTGAATTCACCTTTGCATCCCTGCTCTCTGTATATCTTATGCTTCTTAATAAACATGTCTGGTGATTAATAGAAGTAAATCGGATACGCTATTTTATATTTTCGCTTCCTTGGGTTCCAACACAACTTAAATTATATAGGACGTAGCTTTCTGTTGTCATACTATGTTTTTCACTTTCTTATGCCCGGCAAAATTATGTATCTTTTACCATTTACAGGCATTAATTGCATTGAAAAAAGGTGCTCAACTGCTCAAGTATGGCCGTAAAGGGAAGCCCAAGTTTTGCCCGTTTAAACTTTCTAATGTAAGTTTGGTATCTAATCTCTTTTGTTGGTGAATGTGCTTTACTGTATACTTTTTTTCTTCTCTTGCCTCCAATAATAATGTGGCATATGCCGGTCTGGATTCAAAATAATTAGAGTCGCCTCCCTTCTCTATTGATTTTGACCAGATTTATTCCAAAATGACGAACTGCCCTCCTCAATTTCTTCTTCTTCTTTTTTATTATATATTTCTACCTTTGTCTTCCTCACAGAGTATCTCTTTCACTCTCACAACCACTGCCACCATGACCACCACCACCACCAGTGCCTGTAGGCTCTTTGGTTTTGGGAGAAGCCATTAACAAGACTTTCTCGTAAAACCAAAATCACCATCATGACCATCATCACAACCATGGCGATGTCCATCGTGCTTATGCTGCCCATCAAAAAAGAAGAAAAGGCAACAGTAGCAGCAACAAGACAATGCCTGTAGGCTCTTTGGTTTTGGGAGAAGCCATTAACAAGTCTTTCTTGTAAAACCAAAATCACCATCATGACCATCATCACAACCTTGGTGATGTCCATCGTGCTCATGATGCTGCCCATCAAAAAAGAAGAAAAGGCAACAGTAGCAGCAACAAGACAATTACTCCATAATTTCTCTTCCACCCTCCCAGGTCCCAAAGAATTTTCAGCCACCATAGCCATACATGGGCATGGACATATACTTCAGTCCATCTCTCTCCCACATCACCTTCTCATGGCCATCATTATCATTCACATCACCATCATCATGGTCATCATTATTGACACCTTCGTCATGATCTGGCGATGTTCCCCTCCCTCACCACCGCTTCTGCCGGTCACCTACGATGCTTTTTTTTTTCTCTGGAGGCCACTTCAAACTTGTTTTATACAACTTCAGCGACAACAACAATGGGGATAACACCCGGTAACTAGAAACGTTCTTCACTTTCCCTATTTTCCTGAGTGATCGATTACTGAAAGTCCTTTGTATTTCAGGGGAGTGACACATCCCTGTTTTGCAACTTTAGTTCACATTAGTGATTCGATTTGAGGTTTTTTTATTGGAATGTGAAGCAAAATTAGAAAACAAGTAGGAACATAGAACAAAGAAGAATATGTTGTTTCTTGAAGACATTTGCATTTAAAACCGATCTATCTCACTTTCTTTCCTCTTGTATAACAGAATTTTGAGAGTTTTCTCAATTCTTTCTACTAGTCTTAAACCAAGATGTGGTGAGACTTTCAAATCTTTCCCTTCTATTACCTAACCTCATTAGTCTTGTTTTTTCATTCCTTGTCTGCCAAATGCGTCCATTATCCCACCCTTGCATATCTCTTTCTCAGTTTTTTTTGAGATGCATATTTGTATTCTTCATCATTTTGGGTGTTCGAGAGTTGTAGGAGAGCGAGAGAAAGAAAATTTTAAAAATAAAATAAAAGGAGTTAATTCGATCATTTGTGGATAAATCTGGTCATTAATAGAGAAGAGAGCCAACTCTTATTTTTTGAATCCAGGGAGGGTAAATCCAAAATAAAAAAACCTTGCTGTAATTATGTTGCATTTTTTGTCTTTCTTTTCTTTTTTATGTTGAATAAATTCATGGATTCTTTAGATATTATACTGAAGGGCCATTTGGATGATGCTAAGAGTGAAACAAGTTTTTCTTCTACTGATTGTTTATGTACAAAAGGAATAAATCTCATTATTTTGGGCCTTATTTTTATTTTGAAATAATCAATTTTGTCAAAATCAAATCGGGGGAGTGGGATTTAGATTGAATCAAAATTCAAATTGTTGGATCGTACACTAGAATCGTAAGATTTATATAGAACTTGTAGGATTTCTATTTGAAGGGATTTAGACCTAAGATTCAAATCGTTTTGGTTACGATTTGATTTGAATGGTAGGATTTTAATAACATTGATAATAATTTTGGTAGACGGAGCTCTTTTTTGCTTTCCATTTTAACCCTTATGTTCTTAGATTTGTACATGCTTATCAATATAAGATTTGAATTCTAGATTGTTTCTATGATTTGCACACAAGTTTAGGACTCCAATTGGTACGTGTGTTTGCATTTTAACGTTTCTTTGTTTGTGAATGCACCCATATGACAAAGACTCCATTTTCTAATTGTCGTGCAGACAACGTGTTGTATTCACATGTCGGACACATGCCAACACACTTTTCAAGCAAATGTTAATACAATTGTTTTATTTTCAACTATTATTTATATGATTTTAATGTACTTTAGATTCTTAAATATATTGTTTTTATATTACATATTCTTAACATGAACTAAAGTATTTTAAAAATATATATCTTGACATTTGGAATAAAATTTATGGATGTGTCAACGTATCGGGTTTGTGGGGGTCAATGTCTTTGACATTTCATATTTGTGCTGGGACACTGACATGTGTGTCTATGTCTGTCACATCAAATTGCACTGTAAATTCGTTTCAAACATGTATCACATTTGTTTAGAGTATAGTTCAGCTGTCGATGGATATTGGGCAAAATCTAGGATACTAAGGACAACCTGCAATCCTAATACTAAAACACAAGCCACATTTCAGGTTGATGAAGACCTCAATTAAATGGGTGCCATCTAAGAGATCTCTTATGCCATAAGTTAAATTGATCAAATGATTGTAACAATAAATTAATCTCAAATTGAGGCTATTCTTGACCTCAATTAAATGGGTGTCATCTAAGAGATCTCTTATGCCATAAGTTAAATTGATCAAATGATTGTAACAATATATTAATCTCAAATTGAGGCTATTCTTGTACTTAGGCAATTATATAAACATTTCGAGAAAAGAGGAAGAATCTACATGTGATTTCTTTTTAACTTTGAAAAAAGCATATGATAGAGTTCCTAGAGAGTTTATAGTGGGTATTAAGAAAAAATGAGTCATGGGTGAAAATATTGGCATTATTAAGGCATGTATGTTGAGCAGTAACTAGTGCAAAAACCAAGGTATTAAACTTCAAGTTTGCCTTAAACTTCGATCATTTAAAATTCGGAATTCATTCTAGGAAGTTTATTCGACATTGAGAAGTTTGTGAAAATTTACTACCTTAGAAAAATTTAGAGATCTGATGCATTTACACATTCGTAATAGTAATGCAGCTTGAATGTATGAAAGAAATATTCAATTTCAGAGAAAAATAGCTTTTATTGAGAACAAATACAAATACGCAGCTTGAGGAGTATTTGATCTTGATTTAACCCTTATAAGTTTTTTTTTACTCAAAAGCCCGTAATGGAGTGTCTATTTTTCATCGAGGAACTTGCTAAAAGCAAGGAAATGTGGATAAAACGGAGATAAGTGTTTTTAAGCACTTCTAATCTATTTTAAAGTTTCGGTCCTAAACAGTAAAATTCGCCAAAATTTTACAAGTAAACTTCACTTTTCCAGTTAAGAAATTGATACAATTTGCCAAAATTTTGGATAATTTTAATACTATGGTGTGAACAGTTAGGTGAGACAAGTGAGTTTTCAATTACAAGGGGTTTGCAGAAAGAATTGGCCCTAAGTTTATACTAGTTATGGATGGACTAAATGTTCATATTCAAGGAGAGCTCCCTTGTTGTATGTCATTTGCAAATGATATGTTATTTGATTGATGAAACTAGAGAAGGGAGTAAATACAAAACTAGAACTATGGAGGGATACTTTGGAAACTAAGGGTTTTAAGATAAGTAGAACCAAGACAAAATACATGCAGTGCAACTTTAGTAAGACAAGTGGTTAGTTAAGAATGATAGACTAAAAAAACCCAAAGCGATCACTTTCGTTATTTAGGTTCAATTATCCACTAAGATGGAGATATTGGTGATTAGGAGAGGAAGGTCGAGATGACGCGGATTAAAGAGGTAAGAATAGATTTGAAGACATATGCCTTGTCAAAAGATATAACTCTAAATAAAGTTGAATGGAGAAATATGATTCATATTGCCGACTCCAAAAATATGGAATAAGGTGTAAATGATGATGGATGAGATGGTCAAAGGACAAAATAAATTAGCACATCTGACGGAATCTAGAGTGTCTTTGTAATTAGGGATAAAATAAAAGAAAATCTGTAGAGATGGTTTGGGCATGTAAGACGAATACTAGTGATAGCAACACTATGGATTGCTTTGGTGCAAGTCGAAGGCTTTGTTTCAGATTAGGGCATTTTTATGCTAAGCTGCTCTGATAATTGTAACATGCCTTTACTGTAAGAACTTGACGATGCCAAAGCTAACTGTATATGCCAAAGCTAACTGTATAAGGAGTTAGTTTTGTCACCTGACATGTTGGTATTCAATTTCCATTGAAGTAGCCTCACAAGAGTGTAATTGATTGAGAAGGGTATGGCCAGATGATGAGAACATACAGTCATCTAAGCAGAGGAAGAAGAACATATAGTGCAACAAGTGGTGCAATCTACACAAACCGTTTGGGAATTGAAAAACTCTGCTAGTTAGTGGCGGACCCAAGATTTTGATCAAGGGGGGGAAAAATCACAAAAAAGTTGTTTAAGGGAGGGTAAATTGCAAAAAAAGAAAAACCAAGGGAGCAAACCAAGGGAAAATGTACTTGAGGAAGTAAAAAAAATTATTTTTTATAAATAATTTCAAAGTTGACATGGGTCCGCCACTGCTGCCAGTAAGATAATCTTGGAAGTAATTGCTAGCAATCCCATGACCATGGAACTCCTTATGTGATAATCCTAGATTGTCTGCATGGACTATCAGAAAGATATATATGGTCCTTGTCAGTACAAGTAGTACAGTCGTATCAAAGGAAGACATTTTTTTCGGGGTTCGGTCAACAAGATCGGGTCAATGGGTTGGTATGGTATAAGGTTGGGTAGACTAAAACACTGGGTTTGTGGGTCAGGCTCACTTAATGGGATTAATGGGTAAGGACCAATGAGCTTAGTTGAGTGGACCTAAAGTGGTTGGGCATAAATTTGAAAGCATGTGGGTTATGGAATTTGTTGTGGGTTTTGGTGAATTTCTCTTAAGCCCACAAAACCATTTAAATTGTGCACGATTTTAAAAAGTTTTAAACCAATAACTTTTCTTTTACCTACGGACAAGAAGGTTTGGGGTTTTCAAACCCTAACCCAAAAACCTTCATATGGCTGCAACGGACTCTGGTGACACAGACGGCGACGAAGACGGTGGTGATATTAACTCCCGCGATAACAACGGAGGTGTGGCGGCGGCCACGATGGGGGTTGTTGCGATTTGGGGTAGGCTTGGCAGTGGCTTGATGCCGCGAAGGTGGTTGGGGTGCCGGACAACACGTTATTCCACTTGAAAATTGTGATCAAAGACGGGAACAACAACGATCAGACAACGGTGACAACAACAAGTGAGGTCAGATCTCTAATGAATCGTCTTCTTCGTCCCGCGGTGGGAAAGGTTTGGGGTTTTCAAAACCAACTCCAACTCCAACAAAGAAAATACCTCATACGGAGTGGGTTGTAAGGCGATCTACTCTTTGGATGGGGCAATGAGCATGTTGTTGAAGAATGGGATGATAAGGGCTCTAGTATTGAAGTTCAGAGCAGCCAAGAGACGGCTGAGCTCAAATTCTTTGTGGAGGATCCAACCAATTTCGAAACCTTGTCAGTCGTTTTCAACAGATCTAGTAGATTCGCGAGGCTCCAAGGCATCAAATCTGCTATTGTGGGGAAGAATGTATACATGCAATTCAGTTGTTCTACTAGTGACGCAATGGGGATGAACATGGTGTCTAAAGGCCTACAAAATGCCATGGATTTCCTTCACAACAATTTCCCTGAGATGGGTGTTCTCGACATCATATTTTTTTGATATTTTTTTTTGTCAAAGAAGATGATGTTGGACATGGAGGAGATTTCTCTGGAGGTTGCAGCAATTAGGTGACATGTTGATGTCGACTGTGAGGATGGTAGCGATGATGGACAAAGGCGCGATGATTGATCTAGCAGTGTGCAACGATGATGGCGATGAACAATGTAGTAGGAATGGGAAACACGGGCGAGAATTGAGTATCAGGAAATCCTCTCTGATACCAATTGATGCGTAACTGGCAACACGATTCAGCGCTAACAAGAGTGGAAGCAAACGGCATCAAATGGGAATTTACCTAAAACTGAATTCTTCATTCAATCTCCTCCTAAAATCTCTAATTACATCTTTACTTACAAAATAAATAAAATCTATTTCCTACCTCTAATCCTACTCAAATTCTAAATAAACAAATAAATATACTACCTTAACTCCTAATATGATTAAAACAAAAACACTAAAATTGTATTAGGACTCTGGACGTCCTGCATTACATACTGTATGCATCGTAACTCATCCATAACCCTGATCAAATACAGTGAGGAAGATCAGTAGCTCCCAGAAACTGGAAATTGACAATAAGACAATTTGGTCCATGCAAGGTAGAGGTATGTGCACAACTGAATAATGACTAGAGAAACAGGATAGGAGTGAATGATGTCAGTAAAGAGGTTCTGGGACAGGTAATGCCTGGCGAGCTTAACAGGAGCCTAGACGATATGATGAATTTACAAGATATAGGAGGAGATTATGTGCTATTGGGTTTCTCTATAGCAAGGAGAGTCAGGGGTGAACAAATGGAGGAACATTAGAGGAAAGCCTCGTTTCGTGAGAATATAATTCTCCATAGAATGTCAGTCATAATACTGGTCAAAGAAAAAAAAATGAATGTAGGTGATTGTCTGTTGTTGGAAATATATGAGGTTCTTAAATTGTACTAATGAGAAATCATCAATAATTGGATGTCATTTAGCATCTCGAGTTGCACCATGAAAACTAGACATGTGCTTTTGTTTCACTGATAAATAATGTTTGAATTGAAGAAAAAAAAGGGGAAAGATAAAAACAAATGAGAGAGGCCCAGATACTTGCCTAATGTACCAAACATATAGTGCACTAAAATATCTCTTTCTGAGAACTTTTATCTTGGTCACTGTTTTGGCATATGATTTTATGATTCAGATTGTAGAGATTTATCTCGTTGCGCCCAGTGATTCTCTTTATTAATAACATTCTGCTAATATGGATTACGGTGCTTGTATCTGAAATTCACAGGACGAATCGTCTTTGATCTGGTTGTCAAGTGGTGGAGAACGAAAATTGAAGTTAGCTACTGTCTCAAAAATTATCCCTGGACAAAGAACTGTGAGATTTTCTATGATCAATTGATATCATTCTAATGCTTGATAGTGATGTTTGGTCTATGCTACATTGATTAAACAAAAAAATCTAGCGCTTAGATCTTGTTCCTAAACTTACTTAGGGTTGTTTGTGGTGATGTGTCAGTCTGTCTTCCAACGGTATTTGCGCCCCGAGAAGGATTACTTGTCTTTTTCTCTTATATACAACAATGGAAAACGATCCCTTGATCTGGTATGTACAAATATTTGTGAGATTCTATCTATTTGATATGTGACTGGTTTCTCCTAAATTTCTCTTGACTAATTATCACGAATCGTAATTTAATATCTTCTTAATTCTTAGATTTGCAAGGACAAAGTTGAGGCAGAGGTGTGGATTGCAGGCCTCAAGGCATTGATATCTTCAGTTCAATGTGGACGTTCGAAAATTGATGGATGGAGTGATGGAGGACTTTACTTCGATGTAATCATATATTTAGAAACATCTCTATGGGATTTTACTTTTCAAATTAGTATTGTATACTCTTCTTCTCATAAACTTTCTCTTGCAGATGTAAGAATAAGCATAGTGTTGCATTTGATCCCAGTATGATTGAGCAAGAGATGTCAGCCATGTAGCATCTTGATTTACATGACTTATTTTCTTCTCTGATTATCACACCATAGATTTTTAAACTCTAGCAATTTGTATGGATCCACTGGTGTCGGCTTATAAGAAAATTATGGTTTGCAATACACAGATGATAATTGGTTTATTATCTGCTCATGTAAACCGACAATTCTATCCTTCATGCTATACATGGCCAAGTATGAGAATGTCACATTGTTTTAGCTATAGATTTCTTTAAGTTCTTATTTGGGTGAACGTGGAGTTAAACGCAACGTGTATATTCTTCACGGCATTTTTTTTTCTTATATTAACTGTTTAGTTAGTAGCTTACTGAGTATTCTTATGATTCACTGGCACTTAGATATTTTCAGAAAGGAGCAGTGTAAGTAAGAAAGTTTTCATATTTTACCACAAATGTAGTCCTTACTTTTGATATGCATTGTTCAAATCAAGGTTATCAAAAAATGCTAAGCGGCTTGAGCGACAGCTTCCTTGGGCACCTAGGTGCCTTTGCAGATGCCCATTGGCCAACATTAAAATTTATATTTATTATATATGTAAAATATAGGTATGTAAATCATACAGTTAAATTACATTTAGCTGTATATGCTTGTCATTATTGTTTATTGTTGCTTATAATAGACAAAAAAGAAAATTAATAAGTAAATGGATTCACGTGCCGTTTTCACTTCCAGATTTAATTTTCTGATTATCATTTATGAACTTACAGTAAAGTTTAGAAGCAAGCAAAATGCTACTAGTTGAGAAAGGGCAATAAGGTGAAACAAAACAATGTAGTATTTGATTATTTTGTTACTTACCAAAAGGTAGGAATCGTGTTGGATTTTTCAGGTAAGGATTTTGGAGTTGTAATAGGGACTTGGGTTCTTTTCTATAGGTAAGGATTTAGTGTCGTTCTTAGGTAAGAGTTCAAGATTGAAGTTTTTGTAAGTAGGGGTTTTCATGCACAGTTTAGGGTTTTGTCTTGTATAATTAAGGTTTTCAAAATTTGCCTTCTGTCACAGGGGATTGGGGTTTGGGATTTTTGGGGCTCTTGGAGGTAGGGTGTCTCGAGATTTTCCAAGTAGGACTTCTGAGATTCAAAAGATTAGTTGCTAAAATAAAGTTTAAAAAAAAATGCAGTAGTACATAGACTGGTTATGCACAGGATTTGTCTCTGGAATAGCTTCACTCTTGTGGAGGCACTGTATTTGACTGTTCTCTTCTCGTCCACCTCTAATACCTACAAAACGTGAACGCTCTTGTACATTAAGTCATGATCATAATCTAGCACTGTCCCAACTATATGTTGGCTAATAATTTTTTTTTTTTTGATAAGTATATGTTGGCTAATATTTAAGTTATATTTCAGGCATGAAAGGCAGTTTTCCCATCTTTTCGATTTGGTAAGAACAGTAAGAGGAGATTTTCTCACTTATCAGGAAAAAATAAAGAGGAATAGGTGCTCTTGGTGGTGGGGCATAAATATAACAGGCATGGTTCAAAGTTTCGGCCGAAACCGAAATGTTTCGTCCGTTTCATTTCTGTTTCACTATAGGATGAAACTACATACGTTTCGGTTGGTTTCGTCCGAAACCGAACGATACTTCATCTTATGTATAACTTTGCATTAACATTTCGTTTCAGTTTCACGAAGTTTCGTTCGAAACTGAACGATAATTCCGATACGTTTCAGTATCGCCCATGAACTAAAACGATACCGTGTACTTTGAACCATGCAAGGCATTATGTTACACATATCCGAGTGAAACAACATAAAAAGCGGTTGCAATTACTTATCTCTGTAAAAGACTGGACCATGATAATGCACTCCTTTTCACTGCAATCTTTGTTGATTATCTTTAGCAGGATTAATTTTAAGATTAGAAAACCAGAACAACCACTGGATGGATCCATTTGTTAAAAAAGAAAATTACCTAGCAAAGAAAGAAAGAAAATAAAAATCGTATAGATTGATTGATAGTTGAAACTGAGAATTATCGAAATAATTCATTTTGCTAAAAGTTGTTTTGTGTTCAAACTGTTAGATGTGTTTGTAGCTTTGTGGTATTGTGCATCATATTTTTGTCTTAGAGATACCTTTATGTAATCAGTTCAGTTGCACAATCATGTCTGATTCTTGCTTTGATGCTTAATTTGTTTCAGGACAGTAGAGACTTGACATCAAATAGTGCAAGTGATAGTTCTGCTAGCGCTACACGAGATATTAGCTCTCCTGAAACTTCGGCCAGTCTCAACACACATACTATCCCCAAAAGTTATCCTTCTGAGAGTTCAGCGAGTTTAGAAAGGTCACATGTAGCAATAGACCACACAAATATGCAAGTAAAAGGATCCACTTCAGATGCTTTTCGAGTGAGTGTTTCAAGTGCCCCCAGCACTTCTAGTCATGGTTCGGCACAGGATGATTGTGATGCTTTAGGCGATGTATATATATGGGGTGAGGTTATATGTGATAATACTGTAAAGGTTGGGGCAGATAAAAATGTTAATGCTTTGGGTTTGAGGGTCGATGCACTTCTTCCTAGGCCATTAGAGTCCAATGTAGTTTTGGATGTTAATCATATAGCCTGTGGGGTCAGGCATGCTGCACTAGTCACGAGACAAGGTGAGGTTTTTACTTGGGGCGAGGAATCTGGAGGACGGCTTGGCCATGGAGTTGGGAGAGATGTTATTCAACCTCATCTTGTTGAATCTTTAGCAGTTTCTAATGTTGATTTTGTTGCCTGTGGAGAGTTCCATACTTGTGCTGTTACAATGGGAGGTGAACTTTATACATGGGGAGATGGAACACATAATGTTGGCCTTCTTGGACATGGTACTGATGTGAGTCATTGGATACCAAAGAGAGTTTCGGGTCCTTTGGAGGGACTTCAAGTTGCTTCAGTTACTTGTGGTCCATGGCATACGGCCTTAGTAACATCAATGGGGCAGCTGTTTACATTTGGTGATGGAACATTTGGTGTCTTGGGCCATGGCAACAGAGAAAGTGTTGCGTCTCCGAGAGAAGTAGAATCTCTGATGGGCTTGAAAACTATTGCGGTTGCATGTGGGGTGTGGCACACCGCTGCTGTTGTGGAGGTAATCGTGACACAGTCCAGTGCAAGTATTTCATCAGGAAAATTGTTTACTTGGGGCGATGGCGACAAGAACCGTCTTGGTCATGGAGACAAGGAACTAAGACTGAAACCCACATGCGTGCCTTCACTTATTGATTACAATTTTCACAAAGTCTCCTGTGGGCATAGTCTTACAGTTGGCTTGACCACATCAGGGCACGTTTTTACTATGGGAAGTACTGTTTATGGTCAGCTTGGCAATCCCCATTCTGATGGAAAGATACCTTGCTTGGTAGAAGATAAACTCGTGGGTGAATCTGTTGAGGACATTGCCTGTGGTGCGTACCATGTTGCAGTGCTAACATCCAGGAATGAAGTTTACACATGGGGAAAGGGAGCTTATGGGAGATTGGGCCATGGAGACATCGAAGACCGAAAAACACCCACATTGGTAGAAGCTTTGAGAGATAGACATGTTAAATATATTGCTTGTGGATCAAACTTCTCAGCAGCTATATGTCTTCACAAATGGGTATCTAGCGCAGAGCAGTCTCAGTGCTCGGCATGCAGACAGGCATTTGGGTTTACTCGAAAGAGGCACAATTGCTATAATTGTGGACTTGTACACTGCCATTCATGTAGTTCCAAAAAAGCTTTGAGAGCAGCACTGGCTCCTAATCCTGGGAAGCCATATCGTGTATGCGATTCCTGTTATGCAAAACTAAACAAGGTGTCAGAAGCCAGTGTTAATAATAGGAGAAATATAATACCCCGACTTTCGGGTGAAAACAAAGACAGAGTAGACAAGGCTGAGATAAGATTATCAAAGTCCACAATGCCTACAAATATGGATTTGATGAAGCAGCTGGATATCAAAGCAGCCAAACAAGGAAAGAAAGCTGATACCTTTTCTCTGGTCCGCTTGTCCCAAGCGCCCTCTTTGTTACAACTAAAGGATATCTCCTTAGCAAGTGCATTTGATCTGCGTCAAACACTTCCTAAACCGGTTCTTACATCAGTAGGTCAGTCTGGAATCAGTTCCAGAGCCGTTTCACCTTTCTCGAGGAAACCTAGCCCGCCACGTTCAGCAACACCTATGCCTACTACATCAGGCCTTTCTTTCTCCAAAAGTATTACTGATAGTTTGAAGAAAACAAATGAACTCTTGAACGAAGAAGTGCAGAAGTTACGTGCCCAGGTATATAGATTCCTCTCCTTATTTTGTTTAGTTAAGTGTTATCTGCTAACTGAAATTCTTATCTCCTTGTTATGGAGCTGGTTTAGGTGGATACAATGAGACAACGGTGTGAACTTCAAGAATTTGAGCTGCAGAAATCAGCAAAGAAAGCTCAAGAAGCTATGGAGTTGGCTGCAGAGGAATCTGCCAAGTTTAAAGCTGCAAAAGAAGTTATAAAATCTCTAACTGCGCAGGTAAGTTTCTGATTTATTTACCAGAAGTTGGATGCCTTGAAAATGAGCTTCCGCAGCTTTGGTTTATGCTTCTAGTTTGAAAGAAGTTATAGAGAGTATTTAAGTTTTCTTGTGTTATTAGTATGGAATTGATAAGATTGAGCTTCCTTGCATTTCAATTGATGTTAATGGTTAGCAGTTGCATTAGCTAATCTAGAGGTTGGGAGCAATGACCTTCAACTAAGAGTGATCTCTTCTTTTCACTCCTTGGGATCGTTGAAGTGAATGGTTAAGCAGTTGGATGTGTGAATTTAGATGTCAATGCCCATGTTCTACTACTGTGATAGAACCTTCTTTTCACTTTCTTCAACCATGGGAATTTCCAAGGAAGTGTCCAGTTCTATTTTTTATTTCTTTCTAAATTTTACTTCCGCTGCGCAAGCAAATTTTTTTTTCTGGAATAGATATTAGATACTCTGCAACTGGGTACCTAGGTTTTCTATTGATTCCCCTCTTAATGCTATTCAGCTCAAAGATATGGCCGAGAGGCTTCCACCTGGGGCTTATGAGAGTGACAGCATGAGACCAGTGTACCTACCAAACGGCTTGGAGCCAAATGGCGTTTATCACTCCAATGCAAATGGAGAACATCATTCAAGATCCAATGCAACCAATGGCCATCACTTGGCTTCTCCCATGGGGAAGGACTATACTACAACAAATGGAACTCCAGGTCAGAGCCATCTGCAGAGGGACACCCCTGGTGCCAAAGAAACTAATGCCTATCTACAAAACCAGGGACTTATGACCTCCGACAGGAGGGATGACCATGCAGGTGTGGGACTGCAGAATGGTAATGGAGGGGTATATGCAGGTAGCGCTAGTAGACCCGAGGCTGCTGAGAGCAAGGAGCCTGAGCCTTTTCAAAATAGCGAGAATGGTATGAAGTCCGGGACTCCTGCGTTGGCAGGTAATAGTGATCAATCTGAGGCTGAATGGAGTGAACAATACGAACTCGGTGTGTATATAACTCTTGTAGCCCTCCGGGATGGAACTAGAGATCTCAAACGAGTGCGATTCAGGTACTTTGACAAGATCATTTATCTCTTTTTTTCAATCTCGAGTTTTCTTGCTTTGCCATTCTTTTTTGCTGTTTTAAGTACTACAAGATGGTTCCAACAGTCCTTTTTTCGTAATTCTTTCAAACAAGATAGAATTTTATTGGAATCTGAAAATGCTTCTGCAGCCGGAGAAGATTCGGAGAGCACCAAGCAGAAACTTGGTGGTCAGAGAACCGTGAAAAGGTGTATGAGAAGTACAATGTCCGGGGGTCAGATAAGTCATCAGCAGCAGCCTCAGGGCAATCCGCCCCCAGACCGGAAGAAGCAGTCTCACTATCTTCCCAACCTTAGCAACAGTATGGGAAGTGCAACTGTGAGACTGTTTTGGGTCAAAGATCTGTGATGCTTATGAAGGTCATGCAGGTATCCCCTCGTCAAACGGAAACCATGCCTTCTTTTGTCATGTTTCCTCAGGTTATTTTCTTTGTTCCTTCATTTTATTTTGTCAGTCCTGCCCTTTACCTACCTGTTGTATTGTAGTGTATATAAAATCATCAATTGTGAGATACTATGGGCAGAAAAAAAAAAGGTTTTTTAGTTTTTCATCAAGTATACACATCTTTTGGTCGTTGTACACTTGGTTCTGTCTTTACATGTTACCCTACCCTACACTTATGCAGTGGAAAATCTCAAGGTACCCACTGGCTCGACATGAAGGACGCTCTGCTATCCTCGTATTGGCCACATGGTGTGATGCGGGGGAATGGAACCCACCTAGATGACCTATGCAAATACCAAGCCAACTGGATAGTTGTAACTGTCCAGTTCCTTTTGGATGAGCAGAAAGGTCATGGTAACTGGTAAAAGAGCAGAAAACAGTTTAGAATGGTTACTCATCTGATAGGTTTTGCTCGAGCGTTGGACTTCATCAGGGTGGACCCGTCGAATGATAGGTTCGCTAATACGATCCTTCGATGTAAATCCTGTGCATATCCACTGAATCTAGGCCAACTATTCCACTCCATCTATGCCCGTATATTATGTTAAAGCATGCTTCTCCAAATTTTTTACACTACCTCAGCCCAAGTCCATTTCAGTGTTAAGAGCCCTCCTTACTGGTGCCATCTATTGTCTTTGTTTGACAAGCCTAAAACGATTTGGCCCATCGTTGGTGCAATTTGCTAATCCCTTTCACCCCCTATACCATGAGAAAGCAACAAAGCATATATCTTTTTGTATTTTTTTTTTTCTTTTTCAGTGAAGAAAGGATGAATTAACATTCTTAGCAGAAGTATGTGCAACCATGTTTGCTTCCCGATTAAAATTCTCTGTTTCAAGCTTCTGGGTTATGAACATGCATCCGTCAGTCATAAAGTACCAGGTACCAAGGAGGTTGAGCTATGTAACTGATGGTAGATGGGAGGTAACTTTCAACTTCCAAGTGTCATGTTTCGAGCATATAGGCCAAGTTCAATCCATCCCAGCACTGCCCAAATCTCAGCAACATCATTCTAATTTCTTCCAAAGCTTTTAGCAAACCCTGCAACAAAACAATCAGTGGCATCAAGTTTAAACCCGCCATATAGTGATGATAATCATCCATATACTTAGTCAAGGCAGTCACAAATTTTTTTTGCCCTTCTTGCATCAGTGTTAATAGATAATAACAGCATCAATACATAAATCTCACGTACTGACCATTAGCCACTGCCTCGCGTGGACATTAGATGCAGAGGACTTTAGATGCAAAGGGCTCTTGTGGCCCTACATAGCTTTTTTTTTGGGCCTAACAACCGTATAGATGTTTAGCTCACCCCTTGGTGGATATAAATACCAAAAATCAGTCTGATTGGTTTTGCCATACGTAATTTTTTAGCGTTGATTCCAACCTTTGGATTCAAGCATTTTTTGCATATTTTTTTTAGTATTTAATGCAACGGCTAGAAATTATCAATCATACTGATTTTTTGTATTTATATCCACCAAGGAATGGGCTAAACATCCAAGCGGTTAGTGGGCCCAAAAAAATGAACTATGTAGGCCACTGAGAGCCCTTTGCATCAACTGCATCTAAATTTTTTTCCCTTGCTAATATATCTATTACTATTTTAAAGCAAAAACTTGGGGGTTGCCACACAATGTTCACCAAGGCACCTATTAGTTGCCTACTAAAACCTAAAAAAGTAGGCACCTATCAAAATGTATAGGGACCTAAAATACAGCCTCTTGATAACCATTAAATTACTTACCATGCCATTATTTCTAAAATAGTTCCTTAATAACAACTTAATTACTTGCTATACCTTTTGTACCATGTTTCCAAAACAACATATTAATAACAACATATATTCTTCGGGCTGCAACTTGGGTGGGCTCAACCCAACTTGGGTGGCCTCTAATTATGTCTTGAATTGCCACAATTTACAGGTTCACACCTCCAAACTAATCTTCTAAACGGCCGTTGGTTTGAAACTTTCTTATTTTACCACTTCTTCCAGAAGGCCCCAACAATCACTTAAGTGCAACGTACATGTGGCCTACTAGTATATAACTATATATATATATATATATATATAAAGGCACCGGTAGATAGTTTACATTTTGTCACATTTCTTTTTTCAAAAATTACTTATCAATAAGAATGAAGGGTAAAAATGTCGGATTATAGTATTTGCCATCATGAAGATAAGAAAAATTTATGAGAAAGTTTATTTGCACCCCACAAATTGTGAAAGCACCTGAGAGTAAAACTTCATTGATTGTCCACAATGACTGCCCACAGTATGAGCCACATGACACTTTTAGAGAATGCTGACCATGTGGCTTGTTTGGGCCTACAAATAGATGGGCCTACAAATAAAAAATCAGCCTGATCAGTGATTTCTAAGTGTTGAATTGGAGTCCTTTTCAGCGCCCTCTAAAAGTGTGCCATGTGGCTCCTGTTGTAGGTGGTCATCATGGGAGGTCAGCGAAGTTTTACTCGAGGTGCTTTCACATTTTTTTGGGTGCAAATAAAATTTCCCAAATTTTAGATAGTTGCAAAAACCACTCTCACCTCTTCTACAACAGTTCTCACACCCTAAAATCACCCGCTTTAAAATAATAACACTCCTAAAATCACTTCTAAAATGATTCTCTTTATCCCATTATCTCAACCTCTCTAAGGCTGTGTTTGGCATTGCGGTTAGCTGAAAAAAATAACTTAATTTAAGTTATTTTGAGTGTTTGGTTCACATTGTCAAAAAAGTGCTGGCAGTCATACAACATTTGGTTAATGTAATTAGAAAAATTACTTTTTCTATAGAATAACTTGTCAAATGACCTATTTACCACTTAAACAATTTACTTGACATATTCATTTGAACAAAGGAAAAAGATGTGACAAGGTAATGTGGAAGCACGATTTTTGTTACTCACCGTTGTCATCTGGGCCCACGCATGGAAGTTTAACCCACCCCTTGGTGGATATATGCACACCAAAAATCACCTGATTGGTAATCTCTAACCATTAGATTTTATTACTTTTTAAGGTGTGCTTATAGCCATTGAATTCAACCATTTTTTTGAGTACTAAAACCAATGGCTAAAAATCATCAAACAAGCTGATTTTTGGCATGAATGTCTACTAAGGGGTGGGCTAAACATCCATGCGGTCAGATGGCAACGGTGAGTAACGAAAATGCGCTCTGCATTTGAAAAAAATTTCAGGTATATACA
Organism: Euptelea pleiosperma; assembly: GCA_035048495.1. Lineage (NCBI taxonomy): Eukaryota > Viridiplantae > Streptophyta > Magnoliopsida > Ranunculales > Eupteleaceae > Euptelea > Euptelea pleiosperma. The sequence continues at coordinate 25,984,131 of CM068542.1, read as the reverse complement.
TCACGACCCTTGAACAGATCGACACACATTTCAATCTTCCCGCATCGAGCATAGCCACTCATCAGTATGTTCCATGCAATTTCTATCTGATTGGGCATATTATAAAAAAATCCAACACCCACTATCAAAATCTCCAATTTTCACATAAGCAAATAAGAGAGAACACCATGACACTTCGTTCCTTTGGTTCATCTCTACCAACACTCTACTTGCACTACACAGAATCAAACATTTCCCATACATTTCTACAAGTGAATTGCACACGGGCAATAAAGATTGGTATCCAAAACTAAGAATGATCCCGCGAATTTTGTCCGAGAAGAAGCTCGCCTGCATCTGCAGATGCACTCAAAGCAACCATAAAAGAGAAATGATTGGGTTTCATGCTGGTGATTCTCATATCTGAGAACAGTGTAGCTTCTTGGGCGAGACCCAATTTAGAATAGCTAGTGAGCATGCCATTCCAAGCGATCAAATCCCTCTGAGGCATTCCGTCGAACAGTTTTCTTGCCAAAGCAATCCGACATGACCTTGCAAGATCAATGATCTTTGATTAACGTGGAACAAATTTGAATGCATGTCATGCTCCCTTGGAATGTAAAACTATTAACGTTATTTGGGTCGTTATGACAGTTGTGGGCCTGTCTCTTGAAGCTTGTGTGAAGTGTAACAAAGAGGGGACGGGAATCTTTTGAATCATTGACTACTAATCAAAACTTAAATCCATTCCTCCTCCAGTGGTCTTTCTTGCAAAATCGGAGATCCCAGCCCCCACGAGATGCAAGATGAAAACTTGAAATCCCTAAAACCCAAACCCGTATTGAAGGAGACGGTGAAGATGATCAGAGTGGCGAGCTGGGATAGCGAAGAGGTGTCTCCGGAGTCCGAACGCAAAACCCCAAAACTCTCCTCTTTAGCTCGGTTGAAGTCGAGGGTGATTTAGTCATTTCGGAATATATTCTCGAGGATAAACAAGTGAAGAAAATTTTAAAGTTCCTGCGGTCCGCCAACGCAAACAGAGAAGTCGATTTGAAACAGCTTATGCCTTTTTCGTTTGTCTAGCTTTCCACGGTTTCAAAATGTTGCTTTTGTTTTGTACCAAACGTCAACTCCGTGGAAATAACGGCCCGAAACTGCAATAAGTTGGTTTATTGCGGTTAAACCGTAATGCCAAACACACCCTAAATGATTTAGGATTTCTTAATCTCTCACGTGTGTGTGGTTTTGTAAGGATTTTTAATCCCACATAAAATAGGAGTGGGGAAGTAGGAAGGACTCTTTGAGAAGATTTGCTTATAGAGTGGTGAATGTGGACATACTCACACACATGCATGCACTCAGTGTGCCCACATCGCGCGTGCCGCGTGCCTTGTTTGGGCCCTAGGTCCTCTCTCCTATCTATTCCTATCTTTATTTTTTATTTTTTTAAATTTATTTTTGGACTGTTTAGAAAGCAAAGGCGAACCACCCATTACTGCCACGTCTATTTTTTGATATTATAGGAGCTCGGTTATGCCAGAAGGATATCTCAAACAAACAACATATATGTCCGAACAATCATCTTTCTCTTCATTTAAACCACTTCTCCCTTATATTAAATCGATACGTCAATATTTTCTCTGCTATATTTATTCTTCTTTACTATTTTATTTGGATTCAACCATACTTCTTCTCAACTTTATTCTATCTTCTCTTTCTTCTTTCATCTCTATTTTTTAATTTATTTCTAAATTTATTTTCCTAGAAATCTTATAACAATCTAAAGACAGATTTTTGGATTGTTTAATTACGGTTTCTTTGAAAATGAATTATAAAGAGAAGCCCAAAAAAATTGATGGGAATGATTTTAAAAGTTTGTAGCACGTTGTTCTATCTAACAACATTGAATTTGGCCCATCTCTTTAAAAAAAAAACCTCATGTTCTCAATGTTGAGAATGAAGACAATAGACAATTGTTGATGCAATTGAATCCTGAAAACATTTAGACTTCTTATGTAGAAATTAATTATATGATAAATAGATTGGAAAATGTATAGTACAATGTGTACGCTCCAGTTGAAACCGTTGGACTACTTTGGGATTCACTAGATATGAATTACAAAATAGAAGATTCCAGGACAAAGAAATTTGTCATTGGCAAATTTCTTGAATTTAAAATAGAAGATTCTAAAATAGTCATGCATCAACTCCAACATCTTTAAAATATCATACATGAAATTCATGCTGAAGGTATGGTAATTAGTGAATCTTTTGAAGTAACTTCTATAATAGAAAAATTACCACCTTGTTTGAAATATTTCAAAATTTATCTTAAGCACAAGAGAAAAGAGATAAAAATGGAGGATTTGATTGTGCAGTTAAAGATGGAAGAAGACAACTGAATGACTGAATGAATCTATAGAATCCAAGGTAAATGTGGTAGAAGAGAACACATCTAAACTCAAACTCAACTCTTACAAAACCAAATAAGGGAAGAATTCTCATGGTCCCAAGGGAAAAAATTTTTAAAATTAATAAGCAAATGCTTAGTATGTTGGAAACTTAGACATAGGGTAAATGCTTCCAAAATTAATAAGCAAAGCAAATGCTTGTCCAAAGCATAAGAGATACTATTCTTCCAAAATTAATAAGCCCGGTGTAGCTAATGTAACTGAAATTGACAACTTTGCAGGAGTTGTCTTAGAAGCAAATTTGGTAAGCAACATTAAAAATTAGTGGGTGGATATTGGAGCTACCAGACACATCTGCTTTGACATAAGTATATTATCTTATTACAAGAAGGTTAAAGAAATGTCATATATTACAGTTTACTTCAGAAAAAGGTTATACGTTCCATAGATTCAAAAAAAAAAAAAACTAGTGTATGGGTCATTATTGAGTAATAAGGGCTTTAAATTAATGTTTGAGTAAAAAATTGTCTCAACAAAGAGTAGTATATTTGTAGGGGAGAAGGAACCCATAGATTTTAAGGGCATTGGATTCCTATTAATATTAACGTTACTCAAGCTAACATTATCAATTTTGCTTCATCCATACTTTTTCGCTTGTGTGCATCCCTCTCAGCTGGAATGCTCCCCTATCGATGCATTTTTACATCCTATACTTGAGTAACAGATTATTCAACTTAATAAATCTATCGACATTAATAATAAAGATAATTTTTCTATGTATAATGTTGAATTATTTAATGTATGGCAAGGTAGATTAGGACATGTAAATTATGATTCTTTACAAAAGATGATAATTTAAGACTTTTACCTAAGTTTAATATAGATAAAAATTATGTGTAAAATATGCATCAAATCTAAGTATTATAAAAAAAATCATTTTCATTCTATTGAAACAATATCTGCACTTCTTAAATGATATATAGGGATTTAAATTTTACAGAAACTAAAGATGATAAAATTACTTTATAACATTTATTGATGATTATACAAAATATTAATTACTTGTTAAAAAGTAAGGATGAGGCACTAAAAATATTTAAAAATTATAAGAATGAGGTTTAAAACCAACTTAGTAAGGAATTAAACCACTTAAAACAATAGAAATAAAGAATATAAATGTCACATGATTTAATACAAAATAATAATTGAGAAAACTTAGAAAATAATCTAAACCCAAAAAGATATAAATAAATTAAAGTAAAAAATTCATTTGGTCTTGACTTTTTAACATTCTTAATAGAAAATGAACCTCAAAATTTTAGAGACGTTATCTTTTCACCCAAAACTCATTATTAAAAAAAAAAGTTGTTAATATTGAAAGTAAAAGAGCGTTCAAAAAATTTAATTAATTTTATTATAAACTTATAAAAACCCATCTTAATACTAATTGCAAATTGAAAAAAAAAACTTGGAAATAGTATATCTCAATTAAAATATTCTCGTGTGATTGGTACTATAATATATTTATGAATTGCACTCTCCTTGATATTATTTTTTGTTGGAAGACTTAGTAGATATATTAATAAACTAAGACTTAATTAGTAGAAAGCATTAGTCTAGGTTTTAAGATACTTTTAAACAATGTATATAATAAAAATTATATACATATAAAAAAAATTAAGATATATATATGGTTTATGTACACCACAGTTAAAGAACTACTCTTAAATGGAGCATTTTCCATTAACTTTGTAAAGTTGAAGATCAACCTAGCGAATCCTTTTATTAAATAATTATTAAAATAATTAGTTTTCTATACATGAAAGGAAATTTGTATAAAATTTATTTGAGAATTTAGATATTTTCCAAAATTACTATGACTTTTTCTCTTATTTTGGCCTTATTTTAAGTGGACCGTGTAAATATTTTTAAGTCGATCATGTAATCTTAATTTTAATGAGATAATAATCATATATTTAATATTACATAATTAAAAGTGAATGAAAAGTTCAATTCAAAAACTTCTACTCGTAATGTTTTAACCTCTACATAGAATATGAGTGAGGAAGTAAGCATATATATGGGGACTCTTTGAGAATCTTTACTTATAGATTGGTAAGTATGGACATACACATGCACGTAGGGGTACACAGCACAGTCACAACTGCACACCTAAGTTATGTGTCGGTCCTAGGCTCCTTTGTCTTGTTTACCCCTATCGTTATTTTTTATTTTTAAAAATTTATTAATTAATTTGACCGTTGAAAAGCAAGGGAAACACCCTTTATTGGCAACGTCTATTTTTTGACATTGTAGGAGACTAGTTTTGACAAAAAGAGGTCTTAGATAGACATCGTGTTTGTTTGAACAATAATCGTTCTTTTTATTTAAACCACTTCTCACTCACATTAAACCGATTAAGTCATTTTATCTTATTCCTCCTCTCATCCCTATTTTTGGGTTTAGTATTGAATTTATTCTCCTAGAAACATATTACACCCAACAATGAGTACTAGTATCACCCACTATACAGCTCAAGCTCTTGCTTAATTGAGGTTGGCAACATCTGATAGTGTTTTGGTTGTCTTCAATAGTGCTGAGATTGATATGGATCAGGTTCACAAAGGTCTTAAAGATCAGCGAATCTGGAAACCGGAGGTGAGCGGGTCCGTTTCCATTAAATCTTCCTTTGAACTTATTAGAAAAAGAGCCCAAAAATAACCTAGTCTAAAGTGTTTGGTCTAAACACATTCATCCATGCATGCTTCCTCAGCGTGAGAGATAATGTGGGAGGCGATTTTTATGAATGAGAAGCTTACAAAATAGGTGTTGTGATGACTTCTAGGTGCTGCATGTGCAATACTACATAATCCAGTTCCCATTTATTCTTGGAATGCATGTTTGGTTGTAAGATTTGGGCATTTATTGCTGAGTTGTTTAGTGTCGAGGGGCACATTACTAACCGGGACAACACGTTCAATATATGTTGAGGTAAGTCCACTGTCATAAAAAATCTTTGGGACGTTGTTGTGTATGTCCAACATGGTGGCCATTTGGCAATTTCGTAATCAAGCCATTTTTTATGATATATAGGAAACCTGATTTTGGTTAGGTGAAGAAGAGGATTATTGAAGATGTAAGAGAAGCAGTTGATTTCTCCATAGGAAATCTGTATATTAATGTGCAAATCTTGGCTTTCTTCAACAAGTTTGGGATGAGACCCAAAATCGGCAAATCCCCCCAAATTAGGGAGTGTAGATGGATTTCTCCATATAGGAGGTTATCAAAATCAGCTATGACGGCGCCTCTAGAGGCAACCTAGGGCTTAGTGGTATAGGTGCTGTTTTTTGTAATGACAAGGGAGTTATTCAAGGGGTGTTGGTGGGGGTATGGGTGTGGAGACCATCTATATGTCTGTAGTAGAGAACCCTCATAGTTTGTACTTTAGATTTGTCACTCCACGATGAGGTTGTGGCGAGCCGTGCACATGATTTATGAAGGCGGGGGTGCCTACGTTGTTGGGATGTCTACTTTCATTGTGATGCAGTTCCTCACCTATGTTTTTCGTATATTTGTTTCTTCTGTCTCTTTTATAAAATTCTATCTTAGCGAAAAAGGGTGTTTTGGTAATTTAAACAAATACCGCTAGTGTTGTAATTATCAAAACACCCTTAGATATTACAACTTGCCAATCAATGGGAAATGGAAGCTGCAAATCATGAGCGTTTGATGCTTGCACCCCTTGAATCTTAAATGTACTAGGGGATGGCACGTGCGTTTCACATGAGTGTTTCTAGGGGCATCTTTGGAAGAAGTCCCACACAATTAGAGACCACTGATTGTATGGATGTTTGGCCCATCCCTAGGTGGACCTACATGCAAAAAAACAGCTTGATTAATCATTTCTAAGCATTGGATTGGAGTTGACTTCATGGGTTGATTTTTAAATGTGGACTTTGAGTATTACTATTAGTATGCAACTCGAGGAATGTTTTTGGTCAATAACAAAATGATTCCATCATGCACGTACGGTCAGTGGTCTCTAAGAGTTCTATGCCGCGTGGAATAGAACTCTTAGAGACAACTGACCGTATGGATGTTTGGCTCATCCGTAGGTGGACGTACAAACTAAAATTCATCCTGATTAGTAATTTCTATATATCATTTTGGATTAGTCTTCTTTCATGGTTTATTTCTAACCGTAGATTTTGAGGGTTATAACCCAAAGGTTAGAAATCACTAATTAGACTGATTTTGTTTCATAAGTCTACCTAGAGATGTGCCAAACATCCATATGGTCAGTGGCCTCTAATGGTGTGCCATGTGGCTCACACTGTGGTCCGTTGACGTCATCAAATGTTTTCTACCTGAAGGAGTTCACGTGATTTCAATGCGTTTTTTTTTTTTTTTTTGTAGTTACCATCGTGGGAGGGCCCCACGGATGAAGTCAGGTGAAACCTAAACCCGGTCAAGCCGGTAAAGGGGATTTCTACTCCTGGCACACTGCTCAAAGGAGGAAATCTACCTGTGTGGGTTTGACCCCACGACCTCCCAAAAGAGGTAGATACACACCAACCATTTGAGCTGCCATGTTGGGTGTTTCAATATAAATGCGTTTCATGCGGTCGTATTGAGTTGAAAAGTAAAAGTTGTGTGATGACCAAAAAGTCCAAAAAAAGTAAAACACATGGTCATGAGAAAATGGAAACTAGAATCTAATTGAACTAATTCCATTGGCAGGAATCGATGACTACATGGAACATCTTCTGGTGCATGGTAGCCATGGTTAGGAATCCATGAACACAGGTGTTGCAGGTTCTATTTCTATAAAATTGTCTAAAAATTTCAATTCTTTTAGTATTTTTTTGATAAACGATCATTAGAGCATTTTAATTAAGACATTAATTAGCTTTTAATCTTTTGTGTGAAAGAAAACAGAAAGATGATGGTATCGTTTTGTTAAACGGGTGTCAATTTTACCTGTTTAACCAGAACCGAATTGGAACTGGAACCGAAAACACTGGTTCCGGTTCCACATTTTTGGAACTGATTAAAAAGTAACAAGAACCGGAACCGAACTAACAATAACGGTTCTGGTTATGGGTAGCCTAATATGGAACCAAAACCGATAAGAACCGGAACCGAACCGGTACCAATAAATAAATATAGTGTAATATTCTCATATTCTCAACATTTGGCCCAATATACCCGGAATCGGAACCAGAACCAACATAAATACATAATTGGTTCCGGTTCCGGATCCATCCCTTTGAGAACCGGAACCGTTAAGGAACCGAACCGATAAAAACCAGAACCGATTGTTCCAATTTTGGTCACCTTAGGAACCGAACCGGAACCGACCCGTTGACACCCCTAATCTAGCCTTACCAGATGACATCATATCTCCAGAAAGCGAGAGGTTTCGAGTTCAACTCTCCTTGGGGCCACCCCGTGGAAGAGTAACAATAAGTGACTTAGTCCTCGTCAAACTCTCCCAGAACATTTGACACATGTGGAGGGGGCGATTAGCGTGTCCCGGGGGACTAGTCAGGTGCTCTAAGAGGCCCAGATACCATTGTTTCAAAAATAAATAAATAATATTAATGTTACGGTTATGAACATTATGAACAGCCGTTAAAACAATGTCGGTTTCAACAAAACCGTTAAAAAAGCAGATGTGTCATTATGAACGGCCGGTATAGCGTTAGATACCAAATAATGTAACGGGGTTTTAGCGCGATGGATATAACGGTGATTGTAACGGAGTTTGACCCTAGCAATTTGATTCTTTTTGACCAGCTTAAATAATAGAAGAATAAGCATGCATGTGTACCACTAGCTGGACTATTCTACAATTTCTTTCTGCTCTCTTTTCATGCAAAGGCGCAGAAATTTTTGTTATTTTATCGTTATTGAGATTATTTAAAAAAGTAATAAAGTCAATAATTTAACTACTTGATGTGATCCGGACATAACGGTAACTGACCATTTAAATCCTTTCGAGAACTTTGCTGACTGCTGCCTGTCAGCAAAGTTAATTACCGTCCACAATATGAGCCACGTGGTATATTCTTAGACATTTTTGACCTTGGCCCAACCCTAGATGGACATACAGACCAAAAATTAGCCTGATTAGTGATTTCTCAGCGTTGGATTGGAGTCATTTTCATGGATTTATTTTTAACCGGGAGAATTTTAGCATTAATGACCATTATTTGTTGTACAAAGATCCAAATCACTAATCAGGATGACTTTTGGTTTGTAGGTCCACCTAGGGATTGGCCAGACATTCATAGGGTCAGCGTCCTCTAATAATGTGTCATATGTCTCATACTCCTTACTTCTACGCCAATATTGTTGTCCACCTCAGGTGGACGTTCTCTCAAATAACAAAACTGTTGGATGGTTCTCGAGATTTGTTACGTGTGAATCAAGGAGTTCCAAAATATCCAACGGTCTGGACTCTGGACCTTGGGGACGGATGATGTCCTTTTCAGGATGACAGCATCATTTTCCTTTTTTTTTTTTTAATAAGATAGGATTCTCTCCGCTAAAAAGATCCCACGACCAATCGAGCTTTATGAAATCCGCAGGGTGTGTAGGTTAACACATCAACAATGAAACAATTCAAAGGGATCCCGTAAGTACGCACCAGGCGCAACTTAGAAACCAAATCTGAAGTTCGTGGCGATACGTATAAATAGGGGGCATGCAATTCCGTCTAGAGAGAGAAAGAGAGGCTCTTCTTCTGCTGTGCTGTAAGAGACGGAGGTTACAGCCGGTAACCGACAACTGTCCAGACTTCAGACTCTCCCCCTTCAGAGCGATTAATTAGGGTTAGGGTTTCGTCTTTCTCTTCCCTGCTCTTCGATTCCTGATAGAGCATCCAAAGAACAGAATTCAATTTCAGGTACAAACCTAATAACCCTTCTTTTTTTCATAAGCAACCCTTCTCCTTTTTTGATTTTTTTTTTCTTTCCTTTCCTAAGGTTTCAATCCCTCTCTCTCTGTAATCTCACCTTTATTTGTCAAGTTTTCTCTGTTTCTTGGATTGTCTTTGGAACATTGGATGAGTGTCTGTAATAATTTGAGGCTAGGTTAGATTTTGATTTCTGCTGAAATTTTTATTTGATATATTTTCGGTGTAGATTGAGATTTATTAGCCCTTCCAAGTTTTCGATTGAGTTTTTATGGCTAATCAAGATCTTGCAGCTTGTACCATGGATTTGGTCGGAACGGAATCCGTCGAAGAGAGTTCCGGTCTTCCGGAGCCTCCTGACCCTGACATTCTTGAAATTGATCCCACTTGTCGATATATCCGGGTAAAGGTTTTGAATTTTTTGTTGTTTTTCTTTTAATAAATTTTGTTCTTTGCTTTGTATTTTCTTAATTGATTGTGTCCTTGAACTTCGAGCAGTATAAAGATGTATTGGGGAAGGGGGCCTTCAAGACAGTGTAACCCTTCTTTTCTTTAAATTCTCTGTTTTGTAAAAGAAAAACTTAGGTTTTTTAATGGATTTTCATGGTTGTCTTACTTTTGTTGTAATTTTAGTTACAAGGCATTTGATGAAGTTGATGGAATTGAAGTAGCTTGGAACCAAGTTAGGATTGACAAGGTTTTACAGTCGCCACAAGACTTAGAAAGGCTATACTCTGAAGTGCATCTCTTGAAATCTTTGACGCATAACAACATAATCAAGTTCTACAACTCATGGATTGATGATCAGAACAAGACCGTTAACATCATAACCGAGTTGTTCAGCTCAGGCAGCTTGAGACAGTAAGTTTTATTTTCCTCCAGCTGTGTATATTATAATCCATTTTTGTTTATACAATGAGATTAGTACTGTGATTAGTGAATGTTATCCTTGATATAGGTATCGTATGAAACACAAGAAAGTAGACATGAAGGCCGTGAAAGGATGGGCAAGGCAGATTTTGATAGGTTTAAACTATCTTCACACTCACAACCCACCAATTATACATAGGGACCTTAAGTGCGATAACATCTTTATCAATGGTAACAACGGTGAAGTTAAGATTGGGGATCTGGGGTTGGCAACGGTCATGCAGCAGGCTAACGCACAAAGCGTAATTGGTATACTTTCGTTTCTCCTTTTTGTGAAGCAATGATAAACTATACATGATACACTTGGTCTTTGTACTAGGCCAAGATACTTGTACAAGTAGGCTATGTGGACCCAGCTGTGTCTTGCATCTTTTAATGGCTATGGGAGTGCCCGTTTAGAGTATGCTTCCTTTATTATTATGTGCCTGGGATCCTAGTTTGTGTAGTTAGTCATATTAATCTGTTGAATCATCTTTGTAGGCACTCCTGAGTTTATGGCACCTGAACTCTATGATGAGGATTACAATGAGTTGGTCGATATTTACTCGTTTGGGATGTGCATGTTAGAGATGGTGACCTTCGAATACCCTTACAGCGAATGTAAGAACTCAGCTCAGATATATAAGAAGGTTTCATCTGTAAGTCTTTCAATAGGAAATGTCTATGTTTTTCCATTAGTTTATGTTGTAATGTTGTTATACCAAGGTCAATCAGTCACCTGTTTTTTTGTGAATGCTTTTACAGGGAATAAAGCCTGCTGCCCTCTCTAAGGTAAAAGATTTTGAAGTGAAGCTTTTTATAGAGAAGTGCCTATTCCCAGCAGCTCAAAGATTACCAGCAAAGGAGTTATTGAACGACCCTTTTCTCGAAGTGGATGGATTTGCATTGTATCGTCCCTTGCAGCTCCCTGATATTGTTACACCCGAAACTGGAGCCTTTGGAGACCGTTGTGTGCTCTCAGAAGCACCCACTAGTACATGGGAGATGCCATTCTCCATGGATGTTGATGTTGATCATGATCGTGTGCTGCCCGTCATCACTTTTGTCGAGAATTCTGACACTGCTGGGCCCCATTTTCTGTGCTTGGAGGTTCAAAGGGCAAAAAGAGGCAATGACTTCAGGTTAAAAGGTGAGAGGAATGATGAGAACTCTGTATCGTTTATACTCCGAATTGCAGATCAAAATGGTAAGCAACATTTTATTGCTCATGTTCATTCTCATTCCTCTGAAACCAGAGTTATGTGTAGAGACCTAAATTTTCTCCTTTCCTTGCATGCAGGTCGTGTAAGGAATATACATTTCCTATTTTACCTTGACAGTGATACGGCCCTTTCGATCGCTAGTGAAATGGCTGAGCAACTGAAACTAGCTGATCAGAATGTTATGTTCATAGCTGAGTTGATTGATTTGTTGTTGATGAACTTGATACCAAATTGGAAACCTTGTGTTCTCATTGATCAGCTGATAGCTCTGAATGATAATCAAATCCCTGAAGGCCAAAACAAGGACTCTCAATTTTTTAAACATGAAGAAAGCTCGGTTGGATCTTTTCATAATGTATTTGAAACTATCAATCTTTCAAGCCCTCCAACTTGCCTCGATACATGTTCTGTCGAAGGATCCCTTCAGCCAATGCATGAAGCTCTCGACTATGTGAAACTCCATGAGATTATGCCTCATGCAAATTTTGGGTCTCAAAATGTAGCTATTGCAGGAGATCAAGGTTCTGAGATGTCATGCATGTGTGCTGACTCGGAATACATGGAGTATAACGGATTTGGGATCAAAGGAGAAGTTAGAGAAATCCTGTCTGGAGTTGAAGTGGGTCAATGCCTTGATGACAAAGATATGGGTATCAACAGGGGCAGCAGTGATGTGCCAACCTTTTCGAGTTATCCAAGCAATGTTTCTTCTCTGGAATTGGCTGATCAGGATGACGAAGAGTTAAGGTTGGAGTTGGAGGTGATCGAATTGCAGTATCAGGAAGCAATTAAGGACATATGTAAGAAAAGGCATGAAGCTATCATGACAGCAAAAACAAGATTGTCGCGAAAGAAGATAGCGTTGATTCCCTAGTCTGTTACTTCGGTTTATTTCTTTCCTTCTCTTCCTTGCAAGTGTAGAAAATGTTCATGGAAGAGAACATTACTTGTAGTAAATTCACATTTTTACTCGTGTCCATAAATCAACCTTGAAGCAACTCCTGGTCTCTACTTTCTTCTGCTGAAATTAAGCCGAAAAGTAGGATCGGTTGCTAATTCTTTGTAAAATACATTGACATGGAAACCTTGAATGTCAAATCCTGATTCTTCCTATGCTACAAATCATTAATGAGATGATATAGTGAAATCGTGTTTAGTGAAAGTCCTTTCTTCTTCTTCTTACTCTAGTGGACAGTGAAGTCATTGATAAACAGAGGCCAAACCAGTTCCAGCTGACCAATTCTCCCTGAAAAAGGTCTGCATGTTTCTTGTAATTCTTGATGTCAAACGTTAACTAAAGATACTCATGGGGGTTTCAATGGCTCTGTTTTCTCATTTGACCCATGACCCATCCTTAGTTCCTTCAAGTTTTCCTTGGATGGGTTGATGCGAATTGGGGTAGGCATCAAGATGGTCAACAATCCCATAATGCCTCCAATCACTACATGCATCATGGTTCATGGAAGCTCAAGAAGCAGTTGAACAAACCAAGAACTCGAAGAGAAGGATATCAACTGCTTCCAAAGAGCACAGTAGCTTTGAGCTGCAGTACTTGGACCCCGCGACAGGCCCTTGTCAGTAAATTCTCAAATTATTTGTGAACCGCGCAAATTATTTTAAAAACGAACCGAATAAAGTCCCTTAAGGGTGTTTTCGTACTTCTACATAGAGATACGGAAACCCTAGTTTCGTCTTGGGGTCATATATATAACCATATATAACCCCTTTTGATCAGAGAATATTATCCATTGTATTGTGTATTTCATTTCTTGTCTCAGAGCATAGTGGAATCGGTGTGGATCCGTGGACGTACCTCAATCTAGAGGGAACCACGTAAATCTGTGTTGTTGGTGATTGCATCTTTGTTCTTTAGATTGTTTATTGTTCTTTCTTCCCAACACCTCGTTGTATGAAGAAAACCTCATCTTCACTGGTGAAGTGTTCTTAAAGTGTCTTCTCTAATAAAGAGTTCTTGAAGTGTCTTCTCTTGCAGAATATCGTATGAGAAATTTTTTTTTTTGATAAGGTCAAATAATCTATATAATAAAACAGGACGGTTTTCTCCCCTGCTTATCCGGCTTCATAAAGGATGGCCGATATCTTATCACACCAAATGGACAGTGGATCTCAGCCACTCACACCCAATTTTGACAAACGCTTTATCGATGAGTGCCGTGGGCATGGGTCACCTACTATTTACCTACATATGAGGAATGGAATGGGTTGGATTTACATATCGCCCAAGGGTCAGGGTCAGGGTCAGGAGCCCCACTTTTTATGCCTCGAGAGGGTTGTTACCGTTAGAACGGATTGAAACAGCCAGGGGCAAAAATAGAAAAAAATGGATTTTAATGATTTTAACGAAAAAAAGTGGTGATGAAATTAAAATTTTAAAATTTGAAAATTTAAAATTTAAAAAAAAATACAATTTAACGAAAATTTAATAGTTTTCTTATACCCCTCTTATCTTATATGGCTTCAATAATGAGTGGCTGAGATTCACTATGCTATATATCGATGGCTGAGATTAACTCCCACCCGATTTTGACAAACACTTTGTCGGAAAGTGCCGCCATTTACTATTCTATATAACAAAACACATTGGTTGTCTCCCTACTTATACCTCCTCTTATAAGCATCAACAAAGAAGGGCCGAGATCTAATCCTCCCCAAAATGGACGGTGGATCTCTGCCACTCATCTGATTTTGGCAAATTCTTTATCGAGGAGTGAAAATGGCACGGGGCACCCACTAGTCTATATAACAAAACAGGACGGTTGTCTCCTCCTCTTATCCGGCTTCATAAAGGATGGCCGAGATCTTATCACACCAAATAGACGGTGGATCTCAGCCACTCACACCCAATTTTGACAAATGCTTTGTCGATGAGTGCCATGGGCACGGGTCACCTACTATTTACCTACATATAAGGAATGAAATGGGTTGGATTTACATATAGCCCAAGGGTCAGGCTTAGGAGCCCCCCTTTTTATTCCTCGAGGGGGGTGTTACCGTTAAAACGGATTGAAACGGTCAGGGGCAAAAATGAATTTTAATGATTTTAACGGAAAAAAGTGGTGCTGAAATTTAAAATTTAAAATTTGAAATTTAAAAAAAAAAAAGAATAAAAGAACTTAACAAAAATTTAATGGTTTTCTTATACCCCTTTTATTTTATATGGCTTCAATAATGAGTGCTGAGATCCACTATGCTTCATATCGATGGCTGAGATTAACTCCCACCCGATTTTGACAAACACTTTGTCGGAAAGTGCCGCGGGCATGGGCCACCCCTGCATATATCAAGACAACTCAGTTGTATTCTCTTATCTTATCCATCCGTCTAATGTGGATGGTTAGATAAAGAGTGGTTGAGATCAAATCCATCGATCTAATGAGGACGGTTAGATTTCAGCCACTCAATCCACCTCATTTGACCTCAATTTATTCAAAATTTAAATTTCAACACCGTTGTTTTTTGTTATTTATGTTATTTTTCCATTTCTCCCTTTGCGCATTACAATATGTTATAACAGCTGTTATAATGGAAAAAAAAACGGTAATGCCCCAGTCCGTTATACCGTTTGAGTGCCGAAGGCACCCATTTTTGCAAACGCTTTTGTCGAAGAGTGCCATGGGCATGGGCCATTTACTATTCTATATAACAAAACACATTAGTTGTCTCCCTACTTATACATCCTCTTATAAGCATCAACAAAGAAGGGCCGAGATCTAATCCTCCCCCAAATGGACGGTGGATCTCTGCCACTCAACTGATTTTGGCAAATTCTTTGTCGAGGAGTGCCAATGGCACGGGGCACCCACTAGTCTATATAACAAAATAGGACATTGTCTCCCCCTCTTCTCCGGCTTCATAAAGGATGGCCGAGATCTTATCACACCAAATGGACGGTGGATCTCAGCCACTCACACCCAATTTTGACAAACGCTTTGTCGATGAGTGTCATGGGCACGGGTCACCTACTATTTACCTACATATAAGGAATGAAATGGGTTGGATTTACATATAGCCCTAGGGTCAGGCTCAGGAGCCCCACGTTTTATGCCTGGAGAGGGGTGTTACCGTTAAAACGGATTGAAACGGCCAAGGGCAAAAATGGATGATTTTAACGGAAAAAAGTGGTGTTGAAATTCAAAATTTAAAATTTGAAAATTTAAATTTAAAAAAAAAAATAGAAGTTAACGGAAATTTAGTGGTTTTCTTATACCCCTCTTATCTTATATGGCTTCAATAATGAGTGGCTGAGATTAACTCCCACCCGATTTTGACAAACACTTTGTCGGAAAGTGCCACAGGCACGGGCCACCCACGCATATATCAAGACAACTCAGTTGTATTTTCTTATCTTATCCATCCATCTAATGCGGACAGTTAGATAAAGAGTAGTTGAGATGAAATCCATCGATCTAAAGTGGACGGTTAGATTTCAGCCACTCAATCCGCCTCATTTGACCTCAATTTATTCAAAATTTGAATTTCAACACCGTTATTTTTTGTTATTTCTGTTATTTTCCCATTTCTCCTTTATAACAGCCGTTATAATAGAAAAAACAGTAACGCCCCAGTCAGTTATACTGTTTGAGTGCCGAAGGCACCCAATTTTTGCAAACGCTTTTGTCGGAGAGTGCCGTGGGCACGGGCGATTTACTAGTTTATATAACAAAACAGGGAAGTTGTCTTATCTCTTATCTTATCTTATCCGGTTTCAACAAAGAAGGGCCAAGATCTTATCCCCTAACTAGATAGTGGCTAAGAGCCACTAATACACAATTTTGGCAAATACATTTTCAGAGGAAAAAATTTAGATGCAGAGGACTTTGGATGCAGTCGATGCAGAGGGGTCTCATGGCCCTACATGGCTCATTTCTTTGGGCCCACTAACCACATGGATGTGTACCCCACCCCTTGGAGGATATGCATCCTAAATATCAGCTTGGTTGATAATTTCTAGCCATTGGATTAAGTATCCAAAAATATGCAAAAACATGCTTGAAACCAACGGTTACAGTCAATCCTAAAAAAGTGCTAAAATCTATGGCTAGATAAAATCGACGAGACTAATGTTTCATATACAAATCCACCAAGGGGTGGGCTAAGCATCCATGCGGCTAGTGGGCCCCAAAAAATGAGCCATGTAGGGCCACGAGACCCCTCTGCATCGACTGCATCCAAAGTCCTCTGCATCTAAATTTTTTCCATTTTCAGAGAGTGCCGTGGGCACGGGCCACCCACTAGTATATATCAAGGTTCAAAGGAGGCCATTTTAACGGTTAAACGGACTGGGGGCATTACTATTTAAACCGTTTAAAATGATTGAAACGGTCAGGGGCAAAAATAGAAAAAAATGGGAAAAAACGGAATTAAACGGATTTTAACGGAAAAAAACGGAAAAAGTGGCGCTGAAATTCAAATTTTGAAATTTGAAAATTAAAAAAAAAAACGGAATTTAACGGATTTTAACGGAATTAAACGGTTTTAAGGGCCATTTTTTTTACAAAATTTTTCAAAATTAAACAGCTGTTTAAACGATTTTAACGGCTGTTAAAACAAAAAAACGGCCGTTTTTTTCAAAACCGATAAAATGTGTTTAAACGGTTTTATTTAACGGCCGTTTTTTTTCCAAACCGATAAAACGTGTTTAAACGGTTTTAATGGAAACGGGCTTGGGATGTTACCGTTTAAACGGCCGTTTTTAAAACCATGGTATATATGAATAGAGAAAAGAAACATGACCTAGTTACCCCTTTGGATGATAGACTCCCGTCTAAAGACCAAGTCGTCAAAGGCGAATCCTTTGTATGAGAACTTCTCTTTCATAGAACTAAAAGAAAGGAAACTCCCATCGAAAGACCAAGTCCTCAAAGGCGAATTCTTTGCACGAGAACTTCTCTTTCATAGAAATAAAAGAAAGGAAAACGCTCCCCACACAAACGAGCATACAATTGAGGCCATTGACCATTGGTACACTTGCCTTGTGGACCATAGATCTCTTGAATCCAAGTGTCAATGGTCTCAACCACACATATTTTTGTCCGGTTATCCCTGGGCTGCACCGACTCTAAAAGAAATTGATCAGACAAGTGTACATTCTTTATCAGCTCAAACTGTATGAGCTCCATTTAAGGAGATCTCTTAGGCCACAAATCAGCTTGATCGGACATTCTTATCCATCTGATAAATATAATTTTTCTTGGCCGCTTGATTAAAAAAGAGAAAAAAATGGTCATGAATCTTATGATTACCATCAATTAGGCTGACGTTTTATCCAAGGTGTAAAATGGGCAGTTATTATAACGAATAGTAACGCACAGGGCAAAAATGAAAATAACGGAAGTAACGGAAAATAACAGAAAAAATGGCTGAAATTCAAAATTTGAAATTTGAAACTCATATTTTCAAGGACGGAAAAAAAAAAGAAGGAAAAGAACGAATTTTTGCACAACTTATTCTAGGAATAACAGTCGTGTTATTTTCGTTATAACAGAAAATAATGGCCGTTATTTTTTGAGCGTTTTGACGGTATATAACATAACGGGGGGGGGGGGGGGTCCGAATCTATAATAACGGCCGTTTTTTAAACCATGGTTTTATTTTATCTTCTTAGATGGTCCCACTGAGAGTAAAACTTGTATCACAGCGTTCTGACACACAGTGCAAAACACAAGACATGTGGCACACTCTTAGTGGACGTTGGCCGTATGGATGTTTGGCCAGTCTCAGTATACCCATGGGCCAAAAATCAGCCTGATTAATGAATTACAACTTTGGATCTTTGCACCCAAATAACGCTCAATAATTCTCGAATTCTTACCGTTAAAATCAACCCATGAAAATAACTTCAATCGAATAGCTTAGAAATCACTAATCAGGCTGATTTTTGGTTTAGAGGTCCACTGAGAGACTGGCCAAACATCCATACGATCATCGTCCACTAAGAGTGTGACACGTGTCCTGTATTTGGCATTGTGACAATAGCATCTGTCAGAACGTTGTGATAGAAGTTCTACTCTCCCACTGATAGTACGATCCAGATTAATGGTATCTATTCTACTATATATCCGACGAAGATCCTTCTTGCGTGCCTTGTGCTAAACCCCAAATATGCCCAAACTACCCCACTTTTGTTTCTTTTCATTTTCTTTATTTTTTCACTTTGGAAGGGGTTCTTATGTCTTATTGGTGTCAAAGACACGTCAGCCCTGCAACTCTTCAATGCTCTCTTTTATTAGAAAAATAAAAAAAATCTTATTTTTAATATTACCCCCAAGTTCATTAAATTGACGAACATTGTTTCTTTCAGGTGTAGAAATTGTTTTAATTGATAAGGGTTATTTGGTCATTTAGTATTTTCACATTTCAACGCAGCTGTCACTTAAACTATTCATTGGAAAATATTAGATGATGGATCCATCATCGAAGTTGATGATTGACCCACACTGTAAGCTACATGGTACACTATCAGAGGATACTAACCGTATGGATGTCTGATACATCCCTAATGAACTTATGTAACAAAAATAAGTCTGATTAATAATTTCTAACATTTTGATCGTAATTTTTGAAATACACGGCAGAAAATAATCTATCAAAATGACTCTAATCCAATGACTATAAGTTACTAAGTAGGGTGAATTTTGATACGTAGATCTAATTATGGATGGTAAAAACATCTATAAGGTGAGTGATCTAAGAGTGTTCCACATATAATATGGATCATCAACTTGGATGTTTTAAAAATAAAAACAAAACCAAAAGCTACTCATACATACTTCGTTATTAAAATAGTAATGATCATATGGTTCAAGAGCCATGGATATTACCATGTTGTACAGTGGTGTCATTTTGTCACTAGCCAAATAATACTCAAAATCTACGGTTAAAAACAAACGATGAAAAAGACTCTAATCCAATGGACAAAAATAACTAATCAGGATGAATTTTCGTATGTAGATCCCCTTAGGGAAAGGGCAAAATGTCTATAAGGTCATTGATCTCTAAGGTGCTGCCATGTGTAAGGTGCACGTGAATCGCACGGTGGGGATCCCCTAGTATATATTAGATGACCAAAGTGTACCCTCCCATTTTAAACTTGGAAATTCAATTTCAAAGTTCAAACTCAGGGTGCTGCCAACAGCCAACCTAAGCTCCTCCCGCGAAGAAAAAGCTACACAGTATGTATCTCTGCTGCTAAAACTGCAGCTTTGCTTTGCTTTTCGCAACTTGTCTCCTGTAATTTATCTATATTTGTTCTTGATCTTATTGTAATTCTATCCATGAAGTCTGATAATTTAAGATTGATTTTGCTTTAACGATGCAATGCTTGGAACCTGTCTCTATATCCTGTTTATATAAATGGGTTAGGCTCCATTTTCTTCTCTGTGAGTCGATTAGGGTTAGGTAACGCTTTATATCCATATAGCTTGCATAAATAATGCAACTAGACACATGGGCATGGTGTTTCTATAAGGTTTTAGATTTGCACAAATAGTTTTGTGGGTTGCATTGTTGATTTGATTAGACCTCTTCTAGATTACTTTTCTACTTTAGAAGTTAGAATTGAATGGAGGAACAGAATTCGCATAGTCGACCCCAAATATTTGGGGTAAGGCTTATGATGATGATGAGTAGTGAACTTTTTATTGGAAAAAATTGTGATAAGATGGAACTGAGAGTTTGTTTGAAGTTTGGGTACTTGTCCTTTTTAAGGAGTTGAGGTGTGATTGAATTTGACTTAAACAATTACTTCCTCTGTTGCACAGACTAGGAGGCTTGATTTTCCTCAAATTATAGTATTATACCACTATATCTAGTTTAGTCAAGTGTAAGGGTGTCAATGGGTACAAGTCCCGTCCCGACTATCTGGGTTTTGCGACTACAATTTTTTTTTGATAGGTAAACATTTATTAGTCCATCTAGGAGTTGTATCCATCTTGGCAGCAAAATAAACATTCTTGTTTCTCTTCTTCAATATGGTCCTTTGATGATCCCCTGCTCTGCTGATAGGACTCTATCAACTTCAACTTCACAATCCAACCTGATAGAGTTATGTCTAATAGAAGTGTGCAATTTTGTAAGAATTGGATTGCTCCATCCTTGATAGCAGCAGGATATGACAGAATTATTGGAAGAAAGACCATTAAACACAAAGATTTACGTGGTTCCCCCACGATCGAGGTACGTCCACGGACTCACACCAATTCCACTATGCTGTGGCAAAAGAAACACTCACAATACAATCATACTTATCTCATGAAACTGAGGTATATATATATAACCCCAAGACGAAACTAGGGTTTCCGTAACTCTATGTAAAAGTACGAAAACTAGGGTTTCTAACTCAACCAGCGGTACGGTGTTGTGGCTTGATTTACAGTACTCTAGCACCATCAGGCTCCACAAAACATAACAAGAACATCTCCAATCCCATCTACGATACTATGAATTTCAGCGTTGCTATTCCTAAGAACAGCCTTCTGACATTGCCAGCATCTTTTGGTTTTCTAGTACGCATAAAAGCTACCAAGTACCAATGTTCGCTAAATTCTGTTATTTAATTGGTTTGCTTCCTGTAGTTTGCAGGAAAATGTTTGTAGGCAAATATTTGATAATCAAATGTTTGCAATGACAAACATTTGCTGAGAAAATATTCGTATGGCTGAGGAGGGGAGATCTGTTGTGCGAGTTTGCAGCCACTTTTTGGCTGCAAACATTAGACCACTTTTTGGCAAAAAATGATTGCGTCTAATGCAAATATTTGTTGGATGTTGCACCACCAAGCACACGCAAATGCCACAAACGTTTGCACGCAAACATTTGTAGTGCTACCAAGCAAGGCCTTAACCCAATTTTGGGAGACATAAGGGGTTGAATTGGTCATTTTGGTCTTGGAAAGCTTTGACGTATCTGAGATGCTCTACGTAACATGTAATTCTCAGAGTGATGATTATGAATTTTCTTTCTTGTAGGTGAACATCAAGGGAAAAGAGTGCAATCGGAAGAATGCCGAAGACGAATCGTGTCTAATATCCAGATGGGTGGGAGCTAATCCAACCTACTCTACATGAAATGAATGCATGGATGCGAGAAGGTTAGATATTCTTAATTTGATCTCCATGATCTCAACAGATTAGAGTTGATTGCACAAAAGCTAAAAGTATTTTCAATTTTGCATGTACAATATATTCTGTTATATTATTATATAACGGTCTTCCTATTCTGAAGTATGTTTTCAATTGGTAACCAGCTGAAACCAATCCACATGATGGGAAAAGGAAGTGTGAGGCATTGTGGCCAATTTTCGGAATTTCCCATCAAAGAAGTCGTTACATATTCGAACTTTTTCATGAAAGGAAGGAAATCTCCAAGGATCTGTATGAATTTTGCTTGGATCAAGGCTATGCGGATCGCAATTTAATTGCCAAGTGGAAAAAGGTCAGTGCCACTATCAATCATGCATGAAACAGAATTGCAGGACTTCATTACATGGTTTCTTGTTCAAGGGTATTTGCTTCATTTGCCTATACTCTTGTTGGATATTTAAGTATGCCCGGCTATTTTCTGGAGGATTTTGGGGGTTACGTGGTCAATTATTTAAAAACTAATATATTTTCTTTGTATGTGATTGTGATCATGCAGACTGGTTATGAACGTCTCTGCTGCTTACAGTGCATGCAGACCCGCAATCACAACTTTGGCACCACATGTGTATGCCGAGTTCCCCTCCACCTAAGAGAGGAAAAAGTCATCGAATGCGTTCACTGTGGCTGCCAAGGGTGTTCAAGTGGAGACTAGCCTTGTTATGTTGTACTTCTCATTTTCCACATTCCATCTTTTGAGTCCTCAGTTTTCAGATTTCAAGCCCTTATTACCGGACAGGTTACAAGCTTTTCAGAGTTGGAGAGAGAGACAGTAAGACTGGATTTTAACCTGTGCGTTGTGAAGGTTACTTTCCTTTCTTCTTCT
Source organism: Euptelea pleiosperma (assembly GCA_035048495.1). Taxonomy (NCBI): domain Eukaryota; kingdom Viridiplantae; phylum Streptophyta; class Magnoliopsida; order Ranunculales; family Eupteleaceae; genus Euptelea; species Euptelea pleiosperma. Next base: position 25,961,707 of record CM068542.1, on the reverse strand, counting down.
TTTTTTAAAATAAATAATTAGTAGTTAAACAATGTGACCCTTAACCTTTTGTGTAGACATCCAGTCTTTTTCTGCACTTTTATCCTGGAGCGTAGAATGAAGGTAGGGAAATGATCTACATACTCTTTGGTGTAGTTATTCACTCAAGGTTAAATTATGTTCAGTTGATAGAGTTTTAGTTAACATGTTTCTTGTATTCCTCTTCTAACAATACAAATGTTTTTATAGTTTAGTTCCATAGGAGTTTATTGATCCATGAATTGTCATCTAAACTTGGTAAAAAATGTGGCTTACAAACCTAAGTAGGAGAACAGTCATCCTTATATCATACGCTACTGCCTAGACCTCGAAAGCGTCTCTAGACGTCCACCATGAAATCTAGAAAGGTGCTTTGCATGGTATAGAGTGGCTACCCACTGCTTGAAACTATTTTTGCCATAGGTGCCCATTCGAGAGCCTATAACTAACTAGGCTGCTCACCACTAGCCTTCATTTGGTTCATATGCATCTAGGACGGGAGTCTACAACAACACTAATGGGGGCTAATGAACATAACAATTTCTGGGTCAAAGTCATGTGAAACTTGCTAAGAATAGGACACCCAGAACTCAGTTTTAAATGGCAAGTTCTCTAGGAAAAGGCTGTCGTTCTTGGCAACTTCAGGAATTGGCAAGTGATACTTGCATTTAAATAATAACTATGAGAACATGCCATCTTTTCTTTGATTTTTCTGTGATTGTATTTGAAGAATATGGTTGCATTAAGATATAATGGAATTAAGCTTTCAGTTAACACTATAAGCTCATTCTAGGAGAATACTATCCAAAAAGTAACAGGTTCTTCTCAGATGTTCTTTACAAGGTGGACTACTGAAATTTGTCAAATAGCAAGCTCGAAAACGGGTCAGACAGAGTTAATTTGTTACCAATTTTAAGCAACGATAGATTAGAATTACATGAAACCATCTTAGTTGTCAATTGTGATGCAACTACACCTATATAGAAGTTAACAGGATAGTAGATAACCTTGATTTTTGTTGAAGGGAGAAATCTATTATTTGACTCCTTGATTTGTTTTGGACATCACAGAAGAATGGTTTGAGCAGAGTTTATTTCCCAATCTTTTACATTCAAGACGATATTGTGGGAATTTACTCAGGATAGAGATTGTGAAACTTTTAGGGCCTATTTGGAAAACCAAAAAATGGTGTGACCAAGGACAGCCCAGGTCAAGACGCTCTGGCCTCTGTTTAGTAAACATGTAGGATACACTTTTTATTGGCCCCGCTTTTTCATATTTTGTCCTTCAAACAGGCCAGATCAAGATGACTTTTTGAAAAGAAGTTGCAGCATTGAACCTGTTCTTCCATCTTGAACTGGGTTAGGCCCTGAAAACCGGAGCTTTCCAAATAGGCCCCTTAAGGGCGTGTTTGATGCAGTGGTATGTGTCACTTGCCCCTTTACAAGGGGAAAACAAAAATGTGTTCAAGTATAAGCTGTCCTTTCATCCAAAAACCTTTTTTTCCTATTTAATAAAAACTCTTATGACAGATTATGCTCAGTAGGAGCATTGAGGATGCTGCTCTCTGTACCAACTCATAAATCTTAATCAATAATCAGTCAATCCAGAGACCATTTATTGAATCAACTGGAGGCAGCAAAGATGCATAGAATATAGACCTTCTAGACTGTTAACCTTATGTTGTTTACAGCCTTCCAAAATTTTAGCTATTGATCAGAAGGTCAAAACAACTCTGCTTAGTGGCTGTTCAGAATGATTTTTAGGACTACACTGCATTCAAAAGTTCGCCGTGAACTAAGCTGTCTTGAGTCTCTTGATCAGTGATTAGGTAGGCCACACATGTATGGAATGGGTGCAGAGAGCATCTAATTCTAATTTTCGCAATCCCAACCACTCTGAGTCGAGCTTGAGCTTAGGAATGAACAATTGGGTTGGGGTTCTGTTGACCCCTAAACCAACCCGACCCGTCCGAGTTGCACCCATACAAACTAATTGCAAGGACTGTCATGCAAACATCCTCTAATGTTTTCTCTCATCAAAGGGCAACTATATTTAGAAGTCCAAATTAGGCTTGATATCCCTGATAGCGGGAATTCGTAGGTGAAACACAGTGCACACAAACATTATTAATGTCACTTACCACATAATAAACAGCTACAAACAATAACATACTGTTTAAGTACCTTGTAAGCTCACTCATGTCTTCCTCATCAATAATGCCATATTGATGAATTCCTCCATAGCCTTCACAGAAGAACCCTTGTAACCTTCATCATCTCTGACAGCTTCCTTTATCATCTCCTTAACTTCACAAGCTTTCCTTCTCATCTCCTTTCCTTTCTTTGTATCATCCATCACCAACTCAATCACACTTGTTATGTGTTCATGTCTGATCTTGCAGTCAATCCCTCTAGCAACCTCAATGCACACACCTACCTCCTCTAACAGGCTTGTGTTATAAAATTGGTCCGAGGCCAATGGTCACCCAATCATCGGCACACCATGGCTCAAGCTTTCTAACACCGAATTCCAACCACAGTGGCTAAGAAATGCACATGTAGACTTGTGTGACAGAATTTCCAATTGGGGTGCCCATTTTCGCACTAATAGTCCTCGCTTCTGTTCTTTCATTCGATCTTCGAATCCCTTCGGCAACCATTCTTCTCTAAACTCCTCATTTATGTCGAACCCGACCGGTGGCCTAACGACCCAAATAAAATTCTTGCTACTCGCCTCTAAACCCATTGCCAGTTCCATCATTTGTGAAGCAGTGATGGTGTTTTGAGAGCCGAACGATACGTATAAAACCGAGTCCAGCGAATGGGTATTGAGCCATTCAACACAGGAATCGGTTTTGATACCACCTTCTTTCCCTACACGTCCTTGGTTTGTAAAGGAAGTATGGGTAGGCCCAATTGGCCAAACAGGATGACTTGTTTTCCTAGTGAAATATTGCAATCCAATCCGGTCCAACCCTTCAATGGTGTTCACCAGAAGCCCATCTGAGTTTAAGCAGAAAGAGAGCTGTCTTTGGAGAAACTGTGACAAAGCATCGGAACCGTCGGCCTTCGCGAGCATGGTTGAGAGCTGCGACCGATGAATTTGAGACGATTCAGGAAAGTCTGGAAGTGAGAAGTCATCTGAATCTGTTTTGGAATGTGGAAGGTTCAACCATAAGGAGAAAAAAACAGCCTCACCATAAGCACCACCTGTAATGAAGGAAGCATGAAATACACCGAGCTCGTTAGCGACATCGACCGTCCATCCAAAGAAGTGATCAGATATGATGCAGAGAGGACGATGACCATCTTGTTGATCGATCATGTCGTTGAGGAGGCGTATGAAAGATGGTTTGAGTGATTCTGAAGATATCATGAGATGGTTTATGAGGGGGAAAGGTAACATGTCTGTGCTCTCTGAATTGAGAGGGAGACCATGGTCGGTACTGCAGAAGGGGAGCTCAGCTAAGCGTATGGTGGTATCTGAAGGGATTGATGATCGAAGTTTTTGGATATTGAGAGGGGTATTGACGATGGTGACAGTGTAGCCTGTTCTCTGCTCTATCTGGATTGCTAAGGCTGAGAAAGGTATGATATGGCCTTGTGCCATGAATGGAAACATCACCACATTTTCTTCTCTTTCAGCCATTAATTCTGAGAGAGAGAGAGTTCTGTGAGAGAGAGAGAGAGGTTTCTGTGATCTAGAGTCTTTGACTTTGAGCTTCTGCGTAGGTAGTTAAGAGATGTTTTTTAGGGTCGTGATGTAACAAGGTATACCTGAGATCGGAAGCGCATTTTTGTTACCAACCGCAGCAATCTGGGCCCGCTGACAGCGTGGATGTTTAGCCCACCACTTAGAAAACATTAGCTGGCCCCAGGGGACTTCAAACTTTGAAGTCTCCCCACCCAAAATGTCTGACAAGTACCCCAATCCCTTAACTCAACCCTGGTTAAGCCCTTGGTTAGTGGTCAAAAAGGGGTACTTGTCAGACATTTTGGGAGGGGGACATCAAAGTTTGAAGTCCCTGGGGGCCAGCGAAAATTTTCTCCCACTTAGTAGCAGGGCTGTCTCCATGCAAGTTGAGGCCTACGGCGAAAACTTCATATGAGGCCTTTTTTTATATTTAACTAGTGGGTGGCCCGTGCCATCGGCACTCCTCGACAAAGAATTTGCTAAAATCAGGTGAGTGGCTGAGATCCGCCGTCCATTTGCTGGATTAGATCTCAGCCCTTCTTTGTTGATTCCTATAAGAAGAGGTATAAGTGGGGAGACAACCACTTTGTTTTGTTATATAGAATAGTAAATGGCCCTTGCACACGGCACTCCCCAAAAAACGCATTTGCAAAAATTAGGTGTCTTTGGCACTCAAACTTTATAACAAATTGGGGGCGTTACCATTATTTCCGTTTAACGGATTGTAACGCACATGGGCAAATTATAGAAAATAATGGAAAATAACGGTGCTAAAATTAAATTTTTGATTTTCAAATATTCACTAAACTTTATAACAGAAATAACTGAAAAATAACATAAATAACAAATGTTTTTTAACAATTTTTTTTCAAAAAATAACGGTCGTTATTTTCGTTGTAATTGAAAAATAACAAAAAATAAAGGCCATTATTTTATGAGCTTTAAAACGGTACATAACATAATGAGGGAGGTCTAAACCTATTATAACAGCCGCTATTCATAGCGTACACCAAATCTCTTTACTTTTGGGTCCATGAACCCTATTTATGTTCGGCACATATTTGGTGGACGTACACCAAATCCAAGTATGTATAGTGAAGTTTCAAATTTCTCCAAAAATCATAGCATGAGGCGAATAAATGAGTGAGAGTGAGTGGTTAAGATCCGACCGTCCAACATTAGATGGATGGATTTGATCTCAACCACTCTTTATCTTATGAAGCCGGATAAGATAAGAGATAAGACAACTTCCATGTTTTGTTATATAGATAGTGGATGGCTCGTGCCCACGACACTATCTGAAAAAGCGTTTGCCAAAATTGGGTGGGAGTGGCTGAGATCCACCATCCATTTGGGGGATTAGATCTCAGCCCCTTTTTGTTGATTCCTAAAAGAAGAAGTATAAGTGGGGAGACAACCACTTTGTTTTGTTATATAGAATAGTAAATGGCCCCTGCACACGACATTCCCCAAAAAACGCATTTGCAAAAATTAGGTGTCTTCGGCACTCAAACTTTATAACAGATTGGGGACTTTACCATTATTTCTGTTTAACGGATTGTAACGCACATGGGCAAATAATAGAAAATAATGGAAAATAACGGTGCTAAAATTAAATTTTTGATTTTCAAATATTCACTAAAATTTATAGCAGAGATAACTGAAAAATAACATAAATAACAAATGTTTTTTAACAATTTTTTTTCAAAAAATAACAGTCGTTATTTTTGTTGTAATTGAAAAATAACAGAAAATAAAGGCCATTATTTTATGAGTGTTAAAATGGTACATAACATAATGAGGGAGGTCTAAACCCATTATAACAGCCGCTATTCATAGTATACACTAAATCTCTTTACTTTTGGATACATGAACCCTATTTATGTTCGGCACATATTTGGTGGACGTACACCAAATCCAAGTATGTATAGTGAAGTTTTAAATTTTTCCAAAAATCATAGCATGAGACGAATAAATGAGTGAGAGTGAGTGGTTGAGATCCTGACCGTCCAACATTAGATGGATGGATTTGATCTCAACCACTCTTTATCTTATGAAGCTGGATAAGATAAGGAATAAGACAACTTCCATGTTTTGTTATATAGATAGTGGGTGGCTCGTGCCCACAACACTATCTGACAAAGCGTTTGCCAAAATCGAGTGTGAGTGGCTGAGATCCACCATCCATTTGGAGGATAAGATCTCAGCCACTCTTTGTTGAATATAGACTCTCTCCGACAAAGTGTTTGCCAATATCGGGTGTGAGTGGCTGATCCAACCGTCTAGTAGGAAGATAAGATCTCGACCCTTCTTTGTTGAAGCCTATAAGAGAGGGGGGGGGGGTCACTTGTTATATAGATAGTGGGTGGCCCGTGCCCTCGGCACTCTTAGGCAAAGCATTTGCCAAAATCGGGTGTGAGAGCCTGAGATCCACCGTCATATGGGGGATAAGATCTCGGCCCTTCTCTGTTGAAACAGATATGATGGGGTATAAGTGGGGAGACAACTTCCCTGTTTTGTTATATAGACTAGTGGGTGCCCGGGCCCCGTGCCATCGGCACTCCTCGACAAAGAATTTGCCAAAGTCAATTGAGTGGCGGAGATCCACCGTCCATTTGGGGATCTCCTAAACCTCATCTTATAAGCATCAACAAAGAAGGGCAAATTCTTTGTTGAGGTATAAGTAGGGAGACAACCAATGTGTTTTGTTATATAGAATAGTAAATGGCCCATGCCCATGGCACTCTTCGACAAAAGCGTTTGCAAAAATAACGGATTGGGGCGTTACCATTTTTTCCACTATAACGGCTGTTATAATAGATTGTAACGCACAGAGGGAGAAATGAGAAAATAATAGAAATAACAAAAAATAATGGTGTTGAAATTTAAATTTTGAATAAATTGATGTCATATTTGGCGGATTGAGTGGCTGAAATCTAACCGTCCACATTAGATCGATGGATTTGATCTCAACCACTCTTTATCTAACCGTTCACCTTAGATGGATGGATAAGATAAGAGAATACAATTGAGTTGTCTTGATATATGCATGGGTGGCCTGCGCCCACGGCACTTTTCGACAAAGTGTTTGTCAAAATCGGGTGGGAGTTAATCTCAGCCATCGATATGAAGCATAGTGGATCTCAGCCACTCATTATTGAAGCCATATAAGATAAGAGGGGTATAAGAAAATCATTAAATTTCCGTTAATTAAATTTTAAATTTTGAATTTTAGCATCACCTTTTTTCGTTAAAATCTATTTTTGCCCCTGGCCATTTCAATCCATTTTAGCGGTAACACCACTCTCGAGGCATAAAAAGTGGGGTTCCTAAGCCTGACCCTTGGGCTATATGTAAATCCAACCCATTTCATTCCTTATATGTAGGCAAATAGTAGATGACCTGTGCCCACGGCACTCATCAACAAAGCATTTGTCAAAATTAGGTGTGAGTAGCTGAGATCCACCATCCATTTGGTGTAATAAGATCTCGGCCATCCTTTATGAAGCCAGATAAGAGGGGGAGACAACCGTCCTATTTTGTTATATAGATATATTAATATATATGGTATTAATAAAATAAATTAACTCTTAATATAGTAGAAAATCTTATTTAACACTATTCAAGATAATCAAAAGCTATGGAAAAAATTTAGATGCAGAGGACTCTCGTGGCCCTACAAAGATCTTTTTTGGGCGTAATGACAGTGTAGATGTTCAGCCCTCCTATTGGTTGATAAACACGCTAAAATCAGCAGGATTGATGATTTCTAACCATTGGATTTACTACTCAAAAAACATGCTTGAATCCAATGGCTAGTCAATCCTAAAAAGTATTAAAATCTATCACTAGAAATAATCTATCAGGTTAATTTTTGGTTTGTACATCCAACAAGAGGTGGGCTAAACATCCATGTGGTTAGTGGGCTAAGGCCTTCTCTCGCCTGGGATGGGGGCCTTTTCTCACCTGGGACCTAAAGAGACTGCCTTATTGGCCTTATGGTAGAGATGGCCCTACTTAGTAGAACCCCAAAAATCAGCTTGTTTGATGATTTTTAGCCGTTGGTTTTAGTACTCCAAAAATTGTTGAATTCAACAGCTAAAACACACCTCAAAAAGTACTAAAATCTAATGGTTAGAGTCTACCAATCAGAATGATTTTCGATGTGCATATCCACTAAGGGGTGGGATAAGCATCTGTGCTGACAGTGAGCAGACGACAGCGGTGAGTAAAAAAAAACGTGCTTCCGCATTTGAAAAAGTTTCAGGCATACCTTGTTACATTTTTTTTTCTTTATTTTATTGTACTTGGTAGGCGCCTAGGCACCTCTGTGCGGTTGAGGCTAAGCACCACCCCTTAATTATAGTTGCTTTTTCTCCACTGTTAAAGGGTAACTGTGGTTAAGGGTCACGTTAACCCAGGACAGGTGGTACTTAACTATAAGTACCAGAACGCCATGGATCAAAATGTGCCGGGATAAAAAATTTCCTCCACTGTTGGAATCAAGAGATCCACGCAGTTGTTGCCTCATGGACTGATTGCTTAAACGTTAAGGGAAATGCTATGTGGGGTTGGAAGCCATTGACAATTTTATTCAAGAGATCCACAGTTCACGAGGCAATAACTACGTTGGATTTCTTGAATCCAACGGTCAATGGCCTGAACAACACAGTTAACGGGGCAAAAATATGTACTCGAGGTCATTGACAGTTGGATTCGAGAGATCCATGCAGTTGTTGCCTCGTCCACACCCATAATGCAACGTGAATCACCGAATTTTTGTGGTCAACGGTAACGCTCCAAGATCCTTACCTCATGGAATGATTTGTCGGGCTGCGTTGATAGATATAAAATTACAGAAAAAATGACAGGGACACAATATAAGCCACGTGGCATACTGTTACAGGACTCTAACCGTATGGATGTTTGTCCTATCCCATGGTGGACCTACAACCCAAAAGTCAGCCTGATTAGTGATTTAGAGGCTTTGGATTGGACTTATTTTCATGGGCCGATCTCAACTGTGGTAATTTGAGCAGTATTTGAGGTACAAAGATGCAACACTTATAAATCACTAATCAGGCTGATTTTTGGTTTGTAGGTCCACCATGAGATAGGACAAACATCCGTACAGTCAGAGTCCTGTAACAGTGTGCCACCTGGCTTATATTGTGTCCCTATCATTTTATATCTGTTAACGGAGCCCGACCCTTCCTTCAAACGTAATGGAAATGCTACGTGGGGTTGGAGGCCGTAGACAGTTTTATTAAGGAAAAAGATGTAACAAGGTATGCCTGAAACTGTTCATTTGCCGAAGCGGCATCTTTGCTAGTCTCGGCTGCCATCTGGGCCCACTGACTGCTTGGATGTTTATCCCACCCCTTGGTGGATATACATACCAAAAATCACCTTGATTGGTAATCTATAACCATTACATTTTAACACTTTTTAGCACCATTTAAGGCGTTCTTATATCCGTTGAATACAACCATTTTTTGAGTACTAAAACCAACGGCTAAAATCATTAAACAAGCTGATTTTTTGTATGAATGTCTATTAAAGGGTGGGATAAACATCCATGCGGTCAGTGGGCCCAGATGGGAGTGGTGACTACCAAAAATGCCGCTTCCGCAAATGAAAAGATCTCAGGTATACCTTGTTACATCACGACCACAAGGCAATAACTACGTGGGTTTCTTGAATCCAACGGTCAATGACCTGAATCACTCTTTGCGGTTGAGGTCATTGACAGTTGGATTGAAGAGATCCACGCAATTGTTGCCTCGTGGACTGGGCTGAGAAAAACTTTGGACATTTGGCTCAACGGTAACGCTCCAAGATCCTTCCCACCGAAAACAAGGGAGTAAAACTTCTGTCGCAATGTCGTGACAGATGTAATACTAGCCACGTGACACACTTTTAGTGGACGCTGACCATATGGATGTTTGGCGAGTCCCTCGGTGGACCTGCAAACCAAAAATCAGCCTGATTAGTGATTTCTAAGTGATTTGATTGAAGTTATTTTCATGGGTTGATTTTGACGGTAGGAATTTGAGCATTATTGAGCGTTATTTGGGTGCAAAGATCCAAAGGATGTAAATCACTAATCTGGCTGATTTTTGGTTTGCAGGTCCACCGAGGGACTGGCCAAACATCCATACGGTCAGCGTCCACTAAGAATGTACCATGTGGCTCGTATTTGTAACAGAATTTTTACTTATCTATCGGCAAACACTCTTTTAAAGGATGTCTGCCCTTTAAAAAGGCGTTTATCAATCTTTTTCAACTTTAATTTTTGTTAGAGACGCCTTTCAAAGATGTTTAGTTACATTTTTTTTGTAAATCTCAGAAAGTTTTTTTTGTTTTTGTAATTACATTTAATATTTTTTCGTTTAAGAAATTTTTCGAAAATGTCCTTTTTTCTCTTTCTTTATTTTTCTTCCTTTTTTTTATAGGGTTTCTTAGTCTTTACAAATTTTTTTCTTTTCCCGGAATATGAACAGATTAACGGGGTGAACTTTCCACGAGAAAAATATTTGATGATAGATGTTCATTAATGTTCGTGACATATCACAGTGAGAGCCATGTGGCACATTAGTAGAGGCCACTTACCGTATGAATGTTTGGCCCATCCCTAGGTGGGATGTACATAACAAAAATTTCTAACCTTTTGATATGAGTACCCTAAGTAATGCTTGAAATCCACGGACAAAAATAAACCGTAAAAAAGACTTTAATCCAAATGATAGAAATTTCTAATCAGGAAGAATTTTGGCATGTAGGACCACTTAGGGATGGGCCAAACATCCATAAGACTGGCACACTTAAGGTGCACGTGCATCGCATGTGCCGTCCCCGCTAGTAATGGTAACGTTAACGTTAAGTCAGTAGAAATATTACAATTCCGATGAACAAAATTAAAAGAAATATCTAAAGAGGACCCCGCAAGATAAAGAATGTCCATACAAACGGCTGATGACTGCCAGCCCAGAAAGTCTCATTGCGATGTAGATGGTCCACCATTGATTTTGCATCCGACTCCACAATCACCTGTTTGAATCCCAGTTCAAGGGTGGCATGGATGCCCCACCAATTTTACATCGCCTAGGCACCAACGTTGTTTTGTTTTGAGTCATGCTATCCCATGGATAATGAATACGAGCTGTGGCTAATACTCGAGGCATAAAAGAAACATTTTCTACGGGATCCCGAAACCACCAGCCATCCCGACCTAATTCATGATGAGCCCACCAACTTCCTGGCAAGATGTCTACAGTTAAAAACCACCCACATGTCAAGATCCAAATTCGAGTTGGTTCTTGGTCCTGGTCAGAGACCACTGTGTCCGCGCGGGCGGTCCTTAATCTCTTTAGTCACTTCAGTATACTGAAATTGACAACAGTGCAGCAGCGGCAACATTGTCTTCCCAAACACCCTGCCTTAGGACCTTAACTTCTCTTTCTAGCCCCTCTACGCTTACCAACGCCTGCATTCCTTTTGTAGGAAGGAGTGAGCTGTTAATAGCTAACTAAATCGAAGAAAGCGAAGCCGTATTGGGACAGCTCTATCGAACGTGACGTTCGGGTCTCACGCGCCCACCTGGCTCCCTTTATCTCTCTCGTTCGAATCCATCATCTTCAATAAGACCCTAGAGCGGAGGCAAAAGGGAATCTCCATTGAGCTGTTAAGGATTATTTGGTGGAAGAGGGGCAGCCCGAAGGCAAGACTTGTTTCGAGATCGAGATGGGAGATGAACAAAGCATGTGCACTCAATTGAGGCCAATGACTGATGGAATCAAGAGATCCACAGTACAGTTGTTGCCTCGTGGACTGTGGATCTCTTGAAACGAAATTAAGGAAAATGCTATCCCACGATAATCGGACAAGAATATGTGCGTTTTAAAGCCATTGACCATTTTATTCAAGACACCCACTAAAGGGTGGGCCAAACATTCATGGGCTCAGTTGGCCCAACAAAGTGTGCTACATTTGGAGGTCAACATCAATGTTTGATGTTAAGTTTTCTTGGGCTGGCTTCCCTTGTTCTTTATGCAGGGAAAGCTGTCATAGAGCGCAAGTTTGCTGTACCCAGACTTCAAAGTCCTCCCTCAGGATATGCAAAATCAATTCGAAATCCACGGGGATTCTGATTCCATATTTGAATTCAAATCCAAATCTGATTAACTTATTTAATCGGATATCCAATTCGTCCAATAATTAATATATATATAGGGATAGAATGACTAATGCTATTCTTACTAATGGACGTGGGGCCCACATGCGAATGAGTTAAGGGATATGGTGATCTCCTCACCATGGAGATTATCCCCACCAAAAATCAGTAGTTTTTAAAACTTCTAACCCTACCAAATATGGACTTAAATTTAACGGTGAAAATGGATGGTCCAAAATTTTTCAATTTGTAATCTACTTTTCACAAGGCTACAAATGTTGGAATGGGCTGGTTTTTTGTGTGGTTGATATTCACATTGAGAAGAATATTATCACAAAAAATCATCCCTCAACTCATCTGCATGTGGGCCCCACATCCATTAGTAAGAATATCATTAGTCATTCTATCCCAGCCTATATATATACTAGTAGGTGGCCTGTGCCCACGGCACTCTCCGACAAAGTGTTTGCCAAAATCGGGTGTGAGTGGCTTAGATCCACCATCCATTTGGAGTGATAAGATCTCGGCCATCCTTTGTGAAGCCAATAAGAGGGGGGGTAAGTAACTTCTCTGTTTTGTTATATAGATGTATAGTGGGTGGCCCGTGCCCTCGGCACTCCCCTACAAAGCATTTCCCAAAATCGGGTGGGACTTGTTGTCCATTTGGGGGGTAAGATCTCAGCCATCCTTTGTGAAGCCGATAAAAGGGTTATAAGGGGGAGACAATTTCCATGTTAAACTAATCCAACTGTCTAAATTTTATTTTATGTAAGGGTTGATATGGACCCTTGAATATATGAAGCCTATAAGAGGGGGAGACAACTTCCCTGTCTTGTTATATACTAGTCAATGGCCCGTGCCCACAGCACTCTCTGACAAAGCGTTTGCAAAAATTGGGTGTCTTCGGCACTCAAACGGTATAACGGACTGGGGTGTTACCATTTTTTTCATTATAACGGATTGTAACGCACTGAGGGAGAAATGGAAAAATAACAGAAATAACAAAAAATAACGGTGTTGAAATTCAAATTTTGAATAAATTGAGGTCAAATGAGGCGGATTGAGTGGCTGAAATCTAACCGTCCACACTAGATCGATGGATTTGATCTCAACTACTCTTTATCTAACCGTCCACATTAGATGGATGGATAAGATATGAGAATACAACTGAGTTGTCCTGTTATATGCGTGGGTGGCCCGTGCCCGCGGTACTTTCCGACAAAGTGTTTGTCAAAATATGATGGGAGTTAATCTCAGCCATCGATATGAAGCATAATGGATCTCAGCCACTCATTATTGAAGCCATATAAGATAAGAGGGGTACAAGACAACCATTGTCACTTGTTATATAGATAGTGGGTCGCTAGTGCCCACGGCACTCTCCAACAAAGCGTTTGTCAAAATTGGGTGTGAATGGCTAAGATCCATCATCTATTTGGGGGATAAGATCTCAGCCCTTCTTTGTCTAAATATATAAGAGGGGGTATAAGTGAGGAGACAACTTCCCTGTTTTGTTATATATACTAGTAATTAAAGCCCGTGCTAAAGCACGGGCAGCACGGGCACAAATAAATAATGTCCTATTATGTGTATAAGAGATTTAAACGTTGAGATAGAGGTGAAATTTAGAAACGTTCATTTTATGTTATGTAACGTATAAGGAAGAGAAATTAGAAACACATATAATGTAGATGAGAATTTAGAAAGAATGGAACATTTTATAGTGGGAAGGAAACGTGGGAGAATAAAATATTTAAATCTAATAAAGAGATAAATTCGGATGAGAAGAAGACGGAAAGATAATAGATTATAAAGAGATATGAAACGTACGGAAGACCAAAAGTCATCCGAATAAATACGACATTTACTTTTCATATTAATTTATAAATAAAGAAATTTATTTTTCATCCAAAAATTAAAAATAAATGTAGAGAAAATTATATTGTGAAGAGGAGAGGAAACGTGGAGTAATAGAAGAGATAATGTGGCATCTACATAAAGGCTTACTTAATCTATGTATAGACAATTTATTTTTTTAGGCAATTTATTTCGAAATTTCGTCTTGCTCGTCTATATGTGATGTGTGGAGAAAGATTCTTATAACAAATTTAAAATGCCCATGGTAAAATATTAAAATCATATTGTGACACTTCGATTTGGTTGAAATCTATTAAAACCTCTTTTTATTTTTATTTTCGCAGCTGTTGGATTTATGCATTTTTCTTATCAAAGGTTTCATAAAAAATTCGATAGATTAAAAAGTAACGGGTTCAAGCTATTCAAGCACATGATAGAAAAATTATTAAAATCCAATGATTAAGAATCATCAATGAGGCTTATGTGCGTTGTAGTTTGACAATAGGTAGTGACACATACATTCATCAAGTCAGTGAAACTAAATTGTTGCAATGTACATGTCCATTTCATCTTGTGTTTGAGAAAATATAAAATATAAAAATAAAAAGGGAAAATAAATCTTTCCAAATGGGTAACATGTTTTTGGTGTCTCGTCCCATCCAAGTCTTTAACTCAATCCACCACCACCGCCCATGTGGCACCCTGATATATTTCCGATCCCAGTGCATGATCCATCAATTCCTTTAGTTCTTCTGTATCACGAGATTATAATATATACTTGATCTTATCCGAGAAATGAACATTACCTTCTCCCTTCTCATCGGCCCTAGTTATGGGTATTTGCCCGGATAACACCTCAAGCAAGACTACCCTGTAAGCGAAAATGTTAGTGTTGAAAGAAATTATACAATGTTGTAGGTATTGTGGGTCTAGATATCCTGTACTCCACAACTATCACACACTCTTCAAACTCACGGAACAAATGGATTTAAATAGAGAAATAAGTGTTAGGAAAAGAGAAAAAATGAGACATTTTTGAAAGAATGAAATATTTTTAGAAATTAATTAATTAATTAATGAGAGTTGAATATGAAACGGATGATATTAGAATGGAAAGAGGAAACGTTTTAGGAAAAATGAGAAAGACGTTTCTAATGAGAGACGTAATTAATTAATGAGAGTCGAATATGAAACAGATGTGATTAAAATGAAAAGAGAAAACGATTTAGGAAGAGGAGAAAGACATTTCAAATGAGAGACGTTTTAGAAAGAGGGAGACATTTTTTAAAAATTAATTAATTAATTAATGAGAGTTGAATTTATTAATATAAAACATGTGCGAAAATTATAATGGTTAGAAGATATATCAATTGATGATGTGGTATTTAGAAAAGTATCAATTGATGACATGTCACTCTGTATGAGGAGAGTGCCACGTCGTTCTGATGTGGAGGAGAGAGAAGGACGCTGCCCACTTCTCTCCTATAGTATAGATATATAGATGAGTCCGTCTAAAGCTACACCCATTTCTTACATCCAGTTCTTACACCCGGGGGTGGGGCCCACGTGGAGATCATGTTGGATAATCCAACCGCACAATGAGTCTGTCATGCTATGGTTACCCTCCTCACAAAAGATCAAGAAAATTCAACATTCCTTACCTCATGAAAAGTAGACTTTAATTTGAAAAATCCAGACCATCCAATTAAACCACTATTTTGGGTCAATTTTTTAAATGGTTAGCAATGTCGAACTGAACTGATTTTTGGTGATGATGATCATCATGGCAAGAGCAATTCAATGTATGGTTGGATTGTCCAACATGATCTCTATGTGGGCCCCACCCCCGGGTGTAGGAACTGGATGTAAGAAATGGGTGTAGCTCTAGACGGACTCTATATATTTAAATTTAATGTAATATATATTAGATTGGATATTATCGAACCAGATGTATCAATATTTGAATCCATATCCGAAATTTGTTAAAAAAAAATCGACTATTCGAATACTGATTCGAATTTTCGACTATCCATTGACACTCCTAATGTTTGCTCACCTCTTGGTGTTTTCTAACAGTTGGATTTGAGCATTTTTTAATGAGATGATTTTTAGCTGTTGGATTCGAACTCCGCTTGTATGTGTTACTAAAATCTAACAGCTAGAAATCACCAATCAAGCAGATTTTGGTGTGTACGTAGGTCCATCAAAGAGTGGGCCAAACAGAAAAGGAGTGTTCAGCGTGGTATTTTAGGAGAGGGAAGGGGACATCAAGGTTGTAAATTGTTCATTGTAACGTTACAACGGTCACATAACATTACCATTCTAACCATTATAACGGTCCTTATTTCTATCATAACGGTAAATTCCTATTTAAGCATTATTTTTTAAATAACATAATGGAATCGGAGCGTTACGTTATAACAGCCGTTTTTATCCATGAAACCTTTTCTTTTTCCTATCTAGGAATAATTTTTTAATACAACACATTATGCTTCGTAGGAGCATTGTGGATGCTGTTCCCTGTATCTACTCATCAATCTTAACCATTCAATCCGGGGACTATTTATTGGATCAATTGGAGACTACAAAGATGAATTAGTTCAGCAAAGATGAGCAACAGCAGACAAATCGATGGGCCTGGGGAAAACATTCGTTCGTTGGCTTAACGCACGGCCAAACATCATTTGCACAGGAACGAAACAGCAAACAGACCCCTAACCTTGTATTGTTTTGGTGAGTAAATCTAGCTTGCCTCAGGTAGTTTTTTTCTGTGGTGCTCTGGGGAACATAAAAATGCGCTATGCGGTACTCTTTCGGCCCCCTCGCCCATAAATGATTAGATTTCTCCTTGATGGATCTACACACAAAAAATTATCCTGATTGAAGATCTCTAGCCATTCGATCTGAACACCTAAACTCGAATCCAATTATTAGAGATCACCTATGAAAAATGCTCGAATTCAGAGGCTATAGATCACCAATCAGGCTGATTTCTGGGGTGGCATAAGTATTGTATGGGGTGGACCATTTTTGTGAGGTAGGTCTGAGTGGCTATAACCTAGCCCCATTAGTAAGCTAACTATCACAAGGGGGCGGCATGTGCTTGTGGGGGTGTCTTTGGAAGAAGTGGCAAACTATTAGAGACCACTGACCGTATGGATGTTAGGCCCATCCCTAGGTGGACCTACATACATAAAATCCGTCAGATTAGTGATTTCTAAGCATTCGAATAGAGTCGTTTTCATGGGTTGATTTTTAATTGTGGAATTTGAGCATTATTTTGGGTACAAATATCCAAAAGTTTAAAATTACTAATAAAACTAATTTTTGGAATGGCATGAAAAGTAAGTAAGTGGTCCATCAAAGAGTATTTAATGAAGTTTAGGTAAAGAGATCATTTAATGAACCGAATGTGGAGAGACCGGACAATTAAGCAACCCAAGTTTTGGCTTTAATATACTAAAGAGTTGGAAAAGACTAAAGAACCCCTCAACGTAGAATAATTAAAAAAAATGCAAAAGTAAAATAGGAGCATTTTCGAAATATTCGAGAGCCCGTTAGTAATGCAAGGCAATAATAAGTAAAACAGATGTCATCACCTTTTTATGACATCATAATCCCCTTATTCAAAAGCCGGAATAGGTGGGTTTAGCATCGCTTTTCCAATTTGATAGTCAAGAGAGGCGGGGTTTGGCATCCGATCTACTTGGTTGGGGCAGGGGAAGGAATGCGTAGAAACTTGGATTCGAATCAATTGGATGCAGCGAAGGAACCAGGGGAACTAGAAACAAAAGTTTGATAATTAAACATATCTTGCCTTTACATCTCTGTGCAAGAGGATAGCAAGTTACAAATTCTGTCTTGGTAGGACATGTATTTCTATTACTACGAAATTCATAAATGAAGTAGTTAATGGTGGGGTTACCATTATCCTTTTTGTGGTGACAGATCTTGTCCCCACTTTTACAAAGTGGCTAAAATCAGTTAATCTGGTTCAATTCCGGGGTCAATTGGGTTGATCTGTGATGTCAATTGACGTCATATGTAATTTCATTAGGGTGTGTTTGACTGCCAATTCTCCGTGGGAAAACATCATTTTCCCTTGTTTGATAGCTATTTTAAATTTGGAAAATTTTTCAAAGAAAATGATATTTTTCCATCTAAGCGTGGAATTCATTTCTATGAAAATCCACCCCATAATTGAAAATTGCATATTTTCTTGGGAAAATATCTATCTATATAATAAACACAAGACAGTTGTCTCCCCCTTTTATCCGACTTCATAAAGGATGGCTGAGATCTTATCACACCAAATGGACAGTAGATCTCAGCCACTCACACCCAATTTTGACAAATGCTTTGTCGATAAGTGTTGTGGGCACGGGTCACCTACTATTTACCTACATATAAAGAATGAAATGGGTTGGATTTACATATAGCCCAAGGGTCAGGCTTAGGAGCCCCACTCTTTATGCTCGAGAGGGGTGTTACTGTTAAAACCGCTATTAAAACGGATTGAAACGGCCAGAGGAAAAAATGGATTTTAACGGAAAAAAGTGGTGTTGAATCAAATTTTAAAATTAAAAAAAAAAAAGAATTTAACAGAAATTTAATGATTTTCTTATACCCCTCTTATCTTATATGGCTTCAATAATGAGTGGCTGAGATCCACTATGCTTCATTTCGATGGCTGAGATTAACTCCCACCTGATTTTGACAAACACTTTGTCGGAAAGTGCCGCGGGCACGGGTCACCCGCGCATATATCAAGACAACTCAGTTGTACTCTCTTATCTTATTCATCCATCTAATGTGGAAGGTTAGATAAAGAGTGGTTGAGATCAAATCCATCGATCTAATGTGGAGGGTTAGATTTCAGCCACTCAATCCACCTCATTTGACCTCAATTTATTTAAAATTTAAATTTCAACATCGTTATTTTTTGTTATTTATGTTATTTTCCCATTTCTCCCTCTGTGCGTTACAATCCGTTATAACAGCTGTTATAATGGAAAAACAGTAATGCTCCAGTCCGTTATACTGTTTGAGTGCCAAAGGCACCCAATTTTTGAAAACGCTTTTGTTGGAGAGTGCCGTGGGCATGGGCCATTTACTATTCTATGTAACAAAACACATTGGTTGTCTCCCTACTTATACCTCCTCTAATAGCATCAACAAAGAAGGGCCGAGATCTAATCCTCCCCCAAATAGACGGTGGATCTCCGACACTCACCTAATTTTGGCAAATTCTTTATCGAGGAGTACCGATGGCACGGGGCACCCACTAGTTTATATAACAAAACAAGGAAGTTGTCTCCCCTCTTATCTGGCTTCATAAAGGATGGCCAAGATCTTATCCCCCCAATGGACGATCTCCACCACTCACACCAGATTTTGGAAAATGCTTTGTCAGGGAGTGTCATGGGCACAGGCCACCCACTATCTATATAACAAATCAGCTCAGTTGTCTCACCCTCTTATAGGCTTCATATATAGATGGCTGAGATCTTATCCGCAATTGGACGGTGGCTCTCAACAACTCACATTCGATTTGGGCAAATGCTTTGTCGGGGAGTGCCGTGAGTACGGGCCACCCACTAATATAACAAAATAGGGAAATTGTCTTATCTCTTATCTTATTTTATCCGGTTTCAATAAAGAGTGGCTTAGATCTTATCCTTCAAATAGATGGTGGATCTGAGCCACTCACACCCAATTTTGGCACACTTTGTCAGAAAGTGCCGTGGGCACGGGCTACCCACTAGTTCTATACAATCAAACGCGCCCTTAAAAAAATTAGAAAAAATAAAAATAAAAAAGACGAAGAAATATAATAAAAAATAAAAGTCAATAAAAAGCATCAAATAATATTAATAAACTATTTTTAACATAAAAATTATCAAAATAAGTTTATATCTAGAACTAAAATAAATTTCATATGCAATAAGTATTAGGGTTGATTACTACATCACAAGTTCACTAGCATCAAACAAAAGTTCATCGCATAATAAAATGCTTAAAACCGCAAAAGTCTATAAGCACTAGAACCTTCCATAATTATTTTTATGTTACTTTTTCTTTACTGAATTAAATTTCATTGAGTGGGTTTTAACTTTCTTTTTCACTCATTTCAAAAAAATAATTAAAAAAACAACGTAAACTCGGGTTGTTGGATTTTTACCCGCCCAGGTTAAACGGGTTGTGTGTTTTTTTTTAGTGAAATTGTAGGCATGGTTTAAAATAATGCCGTTTAAACGGTTTTAACGGCCATTAAAATGGTAATGCCCCAAGCCCATTCCGTTAAGAACCGTTTTGACACTTAGAAAATATCGGCCATTAAAACGAAAAAACGGGCGTTATTTTCTGAAAAGAAATTGTGGAAAAAAGGCAGTTATTTTCAGTTAAATTTCTGTTATTTTCGTTTTTGAAATTTTGAATTTTGAATTTCAACGCCATTTTATCCCCTTTTTTTTCGTTTTTCTGCCCGTCCGTTCCAATTCTTTTTAATGGTTTTAACGGTAACGCCCCAGTCCGTTATACTGCTAAAGTGGTCTCTTTTGAACCTTGATTGTAGGGTCAACCTTAACCTAGACTGATGTAGCCATGTAGGGTTAGGTCATTGGTTTTTTTTGGCTAAACCGGGGCTGGCCAGGCTAAGTAACAATAGAGAAGTGTTGCCAAAACCGTGCCGACAATTGATCGTGGAAGGAGACACAAAGGCGTTGCTAGAGGTCTTCTTAGCATGTAGCTTATGTCAGTGGACAAGTACTCTCCCGAGTACAACTTTGCTGACAGATATTGATGTGCACCACGTGGCACACTCTTTCAAATCTCTAGCCGTATGGATGTTTGGCCTAACCTTAGATAGACTTAGATACCAAAAATTAGCTCGTCAAGTGATTTAAGTCGTTGGATTAAAGTCGTTTTCATGGGTTGATTTTTAACCGTGTAATTTGAGCATTATTTGGTATGTAGGTCCCACCTAGGGATGGGAAAAATATCCATACGTTAGTGGTCTATATTATGTAAAACTAGGCCTGTCAATGGATAGTCAAAAATTCGAATCCGTATTCAAAAATTTAGATATTATCTAAAAAATTTCAATATCGGATTCGGATTTGGATATTATTTTAATATTCGAATAATTTTCGGATACTGATTCGGATATTGATGTATTTGATTTGATAATATCCGATCCGATATATTATTTAGTAATTATATTTAAAATAAATAGATTATATTATATTTATCATATTAATTAATATTTATTATATATAAATATAATATTTATAATTATTTTATATATATATATTTATTATGATGTAAATATATTAATATATTATCTATATCCAATTTTCGGATCGGATATCTGATAAATTCAGATTCCGATTCGAATATTGATTTACAATGTCCATCGAATATCAATTCGGATATCGGATTTTTTTTTTCGGATCCGGATTCCGATATGCCTATATTCAATCGAATAGTATTCCTTCACAGTCCTATCTATAACTAAAAGTATACCATGTGGCTCATACTATGGTCCGCCGGTCAACGTTGATGACACATCCGTCAGCAAAGTTGGTACTCCGTCGTTTGGACCTTCCTGTTTCAAGGCTTATGTGCCACGTGGCACCCTCTTGGAGATTACTGACCAAAATTTAGCTCGCTTGGTGAGCATTATTTGGAGTACTCAAATCCAAATAATGACAATACTCTGGTTACAGAACACAATATGAGCCACGTGGAACACTCTTAGAGGACTCTGACCGTACGGATGTTTGTCCAATCCCTAGTTAGACCTACAAACCAAAAAATCATCCTGATTAGTAATTTCTAGGCTTTGGATCTTTGTACCTCAAATACTGCTCAAATTCCCACAGTTGAGATTAATCCATGAAAATAAGTCCAATCCAATGCCTATAAACAGTAATCATACTGATTTTTGGATCGTAGATCCACTTAGGGATTGGCCAAACATCCATACGGTCAGAGTCCTCTAAGAGTTTGCCACGTGGCTCATATTATGTACTATAACGGGAGCCTGTCATTTTAGGGCGGTAACCGGAGCCTGAGCCAAAAAAAAAAAAAAACAATTTGAAGGGATATAACCAGGCTAAGATTTTATGTAGTCAGAGGTATTAAATGCTATGCAGGCATCTTAAATTCCGGCATTCATGGGCCTGGTTATATCACTACCTTATCATTTTTCAGGCTTCTTAGCACATGAATGAATCATTATTAATCCCAATTAAACGACAAATGGTGTCAAGTCAACACGAGCCTCTAAGGATTTTAATCATTTCTTATGTTCATTTAATGGACCCCCCCCTCAGGTGCATCCCCCACATATCATAATACAATGCGTCACCTCATCCACTGCCATCATGATTGATTTATAATGGAATTTGGAGCCAATAAGATTTGAGCTAGCAAGATTGTTGTGCCCACATTCGATGATGATGATCATTCATAATTCAATTTCTAAAAGGAAAATGATAAGATGAATATCATCCTGAGGATTGATACTCATGTATCATCAGTATCATCGTTCTTAGGTCTAAACCATTGGATGATGTTCTTCGAGATTTGTGTTTGTCCCCCCCCCCCCCCCCCCCCCCCCAATATGAGCCACATGGATAACTTTTGGAAGTCGCTGACGATATGGATGTTTGGTCAATCCCTAGGTGGATCTACAAACTAAAAATCAGTCTGATTAGTGATTTCAAACCTTTAGATCCTTGCACCCCAAATATTGGTCAATAATGCTCAAATTCCCATGGTTAAAATCAACCGACATGAAAATAACTCCAATCCAACGCTTAGAAATCAATAATCAGGTTGATTTTTGGTTTTTAGGCCCACCTAGGGATTGAACAAACACCCATGCGGTAAGTGTCCTCTAAAAATACGCCACATCGCTCATACTCGTTGGGAAGAAAGAACACTAAACAATCAAAACAACAAAGATGCAATCACCCACAACACACAGATTTTCGTGATTCACTTTAGATTGAGGTACGTCCACGGACCCACACAGATCCCATTATGCTCTAAAGCCAAAAAAAAAAAAAGAGATTGCCGTCTCTGATCAACAAGGTATATACAACTCTGGACAAAATTAGGGTTTCCGTATCTCTATGTAAAAGTACAAAAATACCCTTAACGGAAAAAGACATCCCCAAACATCCATATGGTACATGTCCTTTAAAAACATGCCACGTGGCTCATACTGTGGGCGGTCATAAGGTTCACTGACTAATGGGACAGATGGTTGGTTGAAATGCCATGAAAATAAGAGTCAAAGTTGAATAGGAGCACCTTAGGTCTCTATCAAGAAAATTTCAATAAAAGGGGCCGGGCGAAAGGCGTACGTGATTTAAAAGAAGAAAGAATAAAGTAAGGATGAAGAAATTCAGGTCACATGTTGGCTAGCTTATGCTATAAATAAATGAAATCTGTTCTATTTTGTCACCGACCGACAACTGAATGGGCCCTTCACATGTCGACCCAACAAACTTCAATGCAAAATCTCCAAAATTTCCATGGATGACGGGAAATGGAAGTTTCTAATTTGACTAGAAAATTTTGCATGGATACTGTTTCTAGTAACTACCAATTACCCTCATAAGTCATAATTTTTTCCCACCAAAATTTCAATTTTAAGTTCCTTGTCTTGTTATCCCCTTGACCTATTCAGATTAAGTGCTTAATTAACAACTGCTTATATCTAATCACGAACAGTGTTTTGTCATGGTCTCAACTCTCAATCCTTTCACTAGGCTTTCAATTTGAAGCGTGATTGCTTCATTTAGAGTTGTTCTTCCATTACAACTACTCTAGATTGATTATGAACAAACTGATGAATGAATTCCTTTCATTAGAATGATTACGGATTTGAGTTCGTGCTTTGAAACCGGCGAGTTACCGACCATATGAGAATTTGAAATGGGGAGCCCTACGCTACAATTGCCCGAGGATCAACATTTGTCGGGTCTTCACAAATTCAACACCCATGTTAACCTGATACTAGTTATAAATGCAAAGTGGCGTGGGCAATTTGTGCAGAGTTCAGTAGAGATTTCGACTTCAATTGGGCTCCTCCTTTATCAGCTTGGCAGTGTAAGGAATTTGATGGCGGGCTAGGAAAGAGGTTGTGGGTTAGACCTCTAACCCCTGCTGGCCATCTTATGGGGAATTTGGAGAGAGTGTAACTGCAGGGTCTTCTAGGGTAGGGAATCTTCTTTTTAAGAGCTTTTGTTAGAGATCAGAGGCCACATTTTCTCTTGGGTCAGATTGTACGATGAAGGGAGGGGCATTAGATTTGAGGATTTGGCGTTTGGGTGATCTTCCTTGCTAGGGAGAAGTTGAGGTGTCATGTGGTTGTTCGTTCTCCGATTTCCTCTTCTCGATGTTTTCTTTTCTTTGTCTTGGTAGGCTTTCTCAGCCTCCAAGCTCTAAATAAAGTTCTTTTGCCTTTTCAAAGTACGCTCGAAAATATTTGAATTAGAATGCGCTTTAAGAGGATGTTTGGATCAATTGTCCTCATTTTAGGGGATGTTTAATTTGGTATTACTTCTTGCCTCTAATTTCGTTAAAATATGCGACGCACACTCCACTCTCAATCCCTTCTTCTTCCAAAATGCAATTTAGATTCTTCGTTACGAAAGGATACGGTCTATCTCGCAGAATTGCCATGGAAAGAATTGGCTCCATACATGAAAATTCACCAACTATTATGGGAATCGCGAAAATTCACAACGCATTCGAGAATAATTTAGATACTAATTTGTGAAGATTATCCAAATGGGTATGGAAAATTGAAACCGAAATGCCAAAACTTGCAATGTGAATTGTGGAAATTTGGGGATTGATTGAAATGCAAGAGGGGAGGGGGGAGGGGGACATACCAAGAACATAAAATATTATATTGGATAATATATAAAAAAAAAAAAAAAAAAAGTACAAATATAGAGTAAATGCGACCTGTCTATATCCGACGTACCATATAACTAATATTATCAAAATATACAAATACCATCTACATTTGTTAAGACAAGAGGCATCACGTCATGTATAAATTAATGAGTTGCACGGTCAGTTTATATCAAAGTTCCTTTTTTTTTTCTTTTTCTAGTCTTGTACGCATAGTGTTCAAAGTTCAAACTATTCACAAAAAAAGTAGAGCTACCCATGTGAAAAGGACTTGAGCTGCCCACACTCCCATCATCAAAGAAAAAAAGGATTCAATTGTAATAATTAAAATTAAAACCACCATAATGAAATAAAGATAACCAATCAATTCAATTCAGCACCTACATATTTTATCATAATTTCACCTTAAATATCAATAATATAGTTAATAATTTATCAATTTAAATATATCCAAGAAATGGGTTTGACTGATTTAATTAATTAAATCCCACATCAAAGAAGAAAATTCAAAAAAAATAAAAATAAAAAAAAATCTGTTCCATGTTTCATCTTTTTCTCTGTACAAAAGTGAATTTCATCTCTAATTAATTTCCCCACAAAACCCAGTTCTTTGAATATAGAACCTTCTGTCAACCCATTTGCTGCACTCTAAAAAGACAATCTTCCTTCTCAATCTAGTTAAAGGTTAAAACCACAGTACCAAAATAGACAACAACTTCTCTAAAACAAACCTTTCTGATGATCAGAGATCAAGAAAAGAATACCCAACAGCTCCATATACATTTAAGAGAAAAAAGAAAGACAAAACATCAAGAAAGAGAACTATATCACCTTCCTCTGTAAATTCATCAGTCTTATCTTCAAGGAGATCGCCGGCTCTGTAAGCCAAAGTTGTTGTGTTGCTTTGAAGGACTAGAAGGTGGGATTGGCATAGCTCTTGGCAAGAACCCAAAGAAGTAACCTGAATTCTGAGACCTTGGTTGAACCTCAAAAACTTGAGAGTTTGATCTTGAACCATTACAGTGACCAACAAAGAAGAGCATGAACAAAAAGACAGACCAAAACAGTAGAAGATGAAGAACTAAAGGTCTTTTACAAAGACTACCCATCTCTACAAAAATCGTAGAAGAAGGATTGAAAACAAGAGAAACCCAAGAGGAATAAGAGAGAGAAGGAGCAAAAAAAAAAAAGGTTTTAAGAAGAGAATGAGAGAGAGAGTGATGTATGGGTGTGTACCACTATTGGGAGGGTGGTAGCTTGTTTCCAAAGGTTTTGAAGAAAAAACGAAAGGGAAGAGTGGAAACATGGGGAATTAAATGCGGGGTCGTGTGTTAGATTGAGAACTGTGATGAGATCAGATACTACAAGTAGTAGTGTCTTTGATGGACAGATGTATAGGATGATAAAGGTGATCAAAAGGGTTATCAAGAAAAAAATATCAAAAGAAGAGATGGAGAGATGGAGAGATGGAGAAAAGAGAGAGTTGTCCTCTGGTTAGGTGAGTGTCTGGGCCCACTATAAATTTAATGGCCGACGAAGGTATTCAGACAGATGAACTTGTCTCTTAACAGTCCTCCTTTTTATAGGATTTGATGTTCTATTTCACTATTTTTTTTTTTTTTTTCCTTTCTGAAAAGTGGGGATAGAGGAGCTAGGGAGAAGTTAAGTAGTCCGTATTGAGTGTGAGAAAAGGACGAGATTTGTCTACTTACTGTTCTTGAGGATGGACTCTGTTGTTTATACTTTATAGCGAGAACGTGGGAGGCAATAGGAGAGTTTTGAGCCGTTAGTTGGGTGAGATCTCACATCCCCATATCTCATCAAATAAATCGTGGTCATGTCAAAGTTGTGAATCCCATGGCCCTCACGTGAGATGTTTCCATGGACAGACTGATGGATTCTGTGCAATCTAAGTAATCTTAGCTGAAACAAGTTTATGGTTAGGGCATGAAATGGGGCGGTTTAGAGTCTTTAGACTCTAGTTAGTAAATTCTCCAATTATTCGGGCACCGTACGAATTATTTAAAAAAACGAACCGAACAACGGATGGGCCCACTGATAGGCATGTCTCTTACATGGAGCCCACTGATTGGATGGTTGGGATTGATAAGAAAATACAGTCCTTAGTCTGGTGTAGATCAGCACCAGTACTCGAGCTATTGGTTGTTTCTTCCTTAGGGTTTATGATTGGTGGTTGGTACAATTATATGCAGAAAGGTTGAACCCTACCTCCCTGTTTTTTGATATGCAGCCTTCTGATTCAAAATTTTGATGCAGAAATCCCTCAAATTGCAACGTAATAGACTCGTTCTGGCCCACTTGCCACTTGAATGTCTGGCCCACCCCACACTATGATAGACCTACACACCAAAAATCAGCGTGATTGGTGATTTCTAGCCATAGGATTTATGGGCTTTATGAACAGGCCTATGAGTTGGTTCCAAGCCCATGATGAAAAGGTACTCAAATCCAATGGCTAGGAATCACTAATCATACTGATTTTTAGTGTGTGGGTCCACCACGATATGTGGACCCACACACTAATCATACTAATCACAATCAATATAAGTTATATATATTGGATGATTAACCAAGAAAATATCATCTAATGCAGAGTTAGGCTGTTGTGTTGCACGTCGTGTCACTCTCCCACGCACCCATGTGCTAGAGTTTCCTTGTAAGTCTTGTACGAGCCCCCCCTTGTCCCTATATTTATTGCACACTCCATGTTACTTGGAAACATGGTTTGAACTTTGAACTGTCGACCCGATCTCGTTGGATCGGGGGATCCGAATCGGGATCTGCACGCACCGATTCATCCCATCTCGGTTTCTCGAGCAAGACGGCCAGAGACAGAGTTGGGTACCAAACGGCGCTAAATATTGATATGCACAAACATTTAGCCTGACTAAATATTCACCGTTGGAAATCTTCTTCTCTTGTACCAAACAGGTCCTTGTTGGAATTTAAGCTACCCCACCAAGTTTCCTGACTTATCTTTATAACTTTAACCATTTAGTTTTATCTTTTGTTTGTACACGTGGCAAATCAAGAGTGGAGGATCTCAACTCAAACAAAAAGGACTCATAATCAATCAAAATTAGAAAGTTAAAGTAGGATTTATGGCTTGAACAAATGGTTACTTTTTGTCCCCTGACCTTTTTGATTCTAGAAAAATGAAATCTGTTTAGAAATTTGTTTGCTTCTCAGATTTTCTTATTGTATTAAATCGTGGTTTTAAAAACCACCGTTTAAACGGTAACCCCCCAAGCCCTTTCCGTTTAAACACGTTTTATCAATTTTGAATAAAACGGCCATTTTTTTTTTTGTTTTAACGCCGTTAAAATCGTTTAAACAGCCCTTTAATTCTGAAAAATTTTGTGAAAAAAACTGCCGTTAATTCCATTAAAATCCATTTCATTTTCATTAAATTTCGTTAAATTCTATTTTCTTTTAATTTTCAAATTTCAAAATTTGAATTTCAGCGCCATTTTTTTCTGTTAAAATCCTTTTAATTCTATTTTTTTCCATTTTTACCCCTGGCCGTTTCAATCCATTTTAATGGCCGTTTTAACGGTAACGCCCCAATCCGTTTAACCGTTAAAACGGCCTCCTTTAAACCTTGGATTAAATCACTTCCTTTTTCTTCATGAGGAGCATCAATTGAAGTTCTATAACATAAAATGAGCCCTATTCTACCCTAATATGCACCTTAAGTTTTCGATGTTCAGATCAAGGTTTAAAGGAGGCCATTTTAACGGTTTAACAGACTGGGGGCGTTACCATTAAAACGGATTGAAACGGCCAGGGGCAAAAATGAGAAAAAAATAGAATTTAATGGATTTTAATGATTTTGAAAAAATGCAAAGTGGCGCTGAAATTCAAATTTTGAAATTCAAAAATTTCAAAAAAAAAATAGAATTTAATGAAAATTTAATAGATTTTAACGGAATTTAATGGATTTAACGGCCTTTTTTCAGAATTTTACAGCCGTTAAAACCCAAAAAATGGTCGTTAAATTAAAATCGTCAAAACGTGTTTAAACGGTTTTACCAGAAATAGGCTTGAGGCGTTACCATTTAAACAGCCGTTTTTAAAACCATGGCTCAGATAACTCCATCAAACGGTCCAAAAATAATGTAAATTGGATGGTTATGATCATTCGATCAGGTCAAAATTTCATGTGGGAAATGTCATATTTTCCATCTCTTTTTTTTGGTATAAAAAAAAATTTCGTTGAAATGTCCGTAATTTAGGTTTCGAGGTACTCCGAGACCAAAACCCATATAAAAAAATTTACAAAAAATTTCAATTTTTCCGTCTGAAATTTTTGATTTTTTGAAATTTCATTGAAATTTATTTAATTATTCAAAAAATATGAAAATCCAAAGACATTGAAAAAAAAAATGTCTCGCGAATCTCGTCGATGGTGCAGGTGCAGTGCAGTCGTTAACAGTCACGTTTTTTTTTTTTTTTTTTTGAAATTTCAGTTGACTAAAAATTTCGAACTTTACATGAAATTTCGTCCATAATCTGGATTTCAAAATTTTCCGAAATTTAACAAGAAATTTCAATCAAAATTTGAAACCTTCATGATGTGAGAATCCAATGTTGTTGATGGATTATTGAGAAGATTAAAATGTTTAAATGAAAGTAAGGGTTATTAAGGCAATCGTGAGGCATCCATCCATTGCAAAAGCCAAGGAAGGTGGAAGAGTAGGACCCACAAACTTGATTTGCAATTATTGTGATTTAAGAGAAAGCTGAGATTGTTTGAGGTGATGGATCCTCAGATACGGTATTCCATGGTGTAGACTGTAGAGTACTTAAAGAGAGACAGGTTGGGTTTTTTTACGGAAATCAACTGCCCTCCTCAGTTTGACTAAGAACAGTTCTAAACGTACGCCATGATTTACTGCACCAAAATCATAAGAAAAAGTAAAATACTATTTCCAGAGCAAATTTTACTTTTTCCAGACAACCGACGTCTTCTCACTCCCATTTTGCTTCATCCAATGTGCTCGGGAAGAATCAAAATGTGCACTGGAATTGTAATTTTACTCTAGGGATGTCATCATGAATGGTACATGACTACATGGTACGGTTCACCGCACAGCACTGCACCAATCACCCATCTGTTTAGACTTTAGACCCACACCACACTCTACCGGTCCAATATGGGTGTATCAAAACTTGGACCCAAACCCGATGAAATGGGTCATGTCCATAGGCATGGGGATCGTAGCCAGCAAAAAATTTGGGAACCAGGATACCTAGACCTCGCCCGAATCTTAATTTGATCTAATACTCAGGCTGTCAATGGATCGCGTTTGAATCATATCAAGGATGAATTGGAAACCGATCAAATATCACAATTCCTAAGTTTAGACCCAATCTGATATGTTATCGAGGTGTTATATTTTGGTGAGAAATGCTCACCCTAATCGATTGGAGTCTATGTCCAATTGATCGAGGCGCTCGAATTTACGTTCCCAACAATTGGATCTGTTAATGTCTAATCGATTGGACTAACGAATCAAGAGATTTTTGGAGATTTACATTTCGAGTTTTCTTGTTTTGAAAAATCATAATTCATCTTTGTAGGTTATTTAAGTGACTCATTGCTCATTGTATTAAGTGTGGGAGACTTTGTAAAGTATGCGAAAGCCTCTGGGATATCTAGTAAGAGAGTTAGAGAGTATCCGTGTGAGAGGTGTACAAGAAATTGAGAGAACAATCTCTGTACTTTGTTGATTTATAGTGAAGATCCGATCATCATCGCCCGTGTACATAAGTTTCGATCGAATCACATAAATGCTTGTGTTCTTTGTTTGTTTTATTTGATTTATGTGTGTGGCGTGTTTTAAAGATTCATAAAAAGAATTCACCGAAAATCAATTTGATTTGGGATGAGCCCAAAATAGGAAATCTTCCTCAGAAGGTATGATCATGATTGAAACAACGGTTGTTGTAAACCTTGGGTATGATTATGTATATTTGATTAATAATAGGTAAAATAATATTAAATATAATATTATGTATGTATAGTTGTGTTATTCCATCGCCAGCCCTACTTGTACCCTAAGTATTCAGGTACCTTTCGACCCCGTCATAAAGTGGGACGGTGAATGATCCTTCAACACGTTACTAGAAGGGATTGGTCATAGTTATCCAATCAAGACAGTAGATGATCTCTTCGGTGGGACCAATCATATAATTGGGTCCTACTTTCTGCATTAGTGCCACATGGCCACTATCATTAG
The DNA here is from genome assembly GCA_035048495.1 of Euptelea pleiosperma. NCBI lineage: Eukaryota > Viridiplantae > Streptophyta > Magnoliopsida > Ranunculales > Eupteleaceae > Euptelea > Euptelea pleiosperma. The sequence continues at coordinate 25,930,765 of CM068542.1, read as the reverse complement.
CGTCTATTGTGCTGTGCCTATCGAGTGCCAACAAATTATAGCACACAAATCACACCAATGAACAACAAAAGTTGTCCGATAATAAAGGAAAGCATAGAGAGTACGGTGAGATGGTGCACTCATGTGTCATTATCTTCTCCAATAACAGTTTTTTTCTACAATCATAATTCCAAAAAAATTATCAACATCTTTTCTTTCTTTCTTGGGTGGCCCACTGACCACATGGATGCTTAGCCCATCCCTTGTTGAGTAAACACACCAAAAATCACCATGATTGGTAATCTTTAGCCAATAGATTTTGGTAATTTTTAAAGCGTGATTCTAGCCATCCAATTTCAACCTTTTTTTTTTTTTTTGAGTACTAAAACCAAGGGCTAGAAATTATCAAACAAGCTGATTATTGGTATGAATGTCTACCAAGGGGGTGGGCTAAACATCCATACGGTCAGTGGGCCCAAATGGTGCTAGCTTACGCTTTGGGACCGTAAGCTGCAGCTGGTTACATCGCGACCCTTGTTCTTTAATCTGTGCCACACGTGTAAAAACGAGAGGATTTTTTAAAAGACAATAATACAAAATTATTGCACACGATTATATTAAACTCCCACAAAATGCCTTGTGGTACAGGCCCACTGACCCTATTAATTTTGCCTCATCTATCCCTTAGTGGGACCTACACACCCAGACTAATTAGAGATCTTGACTGTTTGATATGAGTAATTTTTGTTTCATTATGGACTTGGAATCCATTCACGAGGTCCATGATTAAAAAAAAATTTGCTCAAATCCAATGGCTCGGAATCACCATCATGCTGATCTTTAGTGGATAAGTTGATCAATCATCGGGTTAGCATGCCCGAGAGAGAATGTCACGTGCCAGTTTTAGTGGGAACCAGTCATAAGGTGGGTCCAACTCCAACATCATGAAATCTGCAATTATTAATAAAGCATTTTAATAAAGTTTGAGTATAAACAATTATGGAAAAATTTTGGTAGACCCAAAGAGATTTCTTGAGTGCATAGACTTTGTATTATGGGTCGGGCTCAGTGGACCCCCATTTTTCTGACCCATCTTGGTGTTCGTGTGCTCGGCCGTGGATTTCAAGAATCTAATTGTGGTTGTCAGCGCCAAGCTGGCATCACTTTTGGGGTGCTGACAACCACGGTTAGATTCTTGAAATCCACGGCTGAGTGCGCAAACACGAGAGGGGTCAGAAAAATGGGGGTCCTTGGGCTTGAGCCTTGTATTATTAGACCATGTATGGTTGCTCTTAATAAAGTTTTCTAGAAAACAATTAATTCTAGGCTTGGATGGGAAAATCTCATTATCTTGGGAAAGGTTTCAAAAATTTTATTTTCTCAATAAAATTTGATTTTCCCATGGGTAAATTGGCAATCAAACACGCCCTTAGAGTAAAGCGGATGCGACTGAGTATGCCTCAACAATATATGCAATGAGTAGTTTAATATATCAATGCATTCAATTTATTGATTGAAGGTTCTATTGCATGGAGAAGTGCTAAGCAGACTTGTGTTCTATAATCAAAAAGGGTCGGGGGCTCAGGATCCCCCATTGGGAGTCGGACTTGGGGCCGTGGGTTCTGAGAATCCAGGTTGATAGTGCTGAGCTGGCATTCACTTAATGAAAAAAATGTGAAAGCCAGCGCAGCACTATCAACCACCGTTGGATTCTCGAAATCTACGGCCCGAACCTGACTATCGAGAAGGGTAAGAAAAAAGAGATCTTCAGAGCCTGAGCCAATAAAAAATAGAGGTGTCAATTTGTATCTGATTAACCGATAAGAATTTGTCCCAATTATCCTGTTTCCAGGACTAGCTTTTAGAACATAAACCAAAATTATATGGAACCAATAAGAAAAGGATCCAAAGGTTTGAAATCACCAATCAGGCTGATTTTTGTTTGCAGACCCATCTAAGGACTGGCCAAAAATTCATATGGTCAGCATCCTCTAAAATTATGCCATGTGGCTCATATTGAGGGTGGGTGCGGTCAGTGAAGTTTTACTCGGGTGGGGTACAAATAAATTTTCCCTCTTGCTACGTCAAACATTTTGCCAACTTTTTTTTTTCCATGATGCCCAACTCCCACGGAACTGTCCCTTTCCCGTCCTCCACGCAAGCATGGTTCTCCTTCTATCACACGCACACGGACATGGACGCGCACACGCACACGCACACGCACACGCACAAAACCGTTTCTCTTTTATGTCTCGTGTGCCGCCCACGTAAGTTACTAACGGAACACGTTTTACCTCTCGTGACCCACTTTATTTTGGTGCTGGTTCACTAGTTGAACCGGCCATTTTGATCCGGTTTTCCTTAAAGTTTGGTAAAGATAATAGCTCCAACTCCAAGAACTCGAAGTTTGATAACAGCCTCTCTCGTCTACTGAGTTGGATATATCTCATTTATCTTGCTTTCAATCTAAACCATCGAACCCACCGATTAAGCGATCTTGATCGTTAGATGAATCGCATGGTTTTGAACGGCCAAAAAGAAAATTTCCTTGGTATATGACATGTGTTAGAGTAGACCTAAGATCCACAGTGGGCATTTGGATTGCACCACATCAAAAAATTACAATCAACGGATTTGACGTAAGGTCTAACCCCTTTGACCATGGACCTCAGGTGTACACTATCGTCATTTTGGATATTTTCACGCAAAAACAAGTATCACAATCAAGGGTCAAATTGGACCATGACAGGAGATGTAAATGTTATGTCCGTTATAACGGCCGATATAATGTCTAACATCAGTTAAATAAATAAAAATATTATTATTTTATTAATTTTAATTTATTTTTTGAAAACAACATCGGTGACAATAAAATAATAGATAATGGGTATTATGATAGCCTCATTTTCAAAGGACGACAGCTTATAACGTGAAGTCCGTTTTTAGTGAATGATGGAAGAATCTAGGAGCGTTACCGTTATAATGGGCGTTATAACATATTTTTTTAATCCATGATCATAATAACTAAACTAGCAAGGTGGTTGTGGCAATGTTTAAAAGGGGCCGTTATAACAGACTGGGGGCATTACCGTTTTTCCATTATAACGGATTGTAAGTAGCACCCGTGCAAAAATAAAAAATAAAAAAACAAAATAATGAAAATAAGGGAAAAAAAACAGCGTTAAAATTCAAAAAATTGAATTTATAACAGAAATAACGGCCTTTTTTTTTTTTTTTTTTATCAATTTTTCAAAAACTAACGGTTGTTATTTTCTGAGCTTTAAAACGGTACGTAACGTAACAAGAGCCGTCTCGATACAAGTTTAGGCGTAAGACAAAAACTCTATATAAGACCTTTTTTATATTTAATATATTAATATAAAGAAAATTAATACTCCCTATATTATTGAAAATATTTATATAAAAAACTATTCACAAAAACCATGAAAAAAAATTAGATGAGGAGGACTCTCGGTGTAGTCGATGCAGAGGACTTTTGTGGCCCTACATATATCATTTTTCGGGCCCAATGACTTTGTCGATGTGCAGCCCACCTGTTGGTGTATAAACACACTAAAAATCAGCTTGATTGATGATTTCTTGCCATTGGATTTATTACCCAAAAAACATCCTTGAATCCAACGGCTAGAATCCTATCCTAAAAAGTACTAAAATCTATGGCTATAGATAATCAATCAAGTTGATTTTTAGTTTGCCTCAATAAGGGTGGGCTAAAAATCCATGTGGTTAATTAGTGGGACCTGGCCTGGGGGCCTTCTCTCACCAAGGGGCCTTAGGCGACCACCTTTATAGCCTTAAGATAGAGCCGGCCCTGAACGTAACGGGACCGGGGGATGTCCAAATCCATTATAACGGTCCAAGGAGACTGTCATAACGTCATAACAGGTTGGTAATGTTACCGTTATCATTGTTTTAATGGGTCAAACCGTCAAAGAACAAATTCGAATTCATTTTCAGAAAAAATAAATAATGAAAACAGAAACTACACGTTAAATCCGTTATAATAAATTAATAGGGGGACGGAGCGTTATAAGTTAGCATTATAACGGCGTTATAAACGTTTATTTAACCAAAGAATTACTCCTCTAGTCTAAGTCCAAACTCCAGAACACGAGTTGGCTGTCATGACCCGTATGGTTTGAAAATTCAAAAAATTTGACTTGGAAACGGTAAAAGAAATCCGCGTAAGTGCGCGCAGGTCCACCAAACATGAAGAAGAATAGGATGTTTAAGACGTAGTAGGTTAGTCAAAGTCAAACATCCGTGATGCGAAGGGTTCTAAAGTCTTTCAAAAGGTCACATCACCTTACGCTCCCTACCCCACAGGCCTACACGTATTACCCTTAATATATTAACGTACTTTAGGTACTATGTCCCTATTATCTTTCATACACGTTAGGTACATTAATAATTTAATTCTCAAAAATTATTGACTTGATCTAACAATCCCAACCGTTAGATGTATCTCCTTTCTTTTGAAAAATTGGTACAAAATTTAAACAAATGGTTTAGAAAGAAGTATTCAAATTGGACAGTCAAGATCATCTGATTAGGTCAATTTATAATATTTTATTAGATCTTTTTTAGGTACGACTCGTCAAATGGTGGCTTAATTACAACTCTCTCTTGTTTGTGTTAGCTTGCTTCAAGCTGTCATGATCTGCAATATTGCCTACCGTGCAACACCCAAGCATACAACTGGTGCAGACGCGGCACCACATCCTATAATTAAAATACCCTTATTTATATTCAACATGTATTAGATATTGTTGACATGGTTTAAATAACGGCCGTTGTAATGGATTTGGACCTCCCCCATTTCGTTATGTACCGTTTTAACCGCTCAGAAAATAGCAGCCTTATTAACGACCGTTATTTTTCGTTATAACAAAAATAACGACCGTTGTTTTCTGAAAAAAAAAAAAAGTTGCTAAAATAACACCCCCTATTTCCATTATTTTCCATTATAAAGCTTATTGAAATTTAAATTTTGAATTTTAGAGCCGTTTATTGTTTTTTCCATTATTTGTTATTTTCCCTTTTTTCATTTTTGCCCGTGCATTACAAACCATTATAACGGACTGGGGGTGTTATTTTTCCGTTATAACGGATTGTAACTCACAAGTGCAAAATGGAAAAAAAAAAAAAAAAAAGGAAAAATAACAGAAAAAAATGCCGCTAAAATTTAAATTTTCAATAAAATTTATAACGGAAAATAATATAAAAATAATGGCATTTTTTAACAAAATTTCTTCAAAATATAACGGTCATTATTTTCGTTACAATGGAAAAAATAATGTTCGATATTTTCTAGGGGTTAAAATGGTAAATAACGTAACGGGGGAGGTCGGAACCCGTTATAAAGGCCGTTACTTTCCTTATAACGGCCGTTTTTAAAACTATGCAAAAAAGCAGGCTAACCCCAAAGAGGTCTTGTAAGTTGTAATAATGGAGTTGTACAAGTTGAAATGAATATGGATGAGTGCAATTATCCTGCTATGCCCTACCACATGATCAAGGGACTTTATATAATTACACGGGGAACAGGGAAAGAATCGAGGAAAATGATGTTATTACTTATTAGATCTCGAGGACATGCTCAGTGGGGTCCAGAGTCGTTATACCGTTGGATGATCCGTAGTTAATAATTTGGTGTATAAGAATATTACGATACAGTAAAAGTTCCGAGTATAATTCAGATTTGTAATTTGAAAATTTGTTCAAAATTCAATAAAAAAAAAAAAGTGATCATTTTCTTTTATCTTATACAATGATTTTTAACCATGAATTTATAATTTGGGAATACGGCAATTATTCAGCTACATGCAAATATTCACGGATTTTTCTGAATCATTGGCCCAAATGACTTTTAAGTACGCTTCGTGTGAACGTGGTGTGGCAACCTGAGTTTTGGCCTTAAATTACTAATACATTTGTTTTGCAAATTATTTACGGATAATTTGCAGAGTTTGCAATTAGGGCATGGACTTCGTGATTCGCATGATGTGAATCCATCTAACTATGTGGACCTGAGGAAAACGTCCTCCTGAGTCCATGATTGAAAATCTCCGGGCTGGATCGGTGTTCGTTGATCCCAATCTGCATCGGAAGGTTGATCACTCATTATGAACAGTCATCTTGGGCGAGAGACAACCTGTTAAGACCCAAACCAATACACCAAAAGCACCTAGGTGATGGAGGTGTGGAAAGCTTAAGTCTTAACCTTTAGGATTGTGACATTCCACCAGGTTTCCAAAGCCAACATTCATGGTGGCCCACTCTGAGGCGGCTTTCACTCCGGTACCCCTATTTTCTCTTTTTTGAGCGAGCCCTCACGTAGCCCTTTCCCTAGGTTGCCCTAATAATGACTTGAACCCATGACGTGGAGTTGGCTCTAATACCAAATGTTCAAACCCAAACCAACCAAAAGCACCTACTTGGGGGCTCATTCAAAAAAGAGAAAATAGGGATACCGGAAAAAACGTCGAGGGCTTGCTCACAAAAAGTGAGAAAATAGGGGCACGGGAGTGAAAGCCGCCTGAGAGTTGGCTACCATGGACGTTGGCTTTGGAAGTGTAGTGGAATGTTACGATCTTTAGTGTATTGGTTTGGATCTTAAGACAACCCCATTTCAAGATCGTCTAGATGGCCACCAATCCAGAATAAGATCGCCCGAGACTTCGCACCATGCTTGAGGCACTTCTTCTACAGTTTTTTATTTTTTCAATATGCAAATTAAAATTGTAAATTTAATTTTAATTTAATTTAATTTTTTTCGAGTTCTTTCTCTTCCTAAATATTTATTCGAAATGTAGAAATTTAGAGTAGATCAGAGGTTCACCGGAGAGGGTGGGGTGTTTCTGCTTAGGTTCAAACCCTTGGATCCTTAATCCAAGGGCTGTGATCAACTTTTAATGTTGAAATGTCGTGATTATTTCCTCAACGTTCTCTCAACCCCACGTGGCAATGAGAAGTGACCGAATAGATGTCTGGTCCATTCTTAGGTGTACCTACAGACCAAAAATTAGCCCGATTGATGATTTCTAACCATTGGTTTTGAGTCTTTTCACAGGTTTATTTCTAGCCGTGCATTCGATAATTATTTTGTAAAAAAAGAAATCGAACGACTAGAAATCACCAATGAGAGAGATTTTTTATTTGTAAGTTGTCGTTGAGGAAATATTAATTTGAAATGTGGACCCATAGTTAATTCCCAAAGAAATCGTCTACGACTCTACGGAGTAGAGAGAGCGAGAGAACCGACGAAACAAGTCCATGGTGGACCCCACCCATACAGCTATGAGGAACGATTCCACGGTCTTCAGAGTCGAGTATTCCACGCTTTGGGCCTGACTCTACACATAAACTAAATGTGGAATAGCTTCACATTGACCAAAGACCAAAGTAGAAAAACACAACCCCCACGACGTCATCACTCCTTTGACTCTTTCTCCTTAAAAACCCAGGCCCCCTCTCTCTCTTCTTCTCCATCGTCTCTCTTCCTCTCTCTCTCTCTCTCTCTTCTTCTTCTTCTTGTTCTCTTTCTCTCTCTCTGCATCTATTGATTTCGACCGTTGAATCTCTTACAGACAAGATGGTGAGGAACGATTTGTTCATCACCGTTCCGAGCTTTTTCAAGTGTCCGATCTCGCTTGATGTGATGAAATCCCCGGTGAGTCTATGCACCGGTGTCACATACGATCGCTCTAGCATCCAGAAATGGCTCGACAACGGTAACAACACATGTCCGGCCACCATGCAAATCTTGCAGAGCAAAGATTTCGTCCCTAACCACACTCTCCAGCGTCTTATCCAATTCTGGTCTGAATCTGCCAAGAATCCCTCAGCATCCGACGTCTCTCCGACCTCCACGTCTCCTCCTCCTCCTCTCTCACAACAACAAGCTAGGGATTTGACTAAGCATATCGCAAACAGACCTGAAAACTGCTTCGATTCCATGTCCAAGATCGTCGATTTCGCGAAAGTTTCAGAAGAGAATCGGAAGTTCCTGGGGAAGATCGATGGTTTTGTTCCCGTCCTCGTCGATGTTCTTAGCAATGTCGATGTCGATTGTGATGTAAAGATTGAAGTTTTTGAACAATCGGTTAGGGTTTTGGATCTGATTTTAATGGATTATGGAGATAATAAAGAAGATTTGATGAGATCAATGGCGAAAAATCGTAATTTCATGGCTTCGGTTGTTTTGGTTTTGCGAAAAGGGAGCTTGGATTCGAGAATCGGATCGGCTAGGGTTTTGGAGACCCTCGCAGCCGATCCTGAAACCAAGCTTCTGATCGCAGAAAAGCCAGGTCTGTTGTTCGAGTTGTTCCATCTGATTAATTCTGAGACGGATTCGAGTGCGATTGAAGCCGGATTATCTTGCTTGATCGCCTTGTCGATGCCGAGGCGTATCAGATTACAGATCGTACGTCTTGGAGCGGTTCAAATATTAGCAAAACTGCTTTCTCAATCGGATTCAGGAGTTCCCATCACGGAAAAGGTCTTGAAGCTATTGGAGATGGTGTCGACCTGTACCGAAGGTCGGACAGCAATATGTGAGGATCCAATTTGTATTCCGGCGATCGTGCAGAAAATGTTGAAGGTTTCGAAATCGTCAACAGAGCACGCGGTGGTGATTCTATGGAGCGTGTGCCATCTTTTCCGCGATCAGAAGGCGCAGGAGGCCGTGACGAAGAGCAATGGATTGACGAAGATCTTGCTTTTAATGCAGAGCAATTGCCCACCATCCGTTCGACAGATGTCTGGCGATCTTCTTAAGATCTTCCGTGTTAACTCAAAATCATGTCTTTCGAGTTACGATACCAAAACCACACATATAATGCCTTTCTGACTTCTCTCTCAAATCTCAGTCACTAATTTTTCTGTCAATCTGTAAATTAAAGAAATTTTGTTGACAAAAATACACAGAATTCATTCAATTTTATCTTGATCTTTCTTTCAATTGCCTTCTTGAATTTTTCTGTTTGGTAGATTGGGTTTCACACGCCACGCCAAGTAATTAGATTTCTTCCTGAATTTGGCTTCTTTTGATAGTTCCCTGGTTCTTTCCACCGAGTTGGGAAATCGGAAGTTTTAACTCAGTTCAGAATATAAAAAACGAAAGAGACAAAATGCCGCATTTGCTGTAATGGGTGCTGACTGTAATTTGCTTTTTCTTCTTTGAAAATATTAAAATTTGTGGGAGAGCGGAGAGGTTTGATTTGACTACGCGCATCCCCAAATTTAAAAAAAAAAGTCCTTTTTTGTAAAGTTTTGTTTAATTAATGAACCCAAAAACAAGAAACCTTGAGATGAGGAGGTAATCTGTAATTTTAATATTAAATTATTGGGTGTATCGTCCGTCCAGGGAGATTGAATGAATTTTAATATTCCTACGGTCTCGATGCATTCACAACTTGCTCTCGCCATAAAATACTACATTGATTTCAGCCCTATGCTACGAGTATTCCTGAATCCAAGGGGTGAGATTAAAGTGGCTGACCTTTTTCTTGTCTAACGAGAGTTTTGAGAGGTGGGGAAATCAAAGTGGGGATGGTTCCCTGAGCACTCAAAGTCGTCCTGATTTACTTTTCTGCGAATAAAACTTTGATAGCGGACGGTATGAGCCACGTGGCACTTTTATTTTTAGAGACGACTGAACGTATGGATGTTTGGCCCATCCCTAGGTGGATCAACATACCAAAAATCAGCCTGTTTAATAATTTTTAACAGTTGGATTAAAGTCTTTTTATGGTTTATTTTTAACCGTAGGAATCAAGCAATATCTGTGGTAATCAGACCCAAAGGTTAGAGATCAAACTAATCAAGCTGATTTTTAGTATGTAGGTCCACCTAGGGATGGGCCAAACATCCATACAGTCGGTGGCCTCTAAGAGTGTGCCACGTGGTTCATATTGTGGTCCGGTCAAAGATCTACTTTTCTTCTTATATTCCTACTTTTTTTACTTCTTCTTCTTTGAATATTCCCGGATTATTTTTCAAAAAATTGTACGTTGGAGTCGTCGTCACTCCGGTGACAATGGCTATCGGCACGTGTTGTTGTCCACATGTAATGAAAAGATTGGTGTACATGTGGCATTGAGAAAACACAAGGCATCCCCCCTCTTTTTGGGGTGGGGTGAGGATTGGAAGCACGAATTTTGTTACTCAGTGCTGCCATCTGGGCCCACTGACCGCATGGATGTTTAGCTCAACCCTTGGTAGACATTCATAACAAAAATCAGCATGTTTGATGAGTTTTAGCCGTTGGTTTTAGTACTAAAAAAGAATGGTTGAATCCAACGAATATAATCACGTCTTAAAAAGTACTAAAATCTAATGGTTAGAGATTACCAATCAGGATGTTTTTATGTTTGGATTTCCACCAAGGGGTGGACTAAACATCCATGTAATCAGTGGGCCCAGATAGCAGCGGTGAGGTATACCTTGTTGCACCGTTTTCCTTTCTTATGGATCGATGTAGCCAGTGTTTGAAAACGTTAAGCAAAGTCTCTGGACGGTGACCCGAAAAGGCGTAGCGTAATCCTACACTTCTTCAACCATTGTTTTTAGACCCGTACCGGCCATTGACCAGGTAGACTGGCCCATTCACTGGGCCACCGGTTCGCCAAAAGGACGGCTCATCCAGGTTTTCCGGCTTTTTCGCTAAAAATTGTCTAAACTAGATCTGACCCGAACTAGCCGAGTCAGTCTAGGTCTGGCAGAACTGTTTTCAACTTTTCACCCAAAAAAAACAAAACACTGTTTTCAACTGCGAGGCATGGAGTAAAACTTTGATGACAGGGCGCAATATGGGCTACGTGGCATAGATGTTTGACCAATCCCTAGGTGAACCCACCAAAAAATCAGACCGATTAGTGATTTATAGCGTTGGATTGGAATTATTTTCATAGGTTGATTTTAAACGTGGGAATTTGAGCATTATTGACCATTATTTGAGGTACAAAGATCCAAAGGTTTAAAATCACTACGAGCCAACGTGGCAGACTCATTGAGGAATCTGACTATATATGGATGTTTGGCCAATCCATCCGGAGACCGTTAATGACGGCCATCTATGGTCAATGACGTTGACCATGGTCAAAGGGTGAGACACAAATATTTTAAAAACATTGGGTGAGATGCAAATTGCATCAATAAATTAAGGAGGTAAAGCAGAAAAAGCCCTAGAACTTATGTAAGAAAATTTCTTTTTCATAAAAGTTAACTATTTTACCAAAAAGGACAAACTGTTGATTTTAGACTTGAGGTGAAAAATCCGTATCTTGAAGATAGTTGGAGCCCCCCAACCCCACGCGCAATAGGGATTATCCTGGCAACACTATCTCTAAAATACAACATGCCTAGAACCAATCTAAGGCTATGCTTGGTTCACTACACTTGGCTGAATTTTGCAATGTAGTGCAAATATAACGACATGCTTTACCTTGTAATCACTTACCATGCAAGTCACTTACAACTGTTTAGCCTTATACTTGTTAAGTGACTCATCTACTTTAATTTTCTTTGAAAATCTACTTACATCCTATTGGTTTGTTCTTTAGAGGAAGAGCTACCAATATATCTAGGTATATTTGATAGTTTTGAGTGTATTTCGATCATCTTTTATAGCTTTCCACTAGAAGATAGAATCATGAAAAAACATAGCTTCTTCAATTGAGAACTAGTCCAAAATCTTTTGGTACACTAACTCTAAGGCCCTGCTTGGTTCGCTACACTTGGGTGCATTTTGCACTGTAGTGCAAATGTAGCGACTTGCGTTGTAATCACTTACAACTGTTTGGTTCACGCCCTGTAAATAGATGCAAACGAAGTTTAGTTGATTGGTTAGTAGTGCATTTGCAAAAGAATGCAATGGATTATTTTATTTCTTAGTTTTATAAAAAAAAAATTACACAATAAAATTATTATTGTTATATGTTGCTGTTATTATTATTTATTTTTGGAGGGGAAAGCTTCGGGTTAGGCGTCCCCGACCAACTATATCAAAAAAGTAGAAAACTAAAATAAAAATAATAAAAAGATAATAATAATAAAAAATCACAGTTATTATTAATATTAATATTTTTCGGAAGAAAAAATGTTGAGCTAATACAATGCAACCACTTGCATCAGATTTTGGGTTGCACTTGCTTGCATCTATTTTGTTAAGGAGTTTGCAGTAAGGGGTTGGAACCCACTTGAATGGCATTCATTTGCACGCCTCCAACCAATCACTTGCAATCCCAAAATTATGGCAAGTGAGTGCATTGCACTCAATTTGCTGCGAACCAAGCAGGGCCTAAAACTCCTCGTCAATTTTGCCAATTCATATTCTTCTACTTCCGTTCTCTTATTTGAAGATGAAGGTTCAATTCTTTTCTTTTCTGATCTTGACTTCAAAGGAAATGAATTCTGAAAGGAATTTGCATGAATTGACTCCACTATGTATGAAGTGGATGGCATTCACATAAATAAACTTCATATCCACTGTGATTTCTAGTGCTGGAATCTTCTACTTTGTGAATTATGTAGAAAATATCCCATAATTCCTTATCCATTTTACTTTTCATAGATTAATAATCATGGGGTATTTGACCATACCATTAAAAATATGATTAGGACACATGTAACCATCATCAACCTACTTGTTAATCTAACTCTCGATTTGATTAACCATATTTTCATTAAGTTTTTCTAGCGCGCAAGGTTTAATGATGAAGCCATAAGGCAAACTTATCTTTAAATTGTTAGAATTTATGTGAGTAAATTTTGATTTTTTGAAAATTCAAGTTAACTATTTTTATCAAAATTAATAAAATATGAATTCTACGCGACGGGATATATCTCTATCTTGAAGATAGTTGGAGCCTCCCTCATGTGCGATAGGGGATTATATCGACAACATTATCTTTGAGATACAATCAGCTCTCAGAATCAGTTTGAGTTTCAAAGAAGTGCACTCCTTAAATAAGCTGGTGTACAAATCTCTATTTGATTTTCCAATATTTAGGATAAAACAAATTCTTGCTTTTAACAAACAAATCAAATTTTATGTTTAGAAATAATTTTACAAAATTTCTTTTAACAACACTTTTTTGTTATTATTGAGTTTAATGATGGACTCCATAGCTTCAGGCAGTCGTTGCAAATGGGTTGGGCAGGTTTAGGGTTATGTGTCGCACAAAGGGAAAGGTAGGAGGAGACAATTTGCACCGACCATTCATAACGTAAGAAATCCCATTCCTGCAAACCCATGTGTATAAGTTGCTACGGCCACTAAGAGCAGATGCCAGGTTCGACGAGATCACGAGAAGTTTGGTACAGTTAGGTACAAGTTAGTTGTGGCCCTTGTGGGTGTCTCATTCTTACCAATTTCCGCATGAATTTTGACCAGGAAAAGAGAAAGGCTCTAATGGCGGGTCAACCTTCCCCCTCACCCCAGGTGCCCAACACACCCCACCATGACCAAGCAAGGTTCAAGGTAGAACCTGATTCCACCATGAACAGGCCTAATGATCCATATTCCCAAACACACTGTAGGTGTCAATCTCTTGACATGCTTCTTTCGGCCAAAAAAAAACAGAGAAAACAGAAAGATCAAGATTCAAGTAAAAGTTCCGGATCAAAAGATAAACATAAATGTGTTTTGCTGATTTTTTTTTCAACACGTTTTTGAATGACAAGACCTCTACAATCTTTTGAAGATTTAGACCACGAGAACAATAATCTCTTGATGTTAAGAATGATCGAAGCACCTTCTTCTTCCCTAACTTCAAAGACTCTTGTTTTCTTCTTTCAAAAATAATCCCAACAAATCGCGGAAGGAAAAAAAAGCTCCATAAAACACGACCTCTAAAGGAGAAAGCAAGAGTGTGTCAACTTGCTACTAGAGACGACAAGGAATCTGTCATAACCCACGACATCCCAAACTCTCCCAAGAAGGATGACCAAATCGCTCGCACCACATCACAATGCAAGAGAAGATTGTTAGCCAATTCCCCACTATGAACAAAAGTCTATGATGATCCTTCTCGATGTCAAATAGTCCATAGTCAGGATCTTGTCCAAGATAGCTCTCCACAAGAACACTTGTATTCTTGTATTCTACCATATCTTTGAAAAGTTTGGTCGCATTAACTATTTTTCCAAAGATTATACACAACACATGACACATGAAATTACTAATGTAGGGGACTGTTAGGCAGTGTGTAAGGTAGGTTCTACTTGGGGAGGCAACTGGCTAGGATCCCGGTTAGTTGTCTGGGAGAGGATATTGGGTTGGCTTTCCTCTAGACAAGATGGGTTTATGTAGCAGCCAATGATCAGTGTTTTAAAACCCGAGCTGGACCAGCTGACAAAATGGTTAACTAACAAACCAGCTCAAAAGTCATCTGGATGAACGTCGATCTGAATTTTAAATCATCATAAGCATTTTCCAAACAATATGGGGTCGGCGGCACAAATCTTGTTCCTCCATTCAATCATGTCTAAAGCCATATTAAAATCTCCTTTCAAAACCTCACTCTTAGTCCGTTTTGGTCTTCCCATCAGCCCTTTTAGATCCCTCTTTTAATTTGCTTAAAAACCAGAAAAACCTAGAGGAGCAATTTGCTTAACCAACTGGTTGAACTGCTGAATTGACAAACCATCCAGTTAACGGTTCAAAGACCGTTCCAGGTTTCAATCCTTGCCCGTGATAAAGGCCCAGATGGTTCCCTCATTTCTTTCACAAACCCCATGTGTTGTTAGGTATAGGAGAAAAGGAGGCGAGTCTTTACATGATCACCAAGTACCCCGTCGAAATCAGTCTCCTTTATCCGATCGGATCAAAATCAGTGTCAAATACAATCAGAATCTGTCTGAATGTGACCATTGTGGACCTGTAAACCAGGGCAAAATAATTCAGCAAAAGCAGCACTTCCAGCCAAAATAAGTAATGGGAACAAAGAGCAAGAAGCATAGTGTGGCCCACCTAGAGAAAGAGATTTGCAGCAAACATATGGACAGGAATTGCAGCGAAGATATGGACAGGGATGCTGCTTGATATTCCTCACTACCATTCAATCAACCAATCTAAGGGATTATGAAAGGATTAAAGCGACTGATCATGACAATAAGATAACCACAAAACCAAGATTCCCCGCCCTCCAATGAAAAGGTGATTGAGATGGTTATCGAGGTAACTGACGATCACATCCCTTGATTCCCTCCCTAATCTAACCCATCAAATCAAATGTTTCGCATTTTTTTTTTTTGTGTGTTCAATATATCTTTGATTTTGTCTCTAACAAACTTCGTTCCCTTCACTGTCTCCAACAAGTCAACCTTCACTGCGTTCGTTCCCTCTGTTATCGATGTCACCAAATCATCATTAGAATCTTAGTCAGTTCCTCATAATGAATATATGATTTAGGATCTTCGATTCCATCAAAGCTCTCAATATTCCATAGTCTTCATGCTCAACATCTTACATTTTGTCACAACTTGAAATCCTGCCAATCTCTGCCACTCAGATAATCTTGAAATGTAAGAAGCTGGGACCTCATGTTCTGGAATCCCAAGGGAATGGACCCCCAAGGTCCGGGAAAATATTCGCTGGCCCTGGAGGACTTCAACCTTTTAAGTCCCCCTCCCAAAATGTCTGACAAATAACACTTGTTAAGCACTAATCAAGTGATTAACGTGGGTTGGGTTAAGGTCCTTATGTAGTTCTAACAAATGGGAACATGATCTGACAATGGATGAGATGGGTTAAGGTCCTTATGTAGTTCTAACAAATGGGAACATGATCTGACAATGGATGAGAGTAAGCGACAAAACTCTGCAAACATGGAACTCCTGATTTCTAGAAATAACAAATCTCTTAGAACAAGTTGAAATAGGATCCTCGAAGTTGTTTTATCCAGATGAATACATTGAACTGATAGGAAGAAGTAAAAACATACGATATCCTCAAGGGCCTAAGTCAACAATAGGGTATCATCTCTTTCTCTTGTAAGTATACCCTTAAAACTGAAAAATTCAAGCCTAACATATGGGGAACCTATTATAATCATCTGAAACCTCAGGGTCAAATTCCTCGGTAACATTTAAGTTTCTAAAGTCACCTTCAAATATGTAGACAGAGACATCAACAATATCACCACCTTGGGCATGGGCTTGTCATTCAAAACTGTATTGTGCAAAAACACAACATACTTGGGCAAGGTGATTGATGCACCAGTCTTGCAATCAAGGCCTCCTCTACTCTTGGGAGCTTCTCCAACTGGTCTTTCAAAATACTCTTCAAAGGGGACCCTACCTCCCACAACTGGTTAGCCCTCATCACTAGGTAGGCTCAAAACTATCGTGCTGAAGGCATAACTTCGCATTATCAATCACATGAACTTCATTCTTGCTACCGAAAAATACAAGATCTACCATGATCAGTTATACAAAAGCTGATCTAGTTTGAACCTTGGTGCATAAAACCACTCCTTAATCACCCAATTTTCCCTATATTGTATACCATGACATCAGAACATCAATCATTTCCATAAGAAATGCATTCGAACATCAATCATCAATTCTCAGGTTCTTCCATTGAGCCAAAATCAGCTAATAAAACTGATGAACCCTAAGATTCCCTCTCCATAAGAAGTGCCTTAAACTAACTACAAACACAATGGTGCATCATCCAAAGAACTGCAATAGTAACATGATCACCTCAGGTTCTTCCATTGAGCCAAAATCAGCTAATAAACTGGGAAGCCTCAAAAGTTGTTTATTTTCAAGGATTTTCCCACTCCATAAGAATAGAGTCTTGAAGCCAAGTCCAAACTCATCAGGATCTCCCCCAGAGAACTGCAATAATAAAATGAACCCTAAAGAAATTTCGTGGCAACATTCTTGCCATTCCATGCTAGGATTAGTTCAGAGGAGAAAGAATGAATGCGTGCACCTGCTTCTTAACAACACCTCGAGCAATGGTGGCCACACCAATCAGTTGGCATGATCCAGCTAATTATGCTTCTTAACCATAATTATGTTTCTTAATAACACTAAGAAAGGCCAAAAATATAAAATGAATAAATAAAGCAAAGGCAGAATCTACATCCTCCATCAATCATGTCAAAAACCATATCTTCTGTTAAGGTAAGTTTCTTAAAATCTCCTCTGAAAACCCCACTCTTAGTCTGTTTTGGTCTTCACCTCATCCCTTTTAGATCTCTCTTTTAATTTGCCTAAAAACCAGAAAAACCTAGAGGACCAACTTGCTTAACCGACTGGTTGACCTGATGAATTGACAAACCATCCAGTTAACGGTTCAAGGACCATTCCAGGTTTCAATCCTTGCCCGTGATACAGGCTCAGATGGTTCCCTCATTTCTTTCACAAACCCATCTGTTGTCAGGTATAGGAAAAAAGGAGGTGAGCTTTTACATGAACACCAAGTTCCCCGTCGAAATCAGTCACCTTTATCCGATTGGATCGAAATCAGTGTCAAATACAATTAGAATATGTCTGAATGTGACCATTGGGGACCTGTAAGCAGGGCAAAATAGCAAAAGCAGCACTTCCAGCCAAAATAAGTAATGAGAACATAGAGCAAGCAGCGTTGTGGCCCACCTAGAGAAAAAGATTTGCAGCAAACATATGGACAGGAATTGCAGCGAAGATATGGACATGGATGCTGCTTGATATTCCTCACCATTCAATCTACCAATCTAAGGGATTATGAAAGAATTAAAGCGACTGATCACGACAAGAAGATAACCACAAAACCAAGATTCCACGCCCTCCAATGAAAAGGTGATTGAAATAGTTATCAAGGTAACTGACAATCACATCCCTCCCTAATCTCACTTTGACCCATCAAATCAAACCTTTCGCATTTATTTATTTATATTTTGTTTGTTCAATCATCTTTGATTCTGTCTCCAACAAATTCCGTCCTTATCTAGTGGTGGTCAGGGTCCTTCCAACTCAACCTTCACTGCTTTCCTTCTGCCATAGATGTCACCAAGTCATCCTTAGAATCTTGGTCAGTTCCTCATAATGAATATATGATTTAGGTTCTCCGATTCCATCAAAGCTCTCAATATTCCATAGTCTTCATTCTCAACATCTTACGTTTGATCGCAAATTAAAACCCTGCCAATCTCTGCCACTCAGGTAATCTTGAAATGTAAGAAACTAGACCTCATGTTCTGGAATCCCAAGGGAATGGACCCCAAGGTCCTTGTGTAGTTCTGAAAAATGGGAACATGATCTGACAATGGATGAGAATAGCAACAAAACTCTGCAAACATGGAACTCCTGATTTCTAGAAATAACAAATCCCTACGAAAAAGTTGAAATAGGATCCTCAATCACATGAACTTCATTCCTTGCTCAAGTTCACTGAAAATACAAGATCTACCATTCAGTTCTACAAAAGCCAATCAAGTTTGAACCTCGGCGCATAAAACCACTCCTTAATCACCCAATTTTCCCTATATTCTATACCATGACATCAGAACATCAATCATTTTCCCAATAATTACATGCCAACATCAACCATCAATTCTCAGGTTCTTCCATTGAGCCAAAATCGGCTAATAAAACTGATGAACCCTAAGATTCCATCTCCATAAGAAGTGTCTTAAACTAACTACAAACACAATGGTGCATCATCCAAAGAACTGTAATAGTAACAAGATTCCCTCTACTTAAGAGCCTTAAACTAACTACAAACACAATGGGGCATCATCCGAAGAACTGTAATAGTAACATGATCACCTCAGGTTCTTCGAATTGAGCCAAAATCAGCTAATAAACTGGGAAGCCTCAAAAGTCGTTTACTTTCAAGGATTTTCCCACTCCATAAGAATAGAGTCTTGAAGCCAAGTCCAAACTCATCAGGATCTCCCCCAGAGAACTGCAACAATAAAATGAACCCTAAAGAAATTCCGTGGCAACATTCTTGCCATTCCATGCTAAGATTAGTTCAGAGGAGAAAGAACAAATGTGTGCACCTGCTTCTTATTTCTTAACACCACCTCCAGCAATTGTGGCCGCACCAATCAGTTGGCATGACCCATTTGTGCAAAATACCTTATTTTCTAAACCATAATTATGTTTCTTAACAACACTAAGAAAGGCTAAAAATATAAAATGAATAAATAAAGCAAAGGCAGAAAGTTTGCCATCGCTTTATTTTGATTATATTAAAATTATTTTCCAAAACAATAAAAAACAAATAAAAGAAGCAGATAGCAAAGCATCAACAACTCACCAAAGCCTAGATCCGAAGAATTGCTGAACATGGACTTGATGATTGGAAATGAGCAGAAACCATGAGGTTGGGAACTCCATATTCTCCAAACATTGGAACACTCCACAACACCTAAAGTTTCCTTAGCCACAGCAGACGTGGAATTAACTCAACCTCTATCAAGTACCAGCTATTATGTGAAAACAGCTAGCGAAAGCTAGCCTTCATTTCAAACAGCAAGTGTGCAAAGCCATTAATCAGAAACCCAAAAGAAAGAACCATGACTAAAGTACATTTGGCATGAGGATGTGAAAACATCATCAATGAAGTTGAATACATGCCTGTGATGTCCGAACAAAATAGCTAAATATATATAAAACTAGACAAGAGGGATAAAAGCATAAAAGCCATAACAAAATAACAATTATACACATATACAAGAACACATAATCCAAACGCATCAAATATTTGGTATGTGAATACAGATAACCTTGCAACCAAGTATCACGAAACCCAACTGTTTTGACTTAAAAGGAAAATGACATGTGGGATAAATGGTTCTGAAGTCACATTTCATAGAAACCATAAAAACAATGGCATTATCTCATTCATGGGTACAACAGAAAGATATTAATAATTACATTGATGGACTCGGTCAGATAGACATTCAATCGGTATGCCTGAGCAAGGAAGCATGTCCAAATATAGGAGACGAGTCAAGAACTCCTCCCAGCAAAATCATCAAACCTAATACAACTCAAGGTTTTAGAGCCAAAAAAGGAGGGGTGGGGGGAATAGATCAGTACGAACAAGAGATGATGCCAGCCCGCTAATAGTGAAATTTGTAACCAGCAAGACTTGATCAGTCCATGCACATTATTTTGCAAATGGTGAAAAACCTTTTCACTGAGAAGCAATCTGAATTATTTGCCTTCCAAGGACAGAGCCGTGTCATTTTCATAAGGACTCAAAAGGTACCAATCTCCATAGGAAGAACTGTACAAGGTGATTCAATCCTCGACGTGAATGGGAGAACAGATATTAGGAACTGTTACTTAACCAAACTTGGCCAATGGTCTGGAGCTCTGCAGTGGAAGCCAGGAACTCACACGCATGTACAGAAACAAGAGACGAACAACCGCAATCTTCTCCACAAAAAGAACATATGGAACAACGAACTATAAAAGGAATGATGGACCACAGATGCTGAACCTGTTTACGAAGAATGTAACTCCTTCCATCAACGCAGCAATGCAACGCAGGAGATCAGTGTTGCTTATGTTGTTTTAAATTGCAGATAGCTTCTTGTTGCTGCCCAAAAAGCTCACAGTTTTAATATGTAAAAACCATGTCTGACCAGTATATGATTAGCGATGCAGAAACCCAAGCATGCATTCAAAAAGACCACAAAAGGCCAAACTGTAGCCTGCCAAAAGATTAACATAATTAAAATTGTTTCAACGGATAATGAAGAAATTGGCACACAACATTGTAGTAGTATAAGATTAAAAATTACCACGTTTCCTCCTGATAATGATTTGGAAAAAACTGTGTTTTGGAGAATAACAGGAAAGCCAAAAAAAGGGCACCACAATTCCAACACCACTTGTATTCCCGAGGTGAGAAGAAGCACATTCCCCATGGTAGCTCATTATTGCTCAGTAGAATCAAGGATGCTACAAACAGAGCTCTTATAACCATCAATCCTCCACACATCCATGTTAAGACCAGACCGAGAATCCAGGATTGCATAAACTATGCGTGCAAATCATCAAGAATCCAGCAGCAGTAAAGTATTCAAAGTGTAAAGACCAAATTCGAGATGGATTTCAAGCAAGTGTAAGATGGTATCAGACCAAAAACATCATATCAAGCATCCCACAGAACACAACATAGTTGAACCACATATTCCTGCCAAGTTCCACATTTGCAAAATAGAGATTAACTAGACTGATCCACACTGATAAGATAACAAGAAAACATCCTGTAAATTCCTGTAAAGAGGTACACTGTCAACAGCAGCTCCACGGACTCTTTATCTGCAAAAGGACATGAAAATGATTCCATCAGTTCAGCACTGATCTTGAGCAAATGGCACAAGGCAGTATTCGTTGCATACCTCGGATAAAAGAAATCATTTGATCAGGAATGGAAACCTCCTGAGCCAGGCCGTTCATATGGACCAGAACGATCACGATTATATCGGTCATTTCCTGCCCCCCCACGACTACCAGTATCCCTGTTGCGTCCCGAATAGCGATCCCCACTGCGATCAGGTCCAAAGCGACCGCCACCACCACCACCACCACTGTACTTATCATCTCTGCTACCATACCTGCCCCCTCTTGCCCCATCACCAGATGGACATTCCCTAGCAAAATGCCCAGGCTTGCCACATTTAAAGCACTCTCCACTTTTAGATCCACGTCCACTGCCATAGTCACGATTACGGTCACGATCACGACCACGGTCTTGGTCACGGTCCCCGTCACGGTCTCGACCAGAGCCTTGATGAGGCTGAGCTCTGTCAACAGTTATAGGTCGACCATCTAGATCCATACCATTCATTGCAGCAATCGCATCTTCCATTGCTTTCTTGTCATCAAATGTGACAAACCCAAATCCACGAGAGCGACCAGAGAACCGGTCCACCACTACCTGTATTAATGACAGTATATAGACTATCAGGGGCTTCCTTAAGAAAATTCCATCAAATCTCAAATTAGCACACTTAATAAAAAGGTCGAGCATAGTATTAAAATTAGCCGAATTTTTGGTGAATTCTAGTAAATTGAAGTTTACATGTAATATTTCAACGAAGTAAACTGTTCAGGACCAAATCTTTAAAACAAATAAGAAGCGTCTAAAACACTTATATCCCCATTTTTTTAAATTTCTTTGCTTTTGAGAAGTTCCTAGGTGAAAAATGACTACTCTCTTACCAGTTTACAACTCAAAAACAAATTATAGGGATGAAATCAAGATCAAATGCTCCTCGGGCTGTATTTTTGAAGTTGTTCTTTGGTAAAAATATTTTTTCTCTCTAATTTCATGTTTCTTTCAGACATTAAGCTAAATTAGTATTATATATGACTAGATGCATCAAATCCCCAAACTTCTTTAAGTAAGTGAACTTTTATAGAACTTCTCTATATCCAATTAAACTTTCTCAAATTAATTCTGAATTTAATTGAGCCAAGTTTAGGGTGAAGTCAAAGTTCAGTACCTTGCAGTCAAGGATTCATTCTACACAAAGTAAAGCGAAATTTCAAAATATAAAGAAACCTTCCAATTTCTCTTTCCAAGTTATATTGAATTCTATTTCTCACTCTGTTTTTCGGGGACTGGAATTGAAGGGTATTGCTAGTTCTTGACTGAATCAATAAATCATTTATGGGGTACAGAAAAATGAATGACATGCAAACTTGCTTGGGTGATTCTGTCCATAAGCTTAGGCAATTGCAAAAAACACGAGCGCTTAAGTACTAGCAGTTTAGTACCAAAAGCATTTCCGTGAATTCTTGAAAGGGAAAGCTATGCAAGATTTCCCCTGAAAACAAGGGTGCAGGATACTGACAGTAATTCTGAGAGGGGAGTCAGTCCATGGAAAATTGGAATGGAAGTTAGTGAAAAATTGGTGCAGAGTAATGAAAATCAACTGATGCTACATAATAGTCTAGAATTGAATAAAACCCATTTACATTAAATACTAGAAGATGAATTCCTAATCAATGTTGTTTTCTTAATTAAATTTTTATATCTGTTTGGGTGGGTTACTAATTTCTAATTTTCTACAAGAAAGGAAAACAAG
Organism: Euptelea pleiosperma; assembly: GCA_035048495.1. NCBI lineage: Eukaryota > Viridiplantae > Streptophyta > Magnoliopsida > Ranunculales > Eupteleaceae > Euptelea > Euptelea pleiosperma. The sequence continues at coordinate 25,907,717 of CM068542.1, read as the reverse complement.
GCATGCAAAGTTATCTCAAATTATTGATTACCTTTGCCTCAGCTAGGTGTCCGAACTTTTCAAAAGCACTTTTCAGACCCCTATCAGATGTTGACCATGAAAGGCCCCCAATAAAGCAACGGTACTCCTCTGGTTCTGACATGTTCAACTAATGAAACTGCAATTTGAAAAAGAAAATGAAAAAGACAACATGTAGATAAATCTCCTCTCTAACAAGTCAAATTTATTCATTAAAGACTATCAAAAGAAACACGGTTCACATTTCACACTTCACACATAAAAATAAAAATAAAAATAATCTGAGTACCCATTATTATATAATAAATAGAATAGCATTTTGTAACACAAGTATGCTCAGCAGCTACAAACCAAAGAAGAAGAAAATGCATGATGATATGAGTGTAGGTAAATGAAAGTTAGAATATTATTGTTTTTAGAATAACATACCAATTCTATTATGCTCAGGAAAGGATTAAATAGGAAAATTTATGTTGCTAAGAAGAAAGAAACCTAATATGGACGTTTACATGACTCTTCATCGTAACAAAAATTATGTAAGGACATTACAGAAAATCCTTCATATTCCCATAAAGCAATATAAATGCATGCATTGTCCTTCAGAATTCAAAAAAAAAACTAAATAAATTTATGTTAAAAAAATCAGTGGATCAAATGTTTGGTCAATGAGAGGACTTCAACATTTGAACATAGGCTTTTTATTCAAGTTTTTTTTTACATGAAACTGGTTGTGGACTTGTAATGGCACAGCATTGAGACACATATGATATGGACCTGAGGGTGAAAGTCAATCCCCATGATGATAGAGAAACATGTAGGCATGGTTTTAAGTATCAGTATTGTTGACAGTATTGGGGGCCAGTTGATACCAATACATACTAGCAACACTGTTACATATCCGGTGTGACACTGTGATAAGCAAAAAAAAATAAAAAATTGGCAATATATGGAAAAGATCAGAAAAATTGGCACATATAGGCATCCTACAGGTCTAAATCCTTGTGGAAGCTAGTCATTGAGAGGTTCAGGACAAGGCTTGAGTCTTGGAAGGCTAAAATACCTGGTGAAGGGAGGCAAAGTGATGTTAATCAAGAGTACCATTTCCAGCCTACCTATATACTACTTTTCCCTCTTCACAGCCCCGAGCAGTATGGTGAAGGAATTGGAGAAACTCATGCGAAACTTTCTATGGCATGATAGGATGGAGTCCCTTAGTCGCTAGAACAGTCCTAAGGGTCCACCGCTCCCGCACTCAAACCGCAAAATCGCGGTTTGAGGGCGAGTTAGCCCCCAATCCGCGCTCTGGAACGACAGAGTTCGTGCTCTCAGTAAGATTTCCTTTTGCCGAACTATATACTCAATAAGATTTCCTTTACCAACAATATTTCTTTTCACCTTTTTCTTTACATCTGTACTTTTACCTTTTACCTTTTCTTTTACATATGTACTTTCACCATTTTCTAAACAGATAAAGTTGATTACAATCAACCAAAGAGGTGGACTAGTGATATGATGGTCCACAACTCCACATAAAAAATAAAAAAATTTATCTACTTGATGTCTGTCCTTATCTCTGATCGTCAATATCTTTAACCTTGTAAGTCTTCAATCTGGACAGTTGAGATCATATTTTCGTTATGATTCTATTGATATGCCCTTCGTAGGAGTGCCCTATCAAGGATGAGTTCATGTGACACATACGGACTCCATGACCCTTTGATGGTTCCTAATGTTTAGAAAAAGGTGAAAGTATAAATGTAAATGAAATCTTACATATGAAACCTTGTGGTGCCAGGTCCCCCACCTCAGAATTGTACTTTTCCAAACAGATAAAGCTGCACACCCAAAAGACAGTTATATCTTTAGTCAAGGCGCACTATGATCAAGGCGCGCGCCTCACTAAAATACCTATTTTTTATAATGTTAAAAATTAAAAAATCCTTATTCTGAATATGGCCCTCAAATTCCTTAAATTTACAAACATTGCTTCTTTCATTTTTTGAATTTTTTTTACTTTTGATCATTCAACATTTTAACATTTCAACTTGTGAAAGAAAAAATTTGATGATAGTGTATATCATAAAAGTTGATGACGGACCAACAATGTGAGCCACGTGGCATACTATTAAAGGTTACTGACCGTATGGATATTTGGCCCATCCCTAGATGGACTTACAAGACAAAAATGGGTCTGATTAGTGATTCCTAACCTTTGAATCTGAGTACCCCCAATAATGCTAAAAATTCACGGTTAAAAATAAGCAATGAAAAAGACTCTAACACAACAGACATAAATTACTAATCAGGATGAATTTTAGTATGTAGGTCAAATTAGGGATGGACAAATTTTATGGCTTTTTGATTACTTATTTTGTATTTAGATAATGACAATGTTAACTAGAACCTATGATACTCGAATACCTGTACCCCCATCGTACCAGTGTTGACACGATACAACACGGATACGGGACACGATACCGACAAGTATCACAGACGTATCCATCATATATACTAATATTTCTTAAAAAACAAAATTTAAGTAATAAATGATGTGCATTTTTTTCTACTATAATTTTTTTTAAAATAGAAAAAAAAAATGATAAGTTCTTTATATATACTAGGGGAACGCCACGTGCGATGCACGTGCACCTTACACATGGCAGCACCTTACACGTAGCACACACGTAGAAATCACTCACCGTATCGATATTTAGCCCATCCCTAATGGACCTTCATGCAAAAAATCAGCCTATTAATGATTTTTAAGGATTTGATAGGAGTCATTTTCGTGGGTTGACTTTTAATTGTAGATTTTGAGCATTATATGGGTATTCAGATACAAAGGCTTGAGATCACTAAGTCTACCTAGGGATGGGACAAACATCCATGCGGTCAGTGGTCCCTAAGAGTGTGCCATGTGGCGTATACTATTGTCCCACATCATCATTGATGAGGGATGTGGGCGTGCTGGACATCCTGAACTGTGCAAGGCATACGCCAACCCAGGTTTTGACTTTTCTTTAGAATAGAAGCATTTAATGAGGGTTTTGCCTTTGAAAAAGAGGCTTTTAATTGTGTCACATGGGTGGCAACCCCGATTGTTGCTTTATAATAGTATATATATAACTTGTTTTGTTATTTTATGATGTTATTTTTCTTAATTTTTTAATATTTATTATTATTATTTTTAATATTGCGCCTCAGGCGCCAACATAGTCACAAAGTCGGGATTCAGCAATAAATCGGCAAGGGGACTCAGGAAAATTCGGATAAATTCATAAAAATCGATAAATTATAAAAAAAAAAATATAGCATGGCAAATTTCAAGTTAGAAATGTTGTTTTTAACAAAACACATTTATATGATGAAAAGCACATCTATTATTCCATAATAATAAGGCATAACTCATAAGCATGATTCAACATTCACAATTGAAATTCAAAAATCGGCAAAATCGAAATCAGAAGGGGAAAAAATGGGTCTTAGCCAATTAATCGGTGATTGATTCATAAATTCAAAAATTACTATGGGCGCTGGGGTCCCAATGCCTTAAGTGCGCCTTGTGCCCTTAACTACCTTGATATATATATATATATACACACGCGCGTGCGCACTCTTAGACGCTTTGAACATTAAGAACTTTTCGAATTGGGCGCTTTCACACTCCTGCTCTCGCACTCGCTCCACGCTCTGGTGAATTAGGGATAGACACCGCAAAATGCATTTGGTGGGGTGGAAGTCGGTTTGCAAGGATAAGAAAAGATGGGGATTGGAGATTAAGAAACTCAAAGAGATGAACCAGGTACTTTTGGGTAAATGGCTATGGAGGTTCGAGGTGGAGGGCTTTAGCCCTTGGCCGAAGGTCATTGAGACCAGGTATGGGGTTTCTCACTTTGGGTGGGAGACTAATCCCACAATTATCCCATACAGTTGCAGCGTGTAGAGAGGGATAATGAAAAATCTCTAAGGAGTTTGCTAGAGGGATTCAGTATGATGCAGGGATGGGGAATCTTATTAAGTTCTGGGAGGACACCTGGTGTGGAGCATACCCCTTGTTTTTAGCTTTTCATGAGCTCTATTCTCTGTCTGAGAGGAATCATTGGTCTATCCAGGATTGTATTGTCAATAGGGGAGTTGGTTGGATGGGACTTTGGCTTTCGGAGAAATCTCAATGACTGGGAAATTGCACCCCTTTCTAGACTGATTGCTCGGCTCCATGATGTTCATCTTCCTTCTTTGGGTTGAGGTGGGTGATGCCATGTTCTCTTATGGACCTTCTCTTGTGTTGGCGCTCTCTAGCTTTTTGTAAAAGAGGTTGTATCCTTTGGAACTTACTCTCTTTTGCAATTTTGTGGGGGCTGTGGAAAGAAAGGAACCAACAGGTTTTCAAAGGCAAGAGTGAAGAATTGGCTTCAATCGTTCTTAGCATCAAGGGTTTTGTCTTTTTATGGTCTAAACTGTATACAAAATGTAGAGGACTTGTTTTGAGGACCTTGTTTGCCGCTGGGACCTCCTTTGTCTTAGGGACGCTTGTTAGTTGGGGCCCCTCGGCTTCCTTTCTAGTTCGGCGTTTGGCTATTTAGGTCACCTCGACCTCACAAGCTGATCCGTTTGTTTCTTTTTCTGGCTTTGCTTTTAATAAAGTTTCACTTATCAAAAAAAATATTGGAACAAAGATATGAAAAAAAAATATTATGAATGCAACATGCACATAAGGATTGATGCGATATCGCTTTTACTGTTCCATGTTGTTAAGGTAAACTAAATAAGATCATCATCCATACGCTATATACATGATAATGCAGTCTTAGGGTGGTTTTGTTGGTAAGTTTTTTGAACTACGATCTGTCCAAGAGGTGCCCTATTGATAAAATGGTTTGGTCGGTGAGTTTGTGAGCCACATGTACAGTGGAATATATGTGTAGAAGGTTTGTGTACATAACTGTCATAATATACTTTTCTTAATCTTCGTCTTATGAAAAAGGAAAAGCTAGAAAGTGCCTGATTATGATATGCACCCAGCTTAGAAACTTTTAATGTACTAGTATTAAATGTGTCTATACCTGAACCTTGGTCTAAGTGCAACCCAAATGTATGCATATCCTCTTACTATATTGTATCCCCATTTACCATTTTTGGAGCAAAAATAGCTCATGAGGTTGTTGATCAAGTAATGAACCTAGTCTACCAAGTTACAAGCAGATACCTATCAACTAATTACGGTTCATCTTTTCACAGGTTGTATAGGCCTTGTTTGCCCATTATTCATTTCACGCAGTATCACAGTATCTTCCGTATCTTTGATACAACTGAGACATATCAATATCAGACAATACTTGTGAAATCTCAGGTGAAAGCCTATGAATCGAGTTCAACGGAATATTTCTGGATGAACCCTCCAATACTGATATGTAACAGTATCGACCGACACTTTAAACCATGCACATAAGATAAGATTCCACTACTTGACAAAAGATTATCCTCTCAGATATCAAAGGGAGAAATAGAAATTGGAGAAATGATGAGGCCATTAAGCAGCGTCACATTGGACAACAAGTGAAACATAACTTGAAAAGGTCCCTCTCCTAAGAGTGTCATTTTGGTTCAGGGTCCTAAAATTCCAAACTAACTTATGCAAATTAAATCAAATTTTAACGCAATGTATATGCAAGCTCAATATTTATGGAATTGGAAAAGTTACTCTCCTAAGAGTGTCATTTTGGTTCAGGGTCCTATAAAATTCCAACCTAACTTATGCGAAATTAAGTCAAACTTTAACGCAATGTATATGCAAGCTCAATAAGGTGATTTATGGAATTGGAAAAGTTCCACTCTCATTAGCTTGGTCCTCTGAAATCTATGTAACAATGACACTGACATGTGTGTCGGTGTCAGGAACCTCGTGTCAGACACATATACGAGGTGTCTAACACAGCATCTTTAAGAAGCCGGACACGCAAAGTCAGTTTATAAGAGGGAAGACTATATGGACTATGGATTATGAAGGATGGAACACACCAACCCTCTTTGAGAATCATTTATTTAACAAAAAAATATGAAATAAAGGGTGACACTGACATACGTATTAGGATGTGTGTCGGGATGCGTCAACACGTGTCCATGTGCCCAAGTGTTTGACACATCAAAAAACCCTAGAAGTGCCGTGTCCTTGTTACATAGTTTGAAATAAAATAAAACTCTTAACAGATTTTTTTTGAAGGATTTTGGTGTAGCCACGCTAATAGCTTTGTGTTTGTCTATCGTTGATTTGATTGATGCCTCATTCTATTACTTCATATGGATGACATCATTCTCACGAGTAGTAGCTCTACCCCTGTTTTCGAGATCATTTGTTCACTTGGCCAATAATTGCCATGAAAGACCTCAGTGACCTCCACTATTTCCTTGGTACAGTGGTCCAATGGAGCCTTATGGCTTGCATAACATCTTGTCTGCTGTCAATCATGTTTACTAGTTCAAACAAGCAAGAAAAAATAATCATTTTAGTTGCCAAATGCAAGTTTCTCTATCTCAAGGCTCCATTTGACTTGGAGTGTACCAATATCGTGACTCGGATCTTTCAATGCTCGGTTACTCCAATGCCGACTAGGAGGGTTGCCCAGATGACCATCAATCCACCTCAGGCTTTTGGGCATACCTCTGACCTAATATTATTTCTTCTAGTACCAAGAAACAGCCAACAGTTAGTGCAGAGGCTGACCTCACTCGTGCAATTTCTTCTCTACATTCTATATTGTGATAACATGAGCAACACTTACATGGCATTCAGCCCACTTCCCCTTGCTTGTACAAAACATACTAAAATCCACCATCACTTAGTCCATGAACAAGTGATTCGTGACAACCTCCATATCATATTCGTGTAGAGCTGGTCAAGTAGTTGATATATTCACAAAAAGACTTGTGAACCCTCAGTTTTCTCAGATACTCTGCAATCTGTTATATCATCCCCCAGACACAACATCTTAAGAGGGGTGCTAGGGTATACTATTGTTTATTTTGTCTGAGAGCTGCAGGCTTTTTGTAGTGTAAAACTGTACACATGTAAGTAGAAAAATCTAAACAGTTAGGACAATTTCTCCCACATTATTCTAATCTTTCTCTTTTATTTTTTCAAAATTCCTTTTTTCTGACACAAATTTTAAAAAGGTTTTTTTTTCTCACGAAAGGTAACGATATTAATTGAAGCACGGTGATGGAAGATAACAATATTAATTAAGATATCTCAATTTCCTTCATGGTCTTCCTTTTTTTTTTGGGATTCGGTAATTCTTGTAGGGTCTGTAATTGATCGTAGAACTGAAATAATGCACAAAGATTCCACCATAAACCTTCATCATCCACACCAAACCAGATCTGAAACTTATTAAACCACTGCAAGAATCTCTTATGGATCCATGTGAAAAATCTGAAAATTTCACTTCAGAAGAATTACGACAGATCAAAAACAGGAAAAAATTGCGAAAAAGTAGATAATTGGCACACCAAGAAATCATGCGAGCGCGAGAGTACAAATCCAAGAAATCAAGAACAGAGAATTGATGAATGAAATACCTGTAGAGAAAGAACGATTAGATCGGAGAGTGGAAACTTTTCACTTTGCTTCCCTTCGAAGAAATCGTAGAGCATTAGCGAAGCCTCCCTCTCCAACGAAGACTAGGGAGTCTTGGAGACGCGACAAGTGATGCTTTTTTAATGCTTTCGTTAAAAGTGAAAGATACTTCCAGTAGGAAAAATTCCGACGCGGAGGGCTCCCATGGGGAGTAAAATTCGCTGACAGCCTGCATTTAGCGAATCCGCTGACAGCCCACATATGAGCCACGTGGCACATTTGTAGAGGACGCTGACCTTATGGATGTTAGACCAATCCCTAGGTGGACCCACAAACCAAAAATCTTAGGGTCGGGCTCCCGTTACCGCCATGCTCCGGTTTCAGGAGACAATATCTGCCACGTGGCAGGGTCGGTCTAGTATGCAAACATTGTATCCATCGTTGAATGCTCATTGAAAAGAGTCCGTATAGAGCTACACCCATTTCTTACATCTAGTTCTTGTACCCGAGGGCGGGGCCTGTATGGAGATCATATTGGACAATCCAACCATACATAGAGTTTTCCTTACCATGGTGGTCATCATCACCAAAAATCATTTCATTTCGAAATTTCTAACCATGTAAGCAATTGACCCAAAATAATGGTTTAATTGGATGGTCTGGATTTTTCAAATTAAAGTCATTTTTTTATGATGTTAGGAATGTCAAAATGGCCTGACTTTTTGTGACGAGGGTAAACATAGTACGACAAACTCAATATGCCGTTGGATTGTCCAACATGATTTCTATGTGGGCCCCACCCTCGGGTGTAAGAACTGGATGTAAGAAATGAGTGTAGGTCTAGACGGACTCCATTGAAAAACGTGTTTTTAATTTATATAATATGTCTTTTTGAGAACATTGAAATAACACACTTTTCAAGGGACATCCAGCAATACTGACAATGTTTGCATACTTTTCCGTATGCAAATGTTGAATACTAAATTTGTCCCACGTGGCATCTATTCTACTGGATAACGGACGAAGGTCTATTTTGCGTGCCTCACATTGAACCCCAAATATGCCCAAAATACCCCTCTTTTGGTTTTTTTCATTTTCTTGATTTTTTTTTTACTTAGGAAGGGGTTCTTCGGTCTTATTGGTGTCAAAGACACGTCTTCCCTGCAACTCTTCAATGCTCTCTTTTATTACAAAAAATTTAAAAAAACTTTTTCCTAATATTACCCTCAAGTTCATTAAATTGACAACCATTGTTTCTTTCAGGTGTAGAAATTGTTTTAATTGATAAGGGTTCTTTGGTCATTCAGTATTTTCACATTCCAATGCAGTTGTTCAAGCAATCATTACATTTAACGTGACACTTAAATTATTCATTAGAAAAAATTAGATGTTAGATCCATCATCGAAGTTGATGATCGAGCCACATTGTAAGCTACATAGCACACTATCGGAGGATAATAACCGTATGGATGTCTGATATATCCCTAAATGAACTTATGTAACAAAAATAAGCCTGATTAGTAATTTCTAACCTTTTGATTGTAATTCTTGAAATACACGGTGGAAAATAATCCATGAAAAGGACTCTAATCCAATGGCTATAAATTATTAATCAGGGTGAATTTTGATATGTAGATCTAACTATGGATGGTAAAAGCATCTATACGGTGACTGGTATCTACGAGTGTTCCATGTGGATCATAATATGGTCCATCATCAACTTGGGTGTTTTAAGAATAAAAACAAAACCAAAAGCTACCGTACATACTTCATTATTAAAATAGTAATGATCACATGGTTCAAGAGCCATAGATATTATCATGTTGTATAGTGGTGTCATTTTGTCACTAGTCAAATAATACTCAAAATCTACGGTTAAAAACAAACAATGAGAAAGACTCTAATCAAATGGACAAAAATAACTAATTAGGATGAATTTTCGTATGTAGATTCCCTAGGGATGGGCAAAATGTCCATACGGTCATCGATCTCTAAGGTGCTGCCATGTGTAAGGTGCTCGTGTATCGGACGTGGTGTTCCCCTAGTATTATTAGAGGACTCTGACCATATGGATGTTTGGCCAATCCCTAAGTGAACCCACAAACCAAAACTCAGCCAGTCCTCTAAGAGTGTTCCACGTGGCTCATATTGTGTCCTTGTAACCGGAGCCTGTCATTTTAGGGCCGTCGAAAGTAGGATTTTTCCGTCGTTGAGAGAACGACCCTAATTTCAACCAAATTTGTAATTAGCCGAGACTTTTAACCTGTAAAAATAGCAATTTTGCACAGTGGCTCATGTCGGATGTCAATCCGCACTCGGGATTAGTTGGATTAGCGCAAATAATTAACATAAAATGACAAAAAAACTTGTAGAGAATGTAACACAACTTTATTCAAATCTGACTTCATTCAATCTAACATGTCTCTTACAATGAAAATAACTAAATTATAAAGCATTTAAAAAGAAAGAGTAAATTAGAGAGAGAAATGTAGAGAGAGAAGATGAGAGGTAGAGAGAAAATAAAAGAATCTAGAAAGAGAGGAGATTTGAGAGAGAGAGAAGAGAACTAGAGAGAAAAAAAAAGAAAAACTAGAGAGAGAACTGAGATTTTAGAGAGAGAAAGAGAGAGAAAGCAAAGAGAAATACTTACCCATGGTGGTCAATCCTTGGAGATCTTAGGACGAAGGTTGTACGTGAGTGCACTGGACTAGCCGGTGATGGAGGGGATGAGATTATGGCCAAGGTAATGAAGGATGATGGTGGCAATGAGATGGTTACGGTGCATGTTGGCTATGTTGATCGGCGAAGGGATGGCAATCCGTGGAGGGAAGGTGAGATCAATCACAGCAATAGTGGTGCTAGTTCGGCCTCACTAAGGGAAAGGGGAGAGGGTGAGATATGAGAAATAGGGATAGGAGAGGAGAAGGGCAAGGTTTCTCGTTGAGATCCATAGTGGATAGGGGTTGAGATATGGCTGCCGCTAACGCCCAATGGAGGACGGTTGTTACCTCAAAGGAGGAAGCAACAACCGTGTGTAACTGCTACTGGTGCTAAGTTATAGACCAGCAAGTGGGGGCGGATTGCACCGGTGTTAATGGTGGTCACCGGAGTTGCAAGTTGCAACTCCGGTCGGTGGAGGAATCAACGGCTTGTGATGAGAGGGGTGGAGAGAAGAAGCTTCAGCGAAAGGAGCCCGAACAGCGTGTGGTGTGGCTTAAAGAAAGAGACACACTACTGAGTTTGGGGTGGCAGGGTGCAGTCCGTGTGGTTCGCCGGCCGGAGTTGCAGACCTGCAACTCCGGCAAAAGAGAGGAGAAAAAAAAAATGAAGAAGAAGACAAGAAGAAGAAGAAGACGGAGAAGGGAATGAGGAGAGAAAGCACTTACCTGATGTGCTTGGAGGAACGGCGAAGATGATTGTGGTGTTGGCTGGTGACGTGGATGAAGGTTGAAGAAGTTTTCACCAACGTTAATGGAGATGCTGCCGTCTGAAACAGGGGGTTACAGGAGGTGGTTGCGCCCCAGTCCAGAGAGAGGAGATGTGTAGCAGCAAGGGTGGTGAAGGGAGATGGGTTTTGTTGAGCCCGTGAAGACGCACTGCAACAGCAAGTCGGAGTTGCAAGTCTGCAACTCCGGTGAGGAGGAAGAAGGAGAAGAAGAAGAAGAAGAAGGTGGAGCAGCTCGCCGGCGTAGCTCACCGGAGAAGGGAGGAAGAGAAAGAAGGAAGGGGAAAGAGAAGAAAGAGAGATGGGGGATTAGGGTTCAAACGAACCCTTCTCCTTCCCCTTTAAACCTCCCACTTTCCTTTAATGGAAAATGGGGTTTTTTTAAAAATAAATTTTTTTTTTTAAATAAAACCTTACTTTTCTTTGGGGAATTTCCCCATTTAGTGGACCCCCCTTTTTTATTTAAAAATAATTTAATTTAAAGCATTTGAAAATCGCGAGGTCCACTAAATTGTCGGGCCACGGGTCGATGATGATGGGCCCGGCTATTGGTCCACAAGGATTGATGATGTCCATCGTCTCACAAGATGATGTAACAGACAATTTTATGACGATCAGATGGATAGTGACTTGATTGGGACCCAGATTGGTAGATCGACGGATCTAGAGAGATCCAACGGTCCGGTGGAAGATCCAACGGTCCGATTGAAGATCCAACGGTCAGAAAGCTAAGGGAGATGAGACAGAGCCAACAGGCAAGAGTTCTGAGGTTAGGTCAGTAGATCTGAGGATCAGGTGGTGATGTATAGGGAGATGAAGAGAGAGAGAATAAGGAGAGATGAGATAGAAAATTAGGGGGAGGAGAGAGAAAATATCAGAAAATGGAGATAAAAGTATTGGCAGAGGGTCTGGAACCCTGGTCTTCACTGTGACCATCCTTACACTTCTCCAGTAGAGTAGACCATCATTCCTTGCTGACTTATGTGGCTTTAAACGCTTTGGTCCATCTCTTGGTCATTGGCTCTCTTACTCTTTTCGTTCTTTGGGCTGACTTTTTGGTCCTCTTATTCAGCCCATATTTAGCCCATATCTTCTAGTCATAGCCTGTGGGCTCTTTAAGTTTTGATAATGGGCTTTCATGATCGATTTTGGCCCACAAGTCTCGAGAATAGCCGGATCGAGTTTCCTGCAAGAGAAGAGCACGTAATGAGACTTGATCATAACGTCTTCTTTCGTAGACTTCCGAAAATATGTTTAATGCATGCAAATATACAATTTCGTCCAGAAAAGTGTGTTCTACGAAATAGAAGAGACTCTTACGTAGAAAAGTAGATAAATAGAGCATTTTACGTAGGAGAGTGTGATAACGCTAAAAGGATAATTGTTTAAAATAAGCAATTTTGAGCGAATATCAGCCGTAACCGGAGCCTGAGCCAAAATTGTTATTGATTTCAAACCTTTGGAGATTTGTACCCCAAATAATGGTCAACAATGCTCAAACTCCAACTGTTAAAATCAACCAATGAAAATGACTCTCATCCAATGCTTAGAAATCACTAATCAGATTGACTTTTTGGTTTGGAGGTCCTCTTAGGGATTGGCCAAACATCCATACAGTCAGCATCCTCTACAAATGAGCCATGTGGCCATATTGTAGGCTCTTAGTGGTTGATTGTGGTCTGTTAGCGAAGTTTTACTCTCCTACGGGTCAATTGCCCTACATGGCTCTAGGCTGGCAATGGATCGGGTTCGAGTCGGATTGGTACTGATTTGGTACCGATTCGATAAAAAATCCAATAGATCCGGACCTGATCGGATCAATAAAATTCAGTTCTGAAACCGTTCCAATATGATTGGATCGGTTCCGGGTCCGATCCGATTCCATGTGTATATAATATTTATACATGTAATTCCATTAGGCATATATTTAAATATCTTTATGTCATACATATATATATATATATATATATATATATATATATATATATAGTATAGATATCGGGTCTATATCGGATCGACAATCCGTGAACCGGTACAGATCCGATAACGAAAAATAAAGTTCCGGACCCAGTTTTTTGGGATCGGATCGGATCGGGTTTCGGGTTTGATCTGATCCATTGCCCAACCCTACATATGGTTTACTGTTTTTGGGCCCACTGACCACATCGATGTTTAGCCCTACATGGCTCATTATTTTTGGGCCCACTGGCCACATGGATGTTTAGCGGCATAGCCCACCTATTGCTGGATAAACACTAAAAATCAGCTTGATTGATGATTTCTAACTGGTGGAATATGTGAAAAAATTGCTTGAATCCAATGGCTAGGTGGCCAGTCAGCAGAGCTGCTCACCACAACAATATGAGCCACATGGCACGCTTTTAGAGGATTCTGACGGTGTGGATGTTTGGCAAATCCCTAGTAGTCCTACAGATGAAAAACCAACACAGTAAATGCACCCACCGTAGTCACCCATGATCATGCCATTAATTACATTTTCAACATAGTGGATTGATAAAGGAAAAAGGTGTAAGAAGGTATGCCTGAAAGTTTTTTTCATTTTTGTTACTCACAGCTGTCATCTGGGCCAACTGACCGCATGGATGTCTATCCAATCCCTTGGTGTATATACACACCAAAAATCACCCAGATTGAGAATCTCTAACCATTATATTTTAGTACTTTTTAAGGCGTGCTTATAGCCGTTTATTTCAACCATTTTTTGAGTACTAAAACCAATGGCTAAAAATCATCAAACATGCTGATTCTTGGTATGAATGTCTACAAAGGGGTGGACAAAGCATCCATGCAGTCAGTGGGCCAGATGGCATCGATGAGTACAACAAAAATTCATTTAATCATTCTTATTTTCAGTACAACCCCTTGATAACTACTTAATTATGTATCATACAATTATTTCTATATTTTCAAAATAGTCATTTAATGATAATTTTAATTACTTTCTATGCCATTATTTTTTATTTTCTAAACAACCCCTTTATAACTACATATATAATGCCATCGACAACTTCAAAATTTTGATTTTTAAATTGTCATAATTTACATATTCACCCCTCTAGAGTAATCTTCCAAACTGCCAAAGGATTGAAACTTTCTTATTTACGACTCTTCGGAAAGGAAAAAAAGCCCCTACAATCACTCACGCGCAACGCATGTTCACTAGTCATACATAATGATACTACTATGCATGTATGTCATAGACTTATATCGTCGTGGATACTATAACATCATGTGAGAAATATCTGAGAGCCCCTCAAATTCGAGGAAGAGTCAATTGCCAAACAATTGCTAGCACTTTGGAGGGAATGACTTGGTGAGTAGGGTTGCATGCAAAACAGTCAGTCTGGGCTAAGCCTAGAGACACCATGTTTAAAAAATGGCCGTTATAATGAAAATAACGGCCTTGATAACGGATTCGGACCCCCCTCCCCCATTACATTATGTACTGTTAAAATGATAAAGAAAACAACGACCATTATTTTCTAGAAAATTTTGTGAAAAAGGACCATTATTTCCCTTTTTTTTTTTCGTTTTCAAAATTTTGAATTTCAGAGCCATTTTTTTCTCGTTATTTTCAATTTTTGCCCTAAGAGTTGCAATCTGTTATAACGGAAAAGCGGTAACGCCCCCAGTCCGTTATAATGGCGCCTTTTAAACCTTGATCTAGACTATACTAAAGCTAAGTAGCTAACGCATGGAAGCTTAATTTTCTATTTTGTCACATGTAAAAAAGTGATGATGTGGCTCTTTCTACATCTTTTAATTTCATGCCATCTTATCAATTTCCAAAAAAGCCCTTAGTATTTTAACTAATGCTACTCGAAAAAGTAAGGGTATCTTAGACTTTTTATAATAAATCAAACTTTCTTTACAACTCTTCCACCACTTAATGAATCTCACGCGTATAACAAAATTTTCTCTGTTTGGTACGTGAGAAAAAGAGTTCCGACGGCGAATATTATCTTGGCTAAATATTTGCTCATATCAATATTTAACAATGCTTGGTACGTGTATGAGCTGGCTCACTTCAGCTTACTTCATTTTCTTTCAATTTGAGTGCCACATATCAAAGTATGTCAAAAATAGGTTGGGCAAGTGCGGGAACCACATATTATGTCAAAGGATAAAAAATAATCCATTTTTATCTTTTTATATATTACAAAATTAATTTAAAATTAATTTTTATTGAAAATAGTGATTTTCCGGCGAGAAAATAAAATTTTCTCACCATGGCATAATCGGCGTGAAAATATTTACACCGAGGGGGGGTGGGTGGGTGGTGATCAAATGTTTTCCCGTCGCGGAGGGCAAATATGTGGGCCCGGCTAAATATTAAATATTCGCCGAGGGCGAGTGGCTGCCAAATGCACCCGGGCGAATATTAGCGCGGCTAAATATCTTATTTTTCCGCCGCGGTGCATTACCAAACAGGCCCTAAATGTCTTCTCATAATATTGCAAAAATGGCAAATTACAATTACGAACTAGTTACTACCCGTGGGCTCCTGATACGATTAAAAGAAACAAGATATCTTGCACCAATTATATATGATGAGCCCATAAGGCCTAGCTTGTCAGGCCCAAGTCTTGTCTCCTGGGCCTACAAGTGCAACCCAAACGAATTAGCCCATGGCCGACTAGCCTGGCCCATTATTGCTTGGCCGACTAGCCGATGGCCGACATGCATGAAGGAACTCCGAAGATGCGGCATGGATGTATGGAGATAGCGGGTCGATCCCCCTGTCGAATGCCACGCAAGGATTTGAAGGGTTTAAGGAGGGTTTGCTGAGCAGCGCTTAGCTTCAACGCCAAAGCTAAGCGCTGCTCAGCAAATATGAACTCTGTGTTGGGGGGTCTGCTTAGATGAGCCCTTCACTAGGTTTTACTTATTTTGGTAAATGTATCCTCTATATATATACCTTACACGTGGCACACATACAAGGAATTGGACCTACAATTTGATTATTGGTCATGTTGGGCCGAAAGGTTGACCCAATAGAATGACCCTGATCATTCGATTTACTGTGCTCTTTTGGACGGTTCATAAAATTATGAGTGGTCCATAAGAGTTCAACCAAAATAGATATGATATTTCTGTTCAGGCAGGCATTTTAGTGGGGCCCATTAGATGGGTCCTAGCCTGCAGATGCTTGCCACGTTGGACATTGCTCTTTCTTTATTAAATGCAAGTAAAAACTGAGTGGTGAAGAACACTCCTGTGTGTTAGTTAAATCTCATGATCAAGTCCAGGTGGAATTATCATGCAGTAGGTCCCACTCTTGCCTAATCAATCTTACCTAACAACAAAAAAGAAAAAGAAAAAGAAAAGGTTGTGATCAGTCCATATAATAGCTTCCATGATATTACAATTACAAGCTTAATTTTAGGGAATCATTTCTTCTTTCTTTTTGTGGGTAAAGCTTGTGGTAACAATAATGGTGGGAAATGCACTTCATATATTGTCCTACAAAAGGAAGACAAGTTAACTATAGGGTCGGGCTCGGGGGACCCCCATTTCTTACACCCATTTTTGGCGGACCCACATAGAAGATGAATCAATGCCTGATTTTTGGTGAGGATGATTATTATGGTGAGGAGTTCATACTCACAAAAATTAAAATCATTCTGATATTCATAGACTGGTTTACAAGCTGAAGAATTATGGAACATCGATTTTTACTGTATAACTTGAAAACCACATTTGATGGGGTGAGGAGATCATCCCCACCAAAAATCAGCCATTGATTCATCTTCTATGTGGGTCCGCCAAAATGGGTGTAAAACATGGGGTCCCCCTGATCCCGACCCTTAACTATATACCAGCGGAAGGCATGAGAGAGAGAGAGAGAGAGAATGGTTTTAGGAAAGTGAACTATTTTGGGAGAGTCGAGGGTATTTTTCAAAAAATATAATCAAAATGTAAGTTAAATTTTCTTTTCCTTACAATAGTAAATGTTAAATCAATATTCCATGAACCAGCAAAAATATAGACTGAAAGGAACCACAGGCGCTTCAAGAATTCAGCCTCTAACATGGGAGCAATCGGCAATAGGTTGATTTTGAGCGTTAGAGAGTTCCTTGCAAGTTGGGAGGGCTCAACCAATGATACTGCTCGTAACAGAAACATAACGCTTGATTGGAACATCCCGATTCAATTTAGAAGAAGCACGGTTACACAATATTGCAAGTGGAAACCCCCTACTTAAGGGGTGGTGAAGCTCAATACAGATGGCTCGATGTCGCATGCCTATGCTGGGTTTGGTAGCATTATGAGAAACTCTAATGGGGTGGTTGTATGTGCGTTCTCCAGGGGAACACCTAAAAGGTCAGTCCTCTTCCACAAGCTCCAAGCGATTGAAAAAGGCCTTAGTATTATAGACATGAGATACACAAATTAAGGTTGAGGTTGGAAGTGACTCATTAAGGGCTGTTAAATGCATTTTGGACAAAGAACCATATCAGTGGTATTGCATGAAGATTCTGAAGTTCGTTAAAAATCTGAAGTGTTGTTTTGGTTGGTTCGACATTCACCATGCATATAGAAAAACTAATAGAGTTGTCGATGCTCTTTCCACCCTATGTCATGCCGAAGACTGATAGTTTTTGTCCCTCCTCTCCATAAGGAACTGGGCACCATAGTTCGGCATGATGCATAAGGTAGGATTTATACTAGGTTGTAATGCCTTTTGTGATTAATATCTGGTAGGGATCTACCTAACTCCAGCTTATAATTCAAATTTTTTTTAATAATATAGAGAACATAAAAGATCAATCACACAGACACAATAAATTTACGTGGTTCCACAGTGTGGCTATGTAAAAAGAACTCTTTCTCTATCTCTAAAGATTTAGTTACAATAGTTTTCTCTCTTCCGTACTCTCTCAATATACAAGTGAAACCCTAATGCCTTTTTTGAGAATATATAATCACTAGTACAATGAAATACCCAAAATACCCCTCAGTATATTCCAACACAATCTATATAAACTTGTATAGACCAAAAAACTCTATTGGCTTTGGAACTCCTAGAACTTGGGCACACTGGCCTCCAACCAGCTCTGGCAGCGCAAAGCTCGATCTGTGTAAAGTTGTGGCTTAATGAACAGTAAATCCCTGCAAAATATAAGACATTTGTCACAATAGTAAATATGTGCAAAGTCCTATTTAGCTTTCCTTGTTATTGATTAGTTAAAAGAGTAAGAACAAAATGTTGATCACATTTACTATTGAGGGTTGCATTCTTCCACCATCATGGGTCTAGCCAGATGCCAGATGCCAGATGCCAGATGGTGGATGTGTACCTTTCCCTTGTAGGATGTCTATGGTTTAAAGACATCCTCACTGTAACAGTCATGCCATGAATGGAGATCCTTGGTTTATCTTGTGGGTATAATAACCCACTTTGCCTTGCCAGTTGGTCTTGTGGTCCAAGCCTGAACCGCCTTACCTATGAAAAAGAAAGTTAACAATATGTCTGCAATAAGAGATAAAATGCACCAGTTTTGAAACCGGTTCATCGGTTCAGTAGTTGAACCAGCCGGTCTGGTTTTCGAAACCTGAATACCCCATGAAAGAGCTCAACCACCATCTTCTAGTAGTAAGTGTGTCGCACCTAAAATGTTCTTTTTTTTACTACCACATTGCTCATGTGACAATCAAAACAAAATATGTACCAACGTGTACCACGCTATGTTCATAAAAATAAGTCAATGGGGAGCCACCACGTGACCTATCACGCAGAGCAATGTGGACCCCTAATGTATCCATCTAAAGAATGACATATCAATTCCAATATCAGGGTAGTACTGTACCTTTTCGACACATCGTAATCCCAATATCACAATTATGATTAGTAGGTAGGATTAGTATCCCACCACATGCTCTGTCTGATATTCAAAGTACTTTAATGGAAAATTTAAAATGTAGGGGACCTTTTTTTTTATTTTATTTTATTTTTTCGGATCCGTTAGGTGGATTAGGGTTTGCATCAATATGAATATCCGACCACATGCTCTTACCGATTGTCTAGGTAGTTTTAGCAATAATTAGAATAATGAAGATCTTTGGACGGTTTTAATCACTAATCATAGATTAATTAGTATCAGGGTGTGTTTGGATCATCATTTTTGGACTTGAAAAGTCTTTTTTCAAAAAAAAAAAAAAATTTTAAGCCAAAAAATCTTTTTATAAAAAATAGTTGACAGTTGTTTTTCAAGTAAAAAAAATACTTTTTGAAATTTTGCTAGCTCAATGAACTTAATAAACAAAGAAACAGTTTTTGGTAGAAGTCCCATTCCAAAAAAAAAAAATAAAGACATTATATCGGTGGAGCCAACTAAAAGAAGATAAAGACATTTTGCATTAATGATGATCCAAACGACCTTTTTTAAGAAAACTCATTTTCAAAAATATATTTTTCAGAAAATTCATTTTTTTTAAATAAATATTTTTTGAAAAAAGGTGATCCAAACACCCCTTTAATCTTATCCATGGACTTGAGGAATCTCCACCGAGAGATTGAGTGCCAGTGCACCAATATGGACTTTAACAAAGAAGAAAAATACCAAAATTGACTTGTCTGTAGGCCACAACCATAGGATGAGATAAGCACTTATGCAAGCCAATGGTTGGGAAAATGTGCATTCTAAGTCAAAGTGCATGTGGGTGAGTCTAAGACCATGGAATATAAAACCAGATAAGCCTTGGAAGCAGCCTTAGATTTTGAGTGAGGGAACACACATAAAAAGTGTTGCATAAAATAAAGATGGCTTCGTGGGGTCTTATAAAATGAGCAATTTGACTTAAAATACGGTAAGGACGACGTTGTAGCACGTCATTCCATATGTAAATCGAGCAATTTCACTTAAAATACGGTGAGGACGACATTGTAGCACGTCATTCCATATGTTCAAACCATTGATGTTCTTCGAAATTTGTGCAATTGGAATTGGGATGTGTCCGTTTAATATATCGAACACGCCTTTTGGCTTTAAAGAGAGGAGATCGAGAAAAAATCCAGCGGCGATATGCTCCTCACAACTAACAAGAGAGTGAGGCTTAGGGTGGTTTGGTTGACCTGTTTCTTTTATTTTTTTTATTTTTATTACTTTTCTTATTTTTTAATAAGCAGTAGGTTAAAGCAAGGTTTAAAAAATGGCCGTTATGACGAAAATAACGGCCGTTATAACGGATTCGAACCTACCCTGTTACGTTATGGACCGTTAAAATGCCCAGAAAATAACGGCCGTTATTTTCCGTTATAACGAAAATAACGACCGTTATTTTCTGGAAAATTTTGTGAAAAAAATGGCCATTATTTTTATTTTTTTTCCGTTATTTCCATTTTTAAATTTTGAAATTCAAATTTTAAAATTCAGCACCATTTTTTCCGTTATTTTCCTTTATTACTGTTTTTTCCTGTTATTTTCCCATTTTTTACCATTTTTGCCCTTGAGGGTTTTTTTTCGTTATAATGGAAAAAATGGTAACGCCCCCAATCCGTTATACCGTTATAACGGTCCCCTTTAAACCTTGGGTTAAAGTTCCTTTGTTCACTTGACACCCTTTATTTATTTATTTATTATCATTATTTTTTAATAGCACGGGTAGAGCACCCGACTAATCTCGTAGGGCACGTAAGTCACCCATTCCCCACGTGCCTGATGTACCAGGATAAATCCTAGGGGGAATGGCCTCCTAAGGAGTCGAACTCAGGACCTTCTGTTTACTAAGTAGGATCCTGGCCATTTCGGCCCACTTGACACCCTTTATCACTTCGATTCTTGAATAATCCACATCACTTCTGGTTCCATTGTAACAAAAGATTTAGGTTATCATTCGTGCACCCAGTGTCAGAGACAGGAGTACGTGCCCCCCTAAACTTTCAAAATCTTTAATTTATTTTATTTTTAAATTTTAGTTTAGTGCCCCAACGTATTTTAATCCTTTAAAAGCTAGTGCACCACCATATACTATAAGGATTGTAAACCCTTTGAACAGAATCCTGGCTCTGCCGCTGCTTGTACCTAGTTGTTAGGGTAGTGCGAGTTCAGTCCCTCTTATTCTCATCCACAGAGTGTTGTCGGCTTGTATCGTTAGGTGTTGGGTTAAGTCCCACAACGAGTCCAACCCTCGTGCTTAGTTGCCACTGTTGAGTTTGGAACTTTGCCTAGGCTGCTGATAATAAGCAATAGGAAGAGGAGTTCAAGTTCAACACTGAAGGCTTGTTGATGCTTGAGGTGAGTAAAATACTTTTCTCGTTATATCACACTAGGGAATGCCACGAGCGATGCACGTGCACCTTACACATGGAACACTCTTAGAGATCACTGACCGTATATGGATAGTTGACCCATCCCTAAGTAGACCTACCTGCAAAAAATCAGCCCGATTAATGATTTCTAAGCATTCGATTGGAGTCGTTTCTAGGAGTTGATTTTTATCCGTGGATTTTGAACATTATTTGGGAAAGGTGAGATATCATGGATCATGGTATAGCTAGTACATCATTGTGATGGAATACGAGAGACCATATCGATGCGCGCAAGTCGACAAGACTAAAACGAGGTGCCACATGGCATTGCTAGATAACTCGAACGTGGACCAGTCATTGGTAAGTGGGCTGTGGGCCCGAAAAAGACTTTCTTTTACCGCAAATGATTAAAACTTTCCTAACCTTTTTTAACCCTTGTAATGGATTTGTGAAGTTCTTAAAAGTCAGGAAGGGTGGTGCGTATCTAACACAGTGCGTATTTTAGGAACATAGAATCAGGTTCTAATACGCACTCTCTAGTCTCTATAACAATGATTGTTAATTAAATAATTTTTGTCCCAAACAACATTCCTTCGTAAATTCGCTTTTTCGTTTTTTTTTTCCCCGTTATGCCGGCTTTCCTTTCTATTCCCTTTTCCTATTAACTTGAAGAGGATGTCCTCCCTAGCTTCCAAACCATAAGATGGTCATTGGGTTTGGATGGCTTGTATCCCAAGGACCATCAACGGTTTTGACCAGCGGAGGACGTTTTCCTATATAGCAACACAGATCAATAGAAAAAGAAGCTCGGATAGCCCATCCTTTTTATGGAATAGAACTTTGCTGACCAACCATAATATGAGCCAGGTGGCATTTTCTTAGATATTTCTGACTGTATGGATGTTTGGCCCAACCCAGATGGACATTCAGACCAAAAATTAGCCTGATTAGTGATTTCTAAGCGTTGGATTGAAGTTGTTTTCAAGGGTTGACTTCTAAAATTTGAGCATTATAGACCACTATTTGGGGTGCAACAATCCCAAGGTTTGAAATCACTAACCAGGCTGATTTTTGGTTAGGTCCCCTTAGTTATTGGCCAAACATCCATGCGGTTAGTATCCTCTAAAATTGTGCCACGTGGCTCATATTGTGATCGGTCAGTAAATTTGCTGACCGGCGTCAGTCAGCGAAGTTGTTCTCCTTTTTATGTTCCCTTTTTAGTAATGGCAGTTTTTGCTGTGAGCAGCCTTTGGAATAAGTCTTGGAAAGGTCTACACCGTTGGATCACACCACATGAATCGCGAAGTCCATCCGACGGTCTGGACCCTAGAGAAAATGTACTTCTCAGGATGACAGCATCATTTTCAATAATGATATCGTCCTTTGTCCTCGTTATTGTCTGATAGACTAGGATCGGCTCTTACCGTCTCACATCATCGAGGTTTTCACCTCGGACAGCTCACGTTAGCGTCCGTACAACGCACCGGATATCCGACTCTGACGACCCGTACGGCTCGAGACAAAGCGTCACCACTCACCAGGCTTCTGTGACGTCAAACGGAGACAAATTCCACAACCCTTATAAACACACACATACACTCTCTCTCTCTCTAGAACCAGAGATCGAACGCGATTTTCTGGGTTGGATTTTCAGTTACATTGAGTTTCAATGGTGGAGAAATCTCAAGGGGAAGCGGTTCTTGTTGAGGTATTTTGGTTGAGTTTCAGTAACCAGAGAGATCAGAAGAACTGCTTTTGATTTTGATCTGAAATATCTGAGATTGTTCGATTTAGATCTTGTAGTAACTGAAAAATTGAAGCTTGAGCGCGATCTTGAGCTGGAAAATTTGAAACTAGAGCTTGAGAAAGTTCTTTAACGGCGGAAAAACTGAGAAATAAACGATTTGATCAAACGATGAATGAACTTTGCTCGGGAGTTCTTAGTGTTTGTATTGTCCAAAGACAAAAATTCAAGGCTTATTAACGACAATCTGTCCTGTGTTAGAGATATTTTCTCTTGGATTATCTGCAACAGGATCCCGAAAAACCGGAAAATTGTATCCGAACATCAGAGCTCGACTACCATCTTTAATGGCGGAAAACAACAGAAGCGCGAAACCCTAAGATCCAGCTAGAGACGAAGATAGGTACCACAGATCAGTTGAGAAAGAAACCCTAGATCGGAGGGTGGCTGGCACCTGTCGGTTCCCATGGCCGAATACGACCGGATCTAAGCCTATAGCGAGCGGTCGCTATCACTAGGTAGGCTCTCCCAGCTAACCTACGCACCGTCTTTTGCTTCACAGCCTGTCTGGTTCGTTTTCTCGTCTGCAATAAAAAAGCCGCCATTAATGCAGTTGGAAAGTTGAAAGACCATTAGCGCCTTAATAGCAAATCGTAGAAAATTTGGAAAGGAAGGATTTTTACAGCAAATAATATGCACTACATTTATAGCTAGGGATTATCGATCTGGGTTTTAGTTGAAATTTGAGATTTTTTTAGATTTTAAGTTGGTTTTTAGGTTTAAATTAAATTGGGGTTTTATTTTTTTTATTTTTGGAAGGATCGAAGGAAAGCGAGCGTTATTGTTGCAGAGATTGGTGGGATTTCACAGAGACGAGTTGCAGAAAATAGAGTCTTGTTTACCGGGCCGCGCCGCTCGTGTTTGTCGCTCGTGCACTGCTGCAATCTTCAAATCCGGATCTCGAGGCCTGCGTAGGGGATTCTGTTTATAATGGTGCGCAGGTTTATTTCGTGCGCGTCCCTCCTCCTCCTTCCTTTCCTTTCTCCACCATTTTCTCTCTGTTCAGGATTTGGGTTTGTTTTTGTTTCGTCGGTGTGAATTTCACCTGTAAAGAGCAATTCCAGATGCACCGGCTCCTCCTCCTTCCCACCATTTTCTCTGTACAGGATTTGGGTTTGTTTTGTTTCCTCGAAGGTGTGAATTTGACCTGTAAAGAGCAATTCCAGGTGCAGGGGCCACTCAAAGGTCGGTGAGATGGTGAAAGGTGGTGTCGCTTTACATGTGAATCGAGGTATTATATTCGAACTTGAAGCTTTGGTCTTTGTTTTTCTCCTTTTAAAATTGTGAAGTTCTGGGTATTTTCTGTGTTTCCGGAGGATTGTTCTCCCATTGTAGAATATGAAAATGGTAGATTTTGCGCGTCTTTCCCGGTTGGTACATTGTCGCGAACCAGTCTTGTCTGAATCCGCTTAATTGTTTCAATTGAATTACAGTGGATCCCACCTCTGCCCGTGAATTAAATGGTTGTTGATGTTCTCTCTAATGCTTAGAGAAGGTGGTAGGGTCTGCAGAGTGGTTTTTGATGTGGAATTTTGATCCCAGCTTGGGTGAAAAATATGCTGAGTTTGGATGATGAAGGGGAAGATGTTTTCTTTGATTCTGTGGATTACATTCGAAATTGTGATTTTGTGTCCTCTGAGGAGTGTGGGAGTGAGGAGTTGCTGTGTGGAAAATTAGACTACGGAATTTGGAGGAAAGAGCCGGAGAGTGTTCAGGAACGCCGTGAAAAGTTTCTATGCGGAATGGGTTTCAGTGAATTTGTTCATTCGCAATTGGATTGCTCTCAGGAAATTGGCGAAGATGCTTACTGTGTTAGTTCGTCAAATATTCTGGGGTCAGAAAGGATAAGAGAAGGCAGTGGGGCTGTCTCAAGTTCTTGGGCTTCATTCGGTAATAGACGGGAGGAAGGCTCGGTTTGTTCTAGAAGGGACCAGGATGGTGGAACCAAGTTTGTTGCTAGTGAAGTGGGTCGAAATTTATCCAACAGGCTGACAACGGAGTTTGAGACTTCCATTGGGTTTATGCCTTCTGTTGGGCGACACATGCGAAGAGAAGCTACGGCTCATGGTGAAGAACATGACCGGGATATTGACATAAGAAAGAAGAAAATCAGGAGTTGGTGGAAATGCTTCATGAACAAGAGGAAGTGGGGAGTAGGAATATGCAAGTCTGATGTCTCTATTAAGAACCGCGAAGCACCAAAGACACAGAGAATGAAAGTGCAACAGAACAGGAAGAGGTGCAGGGAGTTCACTGCAGTTTACATGGGGCAGGAATATCAAGCTCACAAGGGCTTCATCTGGACCATGAAATTTAGTCCAGATGGTAGGTATCTGGCAAGTGGTGGTGAAGATGGGGTTGTTCGCATTTGGCCTGTTACATCAGGAGAAGCTTCTTGCAAATACTTCACTGCTGAAGGTACTTCCAACCTTGATGATAAAGTTGAAGTGAGCAAGTTCATTCTCGGAAGAAAAAATTCAAATCCTGCTTCTGTTGTCATCCCTAAGAAGGTCTTCAAGATTGAAGAGTCACCACTGCAAGAGTTTCATGGCCATACTAGCGATATCTTAGACCTGTCTTGGTCCAAGTCTAACGTGAGTCGATCTACCAAGCACCAAAATGGCTAGTGTTATCTTTCATATTTCTCATTGGATTTCAGCACGTACTTTTTTGGTTTCTTGTCTTAGTTGTTATCCAAATACATATCTTCTGATTTTGTTTTGTTGCAGTGTCTGCTTTCGTCATCCAAGGACAAAACTGTTCGTCTGTGGAAAGTGGGTTGTGATCAATGCCTTAATGTCTTCCGCCACCACAATTATGGTAAATATGATTAGCTCAAACTTTTTCTTTTTAAATTTAAATGTGTCATACACTCGTACTTGTTTTGATCTTCAAACATGCAAGATGATTGACAATCAAATGCCTTCTCCAGTAGACAGGCCCACAATTTTTTCATATGATTTCTTGCTTATGATATGTAGTTTTTGCTGGAATTTTCAGTATGTGATTGTCTTTGTTCTCTTTTTAAATGGAATCAGTGACATGCATTCAATTCAATCCTGTTGATGATGGATACTTTGCAAGTGGCTCCATAGATGGGAAAGTTCGAATTTGGGGAGTTTCAGAGAGTCGAGTTGTTGATTGGGCTGATGTACGAGATGTAGTGACTGCTATATGTTACCAACCAGATGGACAGGTTTCTCTCCGACTCTATTTGATCTCACCACGAAGTGTGTTAAAATACTTTCTTTAATTGGCTTGTGGTACTCTCTTTAATAAGATTCTCATCTTCAGAAGTCCACTTCTTCCTGATGGTAATTCTTTTATCCAAGCAGGGATTTGTTGTTGGTTCCGTTACAGGCAATTGCCGCTTCTACGATGCATCAGGTACATAGTTCTGTATGTTTGACACTTGTGTTCTTAGTAGCTTCTGCTTGTTAGACACTGGTCTTAGTAGCTTAGGTATTAGTCTAAATCTATGATACCCGATACCTGTACTAGTGCCTCGTACCAGTGTCGTGTCGACACGGATACGGACACTAGACACTCTACCGACACTTATCCCCATGTATCCTTTGTAAAAAGTTGAAAAAATTAGAAAAAATAAAACTTTTGAACAAAATAGGATACTCGTATCCATATCCGTGTCCTTGATTTTGGAAAATGTCGAGTCGTATCCCCGCCTCCCGTATCCGTATCCGTGTCCGTATGTATCTGGGCATCATAGGTCTAAATTATCAGTCGTTGCCATTTGGAAGTGAATAAATTGTTTGTATGGTGGAAATGTGGAATAGGTATTCATCTCCAGCTGGATGCACAAATCTGTATTCAGGGTAGAAGGAAGTCCTCTGGCAACAGGGTTACTGGCTTACAGGTACTAGTTCTTGCTTTGCTATTTATATTATGCTAACTCATGCTAATGTTATTTTTCAGTTTTGTTTTAAGTCTGATCATTGTTCTTCTCCTTACAGTTTACCCCGGAGGATTCTCAAAGAGTTATGATAACAACAGCAGACTCTAAAGTACGCATTTTTGATGGGGTTGAGGTGATTCATACATACAGAGGTAGAACTGTTTGGTTTCTCTTTATAAGGTTCTAAGTTTTTAGTCAAGACTGTTTTCCACATTTCCTGTAGATATGTTTATAGTAAAGAGTGAGAACTTTGTGAATCTGAGTATTAGTCCTTGTGAAGCTGCAAATGTCTGACACTTAACACAATTCTGCATTTTCAGTATCCCTGTTAGTCATAGATAGCATAATCATCTTTTTCTCTCGTGATTACCAAAATGGCTATCATGAACTTTGACTTCTGGGTAAGGCCTATGATGATGATGTTTATCATAAGCTTTCAAGCATCGAACATCTAATAAACATAGGATGCATATCAAATTTAGATGTTGACGGATTGCAAATTTATTTGGCTATTTCCACAGAATTAGCTGCTTCTCATGCACTTCCTTTATATTTAACTTGTCGGTAAAACTGCACCCTTCTGAGACTTCATGTGATACCCAACATTGAAGCTCTGGGTTAGTGTCCATTTTCTTCTTATTCGACATTGTAAGGCGTTTAACTCTTTGAGGGCATTTGCATTCTGTTTAGTTATTTGTTTCCTCTATGTACCTTTTGCCAGGTGAGTTGCTCCTTCTCCAAAATAGGTACTTGACTTGCATGTGAAATTAGAAAGACTTTAAAATGGTTTGATTTCAAGAAGCCCGGACAACACTATGAGCCAACCCTTCTAGATATGGTTCTCAAAGAAAAGGATCATAGTTTACCACTTATGGTACTGGTTTCTGGTAGTTAGTGGCAAGATGCTCATACTGACTACTTAAATAGTACCACTATATTAACACTTCCTTTTGCCGACAACTTTCGCTACCTGTGACATGAACACAGATACGGTAGTGGTTTTATTGTTAACAGCCAGATTCCTATTGATGCACTGCTCCTGTTTTGAACCCCTTATTTAGATTATCTGATATGGTACTAGTTGAGCAGGGTTTTTGCCCTCCTCTTTCAGAATATCTTCATGTTGCTCTGGCACAACCTCCTTTCTGACAACTGAATGCCTATAACATGATCAGAGATCTGCTTTTACCTCTCCCAGAGCTCTCGAAGTGATGGTGTACTTTTTGACATTTTGTAGCATTTATAGGTACCATATCGACATCATTGTGGAGACTGTCACTGAGTAAAGTTGATTTTTCTATACATGTCCATCTGCATAGTTTACTAGATTTTTTTTGAGAGGTAAACATTTATTATTCCCCCCTAATCCCTAACCCCCCTGAAGGTAAGAACGGGAACGAACCCAGGTCTTTGGGAATTACCCCCAAAAGACTCGATCCCAAGTCTGTGGGTACAACCCCCCCACAGCCTGACCAACTCAACTGTTGGACGCTTCGTTTACTGGATTAACTTGTACTAAACTTACAAATATACTTCTATTTAGTAATATATACATAACGTGCTGTTCTTATTTGAATTTCTTATTTAAGTAATTTCAATCGTCTTTGGAATCTGTCATTTTGGCAACTGTCGCCTCTTAGGATTTATTTTGGTGAGCCTGCAATGTGTAGCTGATTTCTGATAGCAGTTACAGTTGTAGTTTATACATGGGTTTTCCATTCTTGAGTAGGTATTCTGTATTTTGTTAATCTGGAGCACAGTCCCCTTACTATTTTGAGATATTTTATGTGAACAGGTCTCCGGAAGTCAGGGAGCCAAATGTCTGCTTCATTCACTTCCAATGGCAGACATATCGTCTCCGTGGGCGAGGACTCTCGTGTTTATGTTTGGAACTATGATGGCTTTTGTGTCCCATCACCCAAGCAGCCAAAATCTATACGTTCTTGTGAGCATTTCTTCTATGAAGGTGTGTCTGTTGCAATACCATGGCCGGGCATCGAACCGGAGCAGATTGGGTTAGGTAGTGGCAGTATCCAGTCTTCCTCGCAAACACCGGAATGCTTACAGGCTGCTTCCTGGCTCAGAGATTCAGAACGCTTCTCTCTTGGTGGTTGGTTCTCCATGGATGGTCCATTGAGGGGTTCTGCAACATGGCCCGAGGAGAAACTTCCATTGGGGGCTTTACCAATTGGAGAGTACCATGGCCACCACCACCATGATCAGCAGCACAACCACCACTACCACTATAATCTCACAGATCTGTTGGCAACATGGGGCCTGGTGATTGTGACAGCAGGTTGGGATGGAGTGATCAGGACATTTCATAACTATGGATTGCCCGTCAGGCCATAAGAGAGAGAGCATGAATTAGCCACCAAACACCACTTTAAATTTATGAGCCTGTTCTAATTTGTATCATCAGATTACTCGCTGGACCCCCATGTGAATACGTGCCACAATACCCACTTAACGGTCTCTGTGGCCTTTGCCTCCTGGGGGCCTGGTGTGTGGCAAGTTGGCAACAGCAGCAACAGTGGACATGGATGCTCAACAGTCCTGGTGAAGCCTTTTGGGGATGTGAGAGGCCATTTATCTGTGTTCTGCAAGTTCTTGATTTGCTGACTGGCTGTTTGTCATTCTAAGCAAACATAGATTTCAGCAGAAGTTCCAAGTCATTTGGCCATGTCATAGCTTTTTGGTTTGGTTATATTTGTCCATGTCATCAGGCTTAGGTGTCACACCGCTATCAGAAGTGGCACTTCAAATTTTCTTTTAATTCATATATAATTTTTGTACCCAATTTGTTTGATAAGATAAAAGAATGCAAGAATTACATAAATCTGTACTGAGGCTAGCCCTTTGCATTGAGAGAACTTGGTGTCTGATCAATCAGTTGGTTTGTCTATCCAATCCAGATACAACAGTGATGCTCTCGAAATTTTCCATGAATTTGCAGTCTTTTCTCCTTGGGTATATCATTGAATCTAAGCGAATTGAAGTGTTTTCTCCATTGCTATAATTTCCAAATCATCGTATTGCCATTAAATGCTTCAATTACTAACTTAGATCGACCTCTAATCCATGCATCAAAAATCGTAGTGTAGCAAAAACAGCATCGGCTTCATCTTAGACCATCGTTACGTAATCCCCCTAAAACCCTAGGAGTTGTGATCTGAGTTGGCAGTTTTGGCCAAATCACCGCCAAGATCTTGTCCAAGGTAGCTGTCCAAACGACGGAGACTTTGGTTGGGATAGGAGCCCCCCAAACCTGAGCTGCGGGAAAAGAGCTATGCCCCTCTCTGCTGAGGTGAGAAAAGAAAGATCTAACCGAGAACACTCCTTTAGGATCCCATCTCCAGCCCTTCTGATCCGCCTCTGTGGAAAGATTAGGAGTATCCCCAATCTTAGATAGAAGGTTCCCCAAAATGTCCAAATCCCAATCGTTCAGGTTTCTTCTGAAGCCGAGGTTCCATGAAGACCCATTCTCACCTACCTCAACACACTCCTGAATCATCGCCCCTTTAGATCCGAGATGCGAAAAAGAGTTGGGAATGTTTCCTTGAGAGTTTCCTCCCCACACCATCGGTCTTCCCAAAATTGGGTCCTATCCCCCTTCCCGACTTTATGTTGGATGCCTTCACTAAAACAACCTATCACCTTCGTGATGCCCTTCCACAAGCTACCCTTGAAGGACTGAGCCATTGTCCTTCTCGTTTCCATGTCTAGAACCTCACCATATTTCCCCACTACAACATTCCTCCACAGACTCACCTCCTCCTCTCCAAAGCACCAGAGCCACTTTCCCAAGAGAGTAACATTCATTTCTCTTAATGAGCGAATTTCCAGCCCACCTTCCTCCTTAGGTCTGCAAATCTTGGCCCACTCCACTAAGTGAAACTTGTGAGAGTCCTTCCGCTCCACAAGAAGAAGCTCATAATCTTCTCCAGATATTGGCCACTTGCCGGGATAGAGAATATAGAGAGTTAGTAGATGGGAATGCTCGACAACGTACTCTTAATGAGTGTAACCTTTCCGCCTTCCAAGAGGTATCTCTTCTTCCACCTTGCCAATCTTTTGTTAACTCTTTCCACCACAGGGTCCCAGATGAATTTATTTTTGTACTTGGCTCCTAATGGCAGCCCAAGGTATGACGTGGGCAGTCTACTAGCCTTGCATCCAGACTTCTCGCGAGATCCCTCAAATGCGGCTCTTCTCCTACCCTAAACACCTCACTCTTGGTGAGATTAATATGTAAACCCGAAACCACTTCAAAGCATCTCAGAATGCATTGGATATACCTCATCTGACTCTGGGAAGCTTGAGCAAATATAATCGTA
The DNA here is from genome assembly GCA_035048495.1 of Euptelea pleiosperma. Lineage (NCBI taxonomy): Eukaryota > Viridiplantae > Streptophyta > Magnoliopsida > Ranunculales > Eupteleaceae > Euptelea > Euptelea pleiosperma. The sequence continues at coordinate 25,876,354 of CM068542.1, read as the reverse complement.
TCATCTGCATACTGCAAGTGGGATATCGAGGGACCGTGGTTACTCGCCTTAAAGCCTTCTAGCATGCCACCCTCTACTGCTTTGCTTATCATTCTTCCTAGGGCTTCGACCACCACTATGAATAAGAATGGAGATACAGGATCACCTTGAGCTGCCAAAGAAACCCGCAGGGGAGGCATTCACCAACACGGAAAAAGAAGCAGAAGAAATACACACCCGAATCCACTTCCTCCACCTCCATCCAAACCTCATCCTTTCCAGCAAATAGTCCAAGAATTTCCAGTTAACATGGTCATATGCCTTCTCCATGTCTACTTTACATACTACCCCTCCCCTCCCTTCTCTAGATTTGGTATCAATGCATTCGTTGGCAATCAAGACTCCGTCTAAGATTTGCCTACCTTTCACAAAAGCTCCTTGAGATGTAGAAATAATTGTCCCCATCACCTCCCTAGCTCATCCTTGCTGCCAACACCTTCGATATGATCTTAGAAGTACAGCCCACAAGGTTAATATGGCGAAAGTCTAATAAGCACTCCGCTCCCTCCTTAGGAATTAGAGCAATGAAAGTGCTATTTAAACCCCTGTCTAAGGTAGCTTCCTCCTCGAACTCCTTTATCACCCCCATGAAATCTACTCCAATGATGTCCCAACATCTTTCGGAAAAGGACAAGGAGAAGCCGTCTGGGCCCGGGGCCCTTTCACAACCTAAGTCGCGATCTCTTCTTCCTCGAAGTGTCACTTGAACCACTTCTTTTGCTCATGATGGATTATGTCAAACTGAAGTCCATCTACATTGGGTCTTTAGGCGCACGTCTCAGAAAAGACTAGAGTAGTACTAAATAGCCAAATCCCTAATCTTGTCCTCTTCCTGTGATCACGGACCCCTCGACTCGAAGGCTAGAAATGTAATTGGTTCTCCTTGCGTTCGCTATCCGACAGAAGAACTTTGAGTTCCTGTCTCCCTCCTTCAACCATCTCACTCTAGCCTTCTGCCTCAAGCTGATTTCTTTTAAGCAAGCCCATTTGAGAAAGTCTTTCTTAGCTTCCACCCTCCTATTCCTTTCTTCTTCAGTAATTCCCCTGGTCTCTTCCTTACTATCGATGGTCGCTATTTCCCCTAATAGCCCATTCATCTTCTCATACACACGCCCAAAAACCTCCTTGTTCCACACCTTTATCTTATCTTTCAAAGCTTTCATCTTCATCCTGAAGACATACCTACCTTCCCCTCAAAATGAAATGACTCCCACCATTCTGCCACTAGAACATGAAACTGTGGCTCCTCCAACCACATGTTTTCGAACATGAAGGGGGTCGGTCTTCTATGAGTGCTCCCACACCTTAGCATCACCGGGTTGTGCTCTAAGGCTGGTTTGGGTTGCACTTCCTGAATCACATCATAGCCCATTTCATCCCAATCGTCAGAATGGAGAAACCTATCAAGTCTTGATATCGAAGGCTTGATTATTGGTCCAAGTGAAGTTGGCACCAATGAAGGGGAGATCAACCAGACGGTGCCTATCAACTAAAGCAACGAAGTCTCTCATGATGTTCGTCAACTTGCTTTCTCACTTAAGAACCGTATGACATTAAAGTCTCCACCCACACACCTAGGGAGCAGCCACCTCCCTCTGACATCGTCCAACTCCTTCCAAAAATCACATCTCTTGCTAGGGTCAGTGGGGCCATACACCCCTGTTAGAACCCACGGCTCTTGGTCGACAGCTTCCTTACAGAGGACAAATAGAGAAAAGTCACCAATGTAGGAGTCCTCTACCACAATTTTGGCCAAATTCTAGATTACAAAAATGCCCCCTACAGACCCCTTGGCTGGCAAAGCTTCCCACCCACAATCTCTTCTATCCCCAAGTCTTCTACTTCCTTATCGGACAAAAGCTCCCTCTTCGTCTCCTGGAGCACCACGATGTCTACCCTCCATTTCTAAAATAAACTTCTGCACACCAACCTTCTACCCCTTGACCCAAGGCCCCTGGCGTTCAAGGACATAAGATTGATCTTAATCATGATTTTAATAATTCCCCTTCCCCTTCCTCCTACTTCCCCTTCAACCTACTAGCTCCACCTGGCTACGAGGGTCCACTAAACTCTAGATTTCCCTTATTAAGGTAGTCCTTCTTCTCCCTGGATTTCCTTTAGGAGGAGGCCCATACACCACCATTCTCCTCTCCTCCCCTTTTGATGAGAACCCATCATCTGCCTGCATCTCTTTTGACGTCTTGACCATCTCTCATCTGTTACTTTCATCTCCCTCCAAGTCCTCGTTATCCTTGGGTAGCGTAGCCAGATGGTTGAGCTCAATAGCTCTAAACAATTCGAGCACCTCCCTTTCATGTCCTCCAAAGGACAAACCCATGAACTTGCTGAATCCCATTATCTTTTCCAGCACCCACTCTGAAGGCTCTATCCCATCCTCTGTATCCTCCAAACTGCCTACTCCCTCCTTTGCCGACCCTGCTTTGATCACACATAAGGGAACGAAATTCGTCCACCTCCGAGAATCCTATCCCAACCCCCCGTCGCCCATCTTCGTCGTCCGCCCAGTATAATCTTTTGGAGCTATCCGCTGTCCTCCTCGAATTCGAATACTGCCTATATCTTTGTGGTGTTGTTCGATTGGGTAAACCACCAAGGGGAGCCTCGACCAAGTCTAGCTCCTTCTCATCTTTAGCTCTATTAGGGTCCACACTAACTTCTACATCTGCTAATGATGACTGCTTTACCAATGAATAATCTGGGGACATCCGGCCTTGGGATTCTGGGACCAATTCCACTCCCGTAGCTTCTTGATCTGGGATTCTACCCATGGACCCTTCAACTGAAGAGTCATCTACGTCCTCTTCTTCACTACTTGAAGTTGCTCCCTCTTCAGTGCCTGCTTGTTCCTTCCCTAGTTCTTTGGGAGTCGTCCTTGCACAGCGGATAATTTCTTGATCCACCGCAGTGTCGAGAGAGGACTCGCCTTTAGGTAAAGCTTCTGCCTCTGCCTTTTTCTGATTCATCGTTAAGAGACCCAATTTTCTTTATCCCCTCTAATGTTTCTTCTAAGTTTATAAGTCCAACTTTCATAGACTTAGGCTACGTTTGTTAAACTGAAAACTTTTCACTGAAATCTAAATTATTTGTTGAAAGCTTTAAGTGCTGAATAAAAAGTACTGAAATTTAAGTGTTAAGTCTGTTTGGTAAACATAAATCAGAATGTCTAAAAATTAGCTATTTGACATATTTGCCCTTATAACATTTTTGCTAGTCCTCTAATGGACTTAAATACTTGATCTCAAACAACAATAGATAAACAAAAATCTAAAGTCTCCTCAAACGAGTTGATTTGCAATTTGATCTCGTAAATTTGACATAAACATTTGTTGAGCTTGTCCAAATGGCCTGTATGTGTTGGGTATATCACTCTTTTGATCATTGGACCCTTCTAACTCAACATCTTCATCATCATACTGACGGAATAATGCATCTCCATTTGATACATTTCGAAGGAAATTATGTAATGCCATACATGTAAACACTATATTCCTTTGGGTTGGAAAAGAATATGGTGCCATTTTCTTTAAAATTAGGAAGCGTGCCTTCAACACACCATAAGCTCGCTCAATTACATTTCTCAACTTTGTATGCATGTGGTTGAATACCTCTTCCTTCCCTCTAGCACGACCAGCACTTCAAAAGTCAGCTAACCAATATCGCACATTGCGATATGGTGCCATAAATCCCTGCGTGTGTATAGGCGGCATCTACCAAGTAATATTTATCTACATAAGAACAATACATATTTTCTTATCATGTAATTAATGGTAACTAATAAATTTGCACAAATAAAAATGAATTAAAGATAACTTAGAAGGGGCATTGGAAATTTGTTGGCTTGATCACAGACAGTTTCATTCAGAATCCTCGAATCACGTGAAACTCCTTCCCACCCAGCTACCACATAGGTAAATATCATATTGAAATCGCAAATAGCCATCACATTTTGATGGCATACTCTCCTTCCTCTTTCCAAATACGGTATTTGTTTATCTACTACAATGCATGCGTGGACAAGTGTACCATCTATTGCACCAATGGGCACTCTAGACAATTAATGTTAAGATTAATATTGTGGTGTAATAGTATACAATACATGGTGGAGTATTAATTTTTTTTTACAACCCTAAATATCTATCTAAGACGATTATTGGTTTGGATCTCACTAATATCTTCATCGAACGATGGAGTGACAATCATCTCTTTTGAAAACTTTAGCATATGGCCCGTAAGACTTCATGAAAGTACTTGTGCACTGTTTGCCCTGAGTGCTGGAACTGATTTTTGATAAATCTGTTTCGAAGGTTATGACTCATTATCATGCCATCTTTTCTTCGACAGTCAAATATCTACTATTTGTAAGCCATTTTCTTTCTCGAAATCGGTTACACAAACTAATATTCGCTCAAAAGTGCTTAGTTTAGGCAATTTTTCTTTTAGCGTTATCACACTCTCTTATGTAAAATTATTATTTTTGTCAACTTTTCTACGTAAGAGTTACTCTCATTGCGTAGAACACACTTTTCTGCACAAAATGGTGTATATGCATGCACTCATACGCGTTTATTTGACCTACATGCGAAGCAATTTTGAATAATTCTCATTACGCGATTTTTCTTTCACAAGAGCACTATCGGACAATTTTGATGGAATGCAGACCCACAATCAACCTCCAGAATCTACAATCAAAGCTCTAGATCCAGCAGGCCAAGGTTAAGAAGATGTAGACCAAGAGCGGAAAAAGCCAGAGAAGCGAAGAGCTTGAGAAAAGACCAAGAGAAAGAGAGAAAGAATTGAGCCATGAGAGAAGAGAATAAAGGCATTAAAGCTTGACCAACTAACACAAGTCAAAGAATTGCTCAATCGGTGAAGCATGCAGAAGACCAAGTCAAAGACCAGGGTTCTAGACCCTCGATTAGCATTTTTTCATAGTTTTGTAATATTTTCTCTATCCTCTCTCTAGATCCTCATTATCTCTACTCACAGATCTCAATCATCAGATCCTCTCTCCCGTTGCAACCACTCAATCCTACAGCCTACCCTGGCCGATCTCTGTTATTGTCTAGACTATCTTCTAAGTCGATCTGTTTAAGTACGGATCCCCGATCCTTTGATCCATTCTCCAGTAGATTCCCTAGCTGACATGTGGCTGGCTTAGAATTAACCAGTGCCCCACTGACATCATCACTTGGACCCACTATTCCCCTGGCCCATAATCATTGCACTCTGAACCCACGATTTTCGTATGACCCGTAGCCTATAAATATCATGGCCCAACCATTTAGTGGACCCCACAATTTTAAAATATTTTAAATTAATTTTTAAAAATAAAAAAGGGGGTCCACTAAATGGGAAAATCCCGAAAGAAAGATTAAAAAAAAAGTAAAAAAACAAAAAAAAAATTTATTTTTGTATTTCACATTAGGAGCAATAAAGGGGAAAGAGGGGGGCTCGTTTTGAACCCTAATCCCTATCCCCTCTCCTCCCCTCCTTCCCCCAAAACCACCCCCCACGTTCTCCTCTTCTCCTTCTTCCTCTTCTTTTCTTCTTCTTCTCCGGCGAAACTTGCAAATCCGACAGGTTCACCTTCGCTACTATCTTCTGCTTCCCCTTCTCCCTTCCTCATCTTCTTCTTGCTGCTCCCCTTCTTCTTCTTCTTCTTCTTCTTCTTATCTTTTTCTTTTCCTTCTTCTTTTCTTCATCTTCCTCTTTCCATTTTCCCCACCGGAGTTGTAACCTGCAACTCCGGTCGCCAGCGCGCCTCCCTGCTCTACCCGCAGCTCCTCTTCCATCCACGATCTCCATCCCAAAAATCCCTCTCCTCTTGTTCTTCCCTTGCTGCCCCTAGTTCCTCCATCAAGTTCCTGGTCAAACACGACCTGCAACTTGCAAAGTTGCAGCTTGATCACCGCCTCTACCATCTGCAATTCGGGTTGCCGGCGAGCACAACTTCCTTTCCACTGCAACATCAACTTGATCACTACCTGTTGCTACCCACTTGTAGACCACATTTCCATCCTCTACAAACCGTGAAGCCCCTTTCCTTTAACTCGTTCACGTCTCCAAGCTCCCTCCAAGCCGTTAGCCCACTTTCTCACCACATCTAGCTGCTACAACCTACAGTTCAAACCCTCCTGCAACCTCTGTTGGACGGCCAGCACTACCACCCCACATTCCCACGTTCTGTCCCTCTCTTTCCTCCCTTCACTGATCTTTCCCAAAAAAAAAAAAAAAATTACAAAAAAAGGGACAGAAGAGGAAGCCCATTAGGCTTCTTTCCACTCATCCTCCATCACCACGTGCCTCTCCATTGCTGGACGTGGGAACAGCAAGCTCACGGTCCTGCAGGCGGGCTTATGCACCACCACGTGGTGCAACCACCGGTAAGATCCCTCCATCAATTCCTGGCTGATCTATCATGTGCTCTCCTACTACTCATCTTTGGCGATCACTCGGCCAAATCTCCGGTAAGTGCTAAGGTATAGTTTTCCCTCATCTTTTTAACCTCTCTCTCTATCCCAACTTTCTCTCTCATCTTTCTCTATCCATTCAATTCTTTTTCTCTCTAAATTCTTACTTTTTTTGCCACTTTCTCTCTCTAACTCCTATTTCTCTTTCTATTCTCTATCTCTCTAGTTTAGTTTTCTATGCTTTCGAGTCTAGTTTATTCTTTGAATTATGCACCATTGTAAGAATTTTAATTAAGTTGAATAAAGTCTAGTGTTTTCTGTGATTATGATGTTTCATTTTTGACATTTGATCATTTGGTTATTTCTATTAATAGTTTAAATAATGTCCTCTTCTAAAAACATGTTTTAAAATTTCACCTCAATCGCCACTCTCACCTCATCACCATTTTCTTGGCCAATTTTTGTTGTTTTATGTTCCTTATTGCGCTAATCCGATTAACCCTGAGTGTGGATCGACATCCGACACAAAGCCCTATACAAGTATCTGTATTTTATAGGAATAAGCTCGGGAAGATATAAATTTTGTTGAAATTAGGGTTTTCGATATGATGTCACGGAAAAACCCTAGTTTCAAATGGCGTCGCTGCCGCTTGGGTGTACGGGAGTGCAAAAAGGAAAGAAGATGACGGAATTGTTAAAGCTGTTAAAGCGAAAAGATTCAGTGTTTTGGAAACTTTCTTTTCATTTTTTAGTTATTTTTAGCTACTTTTAATTACTATTTTTAATGCCTCGGACGGTCGAGTGCAGCTTATAATAACTTAGGACACTTTTCATCTTTTGAATATTTGCTAGATCTTGTTCGAGGGTTTTTTAGAAACCCTAGATTGAGTGATAATTAAAAAAAACCAAAAATATTATGATGCTTATTTTCTGCTATTTTTAGTTAGATTTTAAGAATTTTTGATTTTGGAAAGTTTCCAGAAATAAAAAGGAATTTAAAAATTAGGGTTTCCGTTGTAGGACATTCCAAATTTGGAGAAATTCTATTCTTAGAAATTCTCTTATTGTTGGAAAGTCCTAGAATGGAAATATTCTAATTTTCAAAAGTTCATTAATTTGGAAAATTTTCACATTCAATCGGGAGTGCAATCTCGCACAACTTAGAAGGTTTCGAAACCCTAATTTGGAAACAAACTAAGCACTTGCCAAAAATTCATTGCATGTTGTGTGCAACCTAAAACGGCAAGTTTCTTCCAAGCAATTCCCCATCCCTAGACCATTGATTTAATCATTGCGTATAGGAACACGATCCAGAGTGGGTAGAAAGCAAAAGCTCAAAGAGGTGGAGTCGGGCCCAAGTCCATTCGGATACCACTCCCTATTCCACGGAGGCGACCCCTGTGGCGTGGCCCACGGGAGGTAAGTTCATTCCCTCGCCTTGAGTGCGATGCTGTGCAGTTGGGTGATTCTAGTGCTGCGTGTTTATTTGCTTTTAGCATAAACTTATTCGCACTGCGTGGATGTGGCCACTAATTAATGAACCTTAATTGAGCAGACCAAGCTCCTTTTAAAACTGGTGGGATTTCATCACCCACCTCATCACTCCAGCTGAGCTTGATCCCAAAGATCCACTCTAATAAAAAGAATCAAGAGCTAGAACCAAACTAGATCGGTGTTCTAAGACACCCCTCCACGTAGTCTTTCCATCGATCTCAGGTCGAATAAGTCCACGAGCGCAGGTCCCTATTATTTAACACACCCATAGGTCCCTACTACTCCAGTATACCGAGCTCACCAGTGGCTTTTCTGGTTCTTTGTTGGTCTCCTATTTGTTGGGTTAAGAACAGAAACCAACCCTTGCTTATACTAAGGGAACACTCATCTCTATTGCTTGACAAATCTGGTAAGTCTGGGGCGTATTTAAGTCAGTTGATGTGCTGCACGTCTATCTAGCCTTTGGATTATCTTGCGATCAATTTGAGTTAGTACTGAAGTATTTATTTTGAAGAGTGTATCTCAATGAGAACCCAAGAGCGACAAAGTTAATCTGGCCGTTAAAAGATAAACCAGTGGTCCACCTACTGTCATAAATCTACCATACCCCACAAACTAACAAGATAAATCATCAAACTTATCATAATTTGTTTTAGACATTGTTGATAGTGAAATGTGGATTGTTGTAAAAATCACGACCAAGGGACGTGAAAGCTGACGGTCAAAGTCAATGTCAAACTGTGTAGTAGTGGACCAATCAGAGAAGAGGACTTTAAGAGGACATTTAACTGGAAAAACGAGCCCATACAGTTGTGTAAAAGATGAGAATACACAACTGTATTCAGTCAGAAAGGGCACAACTGGCACATATTTTAAGAAAATGAAGATGGACAATTTTGAGCAGAACCAGGCCATCCCTTCGGAAAGTAATTACATATGGTTGTGTAAGGCATACGGATACACAACCGTATGCCCTCAGATTTGGCAGAACATGACTGAATTTATGCATAGAGGGCATGCCTCAATTTCTGAGCCAACCACCTAGAGATTAGAGAAACTAATTGGGTACGGTTGTGTAGGAAGGAAAGCTACACAACCATATGGAGTCAGATCTGGAAAATCTATGGTAAAAAATGAGAAAAGGCACATGTGCCCTTTTCCTCGAGATCTGCGCAGTGGGATGAAAAACTATTCATATATGGTTGTGTAGGACCTCCTCATACACAACCATATGCAATTAGAGTTCCAAAAATACCCCCCATATCCCCATAAAAGCACATATGCCATTTTCCTCGAAAAGCATGTAGAATCTACCAGAGTTGTGCCATACGGTTGTGTATCTCTAGGAGCCCTACAACCGTATGTAATTATTTTGTTAAGAGTATTTGTAATTTTTCATTATTTTAAGCATTTTTTTTTGGTGAGTCTACAACATGTGCAGAACCCTCCCTATAATTCTATAAATAGAGGACTCTGGGGATAAAAAATGGATCTTCTCCTATTTCATTGTGATAAGGCTATACTCTGTCGAAATTCATCTAAAATTTGACTTAGTATTTTCCTTCAGTGTATGTGAGATTTGCCGAATAAATACAGAATCTCGAGTTCAGATATCATGTGCAACATTAGTAAAAAGGTAATTCCTAATCAACTATGCCGGATAGATGTTCCTCTTCTATAGACTCTATGCCGAGTTACTACACGATTAATACTTGAGTGATGTACTCCCATCTTGAGGGGAATGGACTGAAGCAAGAGAATAAGCCTATCCTTTGTGGGTCCAGGGGATTCCACTTAGGGTCGGAAAATGGTTAAGAATCCGACACTTAGAATGTAATGGAGTTGTCTCACCGCATATATGTTTCTATCACATTGTTTAATGAACCTATTAATGTTATCGATATCTGTAGATTTTCTCTCCATTGTTTAAAGTAGGATGCTTAAAAGATAATCATGGACTAATCAATGAATTAATTGAATCATACCCCTTTGAGACTACCCAAGTAGAGGATGACTCCATTTAACAATGTTTTAAACCCGTTGAATGCATTTTGAACATTCCCTAGTCCCTCAGTGTGACAAGCTGAGAGACCCATTCAACATGACTAGATTAAGATTACCTTCTTGGGGAATGATGAACTTGAAGCGACACTAATCAATCAACTCCATGTTACGTTTGTGGTTGTTTGGAATGATGGTGTTAGTGAAGGACAGTTCAGTCAAGTTCTACTATATGAAATGGATGTCATTATGTCTGTAGTTGTTCAGAAGAGATGACACACACCACATTACCATTCTCACGGACTGACAGAGACCACTCATACCCTGGGAACCCTAGAAATGATACCAGCACACGTTCCTCTCGCTTCCAGCTTCATGTGTCGCCAAAATCAGCCCGACAATATGGCGCCGTTACCGGGGACTGTACTACTTATTCTTTCCTTCAGTCCCTCCCACTAAGGGACGAGGGGTTGTTTGCACAGTTTTGATAAAATGATTTTAATTGATTGGTCTGACGGATAGATTTTTACTCAATACCATGTTTGGCGTATATGCATCATGTAATCCAACGAACTGTTAATGTATTCTGATTTTCCCATTAAGAAGATGCATTTTCCCTAATCTAACATGCCTATGTCATATATCCCATAACCTATTATACAAGAAGCATGTTAATTATGATTGTTTGAAAATTAATAATGTAATAATCAATTAAGTCGGCGACGATGAGGAGATGCGAATTCACGTAGGGTCTAGGACCCGCGAGACTCGTGTTTCTTTATCCTCCAAACCTGCTTAATTGTGACATTGCTTCGACATATGAAAGGATTAACATTGGATGCAGGAGATCAATTTTATTAACGAGCGGTTCTTTAAACCTACATTAAAATATCCATTTCAGTCGACTGTTTTAAAGCCAGATTTCATGTTAGTTTTGCCTTTTTCAATGAGGTGGCGTAACCCGTTTTAGATCTCGAAAGGGTCTATATTTTCATAAAAGATGATTTTAATACTTTATAAATCAATCACTTTTGAAAAGATTTTATCATAAAAGTTATAATGATTTTAAAAGCGAATTTCTTATTCTTGTTTAGAAAATATAGGCTTAAAGCCACTCGGAGATGGAGATTTTTCTATAACTATACCTCAATGTTTTGAAAAATAGCCCTTTGGGTAACGTACACATGGGAGCTGCGGTATTTCACGTCCTTTTCATGCATACCTTATCATTATAATAATGACCTAAATACTTTTCTTAAACCATCACGAAAGGACGGGGAGGTCTGTGCTCTGTATTATCTTATCATGAACTCCTCCTTTTCTTGTGATGGTCTTAGTCAAGAGTTCCTTTATATAGCCAATATCGTGTTCGTCTAGCGGTCCAGTATACTTGGGGGCATGGGGTCTAAACGAGCGGACTCAGTAATATGCTTTTATACCTTAACTTTCTTTGGAACATATTCAGGTCATTTTACTTAAAAACCATTCATCATGTCGAAGTGTATACATCTTTTATGTGTATCTGTCATGTTTATCTATGTATAATGGCACCATGATAGTTGGCTTTTCTCTAATTCAGATGTGACATCCATTTTTGTGTGTGATTACATTTTAGACCTCTTTGAGGCATTGACTTTTCTCTTGTCACGCCCCGAATCCGGATACCTAGATACGACCCGAAAATCCGTTGATCGACCCATACCCGAGCCCAGAGGTGATCCATGAATGTCCCCTAGTGGTCCAATTAGGTCAATTAGACTACTAAGGTTCATTCGAAAACCCACTAAGTAAAAGAAGAAAAGATGTAGAAAGCAAATAATTAAAATAATTCATAACTCAAACAATTCAATCAATCAATTAAATATGGAGAGATGGAAGTGAGAACATGCTCTCAATCAAAGGCTTACATGCCCGTGAAAATAAATAAGTAATGTTTTAGAACAATCAAAATCAAGTCTTCTAAAGTGTGGGATCGACTCCCAAATCCTAGCCGATCTCCTCGAATGCGTCGGAGTCTTTCGCCTCAAAATCATCTCACGTACTCGATTCCTCAAAATCTGAAAATGGTATCGGTGTAGCACCGTGAGCCGAGGCCCAGTAATACAACAGTGTGCATGGTATGATATCATACTATACAAGTTTTTTAATCAAGGTATGTATCTCAATCGTATAATAAAGATGGCATGAATATGAGGATGAATGCAGATGAGTAAGGGATGCCAATGCAACTAGTACCCATAACCACATAGGGTCTCCATCTCCTTCCCGCATTGGGAGCGGTCTCATCGACCCATCTGCAGGATATAATAACGTCTGGGGCCTTTCACCCTAGGGTACCGAACCCTGATTAATTGATAAAACCAATATAAACGTATATAATATACTTCAACCCCGTTCCCTTATGCACCCCTTATATGAAATGACGTGATGATCATGGTATGACAACAAGATGTACTAGGGTTACATGACATAAGCACACATGTATTTAACCTTTAAATAAAAATATAAAATGAACCAATGATCATTAAGAGTAATAATATGGGAACGAATTAGGGTTAACCATGAATAACATGTAACAATCACCGAAGGTCACGATCAACACGGATGAATAATATAAGTGGAAATCACAAGACAATCCAACACACCATGGCCGAACCCTATGAGGGATCCATGACACAAGGTCGAACCCTAAAGAGGGATCCAAGACACTTGGCCGAACCCTATGAGGGATCCAAGACACATGGGTGGGATCCCCATGCATACAAGTATAGGTCGAACCATCTAGGTATAATAGTCAATAAGACATGACCAAATATCACAATCAACATCGATGAATAATATAAGTAAAAATCGCAAGAGAATCCAACACGCCATGGCCGAACTCTATGAGGGATCCATGACACAAGGTCGAACCCTAAAGAGGGATCCAAGACACTTGGCCGAACCCTATGAGAGATCCAAGACACATGGGTGGGATCCCCATGCATACAGGTATAGGTCAAACCATCTAGGGTTTAGTCAAACAACAAGGTTAAAACCTTAATAGTTAATAATCATGACCGAACCACGAACAATTAATAATTTTTTTATAAAAAATGTACTGTATTATAAAAATCATAACGAAATAAATATGAATTAAAAAATATAAACTCAATGGATTTAAAAACTAGATTCATAGAGGTTTTTAAGAAAAATAAATAGAAAAATATTCAGATTCAAAAAATAGGTCAAAACTCTTAATTAATTGGGCCGGACAGAATTCGGGATACAGAAAAGTCCCGCACATTTGAAAAATCATAACTTAATCAATACAAATCAGAAAAATACAAACTCAAACGTTATAGAAACTAGATTTAAGGAGGTATTTAGAAAAAAAAAATAAAAAAATATTTAGATTCAAAATATGGGTCGAAACCCTTAATGAAGTGGGTCGGACAGAATCTGTGATTCTGGGTTTTACAGAAAAGTCTAGCACATTTAAAAAAATCATAACTTAATCAATACAAATCAGAAAAATACAAACTTAAAGGTTATAGAAACTAAATTGATAGAGGTATCTATGAAAAATAATTAGAAAAATATTTAGGTTAAAAATATAGATCGAAATCTCAAGTGAAGTGGACCGTGTAAAATCTGAAATTCTGGGTTTTATAAAAAAGTCCAGTACGTTTGAAAAATCATAACTTAACCAATACAAATCAGAAAAATATAAACTCAAAGGTTCTAGAAACTAGATTGATAGAGGTATCCATGAAAAATAATTAGAAAAATATTTAGGTTAAAAATATAGATCGAAATCTCAAGTGAATCGGACCGTGTAAAATCTGAAATTCTGAGTTTTTTGGTAAAGTCATACAACTTAGAAAATTCATAACTTAATCAATAAAAATCAGAAAAATACAAACTAAACGGTTTTGGAAAATAGATTCAAAGAGGTATTTAGAAAAAAATAATATAAAAATATTTAAATCATAAAAGTACAATAAAAATGATAAGAACATAGTCATCCGTTATAGGTACAAAATAGACAATGGCCAAACCCATCATGGTGGCCCAAAACAAAGATTACCCCAATAAGAATAAAGTAAATATTATTAAAATTAATTTATAATGAGTATCAACCATTATCTAATGAAAGAAAAACAAATCTTGAAGAAAAACAAGTATAGGATGGATCAAGCGCACTTACCTCAATGTTTCTTGAACTTTAATGAAAATCAAAAGTTTCTTCAAATTTGAAAGTCGTCGGATCGTCCTCTCCTCGGAGTATGTTCTTCAAATCGGAGTCCCCGTCAATTCTCCCTTCTTGCTCGAGTGCGATCGGTCCCCGAATGAAGGTTTAATGAGCTAGCTCTATTCTTCAATGGAGTTGGGTTGTGAAAGGTTCTAAAACTTTAGGGTTTTTAATAAATAGGTTTAGGGAAGGATTAGGGTTTTTATTTTGTTGAAATTCGTAACTAGTAAAGGGATGACTTTTTCAACCCTCAAAAACTTATATTTTACACTATTAATGGGTTAAGAATGGGCCCAAGGCCCATAGACATAAATAGGCTTCATTTAAAAATATTATTAAGCCCAAAAGACCTCTAGATTGGCCATAAGGGCCCACCCAACAATCATAACACAAATAATTATTAATTAATTCAATCAACTATATTATATAATTTAAAAGTTTATACAATAAGGTATTGACACATGTCACACACATAAATCACAAAAACGTTCAAAACCTTAGAAAAGTGTCAAATGATATTGGAATGACCCGAAAGTGATTTGCGGGTCCCACGCTCCTATTAAATAAATAAAATATAATTAAATATTATTTTTGAAAATATAAGAATGGTATGAAAGTTTAAAAATTACGAAAATACTATTTTTGTCAAAATCTCCTGAAATCTCCCGCTGGGGTTTTCATGTATCAGGAAAGGTTCCAAATTTCACAGGTAAGTTAGTAATGATAAAATAGGAATATTTTTGGTGTCTCGGGCCCACAAAATAATTTTTGTATAAAAGTTCTAGAATGTTAGCTGAGGAAAGAAAAAGTCCCCTGCAAGTTATAGTTCATTATTTTTAGCAAGAATTTAGCCCTAAAGAGCGAGTTTCAAAAATAGCAAGTTTTTCAAAGTTGTCAGAATAAAACCAAATTAAATACACATACTCATACACGATATTAAACAATAAAAATAATAATAAGAGTCTGAAAAAGTTTCGGGTTTTTATTTATTAGGTGAATTTACCGTAATACCCTAGAACGAAAGTTCAGGGTATTACATCTCTAATGCGGGTGTGATATCCATTTCTGTGTGTGGTTATGTTCAAGATATTTTGTTGCCTGGTTCAGGACTTTCTGTTGTCTATGTCCAAAAGTACCCCTGTGTAATTGATCCTCTGGTTGTCTTCCATTTCATCAGGGCTATTATCCCCCACCTTTAGCTCTAAGCATTCGAGGGCGTCTCCCCACCTTTAGCTCTAAGCATTTGAGGGCGTCTCCCCACTGTGAACTTGCCAATGTTTGAGTATGTTCGCATAAGTTCGAATTAAAAATTGTTTGGATATGTTATGCTTAATTTACATGAATTAATATTTGCATGTGCTTGGTATAATTATAGACAAGGGGAAAAAGAAGATTGTGAGCAAAAAAATTTTAGAATATTTCATTTCCTTTCAAAAGATTTACATGTATGTTACTAATCAGTGTCAGCCTTTGACAAAAAACATAAAGGCTAGACATTACAATTGTTTTCTTGCAGATATACATGTATGGAAGAAGTAAAGCAAAATGACAAATCAAAAGCCTGCGGCTTGGAAGATATCTTCCAGCAGTTGTTTCCTTGCGTCCACCTTCGGACGTTCGAGGCTGAACCCCTCGGAGATTTCTATCATGACTTTTGCTCTTTTACTGGCAGATGACTTGAGCCTATTTACCTTTTGCTTCGCCACGGCCAACTCCGTCTCGGCGTCTACTTCACCCTTGGGAATCTTTAATTATGGGACTGACAGCTTTCCCTCCTTTACCTGTTCATTACACATTTTTCCACCAAAAGTCAATGCCTAATAGCAAATTTTTATCCAAGTCTTACCCAAACTTCAGTTCAACTATATCATTCCCTACCTATCCCCATGAAACCTTCTCCATCGAGTTTCAACGAGTCAAGTACTGCCTGCCAGCCCTTGTCCAAAGGGGCTTTTGCTCCCTCCATGCGTACCTCCTGTACTGTTGGCTGGCTCAACACCGCTTCTACTCCTGCATATGAGTTCTGGTTAACATAAAACGACAGTTGTGAAAAGCGGGCATATTGATACATAGCTCCCCATTTTCAACTCTGTACATGCTCTGTACATTAAATTAAAACATTGTAGCAATTGCAAAAAAAAAAAAAAAAAAAAAACCTTGAGTTCATAACGCCTTACTTCATTCAGCAGTAGAAAATCACATCTTTAACACAATCATTGATCTGCGAAAGGGGCTTCACTTCAGCTTTTCCCCCCATCTTGGCCGCTACCTGCATTGGCTGTAGAGTGATATATTGCTCTCCGTCCGCTGTAATCTCTACAATGGTGGGCTCACAATCGTGTCCCCTAGCCGGTACCAGAGTAGGCCTTTCGGTCTCTGAGGCCTCTCTTGGCGTTTCTCTTGGCATCTCGGAGTTTCACTTATATACATGGTACCCCCGGCTAGTTTCCTTTTACTGGCTTTCACTTTCGGTGCCATTTTCTTCTTGTTTATTTCCAACCTATCTCCGTCAAGCGGTTCCACGTGACTGTCCACTCACGCCGTTTTGTGTGTGTTTCTTCACATCCAACCCTGCATACATCACCGAACTCAAGTTAGATTTCATTTTCTTTTCTTTAGAACCAGTATACTTAGGATCTTTGATTGGTCAACCGTTTCATGGAAATGATGGAGGAATCACCTTTTATTAGTCTCTGGAAGAAAAAAAAAAACCCCATTTTCAACTAAATCCTCGATCCAGACCGATTTTAGCGTGGTTTCTTCCCAAATTTGGAAGGGTGGGTCATTTTTACCCCCCTAACATTCCCCTCGAACGTTTCGGGTTATCTCCCACTCGTTTGGGAGATCTCACCAACCCTAGGTTCGACCCTTTAGGGCTTTTTTTTGTGTATTTTGGGTCCCTTTTCATGTTTTATTCATCTTTATTTCTTTTATTACATTATTCGTGATTAATCTTTGTTGTTTAGAGCCTTTATCTTAGATTTCTCGCAATTTTGGCAGAGCATCCATGCCTCAGAGCTTTGAAAACAAACCTTATGACGCGGAGATACATCTCCCACATCATGTCAATGGCCTCTTCACAGGATTGGCAGGCCTTACCCACGACATGATCATAAGCCGGAGCTTGAGGGTATTTCAAGTTGGCATCACTGTAGGCCATTATGTACTTGGCCTCACCGGTGTGCTCCTCACTCACCTCCAACACCCTGTCAGGATCCCAGAATCCGCGCCGATACATTTGCATAAAGGTCATGTCTTGGATGACCATCGATTCCCCCGTGTTTCCGGTGGAACTCGCTCGCCTTTTCCTCAACGACGACATGTTGCCCTTCCTTTGGATCGATCTTGGGAGTCCTCTCTTGGTTGGTGTTTCCTTATGAGTCCCCCTGTAGCTATTTATAAACTTCCATCCCCTTTTTTGTCTTACATTTCACCGAATGCACTTAGTATCCCACTTGGCGTGCATCCGGCGAGGGGGCTTTATGTTGATAGTGAAATGTGAATCGTTGCGAAAATCACGACCAAGGGACATGAAAGCTGACAGTCAAAGTCAATGTCAAACCGTGTAGTAGTGGACCAATCAGAGAAGAGGACTTTAAGAGGACATTTAACTGGAAAAATGAGCCCACACGGTTGTGTAAGAGATGAGAATACACAACCACATTCAGTTAGAAATGACACAACTGGCACAGATTTCAAGAAAATGAAGATGGACAATTTTTTAACAGAACCAGGCCATACCTTCAAAAAGTAATTACATACGATTGTGTAAGGCATATGGATACACAACCGTATGCCCTCAGATTTGGCAGAACATGGCTGAATTTCTGCATAGAGGGCATGCCTTAATTTTTGAGCCAATCACCCACAGATTAGAGAAACTAATTGGATACAGTTGTGTAGAAAAGGATGCTACACAACCGTATGGAGTTAGATTTGGAAGATCTATGGTCAAAAATGAGGAAAGGCATATATGCATTTTTCCTCGAGATCCACGTAGTGGGATGAAAAACTATTCATATACGGTTGTGTAGGACCTCCTCCTACACAACCGTATGCAATTACATTTCCAAAAATACCCCTCATATCCCCGGAAAAGCACATATGCCATTTTCCTCAAAAAGCGTATAGAATTTGCCAGAGTTAGTACCATACGGTTGTGTATCTCTAGGAACCCTACAACTGTATGTAATTATTTTGTTAAGATTATTTATAATTTTTTATTATTTTAAGTATTTTTTTCTTATAAAGGTGAGTCTTGAAAGTTGAGTTTTTCCGCGTCGTTGGTTACGGAAACCCTAATTCCAACACATTTGTAATTTTATCCAATTTTTCCTGCAAAATTTGGAGATTTTGTATCGTGGCTCATGTCGGATGTCGATCCGCACTCGGGGTTAGTTCGCACGATTCAAGAACATGAAATAATAGATTTTTGGCTAGAAATTATGGTGAGGTGAGAATGGTGATTAAAGGGGTGATTTTTAAAATACGATTTTGTTGGATCTAGAGAGAGAAAATGCTGTAAATATCAAGAGCATTAAGAACACAGATAAGTAAAACATGAAAGTTGAACGATTGCAATCAAATAATAATGAAAACTAAAATTTATTCCAAGTAATTAAAAGTCTTACAATATTTGCTGGGATTACACTAAATTTGGAAAGCAACAACGAGAGAGAGAAATAAAGAAAAAAAAGAAGAGAGGTAGAGAGAGAAAGTGAGAGGCTAATTCTAGAGAGAAAGAGAGAGAAAGGACTAAAATCTAGAGAAAGGACATGATATAAGAGAAAGAAAGAGTAAAAAAAAGGATACCTAGAGAGAAAGTTTAGAAAGAGAAAATGAGGATCACCTTGCTTGCTTACCAAGATTGTGGGTGGAGATGGATCGGCCTTGTGATTGGGTGAGTTGCAGGTGGAACCATCAACATTTGAAGAAGCTTTTGAAGATCCACCCTGCACGTTGTTGGAGAAGATGATGCACCAGCAGGTGCAGGCTGAAGACTGAAGCCTTGGAGAGCGTTAGGGTGAATTGAAGTAGCGTAATAGAGGCGAGAAAATGCGCACCAGTCCAGAATGCACTTGCAGGTGGAGGCTGCAAGGGGAGGTACTTCAGGCAGTGATGGAGGAGCGTTGGGTGTTGCTGTGGTAGGCGGTGAGGTGAGGATGATCCTCTCATCCTTTCTTCCCTTCTCTCTTTCCTTCACTCTTTTTTTTTATTTTCTTTTTTTTTTTTAGGGCAAAACGGACTGGAGTTGCAGGTTGCAACTCCAGCACGTTAGAGAGAAGTGGTGTGCGGGCAGTGGCTGGTGCAGGCATTGCTGCTAGTGCTGGAGGCCGACTGGTGCAGCTTGGTGGGGCGATGCAGCAATGGAGACCTTGAACGTGACGATCTCCATGGAGGCAGCAGGTCTGCCACCGTTTGGTGGAGGGAAACAATGGACGATGATGGTGAGTCGGGCAGCAATGGAGGAAGACCCCACCATCTGGAGTTGCAGGTGGGTGGCTGCAAGTTGCAGCGTGGAGAAGAAGAGATGAAGAGGGGCCAAAGAGATGGACTGTGGGGGCATTGACAGTGCAAGGAGAGGACGTGGTGAAGTGGGAATGGCTGGTGGCTGGTGTTATCGGTTTCAGCTTCAACCGGTCATCTTTTCCAAAGGAATGAGAGCAATAGGGGAGAACGGTTGGAGTAGGGGGAGGCGTTGGCAGTGAAGGAGATGAATCTCCTCTCTTCTCCTCCCCTTTTTTTTTTTTTTTTTTTCTTTTCTTTTCTTGATGGCGGCTGGGATGAGAGGGATTTCAAATCGATGGAATCGTGGAGAGAGATCGGTTGGGGAGAGAATGGCAGCAAGGAGATGGTGGAGGAGCTCTTGATCGGCCGGAGTTGCAGCCTGTAACTCCGGCAACAACTTAGTGAAGATGAAGAAGATGAAAAAGAAGAAGAAGAAAGGAGGAGGAAGATGGGGCCAAAGAAGAAGGAAAAACGTGGGGAAGGGTTTTGGGGAAAGAATGGAAGAAATTGGAGGGGGATTAGGGTTCAAACGAACCCTTCTCCTTCCCCTTTTAAAGCTCCCTATTTCCTTTAATGGAAAGGAAATAGGGTATTTTTCAAAAATAAAAAAAAGAAAAATAATTTTTTTTTAAGTAAAACCCTACTTTTCTTTGTGGAATTTTCCCATTTAGTAGACCCCCCCATTTTTTAAAATTTAATTGAATTATTTTGAAATTTACGGAGTCTACTAAATGGTCGGATAGCGTGTCGATGATGATGGGCCCGGCTACTGGCCCACATGGATTGATGATGTCCATCGTGTCACAAGATGATGTAACAGACAATCTGATGGCAATCGGATGGATGGTGACTTGATTGGGACCCAGATTGGTAGATCGACGGATCTAGAGAGATCCAACGGTCCGATTGAAGATCCAACGGTCCGATAGCTTAGGGAGATGGGCCAGAGCTAACGGGCAGGAGTTCTGGGGTTAGGTCAGTAGATCCGATAACCGAGAGATAAAGATAGAGAGAATAAGGAGAGATGAGAAAGAAAATATCAGAAAATGGAGATAAAAGTATTGGCAGAGGGTCTGGAACCCTGGTCTTCACTGTGACCATCCTCACGCTTCTCCAGTAGAGTAGACTATCATTCCTTGCTGATTCAAGTGGCTTTAAACGCTTTGGTCCATCTCTTGGTCATTGGCTCTCTTGCTCTCTTCGCTCTTTGGGCTGGCTTTTTGGTCCTCTTATTCAGCCCATATTTGGCCCATATCTTCTAGTCATAGCATGTGGGCTCTTTAAGCTTTGATAATGGGCTTTCCTGATCGATGTGGGCTCGCAAGTCTCGAGAATTGTCCCATCGGAGTTTCTTGAGATAAAAGAAGCGCGTAATGAGACTTTATCAGAACGACTCAATGTCTAGACTTCCGAAAATGTGTTTAATGCATGCAAATATACCATGTCGTCCAGAAAAGTGTGTTCTACGCAACAAAAGAGACTCCTACGTAGAAAAGTAGATAAATAGAGCATTTTAACGTAGGAAAGTGTGAAAATGCTTAGAAGATAACAGTGAAAAATACACACTTTTAAGCGAATATCAAGTCTGCAACATGTGCAGACCCCTCCCTAGAATTTTATAAATAGAAGACTCTAAGGATAGAAAAAGGGATCTTCTCCTATTTCATTGTGATAAGGCTATACTCTGTCGAAATTCATTTAGAATTTGACTTAGTGTTTTTCTTCAGTGTATGTGAGATTAACCGAAGAAATACAGAATCTTGAGTTCAGATATCATGTGCAACATTAGTAAAAAGGTAATTCCTAATGAACTATGCCGGACAAATGTTCCTCTTGTAAGGACTCTATGCCGGGTTACTACACGATTAATACTTGTGTGATATACTCCCCATCTTGAGGGGAATGGACTGAAGCAAGAGAATAAGCCTATCCTTTGTGAGTCTAAGGGATTCCACTTAGGGTCGAAAAATGGTTCTTTCATTCTTTTCTATCGTGTTTCCCTTTTGTTTTTGCTTGATCCATACGTCTTTCTTTTCTTTTTTTGATTCTCTTCTTCTTTATGGTGTGATCATACCAACGATTCCTCTATCCCTCTCAGAAGTAGGTGTTTGAGTTGTACTCATTTTGGGGATTGGATTTTTGGTTGATGGGTTAACAAGAAGAGGTTTTCATCATAAAGCTCAAGAGGATTTCTAATGGTGTAGATATTAGGTAAGCTAAAAAGGTCTGATTGGGTTCGAAAGATGGCCTACATCATTTTTTAGGGTTCACACTTTCATCTGTGATGTCTTGAATGGATATAAAAAAGGTTCTTTTGTAATAATCCAAATTTGACTTCACTCTAAGTTCTATGACCAAAGCAAGGGTTAATGAAATCTTACAATGAAATACTCGGGGACTAGAAGAAAGGTGAGTCATCCTGTGACTCAGAATTATTTATAACCCTCAGAAATGAAGAAAAGCTCAAAAGCTCACTGCGTTAGGTCTCCACAGTTGTTCTTCTTGGATCTCTAGATTGTCCAGACTACGGATAATTTCGATGTTGATTTGTGAAAAATTCTTGCTGAATTTGAATTTTCTAAGAGTTTAACTCCACTGTAGTATTGTTATTCTTCCAAACTGAACTAAGAGCTAATAAGTGATTTTCTCAAAGTAAACATCCTTTTCAATAAATAGACTTTATGGAAAGTTTGACTCATCAATGTAATGATTTTTTAAAACACTTCGGAAGTACATAAAAATACCAAAAATCACCACAAAATACAGCTTTTCTCCCCCTTTTCTCATGTTTTTTTTAAATGACACATGAGTTTTTGGTAAAGTACCCACCCCTAACCAAAACATTGCACCATCCCCGGTGCTCATGATAGGGACCGAGAGTGAAAACTGTAAGTCGTGATGCGAGTGTGAAGGAAGTGTTTTACCAAGTCTGCCAAATATGAACAATGGGATGTATCGGAGTAGTGTCAGAGTGATGGTACCTGCATGGGCAGAAAATTGTAACAATGATACAGACAATGCATGCGACTCATGTGACTCTAGGAATATCAGAATTGCCTTTCCGAAAGTGCTAAGTTTTACGTCTTCAGCCAGACACAACGGGAGTGAGAGGCACCCCCAACCAAGTTGGAGCAATGGAGACTGAGTGGATCATCAGTCTATATAGACAGGATCAATGAGATCGATCTCTAATGTCTGAATGGTGGACACGTCCACTTCAAGAAATTGTTTGAGATGTTGACCATTGACTTGAAAAGTGGAATTATCCTTTGGGTCCACTATAGTGATAGCCCCATAGGGTTTGACCTCAGAGACGACAAACAAACCTGTTCAACGGGATTTCAGTTTCCCATGGAAAAGGTGTAGATGCGAGTTGTACAGAAGGACCTTCTGTCCTGGGTGGAATTCTTTCCTAAGGATGGTCTTGTCATTGATCCATTTCATCTTATCCTTGTAGTTCTTAGACAAGACATATGCGTCATTCCTCAATTCTTCCAACTCATTGAGTTGTACTTTTCTTTCCTCGCTTGCTAACTCTAAGTCGAAGTTGAGCTTTTTGATCGCCCATAAGGCTTGATGCTCGATATCAACAGGGAGATGGCAAGGTTTTCCGAATACCAATCGGAATGGGGACATGTTCAGGGGAGTTTTGTACGTTGTTCGATAGGCCCATAGAGCATCTAAGAGGCTTGTCGTCTAGTCTTTACGAGTGGTATTGACTGTCTTCTCCAAATCTATTTGATTTGGCGATTGGAGACCTCGACCTATCCGCTGGTTTACGGGTGGTAAGCAAGGGCAACCTTTTTTCATTAATTTTTTAAATACTCGATTGCAGAAATGGGTGCCCCCATCACTGATGATTGCTTTTGGGGCTCCGTATCGAGCAAAAATGTACTCTCTTAAGAATTTGACCACTACCTGGTGGTCATTGGTTTTGGTTGAAATTGCCTCGATCCATTTTTGAGACAAAATCCACTAAGATGAGGATGAAGTTGAATCCATTGGATGTGGGAAAGGGTCCTATGAAATTGATATTCGCTCAAAAGTGCTTATTTTAAGCACTTATACTGTTAGCGTATCGCACTCTCCTACGTAAAACTGCTCTAATTATCCACTTTTCTACGTAAGAGTCTATCTCATTGCGTAAAACACACTTTTCTGGACGAAATGGTATATTTGCATGCATTAAACGCATTTTTAGAAGTTTAGATATTAAGCCGTTCTTATTAAGTCTCATTACGCGCTTCTTCTGTCGCAGGAAACCCCGATGGGACGATTCTCGAGACTTGTGGGCCCAAATCGATCATGAAAGCCTATTATCAAAGCTTAAAGAGCCCACATGCTATGACTAGAAGATATGGGCCAAATATGGGCTGAATAAGAGGACCAAAAAGCCGGCCCAAAGAACGAAGAGAGCAGGAGAGCCAATGACCAAGAGACGGACCAAAGCGTTTAAAGCCACATGAGTCAGCAAGGAATGATGGTCGACTCTACTGGAGAAGCGTGAGGATGGTCACAGTGAAGACCAGGGTTCCAGACCCTCCGCCAGTGCTTTTCTCTCTATTTTCTGATACTTTCTCTCTCATCTCTCCTTATTCTCTCTCTCTCTTCATCTCTCGGTCCTCGAATCTACTGACCTAACCCCAGAACTCCTGCCCATCGGCTCTATCTCATCTCCCTTAGCTTTTTGACCGTTGGATCTTCCATCGGACCGTTGGATCTTCAACGGACCGTTGGATCTCTCTAGATCCGTCGATCTACCAATCTGAGTCCCAATCAAGTCACCATCCATCCGATCGCCATCAGACTGTCTGTCACATCATCTTGTGAGACGATGGACATCATCAATCCATGTGGGCCAATAGCCGGGCCCATCTTCATCGACCCGCTGTCCGACCAGTTAGTGGACCCCGCGAATTTCAAAATAATTTTAATTAAATGGGGGGTCCACTAATTGGGGAGATTCCCCATAAAAAAGTAGCATTTTACTTAAAAAAAAAAAAAAAAATTTAAAAATATTTTTTTTATTTAAAAAATACCCTATTTCCATTAATGGAAATAGGGAGCTTTAAAAGGAGAAGGAGAGGGGTTCGTTCGAACCCTAATCCCTCTCCCCTCTCCCCCCTCCTCTTTATTCCTTCTTCCTTCTCTTCTTCTCCACGGATCCGGCGAGCTACACCGGTGAGCCAACTCCGGCGACTGGTTTCCTTCTTCTCCTCTTTCTTCTTCTTCTTCTTCTTCTTCTTCTTCTTCTTTCCCTCCTCCTTCTTCTTCTTCTTCTTCTTTTTCTTCTTCTTCTTCTTCTTCTTCTTCTTCTTCTCCTCTTCCCCCTTCTCTTCTTCTTCTTCGTCTTCTTCCTATTCTGCATAGTCGCCAGAGTTGCAGGCAGCAACTCCGGTCGTCGTCGTCACCACCACCGCCAGCACGTTCTCCTCTTCCCCCTTCTTCTCCTCTTCCTTCTTCTTCCTCTTCTCTTTCTTCTGGCTTCTCTTCTTCTTCTTCCTCTTCTCTTCTTCTATTTTTTTTCCTTACCGGAGTTGCAGGTCTGCAACTCCGGTGTTCATGGTGTTGACAACCAGCAACACGCTAATCGCCCCTACCGGTCCATTTTCTTCCATTCTCTCTCTTCACGGCGCTTTCCCCCGCACCACCAGCAGCTACTGCAGCCTCCACTGCCAGCCGGATTGGCTCTTCTCCAGTAAACTCCACCGCCTGCAACTAACGGACTGGTTTTGAGCCAGCCATCACCGGTCAACCGTCTCTACCACCACGTCTGCAACTCCGGGCGTACAAGCCACAACAGCACCGCCCCCTTCCATCTTCTTCGGGCATCTTCCCGCTTGCTGCATCTTCAACGCTGGTGTCGTCTTCACCGGCCACTTGCCGACTGAAACTCCAACTATCTCGCACCATTCTCCCTCACTCTCACGTCCTCCTACGTGCAGGCCGTCCTCCATTACAGCCCACCTACAACACCCTCATTTTCTCCCACTCACCGCCATCTTTCACTGGTAAGGAACCAGTCACCACCGTGTGATGCATCCTCTCCGGCCAGCAACCACTTGAAGGTCTGTCCACATCAATTTGCTGTTGCAACTAGCATGGTTAGTGCACCAATGATGGTTCATCACATCAGCAACCATGTCCTTCATCCTTGCTGTCCCAATGGACTGCAAGAGCAATCCCCTTGCCTGCAACATCACGACGTGATCTTCTTCACGACTATGTTCTTGGGCCAGCACACCGCAACACCAGGCCAGCCAACATCATGCACTCATGTTCGACCATCTTTAAGTCCGATGGCCTATTCCCATTGGTCGATCATCTTCTTCATCACTGGCCGATCCATCCGTTGGTAAGAATTGCAAGGTAACAACCTTTGATCTCTTCTTCCTTTCTCTCTCCTCTTTAGTTTCTCTCTAAACTCTCTCTCTAGATTCCCCAGGCTGATCGCCTTTTTGCACCACTGACTCCGTTCGGTGAATGCAAGAGGGTGAGTTTTTCTCTCACCTCTACCTTGTCGGCCGGTAAACGACCGAGGTGTGAAAATTCTCTCTCTACCTTCTTCCTCTCTCTCTAAAAAATTCTCTTTACATGCTTTCTTACATGCTTTCTAGAATAGATTTACCGCTTTATTTATTTCTGTCATTTATTTCATGTAAGCAACAGTTTAATTAATGCAATTTGAGTTTGATGATTTTAGTCTTCTCTGGATCTTATTTGGATGTGTTTTAAATCGACTCGCCCTTCTCATCTCTTCCATCATTCTCCTTTTTCTCTTGTATATTATCTGTCATTTTATGTTCTTATTCGCGCTAATCCGACTAATCCCGAGTGCGGATCGACATCCGACACGAATCCCTATACAAAAGTTCATATTTTACAGGTTAAAAGTCTCGGATAATTACAAATTTGTTGAGATTAGGGTTTCCGTAACCAACGACGCGGAAAAACCCTACTTTCAGAAATCAATGCCCCAAACATCGAATATCTCATCGACTTGGATAGGGTTCAGGGTCATCATATTTCTCTGCAAAATTCTGCCAAGGTGTTGACAATTAGGGCAGGCTTTGCAGTAGATGTGCGTATCACAGAAAAGAGTTGGCCTGTAGAAACCGCACTGCAAGACTTTCTCTATGGTCTTCTTAGTACTGAAATGACCACCACAAGGTTGGTCATGGCACGAGGATATGATGTTCAACTACTGGGACTCTGGGACACACAGACGAATGATTTGGTCAGGACAGTACTTATACAAGTACAGATCATCCCACGAGTATTGTTTAACTCTTGCTAGGAATTGGTGTCTGTCTTGCTTAGACCAGTGAGAAGGCATTTCTTCTGTCACAAGGTAATTGACCATGTCGGCATACCAAGGATGGGTAGAAATAGTGAACAGTTGTTCATCTGGAAAGGTCTCTTGAATAGGCTGGGTGTCTAACGATGAATCTAGAGTCAGTCTAGAGAGATGATTAGTCACAACATTTTCAGTTCCCTTTTTGTAAAAGAATCCATCTGATCAATCTGGGCTTGGTTTCCTTCTTGGACATGAGACATCTAAGGGCAGCATGATCAGTACATACGATGACCTTGTTGGCCAAGAGGTACGGACGAAACTTGTCTAATGCAAAGACAACGGCCAAAAGTTCTTTCTCAGTGGTGGAGTAGTTTAGTTGAGCAGAATTAAGAGTTTTGCTCGCATAGTAGATCACATGTGATCACTTGTCTACTCTTTGCCCTAAGACATCTCCTAAAGCATAGTCAAAGGCATCACACATCACTTCGAAGGGAAGACTCTAGTCAGGAAGACGGATGTTAGGAGTAGAAGTTAGTTCAGATTTTAATTTCTCAAAAACAGTGATGCAGTCGGCATTGGAGTCAAAAGGGCTATCTTTAGCCAGAAGACTGCATAGAGGTCTAGCAATCTGGGGAAGTCACTAATAAATCTCCTACAGAAGCCTCTGTATCCCAAAAAAGACCAAATGTCAGGCACAGATTTGGGAATGGGCAAGGTTGAAATGATGTTGATTTTTGCTTTGTCGACCTCGATGCCTTGAGGAGAGATGACATGACCCAGAACTATGTCCTTCTTCACCATAAAGTGGCATTTCTCCCAATTAATGACAAGTTGCTTGTCTTGATACTGTTGAAGTACTAGCCCTAGATGGTTGAGACAGTCATCGAAGGATGATCCAAAGACGGAGAAGTCATCCATGAAGACTTCAAGGAATTTTTCTACCATGTCAAAGAACATGCTCATCATACACCGTTAAAAGGTCGAAGGTGCATTGCAGAGGCCAAAGGGCATGCGCTTGTAGGCAAAAGTGCCAAAGGGACATGTGAAAGTAGTTTTCTCGTGGTCCTCGGGGGTGATGGGTATCTGATTGTACCCAAAGTAACCATCCAAAAAGCAGTAATAGGAATGACCTGCTAATTTCTCCAACATTTGGTCAATGAAGGGTAAGGAAAAATGGTCTTTCCGAGTGTTGATGTTGATCGTCTGTAATCAATGTAGACTCTCCACCCTTTCTTGAGGCGCTGAGTGACCATTTCCTTGTTCTCATTCTCTACCACTGTGAATCTAGCCTTTTTGGGTACGACATGAATAGGACTCACCCATTTGTTGTCCAAGATAGGGTAAATGATACCCACATCTAAAAGTTTAAGGACCTCATCCCGGACCACTTCCTTCAAGACTGGGTTCAACCTCCTCTGGTGTTCTCGAGATGTTTTGATTCATCTTCGAGATAGATGTGATGTTGCCACACCGATGGGTCTATGCCACTAATATCATCTATGGTCCACCCTATAGCAAATTTGTGGTTCTTGAGCAATTTGATAAGTTGCTCTCATTCAGATTCTGTCAGAGCAGAAGCAATGATGACAGGGTAGGTTTCATTGGGACCCAGATATACATAGGTGTGATCATTTGGAAGAGGCTTGAGCTCTAAGTTTGGAGTAGGAGGATCAACAGAGTTAGTCGTAGAGGACACATACGGTGGACAGAGAAGTTGCTTCAGTAGGCAGAGGTAGGATTGGTTCACTGATCATAGTAAGTAGAGGCTTGAACTCGATGACGGGAGTGGGGATATCAATCAGTGGAGCTGTCTCCAAAAGATCATTGAGATCAGAAATGGTTGACTCCGTTTCAAAGTCAGCCACAAAGTGTTCCAGACACTGCTTTAGAATATCTTCGGTGGAGTCCAGGATTAGACTCTCAATGGCACACATATCATCGGCCACATCTCGATTAGCATCCTGTCGCATTAGACGGAAGATATTGACCTCAGCTTTGAGGTTATCAAAAGCGATGGACATGTTTTCGTCCCTACACCCGATGTGTGCATTCTCGTTGGCAAGGAATGGGCAGCCTAGATGACCGGGATGCGGTTAGCCTGACACAGCTCTGTGTCAAGGATGATAAAGTCCACAGGATAGTAAAAGTCAGTGACTCTCACCAGGATATCTTCCATGATTCCTCTTAGAATCTTGATGGACTGATCAGCCAGTTTCAGAGTTCCTTTTGTGGGATTCATATCTTTCAGTCCCAACTGCTGATATACCGAGAACGGTATGAGATTGATGCTAGCCCCTAAATCTAACAAGGCAGTGTAGTTGAAGTTGTCTCCAATTTCGCATTGGACAGTTGGGCTACCCAGCTCCTTATGTTTGATCACACTGTTACATTGAATGAACGCAGTAGCTTTCTCGACCAAGAAGGCATCTTTGGGTACATGCATACGCCGCTTGACAGTGCACATGTCCTTGAGGAATTTGGCATAGGAGGGGATTTGCTTTATGGCAGAAAGAATGGGATATTGATCTGGACGTCTTTAAAGATGTCTAAGATTTCTGAAAATTATTGATCTCGCTTATTTTGGACAAGTCTGTCCGAAAAGGGAGGCTTTAGTGGACAAATTGGCTTGACTTTAGCCTGAGATGTCTGCATAAGGATATCTGATTGGGGTGCAGAGGTAGAAGCAGTAGAGGGGGATTTGGAGCTAGGTTCCTCTGTGCTAGTGATGGGTGCTGGGGTGGCACCGAAGGTGGTTGGACTCCCATGTCCATAGTTTTGCCTGATCGTAGGGTGGTGACAACTTGCACCTCACCCTGATAATTCTCATTCGGGCTCTGAGATTGGGAACCGATCTCATACACTGCCCCCTTGGCATTCCCTTTAGGGTTAGCGATGGGTTGGCTAGGGAAGATGCCTTTAGCTTTCTCAGCTTCTAAGTTGCCTAAGCGTTGCTCGAGGCGTTGCATGGATTGTTGTTGCTGAGTGATGAATTAGGCAAGAAGGTTCTCTATGCTAGGTGTGGGGACAGAAGATTAAGGTGTAAGTAGGGGAAGCTGAGGCACCAATTCTCTATTAGAGCTCAGAGGGGCACTATAAGTTTAGGATGGAGATTCAGTTGGGACAAGCTGTTAAGTCTGGAAGTTCTGAGGGGCTAGTTGTTGACTCTGGAAGTTACTCTGTTGGCTAGAATACTGACCCTGTTGGAATTGACGGTTTTGATTGGATTTATAAGGACCCTGCTGGTATTGACCCTAATTGTATTGTCTGTTGGGTTGATTAAACCCAAGAGGATACGTGCCCAACGCTACTGTTCAGCAGGCTTTTGCCTCCAGGAAAAGTTGGGGTGGTTCCTTGTGTCAGGATGATAGGATTGACTATACGAGTTTTGAGTGGGTGGTTTGAAATTGCTGAAAGCACAGACTTCTTCCTACAATGGAGGGGCACATTCGTCATTGAGAGGACAATGCTCAGTTGTGTGGTAGGGCTACATACAGAGATTACAAGAATCCATAGGGTTCTCTTGACCCACACTCATGACTTGGGACGATGGACGAGTAGGTTTCTGGACAGAGACAGTCAAGGTAGAGATGGACTTAGTAAGCTCCTGAATGAGGGATCTCAACTCAGTATCTACTGTAGCTTCATGTCCCTGAACTCGGAGTAGTTCGACTAAACTCAGAGTCAGTTGTCCAATGTTGAGAGTTTTCCCCTAACTCTTCTAAGAATTTGTATGCTTCAATCGGAGTCCTGTGCATGAACTTACCCTGGCACATGTACTCTACCATGGAACATGATTGATATTCGCTCAAAAGTGCTTATTTTAAGCAATTATCCTTTTAGCGCTATCACACTCCCCTACGTAAAACTGTCATTCTTATCAACTTTTCTACGTAAGAGTTTCTCTCATTGCGTAGTACACACTTTTCTGGTCAAAATGGTATATTCGCATGCATTCATACACATTTTGTTGACCCCCATGCGACGCCATTTTGTAGAAATCTCATTACGCAATTTTTCTATCACAAGAGCACTAATCGAACAATTTTGATGGAATGCGGGCCCACAATCAACCTACAATACATTTGATCAAAGCATGGAGAGCTAGTGGACCTAGACAAGAAGATATAGGCCAAAGACGGGAAGAGCGGGAGGATCAAAAGAGTCGAGAGACGACCAAGAGAGAAGGAGAGACAAACCCTCAAAGAGGATACTAAGGAGATTAAAGCTTATCAACTAACACAAGATGAGGACTTGCTCAGTTGGTCAAGCATGCAGAAGACTAAGTCAAAGACCAGGGTTCAAGACCCTCTGCTATCATTTTCTCTTTATTTTGTATATTTTCTCTCTCCTCCCTCCTCTCTCAAATCTGAATCATTCGATCCTCTCTACCTTCGTAATCACTCTATCCTACGGCCTACCTTGGTCCATCTCCACCGCCCACAGATCCATCTGATCACTACCATTTATCCCTACTGTCCTTGACCGATCTTTCATCTAATAAGTCATCTCTCATCCAACGGTCTGCGATCTCATCTCAAACATTTGATGATCCACCCTAACTACATGATCGACCCATCAAGTACTTATGATGCTTTGGATCTTCATCAAGAGAAAATAAACGGTTGTGGCATCAAGTCTCGATAGAAGATAAGTAATGGATTTGAGGATTACTTTATAAGGGAAGAAATGTTAGATGTTGGAAATAAAAATTCCTCATTAATTAGGAAGGTTTTTAGATGGGTGGTATACTTTTGACTACTAGACAAAACCCACAAAAAGACAAAAAGCAAATTTTGTTAAATGATGAAAATAGAAAGTGGTTTGGAAAAGATGGTTTTAGCAAAATGAAATGGTTTTCCTAAAGTGGTATTTACAAAAGATGTGGGATATGTTAAATACAAGGTGGTGTAGGGATGTTTTCAAAAAGTCAATGGAAAGTTGAAGATGGTCATTTCTTAAATGGGAAAAGTTGCTGACCTAAAGATTTTCATTCAAAACAAAAGATGGGTGGACGGTTCCTACTAGGGAAGTTTCTAAAAAACAAAATATATGATATCTTAAAGAGAGAGACTTTATTCCAAAAATAGGTAGGCTTGACATGTCCTAGAATGGAAAAGGTTAGAACACATTTGGAATCACGATTGGATCTCATCACTTGGGGCTGTGATTGAAGATGGAGATTAAAGAGGTGGATGCCAAAACAACCCAGCAACAATCTTTTCTCCCCCACGGTCTTAGCTTTTTTTTGGAATGGATTGTGGGCTCCACATGAGATGAGGTGGCAGCACCTCCCTTATTACTATCCCATCTCTCATTCAACCCTAAGAGGATTTTCCCCAACTCACAGTTGTCACCCTCTAAAGATCTTCTCTTCCACATTCACTCAACGGCTCCACCCATTCTCACCTCTCTTGTCCAAGGTATCTCACTTCCAAACGAGGGCTGCTCCTTAGGCAACCACCATTGCATCCTATCACGTCTCCAGCAAGGTGGCTGCACCACTTATTAAAATCCAGACCGGCACCTCCACGCTGTCTCCATTAGTGCCAGAAGAACCTACAACTCAGAAAAACTCCTCTCCCCTAGCCGTTTTGCAACCCCAGCCGTTTGATACGACCCCAGAAGAAAAGATCAATTAACTAAGCAAGTTTCCCACATCTGGGGGGAATTCCTCATATTGCTAAAAAGATAACTAGAAACATAAAACTTTTGATGATTCTTCTACCTACGATTTCCACCTTATATAGATGGTGGATCACTTACAATTATGGCAATTAATAAATCAAAACTCCTATAATTACGCCAATCAATTTATTAATGCTAATCGTAATGGTAACCTTCTTTCCTCATTGATTGTAGCAGATCTCCTTCCTTTATTGTAACCATATTTCCTTATCTTTGCATGATAATCTCTTTCCTTGATTGAAGCCATATTCCTTTATCCTTGATTGAGAATAAATACGTGTATAGAAGGTAAGGCACGTATCAATCCCACCCCCTTATCATTGACCTTGTCCTCAAGGTCAAAGTATAGGAAATCTATGTTTCTTCCAGGATCCCAATTCTTATTGGATGTCACAACCATGAATGACTCGATCATCACAAGTCTTCGATGGATTACATGTATGTTGTAGGTGATGACGATCATGCAAGCAATACCTAATTCAGCTCGATTGGGCGCATCAGAAGGAGAAGTATTTTCTTCACTGTCGCACTTCTTTGAAAAAATACACTCGATAGGATGCTCCTCAAAGTCATTAACCAAAAAATCACTTGCATGAGATTTGTTTCCAACATTACACTTGCCACAATATGAAATTATAGGCTGGATAAAAGGCCTTCAACGTTGACATGAATTGCGTCAACAACTATTTCATGCTCCTGTATGATATCGGGCATCTCTAGCTTGATGTTAGAATGGGCCCCAACATGATCAACATCCAACTCAACTAACCGTGAAGTTAATTGATCGTGTTTAAGGCTTATGGCTATCATCAATTGCCTTAACTCGTTCAAGGCTTCAGATTGTCTCTCTGAGTTTTCTAGTAAGCATTTAATATTTTCCTCCATTTCGTTAGCCTCTTGAGCTCTAGTCCCATTCACCATTATCACCAAGACACAGGGCAAAATCATTGCTCTGATACCAAATGATACGACCCCAGAAGAAAAGATCAATTAACTAAGCAAGTTTCCCACATCTGGGGGGAATTCCTCATATTACTAAAAAGATAACTAGAAACATAAAACTTTCGATGATTCTTCTACCTTCGATTTCCACCTTATATAGATGGTGGATCACTTACAATTATGGCAATTAATAAATCAAAAATCCTATAATTACGCCAATCAATCTATTAATGCTAATCGTAATGGTAACCTTCTTTCCTCATTGATTGTAGCAGATCTCCTTCCTTTATTGTAACCATATTTCCTTATCTTTTCATGATAATCTCTTTCCTTGATTAAAGCCATATTCCTTTATCCTTGATTGAGAATAAATACGTGTATAGAAGGTAAGGCACGTATCACCGTTCCTCCCCCCTTGCAGTTTTTAATCCACGCCGCCTCCATTAGATCTCCATCACGCTGCCGCCCCTCTCCATCACGACCTCATTGAAAAGCAGCCAGCAGCGCCTCCATCTCCCCTGCACGTCATCACGAGCCACCACACCGCCTGCCTCAATGTGCTGCCCTCCTCCATTAGTGCCGAACAGCTCCTTGGCTGGCTGGCTCGATCTCCCTCCTGCACGTTGGGGTTGCACACCATCCATAGCAGGCTATGCGTGAAAGCTCGCCTCCAACGCTGCAATATGTTGAAGGAACCAACAAGTTCCTCCTCATCTTCAAAGCCAGCACCGCCAACGAGCGTGGTTTCCTCCAAACAGCCTTCATCCCCTCAAGATCTGAGATAGGGCTGAACTTGCTGTTGCTCTTTCCACCGCCTGCGTCCACGCTTTGCACCCTCTTTCGTCTTCACCATCCACCACCCTAGGCCATGGAACACCACCACTACTCACTTCCATCTTCCTCATCGGGTAAGTTTGCATGGTTCAATTTTCTCTCTCTAGAAATTCTCTTTTCTTTTCTCTCACCATTTTCTCTTTATATCTTTATATGCTTTCTAGGTTAAGGGTTTATTTTGCTTTCTAGACAAAGTTCATTGTTAATTATTTTCTAAGATGTAAGTTGAATTATTTTGATGAATAAAGTTATCTCTTCTAATTAATGTGTTTTCTCTCTCTTAATTCCATTAGATTAATTGTGAATCTACTAAAAAAATATTTTAAAAATGATCAATCACCATTCTCACCTCACCACCCTTTTATTTTTAGCACTTTATGAGGAAAACCCGTCATTTCATGTTCATTATTGCACTAATCCTAACCCCGAGTGCGGATCGACATCTGACACTTTCCACTCTGCAAAGAATTGTTTAATTTTACAGGATAAAATCGGATCAATTTATAAATCTTGTTGATTCTAGGGTTTCTATATTCAACGACGTGGAAAAACCCTACTTTCAGGGACTCATCAGTAAGTCCCTTGTAAAAGATGTGGACAAGAATGTCATTTTCGATGCTATGGTGGGAAATTTTGTCAGATAGTCCTGGAATCTATCCCACACTTCAAAGAATTTCTCATCGGACTTCTGTCAGAAGTCCTAAATGAGTTGCTTCATCTAGTTGGTCCGAGTCATGGGGTAGAATTTGGACATGAATTTGCCTACTAACTCTTTCCAACTGCTAATCGAGTCAGCGGGCAAAGAGTAGAGCCAATCTGAGGCTCGATCTTTCAACGAGAATAGAAGACTCACAGACGCAAATTGTCATCATCAAGGTTCTGGTTCTTGAAAAGTAAGATGACATGTTAGAATTCCCTAATATGGGAATACGGGTCTTCTCTTGGGAGATCGCGAAAGGTCAACAGCATTTGGATTGTCTGCGGCCTGATCTCAAACTGCATCGCCGTAGTAGGTAGAAGAACAATGCAGGTGGGTGGATTAGCAGAGATTGGGGCAAACGTCTCGATTAGAGGTCGTTCGTCTGCCATTACTGCAAATGTAGTTGCATTGGGAGAGGCGGGAGGAGAAAGAGATGGGGAAGGAGTCAGTGAAGAATCCACTGTAGGCAAGAGATTCTCAGATTGAATCAATCGTTTGTTCGACGAGTTCAAACGGGCATACGCTTGAAAACAAGCCCTAGACTTGGCAAAAAGTTGCCACAAGGAGACACTGGAGTACTGATCCTAAATGATGCACATAGAGCAAGCAAGATAATCCTATGTCTATCGGGCTGATTTTGGCGACACATGAAGCTGAAAGTGGGAGGAACGTGTGCTGGTATCATTTCTAGGGTTCCTAGGGTATGAGTGGTCTATGTTAGTCCGTGAAAATGGTAATGCGGTGTGTGTCGTCTCTTCTGAACAACTACAGACATAATGGCATCCATTTCATACAGTAGAACTTGACTGAACTGTCCTTCACTAACACCGTCATTCCAAACAGCTACAAACGTAACATGGAGTTGATTGATTAGTGTCGCTTCAAGTTCATCATTCCCCAAGAAGGTAATCTTAATCTAGTCAAGCTGAATGAGTCCCTCAGCCTGTCACACTGAGGGACTAGGGAATGTCCAAAACGCATCCAACGGGTTTAAAACATTGTTAAATGGAGTCGTCCTCTACTTGGGTAGTCTCAAATGGGTATGATTCAATTAATTCATTGATTAGTCTATGATTATCTTTTAAGCGTCCTACTTTAAACAATGGAGAGAAAATCTTCAGATATCAATAACATTAATTGGTTCATTAAATGATGTGATAGAAACATCTATGCGGCGAGACAACTCATTACATTCTAAGTGTCAGATTCTAAAAGAAACAGAAAAAGAAAGCTGACAGAACAAATATCAAAAAGACAAACCAGTTGAAAAAAGGAAAAAGAAAGAAAAGTCAAGGGAATGGTGTCACCACCCTTAGGAAATGTTTCAAAGAACAGTGAGATGTCCTCTCAGAAATGTCGAATCCCTGAATCTCCTCATCTTTCTAACATTTTCCTATGCCTCTATACAACCCTAAGAAGCCCTACTTGATTCTAGGTTAGCACCATCACAGAATGTGGAGAATGGAGAAGAGAGAAACTATAGAGTTTGATCCGACACTCTTAAGTGATATGACATTCCAATCACGAGATCTTTTGAACCCCCTGTTGTCCTCCTTTCTAAATAATATATGTGAGATATTGCCAGCTTCAAACATCTATCCCCTCATATATAACTTGAAAGAAAAGAATAAAACCATTTCTGGGTGATTTACTTCTGAGTGGTATACAAGTGAGAATTGAAGTCGAGGCATGCAATCTTAGAGGTGATCGAAAAATCTTGACTACCAGATAAAGATGATGTTGAGCACACACACACGTTGAGTCTGAGTAATCTTTGGTTCAGATATCCATTAGTAGTTATGCTACATTTTATTGACTAAGTTCTAATTTCTGAATGATCACTAACACCCTTGACATAAATTGACAAAACAGAATTTTTTCTAAGTAATGCGCACAAGTTTTCAAGCATGTGTCAAACCCTTCGGAGCTCACTAATCTAGTACTAATTGCTAAGGATTGGCAATATGCTGGTTGGGGATTGTGATATTCACTCAAAAGTGTTTATTTTAGGCAAATATCATTTTAGCGTTATCACACTCGCCTATGTAAAACTGCCTTTTTGTCAACTTTTCTACGTAACAGTTTCTCTCATTGCATAGAACACACTTTTCTGCACAAAATGGTGTATTTGCATGCACTCATACGCGTTTATTTGACCTACATGCGAAGCAGTTTTGAATAATTCTCATTATGCAATTTTTTTATCGCATGAGCACTATCGGACAATTTTGATAGAATGCAGCCCGCAATCAACCTCCAGAACCTACAATCAAAGCTCTAGAGCCAGCAGGCCAAGGTTAAGATGTAGACTTAGAGTGGAAAAAGCTAGAGAAACGAAGAGCCTGAGAAAAGACCAAGAGAGAGAGAGGAAGAATCGAGCCCCGAGAGAAGAGCATAAAGACATTAAACTTGACCAACTAACACAAGTCAAAGAATTGCTCAGTTGGTGAAGCATGCAGAAGACCAAGTCAAAGACCAAGGTTTAAGACCCTCGACTAGCATTTTTCTATAATTTTGTAATATTTTCTCTCTCCTCTCTCTAGATCCTCATTCTCTCTTTACTCATAGATCTCAATCATCATATCCTCTCTCCCGTCGCAACCACTCAATCTTACGACCTACCCTGGCTGATCTCTGTTATTGTCCAGACTATCTTCTGAGTCGATCTATTTAAGTACGAATCCCCGATCCTTTGATCCATTCTCCTGTAGATTCCCTAGCTGACATGTGGCTGGCTTAGAATTGACCAGTGCTCCACCGACATCATCACTTGGACCCACTATTCCCCTGGCCCATAATCATTGCACTCTAAGCCCACAATTTTGGTATGGCCCGCAGCCCATAAAGATCACGGCCCAGCTATTTAGTAGACCCCACAATTTTAAAATGTTTTAAATTAATTTTTAAAAATAAAAAAAGGGGGTCCACTAAATGGGAAAATCCCCCAAAGAAAGAGAAAAAAAATTATTTTTTATTTCTAAAAATCCGGAGCTATAAAGGGGAAGGAAAGGGGCTCGTTTTGAACCCTAATCCCTATCCCCTCTCCTCATCTCCTTCCCCCAAAACCACCCCCCCCCCCCCCCACGTTCTCCTCTTCTCCTTCTCCTTCTCCTTCTTCTCCTTCTTCTCCTTCTTCTTCTTCTTCTTCTTCTTCTTCTTCTTCTTCTTCTTCTCCAGCGAAACCTGCAACTCCGACAGGGTCGCCTTCGTCTCTACCTTCTACTTCCCCTTCTCCCTTCCTCATCTTCTTCTTGCTGCTCCCCTTCTTCTTCTTCTTCTCTTTTTCTTCTCCTTCTTCTTTTCTTCATCTTCTTCTTCCCTTTTTCCCCACCGGAGTTGCAGCCTGCAACTCCGATCGCCAGCGCGCCTCCCTACTCTGCCCGCAGCTCCTCTTCCATCCACGATCTCCATCCCAAAAATCCCTCTCCTCTCGTTCTTCCCTTGCTACCCCTAGTTCCTCTATCGAGTTGCTGGTCAAACACGACCTGCAACTTGCAAAGTTGCAGCTTGATCACCGCCTCCACCACCTGCGATTCGGGTTGTCGGCGAGCACAACTTCCTCTCCACTACAACATCAGCTTGATCACTTCCAGTTGCTACCCACTTACAGACCGCATCTCCATCCTCTACAGACTGTGAAGCCCCTTTCCTTCAACTCCTTCACGTCTCTAAGCTCCCTCAAAGCCGTCAGCCCACTTTCTCACCACATCTAGCCGCTACAACCTACAGTTCAAACCCTCCTACAACCTCAGTTGGACGGCCAGCACTACCACCCCACGTTCCCATGTTTTGTCCCTCTCTTTCCTCCCTTCACCGGTCTTTCCCAAAAAAAAATTACAAAAAAAGGGACAAAAGAGGAAGCCCATTAGGCTTCTTTCCACTCATCCCCCATCACCACGTGCCTCTCCATTACTGGACGTGGGAATAGCAAGCTCACAGTCCTGCAGGCGGGCTTATCCACCACCACGTGGTGCAACCACCGGTAGGATCCCTCCATCAATTTTTGGCCGATCATCATGTGCTCTCCTACTACTCATCTCCGGCGATCACTCGGCCAAATCTCAGGTAAGTGCTAAGGTATAGTTTCTCCTTCCTCTTTTTACCCTCTCTCTCTATCCCAACTTTCCCTCTCATCTTTCTCTATCCATTCAATTCTTTCTCTCTCTAAATTCTTGCTTTTTGCCACTTTCTCTCTCTAACTCCTCTTTCACTCTCTATTCTCTATCTCTCTAATTTAGTTTTTTATGCTTTCGAGTCTAGTTTATATCTTTGAATTATGCACCATTAAGAATTTTAATTAAGTTGAATAAAGTCTAGTGTTTTTTATGATTATGATGTTTCACTTTTGACATTTGATCATTTGGTTATTTCTATTAATGGTTTAAATAATGACCCCTTCTAAAAGCATATTTTAAAATTTCACCTCAATCACCACGATTTTCTTGGCCAATTTCCATTATTTTATATTCCTTATTGCGCTAATCTGACACAAAGCCCTATACAAATCTCTACATTTTACAGGAATAATCTCGAAAAGATACAAATTTTGTTGAAATTAGGGTTTTCGATCTGACGACACGAAAAAACCCTAGTTTCACAAACCAATGAATGTATAGTTATCCATCCTCAATAACTTAAAGCAAACCGTTGAAGAGCTTTGTAAGAGCTCTTTCACAAATGAAGCGCCCGTAAGTGAGGATGTATTTGCTAGTTCTCTCATAATACTGGACTAGTTGTAATATTTAATTAAAAGCTTTAATAATATAATCTTCAATAACCTCTTCTGCCCGGGCGTCATAACTACTGTTACCATGCATGATCATAAGCAAACATTCATAATTATTTAAAGAAAGTAAACATGTATTCAAAGAACCCACAAATAGATGTTCATTATCCAAAGAATAAAACATATTCAAAGTCAAATATATGTTTAAAGAAACATAAAGACCTATTTATTTGTTCAACTAACGCCAAAAATGATGTTCGCGTAACATGTTCATACTCCTAGCCTAGATGCCATACTCCTAAGCTAATCTTTCACTACTTCTTCATCATCATTCACGGCCATCCATGTTTTCTTGTTCTCTTTCTTCTCACAGAACGCAAAAAGTGCAACAATGTATAGTGGATCTGTCTTTGGTGGGGTTGTCATCTCTTTCAAAGATTATATCCACTCTTCGATAGTAGGCCCCTCATCAGCATCCTTGTTCAAATTCACTATAATAGAATTTATTTTACTCAGAGTATCCACCTTTTTACTTTTCTTGCGGTGTTTTTCATGAACTTGTATTTCTACATCACTTTCAAGGTTCACTATCGGAGAAGGAACAGTAGCCGCCAAATGTGAGGTGGGCAATGTAGAATTTTCCAACTCGATGTTAATTTCAGACTCATTAGGCATCCCTTCCCTATGTAAACACCAACTCTCCGAACCAGTTGCAAGCACCCCATCAAATAATGCCACTAACTCATCTGGATGAACCAATGACTTATGGTGAAATTGTTTTGCATCCGGATATTTCTGCAATATAATAATATTAACAAAAATATTAATTATTTGTTTAGGTATTTTCTTTAATAAATACATTATAAGTAATTGCCTTTATGTAGTCATCCCATCACTCAGCTGGCCAATCCAGTGTGTTGGCCGCGACATTATAGCCATATCCCATTGAATTAATTGGTCTGGACCATATTGTGTATTGTTTCTTCATGTAGTCCCAAGTATTCTTCAATTGTTTCTTGGTAAAACTCTTTCCAAGTTGCTTCTTCAATTCTTCTTTAATTTTGGTCTAAGAAGTTGGCTTCAATGTTCCTCCTGCTCTTCCTCCATTATTTGCTTCCTGGAGACAAAGATCTATAAAGAGTTTTTTATCTGTTGGATTATCCCAACTTGCCCTACCAACATCCCCAGTTTGTGCCATCCCTATGCTAAGAACATAAATCTCAAAAAATTTAAAAATCAAGTAATCGCATAATTCGACACATAAGGTCCAAAAATATCGATCGAATCGCAAAGGTACATAGGCAATTAGGATCCACTTATGAATGTCATCCAATAGTGAAAATTAAAGAAGACCAATAGTGAAAATAGTAGGATATAAATTAAAGAAGACCAAAAGTCCATAGATCTGCCTTGGTTGCTAGCTACCTTCGATGTTACACTCTAACATAAAAATATTCACTTACGATTTTTATTTTTAACACATTTCTTCATAAAATAATGGTCATTATTCATTTCTTATGATTCATCTATTTCACTTGCAAAATGGGACACTACTAGAAAAAGTACATGAAATTGTCAACTTCACTTCGATCATGTACCTATAATCAAAATTAGAATTATAATTAGTATATAAATATATTAAATCTAATAAAAATTGACAGATGTTTACCTGAGAGCGTCCGTGGACACCATCCATATTGTAGGCCATGCCACGATGTTGTCAACTG
The DNA here is from genome assembly GCA_035048495.1 of Euptelea pleiosperma. Taxonomy (NCBI): domain Eukaryota; kingdom Viridiplantae; phylum Streptophyta; class Magnoliopsida; order Ranunculales; family Eupteleaceae; genus Euptelea; species Euptelea pleiosperma. The sequence continues at coordinate 25,834,736 of CM068542.1, read as the reverse complement.
CATCTCCTACCGTAGTGAACACATCACGAACAGGTATAGGGAGTTTAGCTTCCAGCATTATGGGTACTTAGATCGACACTCGTAAATTATCAAATCCCAATTGAGTAAAGTGCACCATTTGGTCAGGTGCACTATCCAAAATGACCCCCTCAGCAACAATGTTGCGAGGGGTATGTAGTGCCAGCCTGCATAGTTTTCCTTATAACGAAAAAGATAAGATAGTTAAAATGAAAGTTCACAAAATGTATATTAAATTAAGGTTCACAAAATATACCTTTTCACCTCTACAGCTGGGGCCTGAGGTTGGACAACATGAGGCTACCTTCTGTATACCTGGGCTTGGACGGCTACTTGAGGCTGCCTTCTCAGATCCCCGCGAAGGCATATGTTGTGTTGGCATGTGTTACGATTGTGTTAGCTGTTTTAATCTGTGCCTGCATCTCCTTTATCATCTGGGCCTGACTCTCTACTTGTGACATCAAATTTACTTGGTTCATTTCCAGATGAGCCAAGTGCGCTTTATTCCCACGTTTAGGGATCTGAAAGTATTTTAAAGGGGTGACGAAATGCCCCATGCCCCTGACCCTATCAGGATGTTCCTGGGTCCCTAATGCCATTGTCAATACATCATTACTTCCCTCAATTGATAGCGACCCCTCTTCAACTTGTTTTCTTAAATTATCCTGTAAAAATATATGTAAATCAAATTAATAATCTTGATATATAACTTATTATATGTAATTCACGGGGCAAATTATTATATGAGGCAACTTATAATTTTGACAGTCGTTTCCCTGACGACATCGTCTACATACTGTCCATCATTAGTCTGACGAGCCCTTTTCCATAGCTCGCTCTGATCTACCTATTCGGAGTTACTTAATTATTTTTGTTATAAAATAAACAATTTACATCAGTGATTATATATTTACAATAATTCTATATTTACAACAATTCTATAATTACAAGTACCAACTTACCAACTCCTAAGCCAGATTGGCATAAGACTTTCTGCCCAGGCGATGGTTGTATTTATTCATTGCTCGCCTTTCCTTTTGGGCTTCACGATATGCCCTCCCTTCTTCTGATATTTTAAAGCTACAAAAGCTCCCCAATCTGCTTAGTCAATATAGTCGAACTTAAGTGGCTTCAAATTAATCTTGCACATCAATTAATCTTGCCACATCCACTGCTTTGTTATATAGAGCATTAAAGAAGAAGCAGAATCTACCGATAGCCACCCTCACTGGTTTTTGCAACAACGAACGTATTACAACTGGCAGCAGTTATTGTATCAGAATATGACAATCATGAGACTTAAGACCATACAACTTCAAATCTTCCATTGAGACACAGTTTCTGAAATTTGAAGAGTATCCTTCTAGGACCTGGAGTATTTGCAATATTTTGCAGAATATCCTCTTCTTGTCTTTAGATAATGTATAACATGCTAAAGGTAAATATGTTTTACTCCCTCTGACTCGCGGTTCTAATTGCTTCCTCAAACCCATATCTATAAGGTCTAACCGAGAATTAATACCATCCTTTATTTTTTTCGGTATATTCAATAATGTTCTAACAATGCTCTCGCACACATTCTTCTCGATGTGCATAACATCCAAATTATGTTGCTCATGCAAAAATTTTCAATATTCAAGCTCAAAGATTATAGACTTTTTCCAACAAGTTGAGGATTCAGCTGCCTCATCCACAATATTGTCTTTTTCTCGTGGTCGCTTTGATTTTTTTGACTTCTTGAGAATTATCTTCTTCTTTCTCCATGAGTATTTGATCCCTTCTATCTTCTTTAGTATTTGTTCTTCACTTAACGGTTTTGGAGCTAACCCCAACTCTTGTGTACCATCAAATGCCTTATTCTGTTTTTGGTATGGATGATTCAATGGAAGAAATCTTCTGTGACCGGTATATATATTTTTCTTTCCATGTTTTAATCTATGAGAATGTGTTTCTTCGCTGTGTATTGGACAAGCATAATATCCTTTGACAGTGCAACCACATAAGATGCCATATGCAGGAAAATCATTGATTGTCCATAATAACACAGCGTATAACGTAAATGATTCATGTCGATATGCATTATACACTTTAATGCCTTCCTCCCATAAAATTTTTAGATCATCAATCAATGGTGCCAAGTAAACATCAATGTCGTTGCCAGACTATTTTGGACCTGATATTAACATTGTCAACATCATAAATTTTCTCTTCATAGGCAACCATGGTGGAAGGTTGTAGATTATCATTAAGACTGGTCAACAACTATGCCTGCTAGATTGCATACTATGTGGATTTATTCCATCCGCTGAAATAACTACTCGAAGATTTATTGGTTCTTCAGCAAACTTCGGATACTTGCCGTCTACTAACTTCCATGCTGGAGAGTTTGCTGGATGACGCATTTGACCATCAACTTCTACTCTTTCGTGATAATGCCATGTCAAGTCTTTTGTCGTCTGTTTGGAATGAAACATCCTTTAGAACCTCGGGATAGGTGAAAAATATCGCATTTCTATCACAGGCACCCCTTTATTTTTCTTCGTCCCATTCTTGTTTACTTTCCACCTTGACGTTCCACAAATGGGACATGCCGTTGCATCCTTGTACTCCTTCCTATAGAGTATGCAATCGTTGGGACATGCATGGATCTTCTCATATGACATTCCCAATGCAAACAATGTCTTCTTTACCTGATGGATGGATAAAGGCAATTCATTATCGTTTGGGAGCATGTCTCCCAACAATTGCAGTAGCTCTGAAAAACCTTTATCAGACCACCCATTCTTACATTTTAAGTTTCACAGTCTAACCAATGCCGATAACTTTGTAAACTTTGAGCAACCTGGATATAAGGGCTTCTCGGCATCTTCAAGCAATTTTTGAAATATTTCAGGATCACTCGTGAAGTCGTCGTATGCGGCCTGACCCATTTCTACTGCATCGCCAGCATCCTCTGGAGCTGTCCCTCCCATCTCTTGATAGATGAAATCTTGTACATTACCACTTGACTCTGTTTCAGTACTCGAAACTTGTTCTCCATGCTAGACCCACGTCTTATAATTTTGATCGATACCATTAAAAAACAAATGTCCTTTTATATCTTTAAGAGTATGTTTAGCGAGATTCCCGCATTTTCTATATGGACATCTTATAGAATCGGGGTCACTCGTGTTGTCTCCGACAAACTTCAGAAATCCATCAACCCCATAACTATATTCCCGTGATCTTCTATCATTGATCATCCAAGATTTATCCATTATGTTGGACCTAAATAAGTATTGCACGTACGATTCCTAAAATATATCGTGCACATCGAAACAAATTGAGATAAAGAACAATATGCATATGTTTGGACACTTATCCCTATTTTGTTTTCAATCTCTATCTAAGTTTGCTAACTCTAAAGTTTTCTAACCCATTCAAGAACTAATATTACTTCCTATTTACGTTTATTTTATGTTGATTTTCATGCCAATCCAACTACCAAAGTAGTCGAGACATGAAAATCAACAAAAAATAGTATATAAGAAGAAGATTTAGAAAAATAATATCGAATTTAAACTAACACGGAGACTATATAAATATGATCAATAAGAAGCAAAATTCAATGATCAAATTTGTATAAGAGCCACATTCATACAAATAATGATCCTTGAACGGGTGCGCAATTCTATGTTAACCTATGTAAGAAATTAAATACTGGATCTCAGATAAGATTACATGTGTGAAACCTCTTATCTTTGATGGAGTCTTCAAGATCTCATGCTTATTATGGTAGTGTGCTTTATGCAAATGTGAAATAATAACAAGTGACATTTTAACTTCATATAAGCTAGCTATAGCTAAAACTTGGATAGGTACAAACACACCTAATGTACTCATCTAACATCAATCATACAAATTCAATACGCACAATTATAAGCTAAAAAAGAAAATTAAAATAAGAAAAATTGATTGAGAATATATACATGCATGTACTGTTCAATATAGGTAAGATATTAAATCCATACATAGGGTCGGGCTCCATTGACAAATCTAAAATGACAGATAAAATGACAAGGACACAATATATGCAAGGAAAAATCTCTGATACTGACTTCGGTATCAAAATTTTGATGCCAAAGTCCATCAATGTTCCACGCAGTAGACTCTTTCGGACCCACTGACTCCATGAATATTTGACCCACATCTTGGTGGACCTACACACCAAAAATCAACATGATTAGTGATTTCTAGCCATTGAATTTGAGCACTTTTTCATCATGGGCTTAGAACCACTTTATAGGCATGTTCCTAAAGTCCATGATGAAAAGTGCTCAAATCCTATGGCTAGAAATCACCAATCACGCTGATTTTTGGTGTGTGGGTCCATTAAGATGTGGGCCAAATATTCATGGAGTCAGTGGGCCCGAAATAGTCTACTATGTGGCAAATTGAGGGACTTCGGCATCAAAATTTTGATACCAAAGTCGGTATCAAAGAACGTCCCATATAAGCAATGTGGCACATTGTTACAGGACTCTGACCATACGGATGTTTGTCCGATCCCATGGTGGACCTACAAACCAAAAATCAGCCTGATTAGTGATTTATAAGACCGTGTTTGATTACCAAGTGGGAAAATTACATTTTCCTTGGGAAAACACAATTGTCCATTGTTAGATAGCCATTACAAATCTGTATAATTTTCCCTAACAAGCCATTTAAATCTAGATAATTTTCCCTACTTAGCCTGGAATCATTTCCCACCTAGATATGTGAGAATTCATTTCCACCTGAAAATACACCTTTATTTTCTCACATTATTGAAATATGTGTTCTAAGTTGCAATCAATCAGCCATTTAAGGCATATCCCAGATGTATTTTCTCGGGAAAATTTTCCATGCAATCAAACAGGGCCTAAGTGTTGCATCTTTGTACTTCAAATACTGCTCAAATTCCCACAGTTGAGATCAGCCCATGAAAATAAGTCCAATCCAAAGCCTATAAATCATTAATCAGGCTGATTTTTGGTTTGTAGGTCCACCATGGGATAGGACAAACATCCATACGGTCAGAGTCCTGTAACAGTATGCTACGTGGCTTATATTGTGTCCCTGTCATTTTATCTGTCATTTTAGATCTGTCAACGAAGCCCGACCCATGAAACCCTTATTTTCTCCCATAGAAGATAAAAGAATGGCTGATTTTTTGCGAGGATGATTTCCTCACCATATAGATCACCCCTACAAAAAATCAGCCCATTTTGAAATTTCTAACACCATCAAATGTGCATTTCAAGTTAACGTTAAAAATAGACAGTCCATATTTCTTAAACTTGTAAAACATGCTATGAATATCAGAATGATTTGAAATGGATTCAAGAAAATGGATTCAAGCATGTGCAGCCCAAAATGTGGTATAAATGACTACGAAACGGGCGAGAAGAGACTTACTTGAGAAGTTGAGAGGGTGACCTAACGTTGGACGACGGCGACGGCGACTTCAACGGCGATGGGGGTAGCAACGGATGATAAGTAGTTAGGGCTTGAAGAGGGGAGAGTAATCTTCGGCTTGGAGGAGAGGAAAATAGGGTTTCTTTAAGAAACATATATAAGGGTTTTTGGCGCGCAAGGGGTTTTAGTGCGCAGTTTATATATCATAATACATTGTGTCGGTTTTTCCAAAAACCGACGTGATCGCTCCGAAACGCACCGACGCCGAAACCCATTCGTCTAGTAGTGGGAGGAAAGATGCACAAGAAATGGTTAGAATATAACACCTTAATATGGAAGAGACAAATACCAGTTGGTGATCTTTGGTACAAATTTTCATAAAAACAGCCCAGTAGTTGGCTAGCTAACATGGCAAAGTCTAAAATATGAAAAGCAAAATTAATTGTCCGCAAGAATGGAGATAGTCTAGAGTATGTTAAGAATATGACCGTAAGGGGATAAGGCCTACGAATGCATTAACAAGCTAAGTAGAAACTCATATATTCAGTAATCAAGTTCACCACGCCACCTATATTTCCCAATGTTTCTTCCAGGCATTAACCTAGCATTTCTAATTGTTGCCAGCAAATGAGGTACATATAGCAATTATGCAACTCGCAAATTTTCAAAAAAACACAAAAGTCTATGCCAACAAAAGAAAGGGGCTTCATAGTACGTTAGAGAATTGAACCAAAAGGCACAAATAATCAGGACTTGTTTGCTACTAAGCACCCCCATAGGTGTTACCCATTTCAAATGTTCCCCTCTTTCCGTCACAAACAATAAACCTCATCCCCACAACATGTGATTTAAAGCACTAAGGGTTATGAATTCCCAAGTTGTGTCTTATCACTGCAAGATCCCAACTATGGGATCTTCATTACCACAAAAACTCACCCGATTTGAGTAAACCTTTGCTCACTGCATGATGTGAGCGAAGCCGATCACATCACACAATACGATCTATGTGGAACACTCATCCATTGTCTCATATGCCAAAAATCAACTGTACAGGGTGATGACTACCATCAGATCATAACCCTTAGTGTCAAAAATCAATTGTACATGGTGATCATAACCCTTAGTGCCACTAAAACAATTGTCCATCTCTTGGATTAGCCATTACCCTGAATTTTTTTTTATTTAAATCATTTGGTCAGGTGGGTTTTGGGGCTAAAGATCTCATAAGAGAGACACTAATTGATTGGTGCAGCCTCCCATCATGTCCACCTTATGGAGCAAGTGTGGAAGGAACCGTGAAAAATCAACCCCTTCAAATTGGTAGATCATTATGGTCCAGCTTCTCTGCATGTTCACCACATGGATGACAGGAAAATTTTAAATTAAATGTCTGTTTGGATCACTAGGATCATCCAATCAAGAGCCTTTTGGATCTCATAGTTGAGACCCATTAGTTGGTGCTCAGCATAACAAACTGGGGCCTCATTGGCCGGAGTTGATCTTTGAGTTGCACTGCTCTGGAAACTGCTATGAGCCTCATAGTCATTCCTACGGACTAGGGTCTCGAAAACAATCCCCCTAAAAGGGGCTTTCTTAGACAGTGGAGGGGCTCCGACTCCTTGGATCTTTCTAGGAGCAATCGTGTGTCTCTCCTCCCTACCCTCCATCTCCAGAATAATAGTAAAGATCCACGTGTCTCCTATCTGTTTGCTCCTCGAGATTCCTCCTTGAGTCTGATTGTCTCCCGCTCAGTCCACGATAGCCATGATACACAGTATCTAAAACCTTTTCCCGTGCTTCCTTGTAACCACGTCGCCCTCTACGAACTACAATAGGAGCGGCCACGTGGTTGACGTCGTACAAGTCAGCTGCTAGATGCCTCCCCTTTCTCACATGGCGAAAACCCGCCAAAGCTGCCGAAGTTCGACATCGGAAGTCCGTCTTGCTGTCATCCTCACCTGCCTCCGGCCGGCGTACTATCCTTCCTCTGTATCCTCCGGCGTGTCTTGCTCAGTTTCCCTTCTGGATGTCCTCCACCCAATTCTGTTTCTCAGTTCTCCTCCCTTAAGATTGGGTTGGTCGTTTGCACGTCCTTGCGGATCTCTTCCTTCAGCTCACTATTGTAAATTGGAAAGAAAATATTTGTTGACCCATTGATTCATTGATTGCCCATATCTCAAATTTGTTGTGCATTCGTACTAGGGCTGCAACTCGGGGCGGGTTGGGTCGGGTTGGACGTCAACCCTAGCCCAACCCGACCTTAAAGGCTGTCAACCCTAACCCAACCCAACCCAAGGTCGGGCTTAGATTTTTCAACCCTAACCCAACCCGATCGGGTTGATCGGTTGGTCAATTTTTTAATTTTTTTATTGGTTGGAAATATTGTTGAATTTTTTCATATTAAAATAATTTATCAGTAAATACAATAACCGTTATGCTAACCATTAAATAATAGCATAACTTCATTTCCAAAGCTCGTGAAAGAAAACATGATATTTTCATAATAACGGAAAAGTTCATTAGTTCAAATACATGATAAAAGTCAATGAAGAAATGACCAAAAATAATTGTTAGAGAAAAATATGATATTTTCACTATCAACCGATCACATAAAATGTTAAAATGTAATTTCAATGACATTTGGTAATATCATACAAAGATTGTAGTTACTAAGGACAAACATCCATGGGTTGATGCATTTGCCAAAATGTAGTGTGGATATTTGTCGGTAAAACTAATGGGTTATGATCGGGGGACAACATTTTTTACAACACTAACCCAACCCGATTTGATCGGGTTACCAAAAATCTGGCCCAAGCCCAACCCAACCCTAATGTCGGGTTCAACCTGTCGGGCTCGGGTTGAGCCCGCCCAAGTTGCAGCCCTAATTTGTCCTGAGTGCAAAATAGACGAGTCCTCTGATCCCGAACAACGTTGATAGTAACATGCTAATCCACATTTTGAGAACATAGCGAGTTAACTTGTGACTCAGTGGCAAAAGCTGCTCAGTGACTCAATTGAGTCGATTCTCCAAAGTGAAGGTATTTTGGTATAATTATGTAACCCATTAGTCCCAAGTTTTAAATGGTCGTTATATATAGTTTTATAATCGACACTTAACGTTACCATTATCTTTTAGTATAACGGACGGTTAACGTGTCATCAATCACATGAGTAAAGAAAGTGTCAAAATATTTTTTTTTCTTTTTTTCTTTTTCAAAATAACCTCAATAACTAACAAAATAACAGCCGTTATAAATAATGATGAGCTGATTTTTTCGGTTTTGGGCGTTATTTTCAGGTGTACTTTCTAAATAATGAAACGGGGTTAGGGCGTTACGACTATAGAAGTGCTACAACCTTTTTTTTTAAACCATGGTCCAACCTAATGGATCTCTTAGCCTATATATCAACCAGGATCAATGAGGACAGTTAAATGTTTTTAAACCCGGCCTGGCCATCGACCTGGTGTAGGCACTGTGCTAGGTCAACTCGGTTGCCAACAGTATATGTTGGTATTTGTCTTCTCATAAAAGAATTTTGTATACTTATTTATTTGTAAATAATTGAGTATTTTAGTAGCACCCCCCTAAAATTCAAAAGTAATTTATAATACCCCCTTATACTTTCACACTTTAGAATTACCCCCCTTGACCCAGTTTAACTATCATTTGACTAACGTTAAAACATGACATACATCATGCACCCGTTAATGCACTTATGAAATGACCATAATATTGCAAGTACAATGCTAACGGCATGTGATTCAAGTTTGTTTTGACTGAAGTCAACCACTGTTGAACTATGTCAAGGGAGATAATCCTAAAGTTTGAAAGTATAAGGAGGTATTACAAATTACTTTTAAATTTTAGGTGGTGTTACCAAAATACTCTGAATAATAAGACAAGTGTTTTATACTAGGCTAGATTAAATAGTAAGGACAATTAAAAATAGTAGTGCTTCATGTATTCTACTTATTAACGGATGCAAGGTGTTCTTGCGTGTCTAACGTAGTCTCCATTTGTCATACCCCGAGTCTGGGCACCCAGATCCATCCCAAATGCCTAAAAATTGACCTGTTTACCCAAGATCTAGGGTGTGATAAAATAAAAATAAAATAAAATGGTCTAAAATAATTTTTTAAAATGACCATAGTTCATAATATATTAAAATAAAAATCTTATTTAAAAACATTTTGGCTGAAACTTCTGTTTAATAGGCTTTTTTAAATTAACTTTTCAGAATTTAAACGAATAGGCATAAAATTTTTCAAAAATACAATTTCAATAAAAAATTATTTTATTAATTCTCTACTATTAAAAATTTATTTTAAGCATCTTTTGTGAAGGTACTTTGCCCAAAAATATCATTTACTATTTTATTTTATTTTAACAAATTCGCTCTCAACTAGCCCTATCGAGTTTTCTTGAACAAGAACAGAATTTAATTTATAGTAGAAACACTACATGTGGGTCAGATTATATATTTTATTGAAATACAAATAATAAAATAAAAGTACTAAATCAATCAATTCAAGTTCAAAATAGATCAATAAAGTCAAGATTCAATTTATTATAATCATAAAATAAAAATAAATAAAACTATGTATCTTCAATGAACGCTTCAATATTCTTTATTACACCGTCTTTTAGTCCATCATTTCTTACATTCCCAAATAATCAGAAAAATATTATCGGTTGAACCGTGAACTTATGAAAGCCCAATAAAATTTAATCGCTACATCAGATCTATGATAGTTCTATTAATCAAAAATTCATAAGCAGAGTATAGGTATATATGGAACAAGAATAACAAGAATTTAAAAATAAACTATGATCTGAAATTAATATATACATGCAATCAATAACCCACCATGGGTCTCATTTTCCTTCCAACATCGGGAGTAGTTCAACCAAAAATTCTTCTGTATGGATTTAGGGCTTTGCATCTAAAAGCTTTAGGCCTTTCTTGTTTAAAAATTTTCAACCATTGGGATCAATCCCACACTTCAAAATGTATGCAATTCAATATCCAATCATTCAATAGATCTCCAAAATTTCAATAATACAGTAAGAATAGTAAAATCAATATAATGCTGCCAAAATACTAAGTTTATCAAAAATAAAAAAGATTCGAGTGCAATACATATACGAAAAGTATAACCCAAATTAATTAATCAAAAAATCATAGAAGGGTGTACTTACCTTAATGGAGAGTTGATTTAATTATTAATCAAGGCTGAAAATTTACGACTCTAAATTATTAAAGAGAAATCAAGATGAAAAAACTCTATCTCACATGAACTTAGAAAATCGGCTAATTTTTTCTAATGTTTCTCTCTTTAAAAAAAACATTTTCTCCTCTTAAAGATGCTATCAACGATTTTTAAAATTCAAAAAGCCTTATGCCTTCACTCATATTTATAAGTTTTTAAGGCCCTCAACTTTCTCACATATCAGATGTGGGACGACTAACATTCTTAACAATTAATTAATAGTAATTTTCGTCACTTTAAAATGGGTAAATTTATCAACCTATTAAAAGTCTTATTTTAAGTTAAATATGAGTCAAAATAGGCCTAAGACCCATATGTATCAACTAAGATTTAATTAGGATCATTTATGGGTCCCAAAAGTCTTATAATGTGCCCTGAAGGCCCATCTCAATAATTATAATTCGACTAACATACAAGTAAGCACTAATACTTAATATAAATAAATAAATGATCATAATTTTTTTTTTAATACTTTGAAAAATATTCAGGGTACTACATCATTATTCTCAAAATGTCATTGGTTTGCTTCAGTTTATTTTTTTTTAAATTATTTCTATTGATAAGGGTTTTTAAGTCTTTATACATCTTTCAGAATGTGTTCACGTGCATGAAAAGTTCTGCTCTTTTCACGGAAAACAATTTGATACTAACGTTTTTTTATACGGCATCTAGGCCGCACCTATAAACGCCATGTACACCACTATTAGAATACATGACTATGTAGACGTTTGAAACATTCCTAGATGGCCATTCAGACAAAAAATCAGTTGGATTGGTGGTTTCTAACCATTAGATTTGAATCTTTTTCAATAGTTGAATTTCAACAGTAGATTCAAAAATTATTTTGGGTACTGAGATTCAATGTCTAGAAAACACCAATCAAACTGATTTTTTGGTGCAAGTCCACCCAGGGATGTTTCAAACATTCATATGATAATAAATCTCTATAAGTACAGAGCAAAACTTTGATAACTGACATCCTTCATCAACGTTGATGACAAACCACAATGTGAGCCACATGGCACACTATTAGAGGCCATTGACCGTATGGATGTTTGGCCCATCCCTAAGTAGACTTACACAACAAAAATCACCATGATTAATGATTTCTAACCTTTGGATCATAATGCTCGAAATCCATAGTTAAACATAAACCATGAAAAAACTCTAATCCAACGAATAGAAATCACTAATCATGATGAATTTTAGAATGTAGATCCACCTAGGGATGGGCCAAACATCCATATGTGGTCTCTAAGAGTGTGTTAAGCGGCATCAACATGGCACCAATTATTTTGTGTCAAAATTCAATGTTTGCGAAAAGAAAAAAAAAATTAATTAAAAGTCTTGGTAACATGCCCACTATTAAAAGAGTAATGATCACATGGTCCATGGACCTGCATGCTGGTGTCGTTTTGTCATTAGCCAAAAATGTACCTCGAATTGCATGTTAAATAATTATGCTCAAATTCACACTTAAAAATCAACCCATGAAAACGACTCCAATCCAATGCTTAGAAATCACTAATCAGACTGATTTTTTGCATGTAGGTCCGCCTAGAAATGGGCCAAACATCCATATGTGGTCTCTAAGAGTGTCATGCGGCATCAAAACGGCACCAATTATTTGGTGTCAAAAGTCAATGATTACAAAAAGAAAAAAAAAAATTTAAGTGTGGGTAACATGTCCATTATTAAAAGAGTAATGATCACATGGTCCATGGACCTGCATGCTGGTGTCGTTTTGTCATTGGTCAAAAATGTACCTCGAATTGTATGTTAAATAATTATGCTCAAATTCACACTTAAAATCAACTCATGAAAACAACTCCAATTCAATGCTTAGAAATCACTAATCAGACTGAGTTTTTGCATGTAGGTCCACCTAGAGCAGGGCCAAACATCATACGGTCAATGGTCTCTAATAGTGTGCCATGTGTAAGGTGCACGTGCATTGCATATGGCGTCCCCCTAGTTTTAGCTAGAATAAAAAGAAAGGAATTTTTGACATACCCCCATGTTATCGTTGGAACTTTGACATAACCCCCACAATTTGTAAACTTGATTTATCCCCCATTACTTGGTCCACCATACATATGACTGTCATTGACCTAATTGAAGGATGAAAATATCCCCGTTCTTCAACCTTAGATCAGGAACATATGGTTTGGACCAAAGCCCTAACCCCAAATCAAACAGTTGTGGTGGACAATCGATTGATGTGTAACTTTGGTAGGTTACCAGCGACCAACCTATTGGAGTCGTGGCCGGCCAACCACCAACCTGGCTAGCAATTATAATTCCAAAATCTTTTCTTTTAAATTGCTTGTCAGAGTGGTGGTCGCAGTCGATAACCGTTTGATTTGGGGTTAAGGTTTAGGTCCAAACTCACATGTTCTTGTGAGGAAATAATATTTTCATCAATTCAAATGAAAAAAATTGGTAGTCAATTTAGATCAACGAATCAGGTCAAATGGTTCTTGAAAATACACGGATTTTTTCAAAAAAATTAAAAAGTCTGCCTGGATGTTCACCCAGCCCGGTCAAAGGTTCAAATGATCAACCCGCCGGGCCAGCCCATGTTTTAAAACAAGCGTCCACACACAGACCCACCCTTGCGTCCTACCCAGTTCGTAATTTTCTGTTTGCAAGAAATCTGAAAAAGATCTCTCTCTCTCTCTCTCTCTCTCTCTCTCTCTCTCTCTCTCCTGAACTCGGGAGGTTTCAATGATCTTGCTTTCAAATTCGCCAAAGATAGATTGCTATCAACGAAGCTCTCTCTCCTGAACTCGGGAGGTTTCAATGATCTTGCTTTCAAATTCGCCAAAGATAGATTGCTATCAACGAAGAAAAAAAGAACAAACAGGCAAGAAACTCCATACATTTGGCCTTGTTTCTTCACTTTCTTTCAATCAAGATAATTCTACATTATCTCTGATCATCACTCGAATTCAGTGAAAAAATATCTTTCTGTTTTGCTCATATAATGCCTTCTTGTTCTTTGCTGTTGTTATGGCCTTTGGTCTTCTTCATCTTGCTTCCACCCTCCCTTTCTCTCCCTTTCCCCTCTGAAGAAAACATCACCCTCCTTGGAGATGCTTATTATAGGAATGGCGCCATTAGCCTCACCCAAGAACTCGGCAGCATTGCTTCTTCTATTGGGGTCGGAAGAGCTCTCTACACTTACCCAATTCGCTTTCTTGATCCTAAAACTAATTCTACCGCCTCCTTCTCCTCTCGCTTCTCCTTCTGTATCACCCCTTCTCCTTCTTTTCCTTTCGGAGATGGTCTTACCTTCTTGATCACCTCCAATTCACGTAAAATTAGCAGCTCTGTTGGCTACATGGGTCTCCCTGATCACACCAATAACATCCAAGAATCGTTCATTGCAGTCGAATTCGATACTAGTTTCGACCCATCTCTTGGAGATATCAACGACAACCATATCGGTCTCGACGTCAACACAGTTGTTTCTTTTGATTCAATTGATGCTGGTTCAACAGGAATAGATCTCAAGAGTGGAACGCGCACGACGGTTTGGATCGAATACAACGATTTCAAGAAGATGATCAGGGTTTGGGTCAGCTTATCAAAATTCAGGCCTCCTGCTCCCTTTCTTGCTACCCACATTGACCTCTCAATTCATTTTAGAGAGTTCATGCACGTCGGATTCTCTGCTTCTAATGGAAATGGCGCAGCGCTTCACCTCGTCGAGAGGTGGCGATTCATGACGTTCGGGTTGCTACCTTCAGAGATGGCTACTAATACAGGGCAAGGAGACGACTGTTTGATGTGTTTTCCCGATGATTTGGATGTTGAAATTGGGTCCTTCAATCTCCACCCCAAAAAAATTAAGATTGGAGAGTTGGGTCTTGGCTTGATTGGAGGAGGAGCATTTGTTCTCTCCATGGTAGTGATCATTGGTGGCATTAGTTGGTATCTGGTTATGGTGAGGAAGAGGAGAATTGACAGCGGAGAAACTGAAACTAGCCAAATTTGCAGAACTCAACTAAAGAAAGTACCCACAAGGCTATCACTTGCTGAGATAAAATCGGCGACAAGGGGATTCCATCGGAATAGAATTATCGGTGAAGGTGCATCAGGGACTGTCTATGAAGGGTTCCTCAACTCTGGCAGGGAAGTGGCTATCAAAAGATTCAGACAGATCGATCAGGTCGATCGCTTTATAGACCCCTTCAAGAATGAGCTAGAGGCCATGGTGGGCTGCTTAAAACACAAGAATTTAGTTCAGCTCCAAGGCTGGTGCTGTGAAGGAGATGAATTAATCCTGGTTTATGAGTACATGCCTCATGGAAGCCTTGACAAGATCCTCCACAAGACCACCAATTCACCAAGAATCCTCAAATGGGAAGATAGACTGAAAGTAGTCCTTGGTGTCGCATCGGCACTCACTTATCTGCATGAAGAGTGTGAGAGACAGATCATTCATAGAGATGTCAAGGCATGTAACATACTACTTGATGCTGAATTCAATGCCAAGCTTGGAGATTTTGGTTTGGCAGAGCTTTACGAACGAAGTAGTACTACACGGGAAGCAACCATACCAGCAGGAACCATGGGATATCTTGCACCTGAATATGTACATTCAGGTGTACCCACTGAGAAGACTGATGTGTACAGCTTCGGCGTTGTGGTGTTAGAGGTGGCGACGGGAAAGCGACCAGTAGGTAACGAGGGAATTGTGCTCGTGGATTGGGCATGGGATATGTGGGCTAAGGGAAAATTGATGGAGGCTGTTGATTATAAATTGATGGGGAGATTTGATAGGAAGAAGATGGAAGGAATGCTAATGGTGGGACTCTCTTGTGTGCACCCCAACTGTATGGAGAGGCCGACGGTTAAGGAGGCGATAAGGATGCTTAGAGAAGAAATACCGCTCCCCGTCTTACCGACAAGTAAACCTGTGATAAGAATTCTCTCTCATCTGCCTGAAGGTTCTGAAGAAATACTGAATGGAGATGGAGATGGGAATCATGGATCTCATGGCACGCCATGGTCAACCCCTCTTAGCCATTTCAACTAAGAACCACTTGAGAGACTTGGCTTCAAATGTGTAGTTTAAGATGTACTTTTTGCTATTATATGTGCAGTAATAAACATGATTTGATCTTTGAACTTGCTTTTGTGTTTGATTTAGGAGATGTTTGGTAACAAGGTTAAAAGTAGCACACTTTCCATCGATACGGCAGCCATTTTAAATTGCAATTGGCCCTGTGATTATTAGTTAGGAGTGAGATGTAGTGAATGCTTGTTCGAACAAAACCAGTGCTACTTAACTCTCCAAAAGAGGAATCCTTAATACCAGGTTACACTTTTGGTGGATAACTTAAAGTTTGTTACCAAACATGCTCTTTGAATGGTCATATAAACCATTTATGTGAGCATGAGAATGGTAGACCAACCGTCCTAGTGACCTTCAGGATTCGGGTTCCATATGAAGTACCCGTCCAGGTCCAGTTGTTCGGTCTGTTTGGCAACTGTTGGGGCATACTTTTTGGGTCCCATTTTTCAGACATATTGTCCTCAAAACAGGTCTAGAGTTGGCTTTAGAGGTTGCAACATTGAACCAGTTCTTCCTGGCTAGGACTGGGCTAGTAATCTTCTCCCGCCCACTCCTAACACTTAACTGGGCTAGTGCTCAAAAATAAATAAATAAGGGGGCGTTTGGGAACGAGAAGTAAAAGCACTTCTACTT
The DNA here is from genome assembly GCA_035048495.1 of Euptelea pleiosperma. NCBI lineage: Eukaryota > Viridiplantae > Streptophyta > Magnoliopsida > Ranunculales > Eupteleaceae > Euptelea > Euptelea pleiosperma. The sequence continues at coordinate 25,818,291 of CM068542.1, read as the reverse complement.
GTAGTAGAATTTACTAGTTGATTTTTGACCTCTAAGAAAGTCATAGAAATTAAAAGCGTCAGGAGGAGTTCAAAATTTTGAGAAGTAATTTCTCTTAGAAGTTAAAACCTAAAAAATTTAGCTTCAGCCTTAAGTTAGTTTTTAACTTTTCAAAAGTTAATATATGAAACACATCCAAACTAACTTTTTCACATGCAATCCCAAAATTGTGGCAAGTGAGTGCATTTGCATCCCAATGCAGCGAACCAAGCAGGTCCCAACCCACAGGAGAAGAAAAATGCCTAAAAAACATAGCTTGAATTAAAATATACGTTCTTTTCTTGTCTTTTTGTGGGTTGCTTTTGTTGGAAAAATTCGGGTTGAAAAAATCTGAAAATGTGACTAACGGGGTCACTTTGAGCATAAATAGAAATGGGACCCACTTATCTTTTGAGTCGAGTCCATATTTATTTTTCATCTCCTTGGTATGAAAAATAATGAGGTTAAATTATTTAACCAAGACCCTTTATGGGTGAATGAAAAATTGACTCCAAACTACCCTACTTGTAATGTGTACAAATGAGTAAAGTTTGTGAAAAACTTTAGTCTCACATTGAAAAACTACAAGATTGGAATGCAACTTATATATAGAAGTTGTTCCATAGATACTTGTAAGCTCAAAGAGAATAGTTGGTGGACTCACACTCACACGGGGGCCCATGAGGAATAAAAGGTTTTTTCAGAAGATTTGGATCTTGGCCATACGGTTAGAGTCCTCTAAGAGTATGTCACGGGCTTGACCAGACCCAGCCCATGAAAAGAGATTTGCAGGCTGATTTGGCCGGCCCAGGCCGGGGCCCGTTAAGTGGCCCTTGAAGCCCAACTATTCATAAAAACTTCAATTTAAAAACCCTCCCCACTAAAATTTGAGTTATAAAATACCCCCCTCCCCATAAAAAATTTGAATTTTAAAACCCTCCCCCCTAAAAACAACTGTTTTTTTTTTCAACTTTTTAAAAAAGTTCCGGCCCGTAAGTCCAGCCTTAAGCCAGCCCATAAGTCAACCAATGGCCCGGCCCACTAAGCCCCACCCCCGAGGCTCAGCCCGAAGCCCGACCTAAGATCAGGCCTAGGGATGGGCTTGGGCTTCAAAATTTCAACATGGCCCTGCTCAACTCTTTAGGCGGAAGTCATGTCCATTGCCATCCTTTAAGGGTGTAATGAGAGAAATTGGGCTAAACATTTAATTATATTTTACTGATCCTCAACTGGGGCCTACTCAAAATTTGACATTTGACAAAATCTGGACCAGGCCCAGACATTTTTTACACCCTCTGCAGTCATTGACAGAAGGCATAGGCTCAAACCCAATCCAAGTCCGGCATGGGCCATATCCAATCTAGTCCTTCACAAACTTTTGAAAGCCTAGGCCCATCCAATAAGAGTTCCAAACCAAGAAACCCCAATTACAAACTTTTCATTTTCTTGGTTAGCGATCTACAACACCTTGTCAATATTTTAGCAAACAACAGCATAATATACAATTTTATGTTATTTGTGGATCTATGATTCGTTGTTCTCCGTTTTTCGTCTTATTGGGCCATTTTCAAGGGCCCATCATATTTAGGGCCCATTTTGGACGGAGATAACGGAATCGCTAATGTGAAGTGTTATCTCTTATTTCTTCTTTCATTTGTCCTACTTTTGCCCATAGCTTGGTTGCAGTCTCACTCGCTAAATTTTGACTCTGTGCTGACGCCGGCCAAACGTACAGCGGTTTTCAGTATGAGTTGCATCCGACTCTGTCAAAAACGCCCTTGTCTTCAACCTTGGAACATGGGTTTGGGCCCTTGGATTGTTAACGTAATTTTACCATTAGTCGTTATTTACCATCGTTAATGTTAGAATTGAGTCCAAGCACATGACATTGATGTCCACGTGCATAAGCGCAAGACCATTCCCAATATACGTATGGATCCCACGACAGCAATATTTGAGAATACGTGTGGGTCCCACGATAAAAATAAAAATAAAAAAGACAAGTGTTGTTATTATTAATGAAGCACCTCCAAGGTGCGCTACCAATTAAACACGCCCTTATTGTTTTCTTTGGGAAACTTGTTTTACAAAAGTTTCGGCATTTTAGCAACACCCCCTGAAATTTGAATGTAATTAGTAATACGCCCTTATACTTTCAGACTTTAAGATTACCCTGTTGACCTAATATCAATCATTTGACTAACGTTAAAACGTAACATGCATTATGCACCTGTTAATGCACCTATGAAAGGATCATAATATTGTAAGTACAATGTTAACGGTGGGAGAGTCAAGTCCATTTTAACTTTACTACCGTTGGGTCAAGAGGTAATGCAAAAGTTAGAGAGTATAAAGGGTATTACTAATGGGTCAGGATCGGGGGACAACCATTTGGCCTACCCACGTAGAAGATGAATCAATGGCTGATTTTTTGTCAGGATGCGTCCGCTGAGCCTGACCCTAAATTAATAGCCATCAAATAATGTACCGAAAATTTCAAAAAAGAAAATAAACTTTAATCTATTTACAAAAACAAAAATAAATTTCTGACATTCCCAAAAAAAGTAACTAAACGCCCTTTGAAATGGCTCCTGGCAAAATATAAAAGATGAAAAGATTGACTGTTTCTCCTGACAAAAGTTGAAAAATGCTGACAAACGCCCTTTTAAAGGGCGTCTGTTTGTCCATAGAGGAGTAAAACTTTTGTCCCGATACAAGCCACATGGCACACTTTTATCAGACGATGACCATATGGATGTTTGGCAAATCACTAGGTGTCCCTATACACCAAAAAAGAAACATGATTAGTGGTTTATAAGCGTTGGATTGAACTTATTTTCATGGGTTGATTTTAATCGTTAGAATTTGAGCATTACATTGAGTGCAAAGATCCAAAGGTTGTAAATTACTAATCAGGCTGATTTTGGACTGCAAATCCATCAAGGGACTGATCAAACATCCATACGGTCAATGTCCACTAAGAGTGTGCCACGTGGCTTGTATTGGGACAAAAGTTTTACTCCTCTATGGGAAACGCCCTTCTAAAGGGTGTCTCTCAGGTACAGACGTCCTTTAAAAGGGCGTTTGTCAGCCTTTTCAGCTTTTTCAGTCAATCTTTTCACCTTTTATTTCTGTCAGGGAGAAACGCCCTTTCAAAGGGCGTTTAGTTACTTTTTTTAGAATTGTCAGAATTTTATTTTTGTTTTTGTAAATAGATTAAATATTTTTTTCTTTTTAGAAATTTTCCGAATAATGTATCGCAAGCTCGGGAGTAAAACTTGCCTGACCACCTGTGGTGTGGTGTGGTATCCTACCAGACCACAGACAAGCTGCTAACCACGTGGATTTTGTACGGTTGCAAGTCACATTGGCACGAGCCACAAACTTATCCTCTCCTCCCCGGGTGGAAAAATCTATGATCCTCTCCTCTGGTTAACCTACTCAAGTTTGGTGAGAGTATATGAAAAAGGTGAGAAAAAAATAAAAGTAAAAAAAGTAAAGCAACATGAATAAGACACATGGTAATTTCTTATAAGACACTGACTTTAGATGTTTGACCCACGGTTTTAGAAATGGCCATTTAAACGGAAACGCCCCAAGCCTGTTTCCATTAAAATAGTTTAAACACGTTTTAACGTATTGAATTTAACGGCCATTTTTTTGTTTTAACGGCTGTTAAAATCGTTTAAACAGCCGTTAAATTTTGAAATTTGTTGTGAAAAAAATATCCATTAAATCCGTTTAATTCCGTGTTTTTTTTAATTTTCAAATTTCAAAATTCAAAATTTGAATTTTAGCACCAATTTTTTTCCATTAAAATTGTTAAAATCCGTTAAATTCCATTTTTTGCCCCTGGCCGTTTCAATCCGTTTTAACGGCCGTTTAAACAGTTTAAACGGTGACGCCCCCAGTCCGTTTAACCGTTAAAATGGCCTCCTTTTAAACTTTGGGTAAAACCAAGGTTTAAAGGAGGCCGTTTTAATGGTATAACGCACTGGGGGGCATTACCGTTAAAACGTATTGTAACAGCCAGGGCCAACAAAAGAAAAAAGGGAAAAAATAGAATTTAACGAATTTTAATAGAAAAAACGGAAAAAATGGCGCTGAAAGTCAAATTTTGAAATTTGAAATTGAAAATCTAAAAAAATGAAAAAATAGATTTTAACGGCCATTTTTTTTCCACAAAAATTTTCATTTAACGGCTGTTAAAACGATTTTAATGGCAGTTAAAATGAAAAAAAAAAAAAAAAAAAACGGCCATTAAATTTAAAGCGACAAAACAGATTTTAACGATTTTACGGTAACGGCTTGGGGCGTTACCCTTTAAACAGCTGTTTTTAAAACCATGACTTTGACCCTAGCTAGTAAATTCACGTATTATACACAATTTTTTTTTTTAAAGGAACATTTAATATTACGGTATAAAATAAAAAGTCAGAAAAAATCACGAATTTTAAGATTATACGAATAAAACATGTATTATTCATGTTTAATACATGGATTGCGTGTTTTTTAAATAAAAACATGTTAAATGGCCATATAAAATGAAAAATAGATAAAATTCAGGCTTTTTAAGGCTAAATGAATATAAATTTCAACAATGACCGAATTTTTGACCATATGTTTTTATCCCGAAACCGAATTAAACTCGAACTTTTCTCGTTTCGAATCTTTACCGAATTGCTAACTGGTACATTAAAAACTGTTAAAACCCATTTTGACGCTTAGAAATTAACGGCCTTTTTTCGTTTTAACGGCTGTTAAAAAATTTTGTGAAAAAGGCCATTATTTCCGTTAAATTCCATTTTTTTCATTTTTTAAAATTTCTAATTTTAAAAATCAGCACCATTTTTTCATTTTTTTTCCGTTGAATTCGCTAAATTTTTTTTTTTTTTTCTTTTTTGCCCATCCGTTTTAATGGTAACGTCCCCAGTCTGTTATACCGTTAAAACAGTCTCCTTTAAACCTTGGTTTGGCCAATCCCTAGGTGGAGTAAAACTTCGTTCACAACACACCATACGAGCCATGTGGCACACTCTTGGTGGACTCTGACCGTATGGATGTTTGGCCAATCACTAGGTGGACCTACAAACCAGAAATAAACCTGATCAGTGATTTCTAAGCGTTGGATTGAAGTTATTTTCATGGGTTGATTTTTACAGTAAGAATTTTGAGCATTATTTGGGCAAAGATCCATAGGTTGTAAAAGGTAAATGAGTTACTTTACCTTTTTTATTTTTTTAAAGAGAAAAAAAGAAATTACTCTTTTGCTCTCACCAAACCTGAGCAGTTTTACCAGAGGAGAGGATGAGTTTACGGCTCGTGCGGATGCGACTTGCTACCGTTCGTAAGCCACGCGGCAAGCACCTGTGGTCTGGTAGGATCCCACACCACAGGTAGTCAGAGGCAAGTTTTACTCCAAGCTCGGGAACACACGATTCGACGTAAAGAGTGTTTCTGCTTGCAGGTACAATTTTAACCATTGTGAAAAAGACAAAGTGAGATGCCCAAGCCAAGTACCCAATGCACGTGTATGTTCCTAAAATTGGAGCCACCTAAGTTCACATGTTTTGCTTAGTGGGCCCATCATTATCATTGATGACAGTGATAGATAGCAAGGTTTAAAGGAGGCCGTTTTACCGTTTAAACGGACTGGGGGCGTTACCGTTTAAACGGGCGTTAAAACGGATTGAAATGGCCAGGGGAAAAAAATAGAATTTGATGGAATTAAACGGATTTTAATGGGTTTTAACCAATTTTAACGAAAAACGGAAAAATTGGTGCTGAAATTCAAATTTAAAAATTTTAAATTTAAAAAAAAAATGAAATTTAACGGAATTTAACAGATTTTAATGGAATTAAATGGATTTAACAGCTGTTTTTTCCACAAAATTTTTCAGAATTAAACGGCTGTTTAAACGATTTTAACGGCCGTTCAAACGATTTTACTGGCCGTTTTATTCAAAACCGATAAAACATGTTTAAACGGTTTTATCGGAAACGGGCTTGGGGCGTTACCGTTTAAACGGCCACTTTAAAACCGTGATAGATAGGAAGGGACGAGAGAATCAAACTTTGAAGACAGTGCAGTCATCGAGGCCCATGACTCATGACAGCAAACAATATGAGCCTCGTGGCACACTCTTAGAGGACTCTGACTGAGTAAAACTTGTGTCACAAGATGTTGTGACAGAAGCCGGTCACAGCACTCAATACGAGCCACGTGGCACACGATCAGAGGGCGCTGACCGTATGGATGTTTGGCCAGTCCCTCGGTGGACCTACAAACCAAAAATCAGCCTGATTAGTGATTTACAACCTTTAGATTTTTGCACCCAAATAACTCTCAGTAATGCTCAGATTCCTACCGTTAAAATCAACCCATGAAAATTTCTTCAATCGAATCGGTTAGAAATCACTAATCAAGCTGACGTTTTGTGTACCGGTCCACCGAGGGACTGGTCAAACATCCATACGGTCATCATCCTATTAATAGTATGACACGTGGCTCGTATTAAATGCTGTGACCGGCTTCCATCACAACGACACAAGTTTTACTCACTGACTGTATGGATGTTTGGCCAATCCCTAGGTAGACCTACAAACCAAAAATCAGTCTATTAGTGATTTTTAGGCGTTGAATTAGAATTTTTTTTTTTTTTTTTGTAAGCATTTCATTGGTTGATTTAACTGTTAAAACGGGTAGCGCCTGCCCCTGCAACCCCCCAACCATCTTAACATAGAGCTAGGTCCACAATAACTATGGCTTCGTTAACAATATAATCCCTATAGAACAGTACTTGTAGAGATCAATGACCGTACAGATGTTTGAAACATCCATAGGTGGACCAGTAGACCAAAAATCAGCTGGATTAGTGGTTTATAACCGTTGGATTTGAATCCTTTTCATGGGTTAATTTTCAACCCTGGGATTCAAGAATTATATTGGAGTACTGAGATCCAATGCCTAGAAAACACCAATCAGGCTGATTTTTTGTCTGCACCTCCACGTAGGGATGTTTTAAACATACGTACAATCATAAATCTCTAAAAGTGTGCCATGTGACTCAAAACTTCCTCTCATTATTAAACTCAAAACTTTTCCTTTCCACCTTGCATGCTCATTATTAATCAAATATTTCATTACATGTTACAAGAGTAGAAGTTTGCAGGGGATAGTCTATAGTATGAGCCATGTGGAGCACACTTATAGAGCGTTGACCGTACGGATGTTTGGCCATCTCTAAGTGGACCAATATGTTGGAAAAATCCGGGTTGAAAAAATCTGAAAATGTGACTAACGAGGTCACTTTGAGCATAAATAAAAGTGGGACCCACTTATCTTTTGAAGCGGGTCCATGTTGATTTTTCTTCTCCTTGGTATAGAGAATAATGTGGCTAAATTATTTAACCCTTTTTATGGGTGAATGGAAAATCAACTCCAAACTACCCTACCTAACGAGGTCACTTTGAGCATAAATAAAAGTGGGACCCACTTATCTTTTGAAGCGGGTCCATGTTGATTTTTCATCTCCTTGGTATAGAGAATAATGTGGTTAAATAATTTAACCCTTTATGGGTGAATGAAAAATCGACTCTAAACTACCCTACTTGTAATATGTACAAGTGAGTAAAGTTTGTGAAAAACTTTAGTCCCACATTGGAAAACTACAAGATTGGAATACAACTTATATATAGAAGTTGTTCCATAAAGATTTGTAAGCTCAAAAATAGTTGTTGGGCTCGCGCGCACACAGGGGCCCATGAGGAATAAAAGGCTTTTTAAAAGGATTTGGATCTAGGGATCCAAAATTCATTAATGCGTGCCCGCTGGCGGCGTGCGTCCTGCACGTGTCACGCGTGCAGGGGGTTGCAAATCCCGGCTTTAAGCCTCACATGGGTACACGAATAACTAAAGTTTTTTGGTACTTCATTTATGGGTTGACATTGAGCTTCGGGCTTTCCTTCTTGGCTTGGCGAATTCTTTGAATTCTCTGGTTCATTGAATATGGGAATAAGTTATTCTGATTCATCGAACATGGGTATAACCGTCAAGCGGTTATGTAACCGTCTCGGACCACCTTCTCTATTTAATCTTATTCCGTCCCCTCTTTCAAAAACACAGAATTTTTAATACTTTAAGAACATCTTCAGCAGATTAGCATAGCCGTTCGCCAAGCCAAAGTTTGGTGAGACAGCCTCAAAATCGTTCTCCAGCTGTGTCGCTAACCTCATCACTACTTTGAGGGGTTAGCCAAAACACGTCCCCGCCCCTCCAATATTGGCGAAACTCTTTGTTCGCCATATCTTCTCGCCAAGGAAACCTTACCATTTTACCCTTCGTCCGTTTCTTCTTCTTCGGCAACAACGGTTACTTCTCCAACGAGTCGTTTTCATCTCAACATCTCTCTACAAAACCCACATTCAAATCCTCGTGTCGTCGCTCTCTGTAAGTCCGTATTCTCTACAAACAACTCCATCATAGCTCTCAGCATCTCAAGCGTTGCGTCCACCTCTCTTGTCTCCCCATCCACCTGTCTCACCACCCTCCTTGCCAGTTCTACAGGCGGTGGCGCTGCCAGGCTCTCCTAAACCCTGGCCATCTCATCCATGAGCTCCCTCTCCTTCACCTTCGTTTCTGTCGGCCCCCAGCCTATGCATCCTCTGTAATTCCTCTGAGAGATCCCCAACCAAGTTGGGAGAAGACGGCAATCCAGATGAATGTCCGATCGAAGGAGCTAAACCAGGGAGGGGAGAAGACGAGGAAGATGTCCTGTTGGGCTTCAATGGATTTGGCTTTGTAGTATTGTTGGTAATATGAGAGGACTCTTTCGATGAGTTGAATCAGGGGACTGTGGAGCATCCACTCCTGAGAACTTATTCTAAAACCATTGGGGGAAAGTGAATATCCACCAACTCGGGTTACTCAATCTGTGGGCTGGAATGGGTTGAGTAAACCTTCGATGACACCACTACAGCCAATATGAGCCACGTGACACATTCTCCAAAGGACACTGACCGTATGGATGTTTGTCCAGTCACTAGGTGGACCTACAAACCAAAAAAAAACATGATCAGTGATTTCTAGGCGTTGGATTAATGCTGTTATCATGGGTTGATTTTAACTGTAGGGATTTGAGCACTTTATGGATACAAAGATCCAGAGGTTTTAAATCACTAATTAGGCTGATTTTGGGTTTGTAGGTCCACCTAGTGATTGGCCAAACGTCTATACGGTCAGTGTCCTCTTAAGAATTTGCCACGTGGCTCATAGATCAGTGTCATCGAAGTTTTACTCTCGGTTGAGATGCAAATATCAAAATTCAGACCCGCTTAACGATTCCATCTAAAACATTAAGTCTAGAGCCTTGATTAGCAGGAAACTCTTATATATTGGGTGGTTGGATGTGTTTGGTTTTAGTCTAACCTTTTGCCGTGTGCTCCATCAACGAGGTGGCTCGTAGATGGAATGATACAGTGTATGTTCCCTATAGCTTATTAGGTAAGTTAGATCATCACCTAAAACATGCTTTATGCGGCTTGATGGGCAAGTTAGGATATTTTGGTCATTTTACTACTTGGCACGCTCTTAGTGGACTCTGACCGTATGTATGTTTGTCTAGTCCCTTGGTGCACTTGCAAAACCAAAAATCAGGCTGATTAGTGATTCTAAGCGATTCGATTGAAGTTCTTTTCATGGGTTGATTTTAACGGTAGGAATTTGAGCATTATTGAGCGTTATTTGGATGCAAAGATCCAAAAGTTACAAGACACTAATCAGATTGATTTTTGGTTTGCAGGTCCACCGAGGGACTGACCAAACATCCATACGGTCAGCGTCCCCTACAAGTGTGCCACGTGGCTCATATTGTGCATTGTGACAGAAGCTTCTTGTCACAACTTTGTGAATTCTCCTTTTGTTTGGTCTATCCCTCCTCCCTGGGGGTGGATCATCTTTTTGTCTTCTATTAATATATTGTGGTTTACCAAAAAAAAAAAAAAAAGAAGAAAGAAAGATAGAAGTTTTACTCTAGTAAAAGCGGTATTTATGTTTGATTTTTTGGGTAGTTTGGTCATTTTCTTAGATTTGTTCTCTATTTTGGACAAGCTGATGGAGGCAACACCTTTTGATAAAGTTATCCATCGATAAAAGGGCCTAATTGTTAGCCAAATAGGGAAATAACTATGGATAGCTGTTGGAGATGCCCTAAGGGTCTGTTTGGCAACCAGACACGGATTTGGAATTGAAAATAGAATTTGAATTCAAAGAATTAAAATTTCTTGTGTTTGGTTGCACCATGGAAATTACTTAGAATTCCCAATGAATTCTAATTTTAGCTGTTTGGACATCTAACAGAATTAAAATTTCTATCCATCTACATAAGAGAAATATCATCTCATGAACTTTATGTTATAATGACTGTTATTTTTTTGCCATCCGTCAATTAAATGTTATCGATGCTAATCTAAAGAAAAAATTTAAAAATAATAATTAAAATTATTTTGATTACTTTTTGACTATGATTAACCCATGTCAAAATATCAATGGCTAAAGCCTAAGTGGCACATGATGTAACAAATATAGATGTCCATCATCAGCACTAATGATGGACCACATTCTGAGCGTGCCATGTGGCACATTATTAGAGACAATAAACCATATTGATGTTTATCCCATCCCTAGGTCGACCTACATACTAAAAATTAGGTGGATTAGTTATTTCTAACCTTTAGATTTGAGTACCCCAAATAATGCTAGATATCCCATAGTTAAAAATCAACCCATAAAGACATGAATCCAATGTTTATAAATCACTAAGACCGTATGAATATTTATCCCAACCCAAGGTGTTCCTACATACTAAAAATAAGGCTGGTTGGTTATTTATAAGCTTTGGATCTTCGTACCCCAACTAATGCTAGAAATCCAACAGTAAAAAATCAACCCCTAAAAGACACCAATCCAACGGTTAGATACATCCCTAGGTGGACTTATAAACTAAAATCAGGCTGATTAGTTATCTCTCAACTTGGATCTTTGTACCTCAACTAATGCTATATATATCCCACGGTTAAAAATCAACCCATAAAAGACATCAATCAAATTGTTACAAATTTGTAATCCGTTGATGATGGACCATAGTATGAGCCACATGGCACATTAGTAGAGACCACGGACTATATGAATGTTTGTCCCATCCGTAGGTGGACCTACATGCTAAAAATCAAGTTGAGTAAAAAATTCTAACCTTTGGATCTAAGTACCCCAAATAATGCTAGATATCACACGGTTAAGAATCCACAAAAAAAAATACACCAATCCAACGGTTTCAAATAACTAATCTTGCTGATTTTTATTTATAGGTCCACCTAGGGATGAGCGTGAGAGTTGGAGCCCGATAAAAATTCTTTTGAATCTCTCTGCCTAAAAATAGAATTCAGGAATTTAAAGTTTCTTCTCTCCCCTAAAACTTCTAATTTTGAGAAAATCACATAATTGAAAATATAATTCTTAGAATTCGGTCCTCCCAAGCACAAAGATTTGTGTTTCCAAGAATCACAAATCCAAATCCGGTTCAATTCTGAGTTACCAAACAGACCCTAATTGTTTTCTCTGGATTTTATAAGTTTTTCTTCTGTGAGAATACGAACACAGTTTTGGTTCGCCAGATATGTGGATTAAGTATTATTTCCGCATGTTGAGATTGTTGTATCCTGGGAGACAAACGTCCAGAAACCTTTAACACTGCAATAAAGGGATGAATTTGTCTTAAGGCTATTGTGTATAACACAAGCCTCGATCCATTATACTTGTCAATCAACAGTGAGTTTTATTTTGATTTATTCTATTATATTATTCTCATCCTCTATTCTTCTATTTTTTGTGAGTATATCATACAGATAACACAACATACCAAAAATCAGCCCAATTAGTGATTTTAAACTTTTGGATCTTTGTACCCCAACTAATTTTCCAATCCACAGTTAATAATCAAATACGGAAGTGCATTTTTGTTATTCACTACTGCCATCTAGGCCCACTGACTACATGGATGTTTAGCCCACCCCTTAGTAGACATTCATACCAAAAAGCAACTTGTTTGATGATTTTTAGCTGTTGGTTTCACTACACAAAAAATGGTTGAATTCAACGGCTATAAGCACACCTTAAAAAAATCTAATGGTTAGAGATTACCAATCATTGTGATTTTTTGTGTGTATATTGGATAAACATCCATGCGGTCAGTGGGTGCAGATGATAGTGGTGAGTAACAAAAATCATGCTTCCGCATTTGAAAAAGTAATAGTATACCTTGTTACATCTTTTTCCTTTTAAGTTTTAGTTAATTAATTATTTAAACAAATCCAGTACACTTGACCAACATGAACCACCTGGCACACTCTTAGAGAACACTAAGCATATGAATGTTTGGCCCACAAAGTCACTGGTCACTGGTCTCTACTTCTTCCAAAGACGCCCTTACAATCACTCCGTTTAAGTGTCACCCCCTAATAAAAAAAAGGGATCAATCTAATTGACGGTTCAATGTCCATCCAAATCAGACCATTTTGGGGAGACGGTTCTTTGGTTCAAGCGGCTGGGGCTGGCAATGGATCAGGTTCGAGTCGGATTGGTACTGATTTGGTACCGATCCGATAAGAAATCTAATCGATCCGGACCCGATCGGTTCACTAAAATTCAGTTTCGGAACCGATCCAATATGAGTAGATCGGTTCCGGATCCGATCCGATCCGATCCGATCCCAAATGCATATAATATATATACATGTATAGCATATACTTAAATAATATATATTTAAATATTTTTATGTAATTAAATATACATCTATATAATAAATATTATATATAGTATAAATATCGGATCAGGACAAGGTAGATCCGGTACCAATCCGATAAGATATCAGATCGACAATTTGTGATCCGGTACCGATCCGATAACAAAAAATATAGTTCCGGACCCCATTTTTTCGGATCGTATCGGATCGGATCTCGGGTTTGATCCTATCCATTGCCAGCCCTACAGCTGGACTGATTGTTAAAAGGTGCAAATTTTGGTTTATGCCTTTTAATTGAAGAGAAAATTTGGATCTTGGCATTTTTTTTTTATCCTGGCGTCAGGGCTGTACCTCAAAACGCCACGTGGAACACTCTTAGAGATCAATGACCCTATGGTTGTTTGAACTTTGAACAATCAGCCTGATTGGTGGTTTATAACAGTTGGATTTGCATTTTTTTCATGGGTTGATTTTCAATGGTGTGATTTGAAAATTATTTTCGGGTGCTGAGATCGAAAGAAAACACCAATCAGGCCAATTTTTGGTATGCAGGTCTACCTAGGGATGTTTACAGTCATTGATCTCTAAGAGTGTGCCACGTGACATTTTTAAACTGCGTGGAGACGCCAATAAAAAAAAATCTCATTTAATAGCCTGCTTAATATTAGGGAGTGACCGGTGGCAGTCAACAAAGTTGCTGACCCTCACAATATGAGCCACATGGCACACTCTTAGAGGACGCTGACCATATGGATGTTTGGCCAATCCCTAGGTGCACCTACAAACCAAAAATCAGCGTGAGTAGTGATTTCAATCTTTGGATATTTGTACTCCAAATAATGGTCAATAATGCTCAAATTCCACAGTTAAAAATGAACCCATGAAAACGATTCCGATCCCACGCTTAGAAACCACTAATCAGGCTAATTTTGAGTAAGACTTTGATGACAGGGCCCTATCATCAAGGCCGATGACAGGGTGCAACAGGAGCCACATGGCATATTCTTAGAGGACTGACCGTATGGATGTTTTTCCAATCCCTATATGGACCTACAAAAAAAAAATGTTCAAACATTTGGATCTTTGTATCACAAGTAATGTTCAATAATGCTCAAATCTCCCGCAGTTAAAATCAACCCATGAAAACAATTCCAATCCAATGCTTAGAAATCACTAATCGGGCTGATTTTTGGTTTGTAGGTCCACCTAATGATTGGCCAAACATCCATACGGTCAGAGTCCTCTAAGAGTGTTCCACGTGGCTCATACTGTGCCCTGTCATGGACTTTGATGACAGGCCCTGTCATCAAAGTTTTATTCACTAATTTTGGTCTGTATGTCCATCTAGGGTTGGGCCGGGCCAAACACCCATAAGGTGAGAAATCTCTAAGAATATGCCTGGCTCATATTGTGATACGGTAGGTCACCAAAGATCTACACCAAAAAGTCTATTGGGGCGTTTGACCAGGTGGAACCCACTGATTTGATAAGAGAATATTCTAAAAATTCTACTCAGTCATGGAGGTGGCTCCACATCTCTGATTTGGAAACAGTATATGGTGTAGTATTTGGAAATAGGGTGTCGCAGTATAACAGGCTGTAGCTCAAACTAGCAACATTTTCTGTAACTCACCGCTGGCATCTGGACCCACTGACCGCAAGGATGTTTAGCCCACCCTTGGTAGTCACTGATATAAAAAATCAGCTTGTTGGATGAATTTTAGCCGTTGGTTTTAGTAGTAAAAAAATGATTGCATCCAACGGCTAGAATCACGGCTTAAAAACTACTAAAACCTAATGGCTAGAGATTATCAATCATCCATGCGGTCAGTGGGCCCAGATGGCAGCGGTGAGTTAACTAGAGCATGTTACATCGCGACTCTTTGGAAATAAGTAGAAATTGGAAAGAGTCGTGAAACGGTAAACGAAAAAAGTGCGATACAGCTGTAGACCAACGGAATTCACGTCTACACTATTGGATTGCCTTTTTGAGATATGTTCAAAATACGGGTATACATAGAAATATTTCCGTATCTGCTTGTATTTGAGAAGAGTCTCACAAAATCGATACTCTCCAAATTTAGTAAATTCCTTCCATCTACCGTTTGCTCTGCGCGAGTTTCCAAAAGAAGCCCCGACTCTTCGAAGTGGATGTCTATATAAGTGGAAGATTAAACGAATAGCTTCTACCTTTTCTTTTTCTTTGCGGTTTTTGCCCTTATTATTATTTTTGTGTATAGCAAGGAGGGATGATCACGAAGGTAAGGACTCTTCCCTCTCCCTACCCCCACCTTTTTCTTTTTGTGCTCCTTTCTTCTGTTACTCCGTTGGTCTCTTCTCGTTCTTGGACGATGAAACGTGTGGTCTTTGTCACTAATTCCTACTTCGCACGTATAGGTCTCAATGGTTCGGTACTGCCCACCCTCGCCCCCTCCCGGCTCTAACGCTGCATATAGATCACCCCTGCAAAATATCAGCCCATCCTGAAATTTCTAACCCCCATCATATGTAGTATTCAAGTTAACGGTGAAAATAGATGGTTAACTTGAATACTCAGAGGATGATCTCTCCTCATCCTCACCAAAAATCATCGATCCTATTCCAAAACTTCTAATTTGTATATTGGCCCGTGTCATTTTTTTTCTAGTGTAAATTTATAATATATCATTTATTTTATCAAGATTTTTAAAGATTAAAAGATTTTATTTTCAAATTTTAATAGTTCACCCTTGTAACGAAAAAAATTATGATCAATCATAAAAAATCTACATAGATTAAACTGAAGAAACATGTTACCAAGCCAAGTATATTATTCAAGAATCCACTTTTTTTACTTAATATATTTTTGTATTTTTTAATACTTTCTTCTAGGTCCCCGCCTTACCCTAGCCTTGAGAGTAGGCTAGGGCCTAGCCGATACATGACCCTTATAAACGAGGGTACATAGGGCTAAGGTCGGGCTAGGCCCTACCCTGGCCCTTGAGGGTAGGGATAGCTCCTAGCTAATTCAGGCCCTCTAAGGGCTAGGGCATATCCCTTATAAGCAAGGGTAGAGCTAAGGTCGGGCTAGGCCCTACCCTAGCCCTACCCTAGCCCTTGAGGGTAGGGATAGCGCCTAGCTAATTCAAGCCCTCTAAGGGCTAGTGCATGTCCCTTATAAGCGAGGGTAGAGCCCGACCCTGGCCCGGCCCTTTGACAGCCCTACCTATACAAGATCAAATGAGATGTATATTTTTTTTTATAAATTATTATAAGATTAAACTTATGATCTACATTATAAAGTTATGAGAAAAAAATGTTGAAACAAATCTATAAATGTTGACTTTTGTTTTCACATTTCGGTTGTAGAAAGCTTGGATTGGCACCTCAACACGTACGAAAAGGAAAAAAGGACAAACAAAAAGTGGAGGTTCATATATGGTGCATTTAAAACTTCCAAGTTCTCAGTCAATTTTAAAACAAGCGGTACGTATCTATGTAGTGTGGTCAATAACTAGAAATTCCTAACAATAAATTTAGGTGCATGTTATGCTTCCAAATTGTCTTACATGTAATTGAGTTAATGTTGCCTTGCCAACTCGGTCTGTCAATTGATCTTATCACCCCAATGACCTGATCTGATCTAGTAACAACGTTCTAGTTCGAAGTATTAGATCCATTAGATCAAGTCTTGGTCTAAGAATTAAGATCCAATAAGTTATCGAATCTTTTCTAGATTGATCCTGATTTGATATGATAATTATTTGATTTGATACATGCATATTTACATATGTATGCACATATATTATTGTTCATATTTTATCAATATAATGTACATTACCATTTGTTATGACTTAAGAATTTGTAACTTAATCTCCTCTCAGAACCTCACTACATATTTGTTTTGGCCTTTCCCTTATCCTTTTATGACATTTTACTTGCATATTCCTCACTAGTGCTAACATTGGTATTCTTTGCACATGACCAAACTATCTCAATCCGTTCACTTTTCGTCACTTATTAGTGTTAATCCTATATTTTTACAAATGTGTTCATTCTTAATTTTTTTCTTTCCTTGCATGTCTTCCACACATCCATCTTAACATCTTAATATTGGCTATACTCATTTATGAACATATTTTTTGATTGTCTAACATTTTGCGTTATAAAGTATAGCCAGTCTTATATTGTTATCTTATAAAAAAAATTTTTGCTTGATTTGTACATGTTAATCACATAGCACTCCGAAACACATCTCCACTTTAGTCATTTGGTTCTAATATTTTGGGCAACATCCTTCTCATTCTTTTTTAATAATAGAACTAAGTTAATGAAATTGGTCACCTTGAGGTATCTCTTGGTTGTCAATTTTAATTGGCGGGTCATTTCTATTTGTGTCATTACAAAAATTACATTCCATACTCTATTGCTTCAACTTATTTAAAAATTTCTTTAGATTCCAAAGTATTCAATTAGAGTTATAGCTTTGTATATATCTTTAGCCTCGTCAACTGATATTATGTCATATGCAAATAACATACACCAAGAAATCTCATCTTGGATATGAGCAATTACTTAATCTATAACTAAAGTAATTAAACAATTATGGATTAGGGCTGATCCTTGGTGTAATCCCACTGTGATGTAAAACTTACTTGTCTCACCTTCAGTTGTTCTTAAACTAGTTATTGCTCTATCATACACATTTTTAATGATGTTAATATATTAATTTGTGGTTCCCTTCTTTCTTAACAACCAAATTAATTTTTTAGGGACTCTATTATATATTTTTTCTAAGTCAATAAAGACCATGCAGAGATTCTTCCTCTTTTCTTTGAATTTTTATCATTTGTTTAAGTAAAAAGATTACCTCGATGATCGGACCTCTTGATATAAATCAAGGCTAGATTTGGTTCATCCGAAGTAGGTTTCCAAAAAGTGAGTTTTCTAGGAAGTGGCACTACCTGGAAACCCACTTTCTAGAAACCCACTTCCTATTGTTTGGTTGGAAAGGGGAAAAAAAACCTAACCCTAATATGCCCCTAAAATGACGGAAAAAACAAGAACGGGGTTAATGCTATGACGATGAAGAAGAGGTGGAGTACAACGAGCAAGGGCATGTTAAGAATTGATCCATACCACTATCAACTCTGATTGAAATGCTGAAGTAGATCAAACGGGCAAGGATGACATTGATGTGGGGAATCTACGACCAACATTGTTCAACGTCTTTGGAGATGATGCCAGTCCTATGGTGAAGAAATTCATGAAGTTTAAACCATGGATCCCTACAATTCGTCTGTTCTAATGGCAAAAACCGGAGAAAAAAAATGAACAGAATCTCCCTTTCTACCAACTCTTCTAGTTTGTAAACAAGTACAACTAGTTTTTTATGACCTTGGGAAGCTTAGAAGCTGTCATCCATGGCTCTGCCAGGGAAGTTTTCTTTCTTTTGTTCGAAGAGATGGTAAATGGATTCGAAAAAAACCAATCGGATTTCAAGAAAATGACCAACGAAGTCACAAAAGTTTTATGACCTTGGGAAGCTTAAGAGTTGTCATCATGGCTCTGCCATGCTAGTTTTCTTTCTTTTGTTCAGAGAGATGGTGAATGGATTCGGAAAAACCAATCGAATTTCAAGAAAATGACCAACGAAGTCTCAAAGGTTTGTGGTAGAGGACGAGGAGAAACCCAGACTTCGATGGACTTGGAGTGCTTGTTTTGGATAGAGATCATGGGTAGCTCTAACTAAAAAATTGACTTCCGCTTATGAGGAGCGGAAGTCATTTTATTTAAAAATGGAGGTTAAGGAAATGGATTTTTTGTGGGGTCCACTTTTCAGTCGTAAACCAAACAATCACTTTTCCAAAAAAAATTCTTTTCCGGGAGAAGCGTCGAACCAAACGCAACCCAAAATTGGTGCATAGATCAAAATTGATTTTCAAATATCTGTATTTTGCCTTAATCATTCCTTCATCAATCTTTTCCAAAGTTTCATAGTGTGACTCATAAGTTTCATGTCCATTGGTTTGTGTAGCTTTATACATTTCATTTATTCTTGTATATAGACACTATAATACTTCTTTATTCATTAAATATTTTTCTTGTCTTCAAGATATTGTTAAATAACTTAGGAAGTTAGGACAATCTAATTCCCCCCATATATTTCCACACTCGATCTATTGGGATATAATCTAGTCTTAAAGCCCTATCTTTTTGGTTGAGTAGTATTTTACTCTGCTCGATTAACAAAGAAGATCGATTATGAACGGAGGAAGCTATCAAAGGCTTATCGAACCTTGTCTTCTAGTCAAAGTTGCATTTACCTCTAATACTCCAATTCTATAAAAGTATGTATGTTTTATATTCTTCTTAGTATTTCTATCTACTCTTATATTTACTATGTTATCTTCAATTAATAATTTATAGAAATAAATCTTTTACTTTAGATATTTTTTACTAAGACTCTCTTATTGTCGCCTTTAATGTATCTAATATATCTACATCTCTAGCATTTCTCTCTTTTGTTTGTACAAGCTTGTAAATGTGTTTCTCACCTTCTCATGTCTCTAATCTATTATATAAACTATCATATGCTTTATATTAGAACTCACTTTATTTTTTTAGCATTTCTGTATATTTTTAAGTTCTCATGATTTTTAGTCAATTGTCAAGTACTGTAATAAATCCTCTTTTCTTTAATAGTTTTTTGAACTTCATCATTTTACCATAAAGTTTTCTTATGTGTATGACTTTTTTCTTTAAATTCTTTAAATACTTATTTTGTTATCCTTATAATACATTTAACCATTACATCCCACATTACTGGCCAGTTCTTCTTTTCACTTTTCTTCTTTTATCAATTTATATATGAAAGACACCATTATTTCATCTTTTAAATTTTACTACCTTATTCTTTGACATCTTTTATTTTCATTCCGTATCTTTCGTTTCTTGACGTGAACATCTAAAACCATTAGCTTATGTTGTGTTGTCAAGCTCTCTTCTATAATAATCTTACAATCTTTATACATTGATAGCACATTTCTACTACATAGAAAAAAGCCTATTTAACTCTTATTTATTTTATTTTTAAATATAATTAAATATATTATTTAAATATGTAATTGTTATTGTAAGATCATATGCTATTGTAAATTCAAAGATCACACTTTTCAGTTCATGTATTTTTTCAAATTTATATCTTCCGTGAACCTTTTTATATCATCTACGTTCTTACATGTCTATTTAAGTCCCTCTTATAAATATGCTCTCTATATCCAATATTTTTTGTATTAATCCATCCATGTCTTCCTAAAATTCTCTTAATGCTTTCGTTTAATCCAACTTGAGATATATAAGCACTAATTATGTTAATAATATCTTATCACTATCTGTATTGATGACAACCAATCACTTATTCTCTATACTCGTACAAGAACCTTTGCCCTTTCCCTCAGAGCTTTTAATGTAAATTATAAATGACCACTCCGTCCTTTCATACTTGATAAGTTATTTTTTATCATTTTATTTTATTTTTTTGATTTCATATCCTTGTTTTTAAAGTCAACTTTTAAAAAGAAGTTACTTCTTGCTTTCTTGTGTTACCAAATGGGCCTTAAAAATACAAAAGTTGTATCCTGTAATAAGATTTTATGAGTTATGACTATTATAACAGATCACATTTGAAGTCCAAAAAAATGATCAAAATATTAGTTTTTTTGAAATAACCTTGATAATAGTTTGCGTCACATCAGTCAAATATGAAGTTAGTAAGAATATTAATTTTTTTTAGAATAACCTCGATAATAGTTTGCATCACATCAGTCAAATTTAAAGTCGGTAAGAATATGGTTCTCCCGCTGGTTCTTTAAAGGTTCGAGAGGGTTGAGGGGGATATGGAAGCTTTAGGGAGAATGATTGCAAAAGGGGTTGATTTAGGGGAAGTGCTTAGGTTTAGAGTAGGCATAGCAGGGGTGGATATCTTATATCTCAATTCGCAGATGATACTTTGATTTTTTACCTCAGGTTCCAAAAGGCAAGTGGCCTTTTTGAAATATCTTCTGAGTTGCTTCGAGGCATGTTCGGGGCTCAAGATTAATTTTAGGAAAAGTAAAATCTTAGGTTAGGTGAGGTGGGAGATATTGAGGTGTTGACAAGAATTTTGCGATCTTTTACAAACTCTCTTCCCTCCTGAGATCTTGGCCTTCCCTTAGGGGCTTCTTATAGAGCTAAGGTGATTTGAAACCCAGTTATTGAAAGAGTTCAAAGGAGATTGGCTGGTTGGAAATGGAAGTATCTTTTGAAATGTGGTAAGACGACTCTCATTAATTAAAAAGCACTCTCTCCAACCTTCTTGTGTATTTTTTATCATTGTTTTCTATCCCCATTAGTGTGGCGAGAAGATTAAAAAAGTTTATGAGAGATTTCCTATGGAATGATAAGGACTCTTCTCATTACCATCTAGTGAAGTGGGAACAAGCCCGTCTATTAATTAAGGATGGGGGTAGGTTTTAGAAAGGTAAGTTCTATGAATGTGTCTCTTCTGGGAAAATGGATCTGGAGATTTGGTAAGGAAAAGAGAAATCTATGGCGGAGAGTTATATCAGACAAGTTTAGAGAGGGGCCAGGGGGATGGGTTAAAGGGTCATTCGAGAGTGGGGTGTGGAAGGGCATCTATAAAGTCAAAGAGCGGTTCATGGAAGGGATTAGACCAGTACTAGGAGATGAGTCTAAGATTAGATTTTGGGAAGACTCTTGGTGTGGTGATAGTTGTTTGAAAGAAGCCTATCCACGGTTGTATTCTCATTCATAGTGAAAATGAAAGTTCATTTCATTTTTTTGGAACACCACAAATCTAAAAATTTCATGGGATTTTGATTTCAGAAGAAACCTCTTTAAATGGGTGAAGGAACTGGTTGGTCATTTGTTGGAATCATCTAGGCATTATTTTGTTTCAAACACAAAGGTGAATTACTTACTATCAAATCGTGATGTTTCTCGGTTATTTCATTTTATGATTCGTTAAACTCTATCATTTCAACTTGTTCTTTTTTATGTCGCCCAATATTTGGAAAACTCAAGTGTTTTTAAAATTTTGATTTTTTAGTTGAGTCACCACATTAAACAAACTGTTCGTTATTGATAATTTGATTGCTAAAAAAAAAATATTGGTTAATTATTGTGTTATGTGCAAATCCAATGATGAGAGTTCCAGTCATCTTTTACTACATTGTGATATTGCCTATCAGATATGGTCTTACTTTATAGCTCAAGTGGGTATCTATTGAGTAATGCCAAAGTTTATTTCGATTTTGTTGAGAGGTTGGCCTAAACTAACCCTTCTAGGGATAGGGAAAATCATTTGGAGTATAATGCCTTGGGCTGTTATGTGAGATTTATGGATGGAGAGGAATGTGACGACTTTTAGTGACAAGGAGAATTTCTTCTATGATAGTGTTATCAATATAAATGCGTTCATCTTCAGTTGAGGGAGTAGGTTCTCGGAGATGAGAGGGGTTCACTTTGGCTGAGGAAACACGATTTTTCAGTTGGGTCACCACATTAACAAGGTACACTTTGGCTGAGGAAACACGATTTTTGTTATTCCCCGCTGCCATCTGGGCCCAGCGGCGGAGCCATGATTTTTCTGCAAGGGGGGCACAATCCTTTTGGTATATGGTGGGCATGTACTCCCCTGGCCCCTTCATGGCTCCGCCATTGTGTGGGCCCATTGACTGCATGGATGTTCAGCCTACCCCATTTGTAGATATACACATCAAAAATACCCTGATTAGGAATCTCTAACCATTAGATTTTAGTATTTTTAAGGCGTTACTTTAGCCATTGGATTCTACCATTTTTTTGGAGTGTACTAAAACCAACGGCTAAAAATCATCAAACAAGCTGATTTTTGGTATCAATGAGTGCAGATTTGGCGCGACTCTACTTGGTAAGTGGGTCAATTATTCGGCTACCAAGTGGTGGGCTGAAGCCGCTGAACATCCATGCGGTCAGTGGGCCCAGATGACAGCTGTGAGTAACAAAAATTGTGCCTTCTTCACTCCAAGAAAGTGAGGTATACCTTTTTCAAAATAAGCTCGATGACAGTAAAATAGCAGTGTTTTCAAACTTTGAAAATATCACGGCAAAAGGTTTGATCCCACTACGTATCTCAAACTCAGATGCACAGCAAGCGTCGGTGGAATTTGCTTCTCCTGCACATATTGCTAAATCAATCCAACGACACTTTTTTGACACTTGCTGGTTGGAGGGTTGAATCCATCGTTTGGGAAAACTTTGGCTTCCTAGAAAAAGCATATGAACTGTAAATCAAAGACCGTTCATCAATACACAGAGATGTGGTCCCACAAGATTTGAAAAGAGAATATTGAGGTGGCCCACTTTTCTCTGAGTCGTATGATACAGAAATTTGATGCAAAAGTCCCTCAAATTGCCACGTGTTACACTCTTTAGGACCTAAAGACCCACTAACCCCTTGAATGCATGGCCCACTTCTTGGTGGACCTACACAACAAAAATCAGCAGTGATTAGTGATTTCTAGTCAATCATTTTGAGCACTTTATCAATATGGGCTTCATTAATGGACCTTTCAGTTGGTTCCAAGCCCATGATGAAAAAATAACCAAATCCAATGGATATAAATCACCAATCACGCTGATTTTTGGTATATAGGATGTTGGCTAAACATTATGAGGTCAGTGGGCCCGAAAGAGTCTGCCACATGTCAATTTGAGGGACTGTTGCATTAAAATTTAGATGCTGTGTGCTGTACCAAAAGACTGCCTTAGATTTGCTTGTCGCACTACACGTCAAGCATTGCATGAGGATAAAATTTAGTCTCCCACGGCCTCTAAAGTACGAGTAAAACTTTGCTGATCGCCCACAATATGAGCCATGTGGCACACCTGGAGGATTCTTGCCGTATGGATGTTTTGGCCAATCCCTAGACGGCTTACAAACCAAAAATAAGCCCGATTAGTGATTTCTAAGCGTTGGATTGAGTCATTTTCATGGGTTGATTTTAACCGTGAGATTTAAGCATTATTGACCAAGTCTGGGTACAATGATCCAAATGCTTGAAATCACTCATCAGGATGATTTTTGTTTTGTAGGCCCATATAGGGATTGGCCAAACATCCATACGGTCAGAACCCTTTAAAAATGTGCCACGTGGTTCATATTGTGGGCTGTCATCGTGGGCGGTCAGCGAAGTTTTACTTGTGAAGTACCAAGACAACCCCTGTTTAACGGGAACCGCCCTTGTCTACAGACTTTACTGACCGAGATGCGTCACTAAATCAAGTGACCAAATAGGGATTCTTCGTGAGGAGTCCACCACTAAAACTCAAGAGTCGCAAAACGTGGTATGAGAAGGGGGATCGCCAGTCACAGTCACATTTTCTTTTCTTTTCTTTTCTTTTTCCATTTTAAATAAACGAGTAAAGAAATAGAAGAAATCATCTCTCTGTCTCTCTCTCATCTTTTAGGGTTTCTGAAACTCCATTTCTCTTCTGTGTTGATTGTCGAAGAGAGTTTCTGAGTCCGGGAGAGTTGTTTTCGATTCTTCTTCTCCAGAGTCCAGATGACTTCTTCTGTTGCTCTCACATAGTCACATCTGGATGTTTCTATCGAGATGTGATATCATTGATTCAAGTCTTGTCCTCGTGAATCTGCAGCGACAATGGTAAAACTCCATAGTTTTTTATTGATTTGAAATGCTGCATTCTTAGTTTACTGCATTTTTTTGCAAATGTTTTCTGTTTTGTAATTTTTTTTTATTTTTTTATTGTGAGTGGATTTGAGATTTTGTGGTTTTAGTAGGAAAAAGGATTTGGAACTGTTTGCATGGTTGAATGTGTTACAGAAATGGTGTTTAGTAGTGGTGCCTCTTCGAACCTGGATAGATAGTTGTATTTTAAGTGCTTCTTCTTGATTTTTCTGTAGTGTCATCTAGTAAAAAGGTTATTTCAGGCAAACTACTGTTATAGGTTCAACTGGAGAATGGAGATGGAATCTCTATTTTGGCTGCGGGTAATCTTTACTCCCTTTGTAGGACCTATATTTTCCTTTAAGAAATTTAGCTTCTCTTGTGAATATCAGTTGGTTAGTATATAGATTTAGTGCGTCACAAGAAATTTGCAATGCTTTACTCCATAGGTCTTATCCTATACGGAATGCATATTGGTTTAAAAACATTCTTCGTCATTCATGTTTAAGGTCTTCTCTCTGTCGATTTTCTTTTTGGTCTTGAACTCTTTTTTTGAAGGTCCTCTCCGTTTTAACTTCTTCATTGGTCGTGAGCTCCTATTTTTTTTCTTTTTTATCTACAATTTTCTTTTTAGTTTTTTAATTCATTGTTAATTTTGTGCATTTACTTCGATTTGAAAAGAAAAATGTTATAGCTCCTCAATGCTCTTTTGTTGAGGTGTGTGCTTTAGAAAAAATTGCACCGGGTGACTCCTTTTTTAAACCTAAGTATGCAACCCGGGTTAATGTAGTTCATAGGGAAACCAATGTCCTTTGCTAGGTGTAGGTAACTCCTTTGTAGTGTGACACTCATGCTTTGGAAACTTGCTTCCTTGCTTCTTACTTAGGAGCGCTTTGGATTGTGGGTCTAAGACAATAAAAACCTTTGTAGTCAAGGTGCACTGAGGCGCAAGGCGCACCTAAGGCGCCTTGAAATGGTCAAGGCGAGGCGCCTTTAGTAAGGCGCGCGCCTCACTAAAATAACTAATTTTTTTTTAAAGTGTTAAAAATCCTTATTCCTAATATGGCCCCCAAATCCCTTAACTAATTTTCTTTTATTTTTTGAATTTTTTTTTTACTTTGTAGGGGTTTTTTGGTCATTCAACGTTTTAACATTTCAACTTGTGAAAGAAAAATTTGATGATGGTGTACATCATAAAAGTTGATGACGGACCAACAATGTGAGCTACGTGGCATACTATTAGAGGCTATTGACCGTATGCAGGTTTTTTCTATCCCTAGATGGGCTTACAGGACAAAAATGGGTATGATTAGTGATTCCTAACCTTTGAATCTGAGTGCCCCAATAATGCTAGAAATCCATAGTTGAAATTAATCCATGAAAAAGACTAATACAACAAACATAAATTACTAATCAGGAAGAATTTTGGTATGTAGGTCCAACTAGGGATGGGCAAATTTTATGGCTTTTTGATTACTTGTTTTGTATTTAGCTAATGACAATGTTAACTAGAACCTATGATACTCGAATACTTGTACCCCCCATCGTACCAGTGCCGACATGGATAAACGTATGGGAGACGGTGCCGACACGTATCCCGGACATATCCATTATATATGCTGATATTTCTTAAAAAAACAAAATTTAAGTAATAAATTATACACCAGGTGCGTTGTTTTCTGGTAAATTTTTGAAAAAAATAGAAAAATGATAAATTATTTATATTATATTTATGTGGCCTAATGATTACTTGTTTTGTCATTTTATGATGTTATTTTTCTTAATTTTTTAATATTTTCATTATAATTTTTAATATTGTGCCTCGCTTCAGTCAGGCCCGCGCCTCAGGCTCCAGGGGTCCTAGCGCCTTAAGTGCGACTTGCACCCTTAACTACCTTGATAAAAACACAAACTTGTTTGAGATGGACTCGTGATTTGTTAAGCAATAATTATTTGATAGGAAATTTTGGAAATAAAGCCCAATGATTCTCTTACGTTGTGAAGACTTACAAACTTATGAAGATAATATATTTTATCAAAAAAATAATATTTTAAACTTCAAATAAAAATTTATTAATCACTACTTGATCATATTATTTTGACTTGTGACAAATAATATGCGTATGTAGATTAGTTTAGTTCCCTTGTATATGTGTGTGAATGTGCGTATGTATTGTTCGAATGCTTTCAGGCATTCCAAACCCTAGAGCTCCTGAAATTATTGCTTCCTCGCTTCTGCACCTGCTCTCGCACCCACTTTTGCTTTGTGCAACTAAGGCTGCATTTGGGTAAGCTTAAAAACCGCAATAAACCAGCTTTTGCGGTTTCTAAGCACTTATTGAAAAAAAAAAGACATTTGGAAACATTTAAAAAAGCACTTTGTAAAAGCACAAAAAGTTCTTAACTCGTTAAAAGCAGAAGCCGTTTCCCAACGGCTTATGCTTTTGCTTATGCGGGAAGCCATTTTACCAAAATCTCTTTCCCATCATGTCCCCCAATGTTTTTTTAAATACCAAAACTAGCCCTTTGAACAAAAACAACCCAAATCGCAAAACACGACCAGACATCTCTCTGCATATCTACCATTCTCACCCTCCATCGTCGCCGTTCATTGTCCCCCCTCCGTTGTTGCTGTGCACCTCTGCCTCCACCAGAAAAGCCCTCTGCCGTTGTCGTCTCTCTGTGATAGCCTCAGTTTTTTAAGAAACCCTAGCTCTTCATTGTGAGAAAGGAGGCTGAGAATCGTGATTGCTTGCATGGTACTGAATTTTCTTGAACTTGGTGTTGAGCTTACATGATGCTTCTTTCTGATGTTTCTTTCTTTGTGATCTGAATGTTTGCTTGTTTTTTTTTTTTACTCGGTGTTGGCTGGAAAAAAAAATGCTTTTTTACAAGATACTTCTCTGTGATCTGAATGCTGGATGTGTTTCTATTTTTGTTTGTTTGGTGATCTATGGTTTGGTCTCATCTTACGTTTAGGGCTTAAGCACATTCTTAAGATATTCTCTGATTGCCATCTTCCTTGGGACTCATGATGTTTTTGTTGCTTTTTAATACCCGTTCTTTGTTAATCCTTTCTTTTGGTGTTTTGTATGACTCCTAGCTAATGGCTTTGCAAGTTAAAATATTTTATTTGAATCCAATCCTTCAGGGAAAAAACCACAAAATGGTCAATTGGGGGTTCTTCTTATCTATATTTTCCTGTATTGGAAGGCTGCTTTCAAAACTTTGCTTTTCTAGTTCTTTCCATGAAGGGGATCTGTGAGTTTTCAAGGATAGACACGGTTTCTCTTCTGATAATCAACATTGGATTTCAATAATGTTAAAAACATATTTGTGAAAAGAATTGAAGATGGGTGGATGTTTGGTCCTCCCAAAAATCAGTTTGATCAGTGTTTCTTAGTGCATTGAAGGGTAAAATAGGTATTTTCCATCAAAAGCATTTTTTTTTTACCAAACACCATAAAATGAGTTTTTCAGAGAATAAGCTCTTTTTTATAGGATTACCAAATACCCAAAATA
The DNA here is from genome assembly GCA_035048495.1 of Euptelea pleiosperma. Classification (NCBI taxonomy): domain Eukaryota; kingdom Viridiplantae; phylum Streptophyta; class Magnoliopsida; order Ranunculales; family Eupteleaceae; genus Euptelea; species Euptelea pleiosperma. Next base: position 25,790,243 of record CM068542.1, on the reverse strand, counting down.
GCTTAACTTAAGCACTTTCATATAAGTGCTATTGTGTAAGCACTTAAGATAAGTTTTAAGCTTACCCAAACGCAGCCTAAGTTCCTATCAGACTGAAATTTCAGACTTGGGTGTTACTTTATATTTTTATAGTTTTTTAGCAATTGTTATTCATGTTTAGGAGAAGCTTTAATATCCTTTGGTTTTATGGGTCCATGTTTGAGAAATTGATTAGTTATTCTGGGGGTCTGTAAGCGATTTACTAAACGATGAAAGTTTATTAAAAAGGGTAGAAATTCAAAGTAGGTTATTTAAGAGATAAGTTATAATTAGATTGCTTTTGATGGGTTGCTAGGATTAAAGGATAAGGATGGTTGGGATTGCATAGTGTTGCAACTTTGATTGTGCACAGTCTTAAGAGGAGAATACTATTATGTATCTCTCAAAGATGATATGATGCAACAATAGTCTCTCTAGACAACAAGGTGAGTGTAACTAGGGATGTCAAGTTGTAGTTAGCTTTAAAACATAGAAACCCATACAAGTGTTACTACAAGTAGAAAGAAAAGAGATGGAAAGAAGGGTAGTGTGTGATGGTGTTTGATGTGTAGTGAATGGATGTTATGAATGAAAGTAACAAGTATGCAATATGGTTGAATACACCACCAATGGTAGGCAATTTTTGAGGAGGAAAATACAAGGGAAGAAGAGTGCTAGGGCAATATGATTTGACTTAGACCCTTTTCCTTTGCTCTTCCACTAATGATATAGAAATAAAACACAAAGATGAAGTAAAATGTGATATTCCTACTAAGATATTTCTAAACCATAAAATCAAGACTAGAACACTCTAATGTCTGAGTGCAACTGTGCAAGTATGTGAGTTTCTAAGCATCTATGCTGCATGACATAATAGATCAGAAAGGAAATACAAAAAGACTGACAAAAATAAATAAAATAAAATACATCAAATCTTCATTAATGTCTTGATGTCTAACTATGAAGTATGCATGGCATACAACATGAAAGGGGTACAAAACAGTGAAACACCACTAAAGTGTGGGAAAATCTCTACAGTGAAGTTCTCATGATATGGATCTTACACTAAAAAGTCACAAAAGGGAGAGGGAAAATGCCTTCTCGCTAGCCCTAGCTAAAGCCTAACATGGTGTTGGCTAAGGAAAACATAAGTAAAGAAGAAAGAGAAGAAGAGGGAGAGCAAAGGAGATTTGCTTGGGATTCTTTGGCTCTCTAAAGAAGACTAACAAGAGAAAATAAGGCCTTCTCATAAGCTCAAAGTGAGCTTATATAGAAGACGGAAGGTGGTGACGTGGAAGATGATGTGGAGGAATGATAGGTGGATGAGGGACAACGAAGGTGGTCAAAAGTGAGTGTTGGACCCAAAATGGTGCAAATAGGTGTATGACAAATTCAAAAGAGAAAGTAGGCAAAGCTTAAAGAAGAAAGTAGAGTGGGAGGATGTGTTTAGATGGGAGACAAGTCCCAAATTGCTTATAATGTGAGTTCCAAGTGTTTTTCTGTCTTCTTGTGGCACCCAATTGGCTGATCAACCTGGAAAGATGGGTGGGTATTAAACCTTTTGAGCAATATCTAGTCAACTAAAATACAAGTTAAAGTGGGTTGGAACCCAGGGGAGCCATTCCTTTGACTCATACAGATGAAATTTGACTCCAACAAAGTGAACAAAAAGCTGCTTAATTATGCACCAACTATATTTAGATGAGCTGAAGCATAAATACTTTCTCAGCATTAGGGAAGGGTTTATTCTTCAATGTGTTGATTTGAGCAAAAGCAGATATATATGGAACACGTTATATGTTTTTGTTCCTTTTACAAAGTTTCCATATCATTTAAACATTGACAAATGCTAGGTTCATGCCAACAATATTTATTCTTGTTAACCTTATACAATCTTTTCACAAAAAGGTTCATGAGTTTGGCTTGCTATTGATACTTATTTGTGTTTGAACCTCAATAGATACGAGATTTTATTTTCCTTATTTTACCAATGGGCATGGTGCATGCAGCAGTAACTATTTCAGTTTATCATTACAGGCGACTGTTTGTCAGAAATGTGGTGTCACAGGATATGTGGAGCGCCTTATTTACTGTAGTCAGTGTCGTCTTTCCGCCGAGCACGGGTATGTTGCATTACAGGTCTAGAACAGGTTCTCTTCATATGTAACCGATCTATAGTTGCTAGACGGCACTCTGTTCATGCATTAAAGTTCAAAAATCACAGAGAAATATGAAGAAGAATTTGCTGTTATGAGAAAACGATAATGAATGCTTGGAAGTATTGAAGGTTCTCAATAGGGCGCTGTAAGACCAGCATAGACAATAGAGAATCTTTCCAACTAAATGAACTCTTTTATTAATTTCGGACTTTCAAAAAGTGAGATAAACCAAGACAAAAATTGTTCAAGGTACTATTCATCACCCCTTTAAATAGACACTTAACTTTGAAGCTGACACTAAGTATGTTCCTATTACAAGTAAGATTCAATCAAAACTTCCAAACCTTCAAAAGAATGCATGTTGCTCAATTAGAAGCTTTCAAACTCGCAAACGCATATTTGGGTTAATGGTTGCTTCTCTTCGTTTTGTTTTGCTGATTAAGTTTTGATACTTTTGGAAGATTAAATATTGCCCCTTGAAGGTATCTGAAGTAACTGGTCAATGTCCTGTACTCGTATTAATTTCATAGAAATGCAATTAGTAACTTGTGGAGTTGTTTTCCGGTTGCTTGAATGATGATTTTTGATGGTAGTAGGGAAACTATGATGTATCATCATTAGTTCATGCAGCATAATTTCCAAGAATTGATGTTGTTGCAATCATGCTTGGAAATTATGTTTGCTTTGCTCAATTTTGTCCATATATATGTTTCTCTAAGCGTTAACTTTGACTATAAGAACATCGAACTCCTCTTTTGCCATGATTGCAACTTCCAGGCTTCGCTTTGAATCCAATAAATTGATATAGGACAGATCCTCTTTATATGTGTGTGGTATAATTGTTGGACAGCACTTTGATCCACGTAATAAAGCTCAAAAGTCACAAAGAAATAAGAAGAGTTCCCAAAAAACAGCAATGAATTTTGAAGTATCCAAGAAAACAAGCCCATTAATTAGGGCCATATTACTACCAGCTTAAACAGTAGAAACTTTTTCCTTCTAAATGAACTACTTGTTATTAATCTCAAAAACTTCCAAACATAACATACACCAAAACGAAAAAACTGCTTATGACACTGTTCATCACCACTCTAAATAGACGACTCCTAATCTCTTAAGGTTTTCCCTAATTACCACGAAATTTGTGCTAAACACTTTGCTTAACATTCTAATCCTAATAAAACTTCTTTAAAGAAAAAAAACATTGTATGTGGACATTTTCTATTTTCTAACTTACGAAATACTCTTGCTAATTTTATGACTTCTAAACACGTGACTTACTAAAATTAAAATCCACCCAATTAACTAATTAAAACTCAAATAGGAAGCCTAATAAAGTTGTTGGATATGGTGTAGCAGTGGTGTACCAAAGTTTGTTGCGCTTTGCTGTACCAGCACAAGAGCCCTTCATTTGTTTGCGCAAGAGAGTTTATTGTGCAGTCCTGTGTTAGTGTGTTAGTTTTATGAATATTGTGTATGGAATGCACTAATTTGCACTATTATATTTTTTTTTCTTTTTCAGCTATTGTTTAGATAAACTACCCAAAGCTGATGACAAAGATGTCACCTGGTCATGTGAGGAATGTGTACCAAGGGTTACTAAGCAATCTTCTCTCAACAAGCTTAGTTCACGCCTAGTCCGAAGAAGCAGCAGAAATCCAAGAAGTGCTCGAGCTGCTCAGATTTTCCAAATTTTTAAAAAGAGGAAGAGGGACAACATCAATTTGTCAGTAGCTGAGGCAGAGATGCCGAGGTGGGATGTTGCTCCTACTCTACAACCTTCCCAGCCATATATGAAAGATGTGCTGCCCAAACCTGCTCAACCAACAGGTGATTGTTCTCCCCCAAGTGAGGAAAATAAAAGTTCACATTCTTCTGAAAATATTGGAGTTCAGGAGCTTAAAAAACAAAGAATGTTGATGCTTGAAGATGGGGACAGCTCTGATGAAGAGGCCGAATGTGTTAAAGTCAGACCATCGGAAGTAGGTCCGGATGCTGGCAATGCTCCAATGAGCATTTTATCCCATCAGCCGTCTACGGAAGCTCAACCAACAAGTGATTATTCTCCCCCGAGTGAGGAGAATAGTTCACATTCTTATGGTGAAAAGATTGGAGTTCAGAAGCTTAAAAAACAGAGAACGTTGATCCTTGAAGATGGGGGCAGCTCTGATGAAGAGGCTGAATGTGTTAAAGTCAGATCATCGGAAGTAGGCCAGGATGCTGGTAATGCTCAAATGAGCATTTTATCGAATCAGCAGTCCACAGAAGCTCAACCAACAAGTGATTATTCTCCCCCGAGTGAGGAGAATAGTTCACATTCTTGTGGTGAAAAGATTGGAGTTCAGAAGCTTAAAAAACAGAGAACGTTGATCCTTGAAGATGGGGGCAGCTCTGATGAAGAGGCTGAATGTGTTAAAGTCAGATCATCGGAAGTAGGCCAGGATGCTGGTAATGCTCCAATGAGCATTTTATTCAATCAGCAGTCCACAGAAGCTCAACCAACAAGTGATTGTTCTGCCCCAAGTGGGGAGAATAGAAGTTCACATTCTTGTGGTGAAAAGATTGGAGTTCAGAAGCTTAAAAAACGGAGAACGTTGATCCTTGAAGATGGGGGCAGCTCTGATGAAGAGGCTGAATGTGTTAAAGTCAGACCATCGGAAGTAGGTCAGGATGCTGGCAATGCTCCAATGAGCATTTTATCCCATCAGCCATCCACGGAATGCCATAGCTATGCCCATGCACAGCCAATCATTGATCCCGTCTGGCGGTAAGATTTCTTTCTTTCTTTTTTTTTTTTTTTTTGAAATTTGCATGTATGGTGGAGAATGTTAAACTCTTGTCAGTTCTGTCCTTTTGATAGGGGATGCTTTGACATATGTAATGAAAAGTATGGTACAGTTATAGCCCATATATCAAGCAAAGCATGCTTAAAAGTGTTTGAGGGGGCGAATGCACTGCCTCCCTTGCTTCGTGCGGAAATGCTGCCGAGGGTTGATGTGTGGCCCAAGAGTTTTAGTTCATCAGCTCCTACTGACGACAATATAGCTCTCTATTTCTTTCCAGGAAGTGACAGGTGTCGTCTTGTTAGTTTTGACATCTCTACTTCATCTTTTGGTCTAATTTATTGAATGTGCTCCCTTTTACGTTATTCTACATTATTACAGGGAGGAAAGAATTTTCGATGGCCTGGTGCATTACATCATTGAGCAAGACCTTGCACTGAAAGCAGTGATTGATAATGCGGAGCTTCTGATCTTCTCTTCTTGTCAATTGCCACCACAGTACTGGAGTACGCTCAAAAACCTTTATTGGACAAAAACTTTGCTAGTCTTTACGTTGAGAATTCAAATAGTTTAATTCCTTGTCTTCATCCCATTCCTTAATTTATTGTGCTAATTCTTTTGCAGGATTTCGCGGGAAATATTATCTGTGGGGGGTATTTAGGGCAAGGAAAGATTCCCCTTCCCACAAACCAGCTGACCAACTTCTCATTCGAAATAGCAGCACTGAGTGTGTCATGTCTATGTCAGCAAACGATGTGGGCAGCCGAGAGGGTGTCATGTCTATGTCAGCAAACGATGTGGGCAGCCGAGAGGGTGTCGTGTCTATGTCAGCAAACGATATGGGCAGCCGAGAGGGGAGGAACCCAGTTAAAATCTGGCATATGCAGAGTCCTCTTAGTCCTTTAAGCACGAGTTGTAGCTATGGGTCTGACTCACCACATTCTCCTTCGCATCAAAAATCTATGTTTTGGATGTCAGAAGCTGTGTCTTCTCGCTTTTCCAAACCAGTTTTGCCTGACAATACTACAAAATCAGGTGTTCATGAGTGGGACCTAGGAGCCCCATTGGCACGTGTAGAAGAGAAAGAAGGGATAGAAGCTTACGATTTGAACTTATCACACTCCGAAGCACAACCACTGCTAGATGCCTTTAACACTACCCATAAAGACAACAATGTTTTGATCACTCCCTGTCTGGAGCTGTTTCCATTAAGGGTGGAGGATATTGCAGTCGTGACAAGAGTGGGAAGATGTGGCGTACTCGATCTTGAATTAGGACTTGGTAGGTCGGATGGGGGTAGGTCACCTGGGTGTCAATTGAAGATGGTGGGCACGCGACAGGGTCGACAAACGAGTATGGAAAAGAGCTAATCAATTTGTTTTCGGAGATCGCAAAGGTTGTAGTTGTAGATGTTTAGTTTTTCTTCTTTTTCAATGTATACGCAAAAGAAAATGTTTTTTGATCATGGAATGAAAATCTTGTTCTTGTTGTAAATCTGTACGTTTCTCTTATTTTGTTTAATTTTTACCACATCCTCAAATCTGTCTAAAAAGTATTTGAATATCTTCCTACCAGTTTGATAATGGGTGGCGTTATTTGCACACACTTTTTTTTGTAGTGACACCCACGACTTACCTACACACCTAAAGTTGAAGAGAAAAAAAAAAAAAAAAAAAAACCGAACGAAGAAGAGGAACCCATCACCACCGTCCTCTTCTTCTTCACTACAACCACACCACCACAACCGCACCTCCACCATCACCTTCTTCTTTCACCATTGCACCACCGCCACCGCCGCACCTCTCTTCTTCTTCTTCTTAATGGATGAGGAGTAAAATTTCTTTTCTGTCACAACGCACAATACGAGCCACATGGCACTCTTAGCAGATGCTGGATCGTTCATTGGATGAGGACTAAACCTTTTGTTCTGTCACAATGCACAATACAAGCCACATGGCACACTCTTAGTGGACGCTTGATCGTATGGATGTTTGGCCAGTCCCTCGGTGGACCTCTAAACCAAAAATCAGCCTGATTAATGATTTCTAAGTGATTCGACTGAAGTTATTTTCATGGGTTGATTTTAACGGTAGGAATTTGAGCATTATTTGGGGTGCAAAGATCCAAAGTTGGTAAATCACTAATCAGGCTGATTTTTGGTTTATAGGTCCACGGAGGGACTGGCCAAACATCCATACAGCCAGCGTCCACTAAGAGTGTGCCATGTGGCTTGTATTTTCCGTTGTGACAGAAGTTAATCATGGATGAGGTACCCCTCAGTCCTCACAATGTCAGAAGTTACAAAACAGGAGTAAAACTTTGATGACAACGCCCAATATGAGCCACGTGGCACACTCTAAGAGGACTCTGACCGTATTGGAGTTAATTTCATCGGTTGATTTTTAACTGTGGGAATTTGAGCATTATTGACCATTATTTGAGGTGCAAAGATACAAAGGTTTGAAATCTCTAATCTGGCTGATTTTTGTTCTAGGTCCGAGCTGTCATCAAAGTTTTACTTGCAAAACAGAGATTCTAAAGAAAATAAAACAGTATGAGTAGTGGGGGCATTCCGAGAATTGAACTCGGGACCTCTCGCACCCTAAGCGAGAATCATACCACTAGACCAAATGCCCTTTATGGCTATTTTTCTCCCAAATGCAAAATACGTTCTTAAAACCAAAGTCAATTGAAAACCTGTTGTTTTTCACGACTGTTCTTTCATTCTGTTTGTATAGCTTTTATTTTTTGGGTCGACCGACATTTTTGACAGGCTCCCGTTACAGGACATAATATGAGCCACGTGGAACACTCTTAGAGGACTCTGACCATATGGATGTTTGGCCAATCCCTAGGTGGGCCTACAAACCAAAAATTGACCAAACATCCATATGGTCAGAGTCCTCTAAGAGTTCCACGTGGTTCATATTGTGTCCTGTAACGGGAGCCTGTCATTTGAGGGTGGGAACTGGAGCCCGACCCATTTGTATATATTTATTGACTTACCCAGGTCAACTCCCAAGTCATGGACTCCATGGACTTCGGAGTTAGTCTAGTTTTCGGGTTTTAAAACAGTAGTTTGGAACCCAAAACTCAACATTGCGTTTTGGTAAGCTTAAAATAAGTTAAAAGATAGTTTCTAACTTATTGAAAAGTACTTTTGTTTCGAACTTTTACTTTATTTGTCAGGTTAAGCAAAAGTCGTTGAAATCTGACTTATTGCTTATAGCTTATTGCTTTTGCAAAAGAGAATGTCAGCTAAGCACTGTCAACCACAGTTGGATTCTCGGAATCCACGCCGAGAACATGAATGAACTTATGAGTTCACTTTTGCGGGTCCATGGAATCCATTCTACTTTAAGGGTAGCTTATATTGTGGCTTTGTGTAAGATTGCTAACCGCAGGGATGTTTGGCTCTCTTTGGTGGACAAGAAATTGTTATGACTGAAGATTTCAAGCCCATTGGATTTTTTTATTTTTATTTATTTATTTATTTATTTTGTATTTTCTAGCCCATTGGATTTGACCAAGGTTTAAAGGGGACCGGGCGTTACTCTTTTTTCCGTTATAACGAAAAAAAACGCTCAGGTGCAAAAACGAAAAAATAACTGAAAATAATGGAAATAACGGAAAAAAAAACAAAAAAATGGCGCTGAAATTCAAATTTTAAATTTCAAAATTTCAAAAATGAAAAATAACAGAAAAAAAATGGAATATAACAGAAAAATACGAAAATAACGGCCGTTTTTTTTCACAAAATTTTCCAGAAAATAATGGAAAAAAAAATGAAAATAACGGTCACTTTTTTCACAAAATTTTTCAGAAAATAACGGTCGTTATTTTCGTTATAACGGCTGTTTTTTAAACCTTGGATTTGACTACTATAAAATTCATTCAAATTACACCCACATAAAATGCTCAAATCCAACAGGTACAAATCACCAATAGCCTATAGGAATGGTTCCGATCGGTGGCGGAACTAGGATTTTGTTGAAGGGTGGGCAAAATTGTACACATTTTGCTCTAGGGTGGGCAAAATGGTACTTTTCCAAGGTGGGCTAAAGGGTACTTTGAAAAACAAAAAAAAAACTTTTAAAGCCGACGGGACTAGAAATCAAAGTATGTAATAGATTCCGGTTCTTGGTACACTAGTATTTGGACTGAACTAGAACTGAACCAATAGGACTTGAAATTGATGTATATAGAAGGGGCTGGGAAATTCACACCTGCGTATTCGTATTTGCTCAATAAACCCACATAACAAAAAAAAATACAAAATTGTCCTTCTATTTCACTCAACAAACCCATCCAAAAAAATTAAAAAAATAAAAAAAATAAAAGAACAAGAAAATAAAGAAGAAGAAGAAGAGGGGGTCAATTTTAGGTGGGTTTAGTGAGTAGGTGGGTTTTCTAAGTGAAAACCCGGGTGTAAAAATATCCCAATCCCATAGAAGAGATAAAGATGCACGATTCGATAGACGACGGATATTCTAAATTAATATTTGAATTCGAATTTGATTAACTTATCGGATATCCGATCCGAAATTCGGATATATATAATAATATAATACATAATAATAGTTATATATGTAAAATAATTATAAATATTATTATTATTATAATAAATATTATTTAATATGAATCAAATATATCAATAACCGAATATGTAAAACTATCAGAACAGTAAAAACATATTCGAATTTTTCGAATACGGATTCGATCTAAATCGAATTTTCGACTATCCATTGACAGCCCCCAATGGGAATCGGAATCGTCCTACTCGAACATAAATAGGTTTCGGTTCTGGGTTACATTGATACCCGAACCTAAACCGACCCGTTGACACCCCTACCTGCAGCTGCTCAAACTTCAAAACAGAGATTTTTTTTCCCTAGAAAAGGACATTATCTTCAACAAAAACCATGAATAAAAGGAAGAAAACATCTCGTGAATATACGCAGGTAGATAGTTCAAAGAGGAGAGGAACCCATTAACTTTCTGTTTCTGGTTGTGATGGCGATCTCTCTCGCTTTCCCCCCTCTCGTGTCTTTCAACACCCTTCTATCTCCTTCCTCATTTTCATCATCATCATCAACATCATCATCATCATCATCTTTGTTTCTTGGTAAACTCCACAACCGTCCGATTATGGGTTATCGGAGCACACCTGGGAGGATGGTTCTTAACTGCTCCTCCTCAGAAATGGGTCCTTTCTCAGACTCAATGAGTCTCAGGTATGTTACAAGTAGTTCTCTTGTTGATTTCATAGATACCCAGTTAAGCAAAATGAGGATTGGTTTTTAAATTGAGTTCAATAATGGTTAGTGTGTAAATCCTGAAACTATTTGTGGGTGTTTGAAGTTTAGCTAAGTATTTCTTAAAAGTTGGAGCAAATTGGATTTTGGGTTTCGATATTAAGGTAGTTTGTGGTTTCTGAGTAAGTTTGTCATAGGCCAATCTTGAATGTGGTAGATGTGTCATGTTGGGCTTCATTGTATACACATTGTCGATTCGCTTTTGCCATAAAAATCTTTACTTGGGAGGTATATGTGCCTCATTTTGGTTTTTTTTGCAAAAAGCATATATTCTTGACGATTCTGATAAATTGGGTGAATCTCACAATGTTGAGTTCACCATTGACGTTCCACCTTTTAAAGGTAAAGAGTTGTGCATTTTCTTGATGATGAGCAATGTAAAAGAAAATCAAAGGTGGATGGGCTCGTCTAGGTATTCAATTGGAGGACTATTGTTAGCCTATGATTGATGGAGATAGTATTTTTTTTTTTTTTTTTGGTTTTTACAGGATGGGATTTTAGTTTGATTATGTGAACTTGATGGTTTTAAGAAGCTCATATATGAGAGCTTAGAAAAATTATTGTAACTACCCCTTAATAAGTAAATAAATACAGATGACTATATTACCATTCTGCTTTCTTTGAGTATACACGGAGGAGTTGATGGAGTGAATATGTCAAAACTCCCATCAAGTTGTGGTTGCAGTTCAGATCTACATGGATTTTTAATGGTTTCCTTGATCATGGTTTCGTGAAAACATTTAAGCTATCAGGTTGCTAGGAAAATATGTGTTTTCTTTAGCTCTTCAGTTAGTGCTAGTTCATTTCTTGATCTTTTGATGAAGAGTGAAGTTTTAAGAGTACAGAATTTAGAGCACATTTGTTGTCCTATTATGTTACATTAGAACTGGACTGGGAAACTTGACTGTCAAGTCCTTTAGAATGGATATCATCCCTGTAATCTCACCTATTGCTATTGCCATGGATGATTTTCAACTCAAGTCCTCAATATGGACGTTTTGGGTCTTGTATGATGCTTTTTCATATCGAAGAAATTAGATTATCTCCTAGAAATATATACATTCTTGTGGTTGAAAAACTCTCATCGACGTCATCGTTACACCTAACCCAATCTAAATCAGAATAGCGTATCTGGGACGCTGATGAGAAAAGAAGGTCCTTCAGTTCGCACTTTGCAATGTATCACAATAATTTTCTTATAAACATTCACTGGAGTTCTCTGGGATATGTCTAAATTGGCTGAATATGCTCATAGGGTATGGTATATATGGTCTAACGAGGGTGAGTTGTTGGAGGCTATCAAGTTGATTGCGAATTGGTGATAATGTGCTTCATTCTTCCTAATATCTGTTCTGTTAAGTCTAGGTTGATTGTTACGATGCATTGGTAGTCTTGTCATTGGTTAGTCGAGCCTAGGCAAGAAAATCCAGTTTGTTCTTTTGCTGGGACATGAGGTTATCTTTATCTGATCCAACGACTCCATTCCAAGGAATAATATTAGATGCCCCAAATCTATGGTACTGAATGAGCCTTTAGTAGATGTTAATTTCTTTATCTTAGTTGACTGAAACTTCGTTAAAGCTCCACTGTTGCAGTGGATAAGGCGCAGTGGTCAACCAATATAAACAAAAGGCATAAGGCACAACATGGGTCCACTGCCTCATTCAAATATCTATGTTCTAAACTTTACATACTTAGGGTTTAAATTAAATCAGTAAAGTGAAAAATAAAGTAGAAAAGATTAATAGAGAAGAGAAGAAAAAAAAGATGAGAGGAGAGGAGAAAAGAGAAGAATAGAGAAGGAAAAATCATTTATTATGTGGAGCACGATTTCTCACATATTTATATTAAGGAGGTGAAAGACAAAGAAATACCAGAAATACCTCTAATACTCCAAGTTATAATGAAATAGGAAAAATAAAAACAACCAAGGCGCACCCTCAAGCTGCTGTATAGATATCTATCATGCCTAACTTGATTAACATATTTTAGAGACAACTCTTACTAACACCCTTAGTTAGAAGTTAGAACATCTACAACTTGCTCTCTTGTCTTGACTTAAGGTGTGCAAATCTGGCCATTCCTCAACTTCTTTTTGATAAAGTGCCTGTCAACCTCTATGTTCTTGGTCCTATCATGTTGGACTGGATTATGGGCAATGCTAATGGCAGCTTTATTGTTGCAATATAAGCTTATTAGCTCTTGAACATTGATTCCCAACTCGCTCAACATAGTCTTTAGCAATAAGAGCTCATACACTGCATGGGCCATAGATTGAAACTCTGCCTTTGCTCTAGATCTAGCCACCATTGTTTCCTGCTTCTCCAAGAAACCAAGTTGCCCCCAATAAAGGTACAATAACTGGATGTAGATCATTGATCAGTAAATGAATCTGTCTAATCTACATCAGTATATGCTTTCACACGTAGGTGTCCATGTCTTCTAAATAGTAGGCCTTTTCCCGAAAGCCCTTGAGATACCGAAGAACTCTGTTGGTAGCCTCAAGGTGAGATGCTTGAGGAGCATGCAAAAAGTGGTTGATTACACTAATTGCATTTGCAATGTCAAGGCATGTAAGGGATAGGTAAATCAACTTCCCAACTAGCCTATGGAATTTACCTTCATCAATGAAGTCGTCACCCTCCACATCATTCATCCGAAGATTCTCACTGCCCTCACGTTTGCACCGGTCGCCCAGATGAACTCTATTCAAGGTCTTCTCCCCTTAACATCAAATATGTCTTGGCCTTTGCATTAGTTGGATGTGAAGAATGCGTTCTTCTACTTATAAAAAAATGCGTTCCTCCATGATGGGTTGGAGGAAGAGATGTGTATGATGCCACCATGTGATGGCAGTGAGAATCATGTTTGTAAATTGAAGAAAACCTTTTATGGGCTAAAACAGTCATCTCGATCTAGGTTTGAGAGATTCAGTGGGCAATCAAAAGATCAAGTATGTACAGAACCAAGTTGATGACATATTGTTCATCAAATGCGAGCAAGACAATTATTACTCTCATAGGTTACATGGATGACATTATGATTACAGGAAATGACTCAGAGAAAGTGCAAGAGTTGAAGAAGTTTCTAGGGACAATGTTTGAGATTAAGATCTATGGCATACCAGCCTTGCGATCAAAAGCCCATAATCGATGATCTAGGAAGGACTAAAAGGTGAAGAGGACACAAGAATGGCTGACCCTGAAGTACTTGAGTGAGTGAAAGTGGAAGTAGAAGCATTGGACTGTTCATCGAGTTGATATATCATCGGTTTCAATTTTTTCATCTCATCACTGGAAAACGTGACCATACCCTTAGCAGATGTAGAAACGGGTTGAATTGCATCCTGGGCTATTGAGTGCATTGCATGTGGTTTATGTTTGGAACTGGAGCTGAGTTGAGATGGTTGACCATGTCGATCCCAACATGTTCCTGCGTGTGACGTTTTGCCCATAGTGCTCACATTTCAGTTTGTCCTTATCATCACCCTTCCCTCGAATTTGTTTTGGGCTACCTTGCTCGTTTTAAGTCATCGTCGTCACAAGTGCAGACTTATCATGAGAAAGAGGGTCCTATCCAAGCTTGGAAAACATAGCATGTTGCCTGCTCTCTTCACTCTGAATGTGGCATAAACCTAAGACAATGCGGAAGGTGGAGAATTTCTACCAAAAACTGAACTTTGGCATGCTTGAAGCTTTGATTCAGATCGGCGAGGATTCAAATATCCGTTGGCGTTTGACCATCGCTCTGTATCTTGACACATTAGTAGTACAAATTGGGGTATAGCTCTGGTAGTGGTCCAACTTCTCCTACTTACTCTGTTAAAAGTAGCATTGTACGTCCCAAGGACACCCCCCTTTATTAAGATGGGATATTTCCTATTGCAACTTGTACAATTTTACAAAATTTCCAATTTGCATAAGTTTTCTTTATAGCATCACATATCTCTTTCGTTGTCGAGAGAAACAAAAAACTCTTACTAATGTGTAACCGCATAGAATGTAACAGCCATGACATCATCATGAGGTTTTCAGCCTCCCACTTATCATAGGTAGAATCAGTTAGGGCTGGTACTACCACATTGCCATTAATGTACCTCAACTTACCACGTCAACCGATATACATACGAGCAAATTGGGCCCACTCTAGGTAATTCGACCAATCCAATTTCATTGTGGTGACCTGCAACCCTGGGTGATGGTTACCATGGGTACCCATGTGTGACATACCACTCATCACTCTAGATGTGGCTGATGAATTACTAAAGGAACTATCAGTGGACATATTTCAACTAGGGTTTGCATTAGAAGTCCCAACATATCTTCAACATGCCTTGTGAACAATATTCTCGTGAACAGTAATGTTGAACAATTCAGTGAATAATACTCGTGAATAGTAACAATAAATAGTACATTGTGAACAGTGCGATGAACAATACCCGTGAATAGTAACAATGAACAATATTCCTTGAATAGTGCGATGAATAGTACTTCATAAACAGTGCGACGAACAATCTCTAGTACTACGTGAACATTACAATGAGGAAATAAACCCAACGCCAAATAAAACTTTGTGATTTTCCCTAGGCGTAAGACCCAACCATGTGGTTCTACCACTTGTGGCAGCCCTAGGGTTTGAAACACAACACCCTAGGTACCTGCTTTGATACTATGTTCTAAACTTTACATACCTATAATTTAAATTACATCAGTAAAGAGGAAAATAAAGTAGAAAAGATTAAATGAGAAGAGAAGAAAAGAAGAGAAAAATGAAAGAAGAGAAGAGAAGAATGGAGAAGGGGAAATCATGTATTATGTGGAGTATGATTTCCCACAAATTTATATTGATGAGGTGAAAGACAAAGAAATACTAGAAATACCCTTGGTACCCCCAAGTTACAATGAAACAAGGAAAATAAAGACAACCAACAATCTGAACTCTTGGGATAGCACAAATCCCTATAAACTGATTTGACAACCCAACCATAATTCTCTATGATGAAACTATCATGAAAGAAAGGAGTCTATACTTGATCTGTGGGCACACCATCAAATCACAAGAGTGCATCTTCCTATATGACATGACAAACTTATTATAAGTCAGATGAAAGGCCAACAAGTGCCATACCACCATTCACACTTTGGATTCTTTCATTCTACACTCCTTATCTTGATCAATATAGTTTCACTTTGGCAACTAAAAGAATAAGGTCCCCATGTTTGTTATTGCATCAAAGGTTTAATGACTTAGAGCAATGATGTTTGCATCAATGAGACTCTAAATGAATCCAAAATCTTCCATGGGTAGAGAGAAAAGGGTAGGTAGTCTCTCCATGTTTGGAGCCCTGACAATAGGTTTTCTGTGGTCTCTGGTGCTAAATTAAGTTTGTGCTATAAGGTAAAGATGGTGAGTGTTTTCCTTAACTAAGTTCTGTCTTACAAAAGTTACAGGACACTATACCTAACATGTTATAGTAAGACGTTCTTAAGGAAGCCTCTTAGTGAGAAAATTTTCTATGAGGGTGGGACCCACTAAATGCGATTTCGTTGTGGAAGGAGGGCTTGTTGAAGAGGGTTAATTGCCCATAGGTTCACCTGCGAGACAGAACCAGACAACGGAAAAAACACTGTATGTCTCAATAGGGTTAAAACATTTTTTATGCATAATTAGGTTATGAATTTATTTTTTTAGCATTATTGCGAAATGGCAATACTGAAATCGAAATGGCCAAATATTGCAGTATTGAAAATATTTGGTCAATACTGCAATCTGGAGGGTGGGATCCACTAAATGCGATTTTGTTGTGGAAGGAGGGCTTGTTGAAGAGGGTTAACTACCCATAGGTTCACCTGAGAGTAGGGGTGTCAACAGGTCGATTCCAGTTCGATTCCTAAGGTGACCAGAAGTTCTTATCGGTTCGGTTCCTTAACGGTTCCGGTTCTCAAAGTGATGGATCTGGAACCGATTATGTATTTATGTTGGTTCTGGGTATAATGGGCCAAATCTTGAAAATATGAGAATTTTTACACTATATTTATACGTTGGTACCGGTTCTTATCGGTTCGGTTCCGGTTCTTACCGGTTTCGGTTCCATATTAGACTACCCGGAACCGAAACCATTATTTTCGGTTCGATTCCGATTCCGGTTCCAGTTCCTTGTTAATCGGTTCCCAAAAATATGGAACCGGAACCGGTGTTTTCGGTTCTGATTCCGATTCGGTTCTGGTTAAACGGGTAAATTGACACCCGTTTACTGAACTATCTCAAGTAGTTACTAGCACATTCTCTCTAGTCAAGGCGCACTGAGGTGCGCTCCCGAGGCGCACCCAAGGCGCCTTGAAATGGTCAAGGCGAGGCACCTTTAGTAAGGCGCACGCCTCACTAAAATAACTATTTTTAAAAAAAAAAAAATGTTAAAAATCAAAAAATCCTTATTCCTAATATGGCCCCCAAATCCCTTAAATTTCCAAACATTGTTTCGTTTATTTTTTGAAATTTTTTTCCTTTATAGGGGTGTTTTGGTCATTCAACATTTTAACATTTCAACTTGTGAGAGAAAAAATATGGTGATGGTGTACATCATAAAAGTTGATGACGGACCAACAGTGTGAGCCACGTGGCATAGTATTAGAGGCTATTGACTGTATGGATGTTTGGCCTATCCCTAGATGGGCTTACAAGACAAAAATGGGCCTGATTAGTGATTCCTAACCTTTGAATTTGAGTACCCCAATAATGCTAGAAATCCACAGTTGAAAATAATCCACGAAAAAGACTAATACAACGAACATAAATTACTAATCAGGACGAATTTTGGTATGTAGGTCCAACTAGGGATGGGCAAATTTTTTGGCTTTTTGATAACTTGTTTTGTATTTAGATAATGACAATGTTAACTAGAACCTATGATACTCGAATACCTGTACCCCCCATCGTACCATTGTCTACACGGATACATGTATGGGACACGGTACCGACACGTATCCCAGACATATTCATCATATATACTGATATTTCTTAAAAAATAAAATTTAAGTAATAAATGACGCACTAGGTGCGTTGTTTTCTAGTAAATTTTTGAAAAAATAGAAAAAAATGACAAGTTCTTTATATTATATTTATGTGGCCTAATGATTACTTGTTTTGTTATTTTATGATGTTATTTTTCTTAATTTCTTAATTTTTTAATATTTTTATTATAATTTTTAATATTGCGCCTTGCTTCAGTCAGGCGCGCGCCTTGCCTTGTGCCTCAGGCTCCAGGGGTCCTAGCGCCTTAAGTGTGCCTTGCGCCCTTAACTACCTTGAGCACATTCTTGCCTTATTAACATACATCTTTGCTATATTGTTGGGGGTTGGTGACCATGGTAAATCCCATGCCTTTTCATTTCTTTGTTAGAATAATTTGTAGTTTAGCCTTGCTCAAAACCACTTAAATTTGGCACATTTTGACCAATGCATGCATATCGCATTACCATGGGATTTATGATGTATGCCTTGTATTATTCAATCATCTTGGAGACGATTAGAATTGGTGTTTCTAGAGAGTCTACACATAGCCTTGGAATTTGCTCTCAAATTGGTCTAGTTATCAGTTCACCCAATCATGTTTCTTAATTCATAATTTGAGAGGGAAAGCAATTGAAATTGCAATATTTAACAAATGGAAAGTTGAATTTGGAAAGTCAGGTTTGCCTTGGATAAGAACTAGGGTTTATGGGGCCTCGTTCTTTCTATAAATAATGAGCTAAGCAGGCATTCTTTAGGAGTTGGGAACACTTTCCATCAAAGTTTGGAGCAAAATAGTGGGCGGGATCTCAATCTTAAAGGGTTATTCTTCAACTTTGGCAATTAATAGGTACGTTATCTACCTTTTTATCTTATTTTTCTTTATCAAAACCGTGAAGTAGGTATGATGATCTTGAGTTTTCTAAACTTTAAAGTCCACTCTCTTATCATATAAGGGGAGAGGGTGCTTTCTTGTAACCTTTTGGAAGTTCCTAACTAAGCATTAGCCATTAGTTAGTTGACACTGATTGATAGAAACTCCCGAGGTGATACCCCCAGTGGTGGTACTTTCCCAACCCTTTGTGGCTTAACCGATTGCTTTTCTTTTGATCCAACAAACAAGACAAATGAGCAATCCATTGGCCTGTTGCCTCACCTTAGCCACCTCCAAAATTTAGTCTCTTTTAGTAAAATTATGGGAGGGTTACAAATTCTGGCTTTAGGGACACTAAAAGTGCACACATCACCACCACAACTTCAATATTCTGAGAAAGATCTACTCAAGATAAGCATCCACCTGAATCAAAGGTAACTTTTTTGCTATGCAAAGGAGAAAAAATCTTGCAGTGTTTTCTTTGCAACTTATCATGGCTGCCAGCCTGGAAGAAGCCGGTCCTTGAGAATGAGTGCGCCTCATCTTTGTGCGGTTGGAGAAGATGGAACCGTAGGCTCCTCACAGATGCACAAAGGTGAGCCACCTAAACGGTTTGATGTGAGAATCCAATTTATAACCTATCTTCATAGTCACTTTGAAGGTACCACAAGACTGAATGCTGAGGTCAATGATGCTCATGTTAGAGTTTATGTAATACACCCACGTGGGTGTCTCAAGTGGGCTGCGTCCCACTTCCCACGTGGGGCTATTTTTGGGTTTTCACTATTCACATGAATAGTGTCGCGTGAATAGTACCACGTGAATAGTGTCACGCGAATAGGGTTTTTCCCCATCATATATATATATACTGTGTGTGAGGGAGAGAATTAACAATTCATTCTCTCATCTTCCCACAACTTCTCTCTCTAACGCTAATCTCCTTCTCCACCTTCCGCCTCCATTACACTTTTTTCCCTCTTCTATCTACAACCTTCATCTACTGGTTATAACCTTATTTACAACAGCTCACTCACTTGAAGACATGCATAGCTCTGTCGCACTATTGACTCGTTCAGCATGCCAACCTAGTGCTTACATAAGGAAAATTGACTTATGGAAATCGAATGGCCAAATATTGCAGTATTGCAAATATTGGCAAACATGTTTTCTTCATATTTCTTTAATAGAAAATTAAAAACTTTGTTTTTTTATTATTTTCATATTTTTGGTAATTATGGCAGTCAAGATTATGGAACAGCCTGGGCTTTAATGGTGGGCAAGGTGTGGGTATAGATATCAGCCATGGGATTCTTTTAGATAAATATTAATAGGCAGGGCCTGGGCTGATCCTAATCCAGCATTTGTCCAGGCCATTGACAAACCTACCAATCTTCTTGGCATCATGATAAAACATAGCTAAGAGATCATGACAAATAGCCACAAATTTATAGGTAATTTGTGGCATTGGCCTAAAGAGAATGTACACTTGAATCTTGAAGTTAAGGTTTTTCTGTCTTATAAGACTCAGTTGAAAAGAACATTAGGAGATACATTATGTGGACTGTAATTATTGTAAGAAATATATAAGCAGTACATGTTTTATTGGCAAGTCTCTTCTGTTCATTTCTCAGGTTCAACACAACTAATGTAATCACCTAGGTACCATTGCCCTAGCTGAGTAGTTTGCAGAGTAGTGAACAAGAGCCCCTAGTGCTAACGGTCATACTAGAATCATATAATGAAAATTTTATTAAATGAAATAAGAAAGAAAAAGGCCAGCGAGCTTCCAATATATGGAGTGTGTCCATGAAGACCTTTGTCCGATGAGTCCGCCTTCTCATGGACGTTGTGATGTACATGGCTATATATGGTCACTAGATCTATTACAAGGTCCCTAATGTGATCAGTGGTCCTGAACTTTTCAAGATGTCCAAGAGACAACATTAACGAGTTTTTTTCTATTACAGACAAGACTCAAAGGAGAGAACAAAATTTTTTCCAAGAGCATGCAGCCCTGCTTGATTAGGCTTTTAAACCAACTGGTCCCTTCAGATTAGTACCTTTGTCATCCCTAAAGATTCCCCCTGGTCAGCTGAACGAGAGAGACATCAAAATTTAGCTTAATCCAACTCACGTCCAGCTTACTCCAATTTGGTTTTTCCGGATTCTTCCAACTAGAATAGCTTTTCCCCCATGGTTGAAATCGCTATCTTTTAAGGAACAGAAATCCTTCAATTTGGATCCAACGGGATGATCTTGATCCTTATATCAAAGATTAAAGGTTTTTCGTTTGGTATTCCATATTGATTCAGTATTCTCCTTAATATTTATGCTGATGGTTAACCGATTTCACCTTCATTCCAATCCAGAAGTTTGGTTGCAAAATGACCTCCAACAGGTGGCATGGTAAGTTGTTCAGAATTCCATTTGCTCCTTAACAACTGCTTATTTTATGTACATAATATTCTCTTGACAAGATATAACCTCTTCCCTGGACAAAGATGTAATTATTACTTGTACATGGTCACCAAAACACTTGCTTGGCCTAGAGCATTGACTTCCCCTTTTGAAAGGATAGGAGATCTGTTTCTCTTGTTTCATTTCTTTATAACCAATATCCTCAAAATAAAATCCAGGTTTGGTATTATTCTAGTTGTTGGATGGAAAAGTTTTATTGTAATTTATTTTCTTTTCATTGAGGGTCACCTGAGTTGTAATAATGCTGCATTGCTTGAAGCCATTATCTTGGATGTTCTTTTTTTTTTTTTTTAACCCATTTGAGTTGAAGATATCATTTTCTAGTGTTTCCATCAGTGTCGATTGAAATTTCTTAAATTTCTTATTTTTATTTTTTATAATAGATTAGAGAACATTGGTCTTGATTTCCACTTCATTAATTTTGTTTGTAAAAACAGGCAGTGCAATATGTCTAGTATGACCCCTTTTGGTTTCACAATGGAGGAAGCAGCCATGTCCAAGCCACCATATAAATGGCGAAGGGTGTTGCTTAAAGTAAGTGGAGAAGCACTTGCAGGAGATCACACACAAAATATTGATCCGAAGGTGAGACTGTCGAGCAATATTAAGTCTGGTATATTTTCCAGGGTTTCCGTTTCCTCAAGCAGGAAAACTTGTTACACTTTTGCAGATTACAATGTCCATCGCAAGGGAGGTTGCATCTGTGACTCGGCTTGGTATCGAGGTAAATCTTCTCTTCCTGCTTTGTATGCAACTTGTTTATGCATTTTTAGAGTTAAGTTGCATATATTTTCTGCTTTTGGATTGTTGTCATTCGGCAGTTTAGTCAGACCGACTCAGACATATCTCGTTGGTGGTAAGATGGGATTGAACCCGTGACCTGAAACAATGCAACCTTTGCCCTAGGCAGGGGCCTGATTGTCTGAGTCTATTTTTTCATTGAATCTTTCAGGTTGCCATAGTGGTTGGCGGGGGAAATATCTTTCGTGGATCCTCTTGGGCAGGATGTAGTGGCCTTGACCGTTCATCTGCTGATTACATTGGGTAATGCATATTTTAAAAATTGGATTATTGCATTTATATCTCTTGTAGGCACTCTTTTTAGTGCGTTCAACATTAGATTTTGGTTTATGCAAATTTGCTTTTCATTTCAATGCTTGATTCCTGTTGCGAGTCACCTCCAGCTGAGTTACCAAGTGTATTTTACATCCAGAGCCTATATATGTAGTCTCGAATTTAAGCTACATAGTTTTCACATAGTATAAAATACTATAACCCCAATAGTGTCCCTGCATAGTTTCTTTCTGTAGTTTCTCACTTGCTAGGTTTTCATATACACTACATTGCACTCTACGCAACTTAGACACTGACAAAGTGTTAGTTTTAGGGAAACAGAGTTACTTGGACATTTGGTTTTGGTTTTCTGCCATAATTGGTATTTGGAAGGCACTCGGAAACTTCATGACAGCATAGACTCTTCTAGACGTACAGATAAATTTGGTCATGATATCATCAGAAAGTCTCATGATCCAACATGATAAGGTGAAAGTGTAATGTCCATTATGTTAAATGATAAAATGAGTGTCAATATTTGATGCCAAGTTTGTACATAAAAGGCGAATGTTGGCTTGAAGTAATGTTTTGTTTTCATTGCATTCTCTCTTTGTTGCCTGCTGCAATACTGGGAACCCTAGATTATACATTTTGAAAAATTGAAGTACCTCACTTAACAAAAAATTGTTTTTAAGTACCTCGTGTCTAGATACTGAGCTTTACTATTCTATAGTTGAGGATGTTCTTTACTATATATGTGCCTGCAGTTAAGTTGCTTCCTCACTGCTTTAATTGGCCATTTCGATTGTTTAGGATGCTGGCAACCGTTATGAATGCAATATTCCTGCAAGCAACGATGGAGAGCATTGGCATCCCAACACGGGTGCAGACTGCGTTCCGCATGTCTGAAGTCGCAGAGCCGTACATACGCAGAAGGGCTGTTAGGCATTTGGAGAAAGGAAGGGTTGTGATCTTTGCAGCAGGCACTGGAAACCCCTTCTTCACTACAGATACTGCTGCAGCCCTCCGTTGTGCAGAAAGTAAGTAAAATATTAGTATAAGTATGGTATTATCATTCGTGTGGGGCACATTGGGGTGCAGGGGGGCTGGTCTCTAACCATCCAATCGTTTGGTCCTTTAGATCCTAACCATCTGATACGTAGACTTTGAATAACTGTTTTTTAACTATCCAAATGAATGTAAGTATTCAGATGCCTAGGGTCATTCGGTCGGGTTAAAACACTAGTATATAACTGATTTCTAAGCAAACACACGGCCTTTCTAACTAACATTGGCATATACTTGGTGATCCAGTTAATGCAGAAGTTTTGCTGAAAGCTACAAACGTTGATGGGGTTTATGATGACAACCCCAGGCATAACCCAAATGCTTGCCTCCTTGACACTCTCAGCTATCAGGAAGTGATGGCAAAGGATCTTTCGGTGATGGACATGACTGCCATCACTTTGTGTCAAGAAAACAATATTCCTGGTATGGCTGGATAATACTGTCAGTTGGCATATTTTCATAACTAAACCATTGATGCTCTGATTACACTGATTCTTTTCCTTGATGCAGTTGTTGTCTTCAATTTAGCGAAGCCTGGGAACATATCGAAAGCCATTATGGGAGAGAAGGTTGGCACTTTAATTGGCACGGCATGGAATTCGACAGCAGCAAAGATGTGAAGGTGAGAGAGTTGGCACCCATATTGTTTTGGGTTCACTGTTTGTATTGCAATTTGAAAGTGAATTTGAGAGCAGTTTTATAGGGGTTTTGAGTTGTTACTCAGCTAGCTCAGGCAGCATATTTAGAGGTTGGGTTTGGGCAGTCAAGATAAAATTTTATGGTTCTTTGAACCTCGGGAATTGGTTTTCGAGTGTTTGCATCCTTGATTAAGCTGGTGCGGTGGTTAATGACGCACGAGAATGTAAATAAATTTTGTAGAGTACTAGAATTATGTACTGTAAGACTTTCATGGATTGCTCAACTCACTTGAGAAGGTTTTATAGGAGCATTGGTTAACATTATATTGGTAATTTTCCGCATAAAAATATAAACAACTGTTCTACGCCTTTTGGTTGTCAATTGCAATGTTTTCGCAGGTCACACACGGATAATTCAGACCAATCCAGATGCCAATGGCACTTGTAAGCCTTGGCAACTCAACCCCTTTTGGGCGGGGGCGTATGATTGATGTCCATAAAATCCTTCAAATTAAAATTCGGCCCTGTATGGTGATCATTGAAAATTTTCTAAGATGAGTGTGCTCATCTAGAGAAACTGTTATGGACATTTATGGGTAAGAATCGTTTTCAGAAAACTTTTCTAAGGTCAACCATACAGGGCCTTTAAGAGTCTGTAAACTTCAGAAGATGATTCAGAAAATAACTTAAAAGTCTAGAATCATATTTGATGAAACTTCTTACAACCCAATTTAGTTGTTTCTTTATTTAGCGCGAGTATTATAGACGGCAACGGCCCTGCCTAAGCACAATATTAGGTCTAAAAGATGCGATACATTGTCCCGTGGACGTTTCTCGATCATGTTGGTTAATGAATGAGTAGATTATCTTAAGTGAGACTCATTGAACGATGTCGTCCCAACCTAAAAACGAGTCCCATGTCGCTTAATTAATTCTTAATGAACATAATAATACTTGAAAACCATAAAATCACAAACCCATTAATTTTAATGTACCTAATCAATTAAAATATTCTAAATTTTGAACCTTCATAAGCAGATTTTCTTGGTTGAACAAGTAAACATAACCACTCCCATGTAAATATTACCATCATCAATAATAAATAACTGAATAAACGATATTTTGGTTTATTGACTTTCTCTTTGAATCCTAAATTTACAAAACTACCCCTTGTTTTTCCAACAGATTAAGGGCTTTTATTGTCCTTTCTGCTGATAATCTAAAAGGCGATGCAAGATTCTACCAAAAAAAAAAGGGTTATGCTTGCAAAATTACAATCCACAAATATAGGACAAAAAATGGTCACAGAAAGAAAAGATAAGGGTGGAAATCGGAATTAACATGGCCGACCAAATTATAGGCCGACCCATCAAAGTCTCCCCCAAAAACACAGAACAACCCTTTGCTAAGTCATCCCCCTCCACCCCACCATTGAAAACAAGAGACTACCCTACCCTTACCCTTAATCTTGAAACAGAATTAAAAGTCCAGGAATTGATTGAAGAGATCAAAAGATAGAGTAGGGGATGATATGGTGTTTGAAAAGAAGGTTGTTGGAGTTGTCATGAAAGAACCCTCTATGTAATTCTTGTTTCCATGGAAAATAGGACTTAGATCATGTAAGAAACTAAGCGAATTGGGATCAGGAATTGGAGAGAAGAAATTTGGTGAGATGGGTGGGAGGGAAGATGGAATCGGCGATAAAATCCCAGGGATCGAACCCGTTCGTTCTACAGATCCGTCTATATCTAATCCCTCTATGATACTCAGATCATAATCGGTTCCCGATTTCACTCCCTCAGATGTACATGTACTAGTCTTTTCAATTGCAGCGAACCGGGCGGCCGGAGAAATTGGATCTTGAGAAGACGGTGACAACGACGACGACGACGATGATGATGATGAAGAGCCGGTGAGGCGTTGAACTATTGTCATGAAATCTGTAGCGTTTGTGTGAATTACCTTAGGAGAGACGGCGTAAATGATGAGCGGTGGACGATGTTGAGGCGACGGTTGAGGGGGTTTAGGAACGACCGGTGGCTTTTTAATGGAGAAGGAATCCTTGCGAACTTTGAGTGGGGCCGGGCGAGGTCCTTGGAGTTCTTTCCTTGGTGATGGCTTACTGGTCGGAAATTCAGGTGAGTCCATGTTGACGACTCGAACCAGAGATTGGTGAGAAGAAAGAGTTGGAGATGACAACAAGGCATTTCTATTCTCTAACACCCCTTTTCATTTTTATTTTTTAAACCCTCCAAGTCAATGGAAAGAAATTAAGTAGCCTTGTTGTGCCACGTCAGATTTGCAATTGATGACGTAGATTGTCCACCTCAGGACAAGTGCCAGGATGCTGTACTCCTGGACCATAAAGGTTTCAGGATCTTAAAATTTTCTCTGCTTAACATATTAATCATGATGCAAGTGGATCAAGGGAGAGTTATGGTTTTTTTGTTTTTTTCCATCAGTGCTGCACAGCTGCCTCGGAAGATTTGAAAATCAGACGGTAAGGAATCATCGATCACACTGGATTTATTTTGTCTCTATTCGTGATGGGATGATCTCTAGTTTTAACTTAAGTGTGCTCTGGATTTTTGAAATTTGATGGTTGAGAATTGAGATCATTTAATCATTATTGACTTTTGACCTTGGAGGGTCAAGTCTGTGCATTGGCGTCTTGGAGTAAAATTTTGATGACAGGTCCCTGAGGCCGATGATAGGGTGCATATGAGCAACGTGGCACACTCTTAGAGGATTCTGACCGTATGGATGTTTTTTCCAATCCCTAGATGGAACTGCAAAGCAAAAATCAGCTTGATTAGTGAATTCAAACCTTTGGATCCTGCACCTCAAATAATTGTCAATAATGTTCAAATTCGCACGGTTAAAATCAATCCATGAAAATAATTCCAATCCAACACTTAGATATCACTAATCGGACTGATTTTTTGTTTGTCGCCCACCTAGGTATTGGCCAAACATCCATACGGTCAGAGTCCTCTAAGAGTGTGCCACGTGGTTCATATTGTGTCCCTATCATCGGCCTTGATGACAGGCCCTGTGATCAAAGTTTGACTCGGCGTTCTTGATATAGTGCTCATAGACAAGTCATATCACACCTATGGTACATGGTGCACGGTACCAAAACGAGTAAAATTTTGATGACAGCGCTGTCATCGAGGCTGATGACGGGGGCACAATATGAGCCACGTGGCACACTAATTCCTACAAACCAAAAATCAGTTTATTTAGTTATTTCAAGCCTTTGGATCTTGGACCTTAAATAATGGTCAATTATGCTCAAATTCCCATGGTTAAAATCAACCCATGAAAATAATTCCAACCCAACCCCTAGAAATAGCTAATAGGGATGATTTTTGGTTTGTAGGTCCACCTAGGGATTGGCCAAACATCCATACGGTCAAAGTCCTCTAAGAATGTGCCACGTTGCTCATATTGTTCGTCAAAGTTTTACTCATCCCAAACCTTATTATATTTTTTTAATGACTAGACCTAATATAGTACCTGTTCGGATCGCCAATATATTTTTACATGAAAAAGCTTTCATAAAAATGTGTTTTTTCGACCATCCAAATAGACCCTTAGCTTCGTTGATATTGTCAAACTTTGAGTGCAGCAAGACATAGTCGTGTTGAAGGAGTCATGCGTCTAGGATGAGAAATGACTTGTCGTAGATGGAACAGCGGCGGTTGACCAAGTAGACTTGCAAATGGGCCGGGCATCCGGTTGGGCCTTAAAGCTGGCCAACGTTTTAGTAAAAAAGATAGACTTGAGTTTGACGGGCTTGGGCTGACAGTTGCATAATAATAAGAAGAAAATGGAAAAAGTTAAGGAATGGTGCTAATATTGCCTCACAACTTTTGATGGTGTTTGTATTCTACATATCCATGATATGGCCCACAGTTGCAAAATAACATTAGATCTAAACTGGTGCCATTTGAATTGACGTCGGATCAAGTTTGGCGCCAATTGAAACGGCGTCAGATTTTATCTACCGCCAATTCAAATGGCTTGCAAATAATTTGCGAAATATACAAATTATCTTAAGAACAAACTGCAAAACATCGTTTTCAAATATCTGGAAAAATTTGCGTATATTTTAACATGATCCAAAGAACTGTGAAGGAGAAACAACGGGTAGAAATCACCAATCAGGCTGATTTTTGGCTGTGGGTCCACCAAGAGGTGCTCCCAGCATTCGTATTTGATCTCTCACCTGTTCAAAAAGCATTTATGGGTTTTGTTCAAAAGCATCACCGGATTGTAGCACCATTTGATTGGCCACTGCTTCCCTGCTTCAAAAATTTTCTCAGCTGGGCCCATTAATTCCATGGATGTTTTGCTCACACGTTGGTGGTTATATATACAAATTGCTCTATCTGATGTGTGCCACTTTAAAAATTCCATATATATCACAGATTTTTTTGGGCCCATTAAGCACTTTATAAGGAGTTCTTCTAACTGTTGGATTCAAGAATTTTTTGGGTCCTAAGAATCACCTATCAGGCTAATTTTTGGCTTGTAGCACCTAGAGATAGCCAAACATCCAAGAGTCGGTGTACCCGAAAAGTCTAACGTGCACGTTAGTACGGATATAGGAAAACATTTTTTGTAAAAAAATAATAATCATAGTAGGAAAAATTAAATTAAATTAAAATAATCATAATAATTATGATTGTTATAAAAATAACATGATTAGAAAAAAAATTTACAAGAATAAAAATTTAATAGGTACTCTCCGTTAACCTTCCCGAAGTTTCGTGGATCAAATTCCCGAAGTAGTTGTGAGTCTTTGGATTCTATCAAAATGTCAAAAAAATCAAATATGACAGCAAATCCTCAGATTTTGAAGGACGAAAACAATGATAAAAATGGAGGAGTTTTAGAGTTTTAATATTTTTTTTTATAATATAGAACAAAGAGTGAGGACAAAAAGGTCAAAACATGAGACTCATTCTGATGGTGATATGCTTCTTGCAAAAGTGCATAAACGTGTTTTTAAGAAACACCCATCGAGGTATTTTTCAAAAAAAAATAAAAAAAAACACTTCTGGCTTCTTTTAGACGTTGGAAGCCAAAGCACTTCTGAAAATCAAACTGAGATTTATGCTAAAGAAGCGCTTCTTGACGCTAACAGCTGAAGAAGCTCTTCCCAAAAAGCGTTCCCAAACACTACCTACATTTATCAACATGCTAATTCATTGTTAAGCCTAAAATATGCCTAAGACCAACCGAAGCCCTAGCCAAAGCAATGTCCACCCAACCGGTCGGCCTGACCTGATGTTGTTAAATCTTGAATAGGCCCAAGACTGAGGTGCAGCCCAATACATCTCAATTTTTGGGTTAAATCCTCTCACGGACCAGCCCAAATGCGCACCCTATATATTCCGGTATCAAAGCAGGCCAAGTTTGAAAGTTCATGGGGTGCAATATCTACATTGAGAGAAACGTCCATTCTTGAATTTTGATTCCTTTTGGGATTTTCTTTTTTTTCGCTCCCTTAGATTTAGGAGTCACCACATATACATGGGAAGGTGGGCTCCACATGATTCAACAGGGAGTACCCCTAGGTGGTGGCTCCTAAATCTAGGGAACCTCCTAAGGGATCAAAACTAAGGGAGCAAAAAATATTTCCTTTGGTTTTGGAGGAAATCAAATAATCGGGCTGATTTTTTAGCATTTAAATGTAATTTCATAAATCCCTGAGTTCCCTACCATGCTTTTCAAGATCATCATGGAAGGCGCTAGTGTTTAAAATAAAAAATAAAAAATAAAAAATAAAGATAATGGTCAAATTTGTCAAATGGTGTCACAATTATTTCGTTTTTACGTTGCAATACTTAATTATCAAGAAAAAGACCCTATACATTTCGCCAAATATAATGAAAAAAAAAAAACCATCAATTTCCCCGTCCCCATCAGTATATTAAAACCCGAAAACTTGAATCGGTTTGGAAGTTCATTGGGTCAATTTGACTGATGAATCGCGCGCTAGTTGACTCCGAAGCCAATAAATTTATTAAAATACTAAAAATTATTAAAAGTATATGAATATTAAA
Organism: Euptelea pleiosperma; assembly: GCA_035048495.1. Taxonomy (NCBI): domain Eukaryota; kingdom Viridiplantae; phylum Streptophyta; class Magnoliopsida; order Ranunculales; family Eupteleaceae; genus Euptelea; species Euptelea pleiosperma. Next base: position 25,760,775 of record CM068542.1, on the reverse strand, counting down.
AATTAAACTATAATATTTTTTGATAGGTAAAAAGGTTTATTCCTGCGGCCCGGGAGCCTACCAAATACCCCAAATACCAAAGAATTATAGATTACAAAAATAAAACAATAGGGTGGGGCTCAGGGGATTTCGGCGTACCCATGTAGAAGATGAATCAATGGCTAAAAAAATTAGAACTCCTCCCAACGCTTTTAACTTCTATGGCTTTTATGGAGGTCGGAAATCAACTAGTAAATTCTACTACAAGTAGAAATGCTTTTACGTCTTGTTCCCGAACGCCCCTAACATGAGTCTACCCTAAATCTCATCATGTCAGAGTCAACTCGTCTAAGTTTTGAGTTGACTCGTACAGTTTTAATACTATGCTTCCCACTACCTGTCGGATTCAAGCATGATTTTTTTGGGTGCTAAATCCAATGGCTAGAAATCATCAATTAAACTAATTTTTTTGTGTGTTTAGATCCAACAAATCCGGTCAGTGGGCCCAAAAAAATGTGCTGGGTAGGGCCCAAAAGGTGCATAATTTTTTCTTCTTCTTTTCTTTAGGGATAATGTAATGTGCAGGTCTCTCTCTCTCTCCACGTGCTTCAAGGTTCACCGACACACCACTTTGTTGGAGGAACATTAAGGCCCTTTTATTTTTTATTTGTATTTTGGGTGAACACCGTTAATTCCCTTCATGGGAGGGCACAAACACACGCTTAATAGTAAGTACAAAAACGTACGTTGTCATGCTATGTAGTAGCTATGGTTTCAATCTTTATTGTTTGATAGCGGCAAATGTAGTTTTTCCCATGAAGAGTTGGGGCAATACAAATATAATAATGATCATATGGTCCGGGGTCCATGGATGCGCTTTGTCATGATGCATGGTGGTGTCGTTTTGTCATTGGCCAAAATTGTAAGTCCAGTATACTTGATCAATAAAAAAATGACACCACCATGCACCATGCCAAAGTCCATGGACTCCGGACTAAGGGTGTCAACGGGTCAGTTTCGGTTCAGTTCCTAAGGTACGTACCCAGAACCGGAACTAATGGTTCCAATTCTTATCGGTTCCAGTTCTCAAAATGATGGAACCGGAACCGATTATTTGGTTCCGGTCGATTCCAGTTCTGGTTCCGGGTATAGTTGTTCCAATTTTGATAATATTACAAATTCAATACTATACTTATATATCGGTTCCGGTTCCTGTCGGTTTCGGGTCCATATCAAACTACCCAGAAGGAACCACTAGAATTCTGTACATGAAGGCACGACACCACAACCTATCTAGAAGGAACCACATAAATCTTGTTTTGTGGTTGTTTTGCATCTTTGTCTTTTGTTTGTTTAGTACTAGTGGGTACCCCGTGCCATCGGCACTCATTGACAAAGAATTTGCCAAAATCAGGTGAGTGGCGGAGATCCACCGTCCATTTGGGGGAGGATTAGATCTCGGCCGTTCTTTGTTGATGCTTATAAGAGGAGGTATAAGTAGGGAGACAACCAATGTGTTTTGCTATATAGAATAGTAAATGGCCCATGCCCACAGCACTCTCCGACAAAAGTGTTTGCAAAAATTGGGTGCCTTCGGCACTCAAACGGTATAACGGACTGGGGTGTTACCGTTTTTTCCATTATAACAGCTGTTATAACGGATTGTAACGCAGAGGAAGAAATGAGAAAATAACAGAAATAATAAAAATAACGGTGTTGAAATTAAAATTTGAATAAATTGAAGTCAAATGAGGCGGATTGAGTGGCTAAAATCTAACCGTTCACATTAGATTGATGGATTTGATCTCAACCACTCTTTATCTAACTGTCCACATTAGATGGATGGATAAGATAAGAGAATACAACTGAGTTGTCTTGTTATATGCATGGGTGGCCCGTGCCCATGGCAATTTCCGACAAAGTGTTTGTCAAAATTGGGTGGGAATTAATCTCAACCATTGATATGAAGCATATTGGATCTCAGCCACTCATTATTGAAGCCATATAAGATAAGAGGGGGTATAAGAAAATCACAATCATTTGTTATATTGATAGTGGGTGGCCCGTGCCCTCGGCACTCCCCGTCAAAGCATTTGCTAAAATGAGGTGTGAGTGGTTGAGATCCACCGTCCATTTGGGGGATAAGATCTCGGCCGGTCTTTGTTGAAACAGATAAGAGGGGGTATAAGTAGGGAGACAACTTCCCTGATTTGTTATATAGATTCTTTCTTCCCAACAGGTAATGATAACATTTTATTTTTGGAAATTTTTGACATAACCCCAAATGTTCCCATGACCCAATCCACCATAAATGACCGCCGTTGACCCATATTGACTAACACAATAATTTTTAAGAGACTAAAATACCCCTTTCTTCAACCTTCCATTGTAACAGGCTGGGGTTTTGGCCGAAACCCTAGCAAACCCTCAAATCAAGCCACTGGTGTGGTCGATTGGCCACAAGACTCCAGTAGGTTGGTAACTGGTGTAGGGAGACCAACCTAGCTACCAGAGTTTTGTGGCTAGGTTTCAATCCAGACCATCTTATAAAAAGGAAACCAAGCATAGGTTAGTTTAGCAATAAATTGCAACAATCACACATGTATCTAAGTTGCACAATGTAAAAACAATAAGCAAAAGGCCATATACCGTCAATTAAGCAAGTAACATTTCCGAAACCACAACGACTTGATTTGTAGGTTAGGGTTTCAGCCAAAACCAAAACCCGTTACACTGGAAGGTTGAATTAATAAAATGGTATTTTAGGCTTAAAATTATTGGGTTAGTCAATATGGGTCGACGACGGTCATTTACGGTGGACCTGGTTACAGGGGGTAAGTCAACTTTTTCATTTTTTTTTTTTTTTTGGTGGGCAGATCAAAAATTCCATTTACCATTGGATCTTCTTGATTTCAGGTTGACGACAAACATATTGGTTGTTAAATGTAAGGCCAACATTTGCTCCTTGTATTTCGTACCTCGATCTTGAGGGAACTAGGTAAATCTCTGTTTCCTGTGTTTGCATCTCCGTTTTATTTACTCTATTTTTTTTTTTTTCCAACAAACGTGCACAATGTCATATTGATCTTGACCATTCAACTGATGGGCTTGCTCCTGGATAATGCATCCTTCTTAGTGATGTATCCAACGATTTGATTTGTCTCCTCTTTGGACGATGTTTTCAATAGGACAGTGTCATAATCGTCCTCACACGTCGTCTGTGTGTTCAAACTAAGGTTTAAAGGAGGCCGTTTTAACGGCATAACAGACTGGGGGCGTTACCGTTAAAACAGAAAAAACGACCAGGGGCAAAAATGAAAAAAAAATGGATTTGAACAGATTTTAACGAAAAAAATGGAAAAAGGCGCTGAAATAATTGTAAAAACGAAAAAAAACAAAATTTAACGACCGCTTTTTTCACAAAATTTTCCAGAATTTAATGGCCGTTAAATTCAAAGCTTCAAAACGGGTTTTAACGAAACGGGCTTGGGGGCGTTACCGTTTAAACGGCCGTTTTTAAAACCATGGCCCATTGATTTTCTTCGAAATTTGTGTTTTTGTCATGGGACTGGGTTCATTTTTGGCGGGGATGATCAACAGTGCGAGGAAATTATCCTCACACAAATCAGCCCTTAACTCATCTGTATGTGGGGCCCATGATCGTGTGTCGTTATGTCCCAGAAAACCATGTGTCAACATATCCCAACCCTCCCTACATAGTATTTACAATTCTGCTTTTCTTTTAAACAAATACTTGTTTTAAACGGGCCGGGTTCTGCCAACTATGTCAAAGCTCGATCCCCATTGTATCAACTATCAACACACTTTTATTCCATGAGGAAACCTGATGTGTTGGTCATGCTGATTTTTGCCACTTGGCATACTCTTTGGGCCCACCGACTCATGAAAGTTTGATCCACTCCTTGGAAAATCTACACCTTCCAAATCAGCCTGATAGGTGATTCCTAGCAGTTAGATTTGAGAAATTTTTTAATCATGGGCTTGGACTTTGCTTTTCATCTATGGACCTTCTTTTTGAATCGCGTGACAAAAAAAAGGTGCAAATCCATCGGCTATGAATTACCTATCAGGCTGATTATTGTTGTGTATATTTACCAAGGGGGTGGGCAAACATCAAAAGTCAGTGGGCCCCGTCTGGTAAAATAACGCTAACGGTTGTCAGTTGTCTATCGTTGAGTGGTCATAACGGTCCCTTTTACCATATTTTGGATGGTTCAGAACATTATTTTAGAGAAGTGGTCCCTTAATTGGATGGTTCAGATTGGTATCTGTGTGTGGTGCACAGTGAGAGGTCCATCTTTGTCAACCCTAAAAAGAAGAAAATCATCAACGTGATGGGAAAGTTCCAAGGAAATATATCTAGTTATCTACAACCGGAGAGAGAGAACAAGATGTTGAGGGCCCTACATCAGAGCCTGTTGTGGGTTTCAGATCACGTTCTGCCCTACCGTAGAGGGCACCGCCCAGGTGGATGCCTTTTCAAAGTGTTGGACAGTGGACATTAATGCCGTGGGCCCGGGAGTAAGTATTTATTGTACAAGGTGAATATCAAGCCTTTGTTTTTGTTGACAATGACGTCATGGTCCCAAGCGTATTGTAGGGTTAAAGTTTTAATCAGGCTTGGCAACGCAAATATCTTCCCTGCTATGTATAAACTATAAAGGATTATTTTTTATGTGGGAGCTGTGGAATCATCTAGAAGTTGCCATCTGTACATGGCAGAGTGGAATATTCTAACAAATACTCTCCTGTTAAATAATGTGGGTCCCGCTCTGCCATATACAGATGGCAATGCCTGAGATGTGAACCCTTTCTTTTTTATGTGGAGCTGTGAAGTGCATAAAAATGGGCCTCACGTGTGGCCCACCAATTGATGGACCAACCTTTTTCATCTAGTGATTTCTAGCTGTTGGATTTGAACATTTTTTATTTTTTTGGATACTCAGATTCAATGGCTAAAGATCACCAATTAGGCTGATTTTCTGGTGTGCAGGTCCATCAAGTGGTGGGCCAACTTTCATGGGTCTGTGGGCCTGAAGACTGTCAGGTGATACGTGCAGGGACCACAGCTCCACATACAAAAACAGTCTACATAAAAAGTTTTTCTATATCTCCAAATAATTATGTCCAAAAAAATGAGAGAATTTTTATGTGGAGCTACGCAGGTGCCAACATTTGTACATGGTAAGAGTAGGATATTCTTGATTTGTTGTTAGGTCTCACTCTGTCACGTACAGATGGCAGCATTTGATTGGTTCCACAGCTTCACAATAGAAAATTGCTCCACATAAATTTTTTCTCATCCAAAGCAATCCAAACCAAACCACGAAGCCATTGGGCTGCGCCGACCCATCTGTGGCCCATATTTCAAACTTCTCGATGTATGACCTAAAATTTGGACTCATTTTGAAGCATAATTGGTTGAGACAATGATATTTTGTCCAATGGCCTTTCAAAGCATCCATGAAAGTCTCAGGATTGGAGGCCAGATCGGCAGGTGCCGATCCTATCCAATCTGATCCAACTCAATCTTGGGCCCCTTAAGGAAAATTGATACGTCATACACTTTTTCGTGACATCATTATTCCCTTTATCGAGCATCTAGGGCCTTAAATCAAGATAATATTGTACGATCGATGATCAACAAATTTTTTTTTTGAGAAAAGGATTTGAATCTCTAGAAGTGTTGATACAGAAAAAGTTTTATGACATTTATATGTAAAAATTATTTCTAGAGAAAACATATTCAAGGCAACAATACAAAGCCTCACACCCAACATGGCAGCTCAAATGGTTGGTGTGTATCCACCTCTTTCGGGAGGTCGTAGGGTCAAACCCACACAGGCAGGTTTCCTCCTTTGAGCAGTGTGCCAGGAGTAGAAATCCCCTTCACCGGCTTGACCGGGTCCAGGTTTCACCTGACTTCATCCGTGGGAGGGGCCCCCTCCCACGATGGTAACTACAAAAAAAAGAAAAGAAAAAAAGAGGCAACAATACAAAGCTTCAGGGGAGAAAATTTTAGATGCAGAGGACTTTGGATGCAGTCGATACAGAAGGCTGTCGTGGTCCTACATAGCTCATTTTTTGGACCCGCTAACCGCATGGATGTTTAGCCCACCCCTTGGTGGGTATACATACCAAAACCAGTCTGATTGGTTTCTATAACCATAGAAATTAGCGCTTCTAGCCATTGGATTCTAGCATGTTTTTTTGCGTGTTTTTTGGGTACAGCAGCTAGAAATTATCAATCAAGCTGATTTTTGGTATGTATATCCACCAAGGCGTGGGTTAAATATCCATGTGATTAGTGGGCCCAAAAAGAATGAATTATGTAGGGTCCCGCGAGCCCTTAGAAGTCAATGGCCTAAGCCTCCTTGCAAGAAGGGGCTGAAGGTACAAGTTCCCTAGGGTGGAATTCGCTGGCCCCGGTGGACTCCCGCTCCCAAAGTGTTTGGCAAGTACCCCTTGTTAACCACTAACCAAGGGCTTAACACGGGTAGGGTTTAGAACATTTTTGGGTGGAGAGTCCCCCGGAGGAGTGAAATTTTTAGATCTCTAGGACAGGCTTTGTTCAAATTAGAATTACTTTTCATGGAAGTAACTTCCAACTCGCCGCGTACACAAATAAGACAAAAAGTTATTAAATTCAATCAACCGTACCTGTTGATTTTTAGGAGTACTTCAATCCGCTCTGTGGATTGTATCCTTACATGCCATGTGTACCTTTTTACGTTGTGTGTCCCGTAGTTGGGTTTTTAGTGGTCACCACCCACCCATGCATCGAAATTTGTTTTGCTGCAGTGAGCAGTCATTGTAGCGTTGTGGGGTGCATAAAATTGTACAGTGTTCGCATACTCTTTCGACCCCAATGACTCGCAAACGAATGGCTCACCCCTTGATCGACCGACACACCAAAACTACCCCGACTAGTGATCTAGCTGTTTGATTTGAACAACTTTTGGGGTACTTGGAATGGCTAGAGATCGCCAATCAGGATGCTTTTTGGTGCGTAAGTCTATCTTCTTGGCGAAAAAATTTGATCCATGGATTTTCGATCCATAGCGTTCTTGGATTTTAGTAACTTTTTCTCCACTGTTTAAAGTAACTATAGTTAAGGTTCCCCAAAATGGCGAAGGAACTTTTATTTGCATGTGGTTGTAAATCTTTAGGTCGGCTTCGAAAAAGAATGTGGCTTTGATACCATTGGCGATTATTTGAGAATTATAGAGAGAGCGGAACAACAGGGTATTTGAAGGCAAGAGCATTTCTATGGAGCATCTTGTATTGCAAAGTAAAGCTTTGGTATTTTTGTGGGTCAAATTATATGAGGAAGGGAAATGGATATTTTTTCAGGATGTAGTCTTTAAATAGATAGACTTGGTTGGTAAGGATCGAGATTAGGGGGTGTGCGTTTTTTTGTTGGGTGTGCTTTGTGTTTCTTTGCTTTGTTTTCTTTGTACTGTTTGATCGCTTAGTAGGCTTCCCTAGCCTCTAAGGGTCTTTTAATAAAGCAGTTTATTTATCAAAAAAAAAAAGGTTCACCTTAATCCAAACAGGTGGCACTTAACTATAAGTCCAAGAAAGCCATGGATAAAAAATTCATGGATCAAAAATTTTCTCATCTTCTTGGGTCAGTAGACCCAAAAGAGGGTGTCATGTAGTGTATTTTGCTAGACAACCATTTACCCCAAAACATCGACTTGTCGGGGAAAGGCAAAACATTTATGAATACCAACCGGTCGTCGTGCCAATAAAATATGTGTGCAGAACACACCATCCACTAACACGCTCTCTTAATTGGAATACACTCCGTTGGAGACTTTAACCCGCGACCTCCCAAGCCTTAAGGCTACCATGTTAACAACCACTTTCTAAAAGCTTAAGCTGTTAGAGGGAGGCGTAACGATATATATCAAAGGGTCCACAGGTCTAACAGAGGCGGAATGCTGGTCACACAACCACACAACACACTCCTATAACACGCAACCTCAGTACTTTGCGAGACTCGAACCTGCGACCTACTGTGACCTCTTGCTCTGATACCATGTTAAATAACCATTTACCCCAAAAGATCGATCTATTAGGGAAAGACGAAACAATTTTGTGTACCAACGGGTCGTCGGGCTAAGACTCCATCCGCTAACACATTTTTATGCACCGCGCAAACGTTATAACTGTAACGAGATTACTACGGCAAAAAAAATTTCACTAGCCATTCATCAATGGCTGTTCTTGAATGCGCCAAGCTGAGCCGTACAGCAGGCGCATTCTAGAATTCAAACTCTGAAGCAACGGCCGACCAAAATCTGTCGTTATGTGAGGGAGTGTTTAAGAGGCATTCACTCATTCAACCATGCAAACCCACGAGGTTCTATAAAATCATCACATCTATAAGACTATAACTCCTACTTCACAACTTTCTAGTTCCAACTTTCTCTCTTTCACAGATTTGCTTGCACTTACTCTCCCACACAAGTAATCTCTCTCTCTCTCTCTCTCTCTCTCTCTCTCTCTCTCTTGTTCTTCACATTGATCTTCTTTTATTAGTATGGATCATCAACTTTGAGTATAACTATAGAACCGAAGTAGATTTTTCACAGAAAATGAAAAGAAATGTGAAAACAGAAAGCTGAGGCAGGAAGCATTTGCCATGGTTGTGAAAACTGACAAGTTCTCCATTCATTTTAGATTAACTTACATTTAGATTATGTACAGAGTTCTGTGGCCAATCATCACTCAATTAACAAATTTTTGTTTTGATTTATACAGTTTTTTTTGCTAATATGTACTTAAATCATCCTTCTCCATTCCTTTCTTGGTTAATTAGTTCAAGTGCAAATGGAGATGAAGCAAGGACCAACAGTAACAAAAGCCGATAGCCTAGAGAATTTTGATGTCACAAGTGAAGCTATTTTCATGCCGAAGACATCGCAGGACTTCATTTTTGTTCCTGCTAGGAAATCTAGCAGTAAATCCTCGAGTGTGATTGACGAACCTGAGGTCCGAAGCAGCTTAGGGAGGAGGAAGAGCCTTGGAAGGAAAATGGAATCACCAAGTAAAAGAACTATCCGGAAAGCTAAGTCATTAAGTGCCCAATTCCTAGTTGACATAGATGAACTGATTAGCAATGCAGCTGGAAGCTTTAGTGAGTCAGGTCCTGTGCTTAGTAGAGCTTCTAGCAATAACCTGGGCTTCTCCTTCTCACTTGCCGGAGCCACCATGGCCCCCGACGAAATATCGGATGTGTTGAGATTAAAAAACCCAAATTGCGGTAAGTGACTTACCAATACTCTATTGTTTGTCACTGCTATTGCTACTGCTATTATTTCTTCTACTATTTCTACAAGAAGTCTTCATGTACTTCTCTTAATTATGAGCCTAAGCACTGCTAAATTTTTAGTGGGGATATAAATTTACGCTGATAGCTTATATAAATTTTTACAACCAGAAGACAGTTCAATGTGTGAATCACCAGTAGCTTCTGAGGAGGATCCAGAATCATTCAACTGGAAGAAAATACAGATTGAGCCTACTTTCCCCATATTTCTCAAGGTAATTGGTTGACTTTATGTCCTATCCCTGAAAGGTTTTGTTTTGTAGATATGAGAGGAAGCATTTTAATTTTCATGGCTTGTGGGTGCAGTTCCAAGATGTAAAATACAAGGTATCTGTGAAAGGAGGAAAGGGTTCAGAGGCTGAGAAGTACATACTTCACGGAATTACTGGTTTGGTACACCCCGGAGAGGTTCTGGCACTTATGGGACCATCAGGAGGTGGTAAAACAACTTTACTGAATCTCCTCAGTGGAAGAGTGAAAAATAATGACCTCAATGGTAGCATCACTTACAATGACCAACCATATTCCAAGTCACTAAAGCGAAGGTACAATCATATCGATGCATAACATTCATACTCATACATGCATTTATAAGTGGTGACATAGCTTTACATGCATATGTACATACATTGTTCTTGACAAAGCATATGGAATACCAAGCATAAAGTTTTAAGTCACAATCAAGGTCATATTCAGTCATCTTTTGCTTATCTTAATTGTTGTTTTGATTTTTACCAACATACTGTATTAAAGATATTTATGCCGATGAACAGGATTGGTTTCGTGCTGCAAGATGATGTTGTGTTTCCTCACCTCACAGTAAAAGAGACACTAACATATGCCGCTCTTCTTCGTCTTCCCAAGATGTTAACCAGGCACCAGAAAGAAGAAAGAGCTATGAATGTTATCGTTGAACTCGGCCTCGAAAGGTGCCTTCTCAATTCATTTAGAGTGATTAGAATTAATTAGTTTCTCCTATCACAATTAATATCTCTTGATGGTCTAAAATCATCCCAAGAAACTAAAAACTACATAGCAAAGGCAGTAAGCATTCAAGCCGAACCACTGTCAACCTCATTATTCTTATTTACTGAACCTTCTGTAGGGTAATATTTAATTTTATTACTCCTATACAAATATTATACCTTGCTGGTATGTTTTAGAAAATTTCTATTACTGCCATATTATAATCGCTGTACTAAGTGGAATTAGATTGAAATCACAGGGTAAGTTACTTGTGTTGCTAATAATAGGAAGTCCATATGTTTTCATTTCAGCAGAAGAATCCAAATGAAATATCCACAATATCAACAACAAACAAAGTGTGATCCACTTGAGGACCCAAACACATATCCATAAAATTTTATTATTGGGTGTCTTGAATTCTATCGGTACTAACGTACTCTTCCATGTTCTGACCTTGATTTTGCATTTGGTATCCCTTGTTGTTTTGTGATTAGCATTTAGGAACCTATATAAGCCACTGTTAGAGGCTTATTTTGTACTCTGTTAATCGGAGATTGTAGAAGCTCTTAATCATCATCGCCCGTGAACCTACATAAGCCATGTAAATCTGTGCCTCTGTGTGATCGTTTTTCTGTTTTCTCTTGTTGCGTTGCTAGCGACAGTAGATCCTTGTTTTTCACAGCAATAAATTCCTAACTTGACTGTTCGACATGGCAGATGGGTACACCAATCATTCTAAAACATGAGCAAAGTTAATATTTGTCTGTACCATATGGAGAAATTAATTTCAGAAAATTAAACCATTGTTTGTAAACCAAAATGTTACTGACATTTACATACAGGTGCCAAAATACAATAATTGGAGGGGGATTTGTGAGAGGGATATCTGGTGGTGAAAGAAAAAGAGTCTGCATCGGGAGTGAAATCCTGCTCAACCCATCACTTCTGTTCCTAGACGAACCGACATCTGGTCTGGATTCGACAACTGCACTTCGAATTGTCCAGATGCTACGCAAAATTGCAGAGGTATCAGAAAGCTACTGTCTGTTAACTTAAAATCATAGAAAAGACCATATTTTGAACTCTAGTTGCCTTGTTGCAGGCTGGCAAGACAGTTGTCACTACAATACATCAGCCTTCAAGCAGACTGTTCAATACGTTCGACAAGTTAATTCTCTTGGGTAAAGGCAGTTCCTTGTACTTTGGAAAAGCCTCAGAAGCAATGCTGTATTTCTCCTCAATTGGTTGCTCTCCTCTGATATCCATGAACCCAGCTGAATTTCTCATTGATCTTGCAAATGGGAATATAAATGATAAATCAATTCCATCAGAATTGGAGGATAAAGTCTTACTTGGAAGCCACAAATTCGAAATCCAAGATGGAAGGCCATCTTCTGTCCATGTCCATGAGGTTAATAACTAATTTTAATTGTCCTGTCTGTTTTATTAATAAGATTACTTTGCATGGTAAGCTTTGGATATATCTGTCTAATATGTCCTCTGCAGTATCTTGTAGGGGCTTATGAAACAAGGGTTGCACACCTAGAGAAGAAGAAGCTTACAAACCCTGTGCCGACTGAGGGTGATCCGGAGATGCAGGGTAGATTGAATTCAAGGGAGTGGGGAGCAACTTGGTGGGAACAATACTCAATTCTTTTCAGGAGAGGCCTGAAAGAGAGACGCCATGAATATTTAAGCTGTGTACGAGTGACTCAAGTTATATCAACTGCAATCATATTAGGATTGCTCTGGTGGCACTCTGATGCTTCATCTCCTAAAAGGCTACATGATCAGGCAATTAGCACCCCAAAACTGGTTAAATTTTGATACATACCCATTTGGTTTCAAGATTTTTATTCACTTTTCAGAGTCGTTCGTTTCGTTCTAACTTAGAATCCATGCAGGCAGGGCTGTTGTTCTTCATTTCAGTATTCTGGGGTTTCTTTCCTGTATTTACAGCCATCTTCACATTCCCGCAAGAAAGAGCGATGCTGGCCAAAGAGCGATCGGTGGACATGTACAAGCTCAGTGCATACTTCATGGCCAGAAACACTAGTGATCTTCCTTTGGATCTCATCCTTCCTATAGTGTTCCTAGTAATAGTCTATTTCATGGTGGGCTTGAAGCAGAGCTCTTCCACATTTTTTCTAACCATGTTAACTGTTTTCCTCAGCATTGTATCTGCTCAGGTAATTAAGTGAATGTGTTCTCACTAATCAAATTGCAATTTTCTATTCAAACAATAACAATAATCTAAATAAAACTCAACTAGGTATTGTAGTTCTTTTAGTAGTTGCAGATATTTAAAATCAATATCTTCTAGCTTTTATGGTATTAAATATCGACAGTTAGAATTTCTGTTTAAGTTAATGTTTACTACCTCATTGTTGCAGGGTTTGGGACTGGCCATAGGTGCAGCATTTATGGATGTGAAGAAAGCAACAACACTGGGTTCTGTTATTGTTATGACATTCATGTTATCTGGTGGATTCTTTGTACAGGTAAGACACCCCAACACATATCGAACTTTTTAAGAAGAAAATTTATCTTCAATAGTCAGATCAATTGTTTCCATGTTTCTAAGCTTGTATATCTACACTTAGGCCGTGTATGGTGTCCGCAAAAATTTTCTAAAATAGGATTTCTATGTCAAAAAGTATGAATATAGAAAACTTTGATGGAAATTTGTGGGTAAGAATTGTTTCTAGAAAACTTTTCCTAGCAAAACCAGATCAACAAAATGTTTTCTAGAAATGGATTTGTATGTCAGAAAGTGTTGATCTAGAAAAAGTTCTATGACATTTATATGCAATTATCATTTCTAGAAAAATTATTCAGGGGAACCATACAGAGCCTTCGAGTAAATGATAGGAAAAGAATTGAAGTTGTGTTTTTTTTATAACCATCTAATCTAAAGCATTAAAGGATTAAAACTGGAGATCACCACCCAGAGTTGGCCTTTAGACGAGTTGACTAGGGAAAGAGGTGAATCAACTCGAGCTGTCTTGTTAGTAGTTTGGCTGTGAACTTCTAAGTCAGAGAAGACTTACCATACTCTCAGGGTTAGAGAAAAGAATCTGGTCTCTATTAGGTGAATGACACGAGTCTTTGCATGTTAGAGTCGACTCGGTTATTCATCGAAACAGCTCACCGAGTTATAGTCATGTTCTAGTACTACTGCTGCTGCTGCAACTACTACTACTACTACTACTATTACTAGTAACTATGATGCCCGGACACGGATACGGGAAGCGGGGATACGACTCGACATTTTCCAAAATTAAGGACATGGATACAGATACGAGTATCCTATTTTGTAGTTCAAATTTTTATTTTTTTATAATTTTTTCAACTTTTTATGATGGATACGTGTCGGTGGAGTGTCCGGTGTCCGTATCCGTGTCGACACGACACGACACTACACTGGTACGAGGCACTAGAAAAGGTATCCGGGTATCATAGACTAGTAGTAGTTGTAGTGCAGAAGGTTCTGCCTTTCATGACTCGGGCATTCCTCGACTCAGCTCACTGAGTTGTAGTCGTGTTCTACTACTACTACTACTACTACTGCTACTATTATTAAGGATGATTCACCACTTGAGCATCGTTACTTCCATTTGTGCAGAAGGTTCCGCCTTTCATGTTGTGGGTACGCTACATCTCATTCAATTACCACACCTACAGACTTCTCCTCAAGATCCAGTACAGTTGCTCAAGTGCGGGTTCCGGGTCGGTTTCATGCAAGTCTCCCTTCATTAAAGGACTTAGACTCGATGATGGTGGAAAGGAAGCGGCTGCCATGATTGCAATGGTTTTTGGGTACCGGTTATTGGCCTATTTCTTCCTACGGAGAATGAAACTTAGGACAGCTACATAGTTTACCCCTTCGACAAATAAGTAGAGATATCTGCACGGATCAAGGAGATTTTTCCCAAAGGAAAATTTGTTTTCCTCACAAGGCTATTCTATGTTTTTTTTTTTTTTTCCTGATGTTGAGAAGTTTCAGGGAATTGGACATTGTTCTAAGCTATTTTTTGCTGTCACTACTTGGCAATTCGGCATACGGCAGAAAAATACGGCATGAGATTGAGCTGGGCCTAAAAGCACGGTCCAATCAATTGGCCTGGCCATTTAATACTATTTAAGAGCCCTATAGCTGGCTGGGCCTGGGCCTAAAAGCCAATTGAGTCAGCCCAGTCTAGTAACACCTCTATACTTTTCAGAATATTCTCCTGTCAAATCAATCACGTGCCCGCCTACCATGTAGAGGTGTTTTTCGTCGTACCTGTAGATCCTTGGGTTGTGGGTTGACCCATTGATTGCGGGTTGGATCTATCGAAAGACTCGCGGATCGGGTCCTGGACCCTAGAATCGGGGCGTGACAAAACATGCTAGAGAAAATAAAATACATAACATAGAATGTTGGTTCTATTATTTAAAATGGAGGATGCAAAAACAATAATGACATAGGTTCAAGGGGACATTAGAGGACATAATTGCATATTCATATTGAAGAGGAAAATAGGAACAAGAAACTTAAGGGGAAGGCTTTTGAGCTCATCATCTCTCTCCATTTAGACATATAGCTCATGTTGCTAAGACTTATGATCGCCCATGGTGATTAGCACCAAGAAAATCTAAAAGTATCAGTACGCCAAGCAAATCCAAAAGCATAAGTGTGCTTCATGCGCCCTATCATGTTACTTTAGCAGGAGCTCTGCAAAGATTTAAAAAAAAAAACCATTAGAAAATCTTTATGCCAATAATTTATAGGTTGGTGGAAAGAAAACGTGCACCGGGCCCATTAGAAACGGCTTAGAGCTACACCAATTTCTTACATCCACTTCTTACACCCGGTGGGGTGAGGCCCGTGTGGAGATCATGTTAGACAGCCCAACCACACAATGACTTTTTCAAGCTATGGTTACCCTCCTCACGAAAAAAATCAGGACACTTCGACATTCCTAACCTCATGAAAAAATTGACTTTAATTTGAAAAATCAGACCATCCAATATTTAAACCATTATTTTGAAAAGAACTTCGAAGGTCCCTCCCAAAATATCTGACACGTACCCTTTGTTAACCACCCTTAACCAAGGGTTTAACTTGGGTTTGGTTTAGGCCCAGGCGTAAGTGTCAGACGTTTTGGGAGGGGGCAGGTCCCTAGGGGCTGCATATCTTTTCTCATATCTTAAGGATCCAAACTCACAAAATACATGTCAGATGGTGTTAGATAGATTTAACCTGCCCCATTTGTATCCTAGCCACTTTGTTAATTTGTCTGTCTAAGGGTTCACCAATTCCGCTTTTATGAACATGGTTCAAACACAATCTGCGGATTTGGGACCATGGTTCGAGGTTTTAGCCGATCTCGTTCTGGATCGAGCGATCCGGATTGGAATTGGATTCCACGAATCCAATCCAAAAATGGATCATCACACCCCAAGATCACTGTTTCCCAAAGGAGTACTCCCACTTGGTCTCGGGCGAGATGGGCCAATCCGGCCCCCGATCCCGAGAAGGTTGGGACCCACAAAAATAGTTATGCCAAGCTATGGGATCTTTATATCCTGCCATATGATACTTATGTTTTTGAGTAGTAAATGAAGTAGGTGATGTTACATACCTTCAGTTGCAAATGTGAAGCAATCAAAGACGGTGGTAGCTACCTTAAATAGCTTCTGCATTCAAAAGAAATTGATCAAATGAGTGCAAACATGTATGGAAAAACTATTTATAAAAGGAGAAAGCAGGTGAGTGTCACATACCAGTAATAAGACCCCTGGTTTCACTGGGTGCTCTTCTACACCTCTTATTTCCCTGTACACAAGAAATTATTGTTGTTTCTAGTCAGTTCACACCTACATATTCAATATTTCAATTACTAATTTTTAAGGTAAGTGATTTGGGCACGCCTATTTTTGAAAATGGGGCACTTCTCACCTGTTAGATGGTCCAAAATCAAAAACCCTAATGACACACACACATATATTTATAATGTCTCCACACTCAGTTGGGTCAGGATTGCTTAAGGCCTCAAACCAAGTCAACCCGAGGTAGGGACAGTCCAAGGCAAGCCTCACCCCAAGGTTGGGTTAGGTCAGTCTAGTTCAGAATGGGGCCTGACTTAATTTGCAGCCAGAGTGCATAAAGCATGAAATGGAGGGGCCAAATCTCAATCCGTTTCTTTTTCTTTTCACAAATACGGACTCTAAATATCCCTAGGATAAGGCTTATGATGAGATATAGACCCTAAATATCATTGGGATAAGGCTTATGATGATGATGATGACGAGGAGATGCAGACCCTACTTATTCTCGTGTATCTGATCTGGTGATTGGTGTTGGGGGGTCAATAATGCAGCTCCTTAATGGCATGGTAGGGGCCGTGCGTGCAAGGTCGATCGCTGGTAAAGCCAAAGAGTCAAGGGATCGAATCATGGAATAGACCCGGCGGTACGATGTAGATTTTGGTAAAAAGGCTAAAGTTTGCCTCTTCCTGACAAGATGTATCTTTTCAGGAGGAATGGTAGCTTGAGGCCCGGTTAAAGTCCTAAAAATTGGGATCCTAACATGGGCATGATTCAATCGGTCCCTTAACCTAAGAAATGGGTCTGGTTCAGATCCTGGACTACATGGTTCCTGAAACCTGTGTTCAAGTTGGTATTCGATCCAATGCCTATAAAGTTGGATCCAGCTCAACCTGGAACTAACCCATTTCATCTCAAAAGATGATGCTAAGAGAAATCTGATCAATTGAGGGTTTGAAACCAAACAATTACCACAATCAAAAGGTTTTTCTCTTTGATGGCCCATGATATATATATAATTATGATCAATGAGCAGGCTTATCAATTAATTGGGCCATCCATGGTCTGATCCAATAATGTACCACCTCACCGTTTTCAATTTAAATTTGAAACAAGAAACGGAAAATTTATACTTGAAACAATGACCAAGTCAAGCAATTCATCGATGCTTAATGAAAACAAATACCTAATCACGAGCTTTCCGTTATGTTCTCCGCATTCAAAGATGGTGTGTCCAGTTGTCGAGGGTATCGGTGTTCCTTTCCATGCTGCAAGAACACAAGTAATGGTTGAAGTTCAGTTGAAAGCAAGTCTGAAATTTGGTACCGACGGTTATTCAAGTTGGATTTGGTGTTGGTATATATGAATTCATCAGATGATAAAAATCAGAAGTTAATCAGTATTACCAAGATCCCACATTACACTGACTGTAGTATTCTCGCCTTCAAACATGCCTTCCAATATACTCTCTGTGATGAAATGAACGTTATTGCCCATGGCTTCCATCACATGAAGCAGAAAATAAAGAACTTCCTTCACAAGTCACACACATACCCCAGTCAAAATAAGTATCATGAGTCAACTAAGAATAAGAATAGAGTTAGCCTAATATAAAATAGGGTTAAAGTTATCCTAGATCAAGATAAGGGTATAAGGTAAAGAAGAGTATACGTACCTTCTTATCCTTTAAGGAGTCAAAGAACAGAAGATCCTGCATTTGACAATCGTCGGAAATAAGTTGAAACAACTTGCGAGTGTCTTTAGCGTTGATGGATTCAAAGAAGAGTTTGATCAATTCCTCAGGAGGAGTATTTTTGTGATGCTCATGATTATCGGTATCGAATAACCCATCATGGCTGCACAAAACACTCCACTGATCTTTCCGCTTCTCCCCAATCCTTAGTCGACCGTTCTCTCCTTTCGCAGATAGTTGGAATGCATGGTTTTTCTCGTTTGCGACCAAGCGGCTTGAATACCTTACATTGCCCAGTCGAACGGTCGGCGATGCATTACAGTTCTTTCTTAAGCTCAAACATGCTCCTGATGATATTTGACTGAGAGAGGCCATGGTTGAGAATTGCGAGAGAGAGAGAGAGAGAGAGAGAGAGAGAGAGAGATGGATTAGCCCTTGCTATGTTGTCAAGTTTTAAATGCCGATGAAGAGATTCTTTAGACATTGCTTGCAACAAGGTCTAGGAATATCTTCTGTACTAGAAACTTGTAAATATAGCAAAGAATTATTTTCACACACTGTATGAAACTGTGTATCTGTGGAGATGGATTACGCCTTGCGTTGGTAGACCAACTACGTACGTCTAGTTGTATGAAAGTATGAAGTATGAACTGTGATGGATCTTACTTTTTTTTTTTGAAAAGTATATAAAGATTTTATTAATAACGACCCTTAGTGGTTAAGGAATTGCTAGCCTTCGAATAGCTGAACTGTTGTTCTAGCTCACTGGGCCTATTAATACAAGTTATAAGAGCCCCATAGCAGGCTAGGTCTAAAAGCCCAGCCAGTAATTCCTATTCCACGTTGGTCCACCATTTGATGGACCTCACCCCAAAACTTAATTGGCATTTGAGTGCCCAAAACAATGTTCAAATCCAACAGCTAGAAATCACCCCCATGAACAATTAATAATGTTCAAATCAAACTGCTAGAGATCACCAATGAAGCTTATTGCTGGAATGTAGATCGATCAAGTGGTGGACCAATCAATTCATGGGTCAGTGGGCTCGAAAAATGCTCCACTCTGCTCAATAAATTTTCTACTAAGACTTTCAATCTATAAGTGTCCATTATCTAAAATTAAAATCTGCTTAGATGATGGGTACGTACATGCATATATGTGATGCTCCACTAATCACATAATACTTATATTATACATTTGGTGTAAGGGCTTATTAAACTGTTAAAACAAAATTTCTTTCTATTAAAGCCACCATAACCTTTATTACTCTTTTGTACTTCATTTGGCTTGGCCTGCCTCATCCCCTTGGATTGAGGCTTCCCCCAATCCCCTCCCATTTTGCAACAAGTGGATGAGAGGGCACAAGCAACTTGAATGGTCAGTAGGGCAGTTGGGTCGGGTTTCGAGCCCAATCCAATCTGCAAGGCAGTGAGCCCGAGGTCGGGCCTGGATTTCCCAACCCGATCGGGTTGGTCGGATTGATCGGGTTAGTCGGGCTGATCAATTATTCAATTTTTTTTTTATCCAAAAATGATTAAAAGGATTTTTATAATACTTTTCAATATAAAAATATAGAGAAGAATTTTGATTTGCCAAAGTTTACAAACATAAACCACATTATACAACATAAGCCCTCTAAATGTATAGCATCTTTCTCTTGATCAACGGTTGAGATGATAATATGGGGGCTGGGCATTTCAAAGTTCAAACTTCTCTTTCAAGATAGCAAGGAGCACAGTTGACAAGAGACTAGAGAGCTTGGGTAGCTGGTTAAGCAACCATGAGCAGGCGAACCGTACATTACAAGCACACGTTCCCTTTCCTGGGTAGTGGGTACCCCTCCTTCCAACTTGAAAGACAGATCAGATATCGGTAAAACTCAAATTTGATTTCATAAGGAGGAAATTCCCTACAGCAAAGATGGGAGAATAAACATTAACAACCTAATTTCATCATTTGCATAAAAACTCAAAACTAAAAAATGGGAGTGTAATGAAGCGAAATTTGCTCTAGAAGAAGCATAATGGGAGTGTAAGAACATTGATGCTCATGAAGAAGTAAAATGTGCTCTGGAAATAGTAATTCCCAAACTTAAACTGGCTGAAACTTAGAACACAAAGAAAGGAGTCACAAATTAGTGAAATTCCATGGAAGCTAAGTTTTTTAGAATAAGCATGGTCTGATCTTCATAGTAGCAATGTAAGATATATATAGGGTTAATGTATATATGTATGTATGCATATATAAAGCAAATTATTTATTATGTCAGTTCCCCTTAATATAGCTTCATTGAAAGAATTTTTAACCTGCGCAATTGTAGAGAAATGATCAAACGAACAAGCTAAAAAACATTTAAATAGAATTGTGGAACAAATATTTACTTTATCCAGACCCATAAATAACTACAAATTATTTTCCTTGGCCCCATTTTTACATATATCTTTCTCTAAGAAATGATACATTAAGGCATCACGAAGGGCTTGGACATTTATACTTACTTCGCTTTGGAGAGCAGACGATGCACTGCCACTGTAATTGGGGTCTAGAGCAAGAAGCATGTTCAAGATACCCAAAGAAGAGGTAGGAAAAGACTGTATTGCATTCTTGATGTGGCCAGTCCTTCGAGCTTGACAACATTAGGATGATCCAGCTTCTGTAGTATCGTGATCTCGCATGCCATAAATCTCACACTATCCCATCGACCGAAGAACCACCAGCAAAGAGAAAACTATCATGAATATAAAGTGCGTCTACGGTCTGTCTCCCCAACAATTTTCTTGTCCTAGAGAAGAATGTATTTGGTATGCATTTGCATAAATCCACCTCCTATCATACATTCCATCCATTGTCATGTTAGTACAGATACAACAATTTAAATACTAGAAGCATACAAAATATTGTTGAAATTAGCCTAATCCTTTCAAAACTTTTTATCTCCATAAATCAAAATATCCCAAATCTTATGACTAATTGATTATACAACAAAAGAAAACCAACGAAAAAGGCCAGCAATTGTATGAGATCGATCCAAAGGTACCTAGGCATTGTCTTCCTTGATGTTCGTGAAAGCACAACATCCAATTGAGTTAGCAGAGATTTTCATTGGTCCAACCTGTGCAATCCTAGAAAGTTAAGAGCTTTTCTTCAAGGAATGTTAGTGCAAATCAACTCTGACCCCGAAACCTCAAACAAAAAGGATATTGAGTGTTAATAAAATATCTTTGTGCAAATTTAGCTTTGTTACCCAACATGCTCAAAAGGATGAGCAAATCATTCTAAATTTCTACATGCAAGTAACTGTACCTTGTTTATTTGACAAGCTTTTTTGAGACAACAATAAGAAGAGAAAAATACATCATAACAGTAAATAATTAATTATTTATTCAAAATCACCTTGATTTCATGGGCAAATATTGTAGGCCACCTTTGTATTTAGTTTCTCATTAATGACTGCCAATAACTCCTACAAGAAAAAATTAAGAGAAAAATATAAAACACCACAAAAAATCAAATAAATAAAACAGGACAATAAAAAAAGATAAAGATAAAAGAGAGTAGAGAATATTACCTTAGATTCAAACGTCAACCATATTCTAGAGCTTGTCTTTGATATAAAGCATTCAAACATTAACTAAAGAAAAACTAAATGAAGAAAAAATGCAAAGTCCAACTCTAAGCACTAAAGAAATTTCATCCGTATACAATAATAAAACATGCCAATGAAGTGAAAGGTTCATTAGTATATAAATGACAAACCAAGTCCTATGAAGAAGACTATTATAAAGTTCAACAATAATAAAAACTAAGTCCAACACAAACGAGATAGTAAAGTCATTACACAAACACTTCATAACCCAAGTCTAACAAAAATGTATCAAAAACGTCAAAACATAATCTCCATCAATGCTCAATTTGCTGCGATGTCTTTAATCAATAGCACGAATTTCTAAAAGATAAACAAAGTGAACACTTCAAAGATACATCGATTATAAGAAAAATAAAAACATACATTGTTGCTTAAGATGTGTATTTAGTTACCTAAAACGATATAGCAATAATCGAACTGGATCAACAACCAACATTAACTTTTGCAGTTCTAACTGAAGAATACAATTAACAATTTGGCAATATTAGTATTGAAATTTCTAAAATCATCATAAAAAAAAGTAAACAAGTATAAAATATGGTTACCTGATTCATCTTCCTTAAGTTCTTCTAGTTTTTCCTCAATCTCTATTGGAGCTGGTGAAACACGTAGCCAATCTTGTGTACAAACTAAGCACTCAACAAGGTTGGTGTCAATGAGCTACGAAATTGGCAAGTACTCGACTACCAGTGCTAAAAGCTGAATCTGAAGCTACAGTCGAAACAGGAATGACCAATATATCACGAGCCATATGGGAAAGTACACAAAACTTTGAAGAATTCATTTTCTACCAACTCAAGATATCAAAGTTAGAATCTTCAATCTCAACATCTTCTTCCAAATATTGTTCTAACTCTGATTTACTTGATGCATTTTGTTCTTTCTTTAAGAATTTACGATATTTTTCCCTAACATTTTGCACATTTTCAGTAGCGCACCACGAGAGATAGAAGTAGGAACCCCATCATATTGTTGCGATGAATCTTCTTCAATGTTAGAAGGCAAAATAGACTGATAGTGTGCAAAAAGGGCCTTCATGACAGCTTTGACTTTTTTAATCATTTCATCAACCTTGTCACTAGCATAAATTTTTGAATAATAGAACTCGACATATTTTAACTTATAACATAGATCCAAAATAACAGCTATTATCAATAGCATGTTAACCCGATCAATCTTGCCCCAATATTTGTCAAACTTAACTTTCATCTTTCTACCCATGTCATAAAACAATGGATTTTCATTAATCGACCATTCTACCAAGAGTTCTTCAATTCCATACACTTAATGAAAATAAACATTAGAAGTCACATACTTAGACCCAGATAACCGTCTCGTGACATTATATTAGAACTTGCATAACATATTTACTTTACGCTAATCTTCTTCAGTAAGAGGCCCATCCTTAAGTTCAAGCAAATATTGTATACTACAAAAAGTTAGAAAGATATCGATTGTAAAAATTGTAAAGATCTCAGTTAATAGAAAATTGAGATTGAAAGCTTGGCGCCATAAATTATTAGACTTTCTGTCTCGCTTTAATATCCAACAGTAATAGAAAATTTTGAGAAAAATTTATATTTCGGTTCTTAAAGAAACGGAGAAGGAAAGTAAATCTTTCTCTATTGGCTTCAATTAAAACTGTGATAAACACTGTCTCAGGTTAGTTTATAAACTGAAATATAAAGTTTTTATTTGGATTTTTTAGCAACCGAGTTCAAAGCCTATACTATTAACCCTACGCGCCTTTCTAAACTTAAAGCTAAAAAACCCCTCTCTCTCTGCGGTCTCTTTCCCTCAAATCTCTCTCACTCTTGTCTTCACCGTCGTCGATTAACTTCCTCTAATACAGGCCATCGTCGCTGCCACCGATTGTTGTTGTCGCTATCGTCACCCTTATGGTTTTTTCTTTAAAAAAACTTTGCTGCGAGCTCTCTCTCCACTCTACTCTCTCTCCCTCTCTGCTAGTCTTGCTACCATTGCTCCCGCTAGTGCTCCTACTACTGCTGTTGTTTTCTGATACTAGTGCTCATCTACTGCCGTCGCTCCCCAAAGATGGGTTGTCTCACCCCTAATCCATTGGTGAACCTATAAATCAAACATCAGTCTGATTAGTGGTTTCAAACCTTTGGATTTTTGTTTTACTCTGCACGTGACTTTAAGCAAGGCTGCAGTGGTGCTCCTGATGTGAGCTATCTTTGGTGATGCCTATTATATGTGCATATCCCAGGTTCTTGTCAAGTTTTTATTTTTTATTTTAATTTTTGAATTGAAGATGCCTGTTTTTAAAGGTAGGATTTGTGATATCTAATTTGGATTTGAAATTTTGATACCCTTTAGGTAAATCTTGTAATAGGACTTGATTACTCGGGTCGGTTAAAATTTTGACCCCACAAAATTTGTTTTTTGGTATTTTTTCATCAAAATTACAGAAGAGTTGATTCTGTTCTATCTTGTTATCTCTATGATCAACATCAACAAAAAATTTCAAAATCCTAGCTAATGAGATTAGCGAAACCCGCATCAATTATCTTCATTATCTACATTTATAATTGCTTCCTCTCCACTCTACAATGATGCATAGAGATAAATTTGGTGGGAATAGTAAACCCTACTCAAGAACCTGTTTGGTTTAGTCACAGCAAACCTCTTCATTAAGATATTTAGTAATTATCTAATGGGTCTCTTAATTACACATCCCTCATATTCTCACCATTTCGACCAAAACCCTTTGGCTTTGTCCCAATGAGGATGACATCTTATCCTCCTGATTATAGGTTACACCACAAACTGAGGGAGGGGCTTACTTATCACCATCGTGAACTAGGCAATTTAGATTGGCTACCACCCAAAAAAAATCTCTGGATTCAAAGGCATTCTCCTACTCAGCTTAGAACTTCCTAGTGCCTCCCAATCTAATCACGAGCTAACATATTCAAGATCCATTATATTCTCTGTTATCTGTAGCTTTTTATTGTTATTGAGCATGAGGCATCTTATACAACACAGGAGATTTTGGCAAGATGATATAGAGCATAGCATTGGTTAAGAGTGTTTTCATGCTTTAAGGTTGTTTCAAGATAGTTCCTTCATGATGCACTTTTAGGGAACAATAAATTATGTATCATAGTAATCACATATGTTTTTGTTAACATGTATTTGTATTGTATCAGCTGAAACCATATTTTAGGAGATACTTATTGTATCTTAGTGTGTTGTTGCTTTACTATAAGTCAAGAGGGGAGCTCTAGACTAAAGAAGTCAAAACTATATGTGGTTAGGCAATCAGAGATCCATTCAGCAGGGTTGTCTGGTAGTTGGGCTTTGTAATGTCTGCCCTACTCTCAGATTATAATGTGCTGGTGAGTAGGATCAGTGTTTTAAAAACTTATCTGAGTGATCTGAATGCTAACTTTGTCCAAGTCGGAGAGGCTTTTGATCTAGTGATTCATGCAACTGGTGGTCATGCACATGTTTTGGATGTTGTTGCCATATTTCTACACTATAATATGTTTCAATGTTCTTCTGATTATTTGGATCATGAATCACGATTGTACCTTTAGTCAGATAAATTTTTAAGACATTTTTGTCAATAGTTATTTTGAAAATTTAGGACTGTCATTCTTGAAAAGGATACAGGCTAACCGATAAAAAAAAAAAGGATACAGACTAAGACAATTATTTATCGGAAAAATATTTACATATTATTAAGTGGCTTGAAGGCTGCTTACTAGTCATTCTTGCTGCTAATTCTGTTGCAATTACAAAGCAATTATTCTTAATTCATTAGTATGTTTATAATAGAACTTGTATCAACATGTTTGTGGTGCCACATAATGAGGAGTCTTAATGGAGAATTGACTTTTTACTAGTAGGGAAAGGGGATATGTATTCCTTTAAATTTGTTCTGATGCATATGCACAAATAGGAGTAGCTCTATGTATTAGAGTTTGATTGCCAAACTTATTTATTTTACATTTTATGGGATGTAAAGGTCATTAAGGCCTTTTTGGACATGCCCAAAGTGAGGACCAAATGATTTTTTGGTGAACTGAAACTATAGAATTAGTAATTTCTGATGAACTTGTGTTTTTTAACAACACATGGAACCAAAAATCATTTTCGCTAATGACATTGTACCCCCTAAAATTTCAACTAGGTAAATCCCCATACCTCTCAAAACCTATTTTCTTGTGACTGTTTGGAGAGAACTTTGTGAGCAAGCCCTGGACAGTTGGATCCTTGCTCCCCTTTAACCTATACCCAACCTTATATTAGTCGGCATCTACTTTTGAGCAAATCTGGAGGGGAGAAAGGATCTAGGAGTCCGGCGTCAGGTTCGATAGCACATACATTAATTGAATTGTGGTCCATAGTAATGATTTGCTACTGTTATTAATGTACTGCAAAATGAATACCATAGGGCTTCAGTCTGTAGCTCAATTGGTTGACGTACTGCACACCAACTGTGAAGTCATGGGTTCGATCCCAGCTTACTATTAAAAAAGAAAAAAAATGTTGCTATATGGAGTTCCCAGTACTTTGTTTAGCAGTTGGTGAGAGGAGCAATTACTAATTTTTTTGACCCTTTATATTACTGAAAGTAGGGTTTTTCCGCGTCGTTGGTTACGGAAACCCTAACTTCAACATATTTTTAATTGATCCGAGACATTTAACCTGTAAAATGAGTATTTTTGTATAGGGATTCGTGTCGAATGTCGATCCGCACTCGGGATTAGTCGGGTTAGCGCATATTTGAACATAAAATGATGGAATTTATGCTAGAAAATTATGGAGAGGTGAAAATGGTGATTGTAAGTGATTGAAAACATGATTTTAGAGACAATTTCTAGATTAAGATGCACTGAAAAACTCCAAAACATAATATTCAAATTGCTTTATTCATTTATCAAATGTGCATACAATCATAAAACATCAGGAAAACTTAATTAGAAAGCATGAAAATTAGAGAGAGAAATGGAGGATTTAGAGAGGGAAAACAGAGAGAACCTAAGGAAGAGAGATAGAGTGATAGAGAGAGAAAGAAAATTACAGAGAGAGAAAGAGAGAACTAGAGAGAGAAAGTGAGAACCTAAGGAAGAGAGAGAGTGATAGAGAGAGAAAAAGACAAGAAGACAGAGAAAGGATGAGAATACCTTGGAATGACTTACCGGGGATCAGCCCGTGGAGTTCGGCCAATGAATGCACAAGGGAGAGTGCAAATTGATGTGGAAACCTTGCTGGTTCGGTCTTGGAAAGGATCGGCCACTTTGGAGGCTGTGCATGATGGTTATGAATAGTGGATGATGAACACGCTGGTAGCAAGTGAGGAGGTGCTGTCACGGTGGCTGTTGGTTCCTTATCAGTGAAGATGGAGGTGCTCTTGAGTGGGAGAAGATGAGGGCGTTGCAGGTGGGTTGCAATGGAGGCCGTTAGTTGCTGGCCACGATGGTTTCAGTTCGGTGGGCTGCAAGGGAGGAGCCCGGAGGTGCTAACAGGCGCTGGTTAATGGAGAAGGCGGTAGTGAAGGGGGCGGCATGATGCAGCAGGCGGAGCTCGAGGATGTGGAGGTGCTGCAAGTGGTGGCAGCCGTGGATGGTGGTGGGGGGGGCGTGATATGCAGTGATCTGCAACGTGGAAGAGCACGGGCAGCAAGTGGAGGTGATGGGGTGGGGGGCGTGATGCAGCAGGCGGAGCTCGAGGATGTGGAGGTGCTGCAAGTGGTGGCAGCCGTGGATGGTGGTGGTGGTAGAGGCGGACTGGTGCAGGCGGTGATGAGGTGATGGAAGACGTGCTGCACACAGCAGCAGGGAGCGCAGGCGAGAGGAGGAAGAAGGAGCAGAAGAAGAGAGCAGAAGAGGAAGAAGAAGAAGAAGGAGGACTGGACTGGTTGGGGGGGGGGGCGCTGCCAGCCGGAGTTGCAGGCTGCAACTCCGGTAGAAAACGGTAATATGACGAAAACGAAAAAATAATAATAAAAAAAAACTGAGAAGAAGAAGAAGAAGAAGAAGAAGAAGAAGAAGAAGAAGAAGGAGGACGAGAAGAACCAGATGGCCGGAGTTGCTGCCTGCAACTCCGGCGAAGATGGAGGAGGAAGAAGAAGAAGATGATGGACGAAGAAGAGGAGAAAGAAGGAGAGAAAGAGGCGAAAACGTGGGCAGAAGATTAGGGGAAGGAGAGGAGAAGAAAAGATGGGGATTAGGAGATTAGAGTTTCGAACCCTCTCTTCTCTCCTTTTAAAGCTTCCCTATTTCCTTTAATGGAAATAGGGGATTTTTGAAAATAAAAAAAATAAGAAAAATATATATATATATATATATATATATATATATTTTAAGTAAAATGCTACTTTTCTTTGGGGAATGTCCCCATTTAGTGGACCCCCCATTTTTTAATTAAAATTATTTTGAAATTCACGGGGTCCACTAACTGGTCGGACAGCGGGTCGATGATGATGGGCCCGGCTATTGGCCCACATGGACTGATGATGTCCATAGTCTCACAAGATGATGTGACAGACATTCTGATGGCGATTGGATGGATGGTGACTTGATTGGGACCCAGATTGGTAGATCGACGGATCTAGAGAGATCCAACGGTCTGATTGAAGATCCAATGGTCCGATGGAAGATCCAACGGTCAGAAAGCTAAGGAAGATGAGATAGAGCCGATGGGCAGGAGTTCTGGGGTTAGGTCAGTAGATTCGAGGATCGAGAAATGAAGAGAGAGAGAGAATAAGGAGAGATGAGAGAGAAAGTATCAAAAAATGGAGAAAAGTATTGGCAGAGGGTCTGGAACCCTGGTCTTCACTGTGACCATCCTCACGCTTCTTCAGTAGAGTAGACTATCATTCTTTGCTGACTCATGTGGCTTTAAATGCTTTGGTCCGTTTCTTGGTCATTGGCTCTTCTACTCTCGTGGTTCCTTGGGCCAGCTCTTCGATCCCCTTGTTCAGCCTGTAATAGGCTCATATCTTCTAGACATAGCCTGTGGACTCTTTAAGCTTTGATAATGGGCTTTCATGATCGATTTGGGCCCACAAGTCTTGAGAATCATCCCATTGGGGTTTCCTGCGACAGAAGAAGCGCGTAATGAGACTCTATCAGAATGACTACATGTCTAGACTTCCGAAAATGTGTTTAATGCATGCAAATATACCATTTCGTCCAGAAAAGTGTGTTCTACGCAACACAAGAGACTTTTACGTAGAAAAGTAGGTAAATAGAGTATTTTACGTAGGAGAATGCAATAACGCTAAAAGGATAATTGCTTAAAATAAGCACTTTTGAGCGAATATCAATTACCATTTACATAATTACATGCCTTCATGCAAACAGCCAAACACAGCTAAAGTTATGGGCAAAGAAGTATATATTATTAGTTGTGTTTTGATGTTTGGCTTTATGGGCTTATTAAGTAAATTTCTATATTTGCTCTCACTCATTATGCCATTTTGTTTCATGTAACTCATAGAGTCCTTAACATCTTAGGCTATTTGATTGTTCTAAAAAATGAGTGTTTCATGGGTAACTCATTAGATCATTTGCAATCCATGGAAAAGGAGTTGGCCAATTTGAAATCTGATCACCGATCAAAATTTTTAGGGCATTTTCTGATTATTTTGTTGAGAATACTTTATTTATGTGTTCTCGTGGTCAATGAATACCACAGCATGAGTCGCTATTGAGGCAACATGAGCAACAAAGATTAGCGGAGGAGCAAGCCCGAAATTCTGTCCTCATGGCTAAAAAGCAAGAGATGGAAAAAAAACTTTCAGCTTTATCCAGAAAAGTCTATTGTAGCACCCATAAAGTACATGACTCAAAACTTTGAATCTTTAACAACAAATTTGCTCTTTATGTATTAATGTAATTGTTATTGATTTCTTTGTGCACTTTTTAGATTCTCTTGTTGCTAAATTGCTACTTTAATATTGTTTTTTAGCAAAAAATACAAAATATTGTTTCTTAGTTCTTTTGGGAACCTATTTTAACCTTACTTCTCTTTCTTTGGTGTCGCTTGTCAAGTTTACTCCATGATACTTAATCATGGGACAAGGAATTGGTATGTTTCATTATGGATTTAGAATTTATATGGCATGACAATGATAGAAGTGCTAGTATTCCAGACTTCTAGAGGTTCATGTTTGTTTGTCCTAATATCTTTGCAGCAAGACGAGGAAGAGAAAAAGAGTGTCTCTTTAGAAGTTGATGTGCAGAGTTAGAAAGCAGTTAGCGTTTGAACTACAAGGGAGCTCCAACAAAAAGATGGCTCTACCCAAGCCAACTATTGACCCACATCTGGATTTGTCATTGAAAAGCATATTTTACTTTGTTCAAGTTTACAATACGATGTGTGACGCAAATTTTTATTTTTTTTTATAATGCAAATTATTGCTTATTCCATGCTGCACTTTGTCTTGGTGGCTTGTTTATTTAATATACTTCGAAGTGCTTAATATTTTCCTAGAAGCTGTTATGGTGGACTGCCGCGCTTGCGCACACAATTCTTAAGAAATATAACGGGAGGTATGCCTCTTGCTTGGCTAGCCTTTTCCTCTTTTTTTGTTTTCCCATTTTGCTTGTTCTAGGAAACAAAACATTCAAATGCACTCCCCCTTCATTGATAGAATACCCTGTGTTACTAATAACCCATGACACACTAAATTTTTATGGTTATTGTGCCTTCCTTTTTGGTACACATTAAATGACATAGTGAATTATGTATCTTCATGCTTCTCTTCTTTTCACTGAAGGTTCAAGGACATATTCTAGAACAATCTTATTTAGAACTTTACTCCAAAACTTTCTGACTTTGGACGTGCAAAATTATATCTGATAGATGAATCTATTGTGTCCCTCACTATCACTACTATGACAGAGTTAGTGTTGTATGCTTCAACTGATTTCTCAGACTTTATATATCTCAGTTTGTAATTTTTGCAACAATATAATGTTAATATTCTACCTTAAAAGATCCTAATTGTATACATGTGAATCCTTTTTTTCTTCTTTGCAGAAGTATCGTAGTTACATACAAAATGGTTGTGATCCTAGCCAATCTCATCTACCTAGTTTTCTATGTTCTTAAGTTGGAATCTGATATAGAAAGACTGCAAGGAGATGAGATAAGGGTAAAAGCCTTATTGGGGGGTTGCATTCCACCATTGCTAGGCCTTCTAAAGTCGAGCTCAGCAGAAGGGCAAATTGCAGCTGCAAAGGCTATATATGTTGTTTCTCAAGATGGGGCAAGGGATCATGTCAGATCAAAGATCTTCTCAAATGAAGGAGTTGTGCCTGTGCTTTGGGAGCAACTAGAACTTGGGCTCAAGGCTAGAAACTTGGTTGATAACCTGTTAACTAGAGCTTTGAGAAACTGTCCAGCAGCATTAAGGATTCTGGTCTGCCACACTAAAAGCAGGAGGATTGAATATACTTGTGAAGTTGCTTTCGTTGTTCTTTCATGCTTTTTAGCCTTTTCTATTGACTAAAGTTGTCGAATTGGATTCGTGTCATTGTATTGTGATTTCGGGTGTACTGATAAAACATTTGAATTTATAAAAATATTTGAATCATCATTCTCTTCTTAACTTTATTTATTAGATCTGGTTCTTTATGAGTTGTGATATTATTCTAGGTTTATTATATGAAAATATGTGGAATAAGATTATTAAAAGAATGAAAAATACAAACAACAACGCACCCAATGTGTTGTTTATGGATCTTAGTTTTATGAAAAATCGAGAACAAAAGTATTAAGAGATCTCAGTCTTTGGGTAACTGAGAACTAAAGTATTTAAGAGATCTCAATTTTTAAATAAAACCGATAACAAAAGATACTATAGATCTCGATCTTCTGGATAATTGAGAACTAAAGTATTAAGATGTCTCAGTTTTTAAATAAAATTGAGAACAAAAGTTACTATAGATCTCGGTCTTTTAGATAATCGAGATCTAAAGTATCAAGAGATCTCAATTTTTCAAGGAACTGAGATCTATAGTGGCAAAAAAGCTCAATTTTTATGAATCTAAAGAGCTCGATTTGAAAAAACTGAGATCAAAAGCATTAGAAAAGACATCGGTGGCAAAGACATCGGTTGAAGCAAAAAACCGATAAAAATGACTTTAAAAATTGGGATCTTTCTTGATTTTTGTAGTAGTCATATGATCAATTGCTTTTCGAAATTGTAACGCAGATTCTAACATGAAATATGTCGAGTTCCAACGTGTGGTAACATCTAAACACAATGCCCTTTTAGTTATAATTTTCTCTGCAATGACACACTCTTTAAATTTCTGTAGTCGTGATGGTGAACTTCTTACATATCTCACACAGTTGCGAATTCGAAGTATTTCACTTTGAACTTCATCAATCCCATCTCTTACGATAAGGTTTAAGATGTGAGCTGATATTCGTTTAAAAGTGCATATTTTCCACTGTTATCTTCTAAGTGTTTTCATACTCTCCTATGTTAAAATGCTCTATTTATCTATTTTTCTACGTAAGAGTCTCTTTTGTTGCGTAGAACACACTTTTCTGGACGAAATGGTATATTTGCATGCATTAAACACATTTTCAGAAGTCTAGACATTGAGTCGTTCTGATAACGTCTCATTACGCGCTTCTTCTGTCGCAGGAAACCCCGATGGGACAATTCTCGAGACTTGCGAGCCCACATCGATCAGGAAAGCCCATTATCAAAGCTTAAAGAGCCCACATGCTATGACTAGAAGATATGGGCCAAATATGAGCTGAATAAGAGGACCAAAAAGCCGACCCAAAGAACGAAGAGAGCAGGAGAACCAATGACCAAGAGATGGACCAAAGCGTTTAAAGCCACATGAGTCAGCAAAGAATGATAGTCTACTCTACTGGAGAAGCATGAGGATGGTCACAGTGAAGACCAGGATTCCAGACCCTCTGCCAATACTTTTATCTCCATTTTCTGATATTTTCTCTCTCATCTCTCCTTATTCTCTCTCTCTTCATCTCTCGGTCCTCGAATCTACTAACCTAACCCCAGAACTCCTGCCCATTGGCTTTGTCTCATCTTCCTTAGCTTTCTGACCGTTGGATCTTCAATCGGACCGTTGGATCTCTCTAAATCTGTCGATCTACCAATCTGGGTCCCAATCAAGTCACCATCCATCTGATCGCCATCAGACTGTCTGTCACATCATCTTGTGAGATGATGGACATCATCAATCCATGTGGGCCAGTAGCCGGGCTCATCATCATCGACCCGCTGTCCGACCAGTTAGTGGACCCCGTGAATTTCAAAATAATTTTAATTAAATTTTAAAAAATGGGGGGTCCACTAAATGGGGAAATTCTCCAAAGAAAAGTAGTGTTTTACTTAAAAATATATATATATATATATATATATATATATTTTATTTAAAAAATTCTCTAATTTCCATTAATGGAAACTAGGGAACTTTAAAAAGGGAAGGAGAAGGATTCTTTGGAACCCTAATCCCCCTCCCATCTTCACCTCTCCTTTCCCTTTAAACCCCCCCACGATTTCCACTTCTTCCTCTCCTTTTTCCTTCTCCTTTTCCTTCTTCTTCTTCTTCTTCTTCTTCTTCATCCTTCGCCGGAGTTGCAGGCCTGCAACTCCGGCTATATTCTTCTTCTTCATTCCCTTCTTCCCTTCCTCCACCAGCCGTTGCTCATTCCTCCGCCTCTGTTGCGTGTAGCAGCGCCTGCAACGACTCCACCATTCTCTACCGCCCCTTCTAGCAACTCCGGCAAGCAACCAACGTGCTCACCGGACTGGTTCGCCCCTGCACCTGCTACACCGCCCAACACCTCTCCATTGTTTTCTGTTTTGCAGGTCCACCACGCTACCAGTTCTCCTTGCCCCAGCGCCTTCTCCATTGCCCTGCACCTCCACGACCACGGACAGCAACGTTCTCTCCATTCAAAACCACCGCCGGAGTTGCAGGCTACAACTCCGGCCAACTGTTGCAGCCGTTCAGCATCTTCTCCTCCTCTCTTGCCCATTCAAGAACCCACTAGCCGCCAGCTCTCTCCTTTCACGCCCTCTCTCTCCATCTCCTCCATACTTTTTGCCCAAAACCAGCACTTTCCCCCATATTCTCTGAGGTTCCAAATGATCCCACAAGAATAACCCAGCCGCCCAGCACCTTCAACAGTTTTGGCTACCTGCCAGATCGATCATCAAAATCTTCTCCAACACTCCATCAAACCAGCGCCCCCACTACTCCTTCATGTTCTTCCCTCTCCTCCAACTCTCCAGCCGTCCTCACAAGAAAGACAAGAAAAAAAAAAGAAAAGAACAAGAAGGATAGAAGAAGAAAGGGGGAGAAAGGGGAGATCGCTCCACCAGCTGGTTCCCCACGTTGCTGCCTTCCACCGTTTGCTGTCCCTGTACTTGGCCGGACTTGCAACTCCGGCAGGCACAACCTCAACCACCTTCTCTCTAGGTTTCTCCCTAACTCTCTCTCTCCTCTTATCATTTTCTCTCTCTAGATCACACTTTCTCTCTCTAGAAATTCTCTTCGCTCTCATTCCCTCTCTCTCTCTTATTTCTCTCTCTAATTAGTAGTTTTAAATGCTTTTTAGTTAGTTGCTTTCTTATTACTTAATTTGTTTTGATTGAAAGTATGTATGTTACTTATGATTCAATGAATGAAAGTTAAGTTTCTCTTTTCATTTGTCGTGCTCGTTTTTCTTTCATTCATGTTAAATAGTTGATAAAAATTTCAAAAAGAATATTTTACAATCGACCCATCCTTCTCACATATCCACATTCTCTAGCAATTTCTGTCATTTTATGTTCTTGTTTGCGCTAACTAACCCCGAGTGCGGATCGACATCCTACACAAATCCCTATACAAAGATCTAAAATTTTGCAGGATTTAAGAACCGGATCAAATTACAAATGTGTTGAGATTAGGGTTTCCGTAACCAACGACGCGGGAAAAATCCTACTTTCATGAGCACAACATCGCATATGAAAGAAGTCCCCATTTAATAACAAGCCATTCTTCTTATTGAATTTCCTCTTCAATGACTGAACAGCTACATCATTAGAACTATAGTTATCCATAGTGATTGTGTTTAACTAGTCTATACCCCATGACAACAAACACAACTCAATTGCATTCCCGATGTACTCCCCACGATGAGGTGTTGGAACCACAAGAAAATTGAGAATTCTTTTTTGCAACTTCCAATCATTATTGATATAGTGTGCGGTAAGACATATATATCCAAGATTTTGGATGGAAGTCCACATATCTGTAGTGATGCATACTCGTTGCCCTAAACTCATAAATAGTTGTTTTAATTTCTCTCTTTCATTTTTGTACAACTGTATGTAATCCTTTCTAATAGTAGTGCGTGACATTAATTGGAACCTAGGTTACATAAGTTGACAAAAAATTTTAAAACCTTCACGCTCAACGAAATTAAAGGGCAATTCATCAACAATAATCATGTGAGCAAGTCCTTGCCTACATGTCTCTTGGTCAAAAGTCCAAGCAACAACTTTACCTTCACCCTTTTCAAGAGTTGAGAGGGACAAAGTTGGTTGTTTTGGATCATAGGTTGCATTATGTGGGTATTTTAGACACCTGTCTAAATGTCGCCATCGAGTGCTAGTTCCTTGTGTGCTATCACTCTTAAGGCTTTTTCTGCAATAATTGCAAGTTGCCCGGTCAGGTTTTGATCCATCTATCTTTTGAACTTTTGTAAAATGATATCACACAGAAGACACTGATTTGTATGGTTTTTTTCGTTTTTTCGAAGTTGCTTCTGAAGCAACAGTGCTAGCATTGTTATTATTATTATCACCCATCTCCGAAATGCAATCAATTGTCTACACCTTTATATAACATAAATTAAAGACACGTATCAAAACAATATTAAGAAATCATAAAAGAAATGAAAGACATAAAAAATTTATGGCATTAAAATATATATATATATATTAATTAAACAAAAACAACAAATCCCACATAAAGAATTTAGAGAACTCAAACAGTAATACAATATCTATGTCATGTCGACAATTAGCATTTAGCTTAGGCATATTGGACTGATTTCTTGTATCTAATTATTGCTTTCTGATATTCCCAATCACATTATCTACGCATTGAGACACCAAAAAGAATATCAAAATCGGTATCAACTCATATCTCAAGTAGCAATCTAAAGATTCTTAACCAAGGCATTTTATGGAAAATAACATAACTTATTTTTTCCCTTCACATAATATAAAAAAAAAATTAAAGGAATTTAAAATCAATAAGACTAGCCCATACATAACAATTAACTCATATTTGAAAATAAAACTACCGAATCAGATTAGGTAAAGCTAGTACAAAATTAGTATGTAGAATAAACAGTAGAAACGCTAACATAAACTTCCTTTGAAAGTCCTCTGTATATGTATAGTCCACCTGCAATAAACCTTTGATGAAAGAAACCTCTATTCAACCATGGTTTCATCCTCTTTAAAGCCTAATAAAGCCAATGTTTCATTAGGCTGCCGAATACACACCAACGTTTTATTGGGCTATCCAATAAATACCCTCCTAGAGCGCCAACTGTTGTCCAAGCAACATCTCAAAAACCATGGTTGAATAGAGAGAGAGAAGGAAGAAAGAAAAAACATAAGTTGTGTGATAAAGAGATGATGGTAGCATCACAAGCAAGAGAAATGGTCTAAATAAGAGATAACGTGAGGTATTGTATCTCTAAGGGAGATGGGCCATGGCACAACCTTTAAGATTCTCAAAATCCTAGCATAAGAGTTTCGGACAACGATTGCTCCATTCATGGCTATTTCTTAGATTACAACCATTATCGATAAGTCTAGCATGATCAAGATGGTGCCACGGTGTCACCGATGTAAAACTTGCAAGTTGCACTTGCAGCCCTAGAGAAAAGAGGAACTCACCTGATGAGTTCAAAACGATCTTGCAGGAGTCGGTAGATGAAGGATGAAGGATGAAGAATGGAGGATGGCGAACGGCGTTAGTCGACGGAACCCCAAATCAGAGAGAGGAGCCTGAGAAGGGGTGGAAAGTGGAGACAAATTGGAGAGGTGGGGTAGAGAGTGGAGTCTTGAACCCTAAACCCTAAATCTGTTTTATATATATATATGGGGGGGCTTTGATAATGTATATACTATACATTTATAATGTATGTATGTTGGGTTCGGGTCGGGTTGGGTCGGGTTTCCCAAAGCCTCAGCCCGAGCTCATCCTGATTTAAGTCGAGTTTTCAACTTCTAGGCCT
Organism: Euptelea pleiosperma; assembly: GCA_035048495.1. Taxonomy (NCBI): domain Eukaryota; kingdom Viridiplantae; phylum Streptophyta; class Magnoliopsida; order Ranunculales; family Eupteleaceae; genus Euptelea; species Euptelea pleiosperma. The sequence continues at coordinate 25,724,051 of CM068542.1, read as the reverse complement.
GAGCCTGAGCCCAAGTGTTGTAGGGATCAACCCAACCCAAGCCCAACATCGGGTAATTGAGCCCTGCCCAAGTTGCAGCCTTAATGGCCAATTGAAGCAAAAGGAGAGGTTTTTTCTTTAAAATATAATATAATAATAATAATAATAATAATAATAATAATAATAATAATAAAAGACTAAACCTAAGACGGGTCATTCTTCTTCTTCATTCTTGAATAAGATTTGATAAAAGTATTTAGAGGTGTAAAACTTAATGAGATCTCTAGAATCTGAGCTTCTGCTGTTGTCTTGAGATATTAAGTATATCTCCTCTTAATAGTAGATTGTTCTTTTATTTTTTCTAGTAGCTTCTGTAATGAAGATGGGGTAGTGACAAATTAAACTATTGTAAACACTTGGGTTGCATATTACCATAAATTACTCACTATTGACAACTTGATCGCTAGAAAGTGGATTCTAATTAATTTTTGTGTAATGTGCAAGTCCAATGGTGAATCCACAAATCATCTTCTGGTGCACTGTGACTTTGCTACACAGATGTGGTCATATTTTTTTGGACAGGTGGAGCTTTCATGGGTAATGCCACAGACTATTGGAGCTTTGCTATGTACGAAATTCCCTTTTAATTATCACATTATGTCTTAGAGCGGGGTGAATATGGTAATTTTTAATTTCTCTGCGGATTCTATATGGATTAAAAATTAATGATCACACAAGGTGAAAAACGATCAAACAATCAAAATACGAATCATGCACAGAACATAGATATGTGAAAATCTGAGATAAAATATGCAAGCATTCACAATCACACAGAGATTCAGATTTATAGAGGTTCGGCGACTCTGCACCTACCTCACTGTCCAATACTCACAAAGAGTAGAATTATATTATTTCAATCATGTATTACAATATTTCTAATCGAAATAAATAATCAAACAACTAAGATTACGCTTAGTTTCAATCTAACGAGAATCGCTTCTCGCTCACCTAGAGAGTCAACCTAGGCCAGTAGTCTATTTAGAGAAGCTCTCTTCTCATGGATCTACAATCCTTAACTCGACCTATACTAGAATCACTTCTCGATTCACCTAGAGAGTCACACTAGGCCCGTAGTATTTTAGAGAAACGATTTCTCAAGGATTCCGCATTCCTCAACTCAATTTGATGAGTACTCACTCATCCACCAATCACAAACAATTCAGGTTTAATAATATTGAATTCATTCTAAAAGATTTGTTCTAAGAGATACTTACCTTTTGATAATTTGATAGAATGGTGAATCCTCGTAGAAGAATTCACCACAGAGATACTCTGCCAATGATGATCATCTTCTCTCTTCAAACAATTAGAGCAACCTTCACAAAAAATGAACCGGATTTGTTCATGTGAAGCTCTTTCAAATAATCTAGAGCTTTCACAAAAGATGTATAGATTTGCACATGTGAAGCTCTCTCAAATTCCAAATCTCTAGACTCAAAGAATGTAAAATAGATATCTCTTGATTGGGTTAATTCTTATGAGGGGAGAAGGCTCTTATTTATAAGCCTCCCATCAACAGAACTGAACCAAATATAGCTGTTTGAAGGGCCAAAGTGCACTTAAAAATGCATAAGAGATTGATTCAAAATGAGATCCGAAAGGGGCGGGGTCGACTGCACTTTTGGCCGGTCGACCGGACCTTTTAGTCGGTCGCCCGCTCATGTAAGTACTAGATTATCTCAAACTCGAGAGTTTGGGTCGACTGCACCTTTTTGCCCCGGTTGACTAGACATTCGGTCGCCCGCTCAAAGTGGTCGGTCGGCCGGTCCTCGCAGACCTTCTCCAAAAAATACCCAAACAATTATAATAACTATCCTATGACTTTAGGATAGCTTCCAAACGATACCAAAAGAACTAGGAGACATCTAGGGTTAAATTGATCCGCTAGCAACGCGCGGTGTACCCTTAGATGTATGCACATAACCGCAACACGAGATTCTTTGATAGTTAAACGTTCGTTGAGTGAGAACGTACTTTGATCATTCATATCTTCATGCTTGAGCTTGACTTTGTCTTCAGTTGAGCTTGATCTTGACTTTGTCTTCTGTTGAGTTTGAACTTGACTTTGTCTTCTGTTGATCTTGAACACTTGGGTTGATTTTCTTCAGCTTTAATTCTTCTTTGATTTGTTGATGAAGTCCACTTGATATTTGACACTTCAGTCTTCAACGAACTCCTAACTCAGCGATTTGTATTATAGAAGAACTAAGTATTCCTATGATTGATAACCGAGACTTTTCAATGTGGATGACCCAAGCTAGCTTTCTCAGGGAAAAAGAAAATTCTATAGAGAATGGTGCCTTATGCGGTGATCTGGGGCATTTGGTTGGAGAGAAATGGTAGAACATTTAAGGGAACATAACATACCATACCATACACAAGATTCTCATAAGCATTAAGGCAGTTCTCTTCTCATGGGAATCCATCTCCCAGGAGATGAGAGGTGTCTTCTTTAGAGTAGCTTCTGCGCTGTCCCATTGGGTGTTTTTCTTTTATTTTCTTTGTGTTCTTCCTCTTTGATATACTTTTATTCCCGTTCGAGACCTTCTCGATCTCCCTTAATGCATTTGACTTATAAAAAAAAACTATTGTATAGACTAGAGAAGTTAATTAGTTTACATTTTGATACTTTTCTTATAAATATACCATAAACTCTCCTAAACGGTTGTGTTCCTAAAACCATCCAATTCCCCCATATTGCCCATCTTTACCGCATCATGAGTTTCGAAAGAAAATTATTGTGGACATACATTTATCTCTTTCTTTTGGGGTGTCAATAGATAGTCAAAATTTTGAAACCGAATTCAAATTCGTATGCAAATAATTAGATATTATTCGAAAATTTTGGATTTCAAATTCGATTTCAGGTAATATTTTATATTTGAATACATATTCAAATATTGATATATCTGCGTCAATAATATTTTGTAAAACCCCAGAGAAATCACAACCATCTGATTTAGTCTCTTGAAAACTAGATCCTTGAGATTCTGACCCTAGACCAGTAAGAGCGGTAAGTTCCGCAATAATTTAGTTTTCAACAAAGAATAAATTTGATTTGAAGATTAATGTGTACAATTATTCATAATTATATAGAAAATTAAGTTTGATTTCAAAAAAAATAAAATAAATTGAATTGTAACTAGACAATATTCATCAGGTTTTGAATAAATCACTAGACTTACATGAAGTTCATGTTTTTGTTTGAGTTTACTTGATGAGCTTTTAGAACTCTTTTTCATCTAGTTTCAGACTTGTTTACACCGCCATCATCGCCCTTGTTTACCCTCACCACAGCTTAAAAATCTCAACCAAAATAGACCTTGTTTTTCACCCATTTACAACTCCTAAAACGGATCCAATCGATCCTTAAAAATCACCCAAAACCAGCCCCAATCACAACCATTTTCATCTAAAAAATGAGCTCAAAACAGAGACTGCACACTGTACACTTGCAGGCTTTAAATGGGACCAAAATCCACCCAAAACTACTCCAAGAACTGACCCAAACCCCTACCTCAACTCAACTAACGAGTCCCCTCATTTTCAGTCACCATTGTTTTCCAAAACTCCTTCAAAACCTTGCTCAAAACCAACCAAAATGGCACACGGAACAGGGGCTGCGCCCCAACCCATTTATAGCCCTATAAACCCGACCCTGATAACTCTAACCTAACCCAAAGCTATGCCCATAACCTGACCCAACTACATGACCCAAAAACTATACCCAAAACCCAACTTATATGCCTTCCCATGGATGTCCAAACAGCACCCACAACAGGGTGTCGTTGGAACCGCGAGAAGAAAAAAAAAAATAATAAATGTATACATGTATAAGATAAAGTATTAAATATAAGAATAAAATATAAAATATGAAAAAAGAAGATGAAAGGTGGCCCCATCATCCATTCGGTTAACAGCTCATATTTGGGTGCCATTTCCACCCAATAAATGCTCAAAATCCATGGTTCCAACAAACCGTGGAAAAGATTCTAACCCACCGGTTGGAACACTACAAACCCGGCCGGAAATTGATATGTGAGACCATTCAGGTATGGGCCAAACGTCAGTAGGGCTGCAGCTCAAAAAGGGTCCCTTGTGCTTAGATCCACAGCCCAAAGTAAATCATGGGAAAGACCCAAATTCAACGGTTCATATGTAGGTTCACCGATGGGTAGGCCAATACCTATACAGTTAATTATAACCAATAGGCCACAACTACAAATGAGTCATGAAAATGGACTCTAACCTAAGGGGTGAGAACCACTTGACCGGGCTACCACTTAAAATGTAGGTCCAATCAGGATTGGGCCCAATATCCATGCGATCAGTCGGCTCAAATAGAATGCCACTCTTTCCAAATCGATGTTATCATGAATCACATGATACTTGACAAACTACCAAAACGACTTTAGGAGATTTTCGTTTAGGACAACGTTTGGACATTTAGGTCCACCTAGAGATTGGTCAAACATCTATAAGATCGGGGGGCTCAAGTAGAGTCCCACTCCTTTCAAACCACATTTTAAAGTCAACCCATGAAAGTGACTCCAATCAAATGCTTAGAAATCACTAATTAGGCTGAGTTTTGCATGTGGATGCACCTAAGTATAGGCCCAGCATCCACTCGGTCAATGGCCCCAAAATTGTGGGCCACCTCATGAAACAAATAAATATCAAATGAAATAAAATGAACTAAAATGGGGCCATAGGCCTTGTGAAAGACCCATGTGTGCTTAAGTGTAAAAAGGGCCTATTTTAGACCGGACTCACAAAATAGACAACAACAACAATAATAATAATAATAATAATAATAATAATAACAATAACAATAATGTGATTGAGCTCATATGGGATCAACACCTATTTGACCCATGCTTTAAATGGTGGGCCACTTCTTCCAACTAATGTTCAACACCTCGGCTAAAAATAACCCATAATAATACATGATAATACTAGAATATCGTCATAATTATGATAACTATTCGCCAATGTTGCTTGGGCTACTTAGACCCAAAATAGAAACATGTGACTAGTACAAGTCGAAGGCTGATTAATGAACTACGACTATGAGTGACACATATAGACCCATACAATCACACTAAGATTATTTCAATCATCAAGATCATTATCATTAATTAATATTCTTAAGAAATACAAAATTAAGGACAACCCACTAAATAAATAATAAAACATTTTAAGGGCATTTGGTAGATACACTTTAAAGATATCAATTTAACATTTTAAAATCATAAAAATACATTAAGAAGTTAGATAGGTATTATTGGAAATATTACAATTATAAGGAATTCTCACACAAAAGAAGAAAATTTGATGATTAGGGATCAAACCCGAAACTTATTTCAAAAATTCAGATTCTTCAGTCTTAGTCAAATTTTCAGAATCTTAACCTAAATGACTTTTTGATTAAATGAATTCTGACTTAATTTTCTCTATCTTGTTTGGTTTTGACGAATCAACGAGTATCATTTTCGGTAGTGATTTATCGAGTCTTAATTATCTGAGGGATTTATCGAACTTTCCTTGATTTTGTTTTGTTAGTTGAGCTAGTCGATGCTTTAGAGTCATCGGATTTTCCATGAACTATTTAAAGAATGAGTTTATTAGAAAATGAATGGGTTTTCACTCGGTCATGTTTATATGGTTCTTCAAGGAAATGAAAATGAATTTAGAAATTTCAGAACGAAAGAGGTGGATCTTCACACAAAATGTATTTTGTTGGCTTTTAAGCGAGATTGAAGAGTGATTTCGTGGATTGATTTGATGTGCCTGATCACTAATACGTCTGAAAGTGTGGGATGCTTAGGCTAGCTCGGATTGTGGATTTATAGTTTGGACTTTGTTTGGGTGCCCAAGTGGACCCGTGGGTGCCATTATGGACCCACTTGTATTGGTTGGTTTCAGATGAGATTTGGACAAATGGTTTATGAGATTGGGACCCCTATTAACATATACACATGTCAAGGTACTAGGTGATTAAATAAATTAATGAAATAGAAAGAAAAAATTTTCTAAAAGAAAATAAAGAGATTATAAATAAAAAATTAAAAGCTTTAGCAAGCCGAGATTTATATATATTATATGTATCATGGTGAATTAGAAGGGTCAGTAAATTCTTAGATAGAGGCGGTACTTATGTGTTTTTGATAGGATGAGGTATCGTTAGAACCATGGGATATTAACAACTATGATAGAGTTTCGGTTCTTCATTACACCAAAATTGTCAATTTGTAACAGACAGTTTTTAGGATTTACAACGGTTCAAAACTGTTGCAAATTTGAAACGTTCAAAATCATTTCCAAACTTTAAAATGGCTATTAACCATTTCAAATAAAATATAACCATTGCAAATATTGTTTATAAACCTAAAATTTTGACAACAGTTTTGTTCGAGTTGGAACCGGTTTGGACCGTTGCAAAATAAGTGTAAATTATTTAAAATGGTTATGACATAAACCGTTGTAAATTGAAAAACCGATGAAAAATATTCGTGCCACACGTTTTCCCGCGAACACATAACCCAATATTTACGCCAAATTGTTTCAAATGAGATTTACTATTCCCCCTTTCGATATTCCCCCTCTCAAACCCACTCTCCCTCTAATCAGCGCTCTCTCTCTCTCTTTCCCTTTCTCCTTCTCTCCCTCTCGGTAATATCTCCCACCGTCGTGGATCACCATCGATCGCCTGCAGTCGCCGTGGATCGCCACAGATGAGCTCTTAGCTCGAATCAATCGCTTGTCCATCCCCACAAAAAGTCGTTTCCTCTGGTTTAGGGTTCCTCATTCGAAAAAAAACAAAAAAAAGGAGATTCTCGATCTCAGCTTTGTCAATCCGTACGGTCATGGCGCTTGAGATTGGATTCTGTGATCTCTTAGAGTATCCTCATCTCTTCTTCTCCGTTCGTTCGCTCTCTGGTTTGAGGTTCCCTTCATTGGGTCCCAAGCTGACTTTAATGGCGTTTTGCCGCTCGAATGATCCACACAGGTGAGAAAAAAGGCCCAAAATTCCATTCCATTTTCTTAAAATTTGAGAGGATCAATTCGTTCTCTTCGATCCCGGTTTATATTTTTGCTTCTCCGCTAAAGAGGAGATTAGAGACCAAACACCAGAAACCGTTTTATTATCTGGAAAAATTAATCCAAGTTCTACATTTCCTGAAATAGTGTGCTTGTACGGATAGTGTGGAAAAGAGGGTTTTTCTGCGTTAAGTGCATCCCATGGAGAACAAACAAGACGTTTCCATCCCTTATCTTTGGATAAGAGTATGTTTTAGCGTTGGGCCTTTCAGATCTTCTCATAGTCGAAGAGGTGCGTTCTAATCTTTTCCACTATTTGTTTTCTTACTTCTTTATTTATTTTAACTAGCTTTAGCTCCTCGTTTTTTACTCTCTTCGGGTTGTTTTTCCGCCATGGATTTGGTTTCCAGAGAGAAACCTTTTGCTTTAGGGTTTTTAGTTTCTGGGTATCTTTGGATTTGGTTCTGTAGTGTTTGTTTTAGGTCTTAATTTGATTTTTCAATTAAACACATTTGTAAATGATCGAGAGTTTGCTCTTTGTACTGGTGAAATGGAGGACTTGCTCTTATCCTGTCTGTGAACTTTGTCTTGGTTAATGTAGACTTGCACCGAAGGTTTGGTCATGTTGCTTGGTGGCGATCTTTATTTTTTCCCCATTACATGCTGATATTTTCCTTCTTTTTTCTTGTGATAGTCAGCACTTCAAAATGTATTTTCCAAAAAATTTAAGAAAGGGAAGACATTTTACATTAAAGCTTATTAATTGCAGATACTATTAAAAAGGTATAAAAAAGAATAAGGTTCTTCTTTCTGTTATCATTTGGAAATAGCGAAATAACCACTAGGCAATCTGTTATTATGATTGAGAGCTGGAACAAATTGCGTGCATTACATTTACAAGAGCACTTCAATCTTGGGATTTGCTAATATGTCATGTGGCTGTGTAACAAGTTTTGAGAGTCATTTAGAATGCAAAACCTGATTAAAGATTTAAAATATATTACCTAATAGAAGACATATGTATATTGACTCAAATTATGTAATTTGCGTATCTCTATTTTTAAGACTCTTTAATTTGGCTCAAATTCAGAAAAGTGATGTCTTGCTAATTTGATTCTTGTGATTTACAGCTTCAAGTTGAAAAAGATCCCCTTCATGTTGGAACTTGTGAGAATAGTGAGTTAGGCTTTGCATTTGGGTTCTTTTATTCTAGTTTGTCTTGAAAATGGAGATTTTGTGGCTAATTTATGGATTAAAGATAAATTAATTCTAGGTAGGGCGTGGAAGATTTCATGTATGCTAACCTTTCTTTCTTGAATTTCATCATAAACAATTGGTAGAATGTAACAATATCATTTGCTTGATATGTAATCTGCATATTTTTTCCTTCAGCTTAGGAATTAGGTGCTGTAGCACGTTATGTTTGCAATATGATTTTAACATGTTTTGCTTTACTTTTCTTGTCTAGCTCATACCTTTACATCTACCGAACTATACAAATTGATGGCAGCAAGGAACGGATCGAATCTACAAAACAAATTGGTAATGAAGGATTGGCTTCATTTAAGAGTTGCCTTCAGCTTTTGCACTGTTAGTAGTGTTTTTTTTTATGCAGGATAAAGTGCAGTCTCTGTAATAGTATTTGTTTAATTATTCACTGGACATAGTAATAGTATTAGTCATTTTGGTGTGGTCATAATGATGATCATATTTTTCTGCTTGTACTTCATTTTATGATCTTTGCGAGACAATGATTGCATTTCGTGTTTACAGATTGTTCTTTATCTACCCTTTTAACTATTTTAATGTCATGAGTCGATAATCTTTTATTGTACTATTATAGTTCGCACCTTCTCATTTTAATGTGTATTTTCCCCTATCAATAAAAAAAAGTAAGGATGTAGTAGTGTATACATGACCGTGTCCTGATGGTAAGAACTGCTGACTCTGTTTGCAACAAAATGGTACTTCCAAATTATTTCGTATTTGTGCTATTTTTGGATAGGGTCAGGCTCAGGGGACTAACAAAAGTGAACCAACAAGTTCACAAATTTTCTCGGCCATGAATCCCGAGACTCCAACCGTGGTATTACTTTTGCAAAAGTCACTATTAACCACCGTTGGATTCTTGAGATACACGGCCGAGAACATTAGTGAACTTGTTTGTTCACTTTTGTTGGTCACCTGAGCCCTGACCCTTTTGGAAATACATGTTTTTCCGGGTTGTCAGTCATCATAATCATCTTGGACTTATGAAAGTTGGATGCTGTTTTACCTATTAGGAGCTTTGTAATAATGATTGTTCCTTTGTTTCCATGTTATACTTTCATTGTCATTATTTCTTTGTTCAATTAAACAAAATTTTACTATTGAACTTTATTGCTTTCCCTTTGTTAAATAGATCATGACATCAATGTCTTAAAGTTTTATCTCTTACTTCATCACTTGGAATCTCCTTTCTCTTCTGTTACTACTACGTGTTACTCCATCTCTTCATCTTATGTTGCCAAAACAGTTGAGCTAGCCCGATAGAACAGACTCTTTCTCTTTTGTTACTGATTGATGTGACATGGCTCGATAGAATGGGCTACCACACCCCTTTTCAATAAATTTTAATATACAGGAAAAATTATTTTCCTCGAGGAGAACTTCAGTATAACAAGTCTATCCAGTTACCAAACTAAACCTTTCTCTATAGAACTTGACAAATATACCCATATAGGCCCAATTAAAACCAAGATCCAGTGCTCTAGTTTACGCTCCTTTAATTTGCTTCCCTTTTTTTTCTTCGCTTTCTCTTACAATCTGACCCAATGGCCTACAATTGATCAGTTAATAATGTACCAATCTGATCCAAGTAAGCATTACTTTGTTAAGAAATTTCAACATTAGATTTTTAGTCATCAGAAACTGTGTTCTTTTATTTTTCCAGTCATTTCAAATGTATATGAGGTACATTTTGGTTTCCACTTGTTCATCTTAATTAAGTCAGTCAGGAATTTTTCTTAGTTCAATTTGGGGTGCTATTTGTTTATATTATGGTGATCTTTGTCTCCAGGTTTTACTTGATTCTTGCATGTAGAAAGCGTATGACATGAATTGAGGATGGAGGAGTTATTGAACTATTTCTATAGGTTTCAAAATGCTTCTCAGGTGTGTTTCTTTCATAATTGCCATACATTTGAATTAAAAAAATTAGTTGCATAGTTCTTGATAAGTGATGAACTTGATTAGAAGAAGGAAAGATACAAATAGAATTGCAATAGAGGTTAGAAATCCCCAACTGATATATAATTTTTTTTTTCGATAAGTAACTGATATATAATTGTGAAATCCCTTCTTTATCTAACGTGTTTTTACTAATCTCATCTACGAGTTTTTTTCTTAATAACTAGGTGTTCTCTTCTCTACAAAAAGCACAAAGAACTAAGGATCTAATGGTATATCTTTTACTGAGATTAACAATTTTTTTTTCAATTTCACTTCTTTTATTCATATTGTCAGATTAGTAGTATGGTTCCATTAATATCTCATGGGATAGGATATCTTTTATGCAAAAATCATAGCGTATGCTGGCTTGTACGAATTACTTCTTCGTAAGAACATGAAAAATAATAGACCAGCAGATCCATTCTCATATATAATATTCTTTTTCCTAGTTGCAGTACATTTTGCAGTTCCGACTATGTTAACTTTATTAAAAGTTTAATGATTTAGTAGTGCATGCAGGAGATGGCACGTACCAAAACAGTAAATCCAATTGGCTCAATTGTTGGTTCCATTCACTTATCTGAAATACAATTGGAATCTGGAATTTTAAACCGGTATGAAGCATTTAGGATTTGATTCATTACATCGCATCTCCTTCACCCAATTTCTTTTTCTTACCCATGATATATGGGATCATTTCTATTATGTGATGGATGGATGACATCATGTTTTACATTATCTTCTCATTTTGGTTATTCATGTTTATAACAGAACCATAGTAGTAATTGCACGTTTGCTAGATGGGCTGCTGATTTCGGTTTTGCGTGGACATATTGGAGCTGTTACAGCCATTGCATTTAGTCCCAGACCTAGCTCTATGTACCATCTTTTATCGTGAGCTCCATTCCTTGAGTTATTACACTTTGGTTGCTACTTTGCGGTCACCTATTTGGTCTTCTGTTATGTTGTATTTGTACGTAGTCCTATGGGAAAGCCTGATTAAGTGCTGTGGATTCTTATGTTTGTGTCCACATTGTATTTTCTCCTCTATCCCATTTTGTGTTCAGTGTTTCATCTGTTTTGAATTCTATTTTCTTAGGCAAACATTTTTTGATTACTTTTGTAGGTTTGTTCAGTACATGCTTAAAAATCGTGCCTTTGTCACTACTGTGGCGGATTGTAACCTAAGATAGGGAATGCTTCCTCTGAAGTACACTAAGAGCAGCTACAATACTGAACTCCAGAACTTTTGCTTATTGAATGCTCTAAAGTTATCTTGGACCTAATGATGCATGCTCTTATGAGAATATGTATAACATGGTTAACCAAGGTCTAGTAAGTGAGGAGGTCTTCTCTGGTGGTGTTAATTCGGAGCACTTCAAGGGTAAGCACATCTTTCTATGCCGTGGCTTTGTCCCCCGTCTTTTTTTTGTGGTATTAAACTTCAAATGCATATACTAATGAGAATGTGGTAATTAGTTTGGGCTTAAGCATAAATTTGTTTATGGATCAATGCCAGTCAAAAAGGTTTGCAATAGATGATTCCAGTCAAAAATGCAATCTTGAGTTTGCAATTTCAAGGCCAGCTTATCTATCAAAGTAGATGGTGTTTCTCCAAGGGAAGAGAAAATAATGAATACGATTAAGTTAGAATACTGCTTCCACCATCCTGCTGTTCTGGTTCTACGTCATTTTAGAAGCCCAATTTAGTAGCTAGCGGGTTCCAAGAATGTGGGGTTCACCAACTCACGTTTGAGCTGGATGACAGGGAAAATGCCTATCTAGTCTTATGTCAACATGGTTGAAACACTGTTGGATTGATGGGTCTGACGTGTTTGAACCTGAAAGCTACCTTAATAATTTCTCACTAGTTATTACATGCTTTTCCGTGTTTTGTTTGTTCCAATGTCAGTGTTTTGTTTCACTAGCTACATTAATATGCATATTTTTCAATAGCTACATTAATATGCGTACTTTTCAATACATGTTAGATGTGTAAATGTTATAGATAACTAACTTTAGTTTGTCTAGATGGAAGGTTGGGTTGATAATTCTTTTGTGTTTTGCCCATTGTCCACCCTCATTATTTCCAAGCCCAGCTGCTAACAACTTGGTGAAAAATTGCCATGTCAAACCATGAACATACTTAGCGTCTCAACTCATAATGTATTAGTAAACGGAGTCCAATATCTGAACAAATTATAATACAACACCTGAAAGCTGATTCGATGAGATATCAAGAGATGATAATTCATGCAAACCTGCAATTCCCTTAGGTATGTGTCCACTTAGATGGTTCCTTGACAAGTTCAAAACCACTAGGCCCCACAGATATATTATTGCTTCAGGGAACTCTCCATACAAGTTATTAATTTCTAGACAAATCTATGCAGGTTACAAGGGTAAGAATCTTGTTGTATTTGAGAGACTGGACTTTTGTGGACACAGCTAAGCTCTCTTCATAGTAGACACCTCTGTACTTCCTGTAGAACCGATAATGAATTGGCCTTAAGATCCCTAAGCTGGTAGGAATGCTTCTAACCAAATTGTTTTGTGCAAGATCCAGGACTTGTAGTTAACTTAGATTTGTAAGATCAGAGGGAAATATTCCTAAAAATGCATTCGACCTCAAGCGAAGAATTCTAAGAGCAATTAGACTTTCTCCAATCCAAGGTGGAATGAGACTTTCTTCATTCATTTTTTCTCTGCAGATTTTCGCCATTCGCATTTTTTATCTGTTAATTTGTCCTGGTTTCTTCATTTCTAGTGAATTCTAAGGCCAAAACTTGTTTTAACTATTCACCCATTCTCATGTCAACCTTGTTTCTTTGGCAGCCGTGTTCTAGAAGCTAATCCAGGTATGGCTATTGTGGTCCCTGCCATTGGGAAGGATGTGGAAGTTCAATTAAGGGAGCATGATTTATCATGGAATGATTTTCTTTCTCGTGTTGATCATCTTCCACCAAGGTATATATATACCCAAAAACCTATGTGTTGGATTGGTTCACTGAAATGGTTCTTTTTCTTCTACTACAATAGTGTTTGTGGTTACTGAAACAACCTATTGATCGGACAACCTTTTTTTTGTAGACCAAATTATTTCTCTCCAGTTTATCAACCTATTGATCACATAAAATAATAGATGGTTTGGCACTAATTTCACATGGGTTGATGACATTGGTAGAGCTTCATTGGTATCTTATGTAACAACAGCACTCCATTGCCTTTCATGATGGTAAGCTAATTAATAAATTGTGTTTTCAGTTTGCAAGTACATGCTCTTTACAAATTTGAAATCTACGGTTTATAAGGGAAATTTTTTTGATGATCATAGTAGTAAAAAGTGCTATAACTTCTATGAATACATTTGAGTTCTTGGATGATATGGTATTCACTTTCCAAGGTTTATAAGGTTTTCCTTTTTTAGAATATCTTCAAGGTAATTAATTGGGAAGCATTTCTTCTTGGAGACTAAGCCAATAATCCTCATATGGACTAGTCCATCTTCGTATGGTTTATATCTCCATTGTACTTGGGAACTAAGATGCGTCCTAGTACAGGAAACAATGATACAAATCTTCATTTCCCAAACTTCAGAACACGGATATATATTGTGTAATGTGTATTTTCATGTTTGGTGTCTGGCCTTCTATCCAAAGAAGGCTGCACCCATTATGCTATACTTGTTGCTAATTACTCTCAATATAGGTTGATTTACTTGGAAAAACATCCAAGTTTTCCACTAATGCAGTACAAATGTGCCTCACATCAATGTTAAGGAGGTAAGGGAATACAATCTCAACATATTTTGTTGTTAATATGTATGTTGAGGGTTCATTCAATGTTGTTAGCATCAACAGGGGCTAGAACTGCAGGTAATATGTTATGAGGATCTAAAGCATGAATATTTTTTTTTATATTTTTAAGCATTTGCAACGGTTCAAAACTGTTGTAATGGTTTTTGTAGAACCACTTCAAAGCTTTACAACGGTTACAAACCATTGCAAATTATATAAAATCCAATCATGTGTCATTTTTGCAACGGTTAACCACCGTTTCTAAACTTGAAACGGTTCACAGCTGTTGTTACAATTAGACGTGCAACGGTTATAAACCGTTTTGTAATTAGAAACTGTGACAACATATGCTAAAACGGTTCAAAACCGTTTAAAATGTTTTATTTGAAACGGTTTTGAACCTTTGCTAGCAGAAACGGTTTTGAACCGTTTCAAAAGTGTTTCCCCTATTGCGAACTTTAGCACAAAAAGGAACCGTTGCTAAGGTCTTTTGAAATGGTTTTGAAAATATTTGAAACGCGACTATTTGCAACGATCCAAAACTGTTGTAAACTGGTAATTTTGGTGTAGTGCTTCTGAGGAACTCAGTATGATGCTTTGTTTACGGTTGATTAGCTGAGGGTTACATTGCACGCCTGATAGGCATTTAGACGTGAGGCATGATTGAACTCTGCGCGGACTTTCTTTGGATCCATAGAAATTCTGCAGTCGTTGAATGTTTAGCCGACGTGATAATGTAGACCAACGGCGACCTGAGCCGGAAACGTGGGGTGCAACGCAAGACTAACGTCAGATGAGTTCAATGGATGTCAAACGGCAGTTCCCAGGCCGAAAAATTAGGACAAGTGAAGATCACGTAACCCGCGTTAAGGGGCTAACGTTGGTGTCCCACATCGGTGAATTTTGGGATAAGCTTCGATCGAGGAAGGTATACTGGTCGTAGCCTAAGGTGAAATATCTTTAAATTCTGCATTATCAAAACTATTATCTATATTTTATTGTGAGTTATATGTTAGCATCTCTGAGATTTTGAGTTATATGATTTTGACATTGTTTATCTGATTTTTATTCTCATAGTATAATTGTTTTAAATATAAGTTCTTGCATTATTGTTTTCCAAATTCAGTAACGGTATGTCAATGGACTATGCATGAGACTGCCTTATGATTTTTGTTTCCATGTTTTTATCGGTTGTTTTTCCATAGAGATGAAATCATGAGTAGTTTAAACCACATCCCTATTACTGGGCTTTTCCCAAAAAGCTCACATACCCCCAAATCTTTTGCAGAGAATCGATGATGGATTGGAAGACCAAGATGATATTTGACAGATCGAATGATTGGTTGGAGAATTTCAGTTGAAAATATTTGCTAAGACTTGTCAGAGAGAGGTAATGTTGTTAGGGTTTGCTTTCCGCTTTAGTATACTTTTTTTTTTATTGCGTAGTTTAACTTTGTATTTATTTATCAATATCAAACACCTAACTATGTATAAAGTATCATTGTTGAAATCTTTGTATAAATTTTAGATTCTCATGATTAGCATACACCTTATGATATTAACACTGTTTGTAGTCATAGAAAATGAGGATTTTGGCTACCGTATGAAAATCTAGCTACAGTGCAGTTGTTGGTTCACACCTCGAGATCTGTGTTGGATTTTGGGGTGTGACATTTGATCCGATATATTATATAAATATAATAATTATATTATAAAACTCTAGTCCAATAAGTGTGTGCCAACATGACACCTTATGGAATACCCTTAAGGTTACCCTTATAGGATATTATTCCAATCCAATTAGACGAATCATATATCTAATAAAGTAATTGGATTTGAATTTGAATATTGATTCAAAATATCAGTCGGATTTTGAATCAAATTTGGATATTAAACTGAAAAAATGAATTGAAGAGAAGAAATGGAGAGTATTTTAGTCACTTCATTTTATTTTTCAAATTGGGTGTCCTGCGAGGAGACCACCTTTTCTCTCCTTGACTACCAATGTCACTCTCACTCTCTAAAAGGTTAAACAAAAAAAAAAAACATTATGCTCAACCACCCACTCTTCTCTCTCTCCAAAAACTAATTTTTCTTTAGGATTTTAAAAAACTCATATAACTTTCAATCTATAAGCTAATTTACAGTAACAATGGATTCATTAGAAAGCTCTTTACGAGAGCTTTATAATGATATATAATATTCACTACTAATTTATTTTTATTTAATTTATGATAATACTCGTTAACTTCTTAAGGTTTTATGCATATTAAAAGCATAAAAAAAGTTCTGGTTACATGTAGCATTCCAAAGTTCATTGCCATGACATCGATTTAGACAGTTTTTAATTTCAATTATCGATACAACCAATGATCACGATACAGGATGTTTGTCGTGCTTCAGCTTTTCCATTCCAACAGGTATAAATCTGTCCCAAACTGATGAAAAAGCTCTCATTGTTTACCACTATATTGCTCTGTAATCAAGGTACGTGCAAGGTGCACCGAAAGCGCCTCGAAATGGTCAAGGCGAGGCGCCTTTAGTAAGGCGCGTGCCTCAGTCCAGGCGCAAGGCAGGCACGCGCCTCACTAAAATATCTATTTTTTTAAATGTTATTTGGCATATGAGTTTATTAGAAAATCAAAAAATCCTTATTCCAAAAATGGCCATCGAATTCATTCAATTTATAAATATTGCTTCTTTCATTCTTTTGAATTTTTTTACTTTATAGGGGTGTCTTGGTCATTCATCATTTTAATATTTCAACTTGTGAAAGAAAAAAATTTGATGATGTACATCATAAAACTTGATGGAGGACCAACAATGTGAGCCATGTGGCATACTGACCGTATGTATGTTTGGCCCATCCCTAGATGGACTTAAAAGACAAAAAATTGGGTCTTATTAGTGATTCCTAACCTTTGAATTTGAGTACCCCAATAATGCTAGAAATCCATGGTGGAAAATAAGCCATGAAAAAGACTATAATACAATGGACATAAATTACTAATCATGATGATTTTTGGTATGTAGTATTCGTGTCGTACTAATCATGGTACGACACGAATATGGATATGGGACATGGTACCAACACATATCCCAGACATATCCATTATATATGCTAATAGTTTTAAAAAAAAAAAAATTGAAGTAATAAATGACTCACTAGATGTGTCGTTTTTTGGTAAACTTTTTGAAAAAAAGGAAAGAAAAAATGATAAGTTGTATATATATATGGCCTAATGATTACCTATTTTGTTATTTTTCTTAATTTTATTTTATATTTTGAATTATCATTTTTATATTTTTTAATATTGCGCTTCAGCTAGGCATGCGCTTCACCTTGCGCCTTATGCCTTAGGCACTAGGACAGTGTGCCTTCCCTTGTGCCCTTAACTACCTTGCTATATTGTTTATTATACTGTACATTCCTCTTGTCCATTCTCATGTTGTTTTCTTCTGCTTTCCACAAGAACTAACTTCTACGTTTGAAAGAGGAAACCTGATCAGGTGTTGGTCATTATAGTAGGGGTGCGTTTGATACGCGTGCAATCGTTTCCCACACATGTTTGGTACGCGTGCATTCGGCGATTTGCACATGCACACGAGCAAATGAATGCTCACCCTCTTTAGTAATTAAAAACCTATTTCACCCCTGAGCAATTGTTTACACAACCTCCTTGTGCAAATAATTTTCATAAGGTACAAATTAAAATCTAATATTTTCTCAAATCAAGCCTTATCTTTCCAAAAAAATAAAAAAACTCAAAAAGCAATGGAAAAAGTGGCCTTGAAATTTAAATTTTAAATTTTAAAAAAGGAGAAAAATAGAAAAAAAAAATAACAAAAAATAATGGCCCTTTTCACAATTTTTTTCAAAAAATAATGGTCTTTATTTTCGTTATAACAGAAAATAGTGGATTCGGACCTCCCTCGTTACGTTATTACCGTTAAAACGTTGAAAAAATATACTAAAAAATAATGACCATTATTTTCTGAAAAATTTTGTGACAAAAAAAAAGTCCGTTATTTCTATTATTGCCCATTATTTTTCTATTTTTTTTCCGTACTTAATATGTGGGGCCCACATATTTTGTGCTTTCCTAAGTGAACATGCGTGCGAACCAAATGGTAGTAAATATGAACAGTGCGTAAATTTTGAAACTTACATGTGCAAAGTTAGTGCGAACCAAACACAAGCAAATAGTATGGGTGCGCAAACCATTGCATGCACAAACCATGGCACACGTAATGCTTTGCACGCGTACCAAACAGACCCTAGGTGTTTGCCTTTCTTGATGATTGAAATCCAGCCCTAAATTTCCCTAAATTTGAATCCTGCCACAATTTGACTTGGTTCAAAATACCCAACAAGTTATTCCTTGGCTGGTCTTGGAAAACTCAGATAGGCCAAAAGAATATGTAACCAGTAAATGTTGTTACCATTTTTACTCAGAAAGAGGGTGTTTGGTTACACAGTGAACTTAGTTGCATAAATGCTTGTTTTAATTTTGGTTATTTTTGAAGAGAGGAGATTTCACATTGGTAGAATTGAAGACAAGAAGGTTATAATTGCAATAATAGGAAAGGGTATGGTCAGTGATTTTAAACAAGTGTGGTCCGTTTTATCTTCTTTCGATGTTTTTTCTAGTTCTTGTTTTTGAAATTTTCTCATCCAACCAGTGATTTTCAACACATGAATTCATCCTTCACTACGGACTTGCGATCTAAATGTGGGAGATGTAGTAATTCCTCAATTTTGGACACACATGGGACTATGGAATTGACAGGTAATCTAAGCACATCTAAATTTTCCTTCTTAAGTCGTTCTCCATGTTACTTATTAGATGAAACAATTTTCTGTATTAGGAAAATTTGACATGCCTCCCTTTAACATCGATTTCAGCCAAGTCTAACCCGTAATGACCAAACTACTTCTATATCTTTTATTTTTTAATCTGTATATTTCAACTGTTTTTTGTAAATTATACTAGTGGGTGGCCGTACCCATGGCACTCCCTGACAAAGCATTTGTCCAAATCGGGTGTGAGTGGCTGAGATCCACTGTCCAATTGCGGAAAAGATCTCAGCCATCTATATATGTCCAGCAGTGACTCTAATTTCTCCTTGGTGCTTTACTCTATACAACACCAGACATCCTTTCTTCATCGATGGGTAATCATCCATGTCTTTAAAGAAACCGAGTTGTGTATATTCTTCTAATCTTCCTAATGAGCTCTTTTCAAACCAAGGTTTAAAAGGGGCTGTTATAACGGTATAACAGACTCGAGGCATTATCGTTTTTTCTGTTAAAATGAATTATATCGCCCAGGAGCAAAAATTGAAAATAATGGAAATAACGGAAAATATGGCACTGAAATTCCAAATTTTCAAAAAGCGGAAAATAACGGAAAAAAATGGGAAAATAACGAAAATAACAGCCTTCTTTTTCACAAAAATTTCCATAAAACAACTGTCGACCGTTTTAACGAAAATAACGGCAATTATTTTTTCAGCGTTTTAACTGTTCAAAACGTTACGGGGGAGCACCGAATCCGTTATAACCACCGTTTTTTAAACCATGTATCACACTTCGCTGAGGATGCTAAAGGTTGTACATAATATACCGTTGTAGATGAATGTTATAAAGAAATAAAAAAAAAATCATAAATCTTGTAATTTTTCAGTCATCCCCATCTGTCCATCTTGCTTACTTTTACAAAGAGAATACATTTCATCATCTCTCTATATTTAGACTTGTAGTCACATTGCTAAGAACTCATGATTGGCCATGGCGAATTGAGACAATCAAATCTATGAGCATTCGTAGTGCTCCATGTGCTCCATGTGGATCTTTTTGTGCCGTTAGCAGGCCTGCGAAGATAATAAAAAAAAAAAAAAAAAAATTAACCATTGACCTTTACCTCTTTAGAAAATCTTTATGCCAATTTTAGATAGAACCTTATTTGGATCCAACTCAAATCCTCAAATGATCCATATATGATTACCCAAATCTAATCTCAATGTGAATAAATGGGTCGGATCCAAAATAGCTACTTATAGTTAGGATCAAAGACCTGTCCAGCTAATTAAAAAGATTCGAACCTGGCACGGACCCAGGGTCAGATTACTTGGATTAGTATCCATCCTCATTTTATTAAGGATCCAAACCCACAAAATAAATGCCCAGGTGAGGTCGAATGTCAGGTCTGGCATGCCCCATATCGTGCCCTATCCACTTTATTAAGTTGTCTTAGGGTTCTAACATTGGCTCAGGCTCCGAGGACCCCTTTTTCTTGACCCCTCAGTGTTCATGCACGCGGCTGAAGATTTCACGAATCCAACGGTGGTTGTCAGCACCGACAAAAAGAGAAAAAAGTGATACCAGTTTGGCGCTGACAAGTACCGATAGATTCTTGGAGTCCCCGGCCGGGCCGAGCACATGAGCACCCAGAGGAGTCAGAGAAAAAGGGGTCACTTGAGCCCAACCCTCCAACACTTGGTTCAAACCCATGTATGTAACAAGGACACTCCATTTTCTAAGAATTTGCTGTGTCGGATGCCTTGCCGTATTCACGTGTTGGACACATGTCAACATACGTTTTCAGACAAATGTCAATTTATTAAAAAAATTTGTTTTTAACTATTATTTGTACATGATTTATGTGATTTTAATGTATATGATCAACTTAATTATTCTAAAAACATTCTTTTTTATATTGCATGCTTAACATGGCCGGACTAAAGTATTTAAAAAATATATCTTTAAGCATAAAGAATGAACTGTATGGACTTGTCGACGTATTGAGTTTGTTGGAGTCAGCGTGTCAGACACTCTGTATCCGTGTCGGACACGGACATACGTGTCTGTGTCCTTGTTAATTACACAGGTTCAAACACAATCCATGGAGTTGGGAGGCACAAAAGTACTTAATTAGCAAAATGTTTAACAAGCTATGGGGTGTTTTCCTACATGTTACTAATTCATGTCTTTTTCTGAATGCTAAGTGAAGTAGTAGATGAAGCTGCATACCTTCAGTTGTAGATGGGAAGCTATCACAGACGGTGGTAACTGCCTTCCACAGCTTCTACAGTTTGCAATTGAGACGAAAATCGATCAAAAAAGTGGAAATGTGTTTGGAAAACGTCTCTTTAATTATAAAAGGAGAATAATGATTGTCAAATACCAGTAATAAGTCCCCAGGTTTTACTGGGAGCTCTTCCACACTTCTTAGTTTCCTGTGTAGAAGTAATTTTTGTGTTTTCTAGTCAATTCATATATGGTAAAACAAAATGTACAGCACGCCTATTATAGAATCAAAATAAAGGTCATCTTCAGGTTGGGTCTGAAATGGAGCGCGGTCCAGATCTAAGATCTGGCCTAACGGGTATCGTTTGATTTTCACAGATACAGATTTGTAATAGGTCTGCTTAAGGTCTCTCATATCAGATCAGGTCTGACTGGGATCATATCCTAACATGGGGTATAATGATCCAATTAGTTCCCTAACATAATAAATGATGCGAAAACAAAAAACTATTGCTAGATACCCCATGATGGCTCAGGTTCAGATCCTGGCCCGTATCACTACAAGAAAACAAGGAAGGTATTAGCGACGACCGGGCCGCTAATTTGATGCCTACAAGGTTATTGGATCCGGCTCCACCTAGAACTGAACCATTTCATCTCATCGAATAATACTTAGAGAGAGAGAGAGCTCATCAGTCAAGAGTTTGACACCAAACAAATTAACAAAAGGTAACCCTCTTTTCCTATTGCCCATGATAACGATCAATGGGCAGCTTAATCAATTATTTATAAAGATTGGCCAATGCATGTGATGCCATGCTATGATTTTCAATTTATACTTGAAACAATGATTATCAAAGGAAATCTATACTTAAAAAACCTATGATAGTGATCCATATTCGAGTCATTCACCTAATAGCCATCAATGCTTAATGAAAACAAATACCTAATCAAGAGATTTCCATCGTGTTCTTCGCATTCAAAGAAACAGCATCCATTTGTGAAGGGTATCTTTTTCCCCCTCCATTCTGCAAGAACACAAGTGATGGTTGAAGTTCAGTTAAAAGCAGGTTTAAAATTTCAGCTTTCTGTGTATGACTTGGTACCAAATGAATGAGCAATCGGTAGTACGTACCAAGATGCCACATTACACTGGCTGTATGTTTCTCGTTTTCGATTATGCTTTCTGTGACCAGATGAACGTTATGTCCCATGGAATCCATCACCTTTTTCAGAAAATCAAGAACTTCCTTCACAAGTTGCAAACATACCCATGTGAGAGTTAGTTCGCTATCATTAAGGAATGTAGGATGCCACTTACTTCATGTACTGTACACATGGCCCATTAGCTCATCGATCGTTTGCTGACAATGTCTCTCTACATGGTTTGCCTGTTGTTAATTTATAGGTAGCCCACCAATTGATCAGTTCAGATCGATGAGTTTGCAGGGTACATTTGTGTGATGTGTAGAAGTATCATCCTCAAAACTTCTGAAGAGCATCATATATATGAACAATACAAGTCGATCTCATTATGTAGGAAGAAGAGTACCTTCTGTCCTTCAAAGGGGAGATAGAACAGAAGGTCCTGAAATTCACAATTTTGGGAAAGAAGTTGACGCAACTTGTGAGTGTCTTTTGCGTTGATGGATCTATAGAAGTCTTTGATCAACTCATCTGCTGAAGGAGGTGGTTGGTGTGGAACGATGACACGTGACTCATCATTGCTGCACCAAACTCTCCACCCATCTTTCCTCTTTGCTCCAATCCTCAGACTTGTCCCTCCTTTTGCAAATAATTCAAAGAATCTGAATACATGGTTCTGTTTGTTGGTGACCGAGCTGCTTGAATACCCTACATTTCCCAGTCGAACAATCGGCCATGTATTATAGTTCTGTTTTAAGCTCAAACATGGTCCTGAAGATAATTGACCCAGAGAGAGCATGGTTGAAACGTAAGGGATATGTTGAGGAAACCTAAAATTGAGTGAGGGAGGGGGGATGGTTACACCTTGCCATGTTTTCAAGTTTTAAATACTGAAGAGATTCTTAAACCTTGCTTGCAACGTGGTCTAAGAATATCTTTATAGTTTAAAACTAGACAATATGGGAAAAGGATAAATATATACTTACAATGATGTCCAAAACGGCTCTTACCTAGTTTAAAACACAATCCTCACTTGACCAAGCACCACTTATATATGAAACTGTGAGCTCATTAGTCTACTTTTAAGAGTGAAGATGATGAAACAACATCTATAGGGTGTGATCATTTGCTATTCCACTGTGACTTTGGCTATCAGATATGGTCTTCTTTCTTAGCATATGTGGATCTTCTCTAGGCCATGCTGGAGTTCACTGGAGATTTATTGGGTGGGTGGCCTAAGATATCTGGATCTTCGAGGGGGAAGGTTCTTTGGAGGATGATTGCGTTTGCCGTCATGTGGAGTACTATTTGGATAAAAAGAAAAGTCTTTAGAGCAAGGAATTAATGCTCTATTCAGGAGACAATTCTAAGCATCAAGACTTTCTTATTCAAGTGGAGAAGTATTCTTCCAGAGACAAGGGGTATTTTTTTTCGCTAACATGGTATTTAGGTTTGATGCAATTATGGGGAGAGAGTAGTAAGCCCTAGTTTATTTCTTTTATTTTCGGCATACTTAGTTTTTAGTTCCTCTAGAGATCACCTTGATCTCTTTATTAATATAGTATATTGACTTATAAAAAAAAACATATCTATAGGGTATAAATACTCTATTTTCCTTATCTTAAGATAATTACGTAAGGCAAACAAAGCTTTTTGGAGAATGCTCTCAAGGTTTAAGATTATATCTTCAGTGTTAAAAACTTGACAATATGGTAAAGGATAAATACTTACAGAGATTTCCAAAATGTAAGGTAAAGAAGATTTTTGGAGAATGCTCTCAAAGTTTAAGAATATCTTCAACATTCAAAACTTGACATTATAGAAAAGGATAAATGCTTGCATAGATTCCGAAAATGTTCCCTACCTTTATAATAAGTTCGCGCGCGGTAACTTAAAAGAAAATCCTTGTAAAACCTCAGATTATTTTTGACCAGAATTGGTATGGACCTTTGTGTAGGCTAATACTGATCTTTGGATTTAGGCCCATTAGGATTATGGGCCACATTTCTCTAAGATAAACAAAATCTCTGTGTGCCAATATCATTAGTAATGGAGATGTCATATAATTGTTTTTATGAGAGCTTGTTACTTGCGTGTTTGACCGTTAACGATAATTTGACGTATAGGGCTAAAATAGTAATTTTTACCTATAAAGTCATTTTTGTAATTTTTCAACTTAAGGACAATTTAGCAAATTCAACTTCAATGAATATAGATGATTAAATGATAGGGACACTGGAGTGACTTCACAAGTCATTGATAACACTTGAGAGCCCTTTCGAGGGTATTTTGGTAAATTCACCCATATGGTATCTTGATAGTTTTGATAATAAGGGCATAACTTTATACTCAAATATCGGATTCGTGATCTATTTAATATTCTAAGACCCTAAAAATAGGGTTTAATTCTAAATATTTTATTAGTTATGAGAATTAATAAACTTAATTAATAATTTAGGACTAATATCGACATTATCAATTGTATACCATAACTTAAATTAATTATTGTATTAGAAATTATATCTATATAATAAAACAGGACAGTTGTCTCCCCCTCTTATCCGGCTTCATAAAGGATGGCCGAGATCTTATCACACCATATGAACGGTGGATCTCAGCCACTCACACCCAATTTTGACAAACGCTTTGTCGATGACTGCCGTGGGCACAGGTCACCTACTATTTACCTACATATAAGGAATGAAATGGGTTGGATTTACGTATGGCCCAAGGGTCAGGCTCATGAGCCCCACTTTTTATGCCTCGAGAGGGGTGTCACTGTTAAAAACGGCCATTAAAACGGATTGAAATGGCTAGGGGCAAAAATGAAAAAATAGATTTTAATGATTTTACCAGAAAAAAGTGGTGCTGAAATTCAAATTTTAAAATTTGAAATTTGAAAATTTATAATTTAAAAAAAAAAATAGAATTTAACGGAAATTTAATGGTTTTCTTATACCCCTCTCATCTTATATGGCTTCAATAATGAGTGTCAGAGATCCACTATGCTTCGTATCGATGGTTGAGATTAACTCCCACCTGATTTTGACAAATACTTTGTCGGAAAATGCCGCAGGCACGTGCCACCCACGCATATATCAAGACAACTCAGTTGTATTCTCTTATCTTATCCATCCATCTAATGTGGACGGTTAGATAAAGAGTGGTTGAGATCAAATCCATCGATCTAATGTGGACGGTTAGATTTTAGCCACTCAATCCACCTCATTTGACCACAATTTATTCAAAATTTCAATTTCAACACCGTTATTTTTTGTTTTTTATGTTATTTTACCATTTCTCCCTCTGTGCGTTACGATCCGTTATAACAGCCATTATAATGGTAAAAACAGTAACGCCCCAATCCATTATACCGTTGAGTGTCGAAGGCACCCAATTTTTGCAAACGCTTTTGTCGGAGAGTGCCGTGGGCATTGGCCATTTACTATTCTATATAACAAAACACATTGGTTGTCTCCCTACTTATAGCTCCTCTTATAAGCATCAATAAAGAAGGGCCGAGATCTAATCAACCCCCAAATGGACGATGGATCTCCGCCACTTAACTGTGATTTAGCAAATTCTTTGTCGAGGAGTGCTGATGGCACGAGGCACCCACTAGTCTATATAACAAAACAGGGAAGTTGTCTCCCCACTTATCCCCCCTCTTATCTATTTCAACAAAGAAGGGCCGAGATCTTATCCCCCAAATGGATGGTGGATCTCAGCCACTAGCACCCTATTTTGGCAAATGTTTTGTTGGAGAGTGCCGCAGGCACAGGCGACCCACACATATAACAAATAACTCAGTTGTATTCTCTTATCCTTGTCTTGCTTCATAAGATAAAGAGTGGTTGAGATCAAATCCATCCATCTAATGTGGACGGTTAGATTTCAGCCACTCAATCCGGCCCCTCATTTATTCATTCACTCCACTCATTTGACCTCAATTTATTAAAAATTTGAAATTCAAAATTTGAATTTTATAATCATTAGTTTTTTTATTTCTGTTATTTTCACATTTTTTTTTCATTTTTCCCTCTACGTTACAATCCATCCATTATAACAGCTGTTATAATGGAAAAAGATAACGCCCCAGTCCATAGGATAAAACTTTGATGACTGGCCCTATCATCGAATGAGATGACAAGGCAGCCGATCTCAACACGTGGAATTTGTACGGGCTGGCCACCCCGGCCTCACCACACATGTACCCAGGTGAGAACTTGAATGCTTTTTGCCCAAACACTCACCTGTGTACGTGGGTGGTTATGCCAAGGTGGTCTGCCGGTGCGAAATCCACGTGCCATAATCTACTGCCGTGTTATCTCCTTCGATGACAGGGCCTGTCATCAAAGTTTTACTCCAGTCCATTATACTGTTTGAGGGTCGAAGGCACCCAATTTTTTGCAAACACTTTTGTCGGAGAGTGCCGTGGGCACGGGCCATTTACTAGTCTATATAACATAACACAACTTTTGTCTCTGCCTCATAAAGAATGGCTCAGATCAACTCACAACTAAATCCATCCAACGGTTAAAACGTGCACCCCGTTCATTTTTTTTTGGGTTACCCGCGCGTACAGTCTCATTTTGGATTTTGGGTTCATTCCCCCGTCTCTCTCCCCCTCCCCTCTCTTTGCCCCCTCTGTCTCAGCTCTCTCGCGCGCGCTCCTTGCCCCTGACGACTCTGAGGGTTTATCATCGAATCTCTGAATTTTATTGCAACATCAAATCTCCGAATCTTCGTCGGGGCAACAACAACTCCGCTTAGGGTTTATGAAGATCTACCCATGGCTTCAATCTTCTGATTTGAATGGTATGTATCTTTCTCTCTTGCAGCTACGCTTAACCCTAATCACATTTTTATTATTTTCAGATTTTTGTTGAAACCCAAGCTCGATTTCTAACCAAACCCTGAGGACCTGAGGTGAAATCCTATCTCGATGATTTATGCCATTTGTTGTTACATCTGTTTTCTGCTCCTTGATTCTTGTTCATCCGTTTTCTGCGTGTAATGGTAAAATTACTAAGGGTTTGGATTTCATTTGGATTTTTATGCATATTTTTTGATTTTGTGTTCTTTTCTGCATTTGTTCTCCTTTTTTGGTGGTTGTATGTGCGATTGGGGATTTGGTGGTTGTATTTGATTGGGGGTTTTGTAAGAATGTTGAACTTCCAGTAGTGTTTCTGATTGGGATTTATAGAACTCTGTACTTTTTTCCTATATTTTTTATCTGATTTTCTGCTTTTTTAGATATGTTTAACTAGACCTTGAACTGCATTGGCTTTGTTAAGTTGAAATCTCCTGTTATCGTGCAAATATAAATTACAGAGTAAAGTGTTGATTAAGCAGACCTTGAACTGCATGGTTCTTTTTCAGAATTTTTTTCTTCCTGTCCTAACTGAAGTAAATGGATCAACTTCGACATGTTGTTGATTGTCTAAACGATGAGAACCTGAACGTGACGTGATCTGTGTTTTTTTCTCTTAGTTCTGAATCTAAAAAAAGTGAGATGCCCGACCATATGACGATGAGTGCGGTGAGATCGGAGGGTTTGGCTACGCCAATGACAATAATATCTCACGGAAGAGATGTAGATCCATGTTGGTTTGGAGCAGAGATTACAATGGGTCGTATGCTGTTCACAGTGGGATCCTCAGAGCATACTTTTGGCTTTTCACAGTGATGAATTTACTTTTTGCATTTGCATCTTAAGGTCTTAATCTTAGCTAGATCTATTCAATTTGCTCTGATCTTTTGATTTCTTTTTTATTAAACCAAAAGGGAGTAAATGATGATTGTTGTTTGATGCACATGTTGCATTGGCAGTCGGGAATGAATGAGGCAAATGCTTCTGAAATATTCAGTTTACAGTGCATTTTGTAGTTGACAGACACTGCAAATGAGCAAATAATGGTTACTGACATTGATTACTGAGTTGCGTGAGTGACAAAGAGAGTTAATAATTGGCTGATTTCACAGCCATGGGTAGTAACTTTTGAGTTAAGGCGTAAACAGGACTGGAGACTAATTAGTGGATCAGTGTCTAGATCCATTAAGTGTTGTTCCAATCATTCATGCTTTTGCTTTGGTCTTTCATGCTATTAGAACCAGTCTTACCTGACATGGTCCAGTATCTTTATGATCATGACAAGTACCATTTTTGTACATATAGCCATTCAATTTTTAAAATAACAATGCCTTCCTACCAAAGTTACAACCTTCATTACCCCAGAGATGATTGCTGCAATAGTGTCAATTTTGGTTTGTGGCTCTAGACATGTGGTGGGTTTGGATTGATGACGATGCATGCCATGTGTTAGATAGTCCCTGCATGAGTAGAGAATTAAATCTGGACTGTTGTTCATAAAACCAAGCATAGATATTAGAACTGATCGAATGTTTATTTTGTATGCTTTATTAGCAAAACTTTTACTCATCCTCTGAATTGAAATCGAGTCGTTGGCATCTTGGGTGATTGAGATGCAATGTTTGGTGGGCTACCTCTCAAATGGGTCATGATCAAAAAATTATCTTAACTGTCCATTGCAGTGTAGAAAAAAATATTTGTTGCTTTAGTATTACCATAAGAGTGGATTTTAAAAAGTAAAAAATAAAGAAAATAGTCTGCCAGACAATACTGACTTCAAAGCATACTCATTGCCAACAGATAATGTCCAGGATTTGGTTTTAATTGTGTGTATCCTTTCTTAATAATCAGTTGAACGATTTTTATTTCGATTGCTCAAAATAATGGTGTAATGTATGTTGTCTCAATATTATGTTGTCACTGCATGAATTACTTATTAGTTTATGTTTATGTTTCTTACAAACATTAATTTTATGTTTTATGATCATTAAATTTAATGGGGCCTCATTGCAGACATTTGTTTCGACGGACCTGTTTATAGATTATATTATGGTCTAAACTTATAACTTAGATTGCAGAAGTTTGGAAGACGGGATCTGTTTAGGCTTTCCAGCTTTACACCTATATCATCAACTTAACACATGGTTTTGAGAATGCTTTTGCCACTCTTTTTATTGATTTTTTAGTTGCTGAATTTTCTCTCTCATTGAATAATGTCAGGAAGGATATAGTCGGTGAAGTCAGATCTGAACTTGGCTCGATTGAGTGGATAAGATCACACTAGCCTGGACCAAAAACTTGCACCTGAATCATGTATTGAACACATAACACTATTTTTTGTGATATAATGAGTAGTCTATAATGTGCATCAGACTTTCATTTTTGTGGTTCATGTGGGTGCAGTTTCTAATGCATGAAATATGTGAGAAAATCTTGCACCTGAGCATGTTTTGAATACATACAAAACACTATTTTTTTTTATAATGATTAGCCTGTAATGTGCTTCAAACTTTCATTTTTGTGATTCATGTGGGTGCCACTCTATGCAGCATCTAATTTTTGTAATGGATTTCCCAACAATCTGTTAAGGAGGTGAGTATGACTGAGTCACACTCAAGAATTTAATATTTGATTGTCGTTTGGATAAGTATCTTTGGAGATTAGTCGATTTTTTTTCCTTTTTCTTGGAGGGATCTATTGGTGGACCCAATTGAAGATATAGAGGTATATGCAACTGAGATGGTAGACATTGTAACTAATATATACAGACTGACTGACTAATATAGTCACACCTAATTCAATGAGAAAATCTATATAACAAAACACAACTGTTGTCTTTTGGCACATAAGTGACGGCTGAGATTGACCCACATCCGACGGTTGAAATTTTCTTCCACTTCTTAATTTAGAAAGTTGTTGGACATTGAATGCTGCACTTTTGATTTGGAGATTTAAATGGGTTCTCTATTTTTGTTGAATTTTATTGAAAATGAAAGATGCAGGGACGATGGATTGTATGAAGAAGGTAAAAATGTGGATTCACGAAAGGAAAATGTTGGAGAATATCTATTTATTAAGATAGAAATATATTTATTAAGAAAAGGAAGTGAAAACATTTTTTGAAAGGATAACTTTCACTAAAAGAGTGTTGGACGGTGGATTCACAAAAGAAAAATGTGAGAATAGAAATCTATTTATTAAGAAAACGAAGTGAAAATACTTTTTGAAAGGAAAGTTTTGACTATGATTGGTGATTTATGCGCATTGATTCATGCATCTTGAGAGAGACGATATCAAGATGTTGGACTTGAACATTTTTTTGGTACTCAAATCCAACAGCTAAAAATCATCAATCAGGTCCAGGTCAAACATTCAATGCTCAATGGGACTGAAAAAGTGCACATGTCCCTTGAGCCATGTGGTACACTTTTAGAGGATGCTGACCATATGGATATTTGGCCAATCTTAGATGGGCATACAAACCAAAAATAGCTCGATCAATGATTTCTAAGTGTTGGATTGGAGTAATATATTTTCATGAGTTGATTTTAACCGTAGGATTTTGAGCATTATTGACCATTATTGGGGTACAAGGATGCAAAGGTTTAAAATTTGCATGGGTTGAATTTTAATCGTGGAAATCAGGTTGACTTCCTAGCATCGGCCAGACATCCATACAATTAATGTCTACTAGCCCCCCACAAATCAGTGTGCTAGACATCCATACGGTTAAGCTCATTTGAGCACTTTTAGGCCAGTTCATGAAACCATCAGTTGGCCCGATGAATGAATTTTGGATCGAAGGTTCAGATTGATGATCGTACCACTGATCGTATGAATGTTTGGCCCATCACACTCCACATGTAATCATTTTGCACATGCCACTCCACATGACTTTCACGATTTTTTTTGTGGACACTTTGTCGGGGAGCGCCGTTGGCACGGGTAATCCCCTAGTCTATATAACAAAACAGGATAATTGTCTTATCTCTTATCTTATCTTATCTGGTTTCAACAAAGAGTGGCTTTTATCCTCTAAATGGATGGTGGACTCAGCCACTTACACTCAATTTTGGCCAACGCTTTGTCAGATAGTATTGTGGGCACGAGCCACCCACTATCTATATTTATATAACAAAACAGAGAAGTTGTCTTACCCCTTATCTTATCCGACTTTATAAGATAAAGTGTAGTGACCCAATTTTATAATTATTAATTTTTAGTTAATAATTAATTATATGTATTTATTGTTAATATTTTATTATCGTTGTTTAGGTCATTTGTTGGAGTGGGCTTTCGGGGCCATTTTAATGACCTTTTAGGCATTTTTATTATTTAGTTTGGAGCCTAGTTGATACCTATGGGCCTTAGGCATGTTTTTAACTCATTAATAGACTTAAATTAGGGTTTTTTATCCTTCTTTTATAAGCCTAAGTGAAAGTTACAAAAATCACTTTTCACAAATTCTAAACCTAAACTCTATTCTCTTTTCTCTTTTCCCTTCTCCTCTTCACTCTTTGAAGCCAAGGGTTTGGGAAAACCTTCCAGTTGTGGACGATCACATGTGAGTGAATATTTCATTAATCATTTCCCTTTATTGTATGTTGATTGTTATTCTCTTGATTTCATTAATGAATGAACATGATTAGGGTTTTAATCTTTTCTATATGTATGTGATTAGAGTTTTAATTTATTATGTGAGCATGATGACGTTTTCTCTTCGATTTCTCTTAATTTTCTTGGGTTGATTTGTATGTCAAGATACTTTGAGCCATTGTCCATATGATTTATTATTCAAAATCCTTATTGTAGGTATTTTTTATGAGTGGGCATGACTAAGGTTTTGATTGGTTAATGGTGTTAAGATTTATTTCTTCTTAGGTTTAATCTTTTATAAATGTATCATGTTTCATTTCTTATTTGGTGATTAAGAAATATATAAAAACATGCTAAAATCTTTAATTGTCTTTAAATTTCTACAAAACTATTAAAATGTGATTTTTTGTTGGAATTTTATTTCATTTGTTTCTCAACTTTTTGAGATCAATTTTTTTTTAATTATGTGTTTCAAAGAGTAGAATAAGGTATTATTTTTTCATAGAATTTAATTAGAATCACCGAATTTTCAAAAATTCAAAATACTAAGTTCTTGCTATTATTAAAAATGCATATTTTGTCAGATATTTATCTCTATCGTTTCTTAGCATTTTTTAAGTTATATTTTTTTTAAAATTGCGAAGCATAAAATAAGATGATATTTTTTTTGAAATTTATGAATTTCAAAATATCGTCATGCAATTCTTAATTTTAAATTTTAAAATTTTAATTATTGATTCTCGATTTTCGATTCTTGATTTTTACAATTTTTGTGTTTTCTTACGATTCTTGATTATGGATATTCTCACTTTAATTATCGTGATAATATGAGTTATTGTCATTTTTCGATATTTTATTCTTACGATTCTTGATTAGGGATGTTCTTACTTTAATTATCATGGTAATATGCGTTATTGTCATGACTTATAGACTACTATATTATTGTTAAGATGACTGTGAATCATTTAGATTGTTATAATGCTTGATTATTCAACTAATATTGTATTATTCATCATGGAAAGTATGATATATAACTTAGGTTGAGTATACCTATATTTGTGTGGTTTATTTGAAGTGTCACTTCGTATAAGCACTTATGATAGGTCCTTGGGTGGTTTGTCGAACCCTAAATAGTAAGTTTTGTGGGATTTATCCAAAGTGCCACTGTGTATAAGCACTTCTGATAGGACCTTGGGTGGTTTGTTGAACCCTAAATAGCAAGCATGGAACAAAGAGAAGTCCTCGGGTGCAAAATCCTGAATCATCAGTAAATACATGACTATCCATACGTTAGATTAATTCACATGACTATTCATACGTTGGAATATTTATTGGCTTGATTATCCATTCGATGAATTAATTTGACTTGACCATTTATTCATCGGATTAATTAATGCATAAGCACTGCATCAATTGTTAACTTTTATTGTGTATGAGTATCGAAGTTTTTGGAATTATCTCTTGTGACATATATGCATGAGTATTGTATCCTACGTTGAGTTCTAAGGTATTTTTTTGATTATTAATCTTAGATATATGTTGTTCATCGAGTATGATCTGTTGAATTATTTTGGTTATCATTGGTAATTAGATTTAGGTTATTTGCCTATCATTATTAAAATGATGGGGTTAGGGGAGAACATGAATATAATTGTACCCTTAATGGTAATTATGTGATTGTATGTATTATGCCTAACATGATTGAGTTGTTTGTAATCTTTTGTCAATTGATTATGATCTTATATATACTCATTGTAATATTTTGTCAATTGATTATGATCTTATGTACATTTGTACACGTGCATTGGGAGGGTTTAATGTGGCTTTTACTTGTGAGTCAGTTGGATTCACCCTCGTTGGATATCTTATTTTCAGGTCAGCACGGACAATAGAGATGCACACATGATTGGACTTAGTTAGTACTTGTGATATCTTTAGAGTAGTTATTTATTTTGAGAGACATACGTAGTGAGGCTTAAGATGTATTTACTTTCAGTTAGTATTTGTATTATTTTAGATTTTGTGGCTAATTAGAGTATTAATTTTAATTCAATAATTTAGATGGTTCATGTTTTATCAACTGGCATTACATTATTATGGCATGTCTTTGAGGATCCGTTCGCTAATCGCGCCTCTAGATTTGTGCACGGATAGAGATATTCGGGTGTATGAATTACCTAGCGTGACATAACGAGTGGTTGAGATCAAATCCATCCATCTAATGTTGAATGGTCGGATCTCAACCACTCACTCCCACTCATTTATTCACCTAATGAAATAATTTTTGGGGAAATATGAAATTTCACTATACAGACTTAGATTTGGTATATGTCCACCAAATATGTGCCGAACATAAATAGGGTTCATGGGCCCAAAAGTAAAGAGATTTGGTATACGTTATGAATAGCGGCTGTTTTAATGGGTTTTAACCTCCCTTATTACATTATGTACCGTTTCAACGCTCATAAAATAATTGCCTTTATTTTATGTTATTTTTTTCATTATAACAAAAATAACGATCGTTATTTT
Source organism: Euptelea pleiosperma (assembly GCA_035048495.1). NCBI lineage: Eukaryota > Viridiplantae > Streptophyta > Magnoliopsida > Ranunculales > Eupteleaceae > Euptelea > Euptelea pleiosperma. Next base: position 25,689,790 of record CM068542.1, on the reverse strand, counting down.
TTGAAAACAATTTGTTAAAAAACATATGTTATTTTTCAGTTATTTTATATTATAAATTTTAGTGAATATTTGGAAATTAAAATTTTAATTTTAGCAACGTTATTTTCCGTTATTTATATTCCTTTCCATTATTTTTCATTTTTTGCCCATGTGCGTTACAATCTGTTATAACGAAAATAATGGTAACGCCCCCAATCTGCTATCCCATACGAGTGCCGAAGGCACCTAATTTTTGCAAATGCATTTTTTGGGGAGTGCTGTGGGCACATGCCATTTACTATTCTATATAAAAAAAACGCAGTCGTTGTCTCCCCACTTATACCTCATCTTATAGGCATCAACAAAGAAGGGCCGAGATCTAATCCTCTCCCAAATGGACACTGGATCTCAGCCACTCACTTGATTTTTGGCAAATTCTTTGTCGAGGAGTTCCGATGGCATGGGGCACCAACTAGTACTATATAGTGGCTGAGATGGCATTGAAATACATAAACTATTAATTAATAAAATGTGCATAAGATGTGGACATAAATGAAGTGTATTAAATGAGGTGAGTGAATAACTCACTCTTGCGAAAACATGAACACAAGAATAAAGGAGAGATTTATACATTAAATTCATGATTATCTAAATTGGAAAATAATTTAAAAAAACCAATAAAAAATTTAAAATTTGAAAGTTTTTTTTGAATTAAAGTGGATTTGCATAAATTAAGGAAAGTGGGAGATATTTTCTCTCCTACATAAATGACTAGACATTGGCATGGTATGTAGTGGACCCCACTCCACCCTAGCCATTCCACACAAAAAAACCTAACCCTAAATGCATTAAAAGTAGCTACATGACAACCAACAAGTATGGGACCATATGTTGTATAGTATAGATGTCATTGATGATGTATGGTGAATATGAATCTCTTATTGTATCTGAACACCTATATTGTGTGTGCTAACACTATTTTTGTTTAAATTGTTACATTTGATTGTTGCATAACTTCATAAGTGAATCACCCCTAGAAGTTCTAACAAATATATCATAATAAACACACTTAGAGATCAATGATCAGAATAACGTAGATGAAATATAATTGTTTAAATTCTAGAGGCAATTTCTTTTACGGGTAGTAGATTATAATAACTTAGATTTTCTAGACTCGGATTGTAGGGACCTTCGTGTACGTCCCTGCTTGTAATGCCTTGAAAGAAATTTTTTAAAAGCGTATTTTGATAATTTTATAATTTCATCTTCTTGTATGCATGAATAATAATTGTTAGACTAACATAATAACTCATGAGATCAGATTTTTAAAATGCATTAAAGTAATTTTGTTCTTTAAAATTACAATGGACTTTTAAAACTTTTTTGTGGACCTTAGTATAACTTTTCATGTCTTTGACGATTTCTAATCCCATATCACATTTTTAAAAATTTAATTTTTAAGAATATTTTTATAATTTTCTTAGTATGGTCATTTCATAATTTTTTATGATATGATTTTTATGGGCTATATGTTTGTATTATACCCAATGGGGATGGAACCCACCTTTTAGTGAATATCTAGATAGTATTCTATCGATTTTTACCCAAATGAAATTTCACGAATAAAAATGTTGCAAGTATGCATGTTATATTTTTCATTTTTGCTTGTATATGGAAAGGGTATGAATTTTGTTTGCTATGTGGGCTTTGTGTAAAGCCCATTTATGTTCATAATGCATGTTTATATAATGTACGTGATCACCTAAAAATTTGATATCGATGCTGATACATGGGTCAACATCAAAGTTGCACAATTCCCTACCACATACCTTTAGTGTGAAAACTAACAATCGATGCTAGATATTGGGTCTTAGATACAACAACTTCGAGCATTTGTAGATCAATAAAGCATACTAAAGTAAGAAAATGTACATATCCTATCGTAAATAGAGCAACACCAATAATTAAGAAATCTGAAGAATACATAAAGATTAATAACTCATGATGTTGATTTTTGTACCGCTTCATTTCTTGTAAAAAAACTCTTAGAAATTTCTCCAGTTCTTAGGACAGTCTCTATGGGGCATACTTGTGCAAGCACAGCTAAAGAAATGGTGCACAGTGGTTAACTAACAACTTCTAGTTCTGACTGTAACCATTCTATGATTTATCACCAAATGCTCAAACCGTAGTTGGTGTTCAGGAAAAGACTTTTTACTTTTTACTTCTTTTATGTGGGTACGCCAAAAATGGGGGTAAAAAATGGGTGTCCCCCGAGCCCCCGACCCATAGAAAGATGTGTACATGATCTCTACTAGAAAGAAGTCCATCAAGTGTACATTGAAGATGCACAAACGTGATGAACAGTTGATTGTGCTTTAAGTTACCTAACTTTTATAAAGGAGGACCCGTTTTGAAAATTTTAGCATGAAAAGCGATGAAATTTACTTATGTTTCTCATAAAAATATTTATAAATAGTAAGTCCTAAATGCGCTTAAGACCATAGAAGTAGATGAAAATATAAGGGTCATTTTGGGAAAATGTGAAAAAATGGCTTGTGACATTCGAGTCATGACATTCTAAATCTAGAGCTAAAGGTAAGAATATGAGTCTACATCATAGAAAGACTAGCATTAAGCCTACATAAGACTATCCACGGGGATTGGCTATTGAACGGTACCCTTTTGACATATGCCATTAGGTCCCATACCCTGAGCCGGAGCTTGATGTCTTCGAAGTCCCTCCTCCAAAATGGGAGAAATCTAGTTTGCATAATTCTGCAGACTTAAAAGTATGTAAACTTTGCATCCACTGTTGAATGCACCTTGAAAAGCGTGTTTTTAATTCTTAAATTCATTTTTTTGAAAACATTGAAATAATACGTTTTTCAATGGACATCCAATAGTGCTGACAATGTATGCATACTTTTAAGTTTGTAAACGTATGCAGACTAGATTTGTCCTCCAAAATGCCATGTTAAGTACTCTTATTATAATTAATATATATGTATATATATCATAAGATATGTTAATTCCATTCAATTAATTATACGTGCCATCTATTAAATTAGGGTAATTCTATATGCACCCCACAAATTCCATAAGCACCCAATTTGGGTGCTTTTTGGCCAGAAATGCCTTTACTTGCAAAAAACCCAAGCACCCCATTCGTCCCTCCCTTTCCCTCTCTCTCTCTCACCTGTAAACAAAAAAAAAAAAAAAAAACAGAAGAAGAAGAAGAAGAAGGGGGAGGAGGAAGAAGAGGATGGCGTCGCCTTCGCCGTCGCCACCACCACAGGTATCTCTCTCTCTCTCTCTCTCTCTCTCTCTCTCTCTCTATAGTGTCCCCCGGCTGGGTTGGCCGTGGGGACTGTGTAGCCCACGGCTAGCCAAGTCGTGGCTACTACAGTCCCCATGGCCAGCCCAACCGTAGGGCCAAGAGAGAGAGAGAGAGAGAGAGAGAGAGAAGAGAGAGAGAGAGAGAGAGAGAGAGAGAGAGAGAGAGAGAGAGACGTACCTGTGGAGGAAGTGGCGGTGATGGCTCCTCCTCATTTTTCTTCTTTTGTTTTGGTTTTTTTTTTTTTAACAGGGTGAGAGGGAGGGACGAAGAGGGGTGCTGGGGTTATTTTTTGTCCCAAGGGCATTTTTGGCCAAAAAGGACCCAAATAGGGTGCTTATGGAATTTGTGGGGTGCAAATAGAATTTCCCATTAAATTATAGGGTATATGATTGTTCATTAATTTTAATTAAATTGGGGAATCCCAATTGGGGTGGGATATACTCCACCAATTACAAAGTCATTGGGAGCATGGGAAGGAGGAGATGGTTGTAATTTTTACAACTCTTACAAAATAGCGAATGAAATTAAATGTGACAACTTAGTGGAACCAATAAGAATAATTCTTTAATTAATTGTGAGAGGACTAATAGGATTAAATGAATTAATTATAGAAAAATAAAGATTTTCTTTTTCACATGGACCAATCATAGATACGGTGATGTGGATTACTTTTACATAAACAAAATCAACATACACTTAGAAGGAAAAAAGATTTTTGAAACATAGTTGAACAATAGGATAACCAAAATCATTTTTGAGAAAGGGGTGATACAGTCATCTTTTGAGGAGCATAACTTTTTACTCGAATATTTGATTTGCGAATCCATTTGAATTTTGAAAATTTGTTTAAAGATTTACAAGTAGCCATTCACGTTTTATTTAAAATTTTAACGTTTTTTGTTTCATAATTGCATTTTAAATTTTAAGTGTAATTTAGTGACGAGAAACCCAAATTCCTTTTATATTTTTTCATGTAAACACATTTCTTCTCAAAATACTTTACTTTTGAGAATAGTAGAGAAATAATAAAATAAATTTGAGATAAGATCTACGAGAGAAAAAAATGAAAAGTGAAGAAGAAGCTCTATTAAAGTAATAGCTTTGAGTTTTGCACATCTCTATATGTACGTAGGGTTCTCACTTCTATATGTGTATGTGTGGTTAATTTTTTAAAAATTCATCTTTTACTACGTATGTACATCTCTCAAATAAATCTACATGTATTCGTATGTATTTTTACTCATTTTTAAAACATGTTCTTACATACATGTTTCCATAAAAATTAGTTTTATTATATGCTTATAGAATGTTTCTTTTTGTTGTAAATCTATGTATGCATGTGTTAATTTTTCTATATATTAGATGTGTTTCTATATGTATTTTATGTTGTTGAATTTTTCTATTGTGTACTCACCATGGATGTTGATCCATGGGTGAACTTATGGATTAGAAATCGTCTGACAAAAATTGAGATTACATGGGCACTGAGAAAGTAAGAAGGGTTGGTGCCCTACGTTAAAAGGACCCAAACTCCATCGGATCCTTGTGGTGTTTGAATATTTAGTGCATTCTATCGATTTAGAAAATTGAGATTATGTGGGTACTTGAATATTTAGTAAATCACATCGAGTTGATCTTATGATTATTTTATTATTATATTGTTCATATCCTTATCAGTTATTTTTATGTGTATTACATGTATTTTTTATTATAATTTATTATTTTTAAATTTTATTTTCAAAGTATATTTTATTTATTTCATACCTAGGCGACATTATCTCTATTATAATTTGTAACTCACATTATCAGCATTTCAGATCCAATGTCGCTGTAAGATGTAGAAGAGTTTCGAGAAAAATTAGAAGAGTTTCGATGATTTACTACTTTATGTTTTAGAACCATGTAATATATTAGATCTTATTAGTTTTAAATGTTATTTGACTTATTTTATATAGATGATGTGATTCTTTTAAAGATTAATTTCAAAGTTATGTGTGTATTTGTGAAATTCAAATCAATGTGTTTGTGTGAATGTTTCTGGATTCTCTAGCACACTTTTGAGATATAATTGCTATAATTTTTGAATTGGATATCAATTCGAAGCAATCCTTCTACCCACTGTTAGATAACTCATTGTCTTTCTTTTAAAAATACAATGTTGTCTAGCTATTTTATCTGAGCTCATGAACAGGGAAGTACTATTATAGGCTTGTGAAACCTATAAACAGTATTCTCTATCCTGAGACTAATGCTACGACCAATAGACCTCATAATTTGGGTTTTTTAAAATATGAGGCTTATATAAGACGTTAGGTCTAGTTTTTAGAAAACTTGACCTCATCTTGATTGAATGAGAATTCAATTTTCTACAGATTTTAAAACATATACTGCACAGTCTAATTTTCTTTTTAGTTTCAAAAAAGTCTTAAAAATCCTCTTATTATTCCACTATATGCAGTCTTACACCTTGATTTTCTTGATTTAAAAATATGATGATAATTAAGGGGCGAAATAGATCTTTCAAACCCAATTGGTCTTGCTCAAAAATGATTTTTGTTGAATTTTATCAAAATTTATTGATATTTTTACTATATTTGATTATATACTTTTGTCTATTTTCAATAAAATTTTATCACTTTGTGCACGTTATTTTATGAGTTTTTATAAGTTCAGAAACCTTTTATACTTTTTCTATATTAAGTCTAATTTCCAAAAATGTATGATAGGTTCTTGTTGGCTGAGAATTGAGTTCTTAGTGTTTGTGTAAGACCAATAGGTCCTATTGTTTTTTTTTCTGAAATTCAATACTTGAACATTGTTTGAAAATAAATTATTTACATGATTTGAATGAATTTAGACATCTTAGAAATATTTTTTCAGATGGTATTTTGTATGGTACATTTGATCTAAACATCAGAATTAGACGTTATGAATTTTTTTAATGAAGAGAGGTTGGACTGATTTTTGTGATTTTAATTAAAAGGAATTTTGGCCAAACTTTGACTTTATTAACTCAGATAATCAATTTTGATTTAAATTATTTATTGGACCTTACAGTGAAGCTTTTCGAAAATTTTGAAAGATTTTTTTGCCTTGACCCTATTGACCATAATTTGACCAACATTTACCAATGATTGACTTTTGACTATTATAAGTATTTTCATCTTAGTTTGACTTGTTTGATGTAATGGATGATATGATGTACGTTTTGACTCATTTTATTATTTTAACTTTCATGCCTTGACCTTGGGTATTCAGGTTGACCCATGGATCGTGAGTCATATGATCCATGGATAGCAGGTTGGGTCCTAAGTCATAGGTCTATTTTAGAATCTCAAGTTTGAGGCGTGACAACAATAGTAGGAAGTCTTTCCAAAGATTGGATTGAACCAGGGACCTCTCACAAGGGGAGAGTACACATCAACCACCCAACCAATTGGGTGTTGTATACCAGAACATCGATTCTCATTAAAGGTTTTATTGAGTAGAAAAATCTAAATTATTTAAAACCTTTATATGAGGAGTTAGATTCAATATTCTCTAACCTACAGTGATCGATTTTTTGTAGATCTGAAGGAAGTATAGGAGTTTCTTTAATGGGATGCAACTTGGATGTGCCCAATCCAACCAAACACGAGCTAGGGATGGACATTATATGAGTCAAATTCAATATTCTCTAATCTACATTGATTGATTTATTTGCAGATCTAAAGGAAGTATATGAGTTTTTTTAATGGGATGCAACTTGGATGGGCCCAACCTAGCCAAGCCAAAGCTAGGGATGGACTTTTCTTATCTCAAGTTTGAGCTTTGGTTGGCAACTCAAAAAAGTTGGATATTCCATTGGGAGAGCAAATTGGACCTTCTAGGCTCGAGAGAACACCACACAAGGTTTAAAAGGGATCATTAACGGGCACTCTTTTAGGCCTATCAGATCCATCAATTTTTTTTTTCATTAATCTAGCACAAGTTATGTGTGTGTGTGTGTGTGTGTTCAACTTGCAATCCATTTTTCACTTAAGGCGACAAATGCTGGAATGGGCTGATTTTTTGTAAGATTGATATCAATGTTGAGAAGAATATCATCACCAAAAATTAGCCCTTAACTCATCTGCATGTTGGCCCCACATCCATTAGTCATTATATTAGTAAGAATAGCATGAGTCAATGTATCCCACACAAAGCACAGGCTTCACAAAACATTCACCCAAGCAGAGCAGTACTTTGTTGATGGATGTTGTTGACGGACAACTGTGTGGGTCACGTGGAGCACTCTTGGAGACTACTAACCATATGGATGTTTAACCCATCTATAGGTAGATCTACATACCAAATAATGTTCGAAATTCACAATTAAAAATAAACCATGAAAAAGACTTTAATCCAATAGATAAATTACTAATCAGGTTGAATTTTGGTATCTAGGTCTAACTAGGGATGGGTAAAACATCTATACGGTCAATGGTCTCTATGAGTGTGCCACATGTAAGGTGCTGCCACACGTAAGGTGCACGCGCATCATACGTGGCGTCCCCCATAGTTTAAAGCCAAAACTGGGGTTGGGGCACACCCCTTCACACAGGTTTCACTAAAAATTCACCCACGCAAAGCAGAACTTTGGTCAATGTTGATGGTGGATGACTGTGTGGGCCACATGGAACGCTCTTGGAGACTACTGACCGTATGGATGTTTCGCCCGTCTCTAGGTAGACCTACCATACCAAATAACGCTCGAAATCCACAATTAAAAATAAACTATGAAAAAGACTCTAATCCAACAGATAGAAATTACTAATGAGGTTGAATTTTGGTATGCAAGTCCATCTAGGGATGGACCAAACATCTATATAAATTGTAATGAAAGATATTAATGTAGTTAATTTACTATTAAATTAGGGTTACTGGGCCACAACTTGCCAAACAGGGAGAGGGTGAGATGGAAGGAAAATATGTGATGGGCGTGTGGCCACTATTTATCTACGAGGGATACAAAAGTCTGGTGATCTCATGTTTTTGTATGAACAAGATTTGTGCACCCCGACCTCATCATATGGTTGAAATAAGGCTTCTGATGATGATGATGATTAAGAATTGAAGTCAGGTCCATGTTATAGTATGGATGGTCAGCTCACTGAATGGTCGATTGCATATGGGTTGGACCTTGGAACTTGGAATTTTCATAGCCCTTAAATTTGGACCATCAAAGGCCCAAACAACCCATCTCCACTATTATGACACGCGAGTCAACTTCGTGAGTCAATTAGAAATATTAAAATCTACAAATTTATTTAAAAAAGTATAAAAATATATTTCAAATACCAGCAATAAAAATATTATTTCTATCTCTTCTCTAGGCCAAAAAAAAATTTATTGTTCCTTTTGATCCCACAAGTTAGCTGATTCGAGCTAAACCAGTTAAGTTTTTGAGTCGAACCCATTATAACGGGGAGGTCCGAATCCATTATAACGGGTGTTATTTTCGTTATAACAGCTGTTTTTTAAACCATGATAGAGAGGCGAACCCATTCGAAGTGGTCATATCAATAAATAATAATATTTTTTATTTTTATTTTTATATTTTGTAGGTTCGTTAACGAAAAACACGTGAAATGTCAATTATCAAATAATAATAAAAAATGAAAAAAATAAAATAAAAAATAAAAAATGTGAAAGGTCGTATAATTACAAAATTCCAAAATTCCAAAAGAGATTTAAGCAAAATCTAATTAGGAAGAAGTCGATGGGGGCATGCATGCCCTACCATCCATGACTTGTTCATTCCATCCCCTAATTCTCCAGCTTATCTCCATCTCCTAAACTCTTTTGCATCTCTTCTTTTGAACACCCAAGCAAATGAATTGTCACTTCATTCTTCCTTCCTTTGTTTTTTGTGTTTTCTTTATACGCCTTCTAACTCTTCCTCTCCAATATACTCTGTAACTATCACTAAAACCCACAATTGCAACATCCCTTCAAGCAATGATCCATTCTAATGGTGCCCACAATCTTTTCTGTCGGTACACTACAACGGCGCCCACTAGCTAGCTCACACTTTGTGTGATAACTTTTGTCCTGATGGATGTTTTTCCTGTGGAACTCTGGGGCGCATAAAGACGCGCCAACTATGTACATAGTAGTTGTGGTGGTGGTGGTGGTTACATAGGAGAAAAAGAGAAGTAGACATCAGCTGGACCAACCTTTGACCAGCTCATCTTCACTAAAGATTTTATATTCAGGTAAAAAAAAAATTTACTATTTTCTTTTCATTTTAAGAAAAATTTAATAAATTACTATTATGCAAAATTTTAGAGTAAACATGAGGTTGACAACTCCGTCGGATTATACATCTTCGAGATATGTGTTTGTCCAGTCTATCGCGTATGTCACGTTGTAGAATTTAATCCAATGGAGTTTGCCTAATATCAACAACACGTGGCGAACGAGACGATCCTGAAATGGGGTTGTCTTGCCCGAGATGCATTGTTCATGAAGAACCCTCACATCCCCTCTGATCCGGATTGGGATTGGCGCCCACCGATCCAGCCTCCGATCCCGAGATTTTCAACCATGTTTTAGACCCTTTTTCTCATGGAAAAGTTAGGGTTAGGCGGACCCCTACCAGATAGATTACTATCAACAAATATTACAAACCGAGATATTTACAACCAATGGCATCATTATGAATAATCTTGTGGAGATCACCATAGAAAGGAGAGAGAACACAAAAGGTATCAAAGTTACATTTAACTCCCAAGTCCACTCTAAAACAACACTCTTAGTTTTAGATGGTCTTAAATGATGAGCATGGATTTTAAAATGGGTCGGGCTCAAGGGGCCTTTATTTTCGGGGAAAAATTCGCTAGCCCAGGGGACTTCAAACTTTGAAGTTCTCAGGAGTCGTGTGCTCTGCCGTGAATTTCGATAATCCAGCAGTGGCTGATAGCATTGAGCTGGCATCACTTTTTTTCACTTTTGCCAGAGCTTAACCATCGTTGGCCAAGCACACAACTCCAGAGGGATCAGAAAAGAATGGTCCCTCGAGCCTGTTCCCTTAAAGATTAAGCTATGCATGTGTCGGTATGAACTAATTTAAACCCTAGAACTACACAGGATGAGCATTTGGTCATTTTATCTCATAAATATAGGAAAGTAGCAAAGCATCTTCCTAAAAGAGATCCCAAGAGAGAGAAATGCTGTATTAAAAAGGGGGTATTGGGATGGGAGGTTGATGCATGGGAAAAGAAATGGGCATAAAGAATGAGGGATGGAGTCATGAGATTTGACAAACAAAAAAAAAAAAAAAAAACCCTGTTATCTCTTTGGAGAGTCAATTATATAACACATGATAAGAACAACTTTATGTGAAGATCTTCTGTCTTCAATATTTCTCTCCTGATTTTGAGGCTTTTGGCCAGCATTGATTTGCAGAAAAAGGTAGTGGGTCTGCCACTTTTTTTGTGCCACTAACTCAAACTTTTTCATGAGAAATCCAATGGAAGTTTTCACTTTTAAGAACTGCTGCCAAAATATTTATTTGTATATTGATCTAATAATATGATCCTAGCCAAATGGGTAATAGTAAAAAAAAAAATTAGACTGATGAACATTGTTTTTCTTGACCATCCTTTAGAATGTGATATAGATCAGATGGTTATGATCATCCAATCAGGTTACTTTTAGCTTAGTAAATGTCTGATTAGGACCCACCAAAAATGCCAATACGGTTTCAAATTTTTAACAATAGTGCAGCATTGTACTGATCATAGTGCAATACGCCCCAAGCCCGTTTCCGTTAAAACTGTTTAAACACGTTTTAACGTTTTTGAATTTAATGGCCATTTTTTTTTTGTTTTAACGGCCGTTAAAATCGTTTAAACAGCCATTAAATTCTGAAAAATTTTGTGGAAAAATGGCCTTTAAATCTGTTTAATTTCCGTTAAATTCCATTTTTTTTATTTTCAAATTTCAAAATTTGAATTTCAGCGCCATTTTTTTTTTCGTTAAAATCAGTTTAATTCTGTTAAATTCCATTTTTTCTATTTTCATTTTCATTTTTGCCCCTGGCCATTTCAATCCGTTTAAACGGTAACGCCCCCAGTCCTTTTAACCGTTAAAACGGACTCCTTTAAACCTTGGTACAAACATTGATTTAAAAAACAACCGTCATAACGAAAATAACAGCCGTTATAACGGAATCGGACCTCCCCCGTTACGTTATGTACCGTTAAAACACTTAAAAATTAATGACCATTATTTTTCATTATAACGAAAATCTGGAAATTTTGTGAAACAAAAACGGCCGTTATTTCTGTTATTTTTTCTTTTTAAAAATTTGAAATTTGAAAATTTGAATTTCAGCACCATTTTTTCCGTTTTGGCCCCTGAGCGTTACAATTCGTTACAACAGCCGTTATACCGTTATTAAACGATAACGCCCCCAGTCCGTTATACCGTTATAACGGTCCTTTTTAAACCTTGGTACAATGTCCATCTTAAAAGTTTGATACATTTTCTCTCAAATGACATATGGCACATTCTTTCGGGCCGACTGACACCGTGAATCCCTTGATGGACCTACATGTTAAACATTAACTCGATTAGTGATTTCTAGCTTTTGGATTTAAGCAATTTTTCATTGGGGAATTTTGGATACCCCGTCATTTGTTCTTATCACCCTCCTTTCTCTTAATTCTCTTCACCAATTTATGAAAATCTCTAATTGCCCCATGGGCCCATCGAAATCTCTTATTACCCCTCCCCCCAAGTAAAACACGAAAGTAATTGTAGGAGTTTTATCCTTTCTCACTTGGTGAAGTGAAAACCTAACTTCCTTTGTCGTCGAAGACAAGCGTGTCTGCGTGTGCGCCTCATGCATCTCTATTATTGTCATTAATGTTACGTAAGCCTCCTGCATCTCGGTGGAGAAAAGCTTCAACAAGCTGGAGAGTGGAGGCACCTCTCGTTCCGCAAGTACTCATCATTGTTCGGACTGATAAGTCCTAACGATGCTTTAATGTTCAGATTGTTAAGTCCGAACAGTGAATGATTGTCCTGACTTAGCAGTCCGAACAATCAATTCAAAGATCATGACCGAGATTGCACGAGAAAAAAATCCAATCTATCGTTCCAGCGAGATTACTAGAAATTCTTCTTAGAATGGTTTCAGAAATGCATGCAGTTAGAATGATTTTGTCAATTAAAAATAATTGAATTCAAATACATACATTCATTGATTCTTCCATTGATTGCTTTACTCAAAAGTTCTCAAATGAGAATTATAGAAGATGTAAAATACAACCTTAGAATAGTTTAGGTATTCTCCTTTTGCTTTTTCAATAGTCTCTCTTGTTTTGAAATAGTATCCCTTGCTCTCTCCTATGCTCTAACGGTTTGAATTTTAGAGGGGAGGAGTAGAAATAGAAAGGGGTTAATTAGAGAAACAAAGGGGGTAAAGTTGGTATTTTATATATCTCGTAGAGGGAAGATAAGAGAAAACACATGGGATATAGAAATTATTTTAATTATAGTTTAAGTGGGGGATAAAAAGAGAAATTGACCGGGTATCCAAAATTCGCCTTTTTCATTGGGATAGGTTCCAATGACCTAAATCTTCATTGAAGCTCTCAGGCGAATCCAATGGTGGTTTTACTTTGTCAAAAGTGAATACCAGCTCAGCACTATCAACCACCATTGGATTCTTGGGATCCACGGACGAGATTTTCTATGAAACATTTTCATTATGGGCATCATGAACAGGCATATGGATGAGTTAAAAGCCTGTGATGAAAAATGCTCAAAACCAATGTCTACGAATCACCAATCAGGCTGATTTTTGGTGTGTAGGTCCACCATGAAGGGGGGCCAAACATTCATGGATCAACAGTCCGAAAGTAGTGTGCCACGTGGCATTTTGGATGATGGATGAATGAGACTTTTGAAACATCCTTTTTTTTTAATAAAAAAGATTCCATCAGTATAATGTACTTTGCTAATCCTTTATTTCTAAAAATAGAAAACAACTAAGAATAAACTAAACTTTGAGAGATCCTTCACACCTAATCCCCTCTTTGTCAAAATGATTATGAGAAACTCATCTTGCAAATCCTTCCCACCACTTACCACCTTTACCCACCTACATACGATGGATCCCTCCACCTGAAAAAAAAAAGCCCTCTTTGACCTGTTGATGGTGCAGCTTCTCGGAGCCCATAGACCTGCTGCCACGGGTCGGATTTCTCGGAAATCAACTGGATTAGCTATTGGCTGGGTTTCAACTTTTCATTGCAAAAGTCCATGCAATTAGCATGTAATCACTTTTTTTTTTTACTTTTTTTTTCTAATATATCTGGTAGCTAGGGGTCTTGCCTAACCCCAGCTTACCCATTAAAAAAGAAAGAAAAAAAGGTCTACATGTAGCTTGGAGCAGTGGTGTAAGGAAAGTGATTGTTGAAAGAAATTATCAAATCTATTAATAGTTTTAAGCAAAAACCTTTGTCGGCCATGACGCGTGCTTCACGAGAAATATTGCTCCTCTCCGCAAGGAAAAAATTGATTCTAACGTTTTTTGATCTGGGCGTCCATGCCGCAACTATAAGTGCCCCGTGGCACATATTTGAAGATCCATGACTGCACGGATGTTTGTATAATATACCCCTCAGTACTTATTCCAAGCCTGCACGACCTTTGAAGCTATTGTTTAGATTCAGAATACCCGATCACTTCTCAAATGGGATTGGCAGGTCCCAACTCCCAAGTACCTCAATTAAACAAGGTCATTTCAGTAAATTTGTCCAATTGTACAAGCAAGCACCTGAGCAAAACTTCGCTGACTACCCATGATTAGGGAATATATTGTAATAAGGTGTGTGAGATGAACCATATCATTATTAGTGCATCTCATCACAGATTCTTTGACCGAGAGAATTTGTGATGAGATGCAGGTCAGAGAATCTGTGATGAGATGCACTAATAATGATATGGTGCGTCTCACGTACCTTATTACAGTGTATTCTCTCATACCCACGATAGGAGCGACATGGCACACTTCTAAAGGACGCTGACTGTATGGATTTTTGGCCAATCCCTATATGGGCCTATAAACCAAAAATCAGCCTGATTAGTGATCTCTATGCATTGGATTGGAGTCATTTTCACGGGTTGATTTTAACCGTAGGAATTTGAGCATTATTGACCATTATTTGGATACAAGGATCCAAGGTTTGAAATCACCAATCATGCCGACTTTTGGTTTAAATGCCCATCTAGGGATTGGCCAAACATCCATATGGTCAGTGTCCTCTAAACCTGTATCACGTGGCTCATATTGTGGGCGGTCAGCATGAGCAGTTGGCAAAGTTTTACTCAGGGTGCTTGCACAATTTGTGGGGTGCAAATAAATTTTCCCAATTTCAGATCTCGTTTCATCCCAAGATTCCCAACTGCAATCCAAGTCTTTTCATCCTTGACACAAAATTTTGTCCACTCTTTCTCTCTCATCACTTGATTGATCTGATTCCCATTTCCATGGTCTTAGAACGTGTTTAATAAAAGACAATCCAATTGAATCATGGAATATCAATCATTTAGGGGTGTCAACGGGTTGGTTCTAGTTCCGGGTACACTAGTAACCCAGAACCAGAACCTATTATCACGGTGTAAACTCGGACTAGTGAGCTCAAAACCGGAACCGGCAAGTACACGATTTCTCATCTGGGTATACATGTGTTGCCCTTTATATGCTAAGCTCCCATTCTCAAATTCATATTCCTTGTACTATTATATGCCAGTTCTAGGTCCCATTGATTTCAGTTTGGGTTCAATTATGTTCCAGGTACCAAATACCCCGATGCCAACCCTATTATATATAGGTCATTTTGGAATAAAACTTTGATGACACCTCACAGTCGTCGAGGCCGATGATAGCACACAATATGAGCCATGTGGCACACTCTTAGAGGACTCTGACCGTGTGGATGTTCTTCCAATACTTAGTGGACCCACAAACCAAAAATCAGCCTGATTAGTGAATTCAAACCTTTGGATCTTTGTACCTTAAATAATGGTCGATAATGCTCAAATTCCCACGGTCAAAATCAACCCATGAAAATAACTCCAATGGAACGCCTAGAAATCACTAATCATGCTGATTTTTGGTTTGTAGGTCCACCTAGAGATTGGACAATCCTATAAGAGTGTGCCGCGTGGCTTATATTGCACGCTGTCATCAAAATTTACTCATCATTTTGAGTCCTATCGGTTCCGATTCCAGTACTAAGATAGGCAATCCCAGAACCGAGATGGGTCCTAGTCCTACCACTCCAACTTGCAGGAAAGCTACTCCAACTTGCAGGACCACCATGGATATTTTCGTAATTACAAACAAACCAGGAGCACTTCCATTCCATATATCCATGTTAGAGACAACATTCAAAAGAACTTTTGAAAAAACTGTTTTTGCTCCAACCAGTAGAGAAGGAAGAACACTGCCAACCTCACCATGTCAACCAATCTCATCAATTTCTTTATCTTTTTTCTCATAATCTCAGTAGTCTATCTTCCACCCATCTCTGCTTTAAACCATGAAGGTCTTTCTCTCCTTTCATGGCTTTCAACCTTCAATTCCTCCTCCTCTGCTTCTCTCTTTTCTTCATGGAATCCAACCCACCAAAATCCATGCAAATGGGCTTACATTCAATGTTCCACAAATGGGTTTGTTTCAGAAATCTCAATCAAATCCATTAACATCCCCACTAGCTTCCCTAATCAGCTCCTCTCCTTCTACTCCCTCACCACACTTGTCATCTCAGGTGGGAATCTCACTGGACAGATCCCACCTTCCATTGCCAACTTGTCGTCTCTCATCACTCTCGACCTCAGTTTCAATTCATTTAGTGGAAAAATCCCTCCTGATATTGGAAAACTCTCTGAATTGCAGTCATTGTCCTTGAATTCCAACTCTTTACAAGGTGAAATTCCACCTGAAATCGCCAACTGTTCGAAGCTTCGACAGTTAGAACTCTTTGATAACGAGCTCTCAGGAAAGATTCCTGCACAGCTGGGCAAGTTATCGAGTCTAGAAGTTTTCCGGGCAGGAGGAAATCTGGGAATTTTCGGAGAAATTCCGGTGGAGATTTCAAACTGCAAAGGCCTAATTTTTCTGGGTCTTGCAGATACTGGGATTTCTGGACAGATTCCATATAGTGTAGGAGAATTGAAGAATCTCAAAACTCTTTCTGTCTATACTGCAAATCTCTCTGGTGAGATTCCACCGGAAATTGGTAACTGTTCTGCTCTAGAGAATCTGTTTCTGTATGAAAACAAATTGTCCGGTGAGATTCCTGCCATATTGGGTCTGCTAAAAAATCTCAAGAGGGTCTTGTTGTGGAAGAATAATCTAACAGGGAGCATACCAGGATCTATCGCCAACTGTTCGGGTTTGACAGTTATCGACTTGTCCTTGAATTCTCTAACTGGTGAACTTCCCCAGTTTCTCTCAAATTTAGGTGCATTAGAGGAGCTTCTGTTATCTGAAAACAACATTTCTGGAGCAATTCCTCCATTTATAGGCAATTTTTCCAGTCTGAAGCAGCTTGAATTGGATAACAACCGATTTTCGGGTGAGATTCCAGCTGAAATTGGGCGGTTGAAGGAGCTGTCTCTGTTCTTTGCATGGCAAAATCAGCTCCATGGGAGCATTCCCATTGAGTTGGGCAATTGTGGGAAACTTCAAGCTTTGGACCTTTCTCACAATTTCCTTTCTGGGTCACTTCCAAATTCTCTGTTCAATCTCAAGAATTTAACCGAACTCATGCTCATATCCAATGGACTCTCTGGTGAGATTCCACCAGATATAGGCAATTGCACTAGTTTGATCCGTCTGCGGCTGGGATTAAATCGGTTTTCAGGTCGAATCCCATCAGGAATTGGGTTTTTACATAGTTTGAGCTTCCTTGAATTGTCAGGGAATCAGTTATCAGGGGAAATCCCACTGGAGATCGGTAATTGCACTCAACTAGAAATGGTTGATTTGCATGAAAATAAGCTCCAAGGCATTATTCCTACCTCTTTCGAATTTCTTGTGGTTCTAAATGTTTTAGACCTTTCCATGAACAGAATTTCGGGTTCTGTTCCTGAGAATTTGGGTACGCTTGCATCGTTAAATAAACTCATGTTAAGTGGGAACTACATTACTGGTTTAATTCCCAAGTCCTTGGGTCTCTGCAAGGATTTGCAATTGTTGGATATGAGTAGCAACAGAATCACTGGTTCAATCCCTGATGAGATGGGTCGATTACAAGGACTTGATATCCTATTGAATTTAAGTTGGAATTCTTTGTCAGGCCCAATTCCAGAAGGATTCTCTAATCTGTCGAAGCTTGCGTCCTTGGATATCTCTCACAATATATTGACAGGAAGCCTGGGAGTATTGGGTATGCTTGATAATCTTGTTTCTTTGGATGTCTCATACAATAACTTCTCGGGTTATCTGCCTGATACAAAGTTTTTTAAAGAGCTCCCTCTAACTGTCCTTACTGGTAATCGAGAGCTCTGCATTAACAGGAATGAATGCAAAATTGACGAGACCCTCCATCGCAGAAATTCTACTAGAAATCTTATTTTCTGTGTTGCACTCAGTGTTATTGTAACTGTTTTTGTCATGGTTTTCGGAGTAATCGTCGTCATTCGAGCTCCTAGAATGGCGGTTGGAACAGATGAGGAAGAAAAGGGATTGGACTGGGAGTTCACCCCATTTCAGAAGCTGAACTTCTCTATAGATGAGGTTCTGATGAGATTGTCAGATTCCAATGTTGTCGGTAAGGGCTGTTCTGGAGTGGTTTACCGCGTCGAAACTCAATCAGAACAGGTGATTGCAGTGAAGAAGCTTTGGCCCACGAAGAATGGTGAATTTCCAGAGAGGGACTCATTTTCTGCAGAGGTTAAGACTCTTGGATCAATCAGGCATAAAAATATAGTGAGACTTCTGGGTTGCTGTACCAATGGGAAAACTAGATTGCTAGTGTTTGATTATATTAGTAATGGGAGTTTGGCTGGATTGCTTCATGAGAAGAAGGTGTTCTTGGACTGGGATTCAAGATATAAAATCATACTTGGTGCAGCTCAGGGTCTGGCCTATCTTCATCACGACTGTATCCCTCCAATCATTCATCGCGATATCAAAGCCAACAACATCTTGGTCGGACTACAATTCGAAGCTTATATCGCAGATTTTGGCCTTGCAAGGCTCATCGATTCTTCAGATCATTCGAAAACCTCTAACACAGTGGCGGGTTCTTACGGGTACATTGCTCCTGGTAAGTGAAACCACTTTGGATCCTTCTAATAATTGATTTTCCTTTATTAATCAGGTTGACTAATTTAAAGAATTTAAGCATCTTCCATTAATACTAGAGAAGTATTTACAATCTGTTTATCACCACAAACACCTTGTAGAGTATGGATACAGTTTAAGGATCACAGAGAAGAGTGATGTTTACAGCTATGGTGTGGTGCTTCTGGAGATCTTAACCGGTATGGAACCAACCGATCATCGCATACCAGAGGGAACCCACATTGTCAATTGGGTTAGACAGGAACTACGAAATACAGACGGAGAAGCTGCATCCATTCTTGATCAGCAACTTCAGTGCAGATCAGGTACTCAGATCCAAGAGATGCTTCAAGTGCTCGGTGTCGCTCTCTTATGTGTGAACCCTTATCCAGAGGAGCGACCCACCATGAAAGATGTAACAGTGCTGCTCAAGGAGATCAGACATGAAATGGAGGACTTCACCAAGCCCAGTTTGCTTGCCATGGCCAACACAAAGGCAGCAACCCACTCTACTAGTTTTTCTAGACCATCTGAACCCCTCATCATCAAATCATCTTCCTTGTTGTTATAGTTTGTCGGCAATTCGTTCGCTGAGATGATTGATCTTAAATCAATAAAAAATTTAGTTGTAAGTAGTGCTGGAAATGTAAATCTGTATGTCATTTGAACACTCAAACATTCTCTATGATTCTTGATAATTCAGTTTTTTGCTTCTTTCCATCTTGCTTTGCTGTTGGCCTCATTTTCTCTCTGATTTTTGAGAAAGGATATAGAAAAGAAATTGGTTAAAATTTAAGTGCAGATACAAGTAGGTTATCCAGAATATAATAACAAAGTTCCAAAACTTACAATTGAACCAAGATGGTTATGGTTACGGCGGGTAAACTGTTCAAAACCGGTCCCTTCTTACGTCATCTGATGTCATGGTGCCGGGCATTTCTCCAATACTCATTTTTCAAAACGCTGCTCTAGTCGATTCCATTTGATCGTATTGGGGTAGAACAACAGAAACAACAAAGCGGTACAGGGTGGGTACAGGACTTGGATCGACGGACCCAGCTCCATTTGCAATTGCACCCTTCACATTGGGACCCCAGCCATTGACACATAGCTTTCGATCACCCATTGAGTTTGTCTGAGGGGGAGTTAGGCTCAACAAAAAGGCATTGTGGTGACAAAATTTTGGTTGGCAAGAAGGAGATGGAACATGATGGGCCAACATCCACTTCAAAAGAAGATAAGAGATCTCATGCTCCATGTTCTTGGACTGATACATTGCTTGTGGTCATATGAGATACCAGCCATATTAGCCCCACACAGGGTGAGCACTCCCCTGTCTTAGCCCCACATATGGTGAGCACTCTTCTATCAGACTCTAATGGCTGACAATGCAACCGACCATCTACATAAAAAAATCTTACTTTTTAGAAACTTGTATTATAAGTAATTAAAAAACCTTAGGGCCAGTTTGGAACTAGTTAGTAAATTAGCGTATTAATACACTAATTTTTTGTATTTTCGAAGAAACGTTTTATACGGCCGTATAAAATAAAAAATCAGAAAAAATCGCAAATTTTAAGATTACGCGAAGAAAATGCAAATTATTTGCATATACTCGAATTTTGCACTTTTTTAAAATAAAAATGTATTAAACGGCTGTATAAAATAAAAAGAAAAATTCGTAAAATTCAGGCTTTTTAAGGCTAAATGAATATAACACTTCAACAATGACCAAATTTCCTACCGCATGATCATATCCTGAAACCAAATTAAACTCCAACTTTATCCGTTCCGAATCTTTGGAAACCTAAAAAATGGGGTCAGCCGTGAAACCCAAAAAATGAGGCCAGCTGTTGCTAGTCCAGGTGCACTCGTATTGGCCTGTGCTTGGTATCTGTTTTAGGCCCATTTTTTGGGTCCTGTTTTTCAGATTTTACCCTTTTAATTGGACCAGAGGTGACTTTTTGAAAAGAAGTTGCAACATAGAACCAGTTTTCTATCTATGAACTAGGCTACGACTGTGCTAGGCTTTTTCATATCTAGCCCTAAAGAATTTGGAGTTGGGGGCATCAAATGGGGAAAAAACTAGTCCGCAAACCTTCAAACGTTGTCAGGTTCGACCCTATGAATATTTGGCCCGTCCCTTGGTGGATTTTAACACCAAAAATTAGGTTGATTGGTGAGTTCTAGCCATTGGATGTGAACATGTTTTTCATCAGGGGCTTCTTGAATAGCCTATTGATGAGTTCTAAGCCCATGATCAATAAATGCTCAAATCCAATGGCTAGAAATTACCAATCAAGCTGATTTTGGAATGTAGGTCAACAAAGGGATTGGCCAAAACATTCATGACCCAACACAGCAATATATGGCACACATGGAGATGAGTCAAGGGCTGATTTTTTGGTGAAAACGATTGTCCCAATATTTCTAGCCCTATGAAATTGAATTACAGGTTGAAAAATTCTAGACTGTTCATGTCATTTTTAACTTTAAAGTCTAACACTGTTCATGTCACTGTTAACTTTAAAGTCCACATTTGATATGTCGAACAATTCAGAATGGCTATTTTATTTGTGGGGATTACGAGGAGATCATCTCACAAAAAATCATCCCTTGACTCATTTCCATGTGGGCCCCACACAGGCGTGTCAACAAATCAGCTATTGACTCATCTCCATGTTAAAAAAATTCTGGACTGTTTATGCGGGACCCTTGATCGTGTGTCATTTATTGTATCAACATACCCATGGAAGCTTTATCAGGCCCACTAACCCATGAATACTTGATCCACCCTTTGGTGGACCTACACACCAAAAAGAAAAGCCTGATTAATGATTTCTAGTCATTGGATTCAAAAAAATAAATTTCAACATGGGCTTGGAGAACAGGGATCTAATTAAAAGGTTAGAAATCATAAATCAATCTGATTTTTGGTACTCTTATGTTCACAAAGAGGCAGGACAAACAATCATGGCTCGGTGTACATATAAAATTGTCTCACATGTCCTTATTTTTTACGTTTTCATTGTCGCAACGACCCGAACCCAAGACCCATAATTCAATTCAGAAGAGTATGGATCGAATTTGATATCCAAAGCTAAGGCACGAGGTGCGGTTCAATATATTGTAAATAATATGGTGAACATGAGTCTAAGTTAACACAAAAAACAAATAAATTATTCTCATAATAATAAATCTTATTTATGTAAATCTAAAACTTGTTTTTTATTA
Organism: Euptelea pleiosperma; assembly: GCA_035048495.1. Taxonomy (NCBI): domain Eukaryota; kingdom Viridiplantae; phylum Streptophyta; class Magnoliopsida; order Ranunculales; family Eupteleaceae; genus Euptelea; species Euptelea pleiosperma. The sequence continues at coordinate 25,667,909 of CM068542.1, read as the reverse complement.
TATTCCTCCGAATGTCAAATAACAACTTGCTGTGAATAACTACAAATTCAAATTCGAGAGCAAATCGACATTTCATACAATGATATAGAAATTTAAATGACTAAAAATAAATCTACTCATGATATATAGGAAAGCAATAACATGCTAAAGTCCTCCGACTTCTATCCTTGAATTGTTGGTCTGTCTAGTATCTCTGCAAAATGTTAAAATATGCATGAGCATAACGTGCCCAATAGACTCACTCCACCACTCATACTTCTATCGAAATGATGAGTTAAACCATGATAAAATAATATAATGACAATAATTAAAATATGCAGCATTGATATTAATAATCAAATAATTTGACTCATTGAGTAAATCCCATAACTCAAATGAATCAAAATATAAATGAGATTGCATGACTAGACTATACATGTGATTTTTTTAAGAGCAGGTCATATCGTTAATTCCACCACAAGGATTTATGGATATTTAAGATCTTTCACCATTAAGAGTAGAATGTCAACAATGCTTTTTAGGCATGCTCTCGAGATATGAGAAAGCATCTAAGGGATCGCATTCCAATGATACAGACGAATCTTCAAAAATAATAACAATGAAAATAATAGTAATCGTGAGCCCTACTGCATTTTCAACAAAAATAATCAATCATCTAGAATTAATGATATTCAATAAATCTTCATGATCGTGTATCAACTGCACATACAAATAAATCAATGGAGATACATAATGCTCGATATACATCTTTTCAACCTAATTTAAAGATATAAAATTTTACTTTAAATATATGTATTTAATACTATAATACTTTAAAATATCATATAAACAAGAGGTTTTGAATAAAATTCTACCTTAGCTCACTGTCTTATTAATTATAATTATTTCCTTTATCTCTTTTGTATATATCTAATCCTAAGACTATCACGCCTTCAATTAAGCCTACTATCTAAGTTAGATAAAATTAATTATGGTTGATCGCTAATACTAAAAATATAGTCTCTTAGGTTAGGTTATGGGTTATAATTGTATAATTAAAAATATTACAATCGAGTTAACTTTTTTTTGCATCTTTTAACGAAACTAGTGTAATAATTTTAATAAAATAGATGAGGGTTTCAATAATCCTAATAGGATTTTGAATAAACCAAATAAAGTCCTATTAGGATTTTAAAAAGAGAAAAACAATACTTGAGAATAAAATATAGAGAAAAAATATCATATAATTCTAAAAGAGTGTACGAACTTAGTAAATTGGGGTTTTAGTTTTAAAAATATAAATCAATAAATCTAAACGTCAAAAGTGAAATGACTACCGTGTTTTGGACTTAATATCTTATAGGTTAGTTTAATCACTTGGGTTTATGGGGTTTTAGGTAGAATAATTCTATTAGGTTTCAAAAGAATGAAAAAATAATCAAAATACTTGAAGGAGAAAAAAAAAATCAAACAATTGAACTTAGAAGCCCATTTTGCTCAAGATAGAAGCCTATTTTGTTCTTAACAATTATAATAAGGTAATAAGGTTGCACGGCCCTTTAAGAGATATTAGGTTTAGAGTAAGGATTCAATTCCTAAAAAGAATAGAAAAAACATTAAAAGATAATGGCTGCGTTTGGTTCGGCACTTTTCCGGGAAATGAAAACAAAAACCCGGAAAAGTGTCATTTTTTTGTGTTTGGTTGAGGCTGAAAAGTGGGCTCCACGAGAAAACCATTTCGTTAACCCCCTTTTTAATGGAAAACAACTTCCGCTATTTTCAAGCGGAAGTCGAATTTCCCGCGAGCTACCCACGTCTCTCCCAAGCTTCTCCTTCACAGGTACTTCTCTCCTCTCCTCTCTCTATTCTACAATCTCCTCTCTCTATTCTACAATCTTTTCTTCGTCACTCGCCGGAGCTCTCCATCGCCGGTTTTCTTGCCCAAATCGAAGTGGATGGTGAAGTGCTCCCAACTACCATCCCGGAGATAGATTTGCAAACCTGTTGTTGGATAATAGAATTGATTTGGAGAGGAAGTACACAACATAATCTCTTGAATGAGATAAAGCCTGTTAATGGATGGTTTTCCTATTAGGTTTGATCGGATCAATGATGGTATTCCTGTTAGGCTTGATCCCAAGAAGGGCCTTTGAATCTGATTTTGAGAGATTTATTAAAAGAATATCAGTGAAAAAAACTTGTGGGTTTGCAGGTTTTGATCAGAGAAAACTGGTTTAATGTTGGTTTAGACAAGAACACCATGTTATTATTGGAGAGAAAACAGAGGAGTTTTGAGATTTGGAGAGATTGAGAGAAGGGTTTTAGAGATTTGATCAATATGAATGGCATTGTCATCGGTGGCAATGGTTTGGGTATATGAACTCGATTTGGGCGGTAATGGCCTCAAAGAAGAGCCACTTGAGTCAAGCACAGGGCTGCACAACATTTGTTTGTTGATGGGTCGCTATGTAACAACGTATACCTGAAACAGAGTAAAACTTCTGTTACAAGATGTTGTGACCAAAGCAGGTCACAACCCACAATACGAGCCACGTGGCACATTATTAGAGGGTGCTGAGCGTATGGATGTTTGGTCAGCCCCTCAGTGGACCTGCAAACCAAAAATCAGCCTGATTAATTATTTACATCCTTTGGATCTTTGCAACCAAATAACTCTCAATAATGCTCAAATTCCTACGGTTAAAATCAACCCATTAAAATAAATTCAATCCAATGCATAGAAATCACTAATTGGGCTGATTTTTGGTTTGCAAATCCATTGAGGGACTGGCCAAACATCCACACGGTCAGTGCCCTCTAATAGTATGCCATGTGGCTAGTATTGTGGGTTGTGGCTTCGGTCACAACATCTTGTGACAGAAGTTTTACTCACCTGAAACTCTGGCGTGAAAGCACGATTTTTGTTAATCACAAATTCCATCCGCATGGATGTTTAGTGCACCCCTTTGTAGATATTCATACCAAAAATCTACTTGTTTGATGACTTTTTGCCGTTGGTTTTAGTACTAAAAATAATGGTTGAATTCAACCGCTAGAATCAAGCCTTAAAAAGTACTAAAATCTAATGGCTAGAGATTACCAATAAAGGTGTTTTTTGGTATGTATATCCATGAAGATGTGGTCTCAACATTCATGCAGTCATGATCTGGCACAATATCGTTGCATATTATTGACGGTCATGATCTGGCACAATATCACGACAACATGCCGCACATCCAAGATGTGGTTCATCATACTTCGCATTGAGTCCCACCTAGGGAGATTTTTTAACTTTCGATCTAGAAACGTAGTCTTGCTCAATGAACATTGGCTTGAAGAGTCGGGGGCCAATTTTTTCACAAAAATGGTATCGAGAACTCTGATTTCTATATAATTAAACATAAAAACCAATCAAAAAAAAAGTGTTATGCTATTTTTCATCATTCAACCAAACAACATGAGAACAGATTCCAGGAAGTGGATTTTCCAACAAGTACACTTCCTGGAAAACCACTTCTAATGAACCAAACGCAGCCAATAATTGAATTAGGTTTCTTTTATTTTTACTTTTATTAAAGCAAGAAAAAATCAAAAGAGAATAAAGGAAGGTGTAGAGTTTTAGAGCTTTCCAAAAAACTATAAGTGCAAAGAGGGTTGGACAGATTAGTGTTGTTTAGAGTTTAACGGAAAAGAAAATATCTATATAACAAAACAGGGAAATTGTCTCCCCACTTATACCCCCTCTTATATGTTTCAACAGAGAAGGGCCAAGATCTTATCTCCAAAATAGGCGGTGGATCTCAGCCACTCACACTCGATTTTGGCAAACGCTTTGTTGGATAGTGTCGTGGCCACGAGCCACCCACTATCTATATAACAAAACAGGGAAGTTGTCTTATCTTACCCTGCTTCATAAGATAAACAGTGGTTGAGATCAAATCCATCCATCTAATGTGGACGGTTAGATTTCAGCCACTCAATCCCCCTCATTTATTCAGTCACTCCCACTCATTTGACACTGCCACGTGGCTCGTATTATGTCCTGTACAGAATCCTATCATTTTTAGGGCTATCAACGGAGCCCGACCCTTATTGAAAATGTGAAATTCAAATTTTGAAATTTGAATTTTAGCGCCATCATTTCCCATTATTTTCTGTTATTCCGTTATTTACGCATTTTTAACCCTGTGCGTTACAATCCATTATAATGGAAAAATAATAAAGCCCCTAGTCCGTTCTACCATTTGAGTGCCGAAGCACACCCAATTTTTGCAACCGCTTTTGTCGGAGAGTGCCATAGGCACAGGGCATTTACTATCTATATAACAAAACAGGGAAGGTGTCTCCTCACTCATACCCCCCCCTTATCTGTTTCAACAAAGAAGGGCCGAGATCTTATCTCCCAAATGGACAGTGGATCTTAGCCTCTCACACCCGAATTTGGCAAATGCTTTGACGGAGAGTGCCGAGGGCATGGGCCACCCACTATACATCTATATAACAAAACAGAGAAGTCACTTATCCCCCCTCTTATCGGCTTCACAAAGGATGGCCGAGATCTTATCACCCCAAATGGATGGTGGATCTAAGCTACTCACACCTGATTTTGGCAAACGCTTTGTCGGAGAGTGCCGTGGGCATGGGCCACCTACTAGTATATAACAAACACAGGACGGTTGTCTCCCCCTCTTATCCGGCTACATAAATGATGGCCGAGATCTTATCCAAATGGACGGTGGATCTCAGCCACTCACACCCGATTTTGACAAACACTTTGTCGATGAGTGTCGTGGGCACAGGTCACCTACTATTTACCTACTTATAAGGAACGGAATGGGTGGGATTTACATATAGCCCAAGGCTCAAGCTCAGGAGCCCCACTTTTTATGCCTCGAGAGGGGTGTTACAGTTAAAACAGCTGTTAAAACAGATTGAAACGGCCAGGGGCAAAAATGAAAATAAATAGATTTTAATGAAAAAAGTGGTGCTGAAATTCAAATTTGAAAATTCGAAATTTGAAAATTTAAAATTTTAAAAAAAATAGAATTTAACGGAAATTTAATGGTTTTCTTATACCCCTCTTATCTTATATGGCTTCAATAATGAGTGGTTGAGATCCACTATGCTTCATATCGATGGCTGAGATTAACTCCCACCGGATTTTGACAAACACTTTGTCGGAAAGTGCCGCGGGCATGGCCGCCCATGCATATATCAAGACAACTCAATTGTATTCTCTTATCTTATCCATCCATCTAATGTGGACGGTTAGATAAAGAGTGGTTGAGATCAAATCCATTGATCTAATGTGGACGGTTAGATTTCAGCCACTCAATCTGCCTCATTTGACCTCAATTTATTCAAAATTTAAATTTCAACACCGTTATTTTTTGTTATTTCTGTTATTTTTTCATTTCTCCCTCTGTGCTAACAGCCGTTATAATGGAAAAAACGGTAATGCCCCAGTCCGTTATACCATTTGAGTGCCAAAGGCACCCAATATTTGCAAACACTTTTGCCGGAGAGTGCCGTGGGCATGGGCCATTTACTATTCTATATAACAAAACACATTGGTTGTCTCCCTACTTATACCTCCTCTTATAAGTATCAACAAAGAAGGGCTGAGATCCAATCCTCCCCCAAATGGACGGCGGATCTCCGCCACAAAACTGATTTCGGCAAATTCTTTGTCGAGGAGTGCCGATGGCATGGGGCACCCACTAGTCTATATAACAAGTGACAGTGGTTGTCTTATACCCCTCTTATCTTATATGGCTTCAATAATGAGTGGCTGAGATCCACTATGCTTCATATCAATGGCTGAGATTAACTCCCACCCAATTTTGACAAACACTTTGTCGGAGAGTGCCACAGGCACGGGCCACCCACACATATAACAAAATAACTCTGTTGTATTCTCTTATCTGATCATGCTTCATAAGATAAAGAATGGTTGAGATCAAAATCATCCATCTAATGTGGACGGTTAGATTGCAGCCACTCAATCCCTCTCATTTATTCATTCACTCCACTCATTTAACATCAATGTATTAAAATTTTGAAATTCAAAATTTGAATTTTAACACCGTTATTTTTTGTTATTTCTATTATTTTCCCATTTTTTCTATTTTTGCCCATGTGTGTTACAATCCATTATAACAAAAGGTAACGCCCTAGTCCGTTATACTGTTTGAGTGTCGAAGGCACCAATTTTTGCATACGCTTTTATCGGAGAGTGCTGTGAGCACGGACCATTTATTAGTATATAGATAAAGGGAGAGAATCTCTCTAAAGATGAAGAATACTAATGAAACTAGAAAAGCATGGGTAGACGTACAATCATGAATATGGGTGTGGTTCTCCAACATAAAAGAAAAACAATAAAGAAAGGTTTTGGAAAAGAACCTGCAAAGAATAATTTCTCATTCTAGTTTTGGCGAAGATTCCGTGTGACATAAACATTTTTGTAACCATTCTTATGAGCACCAGTGTAGCTTCGAAGATATCACGGTACGCATTCTTCGCCGACTATGTGAAGACTAAAGACGAAGATTGCAAGAATCAGACAATTGATGACTTGAGTCATCTAAGTTACTGTTATTCGCTTGTTGAAGATTGTGTCCACTCGCATAGGAAGGTAAGTGACTTAGTGACTATAGGAATAGGTGATTAAAATCTTGTTGATAGTTGAACTAAGTCAATGGACTAACCCAAGTTATTTTGTTCTAAAAGAAGTAAAAATATTGACTAAGGGAAGTTGAATCGATTGGAGTCTACTCTACAATCGATTGGACAAGTCTAGATTCTCTGAGTATAATCAATTGGACTCTACGGGATATAACCTTCCATTAGTACAATCGATTCGACTATCTGGGATAGAACTTTATAATATACGACCGATTGGACATGAATACAATCGATTGCTTTCACGAACAAAAACTCATCTGTACATAATAATCGATTGGACCAAGAGTACAATAGATTGGACTTCGCAGAAATTGTCAAATTTCGGATCTAGTTTTTGTGGTCCCACTTTTCCACTTTTACAGACCTTGGGGTTCTATATTCTTATAAGTAGAACACTCTTGAGTTAAATAAAATACACACCAAGAGATAATAGAGTTAGCTCTCTATACTAAGAATAGTCTCTGTTATTAAAAAGAAAAAGCACTAGCCTTTAATATTTACCTTGTGAGGTTTTTTCTTCCGAAGATCAAAGGTGAAAGCTTGATCCTTACTCTGCCTAGGTTTTCATTTAGAACCTTAACCTAGTAGTTAGAGAAGTGTGACTCAACACTCTTGAGCAAATGTGGGGTTCTGGGTATACTGAATTCTTCACCTTCTGTAGAGACTGTCATATGAAAATTAAGATCGGGATGTACTGATCGAAAGTAGTTGGTGTGTACCAAACTGAACTAGAGGCAAGGGCTTCGTAATTGGAAGAGAGCATGTGGATTCGTAGTGTGGAGCTAGAGGACATTGACGCATCGGTAGTGGGCATTGGCTAAGGTTATAAGTTGCATTTATAACGGTGCTGCGTAAGTAACTTCTGTAACTCATAACTTTCTAGTTAGTGATACTTTCTGTCTGGACGTGGTCCCGTGGTTTTTCCTTGGTTAGGGTTTTCGCGTAAAAAGATTGTATATGTTATGTTTTTTTAATTTTTGCACTATTGTTTTATTAACTCAAACGACACATAAATAATATATCACGGAGATATATTTGTTCCTAGTCGGTTGAGATAATCTCTTCATATCAATCAACTATTTTATTTACCCCTACCAGACCAATAAATTTGTTTAGGTTAAAGTAATTTTTAATACATAATCAACCCCCTTCTAGGTATTGTGTAAAAGAGAAAGAACGATTATTTCAATTGGTATCAGAGCAGGTTATTCAATAAAATGTTTAATCACCTGAAGTTAGTTCCTAAAAAACCAGTTCATTCTTTTTCATTTACTAAAGATGGAAAGAGAAGGTGGAAACACATTTAGACCTCAATTATTTGATTGAGAGGACTTCACAGCATCTCCAGTATATTGAGGATCGACATACAATAGGCTTTGAGCAGATGACTGGTACCTTGACCAGTTTGTAGGGCTATATGGAGTACCAATTTTCACAGATGGGATTTTGTACGAGACCTCCATTTCTTGAGCCTGATCATCGTGATGGCACTGGACCTTCTTCTTAGATTCTTTGAGGATCTGTTTGAGTTATCTGTTTTTAGTATTTGAGTGTATTGTACACTAAAACTCATTGTATTTTGTGGTTATACTCTATTTTATATTTTTATTATCTGTACCTAAGTATAAACTAGTTTATTATATGACATGATGATGTTTGTTCCTGTTATATTATTTGTTGCACTTGTACTTAATGGCGTGCTATTTATCTGCTTTATTTCTATACCTATATTATTCTGTGACAAAAAAGGAGAGAGAAAATAAAAAAAGGTTATAAACAAGTAAATGCATGAGATAGGGTGTAATTTATAACACACTGCATGATTTTAGTTATTTATTTTTGTCGATGATGTTACGTAATATGTACTGTTGGTGGATGTGTAGGAAATAGATGAAACCAAATATTCATTATTTATTTGTTATCTCAGAGAGTGTGTGAGATAGTGAGTGAAACATGTAAAGGGTTGGGTTGTAATTTTTTTTGTTTACTCTTTATGTGATTAATGTTTTTGTCATGGAATTACCAAAGGGGGAGATTGCAAAGAATAATTTTTTATTTCAGTTTTGGTAAAGATTCCGTGTGACATAAACATTCTTGTAACCGTTCCTACGAGCACCAGTGTAGCTTCGAAGATGTCGTGGTACGCATTCTTCGCCGACTACATGAAGACTAAAAGACAAAGATCGCAAGAATCAGACGGTTGACGACTTGAGTCATCTGAGTAACTATTATTCGCTTGTTGAAGATCGTGTCCACTCGCATAGGAAGGTAAGTGACTTAGTGACCATAGGAATAAGTGATTAAAATCTTATTAATGGTTGAACTAAGTCAAAAGACTAACCCAAGTCATTTCGTGCTAAAAGAAGTAAAAATATTGGCTAAGAGAAGTCCAATCGATAATCGATTAGAGTCTACTCTACAATCAATTGGACTCTACGCGACAGATCCTTCCCTGAGTACAATCGATTGGAGTTTACTCTATAATCGATTGGACCAAGAGTACAATTGATTGGACTTCGCAAAAAATTGTCAAATTTCATATCCAATTTTTGTGGTCCCATTTTTCCACTCTTGCACGACCTTGGGGTTTCATATTCATATAAATAGAACACTCTTGAGCTAAACAAAATACACAATAAGAGATAAAGAGTTAGCTTTCTATACTAAGAATAGTCCTTGTTATTGAAGAGAAAAAGGCCTAGCCTTTAATATTTACCTTGTGAGGTATTCTCTTCCGAAGATCAAAGTTGAGAGCTTGATCCTTACTCTACCTAGGTTTTCTATTTTGAACCTTAACCTACTCGTCAAAGTGTACCAGTGTGACTCAACACTCTTGAGCAACTATGGGGTTCAAGGTGTACTGAATCTTTCACCTTCAGTAGAAACTATCGTGTGAGAATTAAGATCAAGGTGTACTGATTGAAGGTAGGTTTGGGGTGTACCAAACTGAACAAGTGGCAAAGGCTTCGTGATTGGAAGGACGAGCGTAGATTCATAGCATGGAGCCAGAGGACGTGGAAGCATTAAAGTAAAGCTGTTTAAGTTAATCAACTATTTTATTTTGGTATGCAATTTTATTTACCCATACCAGACCAATAAAGCTGTTTAGGTTAAAGTAATTTTTAATACCTAATCCACCCCCCTTCTAGGTATTCTATGTAAAAGTGAATGAACGATTATTTCAAAACCAAAAAAATAAAATAAAAAATATAATCTCAACTGAATTAGAAGGCTACCTGAACTATTGCAACATCTGAGAAAGTAGGTTTTTAATCTTAAAAAATGTATTGTGAGTGAGGGTGGGACATCCACCGTGATGTGTAGATATAGGTTCAATCTTATGAAATCATAATTGGTTTGGGTTTACTAGATAGAATCCTAAAAGGTACAGAGTTAATGAAGAAAAAGAAAGAAGATGAAAAAGGGAAGGTCAAGTACAGCTGGTCATATGGGTTTAATATCTTAGATTTTACTTAAAACCCAAGACTAATTAATTAATTAATAGGTTACTAGTTAAGATATATTTACACTACTTATTTAATCTAACTTATATATATTATATCTTAATTTAAATGATATTTTAAAGTTTTACACTCATATACCATGTCATTCTCTTATTGTAAAAGAGTTATGGTACAATCTTATCATGATAAATTTATTGAACAATGCTCGTAGTCAAAACATTAGGTTGCAAGTTAAGTTATAGCGTAAACTAACAAAGAGAAAAGAAAAGCATGTTATGTATTTTACTCATACAAAATAAAATAAAATAAAATATAAAAAAAAAGATCCTGTGAAGAATATAATTAGAAATTCAACGTAAGGTAAAAATATGGTATGAAAAAAGTTAAGTAGAATTCAAGTTTACCATTCCAAAATTTGGAACAAAGTTATAAAAAATATCATTGTTAATAATTACATGTAAAGTAAAAATATGGTATGGAATAAATCACATAAGTTTTTTTTAACCCTAATTGGTGTGAACCGCAGTGTAGGCCCATGCTTGTAGCACCCAAAAAAAAATTCTTCAAAGGGCATATTAGTAATTATACAACATAAGGTTAACTTAGTAATTTTACCATCAGATGTACATGAAAGATAATGTTAGGTCAACTTAATAACCCAAGAGATTCTATCTCTAGATCTATAGGATTTTGGATAATTCTTTCCAGGAAAGGCATTTTCATAATTAAGATTTATTTTAACATGTACATAATATTTTTACTCACCTTATGTTTATTTTATCATTATAAATGTATTAAATGTTATCTGCAACATTAGAGAGATTTTTGAAAAAATCTCATTTTTTTAGAGTATTCATGTCTTTTATTTTAAAGATAATTTAATACTATTTTTCAATATTTGAAGCATAACTTTTTATCCAGGTGTCAAAATTACAATATGTTTGATATTTGAGAATTCTTAGATTATTTGTGACGAATCATTGTAAATAAAATGTTTGTAATTTCATGATTACTTTAAACTCTGAAATTAGATTTGAAAATTGAGTATTTAATTTACACAAGAATAATTAATTTAATAAATAATTTCAGTTTTGATAGGCTTGGTGGGACCCACATTTGGAGACTATTTTGAGGCTCACATAAATACATAATATTTTAAGATTATTATTGTAAAAGCTTAATTAATTTTAGGTCAATAAGCATGAGACAAATTAATTAAAAAGCAACTACAACTAGAAATTAGAAACCTATTACACCTAAAAATTGAAAACTTACAACTTGTTATTTGAGAACATTTTGAACTTAGTTTCCTTCCTCAATCACCAACTCAACTTATGGCAGGACATAAACTCCTCTCATACAAGTCAAAAATATCATATGTTGTAGTCCTATATATTAATGAGTCTTGTGGAGAGAAAAATCACTCATAAATAGTCAAACTTGATCATTTATTGTGGTAATTGATCTAGAAGCTCTAAACCCTCTTTTTTAACAGTCCATTAGAGCTTAAATCATCTATTATTAAATACAAAAAAAAAAAATCTTCTATTTGATTGTGTGAGAAAACTTACTAGGATATGATTTTTTTCATGTTTTATTACATGTTCTATTTGCTTTATTAAAACATTGATGCTTTATAAATTATTTGAAAAGCATGTTAAATTAAATTAAGATTTTGTGATCTTATTTTTTTTATTATATGTACTTGTTCTTCATTTATTATTATTGGATTATATTATAAAGATGCATGGGCACCCGTGATCAAGATTCGTTGCTATGTGAATACGGATAAATGGTTTGGTTGTTATGTGATATCCACCCCTTAGGTGTATTAACTTTAGTTCTGTGAGATGTACCTTAAAAAGCAATGGGACGTGTAGGCTGCCACGATGAAAAACTAAAAACATCCTAAATCTTTGTGGTGGAGTTTTTGTTAGCTTATTTGAAAAGCTAAACTTTCGATCAGTTAGTGTTTATTTACATGCATGTGCTTCACTCGGTAATAATGATTAGATTTACTATATTCTATTTTTGATGGATATGTTCTTTATTTGAGTTATTATTATATATATTAGTTATTACTCATGCCAACGACACTCCCTGATGAAGCATCGATAAATTTAAGATACTATAAAATTTAATCCAATAAAAAGAAAGAACCGATTAAGAGAGAAAATACGCAATCAAGCAAGTAAGAAAGCATATCAAGTTAATTTCTTACCAAATGGGCTAGTATGTCATGTTAGATGATGGTAAGGGTAATTACTGATTTTAAAAATTAAGTATTTTTAAGTGCAACAAGTTTACCTTCTTTTCAGTCCAAGTTTATTTTATCAATCCACCATCAAAGCAACTGAAGGTCCTAATTGATTAAGTAAATTACAGTATTCACAATATCTATCCAAAATTATTTTGGTAAACCTACTTAGATTCTCATGCTCCAAGCACATTCTAGAATTGTCTTGTTCATTTGCTCAACTATACCATTCTGTTGAGGCATTCTAGGAATCGCTTTCTATCTTTTGATTATATTAACTGCGCAATATTCTTTAAATACATCACTACAGTAATCTTCTCCGTTATCTAATCTGAAACACTTCAACTTTTGACTTATTTCATTCTCAACCAAAGCTTTCCACTTCTTGAACATATTAAATACTTCTGATTTATACTTCAAGAAATATACCCAAAGCTTTCTAATAACATCATTAATAAATGTAATGAAGTATAGAGAACCACCGAGATATGGTACCTAAGTTGATCCCCACACATTAGTGTGAACCAATTTTAGTCGTTCTAACTTTGAAGTTTTTCTAGCATTTGGGAAACTGACCTTCTGTTTTCATAGATGCAATCTTCGCAAAGGTCAAGATCTATAGATTTCAGTCCGAGTAACTTTCACTTTGAAAGTAATACATTCATCTCCTTTTCGCGCATATGCCCAAGCCTGCGATGCTTGGTGCTTGTATCCACCCTTGATGAAGCAACTAAAATGATACTATTAAAATCAGAACTCACATAAAGATTGTCTTCTTTCTTACTCCGAACGTATCACCATAGCCCCTTTTGTAACTTTCTACAACTCACTTGTAAAAGTCGACATGTATCCAGAATCTGTAAGTTGACCAACTGAAATCATGTTCCCCTTCAAACAATGCATATGCCTAACATCTTTCAACTTTAGCATTGTCCGTTGGATAGATATATCTAAACATATATCACAATTTCTAACAATGGAACATGATTCATCAAAGCGTAAGTAAACTTTTTCAAAATCACCTTGCACATAATTATGAAGAGTATCCCTGTGCGAATTAGCATGAAACGTCTACACTCCAGAATCTATAGCCTAAGATTCATAACTAATATCATAGGATAGAATTAAGGCATCAGAAACACTTTTGTCAAAAATATTTTCTGAATCTTTACTTCTCTAATAGTTTTTCTCTGCCTTTTCTTCGAGCTTTACAATCCCTGCTCATGTGTCCCTTTTTGCCACAGTTCTAGCAACTACCATGTATGTCCTTTCTAAATGGGGGTCTAGATTTACTCATTCTCGATTTTGATTGACCATAACTTTTGCTTCCTCTATTCACCTTCCTCTTTCCTCAACATTCAGTGCACTCCCTGATGTTTCATCCAAAGAATTGGAGGATTCTCTACGAGCTTCTCACTTAAAATGACACTCACGACATCATTGTACTTTAACCTTTCTGTTTCCGAATAGTTGCTCACAACCATCACCAAACTGTCCCACTTGTCTGGTAATCCTGATAAAATTAGAAGAGCCATAATTTCATCATAAAAAATGGTGTCAATGAGTTCTAATTGAGCCATAACCATTTTGAATTCATTTAGATGTGTGGTCACACTTCTATCATCAACCATGTTTATATTGAACAATCTCTTCGTCAAAATAACTTGTTTGAAGCAAAAAGTTTTTCTTACATCCTTGAGAGGGGCAACTATCAAATCTTTTGTCGTCTAGTCCTTAGAGATATTGAACGGTACAGATGCAGCAAGACTCAACCGCACTGTACCTAGAGCTTTCTTGTCGAGTATCTCTTATTCAGCATTTGTCGTCTTTTCTGACTTCTTCTATTTTCCTCCGAGAGAAAAATAAAGATCCTTCTGATAAAAGTAGCCCTCTATCTAGATCTTCCAGAATCCAAAGTTCGTGCCATTGAACTTCTTGATCCTCACATTTCCTTATTCTGCCATCATTTTTGCTTGAACCCAATGCTCTGATACAAATTGTTAGAAAAAAGAACATTAAACAACAAAGATGCAAACACACAACACAAAGATTTACGTGGTTCCCTCAAGATCGAGGTACGTCCACAGACTCACACAATTTCCAATATGCTCTGAGGTAAAAGAACCCCCTTCGGACAGGGGGCACACTGCCCCCCCTGCAACCCTCCATCTAGTTCAGTGCAAAGCTAAGCCATGGTGTCGTGCCTTCATGTACAGTACTCTAGCACCATCAGGATCCACATAACATAACAATGTTGACCTACCGGCCTTGACCTATTTTACTTATGTTTGTTTAAATGGACTAGTGTGAGAACTTATGCATATGATCACATAATTATTATATATATTGATTCTCCTACCTCGCGCGCGCCTCAACCTTGGACTCCTAGGTCAACCCATGGGTTTCTGGGTTGGGTCATGGATCTTGGGTTCAGACATAACATTTATGTGGTTGTTGATTAAGCTCAAATTCCCTTGTGGAACTCAAGGCTTTAATTCAAGGCCTTCGGCTAGCTATTGATCATAAAACTGAATATATTGAGGCACATTTAGACTAGGAAGATGTTGTTGATTATGTCAACAAGAAATATGCCTGTTTGCGGGACGCTATGGCTTGCTAGAAAACACAATGTTAGTCCTTAATTAGTGACATTTAGATCTCAATATATGGGTCATATGTGGGGGGGACGCTAATAAGGCTGCTGATTTTTTAACGGGTGCTCTAGCGACTTTACTCGCTATGAATTCCATAGCACCACTCTCACTATATTGTCAAGGATGCCAGAGGTTGTAGATATTACCATTTGTACGTAAAATCTCTTCAAATCTCTTGTTTTCAACTGTAAGTTGGGATTTGGCCAAACCCTGTATTTTTTTTTGATAAGGTGAAATTTCATTGAAGGTAAAAAGGAAACAAACAAAAAGAGAAGAAGAGGTCGAGGAGACCTCCTCAACAAGCGAAAAGAGAAAAAGCAAAAAATCGGGACTAGGAACGCTTAGACATGATATTTTCCCATCTGAACACTAGATCTTCAAAGGACAAACCCTTGCATTCGACGAACAATTTGGACTAATAGAAGAGTAGCGCCTTGATGGAGAGGATGATTTCGAAGAGGGTTGCCTCCTTTCCTTCGAAGATTCTTTTGTTCCTCTCTTCCAAATACCCTACCAAACTGCGAAGGGTAGGAGTCTCCATAGGCGACGGCTGCACAGATGAGAGGGGTGATTCATCCAACTGTTCAGCATGACAATGACTGAACCAGGTTGGACCCAACTAATCCCAAAGGAGGAGAAGAAAAGGCTCCAAATCACCCAAGCCGTCTTACAATGCAAGAGCAGATGTTTCACCGTCTCCCCTGTTTCTTACACATGAAACAATAATTCGCTATCACCCAATTCCTCTTGATGAGGTTGTCCATAGTAAGGATCCTCTCCAATGATGCGCACCATACGAAAAAAGTCACTTTTGAGGGGACCTTGGACCCCCATATCCTCCTTTTCGGAAAAGGGAGGCCGAATGCAGGGGTGGGAGGGGATAGAGATGGGCGCGAAGAACTATCCAAAAACTCGTAGAAAGAGCACACTGAAAACCGTCCGTCTGATCTGCCTGTCCATCGGATGGTGTCTTCTCTAGCACTGTCAATAGTCACGCCTTCCAACCTAGTGAGAAGGATGGCCAGACTCGGGATTTCCCAATCATTCAAATTTCGTCTAAAGCCAAAATTCCTAGCGGAATCATTTCCTTCCCCCTCTCTAAGCTCTGGATGGTTCCTCTCTGCTTATTAGAGATAGAGAAAAGCTCCGAAAATTCCGTCACGAAGGCCTTGTCTCCACACCAAATGTCATACCAAAAACGGATCCTGTTGCCTGCCCCAACCTTGAAGCTAATACCTGCAAAGAAAGAAGGGGATAACTTGACAATCCCTTTCAGACGCCACACCCATAAGAGGAAACCACCATCCTACCAACCCAATCTAAATGCTCGCTTCCATGTCTGGCCACAATCACCTTTCTCCATCAATTGTCCTCCTCCTTTGCGAATCTCAAAGCCATTTCCCCATAAAAGCTTAGTTCATCAGTCTGAGATCCCTAACGCCTAGACCTCCCAACTCCTTAGGAGAGCAGATAATTTTTCGATTTACCAGAGGGTATCCTTTCCCATCTTCTTGCCCGACCATAAGAACCTGCGAAAGAAATGCACCAGCCTCCTGACCACACCTGCCGGCATAGTAAAGAGGGATAGATAGTAAATCGGAAGGTTGGACAGGGTGCTTTTGATGAGGCACAATCTACTACCTTTAGACAAGAGTTTAGCCTTCCAGACCGCCAATCTTTTCTCACACCTCTCGATGACTGGATCCCACAGGGTAGAGGATCTATAAGGCGCTCCCAGGGGCAGGCCAAGGTACGAAGTCGGGAGAGTCGCTATGGTAACACCAAGGGAAGAGGCCATATCCTCTATGCGATCTACCTCCCCTACCAGGAAAAGTTTGCTTTTATAAAAGTTCACTTTAAGATCGGAAACTGCTCCAAAGCAGGCTAGGATCCCTTTCAGCATGCAACTCTGAGCCCGGTCAGCCCCCAAGAAGACTAGAATGTCATCAGCGAACTGTAGGTGAGTTATCTTGGGACCCATGGTTCCCGTCTGGAAACCTGCCAACAACCCGCTGCTCTCGACCCTGTCAATCAATCTACTAAGAGCCTCTGCCACTATGTTGAAAAGGAAGGGATATGCAATTAGCAGTTTCAATAATTGTACAAATAAAGTAGATATATATCGCCATTCTCATGTGCTTAAACTTAAATTATTTGTGGAGTTAAGTTGTTTATTCCCAAATTGTTTTGTGATCAACATTCTCTCCCATTTATTTACCCCCAATTATTGAAACTGCTAATAGGACTCCAACTTTGAGCTCCAAATACAATAAGACTAAATTGGAAGAACAAAAATTATTGCATCTATCTTATTTTGCGCCCACTTTTCTCCTTAATGTCTTTCAGTGGATTAAAGAAATAAATTTACAAGACCTAAATAAAATATTTGTCATTGAAGAAATACATCCCATTTCTTACTTAAGCTGTTATGAAGGAATTGCACGAATGTTCGTGAAGATTCCCATCCGGTCTATGCCTCCATCATTGCCTTTCAAACTAGAAGAATTACGGGGAGGCTCCTGTAGTGCAATAAGGGCTGCAATCAGACCAGCATTGCCAGATATGCTGGGCTCTGTGTACTCCGGTTTGTCCCTTGCGTCTAAGAATTTGTCATCCTGGTCTGGGCCAGCCACCATGCCACCTATAAGAACATTTGGATTTGGATCCTTGGAATATAACCATCTGTTCCCTTCTGCACAAGAGTGCTGTTGGTTATCCCAAGGGATCGAGGAACTCCTATGGTGAACTTGACTAGGAAAATGATCTCCGAATCCCACCAAATAGCTCAACTTCATTGGGTTATTTCCTAGTATGTAATCCACCTAGGGAAAGTGAGGAGAAAGGAATGAGAGATCAGAGATACCCTTTTGAGTATGCAAATGGAGTACTTTGTGCTAAACTTATGTACTGTGCCAAGGGAAAAGCTTCTTTTGGATCCTCTTGCATACTTACCTGAGACGTGGAGAAGCTCTGCAACATTTCTATGGAGAATGGGTTGGTGCTACAAATCCCACCAGGACTCCGCATAATATAAAGGTAGTCACTGTACAATTTACTAAGAAAAGATGCTGTTGCTGCATACTGGAGAGGTGCACTATGATCAGGCCTTAAGAGAATCAACCCACCTGTATAAAAGAAGATAATGGAAAAAGTAATTTCTATAATTCTCTCTCTGTGGTGGGATTACAGGATCATGCAGACAAAGTCACATCTAGATAAATTCTCAAATTAACACTTACCTGTTGTAATTCTCAAATTAACACTTACCTGGGGTAATATTGAAATTTTGATTAAAAAGATAGGAACACATGAGCAAGTCAGTCAAGTTTGAGGATGCTTCCAGTGCATCTTCATAGGGATAGCCAGGATCACGGAAGTATCTCAGTCTTGTTAACAATACCTGCAAAACAAGAAACATCAAAAAATCCTGCACTGTAATTACATAAATTAAGTCATCCAGAAAGTCCTAAAGATTTAGTTAAGATTACCACATTAGCTGCAAGTTTGTTATTCCAATCAAAAACTCCTTTGTCAAGGGTTAGCTCTTTGCTAATGGCTAATTCAAAGTTCTTTGTTGCATATCCAAGATAAGTAGTGTTCCCGGTGGCAAAGAATAACCAAGTTCCTCCCCAAACCAACTCATCATTGTATCCAGAGGAATTGTAGAACTGTCGTGCTTCTCTCCACAATCATCATCCATGGTGTACATTTCTTTCTTGTAGTGAGGGTCTAAGGTCACAAGACCAAATAATTTCTCTGCTGCTTTGATCAATTTTTCGGAGTACCCCTTTTCAGCTTTGAAAACTAATGACGCAGCTGATAATGCTGCAACAATTTCTCCTGCTAGATCTGAACCTGTGTTACTACAAATGGAAACAGGCCTTGGATAGGTCATGTCTTCGGGTCTTTGCCAACAATTGATGTCATTATCTGTCTTAGTACTATTACTAGTACTTCCAACCTATAATCATAAAAGAAAAAGGAAAAAAATTGTTAAGGTTTGAGATGAAGGAGATCCAATTAATGAGTCGTGCGCGAAAGAGGAGCATCTATAGACACCCTTAAATCACTTGCCTGGGAATATAATATGGTGGGATCGGAAGTTGAATTGGGTGGGACAAAAACCTTAAGCAAGTAATCACTTCCCCATCTGATTATGCTCTTGACATGGTCAAGCTCACCTATGTGTGCATATTTCTGATGATATTCGAGCACAGTCCAACTCAAGAGGGTAACAGTATAAGCTGTTGTAAAACTAAACTTGATATTATTGCCCGAATCATAAAAACCACCAACAAGATCCACATGGGTTTCACCCGAATTCCCATCTTGCAAGCCAGAATCTCCGCGAAACTTTACGGAACTGTTCTTTGGCAAAATCCCAGCTGCAAAAGAAAACAATCTTCAAAAAAATCACATTAACAAAGAAATAAAACCTCTTACCTCAATCTTAACAAATTAGAATAACGCATTACACTTTTGAGCATCGAAGAACACAAGAGCTTGGTTCAGTGGAAGTGTGAAGTTCTTAGAAGAGCCATGATGGGCTTGTTTGAGGGGCAAGAAACGTAACAGTAGAACGATTGTGATGATAACAAAGACTAATGCGATAGATACGTAGATGAAACGATAGAAACTCTTTCTATCAGTAATAATGAGATTGCATTCAATGGATTTAGAGTACTTAGAGGGGGTTGAATCGAATGTCGACGACTTTGGAAGAAGATTAAAGTCAAGTTCTATGGAGTTCCAACGACTAGCCGAGGGGAGAAGACGATTGGCCTCTGAAATTGAATGGACAAACATTTCAGAGCACATTTCAATATTATTAGACGAAGAAGCATGTGAGGAAGAGCCTGGTCTGAATTCAGGCATGGTTGGTAAAGATGGAGGTGCCTAAGGAGTTGTGTGTGTGTGTTTGAGAGAAGAAGAAGATGGTGAAATAAAAGTACAAAACCATGCATTACAAAAGAAGAAAAGAAGTCAATGCTTAAAAGTAATTTAATTACAAAACTACCCATCTGGTAGCCATGGTTGAAATGCTAATAATAAAAGACATATTTTAATTTTCTTTCAAAAATGGACTAAAAATGAAATTTTTTTCAAGTATGAACAATGAAATTTTAATAATACAAGTTGAAGGACAATTCGGTATATTCAGTAAAATTGCCAATGTTGATTTTGTTGGTGAGATCGAAGGAGAGCCCTCTTAACGGTCCTTCCAATGCGTTCAGTCGTCTCTTATGCATGGTAGATAGTGACCTGGTGCAAATAGGGAGAGAGAGAGAGAGAGAAACTGTCATGGCTTAGGTCAGGACTATATATAAGAAGCCGTCCTCGCTACTTCTACAATATATATATAAGTGGATGGTCTATGCCATCAATGTGGAACCCCAAAGTGCCAAGTGGAAGTCCAAACAAAGCTTACATAATTCTTAGAAGATAAATAAGAGGTATAGGTCTTGAGATAAGAGTTAACATCTCTGGTAAGGAAAATGATTTTTGCCTATAAAAACAAAATTGGATAATTGTAGCGTCTTACATGTTGGGCAGTACCCACTAAATTTAGCATATTGTAGATCAGATCATGGGAGCAATGTTGGGTTGTCATGATCAGATATCAAACACCCCTTGGATTAGGGCTGGATCCCCTCTACCGAAACCTTATTGGGTACGAAACATGTTTGGATTTCGTGGGTATACTGTTGGGTCAGTCTGGGTCGAGCCTAATCCGATCCAAACATGATCCATTGATTAGTCCGTGACACTCCTTCGACGTGTCACAATTTTATCAGGCTTCTCCCATAAGCGGCTCTAGTGTCCGTGAGAGACGTCGACCCATCCATGTTGAGGGTCCAAAGGTAAAGAAGTCAGGAGGACCATTGGCACCAAACTGTGGGGAGTACTAGAGGGAGGAGTGAAAGGCAGATCACATGCAGTTGAGAAGAAAATCTCTAGAGTTTGGATCATTGAAGAATTCTATCTTAGTAAAGATGCAGTGCATACGGATTACGGACCACGTGACAATCAATTTGAGAACAGAGAGTTCATTTGAAGGCGATTACTGAAATATTCTTTGGTTATTTCTTTGGAGAGGTACGTTGTCTTATATATGAAGGATCCAATATTCAATTCCTCGGTCCAACCTTTGATCCTTCTTCTTTTGAACGCAGACATATGAAGCATAGATCATGGTTTTAAAAACGGTTAACGCCATTTAAACGGTAACACCCCAAGCCCATTTCCGTTAAAACTGTTTAAACACGTTTTATCGGTTTTGAATAAAATGGCCGTTTTTTTTTTGTTTTAATGGCCTTTAAAATCATTTAAACGACCGTTTAATTCTGAAAAATTTTGTGAAAAAAAAGGCCGTTAAATCCGTTTAATTCCGTTAAATTCTGTTTTTTTTTTTCATTTTTGCCCCCGGCTGTTTCGATCCATTTTAACAGCCGTTTAAACGATTTAAACACTAACGCCCCCAGTCCGTTTAACCATTAAAATGGCCTCCTTTAAACCTTGGGATAGATGTCCAAATAAATCTAGAGAACTTGCATTTGAATAAGTGTTCAACATTTTCTATTGCATACCAATACCAATAGAAGAAAACTTGGCTTGTGTTCTGCCACCTTGAAGAAAACTTAGGCTGTGTTTGGTAGCGCGTCATCAACTGAAGACGTGCATCTTGAAGGTCCGCGTCTTCAAGGTACATACCTTCGAAATTATCTACTTGCAATATTGACGGGCATATTGGTGGGCCCACAGAAAACATTTGTGCGTGTAAATGCACGGCAAACACATGAAAATGTGTGCACAAACTAAAATGCAAATGAGCTCTATATTGAGTAAAATGTATAACACATCAATGTTATTCAAACCCACCAAAGCATATCTACAGGACATAATACTGTGAGCAACACAAATTACTAGATGTTTAGAGAAATCAATATGTAACGAGCAAGAATACTTAAATTAGGTATAAGGGTCGGGCTCCAGTTACCGCCCTAAAATGACAGGCTCCCATTACAGGACACAATATGAGCCACATGGCTCACTCTTAGAGGACTCTGACCGTATGGACGTTTGTCCAATCCCTAGGTGGACTTACAAACCAAAAATCAGCCAGATTAGTGATTTATAGGTGTTAGATCTTTGTACCTCAAATACTGCTCAAATTCCTACAGTTGAGAATAACCCATGAAAATAAGTCCAATCCAACGCCTATAAATCACTAATCAGGCTGCTTTTTGGTTTGTAGGTCCACTTAGGGATTGGACATAACATCCATACTGTCGGAGTCCTCTAAGAGTGTGCCACGTCTCTCGTATTGTGTCCTGTAACGGGAGCCTGTCATTTTAGGGCGGAAACTGGAGCCTGAGCCTAGTTATAAAATTATTTTTACCATTAATATAAAAGAAAAAATGTAATAAGGTAGACCTCATGCAGAAGGTGCGGTTTTTGTTACTCACCATTGCCCTCTGGGCCAGTCACCACATGGATGTTAGCCCACCCCTTGGTGGGTAAATCACCTTGATTGATAATGTCTAGCCATTAGATTTTAGCACTTTTTAAAGAGTGATTCTAGCATTTAATTGGACTCAACCAATTTTTGAGTACTAAATCCAAAAACTAGAAATCATCTAACAAGCTGATTTTTTGTATGAATATCTACCAAGGGGTGGGCCTCGAGAGTAGAGGTGAGTAACAAAAATTGCTAAAGTTCACACCTTTGGCATGAGGTCTACTTTGTTACATCACGGCTCTTAAAAAAAGGGCCTTGTATAGAAAATTTCAGCCACCCATGTTTTAACTTCGGTGTAGAGTATGAGGTTGAAAAATTACTATTATTGTGTATTTTCAATTAAATTACAGTGGTCTCTCACGTTATGGTTTTCTGAAATTAATTGGATTGAAGATTGTTCAAATCATAGGGTATATATTAGGATCAACATGAGTAGTCCATGTGAGCCCCAATATCAAGTATGATGGGATAGTGATATACTCTATCATAACTATGAAGTGGTATCTATTTAGAAAACTAATTCTCCTTGATGGGAGAAGAACTGCAACTCGGGCGGATTGGGAGGTCAGTCCAAGTCCAACTTGACTTTTTGATCCACTTGTCTGAGTCCAAGCTGACAAAATCAACTCGAGCCAAACCGATCGAATTGGTAGGGTTAGTATTGAGGAAAAGAGAGATAAAAGAGGGAAGAGAGAGAACCTTGAATCCCCGATGTGACGTAGGGAGTGCTTGATGTGGTAGAAGTGAAATAATAACAAGTGCCACATGAGAGGGGGCTAGGGTTTGTTTTCCTTTTTCCAGTTGGTTCTTTAAAAAGTCGTCTTTTTAAGTGAAAACTGAGAGTGCTAGGGTTTGTCTTTTAACTTGAGTTCTTATAACAATCTAGCTCGGGTTGGGTTGGTTGCCCTAGCCCAATCGGAGTTTCAATCGGGTTCTAAAAGTCAATCCTGAACCTGATAATATCCAACCCAAATACAACCAAAAGTTGGTTGAGCCTGTTGGGCTCGGGTTGGTTCCACCCAAATTGCAGTCCTATTGAATCTCCCCGACACTCTTTCTCACTATCTTGATAAGAATGCTAGAGGCTGTAAACATTAACATCTTTAAATGTTTTTTTGTTTTTAATAGTAAATAGAGTTACAAGCTTCCAACCCATGGTTTAAAAAGAAGTCGTTATAACGAAAATATGGTTGTTATCTACTCTACTTATTAACACACAAAGGGCTTATTGCGTGTCTCACGCTAAACCCCAATATCCCACAAATGATCTTATTTTTACTTCTTTTTTTTTTTTTTTTTTTTTACTTGATAGGATTTTTTTGTCTTTTTGGTGCCAAAGAACACGTCACCCTTCCAGCACACATCACCTTGCAGTTCATTAACTGTTAAAAAGTATAATAAATTCGTATTCCTAATATGCCTACAAGTTCTTTTATTTTGACAAAAAATGTTTGCTCCGATTTTTGAATTTTATTTTAATTTACAAGTGCTTTGGTCATTCAATACTTTCACATTTCAACTCAATTGTGCAAGTAATTATTGCCATGGTTTTAAAAACGGCCGTTTAAACGGTAACGCCCCAAGCCTATTTTCGTTAAAACCGTTTAAACATGTTTTATTGGTTTGGAATAAAACGGCTGTTAAATCCGTTAAATTTTGTTTTTTTTTTTTTTTCAAATTTTGAATTTCAGCGCCATTTTTTCCGTTAAAATCGTTACAACCGTTAAAATCGTTACAATCGTTAAAATCCGTTTAATTCCATTTTTTCTATTTTTGCCCCTGGCCGTTTCAATCCGTTTCAACGGCTGTTTAAACGGTTTAAACGATAATGCCCCCAGTCCATTTAACCGTTAAAACGGCCTCCTTTAAACCTTGATTATTGCATCGGTAGAAACATTTAGATGTTGAAGTCCATCATCAAAGTTGATGATGGACTCACAATGTGAGACATGTGTCACATTACCAGAGTCTACTGACCGAATGGATGTTTGGACCATCCCTAGATGGACTTACGTGGCAAAAATAAACCTGATTACTGATTGTTAACCTTTGGATCATAATAATCAAAATCCATAGTTACAAATAAATTAATAAAAAGACTCGGTTATAAATTAGTCTTCTTTATGAGCTTTGATATGTAAGTCCAACTATGGATGGGCAAAACATTCATGAGGTCAATGATCTCTAAGATTGTGCCACGTGGCTCATAATATGGCCCATCATTAATGGTGTCCAAACTCATTCTAATTGGGATGAATTTTGTAGGTAGGTCCACCTAGACCTAGAAATGGGCAAAACATCTTTACAACGTGCATAGTGGTGTCATTGGCCAAAAATAGACTTCAAACTGTGTGCTAAATAGTAATGCTAAATATCTACGGTTAAAAGCAAACCATGAAAAAGACTCTAATCCACAGGATAGAAGTTGCTAATCATGATGAATTTCCATAGGTAGATCCACCTAGAGATGGGAAAAACATCTATACGGTCAGTGGCCTCTAAATGTGTGCCACGTGTAAGGTGCCATGTAAGGTGGCGTTCCCCTAGTAACCGTAGGCCCCAACCCCATTAAATTTTTCTCCGCTATAGCGCTCAAAACCAAAAAAGGGAATATCAGTTATAACCGACGTTATTTTGTAAAAAAAATATTTTTTTTTCTGTTATCCAGATTTTTTGAATAAATAATAAAATAATATTTGAGATCGATTGTCAGAAAATGGGAAGTGGACCCTAAAAATTTACCTGATCCGGGAAATGGGAATGAATGAGAAGCGTCAAAGGAAACGGGTAAGAAACGTTAAAAGATGCGAGTGCCTGAGTGCCAAGCGCGAAAAGAAAAACATATTGAATCCAAATTCCGTTGCAAAATTACATTTGTCAAGCGTTTTCCATGCGTTTCAGCAGGGGTTTCTCCTTGAGTTTCGAACGCAGCCGTTTCAGAAACGTTGTCCTGGTGGGTCCAGGAAAGACTTTTATAGATTTCCCATGGGATGGCGAAGTTTGGGACTTCCCGTAATCGACACATTCTTTTAATTCCCAAAATGTGGGGTTTCTTTGTTTATAGTCCAGGAAGAGAATAGGAATTATTTTGGCAATTACGTTATAAACGAGGGCATTTTAGGCATTTAAATGTTTCCGTTCGTATCATAATAAGTCGTCGAGTTTGGTTTTAGACTCTCTTCCCCCCCCCCCATCTCCATCAGCAAGGAGAGCTCAAGCTCTGAAGCCCAAAACCAATCACAACCTTCTTCTTTCATCAAATCAGAGGAAAAATCTTTTGGGCAGTAACAATCATCAACGCTAGGTTGGTATTTCTGTCCTGAACATTTTTCATTATGAATTTCAAGATCTGATCTATTTTTCCCTTCAAACTCCCATCTGGTGACACTGGATTCATCCACTTATTTCATACTTAGCGAGACTTGGATGCTGAAGAATCATAAAATTGAACGCTTTTATTGATATTCTCGCTGAAATTCCATCTGGGTATGCTTGATTTTGGCTTTCATAGCTATTTCTAGAGAGAATTTAATGCCTCTGAAACAGAAATTCATTATCCCATCGATTTTTCTCTTTAAATTCCCATCTGGGTAAGCTTTAAATTTCTGTTTCTGGTTATCTTTAGAGAGAATTCAATGCTATCATGAATAACCAGTCATTTGGGCAAGGGAGTCCCAAATCCTTCCTTGCGTACCCAAGAGGGGACGTTGATTTAGAATCCGGAATCTCCAAAAAAGCAAGAAAGCCCAAAAGCTCGCTATCCAAGACCAATTCGATAAAGATGATTACGTCGGTTGCGAATCGCCTTCACTACTATTTCAAGCTGCACCCTCTTCTAGTGTTTTTCGTCTCATTGTCATTCGGGGTAACCGTTCTGATCATTCTCTCAGTATATGAGAGTCGGTTCCGGATGATGAATGCTCCAAGGAAATCTGATCTGGGTTCTGGTTCCTATCCGTTTCCAAATCTTCGAAATCTTGTAATGGTTGCTGGGCATTCGGTCTATACGAGTAAGAGCTGTGGAAAAGTTGATCAGGAGGATTCCTGGCTCCTGGAAACCTATCAGAAACATCCGGGACAAGCTGCCACTTTTTTGACGCATATAAAGGAGGGAGTTGAAATTGCATCCAAAGATGAGGGAGCTCTGCTTTTGTTTAGTGGAGGAGAGACTCGGAAAGATGCTGGCCCTAGAAGTGAGGCACAGAGTTACTGGGCTGTTGCTGAATCAAAAGGCTGGTTTGGTGAGTTAATCATGTTTTGATCTCTGAATTCACTCGCTTCTGTTTTTAACTTTTTTGAAACACGTCATTTTGGATAAAAATAATGCCTGAACACAGAACAGATGCTCCTTGATTATTTGAATTAGTCTAGAATCTCCCTACCATTAAGTTACAGTAAATTCTTAGTGGTTTGATGACTACTTGACTATGCTCTTGTTCATTTTTCTTATAAATATGTTTTGCTCCAATTGGAAATCAAAATTTAGAATTGGATATTATGCATCTCATTAGAAGGTGAGTAAAAAAGGATAACAGATTTTGTGGCAATCAATGTTCTAAAACTTCCTGATTTAGTTCCTTACTGAAAACTGGTGAACCATTGCTCAACTTCTAGCCCGATGAATTGGAAAGTTCTGTTCAAATCGTCCAGTCTTGTACCAATTAGCGGGTATATGTTTCTGGCAGTCAATCATTGCGCTTGACCATCTAATATGATCTAGGTATCTACTTTTCCCTTTTGCTTATTCTTGCATTTCATCATACGCCTTATGCTTGGGCTCACTTGCTACTTTTTTAGCTTCCTTTTCAACATTGTACACCTTAGGAAGTTCTCTTGTTTTAGTTCATTGTTAATTATTTTAACAATACAACTTTTCATTAATGGCCTTTAGTACCTTGGCATTCCACCACTAAGGCCGTGTTTGATTACCAAGTGGGAAAATTGCATTTTTCTTAGGAAAACACAACTGTCCATTGTTAGATAGCCATTATAAATCTGTATAATTTTCCCTAACAAGGCATTTAAATATGGATAATTTTTCCTACCAAGCCTGGAATTCATTTCTCATCCAGATAGGTGAGAATTCATTTCCACCTGAAAATACACCTTTATTTTCTCACACGACTGAAATATGTGCTCTCAGTTGCAATCCATCCGCCATTTAAGGCCTATCCCAGATGTATTTTCTCGGGAAAATTTTCCGTGCAATCAAACATGGCCTAAGTTTCTTTATGTGAGTGATTTTTCCCCTTAGGGCCTGTTTGGTAACACACCGCGGCGGGAAAATAAACTATTTGCTCGTGCTAATATTCGCCCGGGCGCGTTTGGCAGCCACTTGCCCCTGGCGAATATTTAGCTGGGCCCACAAATTTGCCCGCCGCGGCGGGAAAACATTTGACCACCTCCCCCCCCCCCCCCCCCCCCCCCTTGTGTAAATATTTTCACGCCGATTAAGCCTTGGTGGGAAAATTTTATTTTCTCGCGGGAAAATCACTATTTTCAATAAAATTGAGTTTTTTAATATATAAAAAAGATAAAAATGAGTTTTTTTTTATCCTTTGACATAATATGTGGTTCCCACACTTGCCTAACCCATTTTTGATTTACTTTGATATGTGGGACCCACTCAAATTGAAAGAAAATGAAGTAAGCTGTACTAAGCTAGCTTATACACCTACCAAACGTTGTTAAATATTGATATGAACAAATATTTAGCCAAGATAATATTCGCCTGGCTAAATATTCGTCGTCGAAACTCTTTTACTCACGTACCAAACAGGCCTTTAGACTCCCAAGAACATCTTTTGCCACTAGTTTAATACAGTTGACCATTTCGTCCCACTTTGCAGTAGTTTCTTTGAAGGATGCCGCTTTTTCACCTTGTAGATTCCACCGCCTTCTTCTTGGACACCTTTTATTTCATTTTTTCTCTTCCATCTCTTAATGCAAACATCCAAAAACACCAGCATTCTGTGTGTGGTCAAACTCTCTCTTGGGATAACATCGCGATCTTTGCATTTTGATCACTCCTTCCTTCAAAAGAAGAAAAAATCTGTTTGCCTCCTATATGATTTATTCTAGAAAGTCACCCAAAGTTCTCTCATCTTAAAGTACTTGTTAGTGAAGATCTTATGCCATTGCAAACTCAAGATTGCATCCCTTATCTTATTTCTTTTCCCACCAAATCTTAGTTGTAGGAAATTCCTATGTAGTGTGACATCCCCTATCTATATCAATGGAACATTGACAAAATATTTATAGCAAGGACAAGACAAAAAAAGGATATGAGATATGAGGACATAAATTTGGGGCTTAGATGCACAAAGTGGGAGCGGGAGTGAGGAATCGGGTCTTTTAAGGAAGCCCTGGGGTTTGGAACGCTTGGGAAGTGTATGTACAATATACAAACATGCAAATGATATATATAAGGAGAATGAGAATCATTGAGCTTTGTTTTTGAAATTTCTTATCAAATGCTTGTTGTTTACAAATCAAGAGTTCGTCTCAAGTTCGTGTTTGTCATCTTAGAACTGCGAGTCCGAAACAATAAAGAGAAAAAAAGAAGCAAAAGTAGGAGGTTGAGGAGTCCTCCAACGAATACACCATAAGATGCCAAGAAGTCAAAAAAGTACAAAAAGATATGAAATCGCCTTTATGCATCAAGGACTCATCTATAAACAGAGTCTTCAAAGAACAACCATTTTTATTCTTGAAAGAGCTTAGTCCAATGATATAACAGAGCTTTCACGGAAAGAACAATGTGATAGCAATCTTCCTCTATGTCTTGAAACACTTTTGTTTCTCTCTCGCCAAATACACCACACCACAACAAAGGGAAGGATGCTCCATAGTCTTTGAGCATGAGACTGAGAGCTTGAATCTGCCAACAGCTAAAAGCTTCTCGAATCGACTTTGGCATCAACCATGCCACCCCAAACAACAAGAAGAAAATACTACAAGCCTCCCTAGCCAATCGACAATGGAAAAGGAGATGATTCATTGACTCCCCACACTTGCACATCACACAAAGTCAGCAATAATCCTCCCCCGCTTAATCAAATTATTAGTCGTGAGGATTCTCTCCCAAACTGCATCTTAAACAAAGAAAGAAATTTTGAAGGGCACCTTAGCACCCTATATCGAAGTCGTTGGAAAGGTCAATCTCATCACCGGTTTCAATGCCAAATAGGAGTGGACAGAAAAAACATCTTTCTTGTTGTAGATACAAACTCTAGTGTCATTTGTTGAACAATCGATAGGATGACCATTAACAAACCCAATCAAACTAGCCACAAAATCTACCTCCCAATCGTTTATATTGCGTCTGAACCGGAAGTCCCAAGAGCGGTTCTTACCCATCCCCCTCATAAACTCATTGACCATGCCTTCATTTTTGTTCAAAAACACTAAAGAGAATCGGATATATAATTTTGAGAGGTTTATCATGACATCAACAATCCTCCCAAAACCAAAGCTCCCTTTACCCACTAAGTCTCACTACCCCAAAAAACTTGGGATGAATGTTCATGATGCCTCTCCAAACTCCACACCCATATGGAGATCTAACCGGACTACTTTCCCACCCCACATAACAACTACCGTGTTTTTCTACAATTACTCTTCTCCACAAACTTTGCATCTCCTTTCCAAAGCAGTATTACCGTTTTCTCAAGAGAGCCACGTTCATACATTTCAAATTACTCACA
Organism: Euptelea pleiosperma; assembly: GCA_035048495.1. Classification (NCBI taxonomy): domain Eukaryota; kingdom Viridiplantae; phylum Streptophyta; class Magnoliopsida; order Ranunculales; family Eupteleaceae; genus Euptelea; species Euptelea pleiosperma. The sequence goes on along the minus strand of CM068542.1, from coordinate 25,637,643 downwards.
CCAAGTCCTCATCTTGATTTTCAGAGTACAGACCAACTCCCATATAACCAACAGGATCTTCGATGAGGCCTCCCTATCATTCCAAAGAAAGCCTCTTATCATACTTTCTAGTCTCGTTACCACCCCCATAGGAATAGAAAAGAGCAGTAGGAACTAGATAGGAAGACTCGATAGAATGCTTTTAATCAACACTAGCTTATCCCCTTGAGATAAATATGACGCTTTCCACAATGCCACCTTCTCACACCTCTCTAAAATTGGGTCCCATAAATATTTAGATCTATAACTCGCACCTAGTGGAAGCCCAAGATACGATGTCGGGAGACTGCTCATCCCACGTTCCAAAACATTGGGACAACCGGAGATGTTGTCCACGTTCCCACGCAAAGACCTTACTCTTTGCCAAGTTAATACGAAGCCCTATAACAACCACAAAACAACAAAGGGTGTCCCTCATAAATAGCAGTTGAGACCTTGAGGCACCCCAAAACACAAGTGTTGATAGAAAACTGAAGATAGGAGATAGAGAAATCTCCTCTACCCACTCTAAATCCTTCCAACGCATCTCCTTCGACTTCTTTGGCCAACAATCTATCATGAGCTTCCAATGTGATAATGAAGAGAAAATGAGAGAGAGGATCCCCCTGTCTTAATTCTCTCAAAATCCTAAAAAATCCATTGGAGAACCATTCACCAACACTAGAAGGAGGCAGTGGAGATGCATTTATTCATCCAAGTCCTCCACTTTGTACCAAAACCCATTTGCCCCAGAAGGTAATCTGGAAAGGCCTAGTTGACGTGGTCATTAACTTTCTCCATATCTATTTTACAAACAAATACTTGGTTTCCCGAGTTTCTCCTCGAATTAATACACTCGTTGGCTATGAGTACCCCATCTAGAATCTAATTTCCCTTTACGAATGCACCTTAGGCTAAGGAAATAATGGGAGATAGCACCTCTTTGAGTCTAGAGGCTATTGACTTAGCGAAAATTATATGTTTCCAATAAGACTAATAGGTCTATAATCATTAACATCTACGACCACCTAATATTTTAGGATCAAAACAATGAGATTATTGTTGGAACAGTAGTTCAAGTAAGCCTCCTCCTAAAAGTCTATAACTACCCTTATGGAGTCCTTACGTACCTCGTCCCAGTAATGGCTAAAGAATGCAAGAGAGAATCCTTCAAGACCTGGAGCCTTATCCACTTCCATAGATCTACTCACTCCCAGAATTTCCTCCCCAAACAATCTCTCCATACTCCACCAAGATACTATCAAATTGCAAACCATCCAGCTTTGGTCTGAATGAATTCGATCCAGAGTAGAGTTTAGAATAAAAGTCCACCACCCCTGCTCTAATGGAATCTTCATCGGAGAACTGATTGCCCTTTACATAAATAGATGAGATGAGTTACTCCTCCTTCAAGCGTTGGCAATACGATGAAACTTTCTTGTGTTGTTATCCCTCTCCTTCAACCACCTTACCCTATATTTTTGCCTCCAACAGATCTCTTCCATTTTAGTAAAACTCTGAAATTCCCCCTGAATATTAGTCCTACATCTTTCCTCCATAGAAAACTCCCCTTCTTTTTGAAGATCAATCTTAGAAATATCTTCTAGGATAATTTGCATATTCTTGTCCACCCTACCAAACTCCTTGTTCCATTGAACAATCTTTTCCTTCAAGGCTTTAAGCTTCTTACAAGATATAGATCCTGCCTTTCCTTCAACATGAAAGGATCTCCACTACTCTCCCCCTTTCTCATTAAAGCATGGAACCAAAAGTCACATGTTCTCGAATCTAAAGGGAGTAGAATGTGTAGATATTCCTCCACAATCTAGGATGATCAACACATGATCTAAAGTCCGTCTTAGGGCTTTCGAACCACACAAGAAAAATGCTCTTGCCACCTCCCAAAAACTAACAATCAATCAAGCCTACATAGCATGGGGATCTCTTGGTTGTTAAACTAGGTAAGCTTGTTGCCATTTAGGGGAAGGTCTAAAAGACTATTTCTACAAACAAAATCACCAAACTCTCTCATGCTTCTTGTAATTTTACTTTCACCCTTCATTTCTTGAGAAAAGAGAATAATATTGAAGTCTCCACCTATACGCCATGGGAATCCCACAAGCCAACCACATAATCCAATTCCCCAAAAAAATGAGCTCGAAGCCTCCTATCAGTAGGCCCATACACCCTTGACAAAATTCACTAAACATTATCCTCCACAGAGGAGCAACGAATCGAAACACAAGTGCCCCTACAAGGTCCTCTAATACATCAATAACCCTCTTATCCCAAAGAATGACATCCCCACCCGAAGACCTCGATGCAAGAAGCGTAGCACAACCACAATCCTTGATACCCCAAAGATCAAAAATAATACGGGCATCCAACACTTCTATTTTGGTCTCCTGAAGAATCACCATATTAGGCGATGCTATCATCCTTATTAATAAGTGAATCCATTTATGCAATGTTATATTTGCTACAAAATTTTCAATTGGAAAAGGTAGTACATATAACCTATCTTAAATGTATGAATATATTGCAAGAAAAGAGAAAACAAAAAAATATCAGAAGTGTCACATCACAGTCTGTGGAATATTGTAATTTGACGTGTCCAATACGAGAACTTCACCCATTTTAAAGATTCCATGAAAGATAATTATTTGTCCATTAGAGATTCTTAAAGTTAATCCAACCCATAGTGTTATTAAAATCTTACGATTCAAATAAAATCTTAACCCAAACGATTTGAATCATATGTTTGAATCCTTTTAGATAAAAATCCTACAAGTTTTATGTGAATCTTACGATTTGAGTACGATTCACAACTTGAATCTTGTAATTTTTTCAAATCTTACAATTTGAATAAAAATATGGGGTACATTTTTGGATGAAAACAATTGACTCCTATATTTGTACTTTTGCTTTTTCCTAAACATTAAACATTACAAAAAGGAAAATTAGTGGGTGTTCTTACTAATTAAACAAATTTATAGCATGTTTCTTACTATATCTTTCCACACAGACATAACCTTGTTCCAGTTTTTAGAACTTTTATTGTTCATCTTTAATATTTTAACTTACAAGGCCCTTGAAGATTAAAAAGGAAGTTAATAAATCCCTTATCAAAGAACTCCTAAGTGGTTAAAGTTCATGACAAGAAAACGAACGAGATTTTTTGTACAAGTATTCTACAGATCAAAGAATCATCTGTCTATTTCTCCATTTTTGTTCATTTTCAAGTATTAAGTTGACTATCCTTTCAAGTAAGAAGTATAAACGTAATATGTTACTATAAACAATTTTTGTGATACAAGTAATTCTTGGATATTATTCCATATATTTTTAACTCAAAGAAAATCTTTATGAATCTTACGATCCAACTATTGAATCCCAATTCGATTTGAATCCTGCTCTTTTTGATTTTACTATCCGATTCGATACTGACAACTATGTGACCATAGTTATAGGAAACCTTTTTCCCTACAAAAATTCTTGAATTTCTTGCTTCCTCTTTGTTGCATTATGATAACTGCAGTTACCAATAAAATGAGGCATTGCCCGCTTCCGCTTCTTGCATCATTTCGTGCATTCTTTTTTTTTTTATAAGTGTAGGATGTTATTAAAGCAAAAGAGCAATACAAAGAGCCGTAGAGGTTGAGGAGACCATCCAAAGTCTAGGGAACAAAGAACAAAGCTACATAAGGAAGAGAAAAAAGAGAAGGGGATCCTCAAGACTAAACTATATCTCTACTACATATCATATCCCATAGGATGTTATTCCGTGCATTCTTTTCTCTACCTAGCAACTATGATCCATCCATCTCTTTGCAAAATCTTTAATGCTCTCCTGCTATAAGGATACATGACCATTTCTTTCTAAATTCTTTTTGTTGCATGCCCTTTTAAAGTTGATGAGAAAGTTATGTATTTAAGACCTGGATTGAACCATATGGCCTGGCCACTTTGACCCGACGATAGAAGTTGAACCTTGCTTGAGGTTGAAGAGATTTTGCCTTCCATTGCAGGGTTGGCAGGAGACAAAGCACCTAGGCCCGATGGTTTTTCTTTGGAATTCTTCAAGCAATGTTGGGACGTAGTTGGGCATGATTTTTTGAAGGTGGTGGTGGAATTTCAGGAGGATGAATATCTGGATTATACTTCCAATAGTAACTTTATCGCCCTAATTCCAAAGAAACAAGGTGTGGGAGATATTTTAGGATACAAACATGTTAGCCCGGTGGGTATCGTGTACAAGATCTTGGCCAAGACGCTTGCTTCGAGGATGCAAAAGGTTTTAGTCTCGGTCATATTGCCAGCTCAAGGAGCTTTTGTTCATGGGAGAAGATTATGGATGGGGTTCTTATAACAAATGAGTGCATAGACTCCAGGACTAGGGTGGAGGCTCCTATGATTGTTTGCAAGATCGACATGGAGAAGGCGTATGACCATGTCAATTGTAGTTTCTTGGATTATATCCTTGACAGGATGGGCTCTGGTGAGAAGTGGAGAAATTGGATTAGGAAATGCATCCTTCTCCATCTTGGTTAATTGGTCCCCTATTGGCTACTTTAGAAGTTTGAGGGGGCTTAAACAAGGGTATTTGTTGTCTCCGTTCTTATTCATCATGGTGGTGGAGGCTTCGGTGAGTATGGTGTCGAGTGCGATAGATGGTGCTGAGTTAGATGATTTTGTGGTGGGCGATGGGGGTTCATGCGATCTCACATCTTTGGTTTGCGAATGATACTCTTGTTTTTCTCGGAGTGTCTACTCTTCAACTGAGGTTCTTTAGGGTCTCCTTTGTTGTTTTGAAGTAGTTTCAGATTTACATATTAATCTGGGCAAGAATAAGGTGCATGGAGTGGGAGAGGTGGTGAACTTGGCAGGTTTAGCAGGTATCCTTGGGTGTGCCCTTGACAGGTTACCAACTACGTACTTGGGTTTGCCCTTAGGGGCTAGCTACAGATTGAAGGCTCTTTGGGACCCCATTATTGAAACGTTTGGGTACAAACTAGCTACCTGGAAGGCGAGGTACCTTTCTAAAGGGGGAAACTGTTGTTAATTAAGAGCACCCTTTCTAGTTTGCATATATATTATTTGTCACTCTTCTCCATTCCTAGAGGTGCAACGAAGATCCTAGAAAAGTTTATGAGGGGCTTTTGTGGAATGATAGGGTTGAGGTATTCAGATTTGACCTAGTAGATTGGAAGACTATTTGTAGCTCCAAGGCTCATGGGGGCTTAGGGATCAGAAACATCACTGTTGTGAATGAGGCTTTGCTGGGCAAGTGACTGTGGAGGTTTCGGGTAGAGATTTCGAGCCTTTGGAGGAAGGCTATAGCGGGTAAATATGAGATCTCAAACTTTGATTGGGATAGTAGAGTAGTTCGTTTGGCATATGGTTATAGCGTTTAGAGGGGTATTATGAAGATTTTTGCCGTTCATTTCTGATGCCATTCAATACAAGGTGGGTAGAGGGGATAGGGTAAGATTTTGGGAGGACTAGTGGTGTGGTGATGCCTGTCTCAAAGATGATGTCCCGGGTCTTTTCTCAATCTCTGATAAAAAGAACTGCTCGGTTCAGGTGGGAGAAGATGTTTCTTGGAATCTTGGTCTCAGAAGAAGCCTTAATGATTAGAATATCAAGTTTGTTTCTTGTTTACTCTATCGCCTGCATGGTTGTTATACTTCCCTTTTAGTTCAGGACAAGCGCACGTGGAGATGGTCAGTTTTTGGTTTGTTCCTTTTATATGGCTTCTCTTCGGTCTATCAGCTCCTCTTATTCGGCTTCTTTCATTTGGGGCTCCAAAATCCCATCCAATATTGCCTTTTTTTTATGTGGATTTCCTCTCTGGATAAGATTTTGACGGTAGATCACTTGATATCTTGAAGAATCATTATTGTGGATTTTTGCTCGATGTGCAACCACTACGGGGAATCGGTTAATCATCTTCTCTTGCATTGCGATGCAGTGAGAGAAGTTTGGCCTTCGTTTTTGCAGAATTCAGGATATCCTAGATTACGTTGGGCTCTTTTATGAACCTAGTCTTTAGTTGGCACATTTATGCTTTCTCTTCTAAAGGGCGAGTGTTATGGCAGATTCTTTCTTTTGCAATTTGTTAGGGCCTTTGGAAGGAGAGAAATTGTAGATTTTTCGAAGGCAACGACAAAGAGGTGGTTATGATTATTCTCAACATCAAGGGCCTTATGTTCCTCTGGTTTAAAGCCTTTAAAGAGTATAGAGGTCTTTTCTTCAAAAATTTCGTGTTTCGTTGGGATCTTGTTTGCTTTAGAGAAGGCCGTTAGATGTTTTTGCTTTTACTTTTGTTTTTCCTTTTGACTTTGTTGTTGTTGTAGCGTTGTGAAGGTCCTCTCGACCTCTTAGGCTTGTTTTGTATCTTTGTTTTTGGCATTTGGCCCTTAATAAATTCTATACTTGTTAAAAAAAAAGTGTACCTAGCTGAACTAGGGTGCTTTCCCTATTCTATAGCTGTTTCCACCACTATTTGATGCTTGTCTAATCTTGTGAGTTCTTGGCTCCTACCGGAGATGATGTTTTAATGTTTAAAAAGGAGCTTCTGAGTCATGAGTCATAAGGGATCCTCTTACTCCTGATTCAGTTCTATTTTGATAACACCAGGGTTGATCATATCATCTATTTCAAGTGTCCAGATACCTTGAACTCTTGATTTGTGTGAACTCACAGGACATGACTTACCAGAAATTTGAAGCTTTGGAAATAAAACTTCTAACTTCTACAGGTTTTGAAAATCCAAAAGAAATATTATTTTGAATTTAGATTTTAGACTAAAGTAGCTTTTGTAACTTCTATTTATGTGCGTTATTACCAAAGAAGTTTCCGTTGTCTTCTTTGTTTTACCTTGAAATTATCTTAACGTTGCATAAAAACGTTGTGTCGTTTAGTTCAGATGGTTCATCTGTTATATATTTTCTTGTATAGGCAAGCAAGAGGATGTGAGGAGGAGAGCACTTACAGAAGAGCATGCAAGGGACAGCTTTGAGAACCTTCTCTTCAGCGTGTGTCGATTCCGGGAACTTACTGGTGTATATCCTTATAACATAACGGTGAACCCACTCTCTCTTGCTTTGTTTTCTTTCTAGCTTTTTTCTTTTGCTTCCATCTGAAAATGTAGCCTGTGTTATGACATTATTTCTTTCTGGTAAAGGGTGGTGGAAGCTCGCTCACACACACCCTTGTTGGGACCATTCACAAAAATCAGCTTATTCTGAAACTTCTAACCCTATCACAAATGCACTTAATAAAGTTGATAGTGAAATGGACAGTCCAGAATTTTTCAACTTAAAAAATCAGCCCTTAACTCATCTCCATGTGGGCCCCTCAGTCACGTCTCATTTTTATGTGACACAAATTGTGTATATTTTTAAATTTTTTTGGTGAGTAAGCCAGTATCTACCTCACGGTTGCAGTGCAGTACATTAATGGTTAACCGATTGATCTACAGGTTAAGGTGTCATGGAACAACCATATACATAGTGGCAATCATAAATAGCTGAAATCTATTTAGAGAAGTGGCATGTGTTTTCTTTCCTTCCACTGTATTCCCGAGTTTGCTGAGAATTGTGAGAGTGGCTAAGATTAAGGGCCTTTAGCAATGCCCTCGTGTATTTGTTAATTGCTCGTCTCCCAAAAGATTTCTCTCAAAGATGTCCCCCTGAATAACACAACTAGCTTTTTTGTTTTGTCAAATAATCCATAGAGCGTGTCATAATATAATCAAAATTTTCTCTTATTTATAATGTTAGGTAAGCTAGAGTAGGACAGCAGGTACAGAATCTCCTTCGAGAGCTATCACCTTGGTCAGAACCCCTCTTAACTCTTTTTAACTGCACCAACCACTGCACCTAAACTTTTCTATAGTTCATTTTGTCATAATCAAAGTTGTTTCCAAATTCTAATTTTCTTGTGGCTGGGGATCAGGTCATAAGTTATGATTTCAAGGAGGAAAGGTTTGCGCATCTTCATCGCTCTGCAATTGGGTTTCCTGAGGCAAGGTTCTACTACTCTGGGACCCCAGCTTCATCTACTTCAAAGGAAGCAGCAATGAAAGGCGAAGCTTTGGTGAGGGCTCAGTTCCAAGAAGACCCACATGGGTGTATGGGTTCTCTTTACCGTAAGAAACTTGGGCGTGATCCGTTCCACCGTTCTATCCCTTATCCTAATGGATGCCCTGAACTGGAAGGGTTGTTCAGATATTGTGGTGTAGCTCCTTATCCAGGCTCCCTTCCTTGGGCTCAATAGATATAACCTTAACATTTTCACTTATGTTGAGCCACCTGTGACCTCAACTATTACAGAGTGAAACTAGTTTTCCATTTCTTTCACATCTATAGAAAGATTAAGCTTTGTTGGGCAGTTTTTATTCGGAGAAAAAAGGAAGTTTTAAGGCCACTATTCTGCGGTAATGATGCATTGGACTGAAATATCAAATGCCCGGAAAGATGAGTGTAAATAAACTTACTCTTTATTATGTTCGTTAGACCTTTAAGCTTACAAGGCCATGGCTTGAGTTCTTTGCTTCCTGTAAAGATAGAGCATCTGCACTTAAAGAATGAACCTCATTTTAATCTCAATGTGCACAATCCACCAAATTAGCATATGGCTGCTATAACTTGCAGAGATATTGATTTTGGATGCTGCTAATTACAAAAAAAAATAATACAGCGTTGGAGCATTACCATTTATAATTGTTCTTTTAAACCATGATTAAAATCTCTTAAGACCATCAAATAAATTAAGTGTACCAAATAATTAAGAAACATATTAGGGATCAAATCCTTGTGTGATATTTAATCTTATTCCAAAAGAATTATAGAAAACAAATATATCATAACTAGGAAACATATGCAAGGCAAATATGAAGTCACAATCTGAAAATGCTAACATACCCCCCTATGACACGGTCCAGCGTCTGTGGCTGTCATTGCCTCTGACAATTTTTTAAAATGATGAAGTTGTCTCTTTCTTCAACCTTAGAACAAAACATGTGGGCTAAAACCCTAACCCCAAATCAAATGGCTGTAGTGAACGGCCAGCTACGAGATTCTTGTGGGTTGGCCGGCCATCGCCATGACCATGTTGGAGTGTTGTGGCCGGCCGACCACCACACTGGCGAGAAATTTCTGTAGCGGTGGTGCACCCTGAAGTGAGTTGAGAACTCTTACAAATGCCACCCAAGCCTTTTGTATCTCCTTCAAAATGTGTTCCCGACAAAGATCATGCAATTGACACAGATCCTACACAATCATCATCTTTCTACCAATGTTGAGACCCAAACCAATACACCAAAAGCACCTAGGTGATAGAGGTGTAGAAAGCTTAAGTCTGAACCTTTAAGATCCTAACATTCCACCACGCTTCCAAGGCCAACTTCCACGGTGGCCCGCTCTAGGGTGGCTTTCACTCCGGTACCCCTATTTTCTCATTTTATTTTTTCGTGAGTGGGTCTCCGAATTTTTTTTTCTTTTGGTACCTCTATTTTCTCTTTTTTGAGCGAGCCCCAGGTAGCCCTTTTCCCAAGTGACGACATAGGGTTGGCTCTGATACCAAATGTTATGACCCAAACCAATACACCAAAAGTACCTAGGTGATAGAGGTGTAGAAAGCTTTAGTCTTAACCTTTAGGATCCTAACAACCAACTAGAATCACACTCTTTCCAAGTTCTTGTTGATTTTTTTTTTTTTTTAATTTATTAAGGATCTAAGGTTGGGGACAATGATTCGTTCAATTCTTTTATGAAAAACTATCAGGCATTTATTCGTTCTCTCGTATACTTTATTCTCTTCTTCACCAGTGAGAGAACACCCAAGTCCTTATTTTTCTTCTACTTGTGCTTCTATAAGTGATTGTTATTAGAAACTGGAACTGAACGAAAGACTCTCTTAGCACTATCTATATCTTCCACAACTAAGCCAACCAAAAATCTATCTAGTAGAGTCCCATCACCACACGCCCACAGCAGTTGCACGAAGCAACATAGACACCATTTTGAAGCACTACTGGTTATCACTCGATCATGGTCAAGTCTCCTGATTCATGCCCTGCCAATAGAAGCCAACAACTGCGCGGGGACTTCACTTTCTATCTCATTAAATGCCTCTCCATGCCCCTGTTTTGCTTGTTTCATATTTTGTGTGTGTGTGTTTTCATTTTTTACTCTTAAGGGATTTTTGGTCATCAGCCCACTTTTACATTTCAATTCACTAAAAACGCATTAAATGCGTTCAGGTGAACTTCAACAAGAAAACATTTGATGATGGACGTCTATCATTAATGTTGATAATGGACCACAGCGTGAGCGAGGCACACTATTAGAGGCTATTGCCTATATTGATGTTTGGTCTATTCTTAGTTTGACTTGCACAACAAAAATCAGCTTGATCAGCAAATTCTATCCAAACCGAAACTGAATTAGAACGATATATAAATATAATTTTAAATATATAAATAGTGTTAAAATTCTCATATTATCAATATTGGAATTGATATACCCAAAACTGAAACTAGAGTAGGAAATGACTGGAACCAAACAATCAGTTCTGGTTCTGGATTCATCATTTTAAGAACCGGAACCAATAAGAACCGACAATATTAGTTCCAGTTCTGTCTACCTTGGGAATCCAACCAGAACTGACCCGTACCTTCGGGGTATTTTACTAAAGTTGCAGTCCCCAGGTTCTATTTTAGTTCGAGCTTCTTTTGGGGTTATGTGAGAAATTTTTCGAGGCAGGCACATTTTGATCCATGACATCCTGGCACTTATGGTTAAGGGCCACCTGCCCAGGCTGCCCTGGCTTAAGGTGGCTCTTAACCCCAATTACCCTTTAACAGAGGAGAAAAAGCAACTATGGTTAAGGGCCACCTTAATAACTCCAGGACAGGTGGCGCTTTGGTGTCAAAACGCCATGGATCAAAATGTGCCTGGATCAAAAAGTTCACCTAAGGATGCGTTTGGGTGCAAAGATATACTAAGTAATGACAAGCACAACAGGAGGGTAACAAGCAGAGGCTTAACAGTGAATATGGAAAGCCGGATCTCCAAAAGTTAGCCATTTGAAGTTTGAAACTTCGAACGACTTTTGATAGATGATTTTTTCCCATGTAAAAGAGCGATGGGCCTTCCCCAAACCGCTCCACGGGAGTTTCTTTCATTTTGCTTACGAGGGTTTTGGGTTTTAGATTTTCAGGCGTCTTTCTCACCTTCTTCTCCTTCAACCGTTCTCCAGCAGCACCACCACCACCAGTGCAGCCACCACAACTACCGCTACTACCACCTTCACCACCGGCCTAGTAAGAGAGAAATTTGATTGTTGGGGATAAGAACAACATGTGGTATCTGTGCGCGTTCTTCCACAGATTGTTGGATTACAGGAGACCTGAAGTCGAAGCTCTTGCGGAGCTCTTCGGTGCTTTTGGAGACGGTAACGGGTCTTTGGAATGGAAGCTTCCAGAACACCACCATCCTGATTCCCCTTTCCATTTCGTTAATCTCCCTTCGGAGGAAATCGCCAGAAACATCGCCAATCGAAGTGAGCTTTTTTCGCTTAATTATTCACTTATTCGCTTACTCATTTGTTTTGAAGCCATTCATTGTTGTAGTTGTTTGTGTTTTGTTCCTCCACCCGAAGTCGAAAAACAAGCATTGTAGATGTTTCTGAATATTTGGTTAATATTGTGCGTAATCTAATAGTGTTGTACTCTTTAGTAATCCACCTTAGAATGTTATTTGGTGTAATGATTTTGAGCTTTAGTGCTATGTCTTGATGGGAAGAGATAAGTTGGAGACACAAGCGAGAAAAGGTTGGTTTAAGGAAGCCGACAAGAACACTGAATTCTTCAATTGTATAGCTAATGTTCGGTGATGAAAAAGTTTTCTCTGTCATTTATAGATGAAGGGTCTTGTCTAATCAGGCGAGGAAATGATGTGGAGTTCTTGAGAGATGTTATGATGACTGTTAAATGGAATACATTTAATATAATCCGTAGGCAAATGGTACATTGTTTAGTTCAATGGAACAATACCACTACCAGTGTCTTTGGTGGTAATAGAGCTCATTGCTTGGACAGGTTCTCCATGGCATTTTAGAAAGAATGTTGAAAGCTTATCTTTTTGGAGTTCTCAACGATTTTCATCTATATTAGTCCTATATGTATTTTGATGTTTCGTTCATCTCCCTAACATTTATGGAGGAAAGGAGGGTTGAAGACTTTGGGCAACATAGCCTTGTTTGTATTTCTTACAGAATCTTGGTTTAACCAGAGATTTGGATGGGTGGAATGGTGAACAGGATTTGTGTAGTCTATGAAAAGGCTCTAGTGATGATTCTATAGATTTTATATTGAAAACGTGCATTGGCATATTGATTGGAGTTCACTAAATATTTGATGGGAATAATTGGCATCAGAAAAGGTAGAGATGATAGGCACTTGCTTACATAGTAATGGCTCTAGCATGCTTTGCAAACTAGGTGGATTGACTTGGGACCTAGTCAAGTCAACTTGACTAGGTCACCATACTGAGTCTCAGTCACAAAGACTTGGGTTATCCTTTTTTTTTTTTTTTTTTTTTGTGATAATTAGGTTATCCTGGTTTTGACTGTAGTAGTATGACTCGACTGAATCGACCAGGATGTCTCAACACTTCCTTAAATTTTCTTAGGGGGGCAGGTACTAGACTTAAATTTCTTTGAAGATAAGGCTTTCACATGTAGTGGCTGAGGTGTCGAGACCAAAGGGGGTCCACCTCACTCCTCTCCATGTGTAAGAAAAAGATGAAAGTTTCTTTTTTTTTTTAACAGTAAATATGAAACTTTCTCTCACAGTTTTTTTTTTTTAAGAATTAAGATATTCAAGGGCTACAGTTTGCAAACTATGGACCTAGTTGGTGGGCACCCTTATGATTTCTTCAAAAGTTTTCTGGACCTATACAATTTGTTTCCATTTCTAGGTTATTTTCACATTAGTAGCAAAGCTTTAAGAAAACTTTTGCGTATGGTGGAGAATGCAGCTTCATTGAAGGTTTCAAAGTTAGCAGTTCCATCGTTGATCTCTCTCCTCTAGTTTGCTAACGAGGCATCTTTTTCCATAAGGGCTATTTTTGGTTCCTTTAGATGCATATTGAGGTTTTATGAGGTGGTTTTTGCATCAATCTTGGTAAGGGCTTGATTATTGGAGTAGAGGTGGAGAGATAAAACTTTACTCTTGCTAAATGCATTGGTGCTCTTGGGGAAGCTTGTCGTCTATTTTTCTGAAGGATTTTCAAATGATTTTTGGATGTCAATCATTGAATGATCAGAAAAAAGTGAATTTGCATCTTGGTAATGGAACTTCTCTTTTGGAGGTTGCAAAAATACTCTCTTGTTTTACAAGTTATTTTATGTCACTGTTCAAAATCCCAACTTCTATAGGACGTAAATGCTATAGAATGTACAAAAATCCTTGTATGGGATAAGAGGGCTGATGAGGAAGAATGACCTTGTGAACTGGAGACTGTGTCACATCCCAAGAAATATGGTGGATGAGCTTTTGGGAAATTCCATTGGAGCTTATTCGTGATAAGTAGGATAGTAAGAAAAGGGGTTGACACTTGATACTACAAAACCTGGGTCCAAAGTCCACCTTCACTCTTGTTGTGTTATCCTAGGATGGTAGGGACATAGCCGTGGTATGTCATGGACATGGCATTTACACTTAAAGAATAAAGTGTCAGACACGAGTACGACATCCCAGGTAACATCTTGCTTGCCTAGCAAAGGAAGGAAATGGTTTGGGGTAGTAAAGATACCCATGGTGATCAAGATTTTAGTTCTAAGTAAGGAGTTTGTGACGTGTTTGAGAGGGGTTATGGAAGGTTTTGTAGCGGTTGGGGTGACATGAGATCTTGAGAAACTGTTTGATGTGAAAAGATTGTGTTATGTTATATCTGGAATCTGGATAGGTTGATGTCTTTGATAATGCGTTTGTTGAAGAGTATTATGAAATCTTTAATCTTTTATTTGGGCTTTCGCATCAAGCAGAAACCTTATATTGGTAAAAAAGTTTGGTTACTTGTTTACATTCTCAACTTTCTTGAGGAAGAATATAGTCCTTCTATGGGCGCTCAATGCCTGGGTCTGCGTTGGATCTTAGTGATAGTATTCCTTATGTCCTAAGATTTGGGAAACACCTATATCTCAAGGATGTAGGCTTTTACATATGGATAATGGATTGTGCAAAATCTTAATGAACTTGTCCATATGATGTCAATTCATCACTGACATGTGTACGATGTGTTGGGAAGTGGAAGGAGTAATTACTTATTTCCTTATCATCATTTTGCTATGGAGATATGGAGCTGCTTCTTAGCTTCTTCTCAAATGGAAATGGGTATTTTACAAAAGTGCTTATCTGTAGGTTGGTCATCAGAAACATTTGCTTAAATGGGTAGAATCCTTTGGAAAGTCCCTCCTATTACCTTAGTTGGGGTTTCTAGAAGAATGTAACAATCAACTGTTCAAGGACAAGAAAGCTCTTTACAGTTAACATAAATATTAGTTTTTTATGTTCTTTTTAAGGTTATAGGCACTCATACTAAAGCACGTGCAGATATATATAAGGCCCTTCTTGCGTTACGCACCCCAATCCCCAATATTCTGAAAATGTCTCTATTTTGCTTCCTGAATTTTTAACATTTTTTTTCTTTTTAGGGGTGCTTTGGTCATCACACAACTTTTACTTTTCAACTCGCTGTAAACGCATTAAATGCGATCATGTGAACTCCTTCCACGAGAAAACATTTGATGACTAACGTCCATCTTCAACGTTGATGACAGACCACTGTGTGAGCCATGTGGCACACTATTAGAGGCTACTGACCGTATGGATGTTTGGTTCATCCCTAGGTTGACATACGCAACAAAAATCAGCCTGACTAGTGATTTCTAACCTTTGGATCATAATGCTTGAAATCCATGGGTAAAAATAAACCATGGAAAAGACTCAAATCCCACGGATAGAAATTACTAATCGGGATAAATTTTAGTATGTAGGTCCTCTTAAGGGATAGGCCAAACATCCATACTGTCAGTGGTCTCCAAGAGTGTGCCATGTGGCATCAGCATGGCACCAATTATTTGGTATCAAAATTCAATGTTTGAAAAAAGAAGTTAATTAAAAGTTCCCGTACATACCCCATTTATTAAAAGAGTAATGATCACATCGTCCAAGGTCCATGGACGTGCATGGTGGTGTCGTTTTGTCATTGGACAAAAATGTACCTCAAGTTGCATGCAAATAGTAATGCTCAAATTCGATGGTTAAAAATCGACTCATGAAAATGACTCCAATCGAATGCTTAGAAATCCCTAATCAGACTGATTTTGTGCATGTAGGTCCACCTAGGGATGAGCCATACATCCATATGGGCAGTGGTCTCTAATAGTGTGCCACTTCTTCCAAATAATGCTCAAAATCCACGGTTAAAAACAAATGATGAAAAGGCTCTAATCCAATGGATAGAAATTACAAATCAGGATGAATTTTGGTATGTAAGTCCACCTGGGGATGGGTCAAATATCTACACTGTCAGTGATCTCTAAGAGTGCCACGTGTAAGGTGCACGTGGCGTCTCCCTATATATATATATATATATATATATATATATGCAAAAGATTAGGAAAGAAAACTCCCTTCGTTCAGTTCACCACAAACACATGCAGATGCATAAATAATGTTTGGTTAAATTACGATGGCAATAATTTAGTACCCTTTATGTAATTGCAAACTTGCAGGTATACTGGTGAAGGGAATCTATGAACTTTGGGGTGAAGGGAGCACATATGACGAATTGGAAGATGCTATAAAAGGTTATCCAGATGAGCAGAAGTTGCCATACTTGATGTCAGAAAGCACGTTCAGAATCATTGTCGACAGCTTCGGCAAGGTGATCAGCTTTCAAGAGCAAAATGAACGAATTCAGGGTCTCGCATATATACCATTCAAGGTTTGTCTCCAGTGATTAATTGTTACTGTTATCAATTGTATATCTGAAGATATTGATATAATTGAGTGGCGAAATAGGATTCCCGTTGGTGGTCCCAATGATTATGATATCTGAACATGAACTTCTAGAAATTCTAGTATTTTATAGTTGTAATTTGCTTTAATTCTTTACATTTGGCTTTAGAAAATAGATTATTCTGTAACCGGACTACCTCGTGTATATTAAGATAGGGATATCTAAAATGAACATATTAAATTAGAAACCACTCAATTTTGTGTCCTCAATGTTTATTGTTTGTATCTCTCCTTCCACTTGATTTTTTGTTTCCTTGATGCTTGAAACGATTATATGTGGAGTGAAGACAAACCCGTACAGTGGAACTCTGAGAAGAAGTACTGATGCCATTCACCAGACTATAGGTTCTTCCATAAAAAGGACTCCTTTTACCATGTGCACCTACTACAACAACAGAAACAGCAATAGAAACAGTTGAATCCTTGCAAATGTCTCTCATGACAGGGCTAAATTTTGTCAAGGACAAACTTCCCGATTCCATCATAAAATACTGATGTGGAAGTTGTTGGATTTTAGTAATAGAGTGTTGGAAGTGGGTACAGTTGTGTGATCCACTTTGAGCACAAACACCCGTGACCTTCACTGATTTTGCTTCCTAGTTCCTGATCAAAGAAAAAAAAAAATATGCTTCCTAGTGCTAGTGGGAGTTTTAGCCACACAGTGTGGAGTTACTACTAGATATTTGTATATGCATCCAAGGGCACCAATAATATAATGGAATATATTGAATATTGTCTAGGACCTGAAACAGTTTGAGCCTAATGCACTTGATCCACTTGGTAGTAGTAGTATAGGTGCCAAGGACAAGCAGGGATAGTCCTTGTCGCGCTATGCAGCCTGCAGGCCATTTTGTTCCTTGGCTGTAGGCTTGTAGCTCTGTAATCAAATTTGGCTTTCGTTGCACGAAGTGGGAGTGGAAGTGGTTGCAGATTCTAGAGAAGTGGAAGTGCTGATTCTCAAAATAACTGGTATCAAAAGTGGCTAGGAAGTAGGAAGCATCTATATTGTACACTATAATTTGTTTTTTTGCAAATATTTAAATTTTCCAAGTATATTTGTACAGACTTAGAACTTTTGACAATTTTTGGAAGAAGTATTGGGTAGACTAGGTAAATACCATACTTACCATGGATCTATGTTGCATTGATATGTGTATGTGTGTCAAAGTCCAACACAGGTGCAAATGTTTCATTCGGCAAATCTTGAAAAATAGGATTCGTGGACTCAGCAGTATTCTTTAAATAATGTGAAATAAATTAATTATTTTTTATATAATTACGAGAATGATAGTGGATAATGTGATAGAATATCGTATGATTTGTGTCTATAAATCATATATCTATAGATAAGGGAATTCATATATGTGAATCATGTGATGTTATATTTGTTGCATAAAAAACTTCAATTGTAAAAAGGAGAACTCATAACCTATGGTAAATGTTAATTAGTATCTCAAAAGTGAGGAGCAGTAAAACAGAACAGAATTTGGAAGTATCGCGCAAGATTCCGTATCATATTAGACTCCCATGCATGTTTGACACGGTTACTTTACCCATTTAGAAGAATCCATGCAACATCGCCATGGATCAAAGGATCATCCAATCCTGAGTCCAAGGCTGAGACAAAACCTATAAGTGGCTCGGCATCACCCAATAACTCAGGCCGACTCAGGCTTGAGTTGCCCGGTCAACTCGGGCTAGTCAAACCAGTCACTTATAATTAAAAAAACACATCTAAGAAAGTGTTGCTCCCTTTCAGAAACCCTATTGCAGAGTAGGAAGAAAGAAGAAACTTGCCTGACACGGCTTGTTTGTGGCTTGGAGTTAGAGTTGGAACTTGAAGAAACTTTTCTCTTCAGGTACTTATCAATCTGTATTTTCAAATCAGTGGACCCCATGTAGGAAACCTCTTTGACCAA
This sequence comes from Euptelea pleiosperma, assembly GCA_035048495.1. Lineage (NCBI taxonomy): Eukaryota > Viridiplantae > Streptophyta > Magnoliopsida > Ranunculales > Eupteleaceae > Euptelea > Euptelea pleiosperma. The sequence continues at coordinate 25,619,613 of CM068542.1, read as the reverse complement.
AATCATCTTGATCGGATGATTTTAACCATCCAATGATTAGTCTTTTTCCTTTAGACTGCTGCCTTGTGTTTTGGCTGTCCAGAAAAAAATATAGTTTGTTGGGTAGTTAGGATCATTTGATGGGGCTGACTTTTGGTCTAGCAGATCTTCTATGTGGGGCCCAAGTTGGGTACCTCAGATTGATAAGAATATATCCCCCTTTTAGGGTAGAGGCCTGTACTATTAAAAGTGTGGTAGTACAGGGACCACCCCATGTATTGCCTAACTTGGATCTAAAAACAATAAAGGCATTATTTAAGCACTTCTATGTTATTTGAAGCTAGTTATGCATATTATTAGTTTTATCAGGATGACGCATTCTTAGGTAACATCAAAAGCATGATTTGTAAAATCTGTCAATGTGAACGTAAACCATCATAATAGTGGGCTCTACGATATTTCCAACCAAAAATATTAAAATGTCATGCCCATTAGGGTTATAAAAGATTATGAATATGTTTGTGCATCCTTGACATAATAATTCTATAATTAAAACTACAATATCTACTTTTTTTTATTAGTATAAATTATATTGAGGAGAAGCAAAACAAAGAGAACAGAAGAGCCAACGTGGTTGAGAGAACCGCACAAGGGCAAGAAAATGCCAAGTCTTCAACAAAGCGTCCCATCTAAAGACTAAGTCTTCAAAGAAAATGCCACTGCATTCCTTGAAAATTTTAGACCATTGGAACATCAAAGCCTTAGCATGTAATATGATACGTTGGATGTCCTCCTCTATGTCCTCAACAGCCCTTTGATTTCTTTCCTTCCACGAGCCCCATAGAAGCGCAAACGAAAGAATGCTCCACAACCGCCTACGCCTACCATACGAGTAGAAAGTTGATATGTGCTAGGAGCCAAGCAACACTCTTATAGACCCCGGAAGCACCCATGCAACCCGAAAAGACGGGAGAAAAGAACACCAAACCTCACTAGCTATATGGCAATGCTGGAGAAGATGGTTTGTCGACTCTCCACTAGCCTCGTACATTTTAGAAAAATTCGCAATGTATCTTTGACGCTTTATCAACTTTTTTTTTTTTTTTTTTGATGCTTTATCAACTTATCACAGGTCAAAATTTTCTCAAGAGTTGAGCACCACACTAAGAAGGCTATTGTAGATGGAACCTTGGACCCCTAGATGCAGGCAGCCAGGAATGGAGCCCAGCCACATGGTTTCAAAGCCAAGTAGGACCGAACATAACATTTACCATTGCTATTTGGAGCTCACACACGAGCATTCTCCACTGAAGTGTCTATTTGGATAGAACACACACGGTCAAGTAATCTTGCAACTGATTATATCTCCCAATCATTGAGGTTTGGCCAAAATCCAAAATCCCACAACTGAGCTGTTGGACGATTCTTCTGTTTGATATGTTTAAAAACGCAGGATAGTCTTTTTTCAATGGAGTATCACCACACCAACAATCCTGCCAGAATCGCACTTTATCCCCCTTCCCTAGTTGGAGTTTCAAATATTTTATGAAGTTTGGAAAAACTTTAGAAATCCCCCTCCACACACTATAGCCATAAGTGGATTGGACCACCTTGCTCTCCCATCCTGTCCCCAACTACACCCATATCTAGCCTCAATAACCCACTTGAACCCCAAACCTCCAAAACATTTCCCTAACAACGCTTGGTTCATACATTTTAAATCTTTAACTCCAAGCCGACAACTCCTCTTGGGAGTACAAATCACCTTCTAATCTACTCAATGATATTTAACCCTCCCCCACCACACACACACACACATCATGCCATAAGAAGTCTCCCATGATTCTCTCCAACCTCTTCACTACATTGATTGGGCATGTAAGAGAGAGAAATAATAAAGGAGTAAACAAGAAAACTACTTTTGATCAAAACTAGCTTACTACCCTTAGATAAATAATTAGCCTTCCATGTGGTAAGCTTCCTTTCAAATTTCCAGATCCCACAAGGGTTTGGATCTTTAGCTACCACCTAGTGGCAAGCTGAGGTATGTAGTAGGAAAAGCGCCAACGTTGCAACCCAAGCTCCCGCTAGCTCTTCTATATTCTCCACCTCCCCAACACCGAAGGCTTTGCTCTTTTCTAAGTTGATACGGAGCCTGGAGACCGCCTCAAAGCAACACAGGACACCCCTTTGAAATCTCGATGGGTGATGAGAAGCTTCCATGAGAAGAAGTGTATCATCTGCAAACTGCAAATGGAAAATAGATAGATAAGTCCCCTCCTCCTACACCCTCCAATTCTCCACGAACTACTACCCTGTAGATCAACCTCCCTAATGTTTCTGCAACTATAATATATAGTAAAGGCAACCTAAGCCCCTCGAGCTCTTGAAGTGACCCGAAGGAGAGCCAATTACCAATACCAAAAAGGAGGCATAAGAAATGCATTTCTGGATCCAACCTACTCCTTTTCTTTTTCACTTCAGCTTGCTGTTTATTTGCCACAACAATGCCCCGGAGACTTTGATTCGTTTATTTTGTGGCATTGGTTACCTGGATTATACTGGTCACTCACAGAACCTCAACCCTGAAGGCAAGGCTTGGTTACTAAGGTGTTCAGTTAGCAACAGTTACTTTCTGGTAGTTGACAATCTCAGTTCAATAATTTTGTTTGATTTCTTGATTGTTCTGCTTTGTACAGATGAGTAAGGTGTTTTTCATATACTGGAATTTTATGCTTCTGCAGTTTTATACAATGTATTTACCTAGTGCAGCTTCTGAAAATCAGTATATTTTCAGGGTCGAGTTAATTTGAAAAATCCAGATCATAAGTTCTGGCTTATGGAAACCGATGACTATGGATCGAACAATGGGCTTCCACCAGTTGTCCAAAAGAGAATCTTTTTTGGTCGAGAAGTTGGGGTTGCAGATAGGAAGCTCTTGCCAACCTATCAATTAAAAAGCCGCAAGTACTTAGGCCCCACGGCCATGGATGCAGAAATGGCTTTTCTCATGGCCAACCAAGCCTTGGCCACACCAGGGAAACTTGTCTATGATCCATTTGTGGGCACTGGGAGCATTCTTATTGCTGCTGCACACTTCGGAGCAATGACAATGGTTTGTGCCTCTTTGATATTTTGTCAATTTGCAGTTTATTTCAAGGACCGTCTCCTCTGAACCACAGGCTTTGTTTCTTATAATTATTCATTACTTGATTAGTGTTTTTTAGGAGTTATTCTTTATTAGGATTTTTTTTTATCTGAACTATTACTGCAGATATCTTGCTTTGAATAGGCTGATATAAATTGTTCAGGGTGCAGACATTGACATAAGAGTAGTACGTGATGGGCGTGGCCCTGACTGTAATGTATGGAGCAATTTTAAGCAGGTACATCTCTATCTTTATTCAAGCAAGAGGTTGAACCATGCTATTAAACATTGTCTGTGGCCTGCTCATATAATTTTGTAGAATTATATCTTGAATATCATTTAGTTCTCCATATGTGCCATGGAGAAAATATATCCTGAGATTACAGTTAAATGCTGTGTTTAAAAAGGTTCGTGAGGTGTACGCCTTGAGCCATGCCTTGAGAAGCATATACCCAGTGAGGCACATGCCTCCGACAGTGAGGTGCGCCTCGACACATATGCCTAACACATTTATTTTTCATTATTTTATAATATAATATTAATTTGTATCTTATACATATATTATAATTTATTAAAAAAGATGGAAGCATGAGGCTGGGTTCTCAAAGTTCTAACGCTTCACCTCATGCCTCCACCTTTTAAAACATTTGTTAAATTTATCTTATATCTCTGTAAGGGCGTGTTTGATTGTCAAGTGGGAAAATTGCATTTTCCTTGGGAAAACACAATTGTCCCTTGTTAGATATCCATTTTAAATCTGTATAATTTTCCCTACCGAGCCATTTAAATCTGGATAATTTTCCCCACTAAGCCCGGAATTCATTTCCCATCAAGATAGGTGAGAATTCATTTCCACCTGAAATACACCTTTATTTTCTCACATGATTGAAATACGTGTTCTCAATTGCAATCAATCAGCCATTTAAGGCATTTCCCAGATGTATTTTCGTAGGAAAATTTTCTTTGCAATCAAACACGCCCTAAAATTTATGACAAAACTGTACAGGAATGAAATGCAGTTTGAGCCTTTAACAATCTTGTTTTCTTGGATATTAGCTGATCCAATCTTGAAGGTGAAATGAGAATGAGTTGAATCTTTTTTAGAATTGGGAACTCTCTCTTTTTGAATAACCTTTGAAAATTTACTTGTCAAAAAATAGAAAACCTTCAAAAAAATTGGTCTCATATTTCTATGATTGTGCTTATGCATGTAACTATTGTTTAACTGAGTTTTTCAATTGATTAAATATTTCATCAAATTTAAGCCTACTCTAGCAAATTACTTGCGGGGCTTATTTATTCACTTTGTTTTTGCAGTATGGGTTGCCAATGCCAATTTCGCTGTTGAGGGCAGATAATAATCTTCCTCCCTGGCGTCCTGGGCTAAAAGAGGTAGTCTTGTGCTCCACAATTACTTATTTGGAAGTTCGTTTGTTGGTTTTTGTTGTTGCTGGACCTAAATGCTGTCCTTGGACTGGAACATCTGTATAACATCGTCACTTTTCAATCAAAAAGTTTATAGATGCAAAATTGCATATATGCCCAGACATAACTACCCATGTTTTGGAGTGCCATATTGCGTTGTAAATTTCTTTCCACCGAGGTATGTTATCACATTTGCCACTCCAAGCCATGAATTAATATCCGGTAATCATGACTGTTTATAAGTTAAAACCATGATACTCAAAATCAAACAATGTAGAGACAAATCCAATCAGGTTGCTGTATGAACTTGTCAAGATAATATTGCCAGATTCTCCTCTACGTTGGCATGAATCTTATCGACGTAGTAGCCCAAATCTAGTAGGATAGGGTTGTGGATTGGCTAAGATGTAGCTACTAGAGGGGAAAAATGCCCTAGGTGGATGTCTTGATGCAGGCATTGCAGACTCAATGTAGAATGCATGCATATATGCCTATATGACATTGTTAATGTACTGTTCTGTTATTATTGTTATTGTTATTGTTATTGTTATTGATTCTACTCCTGCTTTGTGTTTTGGATGTTTGTGCAACTTGTTTAAAAGATGTTTGACGCTATTATCTGCGATCCTCCCTACGGAGTTCGTGCTGGGGGCCGTAAATCTGGTGGCCGTAAACTACTGAAGGGGGTTGTTGGTCCTTACACTGTTCCCGATGACAAGAGGATAGACCACATACCATCAACAGCACCTTACAGCTTAGTTGAGTGCATGCACGATTTGCTTGACCTTGCAGCTCAGATGCTTGTCATGGGTGGGAGACTTGTGTTCTTCTACCCAGTACTAAGAGAAGATGGTTCCACTGAAGCCCATTTCCCCGAGCACCCATGTTTCTCCTTGGTTGCTTCTTGTGAACAGATCCTTAGCCTACGGTACAGCCGGTACTTACTGACCATGCTGAAGACAGGACCATACAGTGAGGAGATTGCAGAGACAGCTATGAAGATGCACCTGGATTTTAAAGAAAACCATCTCAAGTGGTTGGAAGATGGCAATCTTCATTCTGCTGTTTTCAGCCCGGTTGACTCTCAGTCTGGTGCATTAGGGGAATCTAAGTTCAACAAAGACTCGAAGCCAAAGTACAGAGGGAAATATGTGTAGTTAGACACTTGGCTATCAGTTTTAGCTGCTTAGCTAGGCATTTTGGATTAATCAATTTAATTCATGGTGATGAATGTAGTTTTGAAGGGTATTTTTGTTTGTGTTGTAAATCTAGGCACAGCTTACATTTTTACAGAGATTTTGATCAATTTGAAAGGAATGAGGGAGCTACAGGGTGGCATAGATGGTGCTGCACCTCTGCATTCTTGCTAGCATTCCTCATTTAGTTATTGTAAATAAGGAATGTTGATCTATAAGCACATTATCAGAATATATGTGATGCAGGAGAATGAGACCCACTGTCCAGTGCATCCCAATTAAGAGATTGCCCTAAAAAAAATAGCATGCTCTGGTGTCAACCATCGTATTCATTGCAATATTTTTTTGGATGGTCAGAAGAAAAATCTGGTCAATGGTCTACAAAACATTACAGATTGATGGTCTTGACCATTTGATTACATTGATTTTTGGCATTGTTGATGTCCTAGGTGGGACCCAAATTGAAAGTGGATCTTGACCCATGTGTATGTGACATATGTCCCGATATTGTGCTTATTTAATGTCGAAAATACTCATAAAGATCACTTTTGTTAGCAGACAAATCATCGGTCACATTCATCTGCGATCTTGGATATTTCCTTCCCTCACATGGAAATGAAAAGGAAAATGAACAGACAGGTAATTTCATTACTTACCCCTTTCACAAAGAGTACAAATAATTTCATTGCAGATGCATGGCAAGAAACAGTTTCAGCTTTGATTTTATTCACTCAATGGATGTTTCAAGTTTCAGTGCAGATTTTTACAACACTAGAATCACTTGTTAAGTATACCATTTACTCCTTCAACTCATAGTGAATGAAGAACATCATTAATGGTGAAAGAACAGGAGATTAGATATTTATGGGACACCGGAAAGGACAAGAGTGATTGGAACACCAGACCACCAGATGCTCCAAGCCTCCAATTGCCTTTGAAATTGAGAATGCTAAGTTAACTTTTTATACAAAACTCAGACTATCATAAATTATCTTTTCAGAAAGCCACATCTTAAGAACTCAGACTACCATAAAATATCTTTTCTGAAAGCTACATCTTGATTTCAAAGGATCCCATCTTTCACTGCTCTTCCACATAAACCCATTACTCAGAAATATTACACCCATCTTCATCTGAGACAGTATATTTTATTATGCAAATATATCACTAAATTACCCTGTATTTTTCAAGAAGGGGCAGCTTGAAGAAGTTTCATCTATGGAGTCATCTGAGGTAGCACCCTTCAACAGAGCTCCAAGCAATTCTCCCCGATCGTAAAAGAATTCCACCTTTATGATCTTACTGTGTTCATCCAACTGTTTCAACACAGCAGCAGGAATCTTTAGAGAAAATTCTCCAGTGCTATATAAAGAGTGAAGAAATATGAGAATTAAATCTTGTTTGAATAATTGATACAGGTGAATCCCATCTCCACCGATCAGGACCGAAGAGTGCGAGGAATCAATAATACAATTAAGGGAGAGTTAAGAAAGGAAATATTATTAAGGGGTTTACCTCAAAAATGGCCATCCCATAGAATTCTACCATCTCTCCAGTTGGAGCATGGCCTTTGAAAGGTCCCTCCTTGAAACCCCAGTGTCTGAACTTGTATACAATCACTGGTGGCCCAGAATAAACATGGAGAATCTCTACAGCAAACCCACGAGGGAACGTCGTCGTGAAAGCTAGATGAGCCGAATCCACCGTTTCAACAGCCGGGTTATAGCCTCGATACTTTTCCGGCAAGGAGGTCTGCAATAGGGAGTTATAGCCTCCTCCAAGGCGGCGTTTTTCTTCAAGCGAAATGCCTTTCCTTCCTGTGAGTAATGGTTCAGTACTTACATAAATAAAAAACCACAACACAGTTCATGAATTACCTGACATAATCTGATAAAACAACAAAAAAACTCATTGTAGAACAAAGTAATTGTCTGGTAATACCGTTAAGGCTGAACCTGTACTTCTTTGGGTCTACCGTTTTGCAGTCATCGAAGCATGTCTTATGAAACATCTCCATTTCCCATGTCTTCACAAGGTTCTGAACCTGTTCTTCAAGGGAACCAGGAGGCCATATCTACCAAGAACAGATAAAAATGGTTCTTACATGCGCACAGACAGACAGACAGACAGATAGAAAGATTGTGTACCTTGGCTCTGCCTTCTTCAAAGAGCTTGTTTACAGCATCATAGTTAGGAGGAGCACCATATCTCCATTTGGTGTTCTTCTCTCCCTCCCCATATATGTAAGAACGATACTTATCTCCCTCGACAGTGGAAGAAGCCATTTCTTAGTGGAAATGATTTTGTATGGTGGTAATATTTAAGAGATGAAGAGGTTCTTATATAGAATTTTTATGGACTACAAACCGTGTTGGACTTTGACACCCACACCCATACCCATACCCATACCCGTATCTATGCAACATAGCCCATTCATCAATTTATCATCATCATCATAAGCCTTTTTTATCGGTATGATGTTACACGAATCATATTCCTCCATTCAATATTGGCTAAAACATCTCTTTCATTCGGACAAGTTTCTTAAAATTTCCCCTAAAAAAACACACTCCAAATCTGTTCGGCCTTCCTCTCGTCCTTTTAGGCCCTTTGACTTATACGTTCCTCATCATTGGCGTTCTCATTGGTCTTCGTTATATATGACTAAACCATCCCAATCGACTTTTCCCCATTTTGTCACTTATTGGGGCTATACTGTATTTTCACAGATTGATCAATAAAAAACATGTAACAATTGCTATAACATTTTAACACTGTAAACGGATATTATTTACGCTTATTTACTGTTATTATCATTTTTTATCTGTTATATAATGGCAATGCCTGCCTTCCGTTATATGTTATTATAACCCCATTTAAACCATAGGTTTGCTGCATAGTTTAACTGTTTCAAGTTAATGAAGATTAGAGGTATCCCAGGTTTAAAGGAGGCCGTTTTAACGGTATAACGGACTGGGGGCGTTACCTTTAAAATGGATTGTAACGGCCAGGGGCAAAAGTGGAAAAATAGATTTTAACCGAAAAAATGGCGCTGCAAATCAAATTTGAAAATTTCAAAAAGGAAAAAATAATGGATTTAACGGTCTTTTTTTTCTACAAAATTTTTCAGAATTTAACGGCTGTTAAAACGATTTTAACGGCCATTTAAACGGTTTCCGTTAAATTCAAAGCTTCAAAATGGGTTTTAACGATTTTTATAGTAACGGGCTTTGGGCATTACTGTTTAAACGGCCGTTTAATTTTTAAAACCATGGAGGTAACAATTTGAGATGCATAAAAATCAGCTTAATTGGTTATTTCTAGCCGTTAGATTTTAACTTTTTTAAAGAATGGTTCTAGTCGTTGGATTCACACATTTTTTTTTGGTGCAAAATCTAACGGGTAAAAATCATCAATCAAAATATTTGTGGTGTGATTATCCATGTGATCAGTGGACCCCAAAAAATACACTATTTAGGGCCGGCACTGATCGACTTTGAGATTTTTCTGTATCAAAGAGGCGTCTTTACCCAGCGCTCTTTGTTTTCAAAGTCGTCTTTTGAGCATTGACTCATTGACTCTTAGCATCTGTTGTCAAATCAAACCTGCCACTGTCCCTTTAAAATACCTAACACGAATGTAAATCGGGCCGGGCTGAGCCCAAAAGGTTGGAGGGCCTCGGTCTGACCACCCAACCTATTCCAGATCCTGGGCCGGGCGGGGTTCAAATTCGGGCGTAGGGGAAGCTCACATACTGAAAAAGTTGGCTCCTAGCTGGGCTCTGTTTTTGGGTACGGGCTTTAGGCCTCGGGCCAAATTTAAATCCCTACCTAATCATATCTTTTTTCATCATTATCTATTACTAATTCAAAGTCAAAACGTGTCTATCACAAAACACTACCTTCACCCACCCAACATACCAAAAATCATTTTAATAGTTTTAAATGTCCCCTTACCATACTTACCCATTTTAAAAGTAAATATTTTAATTTCAAAAAGCTAACCGACTATTGAAGTCTCTCCCTCCCAAAAATGCCCTGTGGAGCTGAGTTTAGGGCCTACTGACCTTATGGATATTTGGAACACTTTATGGTGGACTTACATACCAAAATTCAGTTTGATCGATGAATTCTAACAATTAGATTTCAGCATCAAAAAATAGGCTCAAATTCAACGGTCAAAAATCACGTTATTAAAGTTAGCTCCTAGATGGGCTTTGAGCCTGTTTTTTAGGCCAAGCTTTGGACCTCGGTCGAAATTTAAATCCCTACCTAATCATATCTTCTTAAAGTCATTAGTATTTTAAGTTCAAAACTTGTCTATCACAACACACCACGTTCACCTAGCACCTACTTAGTTCTTTGGTTTTAGTAAGCAAAATATTAGTTCATTAAATGACCCTTTACCATACTCATTTTTAAAGTAAATATTTTAATTTCAAAAAGCTTACCAGCTATTGAAAGAGTCTTATTTAAGTATTTACTTCCAATGTCTTAGATTATATTTTCAATGCAGCCTATTCATAATCACTAAATTACTTACCATGCCATTTTATCCATATTTTTCATGGGTCGGGCTCAAGGGACCCCCATCTTTTGACCTATCTTGGTGTTCGTGTGCTCGACCGTGGATTTCAAGAATCCAACGATGGTTGCCCGCGTTGAGTTAGCATCACTTGTTGGGTGCTGACAACCACTGTTGGATTCGTGAGCGCATGAACACTGAGAGGGGTAAAAAAAATGGGGTCCTTGGAGCCTGAGCCATTTTTCATAACCCGTTTTAACTAGTTAATTTTTTCTATGCCTTATCTCCCCCGACTACCTAACTACCTAAACGAAGATTAAGAAAAAAATCATACTTTTATTAAAAATTAAATTCAATACATCTTGATAATTTGCATGTTAATCACGATGCAAATGCATGTGCCTTCCACTAGTCTATTCTACTATTTAAAAGGCGAAGGCCCTTCTTGCGTGCCTTGCTCCAAACTCCAATATCCCACAAATGCCCTTATTTTTGCTTCTTTTCTTTTCTTCATTTTATTTATTTGACAGCTTACTTTTTTGTGTCAAAGAACAAGTCACCCTGCAACACATTTAATGTTAAAAAAGTAAAATAAATCTATATTTGTAATATGCTCTCAAGTTCTTTAAATTGACAAAAGTGTTTATTTCAATTTTTGATTTTTTTTTAATTTACAAGGGTGCTTCGGTCGTTCAATACTGTCACATTTCAACTTAGCTGTATAAGCAATTATTGCATCCTAGCATGGCACTTAAACTCTATGGCTAGAAAATTTTAAATAATGAAGTCTATGGACTCACAATGTGAGACATGTCTACTGGCCGTATGGATGTTTGGTCCATCCCTAGATGGACTTATGAAACAAAAATAAACTTGATTAGTGATTGTTAACCTTTGGATCATAATGATCAAAATGCACGGTTACAAATAAATTGAGAAAAAGACTTGGTTATAAATTACTGATCGGGATGAATTTTGATATGTAAGTCCAACTAGGGATGGGCCAAAATCCATACAGTCAGTGATCTCTAAGATTGTGCCACATGGCTCATAATATGGCCCATCATTAATGGTGTCAAAACTCATTGCTAATCGGGATGGATTTTCGTAGGTAGGTCCACCTAGAGATGGGCAAAACATCTATACGATCAGTTGCACGTGCATGGTGGTGTCATTGGCCAAAATGCAACTCAAACTGCGTGCTAAATAGGAATGCTAAAAATCTACAGTTGAAAATAAACTATTAAAAAGGTTCTAATCCAATGGATAGAAATTACTAATCAGGATGAATTTTCGTAGGTAGGTCCACCTAGAGATGGGAAAAACATCTATATGGTCAGTGGTCTCTAAATGTGTACCACGTGTAAGGTGCTGCCACACGTAAGGTGCACGTGCATCGCACGTGGCGTTCCGCTAGTTATATATAAAGATAAGAGAAAATATTTGCTAGAGATCTCCAGGAAACTTCAAAATTTGAAGTCTCTCCCTCTTAAAAATGCCATGTGGAGCAGAGTTTAGGGCCTACTGACCGTCTAGAAGTTTGGAACACTTCATGGTGAAACTTCATACCAATTAAAAGTCAGCTTGATCGATGATTTCTAACAGTAATATTTCAGCATCCAAAAATAAGGCTCAAATTCAACGATCCAAAATCACGTTATTAAAATGCAAAATCCAATGGCCATAAATCACTAATTCTCAGAATCCACAGCCCCGCGAGTCACTCCCAAGAGGGGTCAGAAAAAGGGGCATTTGATCTTGGATCGAATTACAATCCTATGTCAAGTCATTGAATATGGGTTATGAAACTGTTCTTGGCACCATATCTTTACCATCAATGCTATGTGACACTCTAAAAGATGGGGTATTCAAACCGTTTATGCATGAGTAAAACTTTGATGACCGGGGACACAGTTCTCGGCACGTGGATTTTGTACGGGTTGACCACCTCAACCTCACCACACACGTACTCAGGGTGTACTCGAGTGCTTTTTGCCACCTACCCCACTGAATTAAAAAAGAAATCTTAAAAAACACTTACATGGGTGCGTGTATGTTGAGGCCGAGATGGTTCGACCATACAAAATCCACCTGCCAGGACTGCAGCCCTGTCATTGCCACCAATGACAGGGCCCAGTCATCGCCACCAATGACAGGGCCCAGTCATCAAAGTTTTACTCAGTAGATTGGGTTATGATCATGTTATGAATCTAATTAGGATTTGGATATGGGTCTACAATCTACACGTGCAAGGGTGGGTCCAAATCTGAATTCAACCCACGTAAATAGCCTTTACCAAATAATGGAGAAAAATTGTAATACCCTGAACTTTTATTCAAGGGTATTAGTGTAAATTAACTATAAAATGATAAAAATTGACATCTTAAAATTTTTTAAACTTTATTCTTTATCTACAACATGCTATAATGTCACGTAGAAATAATTCGAGAACTTAGTCAGAACATTTATATCATGACACGTAAGAAATTTTATTTTAATGACACTAAAATTAATTTTCATACATGTGTACTTGTACTGTGGTAATGTAGGAACATTCTGTGTACTAGATAACCAACTTAATTAAATAAGATCATAATTTTAAATGATGGGTTATTTTAAAAAATAATAATATTTTTAAATGATGAATGACACCTTGGCATTTCTAATCAACATGTTATCACCATTGGGGCATTTGGATTCTTATCGCATTTTGATATTTTTACAAAAAAAATATAATTTTAAAAGAACTTTAAATTAAAAATATTTTAAATAATTTTTATTATCTTTTATAAATTTAATGAGTAATCGTTGGTAAGTTTTGTTATTATTGCTTGTTTGCATGTTGATTGGGTTTATTTATTGGGACAAGCTTTTTGGGTCAATTTAGAGATCTTTTAGGCCCAAAAATAATCTTATTTAAAGCCTACTTGATACCCATAGGCCTTAGGCCCATTTTTAGCCCATACCCATCTTAAAATAAGTCATTTAATGGGTTATAAAAACTACCCCTTTTAATGTTACGAAAATTAATTAAAATAAAGTCTCTTTAAAGAATATTTTTAAAGCAAAATAGAAAGTTTTAAAAAGACTTGCTAAAACTCTAAAACTTATATTTGGAAGTTTTTCCCCATGAGCTATTATAAATAGGACCTCCCACCCTCATATCAATTCACCAATTCTCTTGAGCTCTCTCTTGCTCTCTAAACTCCTTAGAGTTCTTCTTTTTGGTGTTGGAGGTTCTAGTTCTAAGTTCTAGAACTAGATAGGTACGGATATTCTCTTCTAGTTTGTGATTCATGTATTTTAAATTCTTGTTATATGATTTTAAATCTTCGTGGCTTGTGATTTTGATTATCTTACTAAATGATTATATTATTCATCATCATAAGAAGGCATTCTCATTTGGGTTGGGTATTAGATGCGAGTGCGCATAGGATCTGCGGCCCGGAAGTATGATATTAGACGGAAGTGCGCATAAGTTCTGCGGCCCGAAGGTTTAACTTAGTCGGGAGTGCGCATAGGTTCTGTGGCCCGAAGGTTTTTCTTAGTCGGGAGTGCACATAGGCTCTGCGGCCCGAAGGATTTGATTTAGCTGAGAGTGCACATAGGCTCTGCGGCCCAGAAGAACCCTAAAGAATTAACAAGGGCTCAGTGCCCTAGGGTGAAAGACCCCAAACCCCTGTAGAAGAACCTACGGGTTGGACTTGTGAAAAAAAATAGGATGTGTGAAATGAATTTTTGGATTTATTCAATTGGATCATCATCATCATCGTATTTTTATATATTTGATCATGTATCCCATGTGTTCTTAATCTATGCATGTGTTTAAATTAAATAAATTATAAACATGTGATTATCCTGTGGAATGTACTGGGCGAAAACTCATGGTTTATACCGAACAAAATTTCAGATTTCATAAAAAGAAGATGAAGATGAGCCATTGACGGGGAAGACACCATGGACGAGACGGAGGTTGAGAATTAAGATTATTTTGTTTTATTTTTCTCAAGGTTTATGGATATTGTTCAAAAATAATTTGTTCATGTTGAAATTAATTGAAATATTTTAATTTACATTTTGAGCACTATTAAAGGCATATATCACTTGTTGGATTCCGTTTTAAATTGACCCTCGAATCATACGATTAAGTTAAAAAAATTCAACCGACTGAGTTTTACCGGTCACTTTTATAAAACTGCAAATAATTGTTAAACCACTAAAAGAACTATAAAACGTCATTTTTGACCAAAGTGCATTTGTTAAAGTTGTCTCTTATAATTTTTAAAATAAAATTTTTAAAGAAAATAATTTTTCGACATACTTTGAATTTTGTTCAAAAGTTGACCGTTTTTCTTACAACCGCGAAAATAAATTTTAAAACTATCTTAAATGAGTGTTTTGACTTAAGTGTTTTCACAAAAGATGTTTTATATAAATATTAGATAATTATAAAGACCATAATTAATGATTTTGATAAAAATTAAAAGTTTGACTTTGGTTATTTCAACATAATAACTTGTTTACGTTTCCGCATTATTTTGATTACTGGAGTTGAGCTGTTATCCATCAATCACGACGGTGATTCTTGTTGTTTTATTTATTTTTTTTAGCATTTAATTTTTTATCACACCCTGGATCTTAGGTAAACGGGCTGATCCATAGGCATTTGGGGTCGATTTAGGTGCCCGGATTCGGGGCGTGACAAAAATGATTCTGAAATTACTAGTTTCCCCCAGTTGGAGGAATTTGTGATTCTAGATAATTTGGGCACCTAAATGTGGCAAAATGTGATTCCCTACATATCCAATTTTGTTTTGGAATAATACCAGTCCGACGAGTTTGTCACACCAAATATTGTTTCATGAGTACGTTAGGTGAATGACATCTATTCTACTTATTAAAGAGAGAAGTTCGTTCTTACATTATAAACAGATAAAATCTCAAAAATATCCGGGATCGAGGGATAACCATTTCTTACAACTATTTTTGACAACCATTTGGCGGACCCACATAGAAGACGAATCAATGCCTGATTTTTGGTAAGGTGGTCTCTATGGTGAGGAGGTCATCCTCACAAAAATTCAAATTATCCGGATATTCGTAGACTGGTTTAGAAGTTGAAGAATTATGGACTGTCTATTTTTACCGTGTAACTTGAAAACCTCATTTGATGAGGTTAGCAATTTCAGAATGGGCTGATTTTTTTGTTGGGATGATCTATACCAAAAATCAGCACAACTCATTCAATGCCACTTTCTTATTATGGTCGCGCTCAATGACCTGCCTTTTTTGACTGGCTCCCATCACAGGACACAAGCCAAAAATCAGCTTGATTATTGATTTCAAACCTTTGGATTTTTGTACCTCAAATATTGCTCAAATTCCCATAGTTGAGATCAACTAATGAAAATGAGTCCAATCCAATGCCTAGAAATTACTAATAAAGCTGATTTTTGGTTTGTAGGTCCACCTAGAGATTGGCCAAACATCCATACTGTCAGAGTCCTCTAAGAGTGTGCCATGTGGTTCATATTGTATCATGTAAAGCCTGGAGCTTGAGCCTTCTTATTAATAGGACACTTATCTTTTATTTTTTTTAAATTATTTACTTATAAAGGTGCTTTGGTCATTCAACATTTTAACATTGGGTCAGGCTCCATTGACAGCCATAAAATGACAGGATTCTGTACAGGACACAAATATGTACCACATGGCACACTCGTAGAGGACTCTGACGCTATGGATGTTTGGCCAACCCGTAGGTTGACCTACAAACCAAAACTCAGCATGATTAGTGATTTCTAGATGTTGGATTGGGCTTATTTTCATGGGTTGATCTCAACTGTGAGAATTCTAGCAGTATTTGAGGTACAAATTAAGATCCAACGCCTAGAAATCACTAATCATGCTGAATTTTGGTTTGTAGGTCAACCTACGGATTGGCCAAACATCCATACCGTCAAAGTCCTCTACGAGTATGCCATGTGGTACATATTTTTGTGTCATGTACAGAATCCTGTCATTTTATGGCTGTCAACAGAGTCTGGCCCTTTAACATTTCATTTAACTTTCACATTTATTGATGACAGACCCACAGTCTAAGCCACTTCCCGCAAAGTATTAGAAGGCTACTAACCATAAGAATGTTTGGGCCATCCCTAGATGGACATCAGCCTGATTAGTGATTTCTAACGTTTAAATCTGAGTACCCCAACTACTGCTAGGTTTACACGCATCGTACACTGCATCCCCTAGTGTGAGCCACATGGCACACTATTAGAGGCTACTTACTAGCATTTGGCTGCCATGTATGTGGTACATTGTCACAATACAAAAGACAGTTACTAGCATTTACTTTTCTAAAGAATCATGAACATATATGGGTCCACCAAACAACCTTCACATGATCTTGATCATATGGCAAACTTCGCCAGTTGAAAAATGCAAGTTTAAAACAATTTGGGTTAAAAAAAGCAGTCAAAAAAAGGTAAAAAATATGAGAACGTCAAAAGATCGATAAGTGAAGACTTCAGAAGATCGATAATTGAACTGAAACTATATGACGCTTCCCTAAAGTCTTAGTAATACAAGCAACACTTATAATTTCCAAAACATATTTGTCATTTATCATGCTCTTCAAAAGCATAGGCATTTTGTTTACTTTTTTTTTCTAAAATTATTTTTATAAACATAAAATAGGTGAAATATATTATAAACCAGTAGGTGTCCCGTGCCCACGGCACTCTTCGACAAAGCGTTTATAAAAAATTGGGTGTTGACAAGTCTCAGTTGTCAAATCACAAGAATACTTAGTTCTTTGGTAATATATATATCGCTGTGCCTCGAATCCCCTAAAAACTGAAGTGTCAAAGATCAAGTGGACTTTGACAAAATAAATCAAATAAGGATTAAAGCTGAAGAAAAATCAACCCAAGTGTTCAAGATCAACTGAAGACAAAGTCAAGTTATCAAGCTTAACTGAAGACAAAGTCAAGTGATCAAGCTCAACTAAAGACAAAGTCAAAAGCTCAAGTATGTTCACACTCAATGAACGTTCAACTAAGAAGAAACTCATGTTGCGATAACTTACGTAAATCTAATGGTACACCGCGCATTGTCAGCGAATCTTGATTTATCCTAGATGGTTGAGTGTTAGTTAGGAATCGTGTGTGTGCCGAGAAGAGGAATTAAAAAAACTTTGGAAGAATTTGGTTATGGACAAAGTGGTCCGGCCGACCGGCCTTTATAAGCGGACGACCGAAGGTCCGGTAGACCCTAACTCTCGGGTTTAGAATTTTGGTGTGTAAACCTGAGCGGGTGACCGACTAAAGGCTCGGTCGACCGAGGTCCAGTTTCGGATCTTGTTTGATAAAATCTCTTATGCGATAATAAGCGCATTTTTGCCCTTTAAATGACTATATTCGGTATGGTTCTATTGATAAGAGGCTTGCTTATAAATAAGAGCCATCTCCCTTCATTAGAATTAACCCAATCAAGAGATCTTTATACTACATTCGTTGATTATCATTCTTTAAGTTTAGAGATCTAGAATTTGTGAGAGCTTCACCAGAGCAAAGCTGAGTATTCGTTGTTAAGGCTCTAAGTGTTTGGAAGAGACTATTTGGTATTATTATTCTACAAGCATCTTCTTCCAAGAAGAGGATTACTCTTGGCAGAGTATCTCTTGGGCGAATTCTTCTCCAAAGGATTTTTCATTCGATCGTATTTATCTAGAGGTAAGTGTTTCTATGATCCAATACCTTTTTTATAGAATTTAAAATTTATGAACACTATGTATTTTGTGATTGGTGGATGAGTGATGACTCATCTAACTGAGTTGTAGATTGTAGATCCATGAGAAAATAATTTATCTAAATAGACTACTGGCCTAGGCTGACTCTCTAGGTGAGCGATAATCGATTCTCGTTAGATTAAGACTAAGTATAATCTTAGTTGGTTGATTATTTATTTCGATTGAAAATATTGTAATGCATGATTGAAATAATATAATACTACTCGTGGTGAGTATTGGACAGTGGACGTAGGTGCGGAGTCACCGAACCACTGTAAATCCGAGTCTTGTGTGATTGTGAATGTTTGCATATTTATTTATCAAGTTTTCTCATATCTATGTTCTGTGGATGATTCATATTTTAATTGCTTGATCATTTTCCGCCTTGTGTGATCAATAATTTTTTCATCCATAAATAATTCGTAAAAGAATTAAAAATTATCCTATTCACCCCCCTCTAGGACTTAACTTGGTAATTAAAATAGAATTTCAATTGGTATCAGAGCAAGGTCACTTTGTGAAGGGATTAACGACCCAAGTGTGATCCTTAATTCTTTTAGAATAACCATGAGTCAAGAGGGATACTCTGTGTCTAGACCTCCTCTATTCAATGGTACTAATTATGCCTACTAGTAGGCTAAAATGAGGATTTTCTTAAAATCTCTAGATGAACAGATTTGAGAAACAGTAGAAGTTGGATGGACATTCCCTACTATAGTAACGACAGTTGGTGAATCAACTACTATTTCTATCAAACCAAAAAGAGATTGGAGTATAGGAGATAAAGATGCATATTAGTATAATAATCATGCATTAAATGTAATACATTGTGCTTTATCTCTTGACGAATTCAAAAGGATAATTGCTTGTGAAACCTCAAAACAAGTATGGGATATTTTGGAAATGACCCATGAAGGAACAAATTCTGTTAAACTATCAAAACTTCAAATGCTCATAACTCAATTTGAAATTATTAGAATGAATGAGGATGAAAGTTTCACAAACTACTACACCAAGTTAAGTGAAATAATTAACTCCATGTGGGATCTTGGTGAAGCTATTCCTGAACCAAAAATTATTAGAAAAATTATGAGATCATTACCTGATAGGTTTCATCCTAAAATTACAGCTATTGAAGAAAGTAAGAATGTTGATCTGATAAGATTAGAATAATTAATAGGATCAATTCAAACATTTGAATTGAAACTTCATAACCTAAAAAGAAATTATTAGCTCTAAAAGCCTTTAAGAAACAATTGAGAGAAGAAAGTGACTCTGATGAATCTAATAACATTGATGATGAAGTTACCCTCTTTGCTAAAAAATTCAAAAAAAATTTCAGAAACAAAAGCAAGAAAATTTCACACAAAAGAATAGAAAACCTTTTAAAAAATTTGATAAATACAAAAAGGGAGAACACAATAAAAACGAAATACAATGTTATAAATGCAGGGGGTTTGGTCATATTTCTACTGATTGTCCTAATAATATTAAGAAAGGAAAAACTAAAGCTATGAAGGCTACTGCTTGGGACATAAATAGTGATGAATCCGATAATGAAACAAACACATCAAGTGATAGCGGATAATCATCTAATATTAGAGCATTAATGACTATTGCTAATCTTAATAAAAATTATAATTCTCAAAATGCTAAAGTGGAATGAAATCGATTTAAGTGATGATGAAAGTGAAGAAAACATTCAGATTGCTTTTAATAATTTGTATAAATAAAGTTTAATTCTGGCAAAATCCTGTGATAACTTAAAGAAAGAGAAAACCGTTGTGTGTTGTGAAAATGCTTCACTAAAAATTGAGTTCAAAAATCTATATCAAACTGTGATGAACAAAGAAGATAAAGTAACTCAAATCTTAAGCAGAGAACAAGAACTTGAAAAAGAAATTGAGAAATTAAATCTTGAAAGAAATGATCTTGAAATAAAAAATGCAACTTTGATTAGAAACATTAGTCAAAGATATTCTAGACTGGAAAATCTATTAGCCATGAAAAAATAAACTATGAAAGGATAGGACTTGGTTACATTGGAAAATCAGCTAAAAATTCAAATTTCAAAACTGCGTTTGTAAAAGCCACTCTGGATTCAACCTAAGATGAATAAATTAAAAAGCTAAATATTATTTGTCATTATTGTAGACATTCTGGACATACAAAATATAATTGTCATATTCTCGAAAAGAAATTAGAATGTTAAAAAAAAAAAGAAGAGAATGATCTAAAAATCTTGGAGAAAATCAGAAAACTAAACAAATAAGAGGAATTGTTTAAAAAGATAGCAGATTTAAATGCTAAAGCTAAAAATAGAAAAGAGAACCTTTATAACTCTCAGATCAATCAGACTAGTAATGCTTCTATGAAAATATAGAATAAGAAAAAGGTTGAGAAGTATTTAGTCACCCATACTACTCTTATTGCTAATGAAACTTCTAAGTGGTATTTAGATAGTGGATGTTTCAGACATATGATTGGAGAAAAATCTCATTTCTACTTTCTTGATGAATGCCATGATAGTAAGGTTATATTTGGAGATGGCAGTAGTACTAAAATAATTGGTAAATTGACTATCTAAAGTCCATGAATACCTAAGATTGAAAATGTTTTGTGTATGGATGGTGTAAAACATAATCTACTTAGCATTAGTCAAATTTGTGACAAAGATCATATCTGCAAGTTTTCAAAAGAAAAATGTGAAATCATAGACAAAACTTCCAACCAAGTTATTATTCAAGGAAAAATGAATACAGATAATTGCTATGTCATTGAGACTGGTGGTTCGATTAAGTGAAACATGATACTAACAAATGAAACCGAACTGTGGCACCAACATCTAGGACACATAAACTTCAAAGACTTAGCCAAAATCAGTAGAAAAGAATTAATAAGAGGTGTTCCAAAACTCAATAAGAATTATCAAACTATTTGTGGGTCGTGCTTAAAAGAAAAATAAATTAGAAACTCTCACAAAAAGATAAAATATATTAGTACCTCTAAAATTCTAGAATTGTTACATATGGACTTAGTTTGACCTAATAGAATAGAAAGTCTTTGAGGAAAAAGATATTTTTTAACTGTCGTTGATGATTTCTCGAGATTTACTTGGGTAGCTTTTCTTAGAGAAAAATCTGAAGCATTTGATGAACTCATGAAGATTTGTAAAAATGTTCAAAATGAGAAAGGTTTGACTATTCTCAGAATTAGAAGTAATAATGGGAGAGAATTTGATGATTATAAATTTGATTAATATTGTGATGAAAATGAGATTAAACATGAATTCTCTACAGCCAAAACACCTCAGCAGAATGGTGTGGCTGAAAGAAAAAATAGGACTCTTGAGAAAATGGTAGGGTTATGCTTACCAGCAAAAATCTAACAGGAAACTTGTGGGCTGAAGCAGTCAATGCTGCATCTTATACAATCAATCGTGTTATTTGATAACAGGAACATTGCAGACAGCCTATGACATTTGGAATTGAGTTAAACCAAATGTGAAATATTTTAGGATCTTTGGGAGTACTTGCTATATGCTAAGAGACAGAAAAAACTTTAGAAAGTTTGAATCCAAAAGTGATGTAGGTATTTTTCTAGGATATTCTATCAGAATCAGAGCTTATAGGATCTTTAACAAAATAACCTTAACCATAGAAGAATCTGTTAATGTGATCATTAATGATGAATCTCCAGAAATTGACGATAATACAGATGAAATGGTGGAACCTACAAATATTGAGAAAGGTGAAACAAATGTTCACAACCTAAAAAAACATAGAGAATGGAAAGACATTAAAGATCATCCTAGTTCAAAAATTATTAAAAACAAGGATAGTGGTGTTCGTACAATAAGTCAATTAAAAAATATATCAAGTCATTTATGCTTTACTTCTAAGATTGAACCAAAATTTTTTGGTTCAACCACTGAAATACATGATTTAGAATTTGCTCAAGCTATGAAATCTAAATTTGAGATGAGCATGGAAGGTAAACTGAATTTCTTTTTAGGTCTTCAAGTTAAACAATTAGAAAATGGCATTTTCCTTTCTCAATCTAAATATTATAAAGAATTGCTTAAAAAATTTGGCATAGAATCATCTAAATCTTCTCACATTCCTATGAGCACTAGCATTAAACTCACCAAGGATTTAAGTGGTAAATCAGTTGATCAGACTCTGTACAGGAGTATGATTGGTAGTCTTCTTTATCTCACAGCTAACAAACCCGATATTACTTTTAGTGTAGGAGCGTGTGCTAGGTATCAATCTGAGTTGAAAGAATCTCATCTCTCGGCTGTTAAAAGAATCATTAAATATGTCAGTGGTACCATCGAATATGGTCTTTAGTATTGATATTCGCTCAAAAGTGCTTATTTTAAACAATTATCCTTTTAGCGTTATTGCATTCTCCTACGTTAAAATACTCTATTTATCTACTTTTCTACGTAAGAGTCTCTTGTGTTGCGTAGAACACACTTTTCTGGACGAAATGGTATATTTGCATGCATTAAACATATTTTCGGAAGTCTAGACATGTAGTCATTCTGATAGAGTCTCATTACGCGCTTCTTCTGTCGCAGGAAACCCCGATGGGACAATTCTCGAGACTTGCGAGCCCACATCGATCAGGAAAGCCCATTATCAAAGCTTAAAGAGCCCACATGCTATGACTAGAAGATATTGGCCAAATATGAGCTGAATAAGAGGACCAAAAAAACTGGCCCAAAGAACGAAGAGAGCAGGAGAGCCAATGACCAAGAGACGGACCAAAGCGTTTAAAGCCACATGAGTCAGCAAAGAATGATAGTCTACTCTACTAGAGAAGCGTGAGGATGGTCACAGTGAAGACCAGGGTTCCAGACCCTCTGCCAATACTTTTATCTCCATTTTTTGATATTTTCTCTCTCATCTCTCCTTATTCTCTCTCTCTCTTCATCTCTCGGTCCTCGAATCTACTGACCTAACCCCAGAACTCTTGCTCATCGGCTCTATCTCATCTCCCTTAGCTTTCTGACCGTTGGATCTTCCATCGGACCGTTGGATCTTCAATCGGACCGTTGGATCTCTCTAGATCCGTCGATCTACCAATCTGGGTCCCAATCAAGTCACCATTCATCCGATCGCCATCAGACTGTCTGTCACATCATCTTGTGAGACGATGGACATCATCAATCCATGTGGGCCAGTAGCCGGGCCCATCATCATCGACTCGCTGTCCGACCAGTTAGTGGACCCCGTGAATTTCCAAATAATTTTAATTAAAGTTTAAAAAATTGGGGGTCCACTAAATGGGGACATTCCCCAAAGAAAAGTAGACTTTTACTTAAAAGAAATAGGGAGCTTTATAAGAGGAAGGAGAAGGGTTCGTTTGAACCCTAATCCCCCTCCTTTCTTTTCCTTTCTCTTCCCAAAAACCATCCCCCGCGTTCTCCTTCTCTTCTTCCTTCCCTTTCTTCTTTTTTCTTCTTTTCTTCTTCTTCTTCCTCCTCCATCTTCGCCGGAGTTGCAGGCAGCAACTCCGGCCATCTGGGTCTTCTTCTCCTCCTCCTTCTTCTTCTTCTTCTCCTCCTTCTTCTTCTTCTTCTTCTTCCTCTTCTGCTTCCTCTTCTGCTCCTTCCTCTTTGCTACTGTGTGCAGCACGTCTTCCATCACCCCTTCACCACCTGCACCAGTTCGCCTCTACCACTCCGCTTGCACCAGTCCGCCTCTAGCACAGCACCTCCACGAGCCGCTCCCATTGCCACCCCATTCTCCACGACGCTGCTAAGAAGAACAAAAAAAAAATAATAGAAAGAGGAGGAGGAGGCGAGACCGTCCTCACCTTGCACGCCAGCCACCACGCCTGCAACTCCTCACGGTTTCTGGTTGGGAGCTTCTCTCATCTACGGTGCACCACCAGCAATTGCACTGCCGCACCACCATCTCTCCCTTTCATCTCATTCCTTCTCCTCTAAGGCAGGTCTGCAACAAGCAGTAGCTCCCTCTACAAACCACGCCTCCCCCCTTGCTGGAATTGGGTTCGTCTTCCCTTCCTCCATTTCACCACTACTGCTAGCAACACCATCACCCTCCACGCCATCATCTTGCTGTCTCCACTACTGCCCTCAAGACCACAGACCACCGCTTCCACCTGCTCCTCTCCCAACTCTGGTGTCTCTCTCTACTGGCCACTGCTCCATTGCCGCATGTAACTTCACCGGTATCTTCACCAGCCACCGCTACTTTCAATGTTGCTGCAACCACTCTCAAAGCGATCTGCAACTTCCCTTTCCAGATCTGGCTCGTTCTCCATCATCTCTCTAATGCTCCTCCCAAGTGCAGCGCCTTCATCTTTTTCTCTCAACAGTGCTAACAGTTTTTTTTTCCACTCCACTTTCGGCAATACATGCCCAAGAACCAGCAATTTCTGAGGTTCTTCTTGAGAACCGACAATTCTGGAGGTTTCCCTCCGGTGGGTCAATCATAGTTCAGCCACCACATGGCTGACTCGCTTCATACTTGGCCAGCAACTACCATCATGGCCATTCTCATGGCCAAACCCGATCCATCTTTCAAGGTGAGTCACTCAAGAAATTCTCTCTTCAGATCTCCTTCTCCTTCTCTTTCTCACCTCTTTCTCTAGTTTTCTCGTATTTAAGTTTTATTTGAATTTATCTTATCATGTTTAGAATAAGTTTCAATTGAGCAGCATATTGTAACCGAGAATGTTGATAAATAAATTAGAATTTTTTTTTTTTATGTTTTGAGCCATTTCAATTAATGTTAGTAGTTGCTTGAGACAAATCTCCAAATGAAAAGAATGTTTTAAATTATTGTCACTCACCATTCTCACCTTTTCATCCTTTTGTTTTTATTAATTCTTGAAATTTTTATCATTTCATGTGTTCTTTAATGTGCTAACCCGACTAATCCCGAGTGCGGATCGACATCCGACACGAATCCCTATACAGATCTAAAATTTTGCAGGATTTAAGAATCGGATCAATTTACAAATGTGTTGATTCTAGGGTTTCCGTAACCAACGACGCGGAAATAACCTACTTTCAAGTATCCTCTTGAGACTAACAGTGAAATTGATGATTATTCAGATGCCGATTGGGCAGGAAATGCTAATGATCATAAAAGCACCAGTGGTGGGTGTTTCTATATTAGAAATTATTTGGTTGCTTGGCACAGCAAGAAACATAATGCTATATCTTTGTCTACTACTGAAACAGAATATATTGCTGCATGTAGTTGTTGTGCCCAGTTAATTTGGATGAAATAATGCTGTTAGATTATAGAATTAATCAAGAATCTATGAATTTATTCTATGATAACACGAGTGCGATTTTTATTTCTAAAAATCATGTATAATACTCTAGAACCAAACACATAGATATCAGACATCATTTTATTCGAGAGTTGGTTGAAGAACAGATAATTTCATTAGAGTATGTGAACACAAATTCAACTTGCTGATATTAACACTAAACCTTTAGATTCGTTCAAATATAAATATCTGAGAAAATCTATCAGAATTTGTCTCATTGATTGCTTTGTGTTGGTACTGACTGAAATATTCAGATTATTATTGAAAATCATATTTTCAGTATTTCAGTTAGTCTTATAGTCTAATCATTCAAAATAATGATTAGCTAATATTGTTTGGAAAAATATTGTAGTATTTCAATTGTTTAAAAATCTTGATGATAATTTGGGATGATTGTGTGTTTAAAAAAAATGACATTCACAAAGTCGGGCCGACCGATGAAATTGTCAGGCCAATCGAGTAAATGTTGAGGCGTTTGGGTTTTTGTAAATATTGTTTGCGATGTCGGGTCGACCGAACATTTAGTCCGGTCGACCAGAGAATATGGATTGAGTTTTGATATGTTAGTTTGCGGGGACTGGCCGACCGAACATTTGGTCTAGTCGACCGACCATTATGATCGATCAACTTCGCCTCGCACCCAAACGACAGATGATTCTCGTGGGTGGGTCAACCAATGTCCGATCCACCGCCCTTGATTATAAATAGCTCCAAATAGATTTTGGGTCATTTGAAACCCTATTTGGAACCCTATAAATTTTGTTTGAAGTCTCCCATTCTCATTTGAGAAATGTTTTAGCCCTCAACTCTAATCTCTTTCTAGAGATTCCTATTCTCACAATTACCCAAATTTTTGGTGAAATTTCTCCGTCGTATTCTAATGGCTCCACAAGGAAAAAGAGCAAGAGGGGAATCATCTTCAAGTGATCCCTCTCCTCTTAGCTTGTTCATCAATCACATGGCTAGGGCTAGCTTCATGAAGAACTACATCAAAAGAGCCATTGCCATTGAACGTGGGGTTATCGAAAAAGTAGTGACAATGACTGGGATCCCCAATCTTCTAAATTCGGTAGGTTGGTCTAAACTTCTGTCAATTTTTGGTGTTGCATATCCTGAGTTAGTCATGATATTTTATTGTAATCTGAACAATCATGACCCAGACAGTCTATTTCTTTATTCTGAGGTCCGAAGAGTTAGGTTTAAAATTACATTATCTTTGATCTCAAAGGTCACAAGCCTTCCTTGTATACCTAATGGAGGAATTTTTTCCCCTTCCCTACCTCTTAAGAACAAAAAGGCTATCTTAAAAGTCATCTGTGGGAAGGTAGTTCATTGGACCTCTGACTTGCCTACTAGGGAATTACTCCCCATGTATCATTTGCTATGGTTGATCTTCTCCTACAACTTGGTCCCAAAGGCGAGACATCGGAGTGAGATCGGTCCCTATATCCGGTATATTTTGTATTGTGTTTCTCAGGGCACGAGAATCTATGGTCCTTCTATAATTTTTCATCTCATGGTAGAAAATTTGGCGATTGAGAATCGCAAGCGGTCTTTACCTTTTGGCATTTTAGTTTCAAAAATTCTGAGTCATTACAAAGTTCCTATTCTTGACTCCGATGAAACTTTACATCCCATCTCACCTATTAATCAAGCTACTTTTAGTAAGATGTTGGTTGGTGATTCGTCTATGTCTGCTTCTGCTTCGAGTTCTGGATCTCGTCGTTCATCTGTATATGCATCTATTGTAGGTCTTTCGTCCAAGTTGGACAATCTTTGTGCATCAATTGACCAATTTTCTCGATGACAGCAGCGTATGACTTAATTCCTTAGGTCTCAGCATCTTGACTGTCCAGAGTCTTTACCTGAGGAGACGACTGTGCCCTTCTGCGGCTGGAGATGATGAAGATGAAGATGAAGATGAAGATGAGGACGAAGATGAAGAAGAAGAAGAAGACGATGCAGATGACGATGATGGTGATGACGATGCCAACGAGGATGGCTATGGTATGATTTTTTTTCCTGGATGATTGATTAGTATTTCATTATATTCTTTATCATCACAGGTTGGAGTCATTCCCTTTGTCAATGTATGACAAAAAGGAGAAGAAATCAATTATATGTGGAATTATGATACTGTTGGGAATTACTTTGATACACTTGCTTTCTATTTTATTGAAATACTTGTCATAAAATATCTATGATTCTTACTTGGTTTTATTTGACTAATGTACTAAGAAGACGTTTTTTGAATGATTGGACTAATATACTAATGAGAAGCTATTGTCAAAGATTTTTCTGTCAAGTTGATTATTTTGTAGCAACAAGGTGTTTGCAGTAAGTTTGGTACCAATTACGATTCTAATCGTAAGCTACAGTGTTGACTCCTTGCCTCTTCATCCTTAAAAGATAAGCTATTTGGGCAGTTAACTTAGGGGGAGGGAAGTTATTGTACTTAGGGGGAGCATTATTGATTTATTTTTTATTTGGCAAAAAATTGTAATATAATTGGGTAGTTATTTATTTTTGTCCTAGCATTGACAAAGGGGGAGATTAAAAAGTTTCGGTTGTCAAATCCCATGAATACTTAGTTCTTCGGTAATATATATATCGTTGTACCTCGAATCCCCTGAAGACTGAAGTATCAAAGATTAAGTGGACTTCGACAAAATAAATCAAAGAAGGATTAAAGCTGAAGAAAAATCAACCCAAGTGTTCAAGATCAACTGAAGACAAAGTCAAGTTATCAAGCTCAACTAAAGACAAAGTCAAGTGATCAAGCTTAACTGAAGACAAAGTCAAAAGTTCAAGTACGTTCTCACTCAACGAACGTTCAGCTAAGAAGAAACTCGTGTTACGATTACTTACGTAAATCTAAGGGTACACCACGCGTTGCCAGCGGATCTTGATTTACCCTAAATGGTTCAGTGTTAGTTAGGAATCGTGTGTGTGTCGAGAAGAGGAATTCAAAAAACTTTAGAAGAGTTTGGTTATGGACAAAGTGGTCCAGCCGACCGACTTTTATAAGAGAGTGACCGAAGGTCCGGTCGACCCTAACTCTCGAGTTTAGAATTTTGGTGTGTAAACCTGAGAGGGCGACCGACTAAAGGCTCGATCGACCGAGGTCCAGTCGACCGGCCAATAATGTGGTCGACCCCGCCCGTTTCGGATCTCATTTGACAAAATCTCTTATGCGATAATAAGCGCATTTTTGCCCTTTAAATGGCTATATTCGGTACGGTTCTATTGATATGAGGCCTGCTTATAACTAAGAGCCTTCTCCCTTCATTAGAATTAACCCAATCATACTACATTCATTGATTATCATTCTTTAAGTCCAGAGATCTGGAATTTGTGAGAGTTTCACTAGAGCAAAGCTGAGTATTCGTTATAAAGGCTCTAAGTGTTTGGAAGAGACTATTTGGTATTGTTATTCTGCAAGCATCTTCTTCCAAGAAGAGGATTACTCTTGGCAGAGTGTCTCTTGGGCGAATTCTTCTCCAAAGAATTTTTCATTCGATCATATTCATCAAGAGGTAAGTGTTTCTATGATCCAATACCTTTTTGATAGAATTTAAATTTATGAGCACTCTGTATTTTGTGATTGGTGGATGAGTGATGACTCATCTAACTGAGTTGTAGATTGTAGATCAATGAGAAAATAATTTCTCTGAATAGACTACTGGCCTAGGCTGACTCTCTAAGTGAGCGAGAAGCGATTCTCGTTAGATTGAGAGTAAATGTAATCTTAGTTGGTTGATTGTTTATTTCGATTGGAAATGTTGTAATGTATGATTGAAATAATATAACACTACTCGTGGTGAGTATTGGACAGTGGACGTAGGTGCGGAGTCACCGAACCACTATAAATCCGAATCTTGTGTGATTGTGAACGTTTGCATATTTGTTTCTCAAGTTTTCTCATATCTATGTTCAGTGGATGATTCATATTTTAATTGTTTGATCATTTTCCGCCTTGTATGATAAATAATTTTTTAATCCATAAATAATTCACAGAGGAATTAAAATTTTTTCTATTCACTCCCCTCTAGGACTTAACTTAATAATTAAAAGAGAATTTCAGGTGTGAGTGGCTGAGATCCACCGTCTAGTTGGAGGATAAGATCTTGGCCCTTCTTTATGAAGCCTATAAGAGGGGGGAGACAACTTCCCTGTTTTGTTATATAGATAAAAAAAAAATTAATTTTTAAAAGCAAGAGTGAGTTTTATTCATGAGATTCTTTCAAAATTCTAAAATTATGGGATTTTCGGTTATTGAGATTTTTTTTCAAAAAGATGGGTTTTTAATGGTCCCACTAACCGCATGAATGTTTAGCTCACCTCTTGCTGGATATATACACTAAAAATCAGTTTAATTGGTTATATCTAGCCATTAGATTTTAAATTTTTTTAAAGAGTGGTTCTAGCTGTTGGCTTCACCCATATTTTTTGGGCGAAAAATCTAATGGGTAGAAATCATCAATCAAGCTATTTGTGGTGTGATTATCCACCAAGGATGAGCTAAAACATGCACTACTTAGGGCCGGCACTGACCGACTTGGAGATTTTTATGTAGCAAAAAATTTTCATTCTTTAAATGAATCATTTCCCGATGTAGTAAATAACAAGGTTTAAAATAATGTTGTTTTAACAGCTGTTAAAATGGTAACACCCCAAGCCCGTCACGTTGAGAACCAATTTGACGGTTAGAAAATAACGGCCGTTATTTTCTTTTTAATGGCCGTTAAAATCGACCGGTATTTTCTGAAAAATTTTGTGAAAAAAACGGCTTTTATTTTTGTTAAATTCCGTTATTTTCCATTATTTTCCGTTTTTGAAATTTTGAAATTTTAAATTTCGGCACAATTTTTCTGTTATTTCTGATAAATTTTATTTTTTCCGTTTTTCCATTTTTGCTTGTCTGTTACAATTTGTTTTAGTGGTTTTAACGGTAATGCCCCCAGTCCGTTATACCGTTAAAATGACCTCTTTTAAACCTTGGTAAATTACTTACCATGCCATTTTATATATCCATAATGTTCAAAACCCATTTTTACTACTTAATTTCTTTCCATGCCATTTCTCCCGTGACTACCTAGCTACCTAAATGAAGATTAACAAAATAATCATAATTTTATAAAATATTAAATTCAATACAACTTATACATCTTGATAATTTGCACGTTAATCACATTCAAATGCATGTGTCACCCACTAGTTATATATAAAGATAAGAGAAAATATTCTCTGGGGGAACTTCAAAATTTGAAGTCTCTCCCTCCTAAAAATGCCATGTGGAGCTGAGTTTAGGGCCTACTAACCTTATGGATATTTGGAACACCTCACGGTGAACCTTCATATCAAAAGTCAGCTTGATTGATGATTTCTCCCAATTATATTTTAGCATCCAAAAAGAATGTTCAAATTCACGTTATTAAATTGCTAAATCCAATGGCTATATATCACTAATTACACTAATTTTTGTATGTGTAGATTCATCAAGAGGTGGACCAAATATCCCTAAGGTAAGTGGGCCCTAAAGAATACTAGACTTCAAACTTTGAAGTCCCTCCACGTGGAACCATAAAGAGGACCCTAGGTAAACAGTTGTTCACATTTGACTTTTAATATCATGATCAATATCCGGATTCAGATTCAAATCTGGGTCAGATCAAAATCCAAATTTGACTTTTAATATCATGATCAATATCCGGATTCAGATTCAACTCAGATCCATGGCACGTGATGTGGATCCAAACTCATGTAGACCCTATCCGAATACCTAACACCAGGACCCAAAATCAAATCGAATTAATTGACACAAATCCACATTCGACCCATTTTTTATTGGGTCATATCTCAACGATCCAAACTTGTTAAATATGGGTTTGAATACGGTATATCTCAGGTTTGACCGGTGACAGGTTGGAAGGAACCCTAGCAGCAAAAGTGGTGGCTCTGATAAAGGAGTGAGAGAGAGAGAGAGCTCCGAGGATCCCCTTATACAAGTAGAAATCACTGAATGAAAAAGTGAATTCCAGCTCAGCGCTATAAACCACCATTGAATTCTTAGAGACAGGCCTTGAGTCCGACTCCCAAGAAGGGTCAGAAAAAGGGGGCATCGGATATTGGATCGAAATCCAGATCCTATGTCAAGTTATTGGATATGGATTATGATATTGTTCTTGGCACCATGTCTTTACCATCAATGCTATGAGACACTCTAAAATCTGGGGGATTCAACCCGTTTATGTATCAGTAGATTGGGTTACGATCATGTCATGAATCTTGGGTTGGGAATTGATCATGTGATATGGACCTGAGTAGGATTTGGATATGGGTCTACAGTCTACGTGAAAGGCTGGGTCCAAATCTGATTCACTTGGATTCAATCCATGTAAATAGGAGAAATTTGGGAAAAGGATTCTGAAATTACAAGCTTCACCCAGGCTTTCAGAATCCTTGGGATCAGAAACCAGCCTTCGGTTTTTATAAAGTGATTTCTTAATACAGTATGTATGATATGAATTCCTGGTTCTTTTAGTTTCTTTTACATACCCCCATAATTTCATGCTGAAATAATACCAGTCCCTTGCGTGAGTACCTGAGGTGAATGATATCTATTCTACTTATTAAAGAGAGAAGTTCGTTCTTCTTAACATGACCCTCAAATTCTTTAAATTTATAGGGAGGGTCAGGATCGTAGACTGACCAGTTAGATGTTGAAGAATTATGGACCATCTATTTTTACTGTGTTATTTGAAAACCACTCTTGATGGGGTTAGAAATTTCATACTGGGATGATTTTTTTGGGTACCGTCAAAAATGGTTGTCCCCCATCTTGACCCAATGTACAAATACTGTATTTTTCATTTTTTAAAAGGGTCGGCTCTGTTGACAGCCCTAAAATGACAGGAATCTATACAGGACACAAATATGTGCCACATGGCACTCTTAAGAGGACACTGACCGTATGGATGTTTTTCCAATCCCTAGGTGGACCAACAGACCAAAATTCAGCCTGATTAGTGATTTCTAGGCATTGGATCTTTGCACCTCAAAAACTGTTATAATTCCCACAGTTGAGATCAACCCATGAAAATAAGTCCAATCCAACGTCTAGAAATCACTAATCAGGATAAATTTTGGTTTGTAGGTCAACCTAGGGATTGGACAAACATCCATACGCTCAGAGTCCTCCACGAGTATGCCACGTGGCATATATTGTGTCCCGTAGACTCTTATAATTTCAGGGCTGGAGCCCGACCCTTTATAAAATTATTTACTTTATAGAAGTGCTTTGGTCATTCAACATTTTATCATGGGTTAGGTCGGGCTCTGAGACACCATTTTTGACACCCATTTTGGCAGACCCACATAAAAGATGAATCAATGGCTGATTTTTGGTAAAGATGATCTCTACTGTGAGGATGATCCTCACAAAAATTCAAATCATTCTGATATTCATAGACTGGTTAAGAAAAATCATTCTGATATTCCTAGACTGGTTAAGAAGCTGAAGATTTAATGACGGTCAATTTTACCGGGCAACTTGAAAACTACATCTACCGGGGTTCAAAATTTCAGAATGGGCTTATTTTTTGTTGGGGTGAATTATATGGTAAGGAGATCATCCTCACCAAAAATCAGCCATTGATTCATCTTCTACATGGGGTCAGCCAAAATGGGTGAAAAATATGGGTCCCCTTTTAACATTTCATCCAACTGTGAAAGCAGACCCCCGGGGTCAGCGAATTTTTTCTCGTTGGGACACTATTAGAGGCTACTGACATATGAATGTTTGCCATCCCTAGGGCTGATTAGTGATTTCTAACGTTTAAATCTGAGTACCGCAACTACTGCTAGGTTTACATGCATCGCACACTGCTTCCCTTTGTGTGAGCCACATGGCACATTATTAGAGGCTACGTACTAGCATTTGGCTGCCATGATTGTCGCAATACTGAGAGAGAAGGAAAGGCTGGACATTAGTATTATACCAAGAATCAAAACCAATTACATACTTCAATTCCATGTCTTTTTGGGTCCGATTCTGAAATAAAAAGTTCTAGAAGTAGGATAACCCAGAACCGATCCATTGTTAGCCCTACACTGGCTTGGAAATATTAAAAACTAACCTGGAAATATCACTTCACAAAAATTTTCATACTAAAAAAATCAACCAAAATCAATCTTTAAGATTTAAGATAAAATTTACGGTGAGATTCAATTTGTGAGTTGAAAGAAGGAACCATCAGACACCAAAATTTATCCCCAAAAGCATAGTAATGCTGTACGGTCCGCATCATGGTTGGCCTTAAAAAAGACCCCATCACTTGGTTCCTTCTTCTCTTCCTTTTTTTTGCTTGTTGATGTGTGTGTGTGTGTGTGTGATTGATCATAGATCAGTCATTTATCAACACAAATAAAACCCTAAAATCGAAAATCTGAAAAAAAGTTGTAGAAAATTTTAAAACCCATCTCTCAAAAAGTTGAAAAAACAAAGAGAAGACTGAGATTAAGATTGAGAGGTAGGCTCAGATTTATGAGTATGAAACGTTTATCATCACTGATTAACACTCAGAGTGGTGCATGACGTTCTACATCCTCATCACAGCCCCTTTCCCAAACAGATTCTAAAAGAAAAATCTAAACCCTAGAAAACAAATTATTACAGAAAATACAATCAAACCTTACAGGCGGAAGCTAAAAAACGAAGACGAACCAGCACAGATTCGAAACTTTGGGGGAGCCCTACCTTTCGATCTTCTAAGCTTATATTTATAGGGAAACAGAGAGAGACGTCCGCACTCCACACTCCACAGCGCAAAACCCTAATTTTCCTTTTCAGGGTCGTGATGTAACAAAGTAGACCTGCTGCCAAATGCGTCAGGTATAGAGATTTTTCTTACTCACCGCTGCCATCTGGGCCCACTGACCGCATGGATGTTTAGCCAACCCCTTGGTAGACATTCATACTAAAAAATAATCAGCTTCTTATGATTTTTAGCCGTTGGATTTAGTATACAATTATGGTTGAATCCAATGGCTAAAATCCAATACGCTGACCGTATGGATGTTTGGTTTAGCCAAAAACAGCCTGATTAGTGATTTCAAAGCTTTGGATCCTTATACCTCAAATAATTGTCAATAATGCTCAATTTGCCACGGTTAAAATGAACCTATGAAAATGACTCCAATCCAACACTTCGAAATTACTAATCAGACAGATTTTCAGTTTGTAGGTCTGTCTACTAAGGGATTGGCCAAACATGGATAAATAACGGAAATTAACGGCCATTATTTCACAAATTTTCTAAAAGATAGTAGATGTTATTTTCGTTAGAACAGAAACAATTGGGCGTTTTAACAGTACATAACATAACAGGCAAGGTCCGAATCCATTATAATGGCCATTATTTTCGTTATAATGGCCGTTTTTAAACCATTTTAAAAGATACGGTGATGAATACCAGAAGAACCATGTTATCATATTATTTTTTTCTTTCGAAAAGCAGAAAATAAAAATTAACAAGAGTTTAGTGCAGAATGAAAGTCTTTTTTTCATGGACTTCAGATATTCCAAGTGAGTCCATTTTTAAGGTTTATTTGGTGTCCTACATAGGGTCCAATGAATGAACGGTTCAGATCTACAAGAACAGTGTACCGCGTATTTATGGTACATATGTTGATGAACGGTCTAGAAACAAGTCTTTTATATCTAGAAGAGTGTTACAAGGACAGCTACCCATTCAATGCTTTGATGGAACAGATTCCGAGGACTCATATTTTTGGCGTTCACTTTACCAAAAATCAACCACCATTGGGTTCGTGGAAAACCACGGCGAGAGCACAAGTGAAAATATGAGTCAAAAATTTGTGTCCACGGATTCTGACTTTACTTTGATTGGCCATAGCCCAAAAGATTGAACCAGAATGGAAACAATATATATAGTGAGATGCTTGGAGAAATGCTCGTAAAACCCCTAAATCATCAGAAAAAATTACTCTGTTTGTCGTCTTTTTTACACCCAATGTAGTAGCTCAGATGGTTGATATGCATCATCCCCTTGTAGGAGGTCGTGGGTTGAGCCTGCAAGGCGGGTTACCTCCATATGCCATAGGTATGCTAAAGAGTTGAAATCACCTCATCGTGGGTATAGCCCAGTGATTGAGCCAGGAATTGGTGAGGGCCCACCCTCAACTTTAAAAGTTCAATAAGGAAAATTTTTTGGGCCGCTCTACGGGCAAATGATAAAATTATCCTTTTTCTTTAAGTCGGGCACCCACACTCATGTTGGGCATAGTTACGTTGTTGGAGGGCGTGTTGAATTCGCACGACGCCGAAGCTGCACTCCCCTCTCAACGCCCTCCATTTCCCTGAGATTATTGGATCTTCTCTTCTTCTTTCTACATCTTCATCATCTTCTCTTCCACTTCTCTGTAAATTTCTCCTCACCAAACAAAAAATTACAAGATATTCAAGTGGCATATATGATTGGTGAAGAGGTTAACAATGGAGGAGGTAAAACCTATAATCTTTTAAATTTTTAATTTATTCTTCATATTCCATTATCTGTGTAAACCCTAAATAATGACCATCATGCAAAAATGTATGTGAAGAGTTTAAAAATGGGTCAGGTTCCGATGACCAACAGTTTCGACCAATATTTTTGACCAACACCTTGGTGTACCCTCATAGAAGATGAATCAATGGCTGATTTTTGGTGAAGATGATCTATATGGTAAGGAGATCATCCTCACAAAAATTCAATTCATTTTGATATTCGTAGACTGGTTTAGAAGTTGAAGAATTATGGACCGTCGATTTTTATCATGTAACTTGAAAACCACATTTAACGGGGTTAGAAATTTCAGAATGGGCTGATTTTTCGTTGGGGTTATCTTTTTTGGTGAGGAGATCATCATCACCAAAAATCAGCCATTTATTCATCCTCTATGAGGGTAGACTAAGGTGCTGGTAAAAAATGTTGGTCAAAACTGTTGGTCACCTGGAACCTGACCCTTTAAAAATTTATGTTAATCAGTTTCAACATGTGTAATTGTCTTGAAAAAATTGCTTCATGCATAAATATATAGAGTTCTAAATAATTTGATTCATAAATATATAGAGTGCAAATTCTTTTAACCCATTGGTTATAGATGTTTGAGTCTCTGACCCTCTGCTTAGTTTTGTTTAGACTTTGCCCAATATGTAGAGTGCAAATTTTTTTTAACCCATTGTAATTGTCTTGAAAAAATTGCTTACACTTAGTCTTGTTTGGACTTCTCCCAATGTGTGATTGACTGATAAGAATTATGTTTATACTTGCTTTTAATTATTTTTAAAACTCTATTGTAAAATTTTGTTTATAATAATTTGTTATTTATATTTGTTTTAACCCATGTTGTTGTAGGCATCTAATCCATTAAATGAAATTGTGCCACCAACTATATCAGTTGATGTAACAGATCAATTTACAACCGACATGGTATGTAAATTATCAATTTATTATTATCTATTTTTATGTTTTGTTATAATAATAAATATTGATTGAATAGTTATTTTTCTAATTTTAGGTTTTCAAAAGTTTGAATGAACTAATGCAGTGGACTAGAGAAGTTGGAAAAGCTGTTGGGACTGTCATTGTGACTAAAAGATCAGACTACAGTGTAAATAGAAGGACCCCTAGACTTACATTTGGTTGTGAGAGGGGTGGCCAATATAGAGAAGCAATCTGGTAGAAAAGTTTAAAATATTAGAAATACGGGTACGAAACGGTGTGGTGCTCATTTGCTTTAAAATCAATAAAATTGTCAAAGAACGATTATTGGATGATTAGAGTGAAGTATGGCATCCACGACCACATAAGAGCAGTCCATTTGAAAAGCCACTCTTTTGTAGGGAGGCTCAATGTTGTAGAAAAAGATATTTTGAAAGATATGTTAATAAGTGGAAGTAAGACAAGAGATGTGTTGAAAGTCTTAAAAGAAAAAGATCAACAGAATTCATCCACAATGAGTACGTTATATAATGCTATAGCAAAAATGAAAATTCATGAAAGGAGTGGAAGATCACAGTTGCAGTAGTTAATGAAAAAGTTACAACACCACAATTACATTAATTTCATCGGAGTCACCCAGATATAGACGTGATTATAGATTTGTTTTGGACTCATCCAGAGTCTATTGATATTGGGAAGTGCTTCCACAATGTATTTATGATGGATTGTATGTATAAGACAAACAGATATATGATGCCTTTGTTAGAGATTGTCGGGGTGACATCTACTGAGAAGACTTTCACAATTTGCTACGATTTACATGAAAGCTGAAAAAGAGGCAAATTTTGTGTGGACATTAAAATGTACGAAGTCAACTCTCGATCGAATATACATCCAGTTGTTTTTGTGATAGATAGAAAGTTAGCCTTAATGAATGCAATCAAGAATTTTTTCAGAAGCACGGAACTTTCTTTGTCAGTACTAGATTTTAAGAAACGTGATGTCTAATTGCAAGAAAGAATTTGAAACAAAAGAAGATTGGAATGCATTTTTATCGACGTGGAATGACCTAGTAGCGTCATCTACTGTGGAAGACTTCTATAATAGAGTTTGTGCATTTGAAAGCGATTTTGCTAAATACCATAGTCCGATTTCATACGTCAAAGCCAATTAATTGGATCCGTACAAGGAATCATTCGTAACAGTGTTGACAGACGAGATTACTCATTTTGAAATACGACGACAAATAGAGCTGAAAGTGCTCATGCAAAATTGAAAAGACATTTTGGATCGTCAATAGGAGATTTTGAGTTGTCGTAGGCTATAATGAACACACTGTTGTTGTTGCAGCATACTGATATAAAGGAATCATTTAAGAAAAGTATAAACACAGTGATGCATAAATTTAGACCAACTTTGTATAAGAATCTGAGAAGAACTATTTTCAGGTCTACACTTGATATACTTCAAGAGGAAAAAAGAGCTGAGTCTATTGGTATAGATGCTCACATATGCAGTTGTGACCTTCGTCGTACACATGGGTTGTCGTGTGCGCATGAGATCGTTTAATACAAGTGTGAATGTTAGCCCATACCTCCATCGTGTGTCCATCCACATTGGTTGAGGCTTTCTAATATACCCATTGTTATCCTAGTAGAAGACCTAAACTACACACCAAAGTTTAAGTTGTTTAAACAAAGATTTGAAGGAGTAGGTCAAGATGTATAGCTCCATCTTTTGAAGCAGTTGAAGGAATTAGGTAACTCATCTACCACTGGGTTGCTTGAGCTAGTAGTGAAGGCAAATACCAAGGGCATGCCAAAAAGTTGGTTGGCAAATAAAAGATCAAAGATAAATTCATCTATCAAACGCGATCCATCAGCATTTGAGTATGCAAAAGACAATAAAAAGAAGTAGAAACATAATTGAAAGTACACCGCACTAAGGCTCTTAAGGTATAAGTGCAAGAAAGTAAAAGACTACCCTATGTGGATATATTTCCAAAAGTTTTCCAACCCTACATTGCGGGAGTAAAAGATGTTCTTGGAGATGAACGTTATGGTTTTAAAGTGGTGGCAGACCGGCTAGGCACAGGTTAGACACGACTTGAAAGATGAGTTACCATTTCGCTTAGAGTTCTATGACACTGTATTTCGTGTGAGAGGTAGGGCTGTTGCCCTTATGCAAGTGTTAGAATATGAAGGCCGTGGTGCCAATGAAGAACATTGGATGATTATGCCAAACATGGGCCATATCATAATTTCGCGCTATGAAGTAGTTGTGGTTCTCATATCTTCATCTCAATGTCTGACTTTTCTCCCACTGTATAAACCGCGATGTCCTTAGTCTACCATCAGATCATCGACATTAGTTTTGTGAATGGCAACCACTTCATGCACTTTGATCTGCATAAAGGATGTCCACTCCCAACGATCATCAATACTTGGACGGAATATCATGAGCGTATAGCTGACAACTGGGCCACACCCTATCATGAACGTGTGAAGCATTTTGAACAGTTGATTATGCATAATACTGAACCGGCAACACAAAATCCCGTAGTTATAGATTAGATGGAATTAGGCCTGTGTGTCATCTCTTTTTTTAGGCCTACAAGCCTTATTTTTTAGGCCTGCGAGCCATATTTTTGTAAGGCCTGCAAGTCATCTTTTTGTGAGGCCTGCGAGCCGTCTTTTTTAGGCCTACGAGCCAAAATTGTCATATTGTAAATATATACTTGTGATTATATACTTATGAATATATATATATATATATATATATATATATATATATATATATATATATATATATATATATATATATATATATATATATATATATACTTGTGATTATAAACTTATAAATATTACTTAAGTGGAGTTGATGTTAGTGGTGGTGTGGTGGTGGTGGTAAAGTAGTGGTGGTGGTGGTATTGGAGTTAGTATAGGTTAGGGTGGTAGTGGTGGTGGAGTTAGTACTACTAGTGATAGTGTTGGTAGTGGTGTTGGTGGTGCCGTGGTGGTAGTGGTAGAGTAGTGGTGGTGGTGATGGTGGGGTGGGTGGTGTTTGTGTGGAGTTAGTGATGGTGGAGTAAGTGGTAGTGGTGGTGAAGGTAGGTACTAGTGGTATGGGTGGTGGTGTTAATGGTGCTAGTGGTGGTGTTGGTGGTGCTAGTAGTGGTGGTGGTAGAGTGGTAGTGGATTCAAGCATATTTTTCATCAATCAAGTTGATTTTTTGTATTTATCTACCAATAGGTGGGCTTAATAAGCGATGATTTCGAATAGTGACTATGTGGATGTTTGGACATCCAAGGGGTTATCTAGCACACCAAAAAATATGATGGGGTGATGATTTCTATCATTTTGCACTCCCATCATGTCAAGTGGCAAGCTATTGGGCCCGACGAATCATAAGGTTTTTAGCGGGAGACTCATAAATACAAAAATATTTGCCACCCACGATACTGTTTTACCGTGGGTGAACTGGTGCCCACAGTCAAGCTGGCCATGGATGACCTAGTGTCCACTGTACTGTGCTACCGTGGGTGAACTTGCAACCACGGCTAGGACAGCAAGTCAGAAGCCAAATTTTTTGCTCAATTTAGCTTCCACGACAGCACAGTGCCGTGGGAGCCTTGGTGCCCACGACTAGGCCAACCGTGCCCACCTGATGACATACGATCAAGCTGATCGTGGGTATCCTAGTAGCCACGACCAGGACCCCAAGTCAGAAAGCAAATTTTAAAGGAAATTTGTCTCCACGACCATACAGTACCGTGGCAGTACATCCACAGCCAGCTCGACCGTGGATGACCTGGTAGCTACGGTTTTCTTAGCTGTGGGTGCCCTAGTACCCATGGTACTGTATGGCCGTGGAGACATTTTTTTTTAAATGTTTCTCCTTTGCCCCGTATTATCAATCCACCACCACCACTACCACCACCAACACCACTACCACTAACTCCATCTCCTAAGACACCACCATCACAACCTAAAACACCACCACCACTAATTAGCATGATTGGTAATTTCCATCAATTCACAATGCCACCCAGCACTGTGAGAGTACCAAGAGCGTGTCACCTAGCATTGGGACTCTACTCCAACTCTAGCATTGGGATTTATTCATTTTCTCTATCTATTTCATTTTCTCTTTTTCTTCTTGCTGGTGATGGTGATGGTAGAGTGGTGATGGTGGTGGTGATGATGGAGTAGTGGTGGTGGTGATGGTGGAGTTGGTGGTGCTGTTGGTGTTGGAGTGGTGGAGTTGATGGTATTTATGGAGTTAGTAGTGGTAGGGTGATGATTGTGGAGTTAGTGGTGGTGGTGGTAATGGAGTTTATGAATAGTGCAAAGGTGGTGTAAGGATGGTGGTTTGGAGCATCCTTAGAGGTTGGCGTCCGTAGAGCGAACCCTTCACAATAAGATCACGCAAAATGATTTTAAACATCACATAGTCATAGTTTTACATCTAAACTTCATACTCATTTCATAAAAATATTTTTAACTATCAAAGTTTTACATCTAAACTTTAATTATCAAACATCATTTTGCAAGGCTCATAGGCCTAGTAACCATCATACACAAATATATCAAACAGATATAAACACTCATCTCTCATCTCCTTATGCTTGATTCTAACTCATTGCCCTTCCTCCTTGAACTATCCACTGCATTCTTCATGCTCGAACTCTCACCCGCACCTTCAAGAAGTACTTTGACTTCTCTAATCTTCTCTCTGAGGGTATTAGCCGAACATTCATCAACGTCGTCGAGGATATTTACTACCTGATCTCTAGTTCTAATTTGCATACAATAAGCATACTTACACAATTAATATAGTAAACATATGTACAAAAAGGAACTAAAAATCAATGTCACAGTTACCCAATTATCATTCGTGTCGTTCCTCTACGTGGATTGTATCTAGTACTACTAATTAAATTTTGGACAACGACATGAGAAATCGAACGGAACCACGGTAGATAGTCTTTTTTAGAATCCCATGGATTTACAACCCTACGTCTATAACGTGATTTTCGTATTGTGTGATCAGGCCACTACTCCCAATATTGATGGAGCACGTGGTACACCACATCATATTGGACGGAGGTGGGTCCTCGATTAGCTAGAATATACGCTAATAGTTCAGGAGGGATAGACTGAACATGTCCAAATTATCTAAGAACCCGAGCTGGGTGATAGAGTTCAATGGCATTAAATGCCCTCAAGCACCCGGAGAAGTATGCAATGTCCAAAAATGGGTAAGTATCCCTAAGTTCTTGATAGGGTTCCCATATAGCCTGCAAAAGAAAATCAAGGATATCAATGAATGAATAAGATATATATGTATATTTTATATTATATATTGTAACTGACCTCATTAGGCTCGACAACATCAAGTGCCTCCCGAAGCACTTTCAAATTGGAGGATGCATCCCCAGTTTGTGTATTTGGAATCCAACGTTTAATTTGGGGATCTCCTAATTGGTACTCCAATCTGGCGTATCCTTTATAGTTGAGAAATGTTCATAAACCTATGTCTACACAATAACATTAATGATAAAAAAAAATTTTATAAAACTAATATTTTCTTTCGGGTATGTGTTTAGGAAGTATACCTTAAGTAGCGTGAGACAACCAGCAATTTGCTTCACTCCACACCTCGACAAAAGTCCCAATTGTCTATAAAGATGGACAAGTGTCGTTGCTCCCCATGCATATTCATCAACTTGATCGAGGTTCTATAATAATCGAAAGGACAACACAGGTACCTTTGTCCCACTCTTGTCACATAATAGAGAGCAACTGAGCAAATATAGCAGCTATGCCCTTGCTGCACAATCAATTTCCTCATTCGAAGTATGTTTGACCCCATGAAAATTGTCAACAAACCACTTCATCCTTATTATGCATCCACAATTATATTGAAGCTCCTCGACAGCATTCTTTCTTTGTACCACAATGTTCTTACCAACAAAGTGGCAGCCTCTTCGACTGTCAAACCTATTATCGAACACGCCACGACATTTCATACATAGGGATGCCCAAAATTTGGGACACATCATTTAGAGTGATGGTCATCTCACCAAATGGACATGAAAGGTATTCATTTTAGGGTGCTATCTTTCCACAAATGCTGATATAATTACTTTATTTACTGATTTGTAATCTTATCGGGCCACTTTTATTAACCTGAATTAGTCACCCATTTTTTAAAACGACTACACTCATTTGTCCAATCCCATGTGCTAATTTTTGACATGTGTTGAATGCACTTTAGATGGAGACGTTCATGCATACGATAAAATGTATTAGACTTTACTAAACATTAAAATGTATTGAAATTTTAAAAAATATATGCAATATAACAATCGGTGATTTACATTGTTTTGTCATATTTGAAAAGTGATATGGTTTTCATAACTCTTTAGTATCGATGGGTCCTCGGACCTCCACCGAATGGTCTAGATACATGCTGCATCCAAGGAACCTCAGTTTTCTCTTGTGTTTCCTCTTCAAAAGTACCAATTTGTTGTTCTTCTTGGCGCTCTTCTTGGTGCTCTTCTTGATACTCTTCTTAATGCACTTCTT
Organism: Euptelea pleiosperma; assembly: GCA_035048495.1. Classification (NCBI taxonomy): domain Eukaryota; kingdom Viridiplantae; phylum Streptophyta; class Magnoliopsida; order Ranunculales; family Eupteleaceae; genus Euptelea; species Euptelea pleiosperma. Next base: position 25,576,134 of record CM068542.1, on the reverse strand, counting down.
CTTCTACATAGAATTGATGTTGATCTTCATATGTAGGCTCTTCTTAAATTCTCGCCTGCCTTGGGGGATTTCAGTGTCTTCTTTCAATGCGGTAGGCGAAACTCGTCTACTTGGTGCAGACGAACTTCCTACCCCTTCTGTTTTGCCACAAACTTCGTGTCCGACCCATTTTACTTAGAAACAAAACCAATTACATAATTATTAGACATTTCATAAGAAAAACACACACACAATTACAAACATGTAGTCATTTGTGACATTTTTACCAAACAATGGCGGAGATGTACATCAAATGATGATGCCCAACTTAAAGATGTGGAGCCCGTAGAGCGACCCAATGTGAAACAAAACTAAAAGATCTTTTCGACATTTTAACAAACACATGGTATGCAAAATAGACATAAAATTTCATTCAAAATATACATAATGATAATGTAAATAATATAAATTAAAATCAAAATAAAAAATTAAATACAGATAATGAACATAATAAAATGCAAATATTTCACATTCACAAAATGTAAACAACAATACAAATTTTACTGTACAAACAACAATGTACCTTGTATATCTAACTGTGTGGAAAGACTGAAGAGAAATCGGAGAAGGCGAATGAACACTGAAGATGATCTGAAGTCACGAAATACTCTACTCTTCGTACTCTTTACCGCAATAACTAGCCAAAAAATCAAAGATTTTGTAGTTGGGTATCCTTTGTACTATAGTGATGCTCAAGAAGGTGAAGGGGCGTCGATGATTAAGGGCTTTGGAGAAATGAAAAAGTGAGGAGGAGGTTTGGATGTGAACCTCCAAATTTTTCAGAAGAGGTTGTATTTCAGTGTCGAAGAAGAGGAGGTTCGATGTGCATGGGAGAGATTTACAATGGTTATGTGGGTGCGCAACAAAATGGGGTGCCCAAACATGGGCCCTCTAATAGGCGTGGGTGCCCATCTATTGTTGGTGCCCAGCCTAAAGAGGAGGGTGTCCTTTTGCCCACCTTAGAAAAGTACACTTTTGCCCACCCTAGAACAAAATCTGTACATTATTGTCCGCCCTTTAACAAAATCCTAGCTCCGCTACTGACTCTAGGGTATTTCCAAGTTGCTCACCAACGCGCTGATGATAGCTACAGTAAATCTTGTTAATTAGAGTGCTTTCATCCAAGGTAGATATATTCAAGACAATATATTGCTTACTCATGAAGTGGTTCAGGGCTTTGATCGGAAAACTAATAATCCTCTGATGACAACAAAAAATGATTCGGTAAAAGGTTACTATGGATACCATATATAACCACTTCATCCTAACCATATATCTCAACATGGATCCCGAGGGATGATCTTGCACGTATTTCAAGGTGTACATATCTCAAGGCTATTTTCAGGGCACATTATCCCTATTTGAACTCGTTACACATTCTCTATAGATCTTTATATTTCTTCCCCTCCTATTTTTAGTAGGATTACAAGTTTTGAGTAGACTCAGCCGAGTTTCTGAGTCAACTTGGGGAGGTTGGCAAATCCGAGTTTCGGAGTTTGTATGCCGAGTCGACTTGAAATACAATCAACTCAACTCGGCCGAGTCCCGAGTTGACTTAGCGAGTTTTAAAACATAGAGACGAACTAGGGTTTCGTATATATAACCACAAGCTTGGCCACGGTGTCGTGCCTTCATGTACACTACTCTAGCACAATCAGGCTCCAAATAACATAACACTTTCAATGTGGCAAGTGTCAGCCCAATGACGCTCTGCCACGCATCAGACTGTATTTTGGTGCAAGAGGTCTCACAAATAGAAGTGATCATAAGAGTGTATTTTTTCTATTTATTGTAACCCGGCCCTCAGCCAATGGGAGAGGGGATTCAATTAGCATCAACTCAGCATCCATATAAAAATGTTGCCCACCCCTTGGTGGACCTACACACTGAAAATCTGCCTGACTATCATAATCATTGGATGTGAGAATTTTTCATCATGGACTTATAACCCATCATGAAGCCCATTATGAAAAAATCTCAAATCAAACGTCTAGGTATAACTAATCAGGATGGTATGTAGTGTATAAGGTCTACCAAGGGTGGGCTAAATACATTCGTGGGGTCAATGGAAGGGTATCAAACTTTTGAAACGGCCGTTAGATGGGCCACAATCTATACATTGAGACGTGGGACCCACCCACAACACTTTTTGTTGTGAGACCACTTTTTGATCTCGCAATGCGAGAGCAAAATTTTTTGGTTCAGGTGTTCGTTTGTTTATCTTTTGGTTAGCAGGTGTACTCTTTCCCTTCCCCTTTTTGAGGTACAAAGATCCAACGTCTAGAAATCACTAATCAAGCTGATTTTTGGTTTGTAGGTCCACCTAGGGATTAGCCAAACATTCATCCGGTCAGAGCCCTCTAATAGTGTGCCACGTGGCTCATATTGTGTCCTGTAACCGGAGCCTGTCATTTTAGGGCTGTAACTGAGCCCGACCCTAAAAAAAAGATGGTTTTATTCCTAAAAAGAATTATCTACTTGGCACCTTAGCTACCGACTCGCATCAGGCTGGACTGGAGTGGACATGAGCTGCCTTTTGAAGTTTGTGGGCTATGTTGGACCTAAATTAAAGGCCCAATACATAAATGCACTTGGGCTTGGCTTTTAGCAAAGGGCATAGAGTGAGGCCCAAATTTATGGCCCTGAGTTCGTACTTTTGGCCAAGGTTTAGAAGGGGCCGTTAGAGCGGACTGGGGGCATTACTATATTTTTCCATTATAACGGATTGTAACGCACAGGCAATAGCAGAAAATAACAGAAAAAATGGTACTAAAATTCAAATTTTTAATAAAATTTATAATGGAAATAACGGTCTTTTTTTTAGAAAATAACGGTCACTGTTTTCGTTATAACAGATAAATAACGGAAAGTAATGAACGTTATAACACGATAATAGAGGCGGTTATTTTATGAGCAACGGGAGGTCCGAATCCGTTATAATGGCCGTTATTTTCATTATAACAGCCGTTTTTCAAACCATGCTTTTGGCCACCGTAGGTTTTAGCGGTTAGCACGTTAGAATTTTAAGTCTACGGGCCAACCAAAGACTGGACCAAGAATCCAAGGATGACAGTGTTCCCATAGTGTTAACACTAAAGAGAAAAACGGGTAGTAGGCCCTGTTGCAAGTTTTCAAGGAGAATGGTCAACTGTTTCCCATCAAACCTTGCCAAAAGAGGCATTTTCGGTGTACTCCATAGTGTTGACAATATGGGCTCACCATGAGGGGACGAATGGTCAAGCTCGTGGATTGTAAATTGTAGAGACATCTGCAGTGCAGTCCACGCGGCTACTCCATTTTATTTGAAAAATCGATACCCCATTCAACACGCTCAATTAGTGCTGCCATCGGTACGACGCAAAGTGAGGACCAAGTCCATTTTTGGATCAGGAGCCCCCCTTTTTGTGCCCCTCTCGGCAGTCGTGTTCTCGGCCGTGGATTTAGAGAATCCAACGGTGATTGTTAGTGCCGCCAAAAGTGATGCCAACATCAGCACCAACAACCACCGTTAGATTCTCAGAATCCACAATCGAATCGTGATTTTTAACGGTTGGACTTGAGTCTTTTTCATGGGTCTATTTTTTGTGTAAGATATGAACATTATGTGGGGTAGTGAGATCAAAAATCTGGAAATCATCAATCAGGCTGATATTTGGTCTGTAGCTCTACTTAGGGATGGGCCAAACAGAACTAGAACCAGAACCAAACTGGTACTGATAGTTCTAGTTCTGGGGTAGTTTGAAACCAATATACCAAGAATTGGAAACATAACCGATCGGAACCAAACTACCGATTTTGGATCCATCATTCTTGTGTTACCCCAACATGTCCCTACTTTGCTTCTAGCTCTTTTTTTTGGGTCGGGCTCCATTGACAGCCCTAAAATGACAGGATTCTGTACAGGACACAATTATGTGCCACATGGCACACTAGTACGAGGACTCTGACCGTATGGATGTTTGACCAATCCATAGGTGGACCTACAAACACAAATTCAGCCTGATTAGTGATTTCTAGGCATTAGATCGTTGTACCTCAAATACTGTTATAATTCTCACAGTTGAGATCAACCCATGAAAATAAATCCAATCCAACGTCTAGAAATCACTAATCAGGCTTACTTTTGGTTTGTAGGTCCCCCTAAGGGTTGTCCAAACATCCATACGGTCTGAGTCCTCTAAGAATGTGCCACGTATCATATATTGTGTCCTGTACAGAATCCTGTCATTTTAGGGCTGTCAACGGAGCCTGATTTTTTTTTAGTAGAATAGATGAAGAGGGCTGTTTTGGTCTTTTAAGTGTCAAAAAGGTATTCGTCGCCTGTAGCTCTTGCAATGCTATCTCTTATTAAAAAAATTTTAAAATATCTTTATTTAAATACATCCCTTAAATTCCTTAAATATATAAACATTGCTCATTTCATTTTTTTCAAAATTTTACTTCATAAGGGTGCTTTGGTTTTTCAACATTTTAACTCAACTATGAAAACATTTATTGAACCCTGAAATGGTACATGAACTCTACGACCCGCAATGGTTCGGATCGACTCAAAGATCCAATCCATTTTGAAAAAATTGGGTCCGGAACCTTACATATGACATACTCTTAAAGACCACTCGGACCATATAGATGTTTGCCTATCCCTAATTGAACATACACACCAAAATTTATCTTGATTAGTAATTTCTATCCGTTGGATTAGAGTATTTTTCGTGGTTTATTTTTAACCGTGGATTTCTAGTAGTATTTGGGGATACTCAGGCCCCTAGTTAGTAAATTCACGTATTATTCATGTTTAATACTCGAAATTTTTTTTTAATACAGCCGTATAAAATAAAAAATCATAAATTTTAAGATTAAACGAATAAACCACATATTATATGCATTTAATACACGAATTTTGTGTTTTTTAAAAATAAAAATGTATTAAATAGCCATATAAAATGAAAAAAAAATGGTAAAATTCAGGCTTTTTAAAGCTACACAAATGTAACACTTCAACAATGACCGAATTTTTTTATCCTGAAATCGAATTAAACTCGAACATTTCCCGTTTCGAATCTTTGCCGTATGCCGAATTGCTAACTGTGCTCAAGTCCAACGCCGCCCGGTACTCTAATAAGTAAAGGGTAATTTAGGCATTTTATAAATCAGGGCAACGGCTCAGTTAATCAACGCTGCCCAGATTTGGGGAAGGGTGGTATTACGGAAAAAGTTTTGTATACCAGAGGGGTAGTACTAAATTACTCTAAATTTTATTGAAAATTTGAAATTCAAAATTTGAATTTTAACCCCCTTGGTTTTTTTAGTTTACGGAAAACAGTAACGCCCCAGTCCGTTATACCGTTATAACGGCCCCTTTTAAACCTTGGGTCAAACATCCGAAGAGCGCCACTTGACTCGTACAGACGTGTTTGAGCAAAAATGGACTCCTAGTATTCTCTTTGTACAGATATGTACAAGCAAAGAGATAAAGAGGTACTATTGTTCTCTTTGCATGTTGTACGGCTGGTGCGGCCATGTGGAGTAAAACTTGCTGGTGTGGCCATGTGGAGTAAAACTTGCCTGACCAGCGACGGTCAGGGCTTAAAATCAACCCATGAAAATGACTCCAATCTAACGCCTAGAATTCACTAATCAAGTTGATTTTTAGTTTGCAAGTCTAACGAGGGATTGGACAAAAATCCATACGGTCAGTTTCCTCTAAAATTATTCCACGTGGTTCATTCTGGGCGACGGTCACTAACCACCGGTCAGGCCAGGTTTACTCGCACATGTGGGGGGCATTGAGACGGGACCTACCACTCAATTATCAAAAGATCTTGTACGTACAGTATCGTCCTTACTCATTACCATAATACTATTCCTTTATCAACAAGTCTGACTTTGATCACGGACTCGGACATTGCGCTTTGAGCCACGTGGCTAACTCTTAGAGATCACTGGTCGTATGTACGTTTGGCCCAATCCTACGTAGACCTACGGACCAAAATTGAACTTGATTCGGTATTTCCATTTGTTGGAGCTGAGTACCCCAAATAATGCTGAATCCACGGTTGAAATTAACTCATGAAAAAGACTCAAATCCAATGGTTAGAAATCATCAATCAGGATGATTTTTGGTCTGTAGTCCACCTAGGGATGGGCGAAAAATCTATAGGGTTAGTGGTCTTTAAGAGTATCCACGTGGCTCATAACAGACCCCCGTAGTTAAAAAATAGAGTAGATCTTTGCTGATCGATCACAATATGAGCACGTGTCATATTCTTAGAGATTTCTGACCGTATGGATGTTTGGCCCAACCCTAGATGAATATACAGACAAAAAATTAGCCTCATTAGTAATTTCTACATGTCTGACATTTTGGGAGGGGACATCAAAGTTTGAAGTCCTTGGGGCAAGCGAATTTTTCTCCACTTAAAAGTATGCAAACATTGTAAGTACTGTTAGATGTCCTTGAAAAATGTGTTATTTCAATGTTTTCAAAAAAAATTATTTTATAAATTAAAAACACGTGTTTCAAGAAGTATTCAATGGTGGATACAATGTTTACTTACTTTTAAGTCTATAAACAGATGCAAACTAAATTTGTCCAAAAAAACTCTTTATCAGCAAATTGACTGGCCAAAGTGGATTTTTTTAGTCCTACAAAAATATTTTAGTCTCTTGCTGTAGCGGGTCGTGCTCAACCATTGGATATTCTTTGATATTCGTGTGGAGAGAATCTTAATGACCATCATGCTACAATATGATCCTAGGAATGATTTTAACACTCTTCTTTTCCTAGATTTTGTAAACCATGTGGAGAATGGCGAACCACGCAGATTGTAAAGGAACGCGGTAATAGTGATTGAAACCATTTGCATTCTTTTCTCTTGTTACACGAAACCTAGTTAATAATGGTCTCAAAAAAGAAAATAAAAATAAAGGAATCAAAAAAGGATTATGGTTTAAAAAAATGTCGTAATAATGTGTTTCTCTTATAATGCCCAAGACTGAAAAGATGGGCTATCCGTTATAATGGAAATAATGGCCGATATAGCGGTAACACTTTAACTTTGTCATGTTTTTCTATCCCAAGACCCAAAAAATGGGATATCCGTTGTAACGAAAGTAGTAGTTGTTGTTTGGATAAAAAAAAATTGGATAATTTCTCTAGCAATTAACAGGTTGTTGTTTGAAATATTTATCACTGACAAGACAATAACTTTTTAAACATTCACGGATTAACAATATGGATACATTTTTGACATTATTACCCTTACTGTCAAAATAACTTGTCCATACAAAAAGTAAAAAAATATACTTAATCAAATTACATCAACTGACATTAGTCATATCCTCTTTCTCTCTCTTCTCTTCTCATAAAAGCTTCTCATGTAAGCTTTCTTCTTCATTTTTTCTCTTGCAAGCTTTCTTCTTCTATAACTCCATATCTTTTTCTCCAATATTTTTTCTTGAGTCGGTCGAAGAGGGACACCCATTTTGGCGTACCCACATAAAAGGTGAATCAGGGGCTGATTTTTTGGTGGGGATGATCTCATCACCATATAGATCACCCCAACAAAAAATCAGCCTATTCTGAAATTTCTAACCCCATCAAATGTGGTTTTCAAGTTACATGGTAAAAATCGACGGTCCGTAATTCTTCAGCTTCTAAATCCGTCTATGAATATCATAATGATTTGAATTTTTGTGAGGATGATCTCCTCCCATTGAGATTATCCTCGCCAAAAATTAGCCATTGATTCATATTCTATGTAGGTACACCAAAATGGGTGTAAAAAATGGGTGTCTCCCGAGCCCAACCATTTTCTCTCTGTTTTCCTTTCTTTTCTTTTTTTCATCTTCTTCGTGTTCGCCAAAGCTTCTCAGTTCTTATACACAGAGATCATAATACAATAAGAAGTCATTCTTTAAGGTAGGAATTCAATTCATCTTTCTTCCTCTATAAATCTCTATTTCTTTTTCTCCAACATTTTTCATTCATCTCTTTTATATCTTCGTCTTCACCGAAGCTTATCTTTTTTTTTCTCTTATCTTCCTCTACAAACCCAAGGCAAGATGTATTTTGTCTTTTCTCCTTTTCTATCATCTTTTTTTTCATTTATCGATTTTCTCCTTTTAGTATCGTCTGTTTCTCCTAATCTATCATCTCTTTCCTCTTATTGTATCGTCTTTTTTTTCCTTTCGTATCGTCTATCTCCTCTTATTCTATTGTCTCTTTCTTCTTGTGCTATCATCTCTTCTCTCTTACTGTGTCGTCTTTTTTCATATTTAACAATCATCTCTTTTATCCTTTCATATCGTCATTCTCCTCTTATCATATCGTATCTTTCTTCTAGTGGTATCATATCTTCTCTCATACTGTGTCATTTTTCTTCATATTTAACAATCATCTCTTTTCTCCTTTCGTATTGTCTATCTCATCGTATTCTATCGTCTCTTTTTCTTGTGGTATCATCTCTTCTCTCCTACTGTGTCATCAATGTTCACATTAACTTTCAATTTATTTTTATATTCTAATTGTGTCATCTTTTTCCTTTTTTACAATCATCTATTTCCTCATGTTCTATCATCTCTTTCATGTTATCTTTCTTCATATTTAACGATCATCTCTTTCCTATCATCTTTTTCCTCTTTTATTATCATCTATTTTCTCTTATTCTATCATCACATTTCTCCTATTGTGGTGTCAATGTTCACATTAACTTTTAATTCATTTCTCTATTCTAATTGTGTCATCTTTTTCTTCTTTTACTTTCATATATTTTCTCATGTTCTATCATCTATTTCATGTCGTCTTTCTTAATATTTAATGATTATCTCTTTTCTACTTTCCTGTCGTCTTTTCCCTTTTGACTATCATCAATTTCCTTTTGTTCTATTATCTCTTTTCTCCTACTATGTCATCAATGTTCACATTAACTTTCAAATTATTTCTTTAATTGTGTCGTCTTTTTAGATAATTAACAATTATCTCTTTTCTCTTTTCGTGTCGTCGTGTCCCTCCTCTTCTATCATATATTTCCTCTTGTTATATTATCTCTTTTCTTCAATTGTGTTATCTTTCTTTATATTTAACAATCATCTATTTTCTCATTTTGTGTCGTCATTCTTTAAGTTTAGATTCGGACGGTTTACCTCTACATTTTTTGTTATCATTTCGAGTTGTACTCATTCATTTCTGTTATACAAATTGTAACGATCTTTTGTAATAACAAGAACGTACTTTATTAATAATACAAAAAGAATGTACAAAAAAAGATGAAAAAGAAAGCAAAGTAGGAGAAAACATATGATAGAGTAGGAAAAAACATATGACAGAAAAAGAGAAAACAGATGAGAAAACAAATGACAGAGTGGGAGAATGGGAACTTTCATCTAAGTAATCTAGAAAATTGACTACTTATTCGCCTAGCTCCTATTGAATGAATGCGTAAAAAAGCCCATATCATCAAAACTGTAACACAACTAAATAATAACTCGTAAACGATATGTCCTCATTAAAAGTTGTTGAACTCATTCAACTCTATATCACTGGTGTAGTGTCAGTAATTTAGGTGGTTATAGTGAGTTTTTCCATGGTCATTGTTAATCTTGTTTCGAAGAGAACAAATGATAGAGAATGAGAAAAAATATTACAGAATAAGAAGAAATAGATGACAAAATAGGAAAAAATAGATATAAAAAAAGGAGAACATAAATACGACTATTAAGAGGAAGTGTGGTTGTTTTTTCATAGAGTAATCCCTAGCAGTTGATTAGAATCAGACGGTTAGTTGAGTGTAGAGGCATAAAAAAGTGTAATTGTCAAAAAAGGTTCATTGCTTTTTAGAGTGATCCCCAGCCGTTAGATAATAATCGGACAGTTGATCCAAAATAGTGTTTTAGAGCCATAATTGGGAATAGGCGTAAAAAAAGGTGTAGGCATACACTCATGTCAACTTTGTTTCAATCACCTTTTTCAAGTCATACCAAAAATTTTAAGACAAAATTGGTAATCGTTGATTTTTTGGTTATCCGTTGTCTTGTCGGTGATAAATATTTTAACCGTTAATTTCTAGGGAAATTAGCCATAAAAATTTATTCTTTTACAGTTATTGGGATTTTCTTTTTAAATAAGAATATTTTGACCGGTTTTTACTTGAACATGATAGATGTGATTCCGTTATATATAAGTTATAACAGTAACGTTAAGGACCGTTGTACATGATCATAAATAGACCCCTATAACGTTTTAGACGCTTAATGTTCACATCAGTCACATCCGAGTCAACAAAAGAGAAGAAAAAAACAGTCAAAATATTCTTTTAAGTATTTTTTTCTAAATAAACTCTGCACCGGTAAAACATGGATAACATACAAAATAATAGTCATTGTAACGCTAAGCCCTTTTTCAGTTTTTATCGTTATTTTGTAGCTAACGTAATTAGGTTGGGACATTACTGATATAACAGCCGTTACAGTTTATTTTTGGTTGGTGGTGTATTTTTTTTTTTTTAACCATGGGTTAGCTACAAACAATGGATTAGATTTGAAGAAAGGGTCAGGATCGGGATTGGGGACCATTTTTTAAATCATTTGGCTGACCCACATAAAAGATGAAGTAATGGCTGATTTCTAGAGATCATCCTCACAACAATTCAAATTATTCCGATATTAGTAGACTGGTTTAGAAGTTGAAGAATTATGGACCGTCTATTTTTTTTTTTCGTGTAACTTGAAAACCACTTTTGATGGGGTTAGAAATTTGAGAATGGGCTGATTTTTTGCTGGGGTGATCTATATGGTGAGCAGATCATCCTCACAAAAACTCAGCCATTGAGTCATCTTCTATGTGGGTCCGCCAAAATGGTTGTAAAAAATAGTTGTCCCCCGATCCTGACCCTTGAGGAAAATGATATATATTATCATCCTGAAGACAGAAAATGTAGCGTCATCATCCTTGAGTCTAGGCCGTTGGATGGTTTTCAAGATTTGTGAGTCCTAAATCCCGAGGACAATCGGTGGTCTGGATCTAGGGACCACAGCTACTAGGGTCCGGGGATGATAATAATAATGCCCTTCAGTTAATTACTTTGCAACTTATGGAAATATTATTCAAAACCAAGGTTTAAAAGGGGGCCGTTATAACGGACTGGGAGTGTTACCATTTTTTCCGTTATAACAGATTGTAACTCACAGGCAAAGATGCAAAAAAAAAAAAAAAAAAGAGACAAAATGACGGAAAATAATGGAAAATAACAGAAATGATGGAAAATAATGGAAAAATGGCGCTAAAATTCAAATTTTCAATAAATTTTATAACAAAAAACAATGGAAATAATGATGTTTTCTAACAATTTTTTCGGAAAATAACTGTAGTTATTTTCGCTATAACAGAAAAATAACGGAATTAACGGCCGTTTTTAAACCATGTTCAAAACAATTACAAGCAATTGATATTCTAATGAACTTTTTACCACTTCCAATCAATATTTTAAATTTTTTTACAAAAATATCTCTTTTACAGAAATATCTTCTCTGTTTTCTAAAAAAATCAATAGTTAAGTGGGAGGGGCATTTCTGTCAAATGAGAAAAAAGTGTGACTGGAAGAAGTAGAAACACACTTAGAAGCTAATAAATTTACAATCACTTGATCAGGGGGACCTCATTGATTGGTGGGTCCCAATACTCGCAACCTATTTTTACAGGTGTCCCTATGTCCAGGTATGAGGATGGTAGACGGTCTACCCTACAAGGACCCTTAGTAGTCGTCCTAAAAAGAAACAAAATTTTGAAAGTAGTTTCTGGAACAGGGTAAAGTGTCATTTCCGTAATTAAAACAAACTAGGATATCCAAGTAAATATTCCCTCTTACAGAAATCCATCAACCATATCTACGGATCCACCATTTTACCATGTAATCGATCTACCTAAACAAAAGTGCTCTCATCATGTCCTCATCTGTCATCGTAAAATGTTATGTCCTGTGTCCCCACCACAATGGAAAAATTCTAAAGACCTCTTTAATTAGAGTCTTGCACCGCAATCTTCTCCTCTACAAAAACCCATCTTCTTCCCTAGTTCCTAGTGTTTGTGTTGGGACTCAGAGAAGCTAGATAGCCAAAATGGGTAGCTTAGAAGAAGAAGAACTGGTTCAAATGGTCCATGACTTCATAGAATCTGAATCATCATCATCATCATCATCAGCACCCATCTCCTTTGATTCTTCTCAACTCCTCCCTCTTAATCATCAACCCACATCCCACACTTTGCAGGTTTTTTTCATTAGTTTTTAAAAATCCACGTTCTAAACTCTTTTTTTTTTTTTTTCTCTAAATTACATAAGATTTGATTGTTTTTGTGGGTCTTTTTTGTTTGGATTTAGGGGATTCTTGGTCATGTCACAGACACTGAGATGGTGGTCCTTGAGAAAGTTTTGAAGTATTTAAACAAAGTGAAAAATGAGAGGAAGACTGCTAGTCTGAAGAACTGGCTTGTGATGAGGTTGAGAATTGGTGGATATGATTCCTCTTTATGTAAAACTTCTTGGACTACTACCATGGATTGTCCAGGAGGTGGGTTTCTCTCTCTTTTGGTGTTTGAAACTTTGAATTCATAATCTTATTTCTATATTTCTCAATATTTTTGTTTGTTTTTTGTTACCACAGGTGATTATGAGTACATAGATATTATGATGGAAGATGAGAATGGTGGTTCAGTGAGACTGATAGTGGATATAGATTTCAAGTCTCAGTTTGAACTAGCAAGGCCTACATCAACTTACACAGAACTTTCAAACATTCTTCCCTCCATCTTTGTTGGGAGTGAACAGAAGCTAATCAAGATCATCTCTCTCCTTTGTTCAGCTGCTAAAAAGTCACTGAAAGAGAGAGGTCTCCACATTCCTCCATGGAGAAGAACAAGTTATATGAGATCCAAGTGGCTCTCAGACTGTCAGAAAGTCTCAATCACCCCTTTTACTACATCTAGCATAGAAGCTGAGAGAGAAAGTAGAGAAGCAAAAAGTGGTGAGCATAACTCTTCCAAATTTAGCAAATGGGCACCTCCAAAGGTTAAGCCTAAGAGAAGGGATTTGGGTAGTGGGTCTGGCTTGACTAGCCAATTTTCCAATATGAGTATAAACTGTTGCTAATCTTAGCTGCTGCCAAGATAGAGGTGCTTGGTCTGCCTCCAGTTTTGATCCTTGGGTGTTTTGTAAATTTTTTTTTTGGGTATTGAGGCATTAGCCAACGGCCTAACAACAAACATTTCATTTTTGCTTTCATGGGTTCCACTCCTTTTTAAAGGGTTGGTATTGCAAGTTTTTGCAGAAGAAAAAGAAAACATCAAGAAAGAAAAGCACATCCCAAAGTGAAAATCTGTTCTGATCTTCTTTCACAGAAAGACAAAGAAAAAAAAAAAAAAAAATTTCATGTTCTTGTTGTAGAATCTGTCATGGTTATCTAAATTATTTCTTTGATTTATCCATAATAGAAGGTATATTTGGTATTTAAAAGTTAGATCTTTTATTAATTGCTGAGCAGTTCTAGGCAGATTCTTTGTCAGATATAAAAGGAGATTACTTGGGGACTAAGTTAGAACATAGCTGAATAATCTATGATTTTGGTGGTAAACTAATTACAATGGGAAAAAAGGCAAACTAAAAGCCAAGTGTGAGAAGGAAAAGAGAGACGGCACAAAACAAGGGCAACCCTATAATCTTCAGAGTAAAACTTGTCGCAAGATGTTGTGACGGAAGCCGGTCACAGCATTCAATACAAGCGACGTGGCATTCTTTTATAGGATGAAGACCGTATGTGGATGTTTGGCCAGTCCCTCGGTGGACAGGTACACAAAAACTCAGCTTGATTAGTGATTTCCAACCGATTCTGTTGAAGTTATTTTCATGGGTTGATTATAACGGTAGGAATCTGAGCATTATTGAGCGTTATTTGGGTGCAAAAATCCAAAGGTTGTAAATCGCTCATCAGGCTGATTTTTGGTCCGTAGCTCCACCGAGGGACTGGCCAACATCCATACGGTCAGCGCCCTCTGATCGTGTGACACGTGGCTCTTATTGAGTGCTGTGACCAACTTCCGTCGCAACATCTTGTGACAAGTTCTAGTGTAATCTTCAAACCTTCGACTGTCCTCTTCTCTACAAATAGACTAAAAAATGACAGAAACTAAATGGTCTACACGTACCCGTCACGCCAAAGCTATGAATTTGGCTTCTTCTCTCACAGCTTACACTTTTCTGATCTCTTCTTGTGAGGCCCTAGAGAGAGAGACTGAATGGTCCGGATGGATTTTAAGATCCCCTGGTGGGGGTGGGAGGAGAGAATGGGTCCAGTGTGTATAGCCCCACCATCATTTTTTGATAAATGGTAGTGCAACAAGTGCAGAATTCAGACAACGTAACCTAACACTCCTCTAGTGAAACTTTGATGACAAGAAGAGCCTGTGACAGCCAATGAGTTCTCGGCACCTACCATGAGTGCATTTTCCACGTACACTTATGTTTTTTGCACTAAAAATAAGAAAATCTTAAAAACACTCACATGGGTACGTGGCAAAAAGCACTCGGGACATATGCCGAGAACGCATAGGCCGTCACAGGTTTCGATGACAGGCTTAATCAAGAAATAGTCACATTATCAGTGATGGTTATAAAGTACGGGGGATTTGACAAGCGAAAATTTTGCCAAAAAAGATGAGAGAAAGACATTGATGTGGTGGTATGTATTTGGGAAAGATTTATAGTACGAAAAAAGAACAGAAAAAGGGCAGTAAGGTTCAGAGATCGTTCTCCGAGCCAAGGAGGAAAGAGAAAACACGTCTAATCTAACATTATTACTTCACTTTGAAATAAGAAACAAACGGTGAGTCACGAATTCCTAGCGCCACATATTCCTGTTGATGGGATGGGCCGGAGATTAACCAGTGAGTCTTAAATTTTCCATTAATGGTTTCTTTTACTTGCACCAGTCAGATGGCACTTCTCAACTTCATGGAGTCGGATTTGGGCGCTTTCATTATTGCGAAATTAAACGGCGCCCCTTAAATCCTTTTACAAGCTTTCGATGGATGGGAATGGATATGCCAGTACCAGTAAATTTGCCTGATGCAGCGTTTGCTCTAATCTTTCTTCTAAGCAAAGAGAAATTCAAATTCCCGATTTTTTCTGATATTTTTATTTTATTTTATACGGCTGTATTAAATGAATGGCGAGGATGATATGCAAATTTACTGATATGCAAATTAAATAGAGCAAGGTTTAAAAGGGGCCGTTATAACGGTATAATGGACTTTGGGGGCGTCACCGTTTTTCCCTTATAATGAAAATAACGCTCAGGGGCAAAAATGAAAAAATAACGGGAAAGAATAGAAATAACAGAAAAAAAATGGCGTAATTTTCGAAAATCAGAAAATAATGCCTAATTTTCCTCAAGTTTTTCCAGAAAATAACGGCTGCTATAATGAAAATAAGGACCTTTATTTTCTTGGCATTTTAACTGTACATAACAGGGGAGGTCCTAATCCATTATAACGGCCGTTATTTTCAACCATGGAATAGAGTGCGAAATACGCTTTCAATAGTTGCTTGTATATATAGATTATGGAACCCTAATTCCAAATCAACAAGGAAAACTCAACAGAAAGATCATCTAAAATAAGAATTTGTGAAATGTGAAAATAAAATAAAGCTATATAATTCTTACGCCTTTTCTATACTAGTGGGTGCCCCGTGCCATCGGCACTCCTCGACAAAGAATTTGTCAAAATCAGGTGAGTGGTGGAGATCCACCATCCATTTGGGGGAGGATTAGAGGAGGTATAAGTAGGGAGACAACCAATGTGTTTTGTTATATAGAATAGTAAATGGCCCATGCCCATGGCACTCTCCGACAAAAGCATTTGCAAAAATTGGGTGCCCTCGGCACTCAAACGGTATAACTGACTGGGGTGTTACCGTTTTTTTCCATTATAACGGCTATTATAACGAATTGTAACGCACAGAGGGAGAAATGGGAAAATAACAGAAACAACAAAAAATAATGGTGTTGAAATTTAAATTTTGAATAAATTGAGGTCAAATGAGGCAGATTGAGTGGCTAAAATCTAACCGTCCACATTAGATCGGTGGATTTGATCTCAACCACTCTTTATCTAACTGTACACATTAGATGGATGGATAAGATAAGAGAATACAACTGAGTTGTCTTGATATATGCGTGGGTGGCCCATGCCCGCAGCACTTTTCGACAAAGTGTTTGTCAAAATTGGGTAGGAGTTAATCTCAGCCATCGATATGAAGCATAGTAGATCTCAGCCACTCATTATTGAAGCCATATAAGATAAGACGGGTATAAGAAAACCATTAAATTTCTGTTAAATTTTATATTTTTTTTAAATTTTTAATTTTTAAAATTTGAATTTCAGCATCACTTTTTTCCGTTAAAATCTATTTTTTTCATTTTTGCCCCAGGCCGTTTCAATCCGTTTTAATGGTAACACCCCTCTCGAGGCATAAAAAGTGGGGCTCCTGAGCCTTACCCTTGGGCTATATGTAAATCCAACCCATTTCATTCCTTATATGTAGGTAAATAGTAGGTGACCCATGCCCATGGTATTCATCGACAAAGCGATTGTCAAAAATAGGTGTGAGGGGCTGAGATCCACTGTCCATTTAGTGTGATAAGATCTCGGCCATATCCTTTATGAAGCCGGATAAGAGGGGGAGACAACCGTCCTGATTTGTTGTATAGATTGTTTTATACTTTTTTGTTCTTTTAATTTTTTTTTACTTTAATGGCTGCAATTCACAATGCTTATGTGGATCAAAATGCTTATATTTATATATAACCATTATAATGTCGCTTTCATAATACACAACCTTATTCTTAATTAACAAGTAATGAAAATGCAGAATCACCACCCTTTTATTTACCTTACATTGTTGTATGGTCTTCATAAATGCTGGTGCAATGACCTTTCTAGAGAGCAGTTCAAATAGGTCCTCATAGGTTAGAGGCATCGTGTTTCGACTAGGACTGTCAATGGATACTATTCGGATCGACTACAAGGATATCCGAATCCGAAAAAAAAAATTCATTATCTGAATCCGATTCGATATCTGACAAATATTCTAAATCAATATTCGAATTCGAATACGATAAACTTATCGGATATCTGAAAATATCTGATCCGAAAATCGGATATATATAATATATTATTATATTTACATAATAATAAATATATATGTAAAATAATTATAGATACTATATGTATATAAATTAAATATTATTATTATTAGAATAAATATTATTTAATATAATAAATATAATTTAATCTATTTATTATAAATATAATTATTAAATAATATATCGGATCGGATATTATCGAATCAAATATATCGATATCTGAATCTGTATCTGAAAACTATTCGAATATTAAAAAGATATCCGAATTCGAATCCGATATCCGAAATTTGCAGATAATATCCTATTTTTCTAATGCAAATTCAAATTAATTTGAATTTTCGACTGTCCATTGATAGCCCTAGTTTCGACACCCAAACCATACCTTGCGAGGTATCCCTGTGCTCTGAGGCGATCAGAGTGGTTCCTATTAGTGTTAAGACTACGTACTGGCCATGTGCAGTTGTTGACTTCTATCAGCAGAGAATGGTGCGAGAGACTTGCTCACAATCGAGTGACGATGAAAAGGGTTTCAAGGTAATTCCTTTAAAATTGGAAACCCATATATGGGTGTTTAAAATTTTCAATACCCATGTTCCTAAAGCAGCACTTATGAGGGGAAACTTCTGCACCCCCTCGAAATGCGGACAAGAGCTTAATCGATGACCACAAGTCAAGTCAAAATCCTACTTCCTGTAGTCAAGATACACTTTTCCCAATTAGACCGACAATGGATCCATATTCGTCATTCTATAACCCGAGATCATCGTCCACTGATCTTATCGTACCGAAGACTCCAAGTTCACCGAGAGAACCTGAATATTCTCCATTGGTGGGTATTCCACCGTAGATCAGCCTCCGATGTTTAAGTCAGTCCTTTATCTCAATCAAGAAATAATAACTCTTGGGTCAAGATTGCTTCCCTGCTTTGTTACTGTAGTCTGTACCAGAACACGATGACATGTAAAGGAGCACGATCAGGGCCGTACTAGTCCGTACCAAAACACTT
Source organism: Euptelea pleiosperma (assembly GCA_035048495.1). Classification (NCBI taxonomy): domain Eukaryota; kingdom Viridiplantae; phylum Streptophyta; class Magnoliopsida; order Ranunculales; family Eupteleaceae; genus Euptelea; species Euptelea pleiosperma. The sequence continues at coordinate 25,557,896 of CM068542.1, read as the reverse complement.
GTCTTATTCGTGATGTGGCACAGATCATTGTTCGTGGGAATAGTACAATAGATCCTCTCAGATCTTACCTTGGATCCGAGTACAAGGCGTCTTCTTTCTTTAGCGTTCTCGTCTGTCTGGAACCATATCGGTCCGAGGACACACTAGCCGAGGTCATGAATAAAATTTGTCGCAAGGTCTGTCTGACACGAATACAGCCTCGACGTCACAACTTAATTATGTCGGCCAGTTATGGTCTCGACCCAGATATTGGTATCGGATCGTATATATTGTGTGTCATGGTCTCGGAACATACCTGCCAGATGTCATAATTACAATGGTCCATGTGTCTGTACTGAAAATACCCCTTACAACTTCCTTCCACTCCTTTCATTTATACTTTAAGTGTGATTGCTATAATATATACTCCCTCGACCACTTTAAGATTGGTCGCTCTTAAGAAGGTCAGAACCCACTCCCTAGTAGTCCATATAGAGCAAATCCTGTATGTCAGGGTGTTGAATAACTTACCCAACATTGAATCTCCTAGCTTGCCATGTATTCTCTTTAAAGTCAAGTTTTTTAGTGTATTATCCTCATATTAAAGATGGAATACCCAGCGAGACAGGGACACGATTTTAGGTAAGCCTATCACTTTGGCTGATAGGATTAAATCTACTTACATAATCCAATGGATATACCTATAGCACCTAATGCAAGAATACCTAGACTTACAAATACTTGTACTAAAATGAGTCACATGACTCACACCTTTCAATAGAAAAGGTTGGCTTACAAGAGAAGGAAGAAGGAAGAAGCAAGAAGAAGAAGAACGTTACTAGAAGACTAGTTCAATTACCATAGTTACAATCACAAGCAAAAATCGCGAGTAATCCCATATGTTTTGAAAAGGTGGGCTTACAAGAGAAGGAAGAATAAGAAGAATGTTGCTAGAAGACTTCCAATAACCATAGATACAATAACAAGCAAAAATTGCTAGTAATCCCTTATGTTTTGAAAACAACGACTTCTATTTACTATTCAGGGGTTGTTTAAAAAACATTGGTCCTAACTCTTATGTTTTGAAGTTGTGGGTTTTAGTTCTATAAACCAATTAACTCATATACAAGAGCCTACACACTTAAATCAATTAGATTTTAGATCAAAGCCTAGCCCAGGTTCCAAAAACTGAACCCATTAGTACCTAAGCCTAGTCCATAAGTCAACCCACGACCCAGATTCAATTACCCCGACCATTGGCCAGCACGTTGACCCATATGACTGACCCAGGCCAAGCACTACAAGAAAAAACACTTTTAGCGGCAGACATGGCCGTCACTATAGAACTCAAAAATCGTTGCTTTAGGTTACAACGATGATTAAGCTAGCCATTGCTAACATTCGCTAAAGGTATTAGCAAAGATCAGCCCAAGAAATGACTCGCTAAAAGAGCCCTTCCCCTGACGAGAAAGTCATGGTTTATACTATGTTCACCGACGGCCATGACACTTATAGCGGCGGCTAATGATTGTCGCTAAAGGTATTACAGCGACGGCTAGGTCCTAGCTATATTGATAAAAGATTGTTCTAGAAACGGCCAGGGTCCATTGCTAAAAATATCTTATAGCGACGGCTAGACCCTGGCTGATGCTACAAGATGTTTGCTAAAAACATTGTAGGTGTTTTTTTGCAAAACAATTGTGACGCACTTGGTGCGTTGCAAATGATTTTCATTTAAAAATAATAATTTAGGCCAAAAGCCTATAAAAAATATTATGAACTTGTCCATATAGAAATAATTTATAGTAAAATTAATGAATTTTTCGATGGAGATTTGATTATACAATTATGGCTCCCATTTTGAGGTACTCGGTAGGGCTGCAACTTAAGCGGGTTGGGTCGGGTTGGGGGTGTCACACCATAGATCCGGGCATCATGATCCCGCCCAAACACACCGTGGATCCACCCATGATCTAAGGTGTGATAAAATAAATAACTGCATATAATTAAACCATGACCTTCTAGGTGGCTTTTCTCTGTCTGCGTCTGGTTGAGGTGATTTCTTTCCAAAATTCCATCCCCTTACATACCCTTGTCAAAGAGAGGTATCCGATTTCATTCAAGGATTTGCTAGGGCTTACGATCCTTGCTCCTCGCATCATCTTCAAGTTTGGTGTATTTTTTTGCCTTCATTATCAAATCTTCAATGTTCTTCGGATGAAATTTTATTCAAGACTCGTACAATCTAGAATTAGGTTGCAAGGCTTTACAAGGCAGTACATGTCGATTAGTCTTCACAATTTTTGACTTCTAACATCTTTGCTTTAAAGTGCTTCAAGAAATCTTGAATAGACTTGCCTTTTGCCTTTTCTAAATTATAGAAGGCATCTACATCCTTCTTCTATTTCTTATTATAAAAGTAATGCTCGATGAAGAGTTTGTCAAGGTCTAGATCACTGTCAATTGTCCTTGGTGAGAGTTGATGTAACTAGATGAGGGCTTCCTCCTACAGACTAGAGGGGAAGAGTTTGCATATAAAGGACTCATCATTTTCCCATAATGCCATTACCTTTTTGGGAATATAGAATATGCTCAATAGGATCTATAATACCCTGAACTTTTGTTCAAGGGTATTTGGGTAAATTTTTTTTTTCTTTTTTGTAAGAATACACGTGTCACTTTAACATACTTTGATTAATTGCTACGTTGTTAGGCCTGTCACTTATATAAATTTCAAAACTTAATCCTAGTGAAGTAATCAACCCTAGAATCACTTGACATTCAAATAAATTTAGGACACATTTATCTTCTCAAATTTTAGAGTAGGGTCACTTTTTGAACATCTGATAATGTATTTAACACGATAAGGGAATAACAAAATTTGGTGGCAAGACTTTCGAGAGTCTAAAACTCTTTAAAAATACATATTTGAACTCAGTACAACGAATGGACACTTCCAACACTATCGTGCACCTTAATAGACTCTATGTATTCAATAATCTCACCAACTTTATTTTTTCTATTTTTAGGGTCCGGTTTAGAATTTTCATGAATAGTGGGACTTACATGTGAAATTTGACACTAAATAGACACATTTTTAATTTTGAAAAACTTTGGAGAGTAACTAACCGAATTAGGATAATTCACAAATAACGTTATAATTTTCAACATAATACATAATTAATAAGTGTTTAAATTATTAGTATAATATAAGTAATTACATAATTGATTAAGGTTATAATTGTTGGGTGAGCCCATAGGGCTAATTTAGAGATCATTTGGACCTTAAAATAATCTTAAATGAAGTCTAGTTGATACTTATAAGCTTTGGGCCTATTTCTAGCACATATCTAACCTAAAATAAACTTTTAGTGAGTTGTAAAATACACTCCTTTGAAAGAGATAAAAATCACTTAAAAATAAAAACCCAAAACCCCTAATCCTTATAGAATATTTCTTAAACTTATTTAAGAAAAGCCTCTGATGCTTGAAAGCCTTCAGAAACCTTAGTTATCATCTTTCTCCTTAATTTAAAGAAGATAGAAGCTCTAAGAAGACCTTCAACCGAAGCCTGAAAGCCCTCGAGAAAGAAGGGAAAGTCGAAGGGGACACCAAGAGGAATAACAAACTCTAGGGAGAGCTCCATCCGATGATTTCTAAAAGATTTAGTTTCTTCAATTTCAATTAAAGAACAAGTTTTAAGGTAGGTACAGATATAAAACAAGTTAAATTTGCCATATCCTGCTTCATGTCTTCTAAATCCATGATTTTATGGTAGATTTGCTTTTTTTTTTTTTCTTTAAAATCTAATTCGTGAAAATTCTATGTTGAATCCATAGGTCGAAAGGTTGCCGATTTAATTCTTGATATATTATTTATGTATTTTTCTTACTTTTAAGTTCATTCATGTTTAATGTTATTTGTTCATGTTGGAATTGATTGAAATACTTTAATTTATATTTCAGTGCTTTTGTTAACTTTTGGATTACTCGGATTTACTTGACATCTTATACGAGAATATTTGTCAAATATTCTCCCGAGATCGAAATAATGCAATTCCAAAGGGGTTTATTTTAGAACTGGTCGTAGTATTTTACATAATTGTATGATAACTTAATTTAGTGTTTTCTATTTTATGTAACTCTGCAAAGTGAATGTCATAGTTGATGTCCAGTACAAACAACACATAATAGTCAACTTCGATTATATTTTTGACCCACTTATATTGAAAATCTATCTTTATGTCGAACACAAAAATGTGGGGCTTCGAGTTAAATTTCTATAAATATATCGCTCATTGCCAAATTCAATCGGAGCTGCCTTATTGACCTGTTTTACTGATTGACTAACAGTTATAAATTTCTAAAAATTTTGGATTTTGTTTCGACTTTTTCTTCTATTTGTAAAATAGAACCTATGCTATATTATTTGATATAAAAATCATAATTTTGTGGATTATAAATTGCATATACCACTTGTTGTATTTTATTTTGAATCGACTCCCGAATCATGCGACTAAGGGCCCGTTTGGTACGTGAGAAAAAGAGTTCCAACGATGAATATTTAGCCAAAAATATTATTATTATCTTGTTTAAATATTTGTGCATGTCAATATTTAACAATGTTTGGTGCGTGTATTAGCTAGCTTACTTCATTTTCTTTCAATTTGTGTGGGTCCCACATATCAAAGTAAGTCAACCCACATATTAGATCACATGATCCAAATGGTCTTATTTTTATTTATTTTTTATATATTAAAAAACTCATTTTTATAGAAAATAATGATTTTCCCGCGAGAAAATAAAATTTTCCAACTAAGGCTTATTTGGTGTGAAAATATTTACTTAGGGGGGGAGGTGATCAAATATTTTCCCATCGCGTAGGGCAAAACCCGACTAAATATTTGGCGGGGGCAAATGTGTGTCAAACACGCCCGGGAGCACGCAAATATTTTATTTTTCTACTGTGATGCCCTACCATACATGCTCTAAGTTATAAAAAAAAATCAACCAATTGCGTTTTGTCGATTACTTTTAAAGAATTGCAGATACTTGTAAAATCACTAAATGATTTATAAAATATTATTTTTGGTCAAAGTGCATTTGTTAAAGTTGTTTCTTATGATTTTAGAGCAAAATCCTTGAAAGAAATAAATCTTTTGACCATCTTTAAAATTGACCAAAAGTTGACCGTTCTTTTTTTAACCATGAAAATATTTCTCAAAGCGCTATCAAATGAATGTTTTAGCTTAACTGCTTTCAGAAAAGATGTTTGATGTAACTTCTTAATAATTATAGAGATCCTAACCAATGATTTTGACCAAATTAAAATTTTGACTTTGTTTATTTCACTATAACAACTTATTTATGCTTCCGCATTAATAAATAATTAATCTAAGCTAAACCTTAATTTAAATTCATAAATGAATTATATGACCCAGTTCACTAAGTTAAAATAGTAAATCATTAGACTTTTCATATCATGTATAAGGGTCTACCCATGAAAATCTAGGTCAAATTAGGGTGCCCGAATTTGGGGCGTGACAGGATCATTTATCCCATTGTAAGTAGAGAACCGAGGTACCATGAACTTCTTTGTTGCCTTGGTGAAAGAAGATTGTTTTCTCATTATGTCAGCTATCTCCTTATGGGCCGCCTTCAGAGATTCGATGTTGAATCAACTATGGTGTACTAAAAAATGATTAAAAGAACATCTTTTTTTAGTTGACCTAAGAATTCTGGGGCTGCTCTATTTGTTGCATCTTTCCCTTAGGGAATTTCTCGTTATTGGAATCAACAAAGTCCTTGACGCTTTGATCTTTGGGAGACTCCTTCAAGAGGGGTCTCTTTTCAAAAAGTCGACGAAGGGACTCATTTTTCTTTTCGGATTCTTCTACGTATTTCTTTTGCTCGGTGACTTCTTTTCTTAGTTTGTCCATGGCCTTTAATAGGTCTTGAAACGCGAGAATTCGATGCGACTATGCTGGTTGCCATAGAGGTATCTCTGCACTCTCTTCTTGTCTGAACCATGATTTTTCGAAAAAGGTCAGAATTTTTGAGGAATTTTCCATAGACAATGCCAAAAGATGTAGAAGAATTTCTTTACCACACGATCCTCGATGATCGAGTCTGACAAGAAGAATTGAGATCTTGATTCCTCTGCTTGATCGGATGTGAAATGTATCTACAAAAATACTCCAATGCTCAAGTAAGATGATGAGGATAATAAATTGCAAGTGAATTAATTATAGGTTTGATGAGATGAGATTCGATGGATCATATCTTCGCTTATTACCCTTATTTATAGATTTTGAGGAAAGTCCAATCTTAAGAGGACTAGGACTCAATGGAGGCTTTTATTCTTTGATTAAGCTGTACAGAAGAAAATCTCTATTCTTATTGTACATGCTAAAAGAAATCTAACTATGGAATGACTCTGATTCAAGTTTGAAGACTTTCTATTCCTTGGCTTAATAGAGCATAGGAAGTTTATATTCTTAACATACCAAACTAGATGGAGTCTAATTCTGGAAGGAATTGGACTCTCTCTAGAACCTTCCTTTCAATTAAGCTTATCAACAATTAGAAAGTTCCATATTGTAAATAGGTTTACTTTTGTAATGACTCAACGAGATTTCTATAACCTTGTTGCAATTGTAATTGTTACAAAATCTTTCTAGAATGTTATTAAAAGAATTAAAATATTCTATCAATCGAGTCCCATAATATTAGTTAGGGGCTTATTTGTCATGTGTTTAACCCATGTGCATAGCTTGATGGATGCGATGACACGTGTACAGTTGAGATTAGTTAGTTTATATATGATATCCACATGTTGGTCTTATCCCCTGGGCACGTGCAAACCCCTCCATCCACACGCACCGGGTAAGTAGGGAACACTCCCTTTATATAAGATCAGTTGATGCCCAGTTAACCCACTAATTGAAATGGATTTGACCCGGCACACTCACTTTTAGGAAGGTTGGTACGGGTTGGGCTCCAATGACCCGACTTGACCCACGAGAAATTCAACCCGACCCGACCTGAACCAACCGAACCATTTTCACGCCTGTCTTAACACTTCCGTATTGTGGCATCCAGCTCTGTTTGCTCTTCCGGTCTTCTCCACTAGGGCTTTCCATTTGCAGGTTTTGGGATTTCTTGTCCATCTACGCCATGACGAAGTTTCGAAAGCTCGGACGCCCCACTGGTCATCGAATGTCGATGCTCAGGTTTCTAAAATTCCCTCTACCAATCATTCTCTTGCTCTCAAATTCTTCATTTTTGGCTTCTTAGTATATTGATCTTAGCTTTGTCATAGGGAGATTATTTTAGGGTTTCTTAATTTTAATTGTTTGATTAGGACGATGGTTTCTCAGTTGGTGAAACACGAGCGCATTGAAACTACTGTCGCGAAGGTAAACGTTCTTCTTGTTTGCAAGTTCGATTTTTTGAGGGTCTTAGGTGTCCTTAATTATTTCCGTGTTCATCAAAATATTCTGTGAATTTAAATATGGTTTAGATATATCAAACCAAATTGGTTCTCTGTTTAGTGCTTTGGGTTTCATGGTTTTAGCTAATTGGGATTTTTGTTAAAATGGAGATGAAAAAAATGTTTCTTTTATTCATTTGCAGGCGAAAGAGATTCGGCGCCTTGCTGATAACATGGTGCAGCTTGGGAAAGAGGTGTGTGTATGACCCACAGAAACTATAAATTAAAGTTCATTTATGCGATGTGTTGCGTTGAATTTGCCAATTTTAATCTGCAAATAAATATGTTTTCTTCTAATTTAGTGATAAATATGGGATGACGTGTTTGTCCGTCTAATTATTCAACTCAATTGTAAAGAATGAATGGTTTTATGAGCTTGAATTTCATGATTCTAAAACCCGAATGAGCCTGAAGCGTTTTGTTGTTAGCGGAGTTTTCATTATAAAGCTTGTATTAGTTGCAAATGCTACATTTGTCAGCTTAGTCCCCAAGAGATGCTGCTAAGGGTCTATAGGACTTTAGGTGGGTTGCATCTTCAAACTTCAACATCAATAGCCTTGCAATAGTTTCATTCATGTAGTTATGGCAAGTTTTGATGAGTATCGTTTATTCCACTCGGGGTTCATTTGTGAGCAGAAAATAGATCATAGATGGGGCACTTGTGGGGTTTTGATTGTGGGACTCAAGATATGGAAAATGAAGATGTTGCTTGCTAATTGTTATGAGGTGGATATGGAGAAGGTTTGTGATCATATTTATTGGCTGAGGACTGATTTTATAAACTAATGATGATGTCTGCGTATGTGACTACAGTAGAATTCTAGATGTTGGCTAATGACTTTTCTGAAGGCCTTTGTATGGGCTTTAGATATCATGGACTTGGAGATTGGATCCCTTATCTTTTCCCTTTTTACTATCATTTTGGAGGTACTTTGGTCAATATTAGACTTTTCAAGTGGATGCAGTTGGTTGATAGGTTGGGGTTCTAACTTTGTAGTCATCATTTTGCAGATGATATGAGAAGTTAAGTGGTGTGCCTTTCTACTGGGTTATTTACTTTAGTTTTTATTTTTTGATGGATAAGATGGGGTTTGGTGGACTTCTACCCGACCTTTCCAAAAAAAGAAACAAGAATATTTACAATCTGATATAACTACATCACTTACAAACTTAGGCAAAGAGCTAGTAAATGTAGAGGATATAATAAAATTTCTGCATTTTGATTATAAAAAGAAGACTAAAAATCGGCTTGTTTGTTAGCTTCCCTTCAAGTATGAATGATCTCCCTAGCCTTAAATTCTTCAACTATCCATCTGCTTCTCCAAAAAGCTATGAAATGATGATCCAACATATCGATAGAATTTGTTTTTTTTATTTTTTTGATAAGTGTAGACTTTATTGAAATCAAAAGAGACTTTATTGATAAGTGTAGAATTTGCTGAATCTATACAAATAGTTTACTTGGAGATCCAATGATTTCGAGCATCTTGAACTCCCCTATTAATTGCTTTCATCTCAAGCACAGAAATAGGTGTAACTTCACATCTGCCCGAAAAAGCCACCACTGCTGATCCCTGCGCAATTCTGAATACGCCACCATAACCTCTAGCTTCATCTGTCAAGGACCCATCAATGTTTAAAGCAAAACCAAGTCTAGTTGGGAGAATCCATGGGCAACATTTAACATTTGCTTGCTTAAGCTGAATTCTGACATCCCATTTGGAGAGAATATATCTTGTTTTTGGTGTATCCTCCCTCAACCACCACGTCCTGAGGAAAATTGTATAAGACATTAAGCAATATTTTGTGAATAGTCTGATCAACAGACCTAAACTTGCCATTAAAAATATGTCCATACTTTTCCTCCTATATATGGTAGACTGTGGCACAGAAGCTAATCTATCTTAAGAATGAAATGATGTTGGTACCTTTGAGTTTTTCCATCATCCACACGATCTCATCTACCCATGGGGGGTAGCATAGAAGATGAAACACGTCAATGAGATTTTCACTTGATGGGTCAGACAAGTTGAGGAGGTCAAAGATGGAAGGATTGGTAGGGATTAGGATCCAGCGAGGTGAGTGCGTTTTTATTTTTTTGTGTGTCGGGGAGGGGGGGGGTGGCAGTGTGATGAGAGGTGGGTGGAAAGTAAAGATTTGTGACGTCATTTTGTGAGAGGAGCTACCTCATACTATTGTTTTGTTGAGTTGGTTATTTAGCATCTGATTCAGGAGCAATTGTGGTAAATTGTTTGAATAGGATTTTTCGGAAACTAGTGGTGTGTTCCATCTCTGCAGAATCTGAGAGGAAGGATTTGGTTACTAGATGTTTCTCGGAAGAGGTTTATGCTCCCATTGTTGGTGGATAGGCACGTCTAGAGATGGGAAAATAGGGTTATATTTCTCAGCATGGTCCTTTCATTGTTTTCTGCAGGCTGGAGGTACTGGTTAATTTGTGGAGCAGATAAGGAATCCTGACTTCTTGGGTCTGGGTCTGGAGTATCATGGCATTGGAGTGGATGATCAATTAGTGATTGGAAAATAACTCTACTACCAGTGGCCTAAGTTCCCCATACTCTGACTACCAGCACTTAGTTCCTCTTGATTATGCAGCATTAAAATAAAATTTTGACAATACTTTGATTGGAAACCCAGTCCATCACAAGTAGGTTGGTAAGCAGTGAAATAATGGGGTTGTTGCAATTGAGTTGTGGAGCCTCTGGCCTTACAACTTTTATGATCTTCTGTGTCAGTTATCTTTTTTTTTTTATACGTCTGTGTTAGTTATCTAACTGTGGAATCAATTCCATAAACTTTAATTGATTGTTAATGATAAGTAGTAAAGGTCTGATCAGTGACACTAAATACATGATTTTTTTTTAATTTCTTTTTGATCAATATAATGGGATTAGAAAGATGTATTTACTTTTCTTTTGATACTTTGTTCCTCTAGACTTGCTTTCAAGCTTTTTAAAGGGGTTTTCTTGTTTAATCGTGAAACACAATTTCTGCCATATGTTAACCTTTTTTTCTAACATATTTCTTTAGCTGACACTAAAATTAAGGGAAAAAACTAGCAAATAGCGAATCAACCTGTAATGATCATTAGTGTTGTACTAAGATTTCATTTTTCTGAGTCAATGATTTGTACTTCTCTCATACTGTATTAACCTCTTAATTTTTTTTAAGTTTCCTCTTCTCAGTCAAACTATAATTATCATTTTCATTTATCTGTTTTAAATTTAGTTTGATTGAATCTCTTTTGATTTATATAATGGATTGGAAAGATGTATTTTACTTCTCTCTTGATACTTTTGTTCCTCTAGAACTGATTTCAGGGTTTTCATGTTTAAAGGCGAAACAAAAATAATTTTTGTACCATGTACTGATCTTTGTCATAAAATATTGCTTTGGTTTATGCTGAAATTAAGAGAAACAAAATAGTGAATCGACCTGTAACCATCATTAGTTTAGTACAAGAGGATTTTCTTTTTCTGAGTCAATGAGTTGTACTTCTCTGATTCTATGAAGTTAACTTTTTCTTTTCATATGTTTCCTCCTCTGTAAAATTCTTCTCCTTGTATGTTTTTTTACATAATATTTGATATTCTCTTTATGCAACTTTCTGTATCTTTTTTCTTAATCCAATTCTCTTTTAATTTACTGATCCAGAAGTGGAATAGTTCTAAGGCATTTGCATTTAAACATGTCCAGTTCATGATCTGCACTCAATTCTTGTTTTCAAATCAAAATATTGGTCCAAATGCTCTGTGGAAGTATTTTGCTTATGCACAACCCTGAAGATAACAGTCTAAACTCACATAGCTGACATGGAATTTGAATGTCTTTTTGAACACCCAACTAGCATATTATATGCAAAATCTGAATTTGGATTTGCCTTTCCAAAATTTTGAATGAATTAGCCATTGGGATGATAGGCTCTGATGACAATGATGAGCTGTGAGAGAGGTGTTTTACATATTTTAAGTGGGATGCTCAGATCCGTCAAGTTTGTGGTAGTTTGTGTTGTGCTTCTTCTATTCCATTTTTAATGCTTCTTCTTTTTCTTGATGAAATGCAGGGTACTCTTTGTGCTGCGAGGCGTGCCGGTGCCTTTGTGCGAGGGGATGATGTCATTCACAAGTTATTTACGGAGTTGGCTTATCGCTACAAGTAATTCTTTCGCCGATTAATTAATTGTCTTAGTTTGTATGTGTCATCTTTTTAAGCTTAGGTGGACGTTGCTTTCTAAGCAGAGATAGGGCCGGGGGATATACAAGATTGCTCCGGACTCGCATACGAGTGGGGGATGCAGCACCTATGGCATATATTGAGTAAGCTTCTATCCTGGGTACCTTTTTTACACTATTTTTTTCTTTTTTTCTTTTATTTAGTGAAAAGGTTTTCTGGATGGTCCGAGAAAACCTCTTCTCTGGATGGCCCTGTCATTTTGTGCCATGTGGGGCTGACGTGGGCAATCCAGACTGGTAGTCTGATAGAGGACCCTTTGGATTGGTCATGTGGACAGTTCCCTTTTCCACGTCACACCCATATCCTTCTGTGTATGGCACTTTTCTACAGCCCTTGAACCTTTTTTATTTTTTGAGTTGAAAAATATATAAGAACCAGGCCTCTTTTTGCTCCATGGCAGAGGTCTACTGGACTGAACCGGTTGTCCAGAATACCGTTATCTTAAATGAAATGGTGCATGATGGAATTGGGTGTTTTTTAAGCTTACAAGTTTTTTAACAAGTTGAGGGCCTACCAAACTTGTGTGTTGTTGTCTATTATCATCTGAGAATTTTAGACCATATAAGTTGGCAAGTTACTCTGATGCCATTGAATATTTACTCATTGTTGGAGAATTCTGCAATGTCCCATGTTGTCTTGTACACATAGGAAAATTAGTTGACACATTTTTGAGGTTTACCTTATATATTAATTCTTCATCCACACCTCTTCCCCTTGTTTGTGCAGGTTTGTTGACAGAGAGAATGAACTTAGGCAGGCAAAACCGGCTACCCCTCAACCACAACCGAGAGCAGCAATGGATCCATGGACAAGGTCCCGCCTTAGCCAGCAGTTTGCACCTCCTAAGGAGGAACGGGACTCTCAATCTGATATTTGAGTTAGTAGCTGTTCTTGAATTGAAATTCTAAAATTTTCTTTGCATCAGTTAGGTGTCATCAATTTTCTTCATTTGTAGAACATTCAAGCTCTATAGTTGTGGCTTCCTTGCACAAGCTGATTAGTGTGTTACAATTGGGGCCATGGTTCAAAAAACGGGTTGAGTGGGTGTGGGACCCAATTTGTTAAACATGAGGCTCGAAGTCCTTTGCTGGAATAGGTCTAACTGGACATAACTAACCCTGCATCCAAACACCTCCCAAAGTTCTCTGTCACCTTAAGTACATTAACCAATACGATATAGTGTACCCCTTTTGGGTACAGGAAATTAGGGAAATGGCTCCCACTTTTATTGGTCATTGTTCAATAAAATCATGAGTATGGATATCGTATTTTGATGGGCTCTTTTCGGCGTAGGAGATCTAGAAGACTGTAACTAGGAAGCCACATCGACTGGCTTCCTTGAAAACCCCATCTCCAAATGGGTTGCATGAAGATCTCCAATGGGGCCCCCTCTTCGGTGGGACTCATCAAATGTCGGGTCCAACTCACCGTTTGTTTGCCAAATGTCATCTAAAGATTATTTCTTTTTCTCAGTGTCAAGTGACAGACCTGAGGTCCCATAATGGATGCATGACCAATCAACTCATGGACCTAGGTCATAATTTTTTTTGCTGGATATGAAATTTTTAATTAGCAAATGAACAAGAGTTTACAAAAGAAACATCAGGAAAAGGACTACATTCCATAAGAGGAGGCATCCCAACTATGTTGGCACCCTTCAAATCTGATCAAGGTCTACACGGATCTTCAATGGTAGATACAAAATCTAGTATACCATTTTATGATTGGGAGAGTAGTTCCTTGCTTTGTGCGTAAATCAATAGTGAAGTTTACTTATATCTATGTGGTCTGGGTGCAAAATTTATCAAATTTAGGCCTTACCATTTCTCAGTCGGCTTGCACCCTCGAAGGAATGATTCCTTGTAGGAATGCATGCACTGTTGCCTCTGAATCCAACTCAATCCATATATTTTTCCATCCTTTTGATAGCGTCCATATGTAAAATTATAAATACACCCAACGAGGGCCCCAAGCATTCTACTATTTCAATCATGAAAAAATGCCCAAGCCTCACCTATCGAGGTTCCCGATAGCTGTCCCACCACAATTTAGTTGTGCCGCGCTGAAGCGGAATCAACTTACATTCTTTGATTTGAGGGGTTTTCCTTTGTTTCGGCCCAATTCTAAGCTTCTTCATAGTTAAAAGATCAATTACTGTATTATGCATAGCTTTTTTGGACTGATTAGTAGCAAATCTTACATCCACCATGATTGTCCCAACGAGCTTCTCCAATGTAGAAATTGTATTGTCATACATAGCCCTGTTACACATGGGAACCATTGAATGATGGGTCCTACTTTGTGATCACCATTGTTCAATCAGATCCACTTTTGTAGACGACAAATGGGACCATGATGGATCATACCCCTTGCAGGTGGCCTAATGTACTACTATGAAGTATAACTTTAATGCTAGGTCCTATGATCTTTGTCTAATCCGGGCTGAGCCCGGAAAATGGATTTCGACTCCATGGCAACTGTTCAATGGTGGGTGAGTGACGAGCTGTGCAGTGAAGCCATCGTGCTATCCCATGGATAACCGAACAAAAAACTGTGCGGTTGAGGCTATTGACCGTTGGATTCAAGAGATCCACACAGTTGTTGCTTGGTACACTGTGGATCTCTTGAATCCATTGGTAATTTCTAGCTGTTGGAATTGAGCATTTTAATGGGATGATTTCTAGACGTTGAATTTTGAGCATTTTGTGATTTTTAAAATCTATCTTCTAGATAAAATTTCCATAGTATCACTATGCAATGTCCTAGAAGGGGGAGGGGTTGAGTGAATATGATTTTTTTGCTTATTTAAAAATAGGAAAAATTTCATAAAAGAAAATAAATTTAAATGTATTTGCAAAAACAAAAACAACTTTTTGACATTTACCAAAAAAAAATAACTAAACGCCCTTGGAAAGGGCGTCTCTGTCTAACATAAATTAAAGCTGAAAAAGTTGACAAACGCCCTTTTAAAGGGCGTTTGCCCACGGAGGCATAAAACTTCTGTCACAATACGAGCCATGTGTCACACTCTTAGTGGACGCTAACCGTATGGATGTTTGGCCAGTCCATAGGTGGACCTGCAAACCCTATTGACTTGCAAACCAAAAATCAGCCTGATTAGTAATTTACAACCTTTGGATCTTTGCACTCAAATAATGCTCAAATTTCTATGGTTAAAATCAACCCATGAAAATAACTGCAATCCAACGCTTATAAACCACTGATGATGTTTATTTTTGGTGTGTAGGTCCACCAAGTGAGCGGCCAAACATCCATACGGTCAGTGTCCACTAAGAGTGTACCACGTGGCTTGTATTGTGACAACATTTACTCCTCTATGGGGCAAACACCCTTTTAAAGGGCGTTTGCCAGCTTTTTTCAGTTAGGCAGAATTGTCAATCTTTTGTTCAGGTTTAATTTTTTGCCAGGAAGAGACGCCCTTTCAAAGGGCGTTTTGTTACTTTTTTTGTAAATGCCAGAAAGCTGTTTTTGTTTTTGTAAATACATTTAAATTTATTTATGTTTATAAAATTTTTCGTTAAAAATATTAGTCCTAAACACACGATTTGCTCGTGCATTCAACCTCACAAATATAGCGGAATTAAAATACAAGGTAAGCTAAATGTAACAATAAAGAGAAATCACACAACACAAAGATTTCTAGTGGTTTGGTGAATTTATACCTACATTCACTCTCAATTTCTTACTTCTATTAGGTAACTTGAGTGATTGTCTTGGAGGCTGACGAAGTCACTATGACTGTAGCCTTCAAGAACTGCCTCTTGGAGGCTGACGGTCTCGATTTATGAGCTGATGGTGAAGAATTTTCCCTCAACCATGGTCGATCTTAGTGTCGGAGTCAAGAAGTATGCTAAATTTGAATCGGATCTCCTAGTTTGAAAGTCCCTAGGAATGTCATGCAAACCATATCTAGCTCGGACAACAAAGGAAAGAGTAAAAAAGTTAAGGAAAGATCCTCAGAAGAAAGAGAGGTAGAGGTCATTCGAAAGAACGAGAAGATCGAGATACCAAGCCAAAGAGGTTGTTCACTATATGAACACTCCATTTGACGAGATCTTGATAAAGATCCAACATGAGACATGCTCCACATGGCCAAGGTTGGGCAAGCAGCCTCGAGGAATGGAAATATGTTGATTTGAATTAATTTTACGCCTTTCATAGGTAAATAGGTCATTAGACATGAAAATGATGAATCTTGACACACTATTCGGAATTTTATTGAGCAAGGATTGTTGAAAGGAGTTTAACTTGTTGCTTAACAGGAGCCGGAACTGAGACGGGAGTTCAATAGGCAATAGGATGACCAAGACAGGCATCCACCCCATCCACCACCAACCACAGGGGAACCAATGGATAGAAGTTACTAATTAGGTTGAATTTTTTTAAGTAGATCCAACTATCCATACGGTCAGTTTCCTCTAAGAGTGTGCCACGTGGCTCACATTGTGATCCATCATAAAAATACTTTTTTTTTTTTAAATAGTCTGCCTGAGTGAGGTGAGAGGAATTTTTTTTTTTTTTTTTTTGGGAGGCTTCATTTAATGAACTTACCAAAAGACAAAAGAAGCTGTTAGGTGAATAATTGGAAGAAAACAAAAGAAACAAAAGTAGAGGTATTTTTGAGATATTAGGATTTGGGGTATAGTGTGAAGCGTGCGTGGGTGGCAACCCCGGTTTTGAGGGCTGTTCATGAAGCCGTTTATCATATAGACGGTCCGGATTAGCCATGTAAACATCCAATGTGGCCCATCTTAATAGGGTACAAAGTCTATGGTGACACCCCAGCTACCTTCACCAATCTATTTCTTAAAAGCTTCAAGTCAAACTGAAAAACAAAGAATTTACTATTTAAACTGAGTTATGCCTTTTTTTTTTTTTTTTTCTCCAGTTTTTAAACATAAGTCTTAATCATACCAACTTTATTACATCATGATTGACCAACATTTTCCCCATGGAATAAGTACACCTTAAGAGATCCTGATACCGATAATCAACCTGATCTGATGATTATGAGTTATGACCATTCATGTTTAAATGTTCTAATTTTCTTTGGCCTTCTCATCCCCACCTAAATGAATGTGATAGCCATAGTTACCAGTAAACGTGTTTCCATCCGAGGCTGATGTTTCCCAAGAAACTCGTTCCCGTTTCTGTTTCCCATTTCTTTAAAAATTCCGTCGGAAACCCGTTTCTCTAATCTCTTTGGAAACCCATTTCTTTAATCTCTTCAGAAACCCGTTTCTTAAATAAGTACACCGAGTGGGACTTACCAAAAGATTTATGTGTAAGATTCTCACCTAATATATTTCGCTTCATGGGTTTATCTATGTGGTAAATCAATTCGCTTACTTTAATCATCATTCCCTATCATTGCCAACCAAAAAATAAAATAATAAATTGATGCTCTTATCACATTAATTTATGTCATCGAAATATGATTTGTAGTTTTTTTTTTTTTTAAAGTGCAAATATTACATAGATTGGATGGTCAAGACCTCATAGGTAGATTTTTGACATAGATATAATTTCTTAAGTTGGACCAATATGATGACGAAATGTTGCGAATCTGATCCATTTTTGAGTTTGCGTTCGCTCCAGATTCCCTGAGCAAAGGGATACTAAAAGTATCCCCTTTGCACAACACATTCCCCTGAAACATCCTTAAATCCTTGTTAGGTTTTTTAACATGGGTGGGGCAATCTTTGGGTATGTGTCATTGGTGGCTGGTAGGGGTAAAATGTAAATTTGGCAAATATATAGGTGGCAGAAAAAGGGATGGAAGTATATTTAAGCTTTATGGGCCAAGTTCATATTTCCTTGATCATGTAACTTTTAATAAAGATATATTTATAATAGTGTTTCTAATCATTAGCATAATTGCCAAAAGGAAAACAGGTGCAAGAAACGATGTCAAAACGATCGAACCCTAAAAGTAATAAGAAATGGCAATGGAAACGTATAGATAAAAACGGTGAGGAAACATCAATGGAGACGGCATAGAAAAACATCAGGTACCCATTGACTAGTTGCCCTACTCCCAACCCTCTTTATACCTACATGTCCACTTCTTTTCGGCCAAGTCAAGAGATTTCCAATGCCAAAAACCAACCTAATAAAATGATATTGACCATCAAATCTTAAGCAATATTTATAATTTTTTTAGACGAAAAATTATATTTTGATGACCATCCAAAATAATGTAACAAAGCGTTGATTTATTTATTTATCTTTTTGGTTAACAATTATAGGGATTTTAATGTGAAAATGTTTATTTTACCATCCAACAGAGAGAGAGAGAGATATATATATTATGTAAGAATCTTAATCATATAAATCTATTGGAGAAAGAGATTGGGGAAACAAGTTCCAAATTGTTAAAGAAATGGGTTTCCAAGAAACGGGAAATGCTAGCTTAATTGGGAGACGACTTCTTGAGTAACTAAGATACTGAGAAGAAAATTTCGAAGAGGTATTTTTGCCTTAAGGGCATTTTCGTACTTTTACGTAGAGATACGGAAACCCTAGTTTCGTCTTGGGCAGGGCCGTCTCTACCATAAGGCCAATAAGGGGGTTTCCTTAGGCCCAAGGGGAGAGAAGGACCCCAGCGGACTAACTACATTGATGTTTAGCCAACCCCTTGTTGGATATACAAACCAAAAATTAACATTATTGGTTATCTCAAGCATGGTTTTTGAGTAAAGAATCCAATGGCTAGAAATCATCAATCAAGTTGATTTTGTGTGTTTTTTCACCAATATGTTAGCTAAACATCCACGCAGTCATTAGGCCCAAAAAAAAAAAATCTATGTAGGGCCACAAGAGTCCTCTGCATGGACTGCAATGGGACTACGGAGTCTTCTGCATCTACATTTTTTCCTTAGTTTTTGATTATCATGAATAATTATTAAATAAGATTTTCTCCTATATAGAAAGTTAAAATTTTTAATTAATACCATATATAGTAAGGCTCAGGCTCCGGGGACTGGCCTTTTTTGACCGGCTCCAGTTACATGACACAATATATATGAGCCACGTGACAGACTCTTAGGATTCTGACCGTATGGATGTTTGGCCAATCCCTAGGTGGACCTACAAACCAAACATCAGCCTAATTAGTGATTTCTAGGCGTCGGATTTGACTTATTTTCATGGGTTAATTTGATTAGTATTTGAGATACAGAAACCCTAGTTTCGTCTTGAGATTATATATACATTGGTTGATCAGAGACCATCATTCATTGTATTGTGAGTGTTTTCTTTTGCCTCAGAGCATAGTATAATCTGTGTGAGTTCGTGGACGTACCTTAATCTTAAGGGAAATACATAAATCTATGTGTCGTGTGTTTGCATCTTTGTTGTTTATTGTTCATTCTTTCAACATTTTATTAATCTTTGCAATGGTTATCGTATCACCAGATGGGTGGGTCATCATGAGATCGATGGTCTGGATTGACCAAGTAAGCATCCCACATGGCAAGAGAAACCCTTCTTAACAGGGTATTGAGTCTATGGTGACAGCCCAGGCTACCTTTCACCAATCTATATTTTAGAGGCTTGAAGTCAAAGCAAAAAAAAAAAAAAAAATGGGACAAGTTGAGATATAATATGAATAGATAGAGAGTTGAAAAATGCATAATTTTCATGTTTCTAAACCAACATTCTTCTTTTGAAGTACCCTTCACTTTTTAGTTTCCTCTCTTCTCTGTCTCTTTCATGAAACTGTTCTCAACCATACCATCTTTATTTAAATCATGATGTTCGAAATTCTTTTTCTTATTGACCAATTTTTAAGTAAAAATACACAAAATTCTCCCAAAAATAAAATATAGTTTTTCTTTTTCTTTGAATAAATAAGAAATATATCAAGTATTTAAACAATCCTCAATGGCAATACCATAGTTAGTGATTCGGCATACGGCAAAAGTACGTTATGGAAAAGTTCGAGTATAATTTTGGATTTATCATTAAAATTTCAAGCATGGTTTAAAAAAAAAAAGGCCGTTAATTATAAGGAAATAACGGCCATTATAATGGATTCTGGCCTCCCCCATTATTTTATGTACCGTTTTAACGCTCAGAAAATAACGGCAATTACTTTCGTCATAACGGCTGTTATTTTTCCGTTATCATAACAATAATGTAAAAAAAATTGTTAAAAAGACGCCCGTTATTTTCCGTCTTTTCCCATTTTTTCCATTTCAAAATTTGAATTAGCACTGTCTTTTTTTTTTCCTTTTCCCATTTTTGCCCTTGTGTTACAATCCGTTATAACGGAAAAATGGTAACGCCCCTTTAAACCTTGAGTTCAAGTATAATTTGCATTTAAAAAAGTAAAAATTTCTATGAAATGCACATGTAATACGAAAATAATACATTTCTTTACAAAATATATGAATTTTATCGAATCTTTCAAAAGTAAAGTCATATAGTATTTTTTTTTCTTCAAAAATTCATAAAATTCAAGTATTATATGCTTAATATGTCAAAGTGGGTGGGTACCCGACCCACCCGTTGGTAAAGTGAGCTAGTACCCATTGGATAACGGAGAGTGCACATCATCCACCCAAGTATTTGGTGGACCCCACTTATGGAACTATCCATGGAAAGAGACCCGCCATATACAGTTAGAATTAGTATAATCTTAGTAGCAGGACCATCCCCTTTTTCCCCCATGAAAGATAAGAAGGACAACTAAGTCCCGCTTGCTTTGCTTCGAATACAACTACATACGAGGCCACGTCGTGGTCCCGTTTCTACGTTTCCTCGTATATTTTTTTACCCTTTTTAGTATTCTTTTTATTATTTTATGCATGGAATAGTTATTGCTGCAGTGACGTAGCGATAGGTGCACGGTTTCCCTCATACAAGGAACTTCCCACCATATATCTTACAAGTGGCATATTATCATTGTGCCATGTGTCATTCTTCTGTTTGGTCTTGATCGTCTCCTAGTCGTTGAAAAGTTGAAAAAAATTCGAAAATGTCATTATTATGTAACAGCGTCTACGTTTTCTATTTTATTAAAAACAGTTTGTTGGTTTATTTACTTGGATTCAAAGAATGGATACTGAAATATGGGTCGGCGAGTTTTATGGCCCATGTTCCTCGGCAGTTATTTTCTTTTTCTGGAATGGAAATTTGACCCAATCCAACGGTCTCAAGCCTCTTGATGATCTAATGATCATAATCCTTTTGCTTTATTGTTCTCTATAATATTTCCAACTGCCCTTTTGTTGATCTCCTAGGTGGGACCCATAAAATTGCGGGTCGAACCCACTACACATGATCCACGTGTACATCTAAATCAATCACGTGTATCGCATGTGCCTTCCATGTAAAATTTTCATTTGGGTATAAACTTTTGGGTTTTTTAATAATACCCCCCTAAATTTGAAAGTAATTAGTTAGTAACACCCCCTTATACTTTCAAACTGTAGGATTACCCCCCCTTGACATAGTTCAACAGTGGTTGACTTGGGTTAAAACAGACTTGAATCACATGGTCATTAGCATTGTACTTGCAATATTATGGTCGACCTTTCATGCATGTCACGTTTTAACATTAGTCAAATGATGGTAAAATTAGGTCAAGGGGGGATAATAATAAAGTTTTAAAGTATAAGGAAGGGGGGTATTACTAGTTATTTTAAAATTTCAGGGGGGTGTTAGTAAAATACTATAAACTTTTTAGTCGTGTTTTAATGAGTAAGTACCTAATGATGATTGTGTTGTTGCTTTGGGTTTGGTAAGGATTGAAACCCTTAAACCTATTACAGCTGTTAATGAAAATCCTATCTTAACTTATGCACTAAGGAATTAAAAAATTAGAGATTCAAGCCTTTAATTATTTTCTTACCCTCACTACTTCAAATTATTTTCTAGCTTATGGCTTGAAAAATCACTAATTTGTTCGCTTAGTTCGCAAACCACAAGTAGGGCTCGCACTTGATTCGTCATGCCGTCGTGCCAGCTCGAAAATTCAGATGGGTTGATTAGGTAGATCATTAACTCGGTTAGGTTAAATATTTATTTTCCCCATTGTTAAGCATGGTAGTTAGTTAGTTAGTTAGTGGGGGTTAAGACAGGTTTAAAAAATATTTAAGAGTAGAATAATTAAAGTTGACCCATAAAAGTCGCCGGGTTTTCGCTAAAACCAGGATGATCTGAGACTCATTTGATCACCAAGACACAGTATACATGCATGTTACATGTGTGTGGGTCGGCCGGCGGGCAGGCATGTGTGTGTGTGTTTCTTGCCCTTTCAAAAGTAAATTTGCTCCTTGGTGAGAGAAGGCCCCAACCCAAGTCCCATTAACTACATTGATTTTTAGCACACCCCTTATTGGATATACAAACCAAAAATCAACCTGATTGATTATCTCTAGCCGTAGTTTTTAGTACTTGTTAGGACATGATTCTAGTAAATCCAATGGCTAGAAATCATCAATAAGCTAATTTTTAGTGTGTATATATGCAAATAGGTGGGATGCACATCCACGCAGTCATTGGGCCCAAAAGAATGATCTATATAGGGCCATCAGAGTCCTCTGCATCGACTGCAATAGGAGCCCTCTGCATCCATTTTTTTATTTTTATTTTTTATTTTTTGTCGTTTTGATTATAAAGAATAGTTTTTATATAAAGATTTCTTATTATATAGAGGTTAAAGTTTTTAATTAATACCATATATATATGTTAAATATAAAAAATATTATTAAATTAATTTTCAAAAATGTGATCACATTTTACCCTTGGAAGGTAATAGTAAAAAAAAGATGTTAAACATGTTTGGGGGGTGGTTGTGAGTGGTTAAGCTTATGAACAAAAAATGACAAGATTGTGAATAGAACAAGATACCTAAATAAAAAGGTAGCGAAGACTGCAAAACAAGCCCTAAGTGGTAAAAATGTTAAAAATGCAAATTTCTTCCTCAATTGAAAGAACTCACATATTTATCATTCTTTCCCCAAAAAAGTTTCCTAATAAGAGAGAGAGAGAGAGAGAGAGATGTGATTGGCTTTTCCATTTTTGGAAAGTGAGGTGGGGTCCATTAAGGGACAAAATTAAACTACCCTCATTTATCCAGTTCAAATCATCAACTACCTTAAAAGTTAAATCTCATCCATTAAAAGATTATTAAATTGTTCACAAAAAAAAAAAAAGATTATTAAATTGTTTTCTATTTTTTATTTACTTATTTACTTAAAAATAAAGTAAAATAAACAAATTAAAAAAAAATTAATGAAAAAAAAAGCATTTTCTAGAGTGGCACTCCATTCCTTCTCCCTGGAGTGGTGGGGTCTTCTTTACGCGCGACAGCTGAGCTGGCAGGACGAAAAGGGGTTAGTGCAATCACCACGTCCTACCTTCACATTGCATAAGTAACCCCACGTTACAGTGAAGAGCTCTGGAGTGTAGCTTCAGAAAACCTTTTCCCCAACCACACCTGCCCCTCCTGAACATATAAATTAGAGGAAAGCTGATGGGTTGGTCATGCTAAATAATGCCACGTGGCACATTCTTAGGTCCAGTTACCCCCACAGATATTTAGCCCACTTCTTTTGAACCTACACACCAAAACTCAGCCTTATAGGTCATTCCTAGCCATTGAATGCGAGCATTCTTTTAGAATGGGCTTCATGAACAGGCCCATAGAAAAAGAATGTGTAAATGAAAAGGTTAAGAATGAGAAATTTTTTATCCTGGTGTTTTTACCGGCATCCGGTCCCACAAATACGTCATGTGGCACACTCTTATAGATCAATGAATGTATGGATGTTTGAACCATCCCTAAGTGGACCTACAGACCAAAATATTAGCCTGGTTGGTGGTTTTCAACCGTTGGATTTGAGTCATTTTCATGGGTTGATTTTCAACTGAAAATAATGTTCGAATCCTATGGTTGAAAATTAACCCATGAAAAAGACTCAAGTACAATGCTTAGAAAGCACCAATCAGGCTAATTTTTGGTCTGTAAGTCCACGTAGGGCTGGTTCAAACATCTATAGGAATATGCCACGTGGCTTCTTACCAGTGGCTGGGACGGAAAAATGCCACAATAAATAATTTCTCGCTTAAGAATTTTCAATAAAGCTGATTTTTGGTAGATTCACCAATGGGTGGGGCATAACATTCGTAGATCAATGGGCTTAAAAATGCCATGTGGCACTATTTGGTATTATTAACACGCAGAAAAGATACTAATATGTAACATCTCAGTAAATCAGATACAGCATGAGAAAGAACGGAAAAACTATGATACCGATTTCGGTATCAAAGTTTGGATGCCGAAGTCCCCCAATTGCCCCTAGTAGACTCTTTCGGGCCCACTGACTCCATGAATATTTGGTCCACATCTTGGTGGACCCACACACCAAAAAACAGCTTGATTAGTGATTTCTAGCCATTGAATTTGAGCACTTTTTCATCATGGGCTTGGAACCTCTTCATAGACATGTTCATTAATTCCATGAAGAAAAGTGCTCAAATCCTACGGCTAGAAATCACCAATCACGCTGATTTTTGGTGTGTTGGACCACCAAGATGTGGGCCAAATATTCATGGAGTCAGTGGGCCCGAAGGAAACTACTACGTGGCAAATTGAGGGACTTCGGCATCAAAATTTTGACACCGAAGTCTGTATCAAAGAACAGCCCAGAAAGAACTAGAAAGACCGCCGAGGATTTGACCAACTACAATGGATCGCCAAAATTTTTAATTATTGGAAAGAAAATAATTAAAATTAAAAAATAATAACTAGTTAATCAAAGATTCTTCAGCTTCCTAGTTTGCCTTCTTAATATATTGACTCTTACCTGTCAGTGAACTCCAAAAATTTCTTACACTCAACCACCTTTTAAGGCTTCAGCCGTTCAGCGCCATTTTATTCTGATTTCCGCTCCAAAGATTTCTCCAAACAAAGCCTCAAACCAACCTCTCAAATTCATTCGAGCAGAGAGAGAGAGTGGGGGGAGCGAAAGAGAGAGATCAAAGGTCTGTTGTTCTTGCACCTCTCTCTGTAATATTCTCTATATGGGTATCTGAAGTATCTCTTGTTTCTGGCATTTGGGCTGTTGGGTTCTTTTCTTTTAATTCTGCTTGATTTAGTGTTGTTTTGATCGATTTCTCTTTCTGGGTATATGAGTTTTTCAATTTTGGTATATGGGTTGTTTAGTTTTTTTTATATGGGTGTTTGAGGATTGTGTTATTTTGGTAGACTGATCATCGGTTCTCTCTGGCATTGGTTCATCTATTTCTTCCTCTTTTGTTTTAGGCTCTGTATGGTGATTAACAAAAAAGTTTTATAGAAAAAGGATTTATATGTTAGAAAGTGTTGATACAGAAAAAGTCTTATGACATTTATATGCAAAAATCATTTCTAGAAAACTTATTCATGGCAACCATACAGAGCCTTACTTCTTGTTACATTCTTTGGGTTTATTGTTTTTTCTGTCATGTTTTTTTCTTTCTTAATTTTTCTGTGTTTTGTTAAATGATTCTCTTTTGTAGTTTTAATTTTCAGTTTTCTTACTGTGTGTTTTACTGTCTTTTATTCCTTTGTTTTTGGTTTTTAATTTTCAATAATTTGTTCATTGCTTCTTCTGGTGATCCAGGTTTTCTTTTCTGGATTTCCTCTGTCCTGCATCGTGTTCACTAAATCATTCTGTTTCTGGATTTCCTCTGTCCTGCATCGTGTTCACTAAATCATTCTGGGATTTGTTTTTTCAAATTTTGTTCTTTGTTTCATTCTCACTTGAGCTTGTTTTATATTGCTTGTATAGATCAGATGTTGCCTTCCCCTGCTGCAACTGAATCAATATGAGAGGAGCTATCGGTACGTCGCCAAGTCCTATTGAGGCTAGGCATAGATTATCTGGATCAATGTGAGGTTCTTCTTCCCTTAGTCCCATTCATGTTCTTTCTGCTTTTTTTTTTTTTTATGTGTGTGTGTGTGTGTTGTGTGATCTCTGTCTGTTTATATTAAACCAGTAATGGGGTTATTTTATGCAGGAAATCTCCTAATATGTGTCCTGGTGGTTTCTTATTTCATTTTCTGTTTAATCACTATTGAGAACTAAACTTCTAGTTAAACTAAGGTTTCAATTTATTCATTGACTACCTGCTGTCATGCAGTTTCATTCTCTTTATGGCTTTGGGTCATCATTTACGTTTGCTACAATTTTTTTCAATTTGCATTTCTTTCCATTATTAGATTGTATCATTGTGTGGATTACCTATGTTAATTCCTCAAGAAAACCCTGTTAGATCTTTCACTTTCATTTTCCAAGATGCACTCCACTCTCCCAATTATTTAATTTCATACGAGTGTTCTTGAAACAGAAAACCAATCTTTGGAAAGCTGGTGTTCCAAATGGTGGTAGAAATGCAAAGCAATTTCTTATATGAAATTACAGAAGTGGTTTAAGAGAGTACTTCTGACATATTCAAAGATTAATCATAGTCAATCCCATCTTCCTAAGTAACATTTTAGCTAAGAGGAGCATCTTGAGGTTGATGACAGTAGACAAGAAGTGTGAAAATTGAATATTCTGAGGAGTGTTATCAACTCTGTCCCCTCAATGGTCTTTTCGCTAGCTTCATGAACTTTGTGTGACATCAACTTTACCAACTTTGTGCTTGGTGATGTTGACTTAATTAAATTTTTCTTGGTGACATAATGTGAATGCCAACCTTCACATGGACACATCTCCTCCAGGGAGTTGTTCCACAAATGTTAAAAGTGGGAGAAATGAAAATTATTTCAGTGTTCAGATTATAACATTTAATCTTTTTTTATTCACAGGATACCAAAGAAAATTGCTGTTGAGATGTATCATTGGGTTTGTTCCTTCAGTTCAGGTGTATCTAGACAAATGAATGCATCCAAACTTTATATATTCATAATCTGGTGCTTGTCTTTTTAATAACAGGAAAAATAAGATTTATTGGAGTGCAGCCATCAGAATGGCTCCAATGCGTACTATTTTTGGGGGCATCCATTTCTTTTATTATGAATACTACCACTTAAAGAAGGTGTATGTCCTTTTGTTCTGCCTCATGATTATCTTCCTCATTGGAAGTGACGTGTGGTAAGAAATGTGGTAACTTTTTGAAGTCCAATTTTTCAACCTGAGGGTTCATATCTCCATTGTTCTTAAGCATTTTATTTTGGCATCAAATTGGGCCATGACTTGTGATGAAATATCTTGAACACTTCACAGGTGCCCCTTTTCTTCTTCAAAAAGAAATACAAGTTGTGCGTGAGTGGTCATCAATGGGTGAACTTAAGTATGTGAAGCCATTATGAACCAAAAGTAGTGCAAGCCCCAAAACATGGATGTCTTATAATAAAGAATATAAAGAAGGTCCCCTGTTAATTCTGATAGTAGCAGAAGTCTTGTACCTAAGATGCTTCTGCCATTCTGCCAACTACAGAAACCTTCCGTATGAGTGAGTGAGTGGATAATAAAGAGATGTAGGTGGATATCCAAAACCTGACTATGGCAGTACCAGAACCAATTCCTGAACTTTCTTTCAATCCCAACACAATTGAAGGAAAGGTAAGTCCATAACAGTTGTGATGTTTTAAGAACTAGCTGACAGAGCTAATATATTTATCTGAGCAAATGTGTGAGACTGTTCCAGTTCCTTGAATAGAACACTTTTACTGCTAACAAGTTCAATTGAAACATTACCGAAGTCATTCATTGATCCATCCGTGTGACAATGCTTTTGAGTGGATAGCCCAGGCAAGGTTCTTACTCAACTTAGGTGGAATAACTGTAGTATTTGTGAAAGGAATCTCTTTGAGAAGACTATATTAGTGCTTTGGTCTTTTACTGATGTAGAATCAAGGGGTACATTGTTGACAGTTGGTTGCTTCTTATTTAGAGGTTAGGGTGAATAGGCTTCTTCTTTGCTTCCCATGGAATTCCCAAACTAATTGGTTGCTTTGGAGCTCCCAACTACAATCCGCATTATGATTTACCTTCTTACAATTTGAAGTGTTAGACGCACCTTTCAAGATAGTATGGTTGGTAAAAGGAAACATGTCATCCAGCCATAAGAGCAGAAACTTCAAATATTGATGCATATGGTGTTGATGAAAACTGTCTAGTTCCTCACTGAGAGGGGTCAGGAGTGCAGCTCCTCTACTTCATATTTCTCATTTGCGAGAATTTGGATTCAGCCAGTTCATATTCTAGTTATCCAGCCAAAAGATGTATGCCTTGA
This sequence comes from Euptelea pleiosperma, assembly GCA_035048495.1. Lineage (NCBI taxonomy): Eukaryota > Viridiplantae > Streptophyta > Magnoliopsida > Ranunculales > Eupteleaceae > Euptelea > Euptelea pleiosperma. Next base: position 25,529,921 of record CM068542.1, on the reverse strand, counting down.
CTTGTTCAATCAGCAAGATTTTCGTGTGATCTGCATGTGAACATAGGATATGCTCATTATAGAAAGGCACTAACAATCAAATCTCCCTTTATTAGATTGAGTTGGAGGCAAAGCCTTGAGAACACAAACAATTGACATTATCCCCTGCCAGATGAGTAAATTGACATTAAGATTCCAATTCTCATATATTTAGTCATTTTTTAGTATTTCTAAAAATACCCATCAACTTTATGGAGGATCTTTCCTCTTAGCAATTGAACAGCCTGAGACCATTGGAGGATGTTGCTTCCCTTTAGTCAATGAGAAAAAATTGGCACCCCCGATTATCATTTGGCAATAAGCCAGTATCTCATTTGAAGCCATAAGGAACAGGAAAATGTTCCTACAGTAATAGTTATTGTTCTTAAAGGTGTAATGTTGTCAAATTCGAATGGGGTCTCAAATTCTTGGATTGTAAGTTTCATAAATATTTTTCTTTATGAGTTAAAAAATATGAAATAAGATCCAAAAAAAATTTAAAAATAATATATACTACTCCATGACCCATCCTATAATGATAAGGTTTTGTACAAACTACAAACACTTGTAAATAATGACAAAACACTTTAACTGACAAGTGGAATATTAACTATAAAAACACTGTTCTAAACTCACAGTAATACAACATAAAAAAAAATCAAAACAATGTATCGTCAATTCATCATCAAATTAAACAAGTTTCCATTCAACCGTATCAATTCTCAATCTTTCAGTTTACGTGCATGGATGTACATTTCTAGTCATCCTTGTCATTGGTGCTTTTACGCGGAAAGCACTGCCATGAAATTGTTTCCTATAATTTGTATTGCTAGAATTGCTTGTAGATATAAACTTTATGCTTCTTACCGAAAGTATAATCAACTTAATAGTTAATATCTTGAAAGGAGCAAAGATGGAGAAAATAGAATACAGTTGATCCCCCTTATTTGTAGAATACTTGTAATAAAAATCTCCTTCGTTTTTTTTGTCCCTAACTCTAATCACTTAGGATTTTTTCGTAAGGGCCTATTAACTTCCATTTTAAACTTTAAGGGCCCTTGTAGGTTAAAATATTAAAATAGGAAAAATAAAGTCAAAAAACTAATAAATGATACATGATTGTTGATGCAACTATGTTAAACTGATCTTATATTTGTGTAGAAGGCACAACAAGAAACATGTTAGAAACCTAATTAATTAGCATATACACTCATTGATTTTCTTTCTTTTTTGTAGTGTTTAAGGTTTAGAAGAAAAAAGTGCAAACATAAATCATTGTTTTTACCTGAAAACGTGTCCCATGCTTTTATTCAAATTGTAAGATTCAAGTTGTGATTCTTACTTGAATCGTAAGATTCATAGAGAAAGCGAAGGATTTTTATCTATAGGGATTCAAACATAAGATTCAAATCGTTTGGTTAAGATTTGATTTGAATCGTAGGATTTTAATAACCTCTTGTAGACTCTATGCGAACACAACAGGTGCCTTTCCTGCAAAGGCAGATTCTACAAGTGGCAGCTTAGGTGGTGAGACCAAAAGGTTCCATCTGTTGGACCACCCCACCCTCTTTCCATGTGGCAAGTTTCAGCCCAGTTGCCTTTTGCTAAGTGGCAATGAGAGGAAAGTTGGTTTTCCTTTTTCTCTATTTAAGAAATTAGAACTGTCTAGGGTTGTCATTCATTGGGGAAAAGTGCTATATATGGTAGGGTATTTACGTGGGAAAAGTGTGATGTCACGTCACCAATCTAGGTGGTCTTCAATTAGATCGACTTAATAGGATATGACTCTACAGTGGCATGCTAAGAAGGTTGTATACAATTTAGATTGAAAAGGGTTGTGCAAGTAAAGGGGAGGGTGAGGAAAGGTGCGTCCAAGATTTTTGGGAATTCTGTGTTGGTTTCACAAGAAAAATGGGAATAAGGAAAGATGAGTCCACGATATCTAGCCTTTAGGGTCCTTATCTTCAGAAGGGGGCATCTACGAAAAGAAAAAAAAGCACATTTCCCAATTTCCATGGACGTGAATACACCAATTCATACCATCCTGGTCTTTGCACCCAAAAACCCCCTAAAGTAACAAATATGAGGAGAACCTAGTACCCCCAATAATGTCTTGGTATATTCTTATGCCATCCATCCTCCTACATGTGTTGCTTCTAAGAATCCTTTTGGTCTGCAAATTCTTGAGAAGGAGAAGGGAGTAGAGCCCATTGACCAACTGACCAATGGCTAGGAAATTCTCCCAGACTTAATTAATTTTCTTACCCTTCTTTCTTCTCAATTATCACTAGGAAACTCTCCCAGACTTGGGTAATCTTCTTCCCATTCTTTCCTCTCAATTCTCAGTTACCTTTTGTTCGGCTGGATCTTTGCACCACCTGAAGGCAATCTAAGAGTTCCTGCAATTTATCCAATTAATTTGTGTATTTCCTATAAAGCTTTATCTTTTTGTTGAAGGACTTTAATCTGTTGTTTCTAGCTTAAACACACCAAAGATTCTCAAAGAAGTGGCGGTCTCCTTGAGTGGCTTCAAGCTCATGAGAGAAGAGATGAATGCTCTTGAGGAAAAAAGATGAACCTAGGAATTGGTTCATTTGTCCGAAGGAAAGAGGCTGGTTGGATGTATGTGCTCTATATGCTCAAGTTCATGGAATATGGGAGCAATGACAGATTTAAGGTTCGCTTGGTGGCAAAATGATATACATGTACTTGTGCGGATTTCTTGGAGAGGTTCCCTGTGGGGAAAATGAATTCTTTCCATTATGGCTAATAGGAATTCAGGATTATCGCAGATAGATGTCAAACTTTCTATGATTATTGGTTGAAAAGGTCTATATGTCTTTACCTCATGATTTCAGTCTTCGGAGAAGGGAAAGGCAGGTTAGAAAATGTTGTTTATGGGCATAAGTTATCTCCTTGCCTGGCTCAATCCGTTTGTTGTTGTTCTGTTGAAGATGGCTTTATGGGATGTCATTCTGATCACTCCATCTTTGTCAAACAGTGGAAGGCATTACTATATATATTTGTGTATATTGATGATATCATCACTACAGGGGATGATTCAGATTGAGTTATTGGGTTGAGGACATTGAAAAAGGTGTTTGAATTTAAGGATCTTGGACCTCTTGCTTACTTTTTAGGGTTAGAGTTGCCCACTCTTTTGTGTGTATCTTTATTTCTTAACGGAAGTGTGTCTTATGTTACAGTAGGAAACCGCATTCTTGGTGCCAAGCTCAATGATTCACCTTTAGAGCAAATCATCATCTATCTTCTACTGAGGAGCTACTTACTGATCCAGAGCTAGTTGAACAAGTTATTTACCTGACCATGACATAACTAGATGTAGAATATCTTGTGGGTCTTTTTAGTAAGTATATGGATGCACCTCCCACACATATTTAGACTGTCCATCGGATTTTGGGATATTTAGCTGCTTTGGAGTAGGGCCTAATACATTGACCTTGTGGATATCTCCGTGAATTTGCATTTCCTTAATGTTGACCATGCCTGGCCTACCGCACATTTTTTGGAAGATAGAATGTCAAATGGGAAAACAAGAAACAACTAAGTGCAAAACCGCATTATAGATCGATGCACATACAACTTGTAAGCTAACTTCATTTGGAAGTTTCTTGGCCAAGATGGATTTCACTACAGATCTTTAAATAGAGTTGTACTGTTACAATCATGTAGTTGAGATTAGATTACTGTCCCCATCTCTCCCAACTTTTTATTTTTTAATAAATTTTATAAGAATTATAAGAATACCCTTGAGACGAAATATAAAGCAAATGCATTACATCCAACACCCCCTGTCAAGTTGGTGCATGGATATCATTCATTTCCAACTTTCTAATAGCTTCACCTAATGCAGAAGGCCCAAGAGCTTTAGTAAACACATCAACTAACTGATCAGAAGAACGAGTATATGGAGTAGAAATTAGCCCAAATGAAATCTTCTCATGAACAAAGTGGAGAGTCCCCTTTATATGCTTGGTCCTCATGATTGAGTTAGGGGCTATATGAATAGCTACCTGATTATCTGTGAAGAGGCATAAGAGAAGTGATAGAAAAACCCAGTTTACTCATAAGGGTTCTCAACCAAAGAAACTCGGATGAACCTTCAGCCATAGCTTTGTTTTCAGCCTCAGCACTTGAACGAGAAACAAATGACTGTTTCTTGCTCCTCCAAGTAACCAGATTTCCCCCTAGGAAAGTGCAGAAACCTATAGTATATCTTCTATCAGTGTCAAAACTAGCCCAATCAGTATCTAATCCGAGAATACATAATATCACGCCTAGGACATGATTTCAAATTTGAAAAATCGAGTACACAACTTATTTTTAAATATAGAACATAATTCATCACACGTTTTCATCAAATAGACCCAGATCACATGAGAGAAATCATCAATAAAAGTGACAAAGTAATGAAATCCATCAATGGACATAACAAGACTGGGTCTCCCCGTACATCAAAATGAACAAGAGAGAACATTTTATTATTGTGAGTCATTTTTTATGGCTTCATCTCGTTCTACACACAAGATCATCCGTCTGTTCAACTTCAAATATAATGCTTGGTCCCCATAATCCTTTTACGTTAAGAGACTGGTGTTTATTGATTTATCAACGTCAGTTTAAGGAGTAATATTAGAGATTGTAACATAAAGTAGTAGGGATATTCTATATTCTGAATGTTTTGGTCATGGAATGTATTAGACAAGTGGTAGATTAGTAATTTTATGTTTTTCATTTGGTTCTCTGAATTTCTTTAGTGTACTTTTTGTCAGTTGTCACTTGCAAATTTCTCATTATGTAGATTTTTGCAGGTGATTTGACCTATTTTATCTTCTATATTTATGAAGGTTTCTTCCATTAATGGTTGGAAAGTTCATAATAATTCCACCTATAAAAGTTTATATCTCTCTAATGCCTTGACATGTGTAGAATCTGAAATTGAATGAAATATTTGTCTTTTGATTGACAGATGTTTCTCATTTGATCATAAGCTTTCCTGCTACCATAACAAGTTACCGCCCTTTGTTTTGGTTTCTTCTTCATTACCTCTCTTTCTCCTGCCTCTTCTACTAATTTCTTCTTCACTACTTGCTTGATTCAGTGATGACACAAATAAAAGAAGGTTCTTAAGAAGTAAAGATTCGAAAGAAGCTGAGAAGCCATTCCACATACCTATCCAGGATAGGGGTTCAAGCTGCAAGTTTGCTTCTTTAAAACTTGTCCTGGTTATTATTATATGTGGCACGTTTTTAACACTCCTCCACTCTCCGACAGTGTACAATAATGAGCATCTATCATACTCAGGATCTAGGTATGTTTTATTTCAACTCACCTTGCTTGCACTTGCTACTACCTAAGATTCTAGTTGACATGTTGAGAGTTTTTCTGACCAGTAGGTTTCTCAGATGTCTTTGATGTGTTGACTTCTTGTTTGTTTGTCGATTTTTTTTTTGCCCAAATGGTTCTACCTTAGGTAATGGACACCAATACAGTTGTAACTGTTGTGTTGGGCATTGTGAAGGCATTCATGACACATACAGATTTGGCAGAGTCCCATGTAAACATCATAGGTCAAAAATCAGCGGATCTGTTATTTTAATCATCCAATCATGTGATGGATTGTATGGATGATCTGGGAAATATCCGATGTTGGACCTAACAATGGCATGTCTCAGTTTCCTGCATGTGCACAACATGTTCTAAACAAAGGATGTTTCATTACATTGCCATATTAGTGAGTCTACATAAAAACATAAAAATGGTTTACAAATCCCGCCTCGAGGCAAGGCACATGGTCCTGGACTCAAGGCTTAAGCCTCAACTGATGTATAAGAGGCTTAAGCCTTGAAGTTTGAGGCTCGAGCTGCAGTCAAGGCTTAAGCCTCGACTATATAGGCACATACACAGGCCAAGCATATAAAAGATTGTTTTTTTATTTGTAATATTTTCCCATCCCTTTTCCCAAGGAAGATGATTTAAATCATCTTCTTCCTTTTATTTATACCTGTAAATATGACATAAATGGTCTGGGTAGCTTCAGCTGGAAGTGGTTCCAAGTGACTACATTTTTATAGTAGAGAAACCAAAAAAGGTAGTGCGCTGAACTCTTAAAATCTTGAGTTCTCTGTGAGAAGGATAAATATTCTTGAAATAAAATCAATGGACTTTTAAATAAGTCATAAACCTGACAAATGTTAACATCATTATGTTTGCTAAAAATATACCTCGTTAGTTGTGGGGTCGAGGAACAATATCGCATGAGCAATATATATTACTAGATTGAAGTTAATAACAGTATACGATACGGTAACAAGTAATACTAGATTGAAGTTATTAACAGAACATGATACGGTAACAAGTAATAAAGGCCTTTAAATGATAAAATGAGGAGTTTTTGCTTCGAGAACATCACATAATAATTATATGTTTTAAAAATCCTGCATTGAGGTCAACTTTATGGCAAATCATGAAAAAGAATAGCTTCTAACTTCTTTCTTATGTATTTCCTTATTTATGTAGTTGATTCTTTTTTTATGATTTTAATAGATTTTTAAAGCTTTTTCTTAAAAACAAATTGAGGCTTAAGCCTCGTACTGCCTCGAGGCTTATGCCTTGCCTCATAACCGCCTCGCGCTTTTTAAAATATTGTATAAAATTTCCTCTCTTAGAAATAAAAATAATACGGGATATGCTTATTACTTTCGTACATAGCCTTAGCAATTTGGATCTTTTTAAATTCTATGGACTGAGTTTAGTAAGTGTATTGCCTCGATTTTGCTTGTTCCTAAATATCGAATGCGAAGTTTATCATGATTGTTGGTCCAGTTTTGTAGACAGGTGGATATGGGAGAGGCCTGTCGCAGATCGACGCTATAAATCACATTTAAACGTTAATTGGGATCAAGTCTCGAAAACCATTTGGAAACTGAATGAAAGACATAAATGTCAGGGAGTAGGCCTATTGAACTTCAATGATAGTGAGATTGATCACTGGAAGCAGTTGATACCTGGTGCAGAGCATGTTGTTCTGCACCTGGATTATGCCAGGAACAACGTCACATGGGAGTCCTTATACCCCGAATGGATAGATGAAGAAGAAGAATCTGAAGTTCCTGTTTGTCAATCTCTACCCAAGCCCAAGGTCCCCGGAAGGCCACGATTTGATCTCATTGCTGTCAAGCTTCCCTGCCAGAGGTCAGGAAACTGGTCGAGAGATGTTGCTCGGTTGCACTTGCAGCTCGCAGCCGCCAGGCTTGCTGCATCTGCTAAAGGCTACCACCCTGTGCATGTGCTCTTTGTGACTGACTGCTTTCCAATCCCAAACCTCTTCATTTGCAAGGAACTAGTCATACGTGAAGGGAATGCATGGCTGTACAAGCCTAACTTGAGTATGTTGAGAGAAAAGCTTCAGCTCCCAGTTGGGTCATGTGAGCTTGCAGTCCCACTCAAGGCCAAAGGTCAGTCATAATCTTGTTTCCTTTCACTTGTTTCCATTCTTTTTTTCTATTTTATCAAGTGCAACGGCAGTACCAGCTCCCCCATAGTTTACATGGAACGGAGGTGAATCTTTTATGGATCTCAATCCCTTATAAGAATCAAAAAGTTGAAATGTTTTCTGGGTAGTTAGTATTGATCCATGTACTGCTTTCAGGGAATGGATTTCTACTAAGCTGATTAATCTCTATTTTGAGTGGCCATGGTAATTTGGTTATTTCTTCTTTCACATCTTATTTGATCCTTATCAGTGTTCACAGGCAAAGAAGATATTTCCTCACTGTTATTTGAAGTCTTTTTTGTCCAAACCCCATCTGTCACCAAACCAGTTGTGTTTTCAACTTTCATGGCACATACATACATGTGTGCATACATTTATTATATGTGTGTGGTTTTGTGATGATTGCATAAACCAGGGCAGGAAGAGGGAGAGAAGTTATTCTCCCTGCTTCCATTATACATGTGAACCACATCCAGATAGGTTGTGACCCACAGAATGGCGGGTCACCATAGGAGATTATCTAGACTAAAACTCAATCCAATCAAATGGTTCTAACCATCCAATCTTTCTCATTCAGTAAAAAAAAGGTATAATGAACGCTTCAGGGAAAATTCTATATATTGTGTGATCAGTTTTTACCTAGCAGATCTCTTTTCTGGACCCATTGTGTGTTGCACCTAACACCTCTGGATAGGGAGACAGGATGACTTCATCTGTTTCCAAGTTCGACAGTACACTTTGGTCTTCTTTAGAAATTCAAATTAGTTTTCTAACTAGAAAGGACTAAAATCCCATATAATCTTTGCAAAACAGAGCGTTTGTACTCAGGAGCTGTGCACCGGGAAGCATACGCAACAATCCTGCATTCTGCTCATGTATACGTATGCGGTGCCATTGCTGCGGCCCAGAGTATCCGCATGGTGGGTTCCACTAGGGACCTTGTGATACTTGTAGACGAGACGATCAGTGAGTACCACAGGGGCGGCCTCGAGGCAGCTGGGTGGAAATTACGGACAATCCAGAGGATCAGGAACCCAAAAGCTGAGCGTGATGCCTACAATGAGTGGAACTACAGCAAGTTTCGTCTCTGGCAGCTGACAGACTACGACAAGATCATCTTCATCGATGCAGACTTGCTCATCCTCAGGAACATTGATTTCCTGTTTGGGATGCCAGAGATATCTGCAACTGGAAACAATGCAACCCTCTTCAATTCTGGTGTGATGGTGATCGAGCCGTCAAACTGCACATTCCAGCTGCTTATGGATCATATCAATGAGATCGAGTCTTACAATGGAGGAGATCAGGGATATCTGAATGAAATCTTCACATGGTGGCACCGCATCCCAAAACACATGAACTTCTTGAAGCACTACTGGATAGGAGATGAGGAGGAGAAGAAAGAGATGAAGACTCGTCTCTTTGGAGCTGACCCTCCAATACTCTATGTCCTCCACTATCTGGGTTTGAAGCCATGGCTATGCTTCCGGGACTATGACTGCAACTGGAATGTGGACATACTACGGGAGTTCGCTAGTGATGTTGCACACAGGAAGTGGTGGAAGGTGCATGACACAATGCCAGAGAACTTGCAGCAGTTCTGCCTGCTGAGATCCAAGCAGAAAGCGGGGTTGGAGTGGGACCGAAGGCAAGCTGAGAAAGGCAACTACACGGATGGGCATTGGAAGATTAAGGTAAAGGATCCTCGTTTAAAGATTTGTTTTGAGAATATCTGCTTCTGGGAGAGCATGTTAGGACACTGGGGTGAGACAAACTGGACAGATGACGACGTCACTATCTTCCCAACTACACCTGCAATTACCACAACATCTCTCTCTAGTTTGTAAGTCTTCAGTTTTATCTCTCCAGCATTCCATTTTTTCCCCTTGTGGATGACACAGTTCAACTTGTTTCGAGTTCTGTCAACCTACGGTGTACCAGATACGTAAAAATGGAATCTTTTTTCTTTTCCATTCCACATTGTACCCATGTCACATACCTCCACCTAAAGTGTTCTACACCCATTCCATAATCGATTATCATAGATTTCATCACTTTGTGATGCTTCCTAGGCTGATTCCCTTGCGACTTTGTAACGGAACTGCTAGTTATCTTATAAGAGGCATCCTTGCTTATCTCCTGTTGTACATATCTGCATGGTTATAGTTTCATCTTCACAGTCTTTAACACGTGAATGTGCCGAGCTGCTCCATGCATAAACCGATATGGGCATTCATTATTTCTGATACTTGTACTGACAGATTTAAAGAACCTCTTAATACCAACCTTATGTACTTCAGAAATAGGTAGATAATAAGTTATATATTTATCATTGCAGACTTGCTTGATCTCTGTTTAGGAAGTATACCCACTTAGCTTAAAAATATTACTTACAACATAAGAGGTAACCCATACACGTGTCCTTACTGACCATTCTTGATGTGCTTTTCTTTCTCTTAGGCCATGTTTGATTACCAAGTGGGAAAATTGCATTTTCCTTAAAAACACAACTGTCCAAAGTTAGATAGCCAGTATAAATCTGTATAATTTTCCCTAACAAGCCATTCAACTCTGGATAATTTTTCCTACTAAGCCAAGAATTCATTTCCCATCCAGATAGGTGAGAATTCATTTCCACCAGAAAATACACCTTTACATGATTGAAATATGTGTTCTCAGTTGCAATCAATCAGCCATTTAAGGCATATCCCAGATGTATTTTCTCGGGAAAATTTTCCGTGCAATCAAACACGACCTTAGTTGCTTGAATGGCTTCCTCTTAACCTTCTAGAAATAACTTGAGATCAGTATCTGTTGGTTTGGATGTAAGGTTTGTTAGCTAAACAAAAGATGAGAAGGTTTTAGCTTTGAGGCTACTAACACCAGTCAGTTGCAAAGAGTGCCTTTATTTTGTTTTTTTGGACCTGTTGCTGCCAGAACATACAAATGAGGCAATAATGATCGGACAGTGGGAATGGCATATGGCCTACCAACTCGACGGTCAGGATCAATTGTCTGGTGAATTGGTTGATATGGGTAGATATGATAATATATATAATTTTTTTTTGTATAAGGCATGCATTTCAAGATTTTCCCTTTTCTTTTTATTCACCATTCTTGTGATGGTATTTTAGGTTAGAGGGACCACTGAAGTACATATGAACTTAGCACATCAAAGTTTTTTTTTAAATTAAAATTTGCAAAATTTTGATTTTTTAGCATAATGTGGTGCCAAGTAACAACTACAAACATGGCCTAGTCTTGCATAGGCCTGTAAATGAGTTGACCCGCTAGCCTATTGGGTGGTGGGTCTGGGTATGCATTTTAGCCAGGTCAATTGGTTGTCAACCCAATTCAGACAGAACCCTTTTTGGGCTAGGACTATGCATTTTGTATTTTGGCTGTACAGAGTCTAGGCTGGGTCTTTACTATTTGATTATGAATTGGGTCAAACATAGGTTGTCCACTTGTCCTGAACCAACAGATCCGACCTCTTTATTTATAATTTGGTGTCGGAAATATTGTCTGGAGCTGGAAACCGTGATCCAATAAGCTATTGGAATAGTTCCGGATCGACCTTGATCCAATCTAATAATGACAATGACCTGATCCGATATTATTAATGAGAATATATTATATAAATGGGATGTATGTTGATAAAACCTTTTAACATTTGTTATTCGACTTAAGAATTCATAGTTTTATTTTCTTCAAATCGGATTGAATAGGTTTATTGATCAAATTGACTGAATGTTAGGTCCCCCGGATCCATGCGATAAGTTAATAATAGCCTATTGGATCGGGTTTAGATCTAAGAATCACGATCCGATAAGGTATTGGATTGAATCTGGATCAACCCTCATCCCATCTGAACCGAAGCCATTGACAACCCTACCTGTGATGCAAACTGATGAAAGCCCATTTTAAGAATCCTAATATCTTATTTTAACACACCTACCTGTGATGGAAAACAGCCCTATTAAACTACTTCATACATTACATGACATTATATCAATACAATCCCTTCATTATCACTAAATTATTTACAATTTCATTTTATCCATATTTTCAAAACAACTCCTTTTAACCATTAATTTTTTCCTATGTCATTTCTCTTACCAAATTTGCCCCTTGATAAACATTTATCTCATTGGTAGGGAAACTTGCTGCTTGTCATTTAGTACAACAATCAGATTGGCATCAAAGGGTAGTTTTGAAATAAATTTTATTTTGCCTTTTAGACTTTCTATTTTCTAAGTCACCCTCGTCCGGGGCTGTTCTTTGATGCAGGATGCAGCCTTCTGTATCAAACTTTTGATGCAGAAGTCCTTATAATGGCAACGTAATCGACTAGTTCGGGCCCACTTACCACTTGAATGTCTGGCACACACTATGATAGACCTACACACCAAAAATCAGTGTGATTGGTGATTTCTAGCCGTAGGCTTTGAACACTTTTTTTTATCATGGGCTTTATGAACAGGTCTATGAGTTGGTTCTAAGCCCATGATGACAAAGTGCTCAAATCCAATGGCTAGGATTCACTAATCATACTGAGTTTTGGTGTGTGGGTCCACCCAGATGTGGGTCTACCATTTATGGAGGCAGTGGACCCAAAAGAGAGACTTCTGCATCAGGTATCATAGATTTTCCCCCCTCACCCCCCCTGGCTCCGCCACTGTCCAACCATCTGTCATGTGGCAATTAAGATCATTGTAAGTGGCAGTACTGAAAAAAAAAAAAGAAAAGGCAAAAAAGGGGAGATAATTGCACAAGTGCAACACATCTGGACCATCCAACTAATGACAGCCTACCGCTAAAATGGGCAATCGTTCAATTAATGGTCCCAATCATCCCGTTTATGTGGACCTGCAAATAACTATAAGTACCACTCAAAATCAAATAACTAACTGGTCAATGAGAATGTTGGACTCTGGCCAATCCAAATGTTGGTTGGTCCATTAAGTAGTTGGCCTGGATAAATGGTACATGGGTCAGTGAGTCATCAATTTACTTGCCGACATGAGAAAATATTTTATCACATCCCAATGTGAAAACATTTTCATGCAATTTAAGCCTTGATGAAAAAAATTTATTTTCTTGTGAGAAAATCACTTTTTCAATAAAAAAATATTTTTTATTAAATAAAAATGTGAAAAAAAAAAAACCATTTGAGTCATTTAACGGGTCTCACATTCACCTAACTTATTTTCTATTTTTGATATATGAGACCCATACAAGTTGAGAAAAAATATGAGTTAAGATAGTTATGGTCTGTTTGTTAGGCCACCGAGGTGGGAAAATAAAATATTTGTGGGTGCTAATATTCGCCTAGGCGTGTTTGGCACGCATTTGCCCGTGCCGAATATTTAGCCAGGCCCACAAATTTTCCTTTGCGGCGGGAAAATATTTGATCACTCTCTCCCCTCGAGTAAATATTTTCACACCAAATAAACTTTGCTGGGAAAATTTTATTTTCTCGCCTGAAAATTGCTATTTTCAATAAAAAAATTATTTTTTAATATATAAAAAAAAGATAAAAATGAGACCATTTGGATCTTGTGACCTAATATGTGGGTCCCACACTCACCGAACCCATATTTGACTTACTTAAGTGAGACCCACACAAATCGAAAGAAAATGAAGTAAACTAGCTAATACTCGTATCAAACATTGCTAAATATTTGACATGCACAAATATTTAGCCAAGATAATATTTGTCGGGTTAAATATTCACCGTTGGAACTCTTTTTCTCACTTACCAAACAGACCCTTAATATACAAAACAAATATTATATATTCATGGCCCAATATTTAGCCAAGACAATATTTTTTTATTAAAAACTCTTTTGCTAACTCACCAAAACACAGCCTTAGAAGATTAAAATTTTAAACCAAAAATAATAAACCAGTTTTTCCCCACACAGAAACCAACTTTTTTTTGTTTGGCAACTCGGATTAAGATAACCATACTCTCTAGTCCTCGATCAAGAAGATGACGGGATCCACTCCTCACCCTGAATGAAATTTTTAATGCAATACGCATAAACATGCTCTTTAGGAATCTGGCTACTCCATGGTACCCTAGCCGATACATTAGCCCCCGGGCCGAAATTTTTGAACTCGCCATAATATAATGTCGATAGCGCAAAATCTCCGCTCCAGGCCATCCAACCTTGTTCAGTAATTAGGGCATCCATATAACAATGTATGAAGACAGTTCTTGTGTATTCCTTCCATGGCCTACCCAAGTAGTTCTTATGAACCTTGGGCTTGTTATAGTACAAGGCCATGTAGTCATCGGTGCCGTTGATCACGCAATTTTTAAAAACAAATCCTGTCGATTGTGCGGGGTCTGTTCGGCCGTGAGCTGTTATTGCATTGTTCTCGCCCTTTTCGGGGGAGATTTGACGGGGTCGGATTAGAATGAGGGAGTCTTGGAAGACAGCGGCCGAGTTTCCGAAAATGAAATCGATGTTGCCTTGGATGCAACATGATTTGTAGAATTGGCGTAGGGAGACAGCATAGAGTGTGTCTTGATTGCCGATGAATTCGCAGTTTTCGATGATGGATAGATCACTGTCTGATCGGAATGCTACGGCTTGTTTAGCATCAGGACCCGCCGTGTTCTCGAATGTGAGATCACGGGCCATGAATCCGTCGCCGATGACACCTACGTAACAGAATATAATGATGATTAGCATGCTAATTAATAATGCAATAAGGATTCTCTAGTAATATGCAGCATCACAGTTGACCAACTGTGGGTCCCACTTGTTTATGATATATACACCATATATGTATATATATGGGCTGGGATAGAATGACTAATGGAATTCTTACTAATGGACGTGGGGCCCACATGCGGATGAGTTAAGGTATGATTTTTGGTGATAATATTCTTCTCAATGTGGATATCAACCACACAAAAAATCAGTCCATTCCAACATTTGTAGCCTTGTGAAAAGTAGATTGCAAATTGAAAAATTTTGGACCATCCATTTTCACCTTTAAATTTAGGTCCGTATTTGGTAGTGTCAGAAGTTTTAAAAATTACTGATTTTTGGTGAGGGTGATCTCCATGGTGAGGAGATTACCCTCACCAAAAATCAATCCTTAACTCATCCGCATGTGGGCCCCACGTCCAGTAGTAAGAATATTAGTAAGAATTCCTTTAGTTCTTCTATCCCAGCCCTATATATATATATATTTATATTTATTGAATACATTCTCTAATAAATTATGAAAAGAAATTACTTTTTCCTGGGAAATGATTTTTCCAGTAGGTTTTTTTACTTTTTCCAGTTGAATTTTTTTACTGTTCTTCCCCATTGTGACAGAAATACCCTTCTCACTTCACATTGAGCTTTTAACAAGACAGGGAAGGGCAGTTTTGTTAGAGGGGCAAATGTGAAAATTTTCAACTGGAATGTTAAGTAAAAAGCCCACAGAAAAAAAATCATTTCCCTGATTTATAACTATAAGCAAGAAATTAATGCGTTCACATGCAAGAGGAATCTACCATCACGTTTCAACGTATCTAATTAAAGGGTGGGCCCACCTAAATAAATCTGGGGCAGTTTGACATCATTCCTAGCGGGCTGTTCTTTGATGCAGACTTCTGTATCAAAATTTTGATGCAGAAGTCCCTCAAATTGCAACGTAGTAGACTCGTTTGGGCCCACTTGCCCCCTGAATGTTTGGTCCACACTATGATGAACCTACACACCAAAAATTAGCGTGATTGGTGATTTCTAGCCATAGGATTTGAGCACTTTTTCATCGTGGGCTTTTTGAACTAGCATATGTGTTGGTTCCAAGCCCATGATTAAACAATGCTCAAATCTAATGGCTAGGAATCACTAATCGCATTCATTTTGGCTGTGTGGTCCACCAAGGTGTGGAACAAACATTCGTGGGTCCGGTGGGCCCTAAAGAGTCTGCGACCTGGCAACTTGAGGGGTTTCTGCATCAAAATTTTGATACAGTAGTCTGTATTATAGATTTCTTCCTATTGAGTAGTGGCTATTGATCCTCCTGATTCAATTCACACTAATCTCGAAGACCATCCAACAATCTAGACCTAAGGATAATACTACAATCATAATGTGATTGGTCCACCAGTTGCACGTATCTACTGTAGGATTTGCGATAATGTAGCATCGTATGCTTACCGACGGTTGCCGTATTGTACGTGGAAAGGCCAGATTGGTCTACCTTTAACGATCCCGTAATGACGGTTTTGCCCTTCCCATCTCCCAAAAAGACCACATTCTTCTTTTCCAACGGAATCCTAACTGTCTCTTCGTAAACCCCTTCCTTAATCCGTATCACAAACCTACGCACCTCCTCGTTATCCGGCGCCACATCCACCGCTGCCTGCACCGTCTTTAAACATCCTACCCCATCCTGCTTACACACTGTCATGTCTTCCGTTAACCCTGACGGAAAACCGCCTTTGAACCCGAAGTACGCCCCACCAATCTCACCGTCCTCCCAAAACCCAGATCTCTCGGTCATAGGCGGTTTCCACAAAGCGGTTTCATTCCCAAACAAGTCGTACGAAACCATCATACTAAGAGCATTACTGGTCAATCCAATCAACGAGCTCATTAGCGCCACCGTTTCGTTGACCGCCTGACTTTCGTTGAACTTTGTAAGGGCGGAGCAGCAACCGTACTGGTAGTGAAGTGCTGCGCTCATCCATGCACGAGCGTCCTTGATTCTGCCACGTGGCAGAACCTGGATCGTTGAAGATAGGCGGTATTCCGAATTGTGGAGGATCTCTAAGCAGTTCTTCGCGGCCGTAGAGCGGTTTACGTTGCCGGAAGAAGAGTGAAGGATGGTTTTCACCATTGATTGAGCTGTTTTGAGATTCTGGGTCGAGACCCAAATGGCGGATTTGATGATTTCGATGGGTTTGGGATTCTGGGAGAGATTAAAAACCGATTGGACTAGAGCTGTTTCGCAGGTTTCTGGGAACTGGGTAGCTTTGCAGGCTTGGTGGATCTCTGGTGAGAATGGGATTGAATTCATTAGCTGTTTCGGTATTGGTTTTGATACCTGGGTTTGGCTGAAATGGAGCAGTTTCGAGTGAGGACGGATTGCGGATGCAGATGCAGAAGAGAGAAATAAGAAGAAGATGAGGAGAGGTAGGAGAGAAGCCATGGATATTATTGCATTTGCAGGGGAGAAATGAGGAGAGGAAAGGTTTTTTGGTTTATTGTGCACGTCGTCGTTAGAGATGACACTCCCAAATTGGGAAATTCGCTTTCAGTCACGGGTTCTGCGGTGGGAGATGAGAGCGTAGCCACTCAAATGGAAAATTTTTAGATGCAGAGGACTTTGGATGCAGTCGATGGAGAGGGGTCTTGTGGCCCTACATGGCTCATGTTTTGGGGCCCACTAACCGCATGGATGTGTACCCCATCCCTTTTCGTTGCAACGACCGTTTTTTGAACATTATTTCTTAATCTCACAATTGAATCTTACTACCCAAGTCGATCCTATTGGCAACGGAGCAACACCGGCGGACACGAACTATTATTGGCAAAGACCGTTATTTTCTGAGCATTTTAACAGTACATAATGTAACGGGGGAGGTGTTTACACACACACACAAAATAAATAAAAACAAAACAACAGGAGGTCTGGGTTCAAACCCAGCTGGGATTCTATGCGACCGGGCCCTACGCAAGGCCCTTGCAAGTTGTGCTACCTCCGTTGTAAGCCTATCAAACCTTTCCTAAGGTCACTAGGGTTAAAAAGGGGAATTTTTGACATACCTCCCCTCTGTTACATTTGAAATTTAACCTCCCGTATGATTTGGTCCACTGTCATTTGACCAGTCTTGACCATCGAATTTTTTTATTAAAGAAGAAAAATAAAAATTTCCTTCGTTCAACCTTACAACAAGGGTTTGGGCGAAAACCCAAACCTCAATCAAATGGTTGATTCTAATGAATTAGCCACTCATCACCGGTGACCAATCCACTGGAGTCTCATGGTTGGCAGACCACTACTCCAGTGAAGAAATCAGGCCCGAGTCCATCCCACGAAACTTTTAATTAACCCAAGCCCACCCTAAACTTTCTTTCTAGCTGCTATGCGGACTATACTTGCCCGGATCCAGATGATTTCTACTCCACGGGCACCCATCACAACACTGGAAACATGCCGAGTGTGGGATTAAAAAACTACAACCTCCAAATAAAGGTTTAATTGCCCGATCAAAGGGCCTTAGCTTTTGAATGGTCAGACTAGACTCATGGTCAAGTTACAAAGATTCTTATAACTGACTGCTTTACACTCGCTTGCGATCCAGACCTACCTTCTTGAAGGTCCAATGAAACACACCAACCAGTCAATCTCGATTCCAAGGTTGAAGACAAGGGTATTTTTGTCTTTTAATAAAAATTTCGGTGGTCAAATCAGGTCAAGGCTGCTCCAATGACAGTGGACCAAGTCATAGGGGGTGTGTCAAATTTCAAAGGTAACATGAGGGACCTTACATACCGTATTGATGTCACATACAAAAAATCAACCTGATTAGTGATTTCCAAGCGTTTGAAGACGTTTTCATTGGTTGGTTTTTAACCTTAGAAATTAAACATTATTTGGGGTACAAAGATCTAAAAGGTTTGAAATCACTAATCAAGCTGACTTTTGACATATACGTTGTAAGGGGTATTTTCAGCTGGTACACGTGGGTTCATATGATGATGACACGTGTCCCATAGTACTTTGACTGAATGGCCGACTTGAGCACGATGAAAGGTTGGCCGACTTGAGCATGAGGAAGAGTTGGCTGACTTAAGCATGAGGAAGAGCTAACCGACTTGAGAATGATGAAGGTCTGGCCGACGTGAGCATGGTGAAGGGTTGGCCGACTTGAGCATGATGGATCTGGCTGACTCGAGAATGATGAAGGTCTGGCCAACTTGAGCATGATGAAGTGTTGGCCGACTTGAGCATGATGAAGATCTGGCCGACTATGCCGATTATCTCTATCTCACGATTAGTCGGCCAAACTGAAAGTAGAGCTTGAACAACGAACGGAAAGCAGCCACCTATTGTACTTTTCCAGCAAAACACGATCTATGACAGGTTACATATAAGACAAAGATGTCTAGATTGATTGGTACAACCTATATCACGCTCTTGGACACGTAAGAGGTCGCGTATCCTATAAATAGAGAGCTACAGTAATGAGAAAGGGGGCAAGCAATCTATGAGAAAGAAAGGGGAAAGATTGGGGAAGTTTGAGAAAGATTCTGACTCAAGCATCGGAGGCTTTACGGTAGATTTTCCGCCAACGGAGTTGTTTTGCAGGCGGTGTCGGACGATTCGGGCAAAGAGACAGACGTGTCGACAGGACTATCGGATCGCACGGGAGGAAAGGCAATCATCTCTAACCAGACGTCTGAACAATCGACAAAGAAGTCGGATCAAGCGAACTTAGGAGACGAACATCTGATTTAGTGCATATTTCGAGGGGGTGTGAGATTTTTCCCTTACATCTTTTGGCACCATCTGTGGGAAAGAAAAGATATCGGCTCGCGCACTCTATCAGAATCAGATCAGACGGAAACAAATCAAGGATGCATACAAGAACAAAAGACACCGCTGCTAGACAAGAAGGCGGCGAGGAGGAGATAATAAGTCCAGGAGTCCAAAAGATGTTGGACCGAGTCCTCACCGAGATGCAGAAGATGGGGGAGGAAGTAGAAAGCGTCAGGAAAGAGAACTGCCAGTTGAGGCAGCAAATTTTGGAGGACGCGGTCGATCGGGACAAAACGCCAAGAGATTGAGAGAACGAAGGAAATGCCATTTGTCGAGAGCAGGCATAGAGCTCTAATCGACAAGGAGAGGATCGCCGAGAGAGCATTACTTAGGGGCGAGATACGACTCGAAATCAGCAGCCGCTTTCCTGAGACACGACCGACCAAGAACGAGTCAACTTGGTTACTATGGAAAAGGTAATGGAGATGATTTAGTTAGACCAGGACACTAGGCTGGTAATCGGCGAGAAGACGGTGGTAGGAGCCGCTAGAGATGCACTAAGGGCGTTGAGATCATCACCCTTCCCTGAGGAAGTTTTGAGATTCAAGATCCCTAAGAAGTTCCAACAACCAAAGTTCGAACGCTATGATGGGACTTCAGACCCCATCAATCACTTGTTTCACTACCGACAGGCCATGGTGTTGTGGGATGCACCCTCGTTCGACAGTCTGCTATGTCGAATGTTCCCAGCTAGTCTGAAGGGGAACACCTTGGTGTGGTTCTATACTCTCAACGATGGGTCGATCAGAAATTTTAGGGTCCTGGAGGATGTCTTCGCCACGAAATGAAACCACAAGAGGAAGAGGATGCAATGCATCACTTCCCTCTTAAACGTTAAGCAGACTAAAGGAGAATCCCTCCGAGACTACATGACCCACTTCAGGAAGGAGGTCGCACAAGTCGACCATCTGGAGGAACGCACGGCCATCTTCGCTCTGTAAGTCGGCATACTTGTGGGGTCTCGGGCATAGGCTCTAGTGGTCCAGAACCCATCTCAGCTTGAAGATGCATACCAAACGCTTGAAGAACGTATCCGAGTTAATGAGGCTATATCAGCTCGGACCGAGCCCGCCAAAGTGAAGGTCAACGAGGTTGGTCCTCTGCCGGGAAGGGAGGAGCTAAAAGAGACCAATCAAACACCAAAGATCGGGAAAGAGAGAGATTCCAGAAAAATAAGGTTCGATGGGCTGAGAGAATATACACCATTGAATGAGAAGAGATCAATTATCCTGGAGAGAATCCAGGAGGAGGCTTACTTCAAGCCCCCTAAGACAACTTATGCCGTCCGGCCGGACAAGCCGTTTTGAGCATATCACAGGGCGAGGGATCCCCCCACAGATGAATGTTATGCCTTGATGAACCTACTGTAGTATTTGGTAAATCAAGGGCACCTCGAACACTTCGTGGCTCGAGAGGATGGAGAGGAAGAAGAGACCGATTCGAGGAACGATCGGGATGATAGAAGATCGGCGAGAGGTGTGATCAATATGATCTATACTGGATTGGCTGACACCCAGAACGTTCACCGAAACAAAGTCAGGAGGACTATGAGCATCTGAGAGGTGATGAAGGTCTCGACTGAGCCCAGGTTGGTGATGCCCGAAGCAATAGTCGATCTCTCCCCGAGGATGACGGTATGGTTCTTGGATCAAGATCTGGAGTAGGTGGTTGGTCCTTACGACGACGCCTTGGTCATTTCCCTGGATATAGGGAATTTTTCTGTCAAGAGAATCCTCATAGATTGCGGCAGCTCCGTTGAGATCATGTTCAAGTCGACTTTCGACAATATGAGCATTAATCGGACCGCTTTAGAACCCTCAAGAGCTGCAATCTATGGATTCAACGGGGCAGCCTCAGAGCCGATAGGAGAAATTGTGTTAGCGGTATAGGCAGGGCCGGTGACGTTAATGACGAGATTTCTGATAGTCGATTCCCCGTCGGCGTATAATATTATCATGGGTAGGCGATGGGTACACGGCATGAAGGCAATGCCATCTACCTACTATCAAACGACCTGATTCCCCACACCTTCAGGGTTATATGAGATCAGAGGAGATTAGGGGTTGGCCTAGAGATGTCAAGCTGTCATGATCAGAGACGGGCGGAACGCCCATTCAATAGAAGATAGAGAAGTTGGCCCCTCGACCCAATAGCAATCACAGTCGGCTCCCGAATCAGCGCCAGCGAAGGGCAAAAGCATAGAAGAGGTCGAGCAAGTGGAACTAAGGGGCGAGGGGGAGAAGAAGATCACATACATCGGTTCCGAGTTGGGCCGAGAAGAGAAACAGTTGATAATGGACTTCCTGATAAAGAAAATTGACGTGTTCGCATGGTCAAGGAATGACATGCCAGGTATAGATCTGAACGTGGTAAGCCACTAACTGAACGTGAAAGAAAGGTCAACCTCGGTCAAACAGAGAGTCCAAAGAATTTCACCAAAAATGGCGACGGCAGTAACAGCCGAGATTGACCGACTGGCCGAAGAAGGGATCATTGAGGAAGTCTAGTGTCCCGAATGGATAGCCAACATAGTTGCTGTGCCAAAGAAAAATGGGAAGGTCAGAGTCTGTATTGACTTCACTGACCTGAACAGATTTTGCCCAAAATATAGTTATATCATGCCCCGAGTGGACGAATTGGTGGATCGGATATCTAGTTTTGAGCTGTTATCTTTTATGGACGGCTACTCGGGGTATAACCAGATACTGATCCATGAAGACGATCGAGAGAAAATGACGTTTTATACTGACAGATGGACTTTTTGCTTTCAGCGCATGCCTTTCGGTCTGAAGAACGTCGGAGCCACATATCAAAGGTTGGTGGAGAATGTGTTCCGAGATAAACTCGGGAAAACAATAGAAGTCTACATCGACAATATGTTGGTAAAGAGCATCAATCGGCAACACCACCTAGAAGATCTAGAGGAAACTTTCCGAATACTGAGAGAATATCGGATTAACTTAAACCCAGAAAAATGCACATTCGGGGTATCATCGGAAAAATTTCTCGGTCACATTGTGACCAAGAGAGGAATCGAGGCAAATCTGGAACAGATCCGAGCACTCTTAGACATGCCAAATCTGAGTAACAAGAAGCAAGTACAGAAACTGGCCAGAATGGTGGTAGCTTTAAATAGATTCATCTCGAAGTCATCGGATAGGTGTCGACCACTATTCCACCTTCTAAGGAAACAGAGCATGTTTGAGTGGACAGAGGAATGTAGCAAGGCTATCTAGAATCTGAATGAGTATCTTGGAAAGGCCCCCATATTGTCGAAACTAGAGTCGGATGAACAATTGTCGTTGTATATTGCCGTTTCGGACTGTGCTCTAAGTTCTGTGCTAATCCGCGAAGAAGAAGGAAAAGAGAAACCAGTGTATTTCCTGAGCAAGACCCTCCTAGATGCTGAGACCAGATACTCGAGGATCGAGAAGGCTGGCTTGGCTCTGATGTTCTCGGCCCAAAGACTGAGACCCTACTTTCAAGCATATCCTATTGTTGTGATCAGAAACCTCCCGTTGAAAAACGTACTAACAAGATTCGAGAAGTCAGGAAGGATGGAAAAATGGGCAGTCGCCTTGGGACAGTACGACATCACCTACAAACAGAGGACAGCCGAGAAAGGACAGATAGTCACCAACTTTTTAGCTGACTTTCCAATTGAAGATCCGCTCTGGGAGGGAGATCTGGAGTCGGAGCAAAACAAGGAAGAGAAGAGGGAATGAGAATGTTCGTCGATGGCTCTGCAAACGGAATTGGGGCGGGCCGGAGTCGGCGCGATTCTTGTGACATCGGATAACACTCGGCTCGAGTTGGCGATAAAGTTGGGATTCTTGGCCTCCAACAACGAAGCAGAGTATGAGGCTCTCATCACCGGACTTTGAATGGCAAATGAAGTCAGCGTAGAAGATATTACGATTTTCAGCGACTCTCAACTGGTTGTCAACCAAGTATAAGAAGAGAACCATTTCCATTAAATTCCAGAGTAGCCCGAGCACAAGAAGACGTGGAGATGGAAACTTGCAATCAGGTAGAGGCGACCGATACTTGGATGACTCTTATAATAACATATTTGGACAACGGGACTAGGGATCCTTACCAGTAGACAGCCAGATGGATTGAACAAAGAGCCCGTCGCTATCAGATTCTGGGGGCGAGTTATACCGGAAGTCGACTGGTGGACCATTGTTGAAATGCATAACTCAGGACCAAGCTCAACTTATCATAGCTGAGATATATGAGGGAGAGTGCGGTAACCATTCGGGAGGATGATCGTTGGCCCATAAAGCATGGGCCTAGGGCTATTACTGGCCATATATGCAGGAAGAAGCAAAGAAGTGCGTTAGAAAATGCGCGAAATGTCAGAAACACGCTCCGACTATTCAAGCACCAGCGGGGGAGTTGAACCCTGTGGTTAGCCCATGGCCATTTGCACTCTGGGGTTAGATGTCATCGGCCCTCTACCCATGGCTCCAAGAAAAAGATAGTTTATGCTAGTAGCAACCGACTACTTTACGAAATGGGTAGAAGCTGTGGCCCTGCAACAGGTCCAAGAACAAGAGGTGGAGAAGTTCCTCTGGGAGAAAATCATAACCAGATTTGGTCTCCCTTACGCGTTCATCTCGGACAACGGGTCACAATTCCAAGGATGGAAGGTAGAAAACTTCTGTAGTAAATTCAATATAAAACAGTCGTTCTCGGCACCCATGTACCCACAAGGAAACGGACAGGCAGAGGCCTCGAACAAGATTATCGATGAAAATCTGAAGAGAAGGCTAGAAAGCGCCAAAGAAAAATGGGCTGAGATACTGGATAGTGTCTTATGGGCCTATCGGACTACCCCAAGGACCGAAAATGGGGATTCCCCCTTCGCACTGGCATTTGGCATGGAGGCAGTCATTCCGTCCAAGATGGTCATTAACACCTCTTGGCATGTGTCGGTAGAGACCGGAGTCGACTTCGAGATACAGAAGTTTGACATTGACATAACAGAAGAAAGAATGGAGTCGGCAAGAATAAAATTGGAAAGTTATCATCAGTCTCTAAAGAGATGGTATCAACGGAAGGTAAAGCCCAGGAACTTCCAATAGGGTGATCTAGTTTTGCGGAAGGTGTTCCCGAAGACTCGAGAAAAGAATGCCGGAAAGTTGGCTATGAATTGAGAAGGGCTCTATAGAATCAGAAAAGTTGACGTCGGAGGGAGTTACTACTTGGAAACCCTAAATGCCAAATTCTTCGAAAAGCCATGGAATATACAAAATTTGAGAAAATTCTATCATTAAAGATGACCCTAAAGACGGACTAAAGATTTGTGTAACGGGACTGACTTCGGCCATCCAAATGAACGGGACTAATTTCAGCCGTCCAAATGAATGGGATTGGCTTCGGCCATCCAAACGAACGGGATTGGCATCGGCCATCCAATTTAACGATGATGACGTCGGCCACACGGCCACAATGAACAAAGATATGTTAAAATATAAAGAGACGTCGGCCGCACGGCCATAATGAACAAAGATATGCTGTATAAAGAGATGTCGGCCGCATGGCCATAATGAACAAAGATATGTTAAAGTATAAAGAGACGTCGGCCGCACGACCATAATAAGAAAAGACTGTCAAATTCGAAAGAGACATCGGCCACACGGCCGGAAACTGGCAACAAACATGCATAACGTACTATCAGATGGAAGCTAAAAAGCATACAATAGTAAAGGAAACATTCACATGTTGAGCAGATAACAAGCATAAAATAGATAATATATTTATAATCGACCAATTGAAGGGCCTGAATGTCAAAAAGTATTAAAAGGTATAAGGCCAAATCAAAGGGCCAGAATTAAATATGTATATGGCCAATCGAAGGGCCGAGAATCAATGTATATCGGCCACACGGTCAAGAGAAAGTAACAAGGCCAAAGGCCAAAGGCCAAAATTGAACATAATCTTTAGAAATGATCTCCGGAGTTTGAAGCTCGGGGTCCGGGACTTCAGGTGCCACAGTCACGATGACATCAGGCACAGCATCTACGGCTGCTTGAGCCAAGGCAGTCAGACCATCAGTCGGATTATCGACTGGCTCGTCGTTGGCAATTGTTGTCCTTGGAGTCGGCGGCACATCGCGGGCCTTCGAGAGATCCGAGATCTTGTGTCGGGCTTCATCCCGTTGACGTTTGTACTTGTTAGCATGCACGGCCCATTGAGCGATGACATCATTGGCCTAGGCCTCGAACTCGGCCCAGAGCTTGGCCTTGATCTTCACCTTCTCCAACTCTATCTTGGCCTCGAACTCCTTTCGGAGACTAGCCTCTCTCTTTTCGAGCTCTCAAATTACCCTCGACAGGCGATGCTTCTCGTCGTTGACATCGTTGAGTTCTTTGCAAGTTTTTCGTTTTGAGCCAAGAGCTCCTTCTCCGAAGCCTTTACGGTCGTCAATTCGGCCTGAAGGACCTCCTTCTCGGCCTGCAAAGCCTTTAGTTCCTTGGTGAGCCTAGTAAACATTGTCAGGAAGGAGTTGAGAGACTGAAAGTTAAAAAGAAAATGTTAGTCAGAGGAACGAATGATAACGAGAATGAAAGTTAACAGAACGATGAAAGAAATTACCATAGCCATGCCCTGGTAGAAGTTATCTACCATGAAGTCCATGGGAGCGCGCATGAACATGCGATCATCCGTAGGAGTGCGGCTGATGTCCCCGATAATCCGAGCAACGGTCGCGTCCTTCACCGTGCTCTGATCGGCCTTGATTGGCACGCCGTCCCTGGACTTGTAGATGGGATTCCAGTCTAGCACCACCCGAGCAGAACGAGGATCGACTTTGGAGTCGGCCCCTCAGATGACAATGCCCTCGGACGCACGATGCCGAGTGGACGGTGGAAGAGTCCCAGATGATTTCCCCGTCTGTCGGTGAGTTGGGGCCACAGTAGCGGCAACTACGGGCACGACTTGGATAACTGGGGGAGGAGCCAGCTGAGAATTCGAAGCCCCAGTATCCTTGGGGTGCTTTGCGGCAACCCAAGGAAGGGCCTCTCCTTGCCGCTTCCAGGAGCAGGAACCTTCGTAGAGGGGGAGGAATCTACTGACGGGCCAGATATGTTCAATCTCGCCATCTCTTGGGCGTGAAGAAGATCCCGAGATTACTGCTCGGAGAGAAGTGGCTCAGCAGCCGGGTTGCTCCGATAGAAAAATCCGAGAGACTGCACCAAACTAGAGAACTCAAGAGGTAATGGATGATAAAACGGACGATGAGGAGAACTGGACGAAGACGAATCAGAATTTACAGTAATAATGCTTTGAATTGGAGGTACCTCGGATACATCCTCGGCGGTATGAGAATCGACCGGGGTGCCAAAAAAATCCTGGAGAGAAGTCGGCTTTGGGGAAAGCTTGGGGAATCGGCTCCTCCCCTTGAGACTCCGCTTGATTCTCCACCTTTCGAGTTTGTGCGCCCAAGACAAAGAGAGGGAAACGTTGCCACCCCTTGTCACTATCTTGGATGGCCTCTAGAATGGGAACCCTTCCCGCCGAGTGGCCAAGAAGTATAGAAGAGACCCACAGGTCTCAGAATCACCCCTCTTGGAGTTCGGAATCACCTTGATGTAATGTTGACGACAGACATCATCCAAGGTGATTTCTCGGCCCCAGTACATTCGTATACAATTGAACGCCCTGAAGAGCATGCCAAAAGTTGCCAGACATCTGGCCTGGGGCTACCCGATAAAAGTTTAAAAGTTAACGGGCAAACGATGAAAGAGGGAGAGAGAGGCCAGCATCAAGCTGACCGACTGTAACACAAATTATGTCGGGATGAATCATTGTGTGATGTGAATAACGAGTACAAGAGGGGACGTAATGAAGACTAACATCATTAGAATTCTATAACATTCCCGGACGTATTCCAAGTCATGACTAATCTGAGACTCGGCGTCGGAGTCTCGGAGAGACGGACTATTGGAGGAAGATGTAGCCGACATGATGAAAAGTTTACTAAAGTAAAAAAGAGTACTTTAGAGCAAGATATCCAACTAAAAAGATACGGGATTCGAGTGATCCGAGTAAAAGTGCCGAGTAAGTTGAGAAAGTTGAGAACAAGAAGAAAATAAAAATCGGAGGAGAGAATTTTACAACAGATGAAAGTAAGAATGAACAGTGAGAACCTATTTATCCTATGAGGGTAATTATAGTTTCCGACAACACATACGGATACCAATAGGACGTCTACAAAACCGCCCATACGAACCAGTGAAAACATGACATGTGGCACCTGCATTTAATGCCGCGTCAAATTGAAGAGACATCGCCGAAATACGAAGCGACAGAGAAGGGATAGCATGACACGTGTATGATCCTTCTCGGGATTCGTGTAGTCGGCTTATAGTCGGGCACTACACGAACCCTGAGAGGGGGCGATTGTAAGGGATATTTTCAGACGGTACACGTGGGTTCATACGATGATGACATGTGTCCCTTAGTACTTTGACTGAATGGCCGACTTGCGCATGATGAAGGGTTGGTCGTCTTGAGCATGAGGAAGAGTTGGCCAACTTGAGCATGAGGAAGAGCTAGCCGACTTGAGAATGAGGAAGAGCTAGCCGACTTGAGAATGATGAAGGTCTGGTCGACGTGAGCATGGTGAAGGGTTGGCCGACTTGAGCATGATGGATCTGGCTAACTCAAGAATGATGAAGGTTTGGCCAACTTGAGCATGATGAAGTGTTGGCCGACTTGAGCATGATGAAGATCTAGCCGACTATGCTGATTATCTCTATCTCACGATTAGTCGGCCAAACTGAAAGTAGAGCCTGAATAACGAAGGGAAAGTAGCCACCTATTGTACTTTTTCAACAAAACACGATCTACGACATGTCACATATAAGACAAAGATGTCCAGATTGATTGGTATGACCTATATCGTGCTCTTGGACACGTAAGAGGTCGCATATCCTATAAATAGAGAGCTACAGTAATGAAAAAGGGGGCAAGCAATCTAGGAGAAAGAAAGGGGAAGTTTGAGGAAGATTCTGACTCAAGCATCGGAGGCTCTACGGTGGATTTCCCACCAACGGAGTCGTTTTGCAGGTGGTATCGGACGATTCGAGCAAAGAGACAGACATGCCATACAGGACTATCGGATCACACAAGAGGAAAGACAATCATTTCGAACCAGACATCTGAACAATCGGCAAAGAAGTCAGATCAAGCGGACTTAGCTAGGAGACGAACATCTGATTTAGTGCATATTTCGAGGGGGTGTGGGATTTTTCCCTTACATATGTCCGCCAAGGGATGGACATCTATACGGTTAATGGTCTTTAAAAGTGTGCACACGTCTCGTACTGTGGTCCATCTCCATCATCAATTTTGCTGAGGGATGTCCGGAGCATTTATCTTATGAGAACTCGGGACTAATCAAATCCATCGGATCCCTTCGATATTTTTGTATCGCACAAACGGGTTCTAGAATTTGGGCATGAACCTAGCTATTTGTGTTTAGATATCTTGGGTAAGTCTTCACAGGGATTGAAGTCTGTTTTGTACTACCCGGATTTCTGGCAAGGGATATAGCATTTGGTTACACACATCATTTAGGACCTGTTTGGATTGCCATTTTTTGTATCATAAAAAAGATTTTTTTAATTTTTAACACAAAAGAACTCTTAAAAGTATAATTTTTGTGCAAAAATGGCTATCCAAACAAGCCCTTAAGGTTATTTCATCTCTCCTTGGTAGAAAAAAACAAAAACCCATTGTATGATAATAGTGATCAAATCTTGAATTGAAAGAACCACCTTTACAAGTAGGTGTAGCAATGCCAAACTACACTGTAGCTCTTCCCCACAACTACAGTCACACCCACACCCAATTGTTTAGACTTGTTTAGTACCCCTCGAAATACTTGCCAATTCCTTGTTTAAAAATCCTCAAATGTATATCCACCACCATGAGTCACATTTTCTGTTGATCCGTCCATCTTTTTTCCCGCGTCGATAACCTTCCCAGGATCTACATATCCATCATTGCATTTCTTATATTCTTATGGAGTCTTTTGAGCATCATTCTTGCCAATTGCTGGTGGAGCTTCTTGAGTTGAAGTCAAGGGTTTCTGACTTGTTGGGGTTTCTTGAGTTGGAAGTCACGAGTTTTTGACCCGGTGGAGCTTCTTTGGTTGAAGTTGCGGTTTTTTTTTTTTTACTTTGTGGAGCTTCTTGAGTTGAAGTCGTTGGTTTTTGACCCGGCGGGGCACCTTCTTGAGTTGAAGGCACGGGTTTTTGACCTTGTGGGGGTGCCTTCTTGAGTTGACGTCATGGATTTTTGAGGCGGTGGGGCTTCTTGAGTTGAAGTCATAGGTTTTTTACGTGGTGGGGCTTCTTGAGTTAAAGTCGCTGGTTTTTGACTTGGTGGAGGTTCTTAAGTTGAAGTTGCGGGTTTTTGACTTGGTGGAGCTTGTAGAGTTGGAGTCGCGGGTTTCTGAGTGGGGCTTCTTGAGTTGAAGTCACAGGTTTTTGACCTGTTGGGGCTTCTTGAGTTTAAGTCATAGGTTTTTTACATGCCGATTTCTCGTTGCCCTGTCGGTTTTTCTTATCTCCCCCTTTTATGATTTAAATAAAAAGACTATTGTGTCCCAACGTCTTTTCTTATCAACCCCCATGAAAAACTTAAACTACCATCTTTGCCTTTTTATTTTTGCTTATCTTCCCCTCTTAAATTTCTATTTCTCAATCCACCCTATTCATCCCCTATCTTCCCCTCTTAAATTTCTATTTCTCAATCCACCCTATTCATCCCCTTTGTTATTAGAAAGACGACACGGTAGTTTTCCACTGAAACAAACTCGTGGTTCCTCGCGTTCTACTTTGGCAATCTCTCACCGATACAAACCAAACTCGTGGTTTCTTTGGATTTTGACAATCGCATACCGAAGCAAACTCGTAGTTTCTTTGGATCTACTTCGGCATTCTCGAGATGTTGGTAAAAAAAATTGAGACTATCGTTGTTATCAACAAGTTTGATTCTGGTACTTGTTTTGGAAGACTCAGAATCACATTTGCTTGCGAGAGAGGTGGAAGTTATAAATAAGCTAAAAAATAGGGTAGTGAAAATGGACACGACCCTATCCTACCGTTTGAACCTACCCCAAATTGGTAGGTGCAAATGGTAGCCTCTTACTGTTGCGCTTGTAAAAATTTCGGTAGGTACCTACCGTTTTAATGTAAAAGGACACGACCCTATCCTACCGTTTGAACTTACCCAAGTTGGTAGGTGCAAACGGTAGCCTCTTTCCGTTTCTCTTGTTCAAATTTCGGTAGGTACCTACCATTTTAGTGAAAATGGATACAACCTTGTCCTACGTACCGTTTGAACCTACCCAGGCTGGTAGGTGCAAACGGTAGCCTCTTACCGAGTCTCTACTTCTAATTTCGGTAGGTGGGTGCCGTTTACAGTACCGTTTTACCCTTTTCGTTTTTTACCAACGGGGAGATTCGAGATTTCGACGGGGCGGAGGGGCAATTAGACAAACATTAAAATGGGTGGGGGAGATTTGAGATTGGGGAGAGATAAGAGAAAGTAGCGGGGCAACTAGAAATCACCTTTTTACATAGACAAGGGGAAGACAAAAGAATGCCATTGTTCGAGGCCAATTTTTTTGGGTTCTGGGTACGTCTTCCACTTTGTGGTCCAGGCCCCTTTTGACATAAGCCGGGACGAGAACGAATTGGGGCGTTACCATTAAAAAGGTTGTTAAAACCAAGGTTTAAAAAACGGCCGTTATAACAGATTCGGACCTACCCCGTTACGTTATGGACCGTTAAAACGCCCAGAAAATAACTGCCATTATAACGAAAATAACGACAGTTATTTTCTGGAAATTTTTGTGAAAAAAAAGGCCGTTATTTTCATTTTTTTTCCATTATTTTCCGTTATTTTCCATTTTTGAAATTTTGAAATTTAAAATTTGAATTTCGGCACCATTTTTTCTGTTATTTTCCCATTTTTTTTCTGTTTTTGCCCCTGAGCCTTTTTTTCGTTATAACGGAAAAAATGGTAATGCCCCCAGTCCGTTATACCGTTATAACCGTCCCCTTTAAACCTTGGTTAAAACGAATTGTAATGGAAGGGCAAAAATGGGAAAAAAATGGAATTTAACGGGAAAAACGGAAAAAAATGGTAGCTGAAATTCAAAATTTGAAAGGGAAATTTTCAAAAAAGGAAAAAACAGAAAATAACAGCCATTTTTTTCCACGTTTTTTCAGAAAAATAATGGCCGTTAATTTTTATGCGTCAAAACGGTTCTTAATGTAACGGGCTTGGGGCATTACCGATTTAACGGCTGTTAAAACCGTTAAAACGGCGTTATTTTAAACTATGGATTCAATTACTCAAAAAGTGAGTCTACATATGAAAGGGTGTGAGAACAAATTAGATCATTAATTACATATGGCCTTCTCAAAAAGGATTACAGAGAAGAAGGAAAAACAACCAAAGAGTTCCAAACCATGGTTAGCAAAAACATCTTTGTTTTTAATTTTATCACATAAAACCATCTTCAACATTTACTAAAATGCCCCATGTACCCTTCTCTTCGTAAACTAATCAACATAATCTAAATTATAAATTTATTTTTTCTTGATTAAGTATTATAATACTTTACTCAAAACATGACCATAGAGAAAAAATTCATAGCTAGATCCAAGGTTTAAAGGAGGCTGTTTTAACGGTTAAACGGACTGGGGGCATTACCGTTTAAACAGCTGTTAAAACAGATTGAAAGGGCCAGGGGCAAAAAATGGAAAAAATGGAATTTAACAAAATTAAATCGATTTTAACGGTTTTAATGGAAAAAATGGCGCTGAAATTCAAATTTTGAAATTTGAAAATTAAAAAAAATAGAATTTAACGGATTTAACGGCCGTTTTTTTCACAAATTTTTTAGAATTAAACGGCTGTTTAAACGATTTTAACGGCCGTTTTATTCAAAACCGATAAAACATGTTTAAATAGTTTTTACTGGAAACAGGCTTGGGGCATTACTGTTTAAACGGCCGTTAAAACCGTTCCGAATCATTCTCCGTGTTGCTTTTGCATGTGCCACCCGTAGCCGGTTAATTATGATTTTCGGTATTTAATCTAATTGAGAGAAACCTTATAAATAGACCCTTCGGATCTTCGTAATATCATCTCGAAGGCAATTGGAGCTAATTGAGCTTTTAAGTAAATTAAAATAAGCTCCAATGACTTCTAATAAGCAATTGTTCGCCGTCCTTGTAGTTGTTGCTATCGTCTTTCCCACAGTTGCTTTGGCAACTGAATACATATGGTTGGAGATGATAGCGGTTGGACCATAAATTTCAATTATAATGCTTGGCCCAAGGGCAAGGAATTTCGGGTCGGAGATAAACTTGGTAATTTAGCACAATTTCTCAAGCAAGGTCACTTTCAAGAGAGCTAATTCCTGATAGAGGACTGGATTCTCAACAAAGAGACTTCTCTAGCCCCTTATCCACTTGAGAAAGTAAAGATTCCTCCACGGATTCCAATGTATTGGTGCATAGGTGCAAGAGCTCCAAAGTTGAATTGCATCGTGAGAAATTGGTGAATATATGAGCCGCAAGAGGAAGAACTAACCTTTTTATGAAGGACACCATCTCAAAGACCTTGGGCTTGACAACAGTGGTATCTGTCCCATATTTGAAAAGTAAGAAACAGGCTGCCCATATATGTTCATTGTGTTGGGGAAGAGATCCTCTAGTGTTAATTGCACGAAACATAACATGAGCAACTTCAGTACCACCTCTTTTGCGAGCATACAACTCGATAATCTTGTGGAAGTGGATATATCCTTGTCTTATGGTACTTCTTGCCAACCCCAACCTAACTAACATGGCAGATGATTCTGCTTCTGATCTTTACCCCGTGACATTAGGCTGTGGCAGGTTACAACATCCAAACGCAGCTTCTTCCAAAAATTTCCCATACGATGCACTTCAAAGGGTTCAGATAATGCCAAACCCAATAGTGAAATCGGAATTGGTGAAGAGCAAACCAACCACTTGCTAGAGCCATTCTCAATGCCACCCCATATATCTACATTACTGAATACTAAAAAACAAACATCTATAAGCCGCATGAGAAAGGGATTGTGTCTCAACATTAATTCTTCTCCCCCAGTCCCTGTAAGATCTATATAAGGCATTTTGTTGATGGCGTACAGAAGTCGAGGATCAATTGAAAGCTCAGAGAGGACTCCCCTTACGAGAGCAAGCCCAAATGTAAGTCTACCCAATTCCTTTTCAAAGACTCGAAGAGCATCAACATCCCCTGTTGGGAAATCTTTTAACCTTCCTTTCATCAAGTACATTGCCTCCGTGCTAGATAAGCAAGAGAGCCTCAAAGGTTCCAGGTTCATTATCTCCGGAAGATGAGTGGATATAACTATGTGGCTTTCCCCACCAAAACGTGGGAGAGGCTCCATTATGTTTCGTGCATCCCACCAATCCTTCTCAGCCTCCAAGTTATTGATCACTATCAAAAAGGGGATTTCCCGCATGAGTTCTTTCCTCACACTACAGATGGCTTCTACCTCTAGCTTCTCAAAGTTTCTTCGTCTGTTCCACTCAAGACAAAGCTGGTTCTCGATGCTCACACCAACTTCTAGAACACGCAACAATTTCATGTAATTTTGACGAATATATCTTGCTTCCCCACCTACCCACAAAACAATCATATATCTTTGAGCGAATCTATATGCAAATTCTAACAACAATTCCGTCTTGCAAATGCCTCGCTCACCAGATACAGAAGCAATCCCTTTTCCATACACCACCTTTGTGGATCTCTTCTTCTTTGTTTGCCTCTCCCCATCTTTCCCCCTCTGGACTTATTGATAGTGCATTTGTGGAATTCCACCACTTTCCATTTCAATCTGCCCCTTAAATTCCTTCCATACAAATGGCCCTTTGCCCTTACCTATGCTCTTTTCCCGTAACTAGCACTTCTATTTTCTTTTCGACCGCACACTTGCTATTGCTCCTCCTACCATCTGTTGATTTCCTTCTTCTATAACTAGTATTCATTTCAAAACACTCATTCTACCCATTCCCATCGACATCACCAAACAACATAAGTTCAAGCTCAAGAAGCTCTTTCTTCCTCCCAACAAAAGTATCGTTCTAAGGAAATGGGAACTCCCTCTGTCCACCCTCTCTGCCTCCATCTTTTGATCCACTCTACCACAATCCTCTTCCCCAATCTCATTCCCAGGAAAAGGATGGCCTCAGAAATGCAATCCCTCCAATTGCTAGAGTGGGCCTCTAACTTCCACCCATCTATGCGTGAAAGCCCATTGACAGTCTCCTTCCATTCCTTCTCTGTCCCCCCATAAGACTACCAAAGATCCCAGCCATGCTTCTCCCATAATTGCCCTCGCATTTCAGTTATATCCCTCGTCAAGCCATCCCCAGGACCCAAGCCGAAGAAAATGGGAACCAAATTCTTCTTGCCCAAGAAACTCTTGAGCTCATAGATGCTATACGGATTTGAAAAAGACTTCTTGGTAACAATAACCATTCCAAAAGTAGCAGAATTCATCGCCCTTTCAACTATACTGTGCCCCACTGCGTCCTTACATCGGCTCCGATCTACTGCATAGCAAGACAACCCTTGCAACTCCAACTCTGCACGAAGCCATTTCACGAAT
Organism: Euptelea pleiosperma; assembly: GCA_035048495.1. Taxonomy (NCBI): domain Eukaryota; kingdom Viridiplantae; phylum Streptophyta; class Magnoliopsida; order Ranunculales; family Eupteleaceae; genus Euptelea; species Euptelea pleiosperma. Next base: position 25,495,131 of record CM068542.1, on the reverse strand, counting down.
CTAAGCAAGGCCAACTTAGAACCAAGCAAGCTAATATAAACGCCACAACTCCTCAATCTTGCAGAGGATGGGAGAGAATGCGAAGATCCCAAAAATGAGACACCCAAGCCATCATTAGACTTCCATTTTAGCTCACTTCCACCCTCCATGCTTATACGCGATGAGTCGCCATCAGAAATCTCACTTGTTGAAATTAAGGTTTTTCCGTGTCGTTGGATCGGAAACCCTAGATTTCAATAATATTTGTAATTCTGGTTCACTTTAAATCCTACAAAAATGCAGACTTTGTACAACGATATGTCGGATGTCGAATCTGCACTCGGGGTTAGGGAACACAATTTATCAGAACATTAAAACAATAGAAAGTGCTTGAAAATATGGAAGGGTGAGAATGGTGGAGGTTGATTTAAAATATGCTTGAGATTGTTGTTAAAACTATTAGAATGAAAAAAACATAAAAGAAACGAGAATGAAAAACACAATAAATGAAAACAACTTAAACTTGAATTTAAAACTTGTTCATTAAACTAAAAACAAATGCTTACAATGCTTGTTCAAATGCTTTACAACGAAAATAACATTTAACTAAATTAATCTAAAAAGTCATTAAAATTAGCCTAGAAAGTATGTAAAGGAAGAGAGGGAAAGAAGAGAGAGAAAGAAGGTAGAAGGTTAGAGAGATGAATTAGAGAGAAGCTTACCATTGAAGAGGTAGATAGTGCAACTCCGATTGGATCGACCTCAATAGGATTGAAGATTGTAGCTTTTAATTGTGGCGGATGAAATGGGCAGCAAGGAGACGTTGTTGTTTGACGCTTTGCACCTCGAGGTGGAGGCGTTAATGATGAGCTTGCCGGAGAAGAATGGTGAAGAAGAAGAGAAAGAAAGAAGAAAGAGAAGAAGAGAAGGGGGAGGAAACCAACCCAAGAAGGAGAGATCGTAGATCTCTTATAGACTTTTTTTTTCTTTTTGCTTGTTGTAAAAATGATGACCGTTGGATCTAGAGAGATCCAACGGTTGGGAATGGGTTAGTTAGATGAGAGAGAGAGAGTGACTAGGATAGAGAGATATGGGGGAGAGAAGAATCGGTCAAGTGAGACCAATTCTCTCTTGTTGTTGCAAATGGGCATGGGCATGGGCATGGGTCATGGGTCATGGGTCATGGGTCATGGGCCAAGATAGATAGAGAGAGAAATAGGAGAGAGGTGAGAGAAAAATATAAAAATAAAAGCATTAGAGAGTTTTGAACCCTGGTCTTCTTTATTCTCTCTCGTCCGCTCCACCAATTTGTTGAACTTATCATTTGATGTCAATTGGTGTAGCCTTTAACACCTAAGTCCTTCTCTTGGTCTCCAACTATTCTTCCTCTCTTAGTCCTTGTTCCGGCTCTACGATCTTCTAACTTTGCCCGTACATGTCTTCTATCTTTTTATCCTAGCCTGTTGGCTCTTTAAGCTTTGATAGAAGTCTTCTGTTGTTGATCGTGGGCCTGCCAGTCCTCGAGAATCGCCCGATAGGGTCTCCTACAAGTGAAAAAGCGCATAATGAGATTCAACTAAAATGGCTTGATACTGGACTATCCGAAATACGTATATTTCATGGAAATAGTCTATTTTCATCTAAAGAATGCGTTCTACGTAATAGAAGAAACTCTTACGTGGAAAAGTCGACAAAAAGTTAAGTTTTACGTAGGAGAATGCGACATCGCTATAAGGATAATGGCTTAAAATAAGCACTTTTGAGCGACATCACTTGCCGATGGACCTTGATTGCCAATTCAATTTCTCCCAAATTGTTTGCTCAATGGTGCTAGAGGAATATCAATCGGAGGTTCAGGCTTTATGATTACAATACTAGAGGTAGGATAAAAAAAAATCGGAACTGGCATTTTTGTATCTGACCTTGACGAATTCGGCCGAACCTACTGAAATCGAAGAGCGGTCATAGGACATGACAGCGAAAGCAGAAGATGAAGAAGTTGTAGCTCCAAGATAGGAACTCTCCATTAGGTAGTTGAGACCAAGGTTTAAAGGGGACCGTTATAACGGTATAACGGACTGGGGGCGTTACCGTTTTTTCCATTATAACGAAAAAAAATGCTCAGGGGCAAAAACAGAAAAAATGGGAAAATAACAAAAATAAAGGAAAAAATAGAAATAACGGAAAAAACAGAAAAAATGACGCTGAAAATCAAATTTTGAATTTTAAAATTTGAATTTCAAATTTTCAAAAATGGAAAATAATGGAAAAAAATGAAAATAGCGGCCTTTTTTTTCACAAAACATTCCAGAAAATAACGGTCGTTATTTTCTGGGCATTTTAACGGTCCATAACGTAACGGGTTAGGTCCGAATCCGTTATAACGGCTGTTTTTTAAACCTTGGTTGAGACCAAGGTTTAAAGGGGACCGTTATAATAGTATAACAGACTGGGGGCATTACTGTTTTTTCCGTTATAACGAAAAAAATGCTCAGGGCCAAAAACGAAAAAAATGGGAAAATAACGGAAATAACGAAAAAAATGGAAATGAAATTCAAATTTTGAATTTCAAAATTTCAAAAATGGAAAATAACGGAAAAAAATGAAAATAATAGCCATTTTTTTTCACAAAAGTTTCCAGAAAATAACAGTCATTATTTTCGTTAACGGAAAAAAATGAAAATAATAGCCATTTTTTTTCACAAAAGTTTCCAGAAAATAACGGTCATTATTTTTGTTATAACGAAAAAATAATGGAAAATAACGGCCGTTATTTTCGTTATAACGGCCATTATTTTCTGGGCATTTTAACGGTCCATAACGTAACGGGGTAGGTCCGAATCCGTTATAACAGTCGTTTTTTAAACCTTGGTTGAGACAGCAAGACCTGAAGTTGTTGTTAAAGAAGATATATCACTGTTTTAAAAATTGAACTGATCAAACCCAAAATTTTGCCAAATTAGTTGGAAAATTACATGAATTCCAAAAAACAGGGGTAGGGGTGAATTTAAGCAAAAGGGAATTCATAACTTTAAAAATGAGAAACTTGAGAAATAAAATTAAAGTAGAAAAAAATTACCTTGAACTACCAACAATTGAGTGCACAAAAAACCACCAATATTCATGAAGGAAAATATTCAATATTAATTCAAACATGACATTATATGAGATAAGTGTAGACTTTTTTCATTTTCAGTCCAAAGAATTACAGTAAATCTTTTTTACAGATGATACACTAATTTACAAAAAAATTGAGTAACTCCTTTTTTCAGTAAACAAGTTACTTCTTTTGTAATTCGTTTTTCATAACTGTTTTTACAAACGATTATAAAACCTTTTTTTTTTTTTTTTGTGAAAAAATTATTCTGTAGCTCTTACAAAATTGATTCTTTTTTCCATTCTCAAAGAAATAGGGTTTTCATAAACAAATTACTCAAAAAAAAAAAATTCATTCTCATTTTAAACTCAGAAACATCTCTACATGAAAAGAGAATGGATTTGAAGAAACAATCCTTGAATTTTAACTTCAACCAAAATCGCCTTCTTCAACCAAAGTTGCCTTGAAAAAATTGAGAGAAAGATGAAAGGGTAAAATTAAAAAAAAAGAAAGAAAGGAAATGAGTTTTTTCGGAAGATTTAACTTCCTTCTTTGATTTTGCATAGTTGAGAATTGAAGAATCGTTCCCCATGATGGAAACCTGATCTTCCTTCCCAAAATCATCTTACCAAATACAATTCTCTTCTAATTTTGGTTCATGGCATTAATTTTGAAGGCAATGGAATTATGGATAGTTGCCTGCCAATTTTATCAGATGTCACGGAAGAGACGAAATTAAGGATGGAAAATGCATTGGTGATGTTCTTAAAAGTAGTTATCGATTTTTGGGCAGGAGAGGTCATTCAAAGTCTAAACCAAGGTTTAAAAGGGGCCGTTGTAAGTTTATAACGGACTGGGGGCATTACTATTTTTCCGTTATAATGGCCCGTATAACGAATTGTAACGCTTAGGGGCAAAAATGGAAAATAACAGAAAAATGGCGCTGATATTTAAATTTGAATTTCAAATTTTCAAAAACAAAAAAAAAGACCCAGAAATAACGACCTTTTTCACAATTTTTTTTTCAGAAAATAGCGGTAGTTATTTTCTTTATAACAGAAAAATAACGGCCATTATTTTCCGAGCATTTTAATGGTACATAACGTAACGGGGGAGGTCTGAATCCGTTATAACGACCATTTTTTAACTCATGGTTCAAATCCGTCTCGGTATCTATGCACCCAAGCCCTACGCAAGACCCTTGCAAATTGTGCCACCTCAATTGTAAGCCTATTAGAACCTTTCGTAAGGTTGCAATGGTTAAAGATGAGGATTTTTGACATAATGCCCCCCCCCCCCCCCCCCCCCCCCCCGCCCTTCCCCACAAAACTTGGTCAACTATTATTTGATCAGCGTACTATCATTTGACCAATCTTGACTAGAGTTTACCACCATATTGTTAATTAAAGAAAAAAAATTCCTTCTCCTCATTCAAACTTAGAACAAGGGTCTGGGCCAAGGCTCAGGCTTCTGTTACTGCCCTAAAATTACAGGGCTCTCGATACATGACGCAAAATGAGCCACGTGCACACTATTAAGCAATCCCTTTTCCATACCCTACCTTTGTGGATCTCTTCTTCCTTGTTTGCATCTCCCCATCTTTCCCCTATGGACTCGATAGTGCATTTGTCGACTTCCACAACTTTCCATTTCAATCTCCCCCTCAGATTCCTTCCATACAAATGGACCTTTGCTCTTACCTATGCTCTTTTCCCGTAGCTCTTCTGTTTTCTTCTCGACCGAACACTTGCTATTGCTCCTCCTATCATCTGCTAATTTGCTTCTTCTATAATTAGTATTCAGTTCTAAACACTCATTCTGCCCATTCCCATCGACATCACCAAACAACATAAGTTCAAGCTCAAGAAGCTCTTTCTTCCTCCCAACAAAATTATCTTTCCGAGGAAAGGGGAGCTACACCCCGTCCACCCTCCCTTCCTCCATCTTTTGATCCTCTCTACCACAATCCTCTTCCCTAATCTCGTTCCCAGCAAAAGGATGGCCTTAGAAATGCAATCCCTCAAACTACTAGAGTGGGCCTCTAACTTCAACTCATCTATGCGTGGAAGACCATTGACAGTCTCCTTCCATTCCTTCTCTGTCCCCCCATAAGACTTCCAAAGATGCCACCATGCTTGTCCTACAACTCCCCTCGCTTTTCAGTTATATCCCTCGCCGAGCAATCCCCAGGACCCAAGCCAAAGAAAATGGGAACCAAATTCTTCTTGTCCAAGAAACTCCGGAGCTCATAGATGCTATATGGATTCGAAAATGACTTCTTGGTAACAATAACCATTCCAAAAGTAGTTGAATTCATCGCCCTTTCAACTATATTGTGCCCCACTGCGTCCTTACACCAACTCTGATCTACCGCATAGCAAGACAACCCTTGCAACTCCAACTCTGCATGGAGCCATTTCACGAATCTAAGCAAGGCTAGCTTAGAACCAGGCAAGCCAATATAAACATCAACCTTGCAGAGGATGGGAGAGAAGGGGAAGATCCCACAAACGACACACCCAAGCCATCAGAAGTCTTCCATTTCAGCTCATTTCCACCCTCCATGCTAAAACTCTATGAGTCGCCATCAGAAATCTGAGTTTTCGATGGACCTTTATCTCCAATTCAATTTCTCCCATTTGTTTGCTCAATGGTGCAAAAAGAATATCAATCGGAGATCAGGCTTTATCATTGCAATACTAGTGAAGTAGGACCAAACAAAATCGGAACTAGAATTTTTGTATCTGACCTCGACGAATCTGATCCTACTAAAATCGAAGAGCGGTCACAAGACATGATAACAAAAGCAGAAGATGAAGAAGTTGTGGCTCCAACCTAGGAACTCTCCATGAGGTATTTATAGTAGTATAGACAGCGAGATTATTGGCGAGACTTGAAGTTGTTGTTAAAGAAGATATATCAATGGTTTAAAAACTGAATTGAAATTTTGTCAAATTGGTTGGAAAAATTACATGAATTCCACAAAACAGGGGGAGGGGTGAATTTAAGCAAAAGGGAATTCAAAACTTTAAAAATGAGAAACTTGAGAAATAAAATTAAAGTAGAAAAAAATTCTCTTGAACTACAAACAATTGAGTGAACAAAAAACCACCAATATTCACGAAGGAAAATATTCAACATTAATTAAAACATGACATTAAATGATACCTTTTTCATTTTCAGTCCAAAGAATTACAGTAATTCTTTTTTTTACAGATGATAAACTATTTTACAAAGAAATTGAGAAATTCCATTTTTGAGTAAATGAATTACTTCTATAATTCATTTTTCGTAACTGTTTTTACAAACGATTATTACACCTTTTTTTCTGTAAAAATTATTTTGTAATAACTCTTACAAAATTGATTCTTTTTTCCATTTTCAAAGAAATAGGGTTTTCATAAACAAACTACTCAAAAAAAAAATATTCTCATTTTAAACTCAGAAACATCTCTACATGAAAAGAGAATGGATTTGAAGAAACACATCTTGAATTTTAACTTCAACCAAAATTGCCTCTCTTCACCTAAAGTCGCCTTGAAGAAATTGAAAGAAAGATGAAAGGGTAAAATTAAAAAAATAAAGGAATTGAGTTTTTTCGGAAGATTTAACTTCCTTCTTTGATTTTGCACAGTTGAGATTTGAAGAATCGTTCCCCATTACGGAAACCTGATCTTCCTTCCCAAAATCGTCTTTCCAAATACGATCCTCTTCTAATTTTGGTTCATGACATTAATTTGGAAGGTAATGAAACTATGGACAGTTGCATTCCAATTTTTTCAAATGTCACGAAAGATATGAAATTAAGGATGGAAAATGCATTGGTGATGTTCTTAAAACTAGTTCTCGGTTTTTGGGCAGGAGAGGCCGTTCAAAGTTCAAACCAAGGTTTAAAAGGGGTTGTTGTAATGGTATAACGGACTGGAGGCGTTACTGTTTTTCCGTTATAGTGGCCGTTATAACGAATTGTAACGCTCAGGGGAAAAAATGGAAAATAACGGAAAAAATGGCGCCGATATTCAAATTTGAATTTCAAAATTTCAAAAATGCAAAAAAAAGACCCTGAAAAAAACAATCTTTTTTCAAAAGTTTTTTTCAGAAAATAGCGGTTGTTATTTTTCCTTAACGGCCTTTATTATTTGAGCATTTTAACATACAAACGTAACGGGGGAGGTCTAACATCTGTTATAACGGCCATTTTTTAAACCATGGTGTAAATCCGTCTCGAATTCTGTGACCGGGCCCTACGCAAGACCCTTGCAAATTGTGCCACTTCAATTGTAAACCTATCAGAACCTTTCCTATTTAAGGTCGTTATGGGATTTTTGATAAAGCCCCCCCTACTTGGTCAACTATCATTTGATCAATGTTGACCATCCCCTTTACTTCATTCAGACTTAGAACAAGGGTTTGGGCCAAGGTTCAGGCTTCAGTTACTGCCCTAAAATGAAAGGGTCTCCTTACATTACACAATATGAGCCACGTGGCACACTATTAAGCAATCCCTTTTTCAAACCTACCCTTTTGGATCTCTTCTTCCTTGTTTCCCTCTCCTCATCTTTCCCCCTCTGGACTTGGTAGCGCATTAGTGGACTTCCACCACTTTCCATTTCAATCTCCCCCTCAGATTCCTTCCATACAAATGGCCTATTACCCTTACCTATGCTCTTTTATCGTAGCTCCTATTTCTCCTCCAACCATCTGTTGATTTCCTTCTTCTATAACTAGTATTCAGTTCAAAACACTCATTCTTCCCATTCCCATCGATATCACAAAACAACATAAGTTCAAGCTCAAGAAGCTCTTTCTTCCTCCCAACAAAATTATCGTTTCGAGGAAATGGGAAATCCTACCTGTCCACCCTCTCCTTCCATCTTTTGATCCTCTCTACCATACTCCTCTTCCCCAATCTTGTTCCCAGCAAAAGGATGGCCTCAGAAACCCAATCCCTCCAATTACTAGAGTGGGCCCCTAACTTCCACCCATCTATGCATGAAAGCCCATTGACAGTCTCCTTCCATTCCTTCTCTGTCCCCTCCCCCCATAAGACTTCCAAAGATCCCCACCATGCTTCTTCCACAACTCCCATCGCGTTTCTGTTATATCCCTAGCCAAGAAATCCCCAGGATCCAAGCCGAAGAAAATGGAACCAAATTCTTCTTGCCCAAGAAACTCCTGAGCTCATAGATGCTATACGGATTCGAAAATGACTTCTTGGTAACAATAATCACTCCAAAAGTAGCATAATTCATCGCCTTTTCAACTATACTGTGCCCCACTGCATCCTTACACCGACTTCGATCTACTGCATAGCAAGACAACCCTTGCAACTCCAACTCTGCATGGAGTATTTTCACGAATCTAAGCTAGGCCGACTGAAAACCAAGCAAGCCAATATAAACATCACAACTCCTTAACCTTGCAGAGGACGGGAGAGAAGGCGAAGATCCCATAAACAAGACACCCAAGCCATTATCAGATTTCCATTTCAGCTCACTTCCTCCCTCCATGCGAAAACTCGTTGAGTAACTCCTTTTTTGAGTAAACAAATTACTTCTTCTGTAATTCATTTTTCGTAACTTATTCTGTAATAGCACTTACAAAATTGATTCTTTTTTCCATTCTCAAAGAAATAGGGTTTTCATAAACAAATTACTCAAAAAAAGAATTTTTCATTCTCATTTTAAACTCAGAAAAAACTACATGAAAAGAGAATTTAAAGAAACGCACCTTGAAATTTAACTTAAACCAAAATCGCCTTGCTTCAACCAAAGTCACCTTGAAATATTGAGAGAAAGATGAAAGGCGAAAATTTTTAAAAAGAAAGGAAATGAATTTTTTCAAAAGATTTAATTTCCTTCTTTGATTTTGCATATTTGGGATTTGAAGAATCGTTGCCCATTATGGAAACCTATTCGTCCATCCCAAAATCGTCTTTCAGAATATGATTCTCTTCTAATCTTGGTTCATGGCATTAATTTGGAAGGTAATGAAATTATGGATAGTTGTGTTCCAATTTTATCCGATGTCACGGAGGAGACGAAATTAAGGATGGAAAATGCATTGGTGATGTTCTTAAAAGTAGTTATCGATTTTTGGGCAGGAGTGGTCGTTCAAAGTTCACACCAAGGTTTAAAATGGGTCGTTGTGTAACGGTATAACGGAATGGGGGCGTTACTGTTTTCTATTATAATGGTCGTTATAACGAATTGTAACGCTCAGTGGCAAAAATGGAAAATAACAGAAAAAATGGCGTTGATATGCAAATTTCAATTTCAAAATTTCAAAAACGAAAAAAAAAATCGACTTGGAAAATAACGACTTTTTTTTCACAATTTTTTTTTCAAAAAATGACGGTAGTTATTTTCGTTATAACGGAAATATAACGGCCGTTATTTTCTGAGCATTTTAACGGTACGCAACGTAACAGGTGAGGTCTAAATCCGTTATAACGGCCATTTTTTAAACCATGGTTCAAATCCGTCTCGGACTCTATTCATCTGGGCCCTACGCAAGACCCTTTCAAATTGCCACCTCAGTTGTAAACCTATGAGAACATTTCCTAAGGTCGCTATGGTTAAAAATGAGTATTTTTGACATAGTTGATCAACTGTCATTTAACCAATCTTGACCAGTGTTGACCACCAAATTTTTAATTAAACAAAAAATTTACTTTTCTTCATTCAACCTTAAAACAAGGGTTTAGGCCAAGGCTCAGGCTCCAGTTACCGCCCTAAAATGACAGGGTCTTGTTACAGGACACAATATGAGCCACGTGGGACACTATTAAGCAATCCCTTTTCTAGAGACACAAGCAGTCCCTTTTCCAAACCCTACCTTGTGTATGACTTCTTCCTTGTTTGCCTCTCCCCATCTTTCCCCCTTTGGAGTTGGTAGTGCATTTGTGGACTCCCACCACTTTCCATTTCAATTTCCCCCTCAGATTCCTTCCATACAGATGGCCCCTTGCCATTACCTAAGCTCTTTTACGGTAGCTCTTCTATTTTTTTTACCGCACACTTGCTATTGCTCCTCCTACCGTCTGCTAATTTCCTTCTTCTAAAACTAGTATTCAGTTCAAAACACTTATTCTGCCCATTCCCATCGACATCACCAAACAACATAAGATCAAGCTCAAGAAGCTCTTTCTTCCTCCCAACAAAATTATCGTTCCGAGGAAATAGGAACTCCACCCTGTCCACCATCTCTTCATCTTTTGATCCTCTCTACCACAATCCTCTTCCCCAATCTCGTTCCTAGCAAAAGGATGGCCTCAGAAATGCAATCCCTCCAATTACTAGAGTGGGTCTCTAACTTCCACCCATCTATGCGTGAAAATCCATTGACAGTCTCCTTCCACTCCTTCTCTGTACCCCCATAAGACTTCCAAAGATCCCCACCATGCTTGTCCCACAACTCCCCTCGCTTTTCAGTTATATCCCTTGCCAAGCAATCCCTAGGACTCAAGCCGGAGAAAATGGGACCAAATTCTTCTTGCCCAAGAAACTCGAGCTCATAGATGCTATATGGATTCGAAATAGACTTTTCGCTAACAATAACCATTCCAAAAGTAGCAGAATTAATCGCTCTTTCAACTATACTATGCCCCACTGTGTCCTTACACCGACTCTAATCTGCTGCATAGCAAGACAACCCTTGCAACTCCAACTCTGCACGGAGCCATTTCACGAATCTAAGCAAGGCTAGCTTAGAACCAGGCAAGCCAATATAAACATCAAAACTCCTCAACCCTGCAGAGGATGGGAGAGAAGGAGAAGATCCCACAAACGAGATCCCCAAGCCATCAGAAGTCTTCCATTTCAGCTCACTTCCACCCTCCATGCTAAAACTCTATGAGTCGCCATCAGAAATCTGAGTTGCCGATGGACCTTGATCTCCAATTCGATTTCTCCCATTTGTTTGCTCAATGGTGCAAAAGGAATATCAATCGGAGATTCAGGCTTTATGATTACAATACTAGCGAGGTAAGATCAAACAAAATCGGAACTAGCATTTTTGTATCTGACCTCAACGAATCTGAACCTACTAAAATCGAAGAGCTGTCACAGGACATGACAACAAAAGTAGAAGATGAAGAAGTTGTAGCTCCAAGCTAGGAACTCTCCATGAGATATTTTTAATAGTATAGACAATGAGACTATTGGCGAGACCTGAAGTTGTTGTTAAAGAAGATATATCAATGGTTTAAAAATTGAACTAATCAAACCCAAAATTTTGTCAAATTGGTGGGAAAAAATTACATGAATTCCAAAAAACGGGGGGAGGGTGAATTTAAGCAAGAGGGAATTCAAAACTTTAAAAGTGAGAAACTTGAGAAATAAATTAAAGTAGAAAAAAATTTTCTTGAACTACCAACAATTGAGTGAACAAAAAACCACCAATATTGACGAAGGAAAATATTCAATATTAATTCAAATATGACATTATATGATATAAAGGTATACCTTTTTCATTTTCAGTCCAAAGAATTACAGTAATTCTTTTTTTTACAGATGATAAACTATTTTACAAAGAAATTGAGAAATTCCATTTTTGAGTAAACGATTTACTTCTGTAATTCATTTTTCGTAACTGTTTTTATAAACGATTATAAAACCTTTTTTTTCTGTAAAAATTATTCTGTAATAACTCTTACAAAATTGATTCTTTTTTCCATTTTCAAAGAAATAGGGTTTTCATAAACAAATTACTCAAAAAAAAATCATTCTTATTTTAAACTCAGAAACATCTCTAGATGAAAAGAGAACAGATTTGAAGAAACACACCTTGAATTTTAACTTCAACAAAATCGCATTGCTTCACCTAAAGTCGCCTTGAAGAAATTGAGAGAAAGATGAATGGGTAAAATTAATAAAAGAAAGGAATTGAGTTTTTTCGGAAGATTTAACTTCCTTCTTTGATTTTGCATAGTTGAGATTTGAAGAATCGTTCCCCATTATGGAAACCTGATCTTCCTTCCCAAAATCGTCTTTCCAAATACGATTCTCTTCTAATTTTGGTTCATTGCATTAATTTGGAAGGTAATGAAACTATGGATAGTTGTGTTCCAATTTTTTCAGATGTCACGAAAGAGACGAAATTAATTAAGGATGGAGAATGCATTGGTGATGTTCTTAAAACTAGTTATCGGTTTTTGGGCAAGAGAGGTCGTTCAAAGTTCAAACGAAGGTTTAAAAGGGGCCGTTGTAAAGGTATAACGGACTGGGGGCGTTACCGTTTTTTCATTATAATGGCCATTATAACGAATTGTAACGCTTAGGGGAAAAAATGGCATAGATATTCAAATTTGAATTTCAAAAACAAAAATAAAGACCCAAAAAAAACAATCTTTTTTCACAATTTTTTCAGAAAATAGCGGTTGTTATTTTCGTTATAATGGAAAAATAACGGCCGTTTTGACAAAGCCCCCCTACTTGGTCAACTATCATTTGACCAATGTTGACCATCCCTTTTACTTCATTCAGACTTAGAACAAGGGTTTGGGACAAGGTTCATGCTTCAGTTACCGCCCTAAAATGAAATGGTCTCCTTACATTACACAATATGAGCCACATGGCACACTATTAATCCCTTTTCCATACCCTACCTTTTTGGATCTCTTCTTCCTTGTTTGCCTCTCCCCATCTTTCCCCCTCTGGACTTGATAGTGCATTAGTGGACTTCCACCACTTTCCATTTCAATCTCCCCCTCAGATTCCTTCCATACAAATGGCCCATTACCCTTACCTATGCATTTTTCTGTAGCTCTTATGTTTTATTTTCGACTGCATACTTGCTATTGCTCCTCCAACCATCTGTTGATTTCCTTCTTCTATAACTATTATTCAATTCAAAACACTCATTCTGCCTATTCCCATCGACATCACCAAACAACATAAGTTCAAACTCAAGAAGCTCTTTCTTCCTCCCAACAAAATTATCGTTCTAAGGAAATGCGAACTCCTCCCTGTTCACCCTCTCCTTCCATCTTTTGATCCTCTCTACCACACTCCTCCTCCCCAATCTCGTTCCCAGCAAAAGGATGTCCTAAGAAATGCAATCCCTCCAATTACTAGAGTAGGCCTCTAACTTCCACCCATTTATGCATGAAAGCCCATTGACAGTCTCCTTCCATTCCTTCTCCGTCCCCCCATATGACTACCAAAGATTCCGACCATGATTCTCCCACAACTCCCATCGCTTTTCAGTTGTATCCCTTGCCAAGCAATCCCCAGGACCCAAGCCGAAGAAAATGGGAATCAAATTCTTCCCACCCAAGAAACTCTTGGGCTCATAGATGCAATAGAAGTAGTTATTGGGCAGGAGAGGTCGTTCAAAGTTCAAACCAAGGTTTAAAAGTAGCCTTTGTAATGGTATAATGGACTGGGGGCGTTACCGTTTTTCTGTTATAATGGCCATTATAACGAATCGTAACGCTCAGGAGCAAAAATGGAAACTAACGGAAAAAATGGCGCTGATATTCAAATTTGAATTTCAAAAACGGAAAAAAATGCTCAGAAAATAACGACCTTTTTTCACAATTTTTTTTTTCAGAAAATAGCGGTTGTTATTTTGGTTATAACGGAAAAATAACGTTCGTTATTTTCTGAGCATTTTAACAGTACATAACGTAACGAGGGAGGTCTGAATCCGTTATAACGACCATTTTTTAAACCACTTTTTTTCAGACTTAGAACAAGGGTTTGGGCCAAGGTTCAGGCTTCAGTTACCTCCCTAAAATGAAAGGGTCTCCTTACATTACACAATATGAGCCACGTGGCACACTATTAAGCAATCCCTTTTCCATACCCTAGCTTTTTGGATCTCTTCTTCCTTGTTTGCCTCTCCCAATCTTTCCCCCTCTGGACTTGATAGTGTATTTGTGGACTTCCACCACTTTCCATTTCAATCTCCCCCTCAAATTCCTTCCATACAAATGGCCCATTACCCTTACCTATGCTCTTTTTCCGTAGCTCTTATATTTTATTTTCGACCACACACTTGCTATTGCTCCTCCTACCATCTGCTGATTTCCTTCTTCTATAACTAGTATTCAGTTCAAAACACTCATTCTTCCCACTCCCTTCGACTTCACCAAACAACATAAGTTCAAGCTCAAGAAGCTCTTTCTTCCTCCCAACAAAATTATCGTTATGAGGAAATGGGATCTCCTCCCTGTTCACCCTCTCCTTCCATCTCTTGATCCTCTCTACCACACTCCTCTTCTCCAATCTCGTTACCAACAAAAGGATGGCCTCAGAAATGCAATCCCTCCAATTACTAGAGTAGGGCTCTAACTTCTACCCATTTATGCGTGAAAGCCCATTGACAGTTGATATTCGCTCAAAAGTGCTTATTTTAAGCAATTATTCTTTTAGCGTTATCGCACTCTCCTACGTAAAAGGCTCTATTTATCTACTTTTCTACGTAAGAGTCTCTTCTGTTGCGTAGAACACACTTTTCTGGACGAAATGGTATATTTGCATGCATTAAACACATTTTCGGAAGTCTAGACATTGAGTCGTTCTGATAAAGTCTCATTACGCGCTTCTTCTGTCGCAGGAAACCCCGATGGTACAATTCTCGAGACTTACGAGCCCACATCGATTAGGAAAGCCCATTATCAAAGCTTAAAGAGCCCACATGCTATGACTAGAAGATATGGCCCAAATATGGGCTGAATAAGAGGACCAAAAAGCTGGCCTAAAGAACGAAGAGAGCAGGAGAGCCAATGACCAAGAGACGGACCAAAGCGTTTAAAGCCACTTGAATTAGCTAGGAATGATAATCTACTCTACTGGAGAAGCGTGAGGATGGTCACAGTGAAGACCAAGGTTCCAGACCCTCTGCCAATACTTTTATCTCCATTTTCTGATACTTTCTCTCTCATCTCTCCTTATTCTCTCTCTCTCTTCATCTCTCGGTCCTCGAATCTACTGACCTAACCCTAGAATTCCTACCCATCGGCTCTATCTCATCTCCCTTAGCTTTATGTCCGTTGGATCTTCCATCGGACCGTTGGATCTCTCTAGATCCGTCGATCTACCAATCTGGGTCCCAATCAAGTCACCATCCATCCGATCGCCATCAGACTGTCTGTCACATCATCTTGTGAGACGATGGACATCATCAATCCATGTGGGCCAGTAGCCGGGCCCATCATCATCGACCCGCTGTCCGACCAGTTAGTGGACCCCGTGAACTTCAAAATAATTTTAATTAAATTTTAAAAAATGGGGGGTCCACTAAATGGGGACATTCCCCAAAGAAAAGTAGTGTTTTACTTAAAAAAAAA
Organism: Euptelea pleiosperma; assembly: GCA_035048495.1. Lineage (NCBI taxonomy): Eukaryota > Viridiplantae > Streptophyta > Magnoliopsida > Ranunculales > Eupteleaceae > Euptelea > Euptelea pleiosperma. Next base: position 25,479,760 of record CM068542.1, on the reverse strand, counting down.
AAAAAAAAATTTTTTATTTTAAAAATTCCCTAATTTCCATTAATGGAAACTAGGGAGCTTTAAAAGGGGAAGGAGAAGGGTTCTTTGGAACCCTAATCCCCCTCCTATCTTTTGCTCTCCTCCCCCAAAATATTTTCGAAGGTTTTCTCCTCTTCTCCTCCTCCTCCTCCTCCTCCTCCTTCTTCTTCTTCTTCTTCTTCTTCTTCTTCACGGCCTGCAACTCACATTCCACCTCTTAGGGTCGCAGCTATCACCTGTCCCTTCCCACGTCCTTGCTGCCCCATGGTTTGGAGCGCCACCACCAGCGTCACCAGCCTCCATGAACTCCGACGAGCCTGGTTCAGCACACCAGCAATGGTAAGCTTCTTCTCCTCTTCTTCTTCTTCTTCTTCTTCTTCTTCTTCTTCTTCTTCTTCTTCTTCTTCTTCTTCTTTTCTCATTACCGGAGTTGCCACCTGCAACTCCGGCCAACCCTGAAGTTGCACAGTCTGCAACTCGCCGAAAAAATCACAGCCTCAGCCACCACCGTCTGCTACCTCTTTTCTCTCTCAAACCTAACGTTGGGTTGTTGGACCTACAACCATCAAGAACTCCTCTTGACAGACCAGCAACACATCACGTACCGGTGCTCTGTGCATCTCCACCAAGGTGCAGCCAACGTCTTCATCTTCTCCGGCCAACTCAGCCACCGCATCTTCTTCTCCTCCATGGACTGCCTCCCTCTCATCATGGTTGCTGCATCTAACACCGCCTGCACTTCCTCTCTCCACATGCCGGCTGACCAGCAAAGACCGTGTGCAACGTTCTGCACTTAATGCCCATCTGCTAGTGTACCGTCTCCTCCCTGGTCTTCATCGGAGTCCTCACCAACAGCCCTCTAACAAAACCAGAACCCTCTCTCACACCCAGTTGGTGTTGTAGGCAGCAAGATCGATCCCCACAATCCTCCCCTGCTGCTCCTTCTTTGGGCGGCCTGCAACTTCCTTTACCTACTGCTTCCACCACCGGACTACCCCCATCACCTCGTTGCTGCTCCTCAACCTTGCCGACATCCACCTGTTAGTTCCACCATGCTTGCAATTATTTGCAGTGTACACATCCTCAAAGGCCACATTGCTTCTCCTCCATTAATGGCTGACTGGCTAGCGTGCACATCAACGCCCCTCTAAGCTCTCTCACGTGGCCAACTAATCATCTTGTGCATAGCCTTTCCCGTTCTCATTTGGACATGTACCACCTATAAGGTGTGGACAGCAACTAGATCACCCTCTTGGGCCAATTCACCTTCTCCAAGTGGTCGATTCCCACCTTTCCAGTAAGTTCCATGGTGAGTTTCACCATTTTCTCTTTCTCTCTCTCTCTAAATCAGTCTCTCTCTAGCTCTCTCTTTCTCTCTCTCTAGCATCCTCTTGTTTTACCTTTAGGATAGTTTACTTTTGTTTATTTTATTTAATTATCAGTGTAAATAGCTTTTGGTGATTCAATAAAAGTAGTTTCCATTCTAGTTCGTGTTCTTGAGTTTATTATAATGAACAGTAATTTTAAATTTATTTGTTTAGCAATCCCTGTGATTAATATTCAATCTTCAAAATCAAATATCATGTTTTTAATCCCAACCTCATCACCCTTCTTCTATCATCATTTCATCAATTTCTGTGAAGAAAATTTGTCATTTTATGTGTTTGAGTTGCGCAAACTAACCCCGAGTGCGGATCGACATCCGACATACTTTCCACTGTGCAAGAATGCTTAATTTTGCAGGAATAAAATCGGATAAATTACAAATGTGTTGAAGTTAGGGTTTCCGTAACCAACGACGCGGAAAAACCCTACTTTCAACAGTCTCCTTCCATTCCTTCTCTGTCCCCCCATAAGACTACCAAAGACCCCCACCATGCTTCTCCCACAACTCCCATCTTTTTTCAATTATATCCCTCGCCAAGCAATCCCCAGGACCCAAGCCGAAGGAAATGGGAACCAAATTCTTCTCGCCCAAGAAACTCTTGGGCTCATAAATGCGATAAAAGTAGTTATCAGTTTTTGGGCAGGAGAGGTCGTTCAAAGTTCAAACCAAGGTTTAAAAGGGGCTATTGTAACGGTATAACAAACTGGGGGCGTTTCCGTTTTTCCGTTATAATGGCCATTATAACGAATTGTAATGCTCAGGGGCAAAAGTGAAAAATAACGGAAAAAATTGCGTTGATATTCAAATTTGAATTTCAAAAACGGAAAAGAAAATGACCCAAAAAATAACAACAGTTTTTTAACGATTTTTGTTATTTTCATTATAACGGAAAAATAACATCCATTATTTTCTCAGCATTTTAATGATACATAATGTAACGGGGGAGGTCTGAATCCGTTATAACGGCCATTTTTTAAAAATCCGTCTCGGATTCTATGCTCCCGGGCCCTACGCAAGACCCTTGCAAATTGTGCCACCTCAGTTGTAAGCCTACCAGAACCTTTCGTATGGTCATTCCATCTTTTGATCCTCTCTACCACACTCTTCTTTCCCAATCTCATTCCCAGGAAAAGGATGGCCTCAGAAATGCAATCCCTCCAATTACTAGAGTAGGCTTCTAACTTCCATCCATCTACGCGTGAAAGCTCATTGAGAGTCTCCTTCCAGTCTTTCTTTGTCCCCCGTAAGACTACCAAAGATCCCCACCATGCTTCTCTCACAACTTCCATCGCTTTTTAGTTATATCCCTCACCAAGCAATCCCTAGGACCCAAGCCGAAGAAAATGGGAACCAAATTCTTCTCACCCAAAAACTCATGGGCTCATAGATGCTATACGGATTCTAAGAGATTTACGTTGTTCCCACCTAATTTCGTCTTGGGGTTTTATATTCCTCTATTGTTGAGAGACAAGTATCCTAATCTTGTACTGTGTGTGTATTCTTTTTTACCCTAAAGCATAGTGGAATCGGTGTGGATCCATGGACGTACCTCAATCTAGAGGAAACCACGTAAATCTCTGTGTTGTGATTTGTTTGCATCTTTGTTTTATTGTTTGTTTATTGTTCTTTCTTCCCAACACCTTCTGCTATAAGTTAAGTCCTGGTCCATTTTGTTAATTTATTAAATGAATGTCAGGCATTCGCAATTCTGCAGTGGCATTCTCTGCAAACCAATTTTACACGTTACTGGTATGACTATTTTGTTCAATATTGATTGTCTGCAAATAGCTAAATATGACAAGCTATCTAAACTCGAAAAGCTCAGTATAGGCATTCAACCAAGTTATGATTTGTCTTAGCCTCGGACCTACCCTCATTGTGGGTCCAATTCAGGTTTACTGTTTCTTAAGCTTGACTCTGGATCAAGTCTTTTTGAATCCAATGGACTCTTTAATTGTCTTAATTATAGGTCGTCACATGACGAAGACAAATTCTGATAAAAAGAAAATGTTAACATTTGCATGCAGCTGAGATAATAAAAATGGGACACCCAACATGGCAGCTCAAATGGTTGGTGTGTATCCTCCTCTTTCGAGAGGTCGTGGGGTCAAACCCACACAGGTAGATTTCCTCCTTTGAGCATTGTGCTAGGAGTAGAAATCCCCTTCACCTGTCCGTACAGGTTTCACCGGTTAATCCCCACAATGGTGACTACAAAAGAAAAGAGAAAATAAAAATGGGGGATGGAGAAAATAAAATGGAAGAAATAAAGAAAGGCTACCAACCTTGTGGGACCGTTAAACATGATTATCTGTCTTGAGAAAACGAAGATCTTGCTCTTGTTTGCTTTTAACTGTAGCTGAACCTAGTGTCCTCATATCTCCAGCTTTAAAGTGATGCACATGGTTACATTATGGATTTTCAAATGCAGCTTGTTGCAAATAATATGCTTGATTTTGCTGGCCTGGAAGAAAGTCCATATTTAATGCTGCTTTTACAAGATATGATGCTTTCTGTCTTCAGGTAGATTGAGTATATGAGTTCTTCATCCCTGATCAAGAGCTTGTCAAGCACAGTAAGCTCTTCAATGCACTTCTTCCAGTTCCCACTCAAGCATCACTGTTGACTTGGAACAGAACGTAAGAGCCCTCTTGATTTCAACACCAAGACCAAGCATTGGATCTGAGAAACATGATGAAGAGAGTAGAGGTAGTTCTGGATTCAGATGGCTAGAAAATGGGAAATGATCGACTTACAGATATGTTTATTAAGGGGACAGTTGGGTTTGTATAATCAGTGTATTTTTGGGTCTGTGGCCCCTGTGATAGACTATCACTAATTGTTCTATGTGGAATGATAAGGGGTGGTTAACCTGTAATGTACAAATGCTAGGACATGGAACTTACCTACCAAGAAACAGGGATTCATCTTCCTCATCTGACATGATATATGCCTGTCTGCGGGACCCCTTCCCTTCTGTACCTTCCTCACCCGAAGATGGGCCATCATCACCTACGACAGTTTCTGATTGGGAACGAGGAGTTCGTTATTGTGTAACAGGGTTAGAGTGTACCCCTGCAGGCCGAACATGAAATTTCCAGACGACGTTACCTTGTTGCCCATCAGTGATGACAAGTGGGTGGCTGTGAGATTGGATTTTATCGAATCAGGAAAATAACTAAGTAGAGCCACAGTCATTTGTGATCATTGATGTCTCCCATAATTAGAATTGAGGGATTCGGGTCATTCTTTCTTAATCCGAGATCCTGGCTTTTTCAAACCAATTAGTGATCTCGAGTCCGTGATGAAAGTAGACTCTTTATAATCAGAATTGATGTTTTCTTTCAGATTGTTGCTGAAGTATCATCAAGACTTGTAGACACAAGACAGCCATTGGTTATCCAGATAATGACGCAATACATATCGTTTTATGGTGTCATTATTCCCATCTCCAATGGTTATCTTTGAGGTGGTACTGGTATTGTACTAACTTAAGACTAGGACTAATGTGTAATCATTGGCCAATCTCGTTTTTGATACAGATAATTGGTTTAATTATGACACTATTTCATGAATAATTATGTGTAAAGTCTTGTAGCCGCGCATCATCTGACATGGAAGGAGCTGCCCAAGATGGAGGATTTTTTTTTTGATGAACACAGTAGACATGTTGGTGATTTGCAAATGTGGCTGATGCAGTGATTGAGCTTCTAAATCTTCAGAGCATAAAGCCATGACCTAAAAACGAATCATATAAACCTCCCAAACTCAACAACAATGCATAACTCTGAGATTGAAAGTTATAATCTTAATTACAAATTACAAAACCAGGTTAAATAAGCATATAATGGCTTAACTCTAAATTCTTCAGTTCACAGCTCATAATTGCTACGTCAAATATTGAATCCAATTGCTTATCCTCAACCCCATAATCTTCAAAACTCAAATATATGTTACAATGGCACTACCTACATCCAACATTTCAAAATTCAGGGCAAAAGCCTTGCATGATTGCTGCCATAACCAGGTATGATCACCTTATAAACTGCAAATTTTTGTGTGGAAACTTAAAATTTGATGCTCAAAAACCTTAATTTTTGTGGGGAAACTTAGTTGACTCTTTGGTAAAGCAAGATACACTAACTTTTTGTACATATGGGAGTTTATTCCCAACCTTTTTCTATATAATATCATCTTAATTTCCATTGTTGTTTCCCATTCGTTTCCCACTTCCTGTATTACATTAAATTTGTAGGGGCCGTTTCCCGTTTCCGTTTCCATATCATTTCTTGCACCCATTTCCCTTTCTAGCGACCATGGTAAAAAAAATTGATGCATAGATGATTCTCACCACGATGTCGAGCATTTTGAATCCTTCTCCTGTAAACATTAACATCTGTATATGTATAGCTATTTATGTTGACTCGCCGTCAAAAGGCAGACGATGCATTACTGTCAGAGAGGAACATAAATAATTTTCTCAAAACATCGTCATTTTTACTAGCTGTCAGCTTCTAAAATGGTAAACCAATCAAAGTATTCATTGCCCAAGAGCAAATCTGAATTAGTCATTTGAAGATATATTTTTCACTAACCTGATTTCCTTGGGGAAAGAAGATCATTTTTGTAACTGAAGAAGGAAATCAAGTAGCAGATTACTGGCCAAACTAGGTACCAGCTGAGACTCAATCTGAAAGTATGACCCATTATTTTTAAACAGAAGACAGTCAGACATTATAGAAGCTTTTGAAATTAAATTAGCTTAGAAGTTAAGGTGAACACTCACATTCATAATACGGGTGCACGATTAACTAATACCGGCCTCAACAGAGATGCCAAATTCTGCTTAACAGAGCTGGACAAATTACCTCAAGCCTGGCCTCAATAAGGGATCCCTCATCGAAGAGGAGGAGCACCTCGTCATCGCCTTCAGGCTAAAAGCATGGAACAAGTGGAAGAAGACTGTAGCCGAGACCCCCAGCCACACAGCCAAGAGGCTAAGCAAGTCATTGGAACTAATCAAGGAGAAACACTTGAGGAAGTTGAAAGATAGCACAAAGACAATTCATAATCACCAACTAAGTTCGCTAATGCCTCAGTGAAATGTAAATCAATCTAGCAAACTGAAGTGACTGAATTAGGCTATTTTTTCTCTTCATTCCACTAAAGTTCTTTTTTTTTTTTTGAAAGGTCAAAGGTACATATGTAAATAATAAATAAAAGGAGATTGAGGAGATCTCAGGGATACAAAGAGAAAAGAAAACAGAACAAAACAAAGCAGACTATCTCAAAAACAGAAGAAACCCTAACTCCTCACCAAAACATCAAACCTGAAGACCATATCACTAAAAAAAAATGCCTCTCAACTCGTTGGACAAGCCTCCCCAACTATGAAGAAAGGCTTTAATGCCGATGATGATGTCCTGGACAGAGTTTTCCTCCCCTCTAAATAACCTCCTATTCCTCTCCCTCCAAAGACCCCATATAACCGCAAACGGAGTCATCCTCCACAGAATCCTGCCTCTGACTGAGAGATCAACCTTAGGCCAACTGCCCAATAAAGCACTAATCGACTCATAACCCAGATAAGCCTTACATGAGTCAAGAAGTAAGACCATATCTGAGTGGGCAAATCGCAATGGAGGAGAAGATGATCTGTACTCTCACCGTTAGCTTTACACATAGCACAAAAGCTACACAAAGTATTAGCGATTCAACTTCCCAAATTACTATGTCATAATGTCATTTAAACTAGCTCTTCAAGAGATCAATAATAAGCTGACTCCTCCTATCCAAATATTATTAACTTTTATGAGAAGAGCATGAGAAATGCATTACTAAAGAGTATTTATCTTCAAGAGTACCATGTCATACTACGTCTTTATTGATCCAGATAATAACAGTCTGACAATCACATTATCAGCATTACTTTCATCGTCCAGTAATGTGGCAAGCAACATCAGATAAAGTAGGCGATGCATGGCATGAAAAGGCATCCAAATCTAATCTAATTTATGTCAAAAATTGATCCCTGATTATGCTAAAAAGGGCCCACCTGACCTGGCATTCAAGACTAAGCCCAACCAGTTTATTTGGTGTGCTCACAAATTAAGCTTAAGCCTCATCTTGGAACTTCGGCCTCGAAACAAGGCTCCGTGCAAAAGCCTCACATGCTTCTTAGCTTATCTGAACTCCATTATTCATGTCTCAAAGAATTTGATTAGCTCAACCACCTGACGTATTTGAAGAAAATAAATAAACTTCCATAGCTAAAGAAGAAGATAGAGTAGCTGATTGCCAACCTAAGGAACAACTGAGATTTGATGGAACTGAAAGCGTGGATCATCTTTTGAAATGGCGGACAGAGTTCATTTAGGAAGGTTTCAAAATAAGATTAGTCAAAAAGTTAATCAAACAATAACATCCACAGTGAGATCGCATGGTTCAATAACTTGTTAATCATCTCAAGAGCACCTGCCTGGACAGAGTTGATCCTGCTTAGACAGGTGAAAGAATTATACCTCAAGCCTGGCATCGAAAAGGGATCCCTTAAAGAAGAACAGCAATGTCTAACCATCTTTCTTCGGACCAAGCACAAAGACAAGTGGAATAGAAGTTGCCGACAGGTCCCTGGCTACAGTGCCAAGAAGGTAGACAAGTGATGGAAGTGTTAAAGAGCAGCAGCAGAGGGAGCAGGAGTACTAAGACAACACATGATCATCAACTAAGTAAAAACACAATTTCACCAGTCTTTTCTGACAACACATGATCATCAACTAAGTAAAAACACAATTTCACCAGTCTTTTCTGACTATATGAAAAACATGGCTTGCTAAGTTCACTTAACTCTAACACACACACACACACACACACACACACACACACACCCCCCCCCCCCTCAGAAAAACAGAAGTGATTTGGTGAATTCGAATTAGGCTCTCTCTTTTTATATTCACCGAGAATGTGACCAATTGCGAACCACGCAGATCAAACTGAGTATGTTGTACATTACTCCATGAGCTATGTACGCCTAACAGACAGAGAACTTCAAAAGTCTGGAATTTAAGGTGTATTAATGAGAGCCCTGTGGGCTTATATATATCTTATATTAAGTGTACCAGAAAGGATGATTAAGATAACCTAAACCAGATATAGTACAGATACAGAAGTACAAAACTGTCTTCAAACTAAGTACATTGTACACAAGTTCATGAGCCATGTATGGAGAGAACAGACAGAGAACTTCAAAAGTCTGGAATTTAAGAAGTTGTATTAATGAGAGCCCTGCAGACATATGTATCGTATATTAAATATATAGAAAAGAAAGGATGATTAAGATAATCTTACAGTAAAGATACAGAAGTACAAACACTTAACAAATACCCAGTCATATTACCATCTCTAGCCCTCCCACATATGCACTAACAACGAGCCAGAAAGTCCCTTAAATCGAGATAATAAGATTATGCCAGGGAAAATTTTCATTCCTAGTGGTATTTTACTCAACTGATAATTTCATTCACCATTTCCCATGTGCAAAGGCTGCATTTATAAGCATTAAGCTTTTATGAGAATAAATCTGTCTTTAACATTTGTAAAAAGTGATCAAATTTGCTCTTGGGTCTGTTTGGTTACCCGGAATTGGGCCAGGATTTGGAATTGTGATTCTTGGAATTACAAATCAATGTGTTTGGGAGGACCCATTGCCAGGAAATGTATTTCCAAATACTTAGTTTTCCCGGATTTAGAAGTTTTAGGGGGGATGAGAAACTTCTAATTCCTGGAATCTCATTTCTGAAGGAGTCATTTTATCGAGCAATACCAATAATGCATTATTTTAAACTCAAAAGTGCCGAATGCATTTATAATATGAGATCAACAAGCATGAAAACATTATTATTGCCTCAAAAAAATCTTGTTTATTTAAGGTCATCGGAATTTACTTGTTGCTTGAATAAATGTTACAGCAGGGTGCAAAAATCGGTTGTTTCTAAGATCAATTTCCTTGGCTATTTGCTTGATACCTTAAAATTTTACCCATGGTGTCACAAGCAGATACCGTTTCCAGATGATCCCAGCCATAAAACACCTCTCTGATGCTTATGGATGTTCTACAGAGTTGTTCTCCAATGTCATATTCCCCACCTTGAAGCATTAGTTTTGCCCTTATCTCAAGCAATGTCGCTTTCAAGAGAGCTAATTCCTGATAGAGGACTGGAGTTAGCATGCTGGCTGACACGTCTGGATTTCTCCAACAAAGAGACTTCTCTAGCCCCTTATCCACTTGAGAAAGTAAAGACTCATCCACTGATTCTAATGCATTGGTGCATAGGCGCAAGAGCTCCAAAGCTGAATTGCATCGTGAGAAATTGGTGAATGTATGAATGGCTAGAGGTAAAACTAACCTTTTTATGAAGGATATCATCTCAAAGACCTTGGGCTTGACAATGGCCGGATCCGTCCCAAATTTGAAAAGTAAGAAACAAGCTGCCCATATATGTTCACTGTGTTGGGGAAGAGATCCTCTAGTGTTAATTGCACGAAACATAACATGAGCAACTTCAGTACCACCTCTTATGCGAGCATACAACTTGATAATCTCGTGGAAGTGAATACATCCTTGCCTTATGGTACTTCTTGCCAACCCCAACCTAACTAACATGGCGGATGATTCTGCTTCAGATTTTTTACCCCGTGACATTAGGCTGCGGCAGGTTACAACATCCAAACACTTCTTCCAAAAATTTCCTCTACGATGCACTTCCAAAGCTTTAGACGATGCCAAAGCCAATAGTGAAATCGGAATTGGCGAAGGAGCAAACCAACCACTTGCTAGAGCCATTCTCAATGCCTCCCCATCTACATTACTGAATACTAAGAAACAAACATCTATAAGCCGCATGAGAAAGGGATTGTGTCTCAACAATAAATCTTCTCCACCAGTCCATGTAAGATCTCTATAAGGCATTTTGTTGATGGCGTCCAGAAGTCCATGAGGATCAATGGGAAGCTCAGAGAGGATTCCCCTTACGAGAGCAAGCCCAAATGTAAGTCTACCCAATTCCTTTTCAAAGACTCGAAGAGCATCAACATCCCCTGTAGGGAAATCTTTTAACCTTCCTTTCATCAAGTACATTGCCTCCGTGCCAGATAAGCAAGAGAGCCTCAAAGGTTCCAGGTTCATTATCTCTCGAAGATGAGTGGATATAACTATGTGGCTTTCCCCACCAAAACGTGGGAGAAGCTCCATTATGTTTCGTGCATCCCACCAATCCTTCTCATCCTCCAAGTTATCGATCACTATCAAAAAAGGGATGTCCCGCATGAGTTCTTTCCTCACTCTACGGATGGCTTCTTCCTCCAACTCCTCAAAGTTTCTTGGTCTGTTCCTCTCGAGACAAAGCTGGTTCTCGATGCTCACATCAACTTCTAGAACACGCAACAAATTCATGTAATTTTGACGAACATATCTTGCTTCCCCACCCACCCACAAAACCATCCTATATCTTTGAGCGAATCTATATGCAAATTCTAACAACAATTCTGTCTTGCCAATGCCTCGCTCACCAGATACACAAGCAATCCCTTTTCCATACACGACCTTTGTGGATCTCTTCTTCTTTGTTTGCCTCTCCCCATTTTTACTGCTCTGGACTTGATAATGCATTTGTGGACTTCCACCACCTTCCATTTCAATCTCCCCCTCAGATTCCTTCCATACAAATGGCCATTTGCCCTTACCTATGCTCTTTTCCCGTGGCTCTTCTATTTTCTTTTCAACCACACACTTGCTATTGCTCCTTCTACCATCTGCTGATTTCCTTCTTCTATAACTAGTATTCAGTTCAAAACACTCATTCTGTCCATTGCCATCGACATCACCAAACAACATAAGTTCAAGCTCAAGAAGCTCTTTCTTCCTCCCAACAAAATTATTGTTCCGAGGAAATGGGAACTCCTCCTTGTCCACCCTCTCCTTCCATCTTTTGATCCTCTCTACCACACTCCTCTTCCCCAATCTCGTTCCCAGCAAAAGGATGGCCTCAGAAATGCAATCCCTCCAATTTCTAGAGTGGGCCTCTAACTTCCACCCATCTATGTGTGAAAGCCCATTGACAGTCTCCTTCCATTCCTTCTCTGTCCCCCCATAAGACTTCCAAAGATCCCCACCATGCTTCTCCCACAACTCCCCTCGCTTTTCAGTTATATCCCTTGCCGAGCAATCCCCAGGACCCAAGCCGAAGAAAATGGGAACCAAATTCTTCTTGCCCAAGAAACTCCTGAGCTCATAGATGCTATACGGATTTGAAAACGACTTCTTGGTAACAATAACCACTCCAAAAGTAGCAGAATTCATTGCCCTTTCAACTATACTATGCCCCACTGCATCCTTACATCGACTCCGATCTGCTGCATAGCAAGACAACCCTTGCAACTCCAACTCTGCACGGAGCCATTTCACAAATCTAAGCAAGGCAAGCTTAGAACCAGGCAAGCCAATATAAACATCACAACTCCTCAACCTTGCAGAGGACGGTAGAGAAGGTGAAGATCCCACAAACGAGATCCCTAAGCCATCATCAGACTTCCATTTCAGCTCACTTCCACCCTCCATGCTAAAACTCGATGAGTCGACATCAGAAATCTCACTTGCCGATGGACCTTGACTGCCAATTCGAATTCTCCCAAACTGTTTGCTCAATGGTGTGAGAGGAAGATCAATCGGAGGTTCAGGCTTTTTGATTACAATACTAGAGGTACGATCAAACAAAACCGGAACTGGCATTTTTGTATCTGACCTCGACGAATCCGAACCAATTGAAATCGAAGAGTGGTCACAGGACATGACGGCAAAAGCAGAAGATGAAGAAGCTGTAGCTCCAAGCTTAGAACTCTCCATGAGGTAGTTGTAGTAGTGGAGACAGCGAGACCTGAAGTTGGATTCATTGTTAAAGAAGATATTTTAAAAACTGAACTGATCAAACCAAAAATTTTGCCAAATTGGTTGGAAAAATAACGTGAATTCAAAAAATACAGGGGGAGTGGGTGAATGTAAGTAAAAGGGAATTCAAAACTTTTAAAATAAAAACTTGAGAAATAAAATTATCTTGAACTACCAACAATTGAGTGAACGAAAATCACCAATATTCATGAGGGAAAATATTCAATATTAATTAAAACATGACATTATATGAGATAAATATATAACTTTTTCATTTTCAGTCCAAAGAATTACAGTAATTCTTTTTTACAGATGATAAACTATTTTACAAAGAAATTGAGTAACTCCTTAATTTTATTCTCTTCTAATCTTGGTTCATGGCTTTAATTTGGAAGGTAATAGAAATTTTTTGAAGAGGTGGAAGTTAGAAGCGGCGAAGATGCGCCAATAGTATTCCACCAGCTGTACTAAGGTTAGGTTAGCTTTAACCATAGGTTTGCGAGAAAAAAAATGTTTTTTAAATAAAAACAAAATGGGGAACTTTACCACATTAGTGGCATAGATATCCTTAAATAATTTCATCCTTTTTGTGTTTTTTTTTTTTTTTAGCTTACACAAAAAAAACACAAAAAGGATGAAATTATTGGTCTAGTCACGTTAGAATAACGTTGTCCTTAAAGTGATTAGAATATCATTCCAAAATAATTCCAATCCAACGTCTAGAAATCAATGATCGGGGTTGGCCTAACATCCATACGGTCAGAGTCCTCTAAGATTTTGCCACGTGGTGGGAAGCAGTGGATGAGTAAAACTTCTCTCACGACGCTGTGACAGATGCTTCTGCCACAACGCACAATAGGATCCACGTGTCACACTCTTAATGGACGCTGACCGTATGGATGTTTGGCCAGTCCGTCGGTGGACCTGTAAACCAAAAATCAGCCTGATTCGATTGAAGTTATTTTCATGGGTTGATTTTAACGGTAGGAATTTCAGCAGTATTGAGCGTTATTGGATCTTTGGGTGTAAAGATCCAAAGGTTGTAAATCACTAATCAGGCTGATTTTTGGTTTGCAGGTCCATCATCGGACTGACCGAACATCCATACGATCAACTTCCACTAAGAGTATGCCACGTGGCTCGTATTGTGCGCTGTGACAGAATGCATCTGTACAACGTTGTAACAGAAGTTTTACTCGCTGGGGACAGTGGTGGGGTCAATAACAGGAGTATCAGAAACTCACACCACGCCATTAAATACTTCCCCCAGGTTTGAAGGAGATGACGATGGTCCGCACCAAAAAAATAAAAATATGGAAAAGAAGAAGATGGGAAGAAAGCTACGTGAGTCTCCGTAGATTCATATGCCTCGGACGCACTAATATCCGATCATGACCATTGATCGTGATCAAAAGGGCTGGAGATTCAACACATGAACCGACCCTTTGCAACCACAGATTCCCAGGAACGAAAAAAAAAAAAAAAGAACCTTAAATCTGACCTTAGTGAGCAGCAGCAATGTCAAGGAGTTGCAGGCGTCGTAAGGAGGAGTCGTAAGGAGTTGCAGCACCGGCAGCGAGAGAGAGAGAAACTTTCCTTCTACCGGATTTTTGCGGTGATTAAATGGTTTCCTTCTTGACGAGTATAGTTTAGGGAGTTTCCTTCGTTTTGTTATGTTCATTTAACCGTTGGATGAGCAGCGACAGATGGATCGATCCCAGACCCTGCTTACATAGATACATATACATGTATAATCCCTTTTGGCATATATTCAAATAATATATATTTTAATACATTTATGCAATAAATATATATCTATATCATATATATAGTATAGAATCTATAGATATCGGGTTTATATCGGATCGGAACGAGGTCGATCCGGTACCTATCCGAACGAAAAATAAAGTTCCGGACCTATTTTTTAGGATCAGATCTCGGGTTTGATCCGATCCATTGCCAGCACTAATTACAGCGGAGAAACTTTGCAGACCACCACAATATGAACCACGTCCCATATTCTTAGAGGACACTAACCGTATAGATGTTGGGCCAATCCCTAGGTGGACCTAAGGGAAAACATTCGTTGGTCCCGGGGTCCTTAAAACTTTGAAGCCCCCACCAACCCACAAAATGTATGACACGTAACCTTTGTTAACCACCCTTAACTAACTAACCAAGGGTTTAACATGGGTTAGGTTTAGGCCTTGATGTATGTGTCAGACATTTTGGCAGGGAACCAGGATCAGCGAATTTTTCCTGGTGGACCTACAGACCAAAAATCAGCCTCACGAATGATTTCGAACCTTTGGATCTTTGTACCCAAATAATGGTCGGTAATACTCAAATTCAAGGTTAAAATCAATTTATGAGCAAATTTACATTGGGATAGAAAATTGCAACTTGGTAGCAAGAATTGATTACTTGGAACAGGCCATCTTAATACAAGTTGGGGACCAAGAGGAAAACACACTAAATGGGACCTTTTATTTAAAATATTAGTATAAATTAAAATTAGTAAAAATAATTAAATTTAATGAAAATACAACTTTTCGCAAATCCCAAAAAAGAAAACGAAACGCCCTTTCAAAGGGCGTTTCGTCTGCTGTCAGTCCAATCAGTCGTCGACTGACTAACGAATGACTGATGGCTGACACGTCTGACAAACGCCCTTTTAAAGGGCGTTTATTCTTGAGAAATTTTAAAAAAACGTCCCATAATTCCTCAACTTCTAAACCAATCTACGAATATCGGAATGATCTGAATTTTTGTGAGGATGATCTCCTCACCGTAGAGATCATCCTCACCAAAAATCAGCCATTGATTCATCTTCTGGGTAGGCCAAAATGGGCGTAAAATTTGGGGTATCAAAAAACGCCCTTTAAAAGGGCGTTTGTCAGTAAAAAACGCCCTTTAAAAGGGCGTTTTCTACTGACACACGCCCTTTAAAATAACGTCTGTCAGGTTGTCAGATGTCGGACCGACACTGACAGACGTTTTTCAAAAAGACGTTTATTACTGAAAAACGCCCTTTAAAAGAGTATTTAAAATATTAGTATAAATTAAAATTAGTAAAAATAATTAAATTTAATGATAAAAAATTACTCATGTAAACAAAGAATGTTTTACGAAAATACCCTTACACCTAAGCTAGGAATAAAAGACGTTTTTTTTCCCTTTTTTAGGTAGGGTCGTGATGTAACAAGTTATACCTGAGATCTTTTCAATATCGGAAGCGGCATTTTTGGCAGTCTCCGCTGCCATCTAGGCCCACTGACAGCATGGATGTTTACCCCACCCCTTAGTAGACATTCACAATAAAAATGAGCTTGTTTGATGATTTTGAGCCATTGGTTTTAGTACTAAAAAAAATGGTTGCATTCAACGGCTATAAGAACTCCTTAAAAAGTGCAAAAATCTAATGGTTATAGAATACCAATCAGGGTGATTTTGGGTGTGTATATCCACTAAGGGGTGGGATAAACATCTATGCGGTCAATGTGCCCAGATTACAGTGGTGAGTAACAAAAATCGTGCTCCCGCATTTGAAAAGTTTCAGGCATACCTTGTTACATCTTTTTCCTTTTTAGTAAACTGTCACTGCTTACCTTGTTACATCCTCATCACAACAGTTGCAAATTACACAATCACAAGCCGAATAAAACTTTGATGACAGGGCCCTATCATCAAGGCCGATGATAGGGCACAATATGAGCCACGTGGAACATTATTAGAGGATTCTGACCGTATGGATTTTTGGCCAATTATTAGGTGGACCTACAAACCAAAAATCAGTCCGATTAGTGATTTCTAGGCGTTGGATTGGAATTGTTTTCATGGATTTATTTTAACCGTGTGAAATTTGAGCATTATTGACCATTATTTGAGGTACAAAGATCCAAAGGTTTGAAATCACAAATCAAGCTGATTTTTTGTTTGTAGGTCCATATAGGGATTGGAAAAACATCCATACGGTCAGAGTCCTCTAAGAATATGCCACGTGGCTCCTCTTGCACCCTGTCATCGGCTTTGATGATAGGGCTGTCATCAAAGTCTTGGCACGTACACAAGTGCTTTTTGCAATGTACCATGTGCTTGCTTTGAGGTGTACGTGCCGAGAACTCATTGGCTTGTGATTGTGTGATTTGCAATCCGTTGTGACAGAAGTTTTACTCTCTTTTTCTTTTTTGGTAAATTGCACAAAGAAAAAAAAAGTTATTGTCCTAACGCTGATGGATAGATGGGGCCTTTTGCAAAAGAAAATATTAATATAAACACTTTAAAATGTTTTTAGATTTGGGGGCCTTACACGTTGGGACCTTAGGCGGCTGCCTCATTTGCCTAATGGTCGAGCCGGGCTTGCTTGGAACGGATAGGAGAGTAGAGAAGAGGAGGGAAAATGTTGGATCTTTACATGTTTTTGGAGCCTGAAGATGGACTTCAGCAACGGGATTTCTATTACAGAATAAAAGAGCTTTTGTTTCAAGGCTCTTGGATTCCAGTGACATCCACAAAGGCAATTCCAACAAGATCGCAACTAATCTCTGGTGTACAGGGGAATCAACCAGCTAGAACAAATTGGCTCGAGTCGGTAGGATTTTTAGCAGCGTCCTTCCACGAGATTTCAACTTCTAATGGTGTAGCTGCACATCTTAATTCGACAAGTTCTGTGGATCAGAACAGGTTGGTCTGGAAACTTATTAGAGGCTCCAGTAACATCCTTTACTACCCAATACCCTGAAATGAGAATTCATGGAGAAAACTAAAACACCTTCATCGGAGTCTCACGAACCTCAATGGAGTAAAGAGGGGACGGAGAGGGAAATACGACTCGTTCACCTTCACAGTTAGGTAGGGTTTCGCCGAAGAGGTGTGCAAGCGGGTCGTGTGAGAGAGAGACGAGATGAGAGGAGGGCGAAAAATCAACCGACCGACTTGAGATCGATCGGTTGCATTTCCCTTTTTTTTTCCTTTTTGATATTTCTTTTCCACTTTTCTTTTCTTTTTGCCCCAAACACACGACTTCAAAAAATTCAGAAAAGATATTCGCTCCGTCCACTTTTTTTCGCGAACCAAACACACTAAGGTTCAATTATGCAAATTAGGGTTTACGCGATCCGTGGGTCAACACCCGCAACCACTACAAGAAATGTAGTTTCTAGTGGTGACATTTTTAGCCGCATTTCATAGCCATATTTAGCGACAACCCAAATGTTGTAGCAAAAAGTTGCCATTACATGGAGCAAAATTTTGGTGCACATTTCATTTGGAGGGAAATATAATTAGTGGCGAATTTTAGTTTTTGACCTCTAAAAGTAAAGGTTTTAGTGGCAACTTTATTGTTCGTCGCCTAATTGTTAGTTTTAGTCGTGTTTAATTTTGCTGCGGCTATATGCGAATTTTTTTGTGGCTAATATTGCTACCACTAATGCTTTTTCTTTCCTCTTCTTATTTTTTTAACATTTTTGATTGGAAAAAGATGTAACAAGGTATACTTGAAACTTTTTGGCATGCGGAAACCAATCTTCTTACTCAATGCTGCAATTGGGCCCACTGTCTGCATAGATGTTCCGCCCACCCCTTTGTGGATATACACACAAACAAATCACCCTGATTGGTAATCTCTAGCCATTAGATTTTAGTACTTTTAAGGTGTGATTCTAGCTATTAGATTCAACCATTATTCTTAAGTACTAAAACCAAAAGCTAAACTACAAGAAAAATGGGATATAGCGACAAAATTTTAGCGACGGCCAGGGAAATCCGTCGGTAAATATAGTTTTAGCAACGGCCAGACTCCCGACCGTCGCTACAAGTCTCACTTAATAGCCCGCACAAATTTTGGTGGGAAAACTAGCCCTATAGCGACGGGTTTACCGACGGCCAGTGTCTAGTCGTCTCTACTAATATCTTATAGCGACGGCCATTTTCTGACCGTCGGTAAATCCCTCACCATATATATAAAAAAAGCCCTACCACCCAAATTAAAACCCTGTTTTCCACCTTTTCCCCAAAACCTTTCTCTCTCCCGTGAAAACCCCCCCTTTCCCTCCCCTACTCCCGTCCCACGACGCTCCCGTCCGTTGCCTCCCGTCGTCCACTGCCTCCTGCAGCTGCTGCCTCCCGTCGCCGCACTACTCCCTCGTCGTTGTCGCTGCTGCCTCCCCCACTGTTGCCTCCCCCACTGTTGCCAGTGCTCCACGCCCCGTCGTTGCTCCATATGTCAAGGGTTCTAAAACAGGTGAGTTTTATCTTTTTTTTTTATTATCTTGCTCTCTCCGTCAAGGGTTCTTAGAGATTTCTGATCGTATGGATGTTTGGCGCAACTCTAGACAAAATCTATGCCTGATTAGTGATTTTTATCCGTGTAATTTGAGCATTATTTGGGGTACAAAGATCCAATGGTTTGAAACCATTAATCAGGCTGATTTTTGGTCTGTATGTCCACCTAGGGACTGACCCAAACCGCCTCCAATATGAGGCACGTATTCTGTAAATGAGACAAGACTTGTGTATATACAGAGCAACACAATAGCCTCTAGAAGTGATCATGGAAGTGAGAATGACTACTTGTTAATGAAATAAATTTTCCAACCTTCTTTTGTAGGTAATGCTAGCTCTGCGCACGTTGAAGAAGAACCCTATTTTTCCTTTTTGTATGTTGAACAAGACAATGGACCATGTCATCCTTACAGTACTTTTGAAGTACTCGATCCAATTGTTAGGGAGCCTTCTAGCTCAAAATACACTTGCAATACTGTATTAATATCCTGTCATTCCCTAATTTTAGCTCAAAGCAATGTATATATGATTTCTCACCTAGTTTTCTTTATTCACAGATTTATATACATACTAAGACGGGTTTCAATGGTGGCTATCTAGGCCACTTTAAACCTCCAACATGGTGGAGCTAGGGACTTCTACATATGTTCTTGCTCCTCAAGGTGTGCTCTTTGAAATGCCTATTATTTATTTCTTTGAGTTAGGAAGTATAGTTTTAAGTTTGTTGTAGCTTTGCAGCTATATAGTTTATGCCTAAACTGTAATTGTTAATTTTTCATTTTCTTTGTATTCCAATGTTTTCTTTGACAAATGTTTCTACCTTTTCTTTTGTTTAGTTCTACTGCCCACAAAATAATGGAAAGTAAGTTCATATGGATAATTGTCCCGTTATAGTTTTGATCTTGGTCAACCATTGTAGCCATTCTTCATATTGCTAAATTCCAAATGCATTTGTGCATTTCTTCCTTCTTTTGAATTTGTAGGATTCGATTGGTCAAGGAAAAAATTTTCTTTTTGGTCGTTGCTAAAATACAACTCTTTCTTCTCTGGAAACCTTAATGGTAATGAATAGCTTTTCTTCTTCTGCTTTGGTTCTTTAACGGAAATCTATTTTTCTAAAGCTTACGTTTCACATCTAATCTGGAACTGGTAGTCTAGTATATTTGCCTAGTCAATTACAGAAAATATCTACTTGACGAGAAACTCAATTCTAACCAAGATTTATTTATACTCGATAAATCTTGGAGTTGACATGAAAATTCATTTCGACTCGAAAGACTTGATTGACTCTTTGTAAGGCTTTAATTCAAAAGCATAAACTTAAAAAGAATTTATTTTAGCTCCAATGGCTTTAAGTGGTTGTCTATGGTTGTTTTAGTGTATTGTCTAAAACACATTTTTCCTAGTGTTGTGCACACCAAGATGATAAATCAAAGATCAGAGCTCAGCGAACAACCATTTTCCAGAACAATCTTGTGTTTGTGTAGCCTTTGCCATTTCTATTTCCATTTGATCTAACATCTTAAATGGGACGACTAGCCAGGATTAGGAATATCAATTGTGGTTAGTTTCATTTTTTTAACTTTATTTTACCTTCTTTTTCCGATGTAAAGATTAGTTTTCTTGATTTTATGTTCTTTTTTATTTTATAATCTTTATTAGATATTTGATTCTTGTTGTATATGACTTTATAGAGACTCAATCAAGTGTTTGAGCTGACTTACTTCAGCTCACCTTTGGGCAGGGTCATACATTTTCAAATGCATTCAGGTATATTCTCAATCTGTTTGGATCTGCATGTTTCTTTTTCAAATCTAATGACCTAAGCATAGATGTGTGAAAAGAGTTTTTTCATTTTTTGGACTGTGTTATTACTCGTTAGTATCTTTAAGGTCACGAAAACTAATAAGTAGTTGCTGATGCAGCCACAGATTATACACAACGGGTAATGCTAATGAGTGGATTCGTCTTTGATCCTTCAAAGATACAGTCTTGATTGGTGGTTTCTATAAGTTTGATAAAAGCTAAGAAGTTTCATCATTGTTTGTTCCATTGATTGATGCATGTAGATAGATTTTCCTTTAGCATCTACTCTGTTTCACTTTGTACATAGCTCTAAGTTTAATTTTCCCCTTGGCCAAACCAAATAGTATAAAACAACTTACAAGGACCAAATGAGGATGAGGATGAGAATGGTATGAACAAGTTTGTTTGCCAAACATTCATCTTTTGGAAGTTAAGATCTTTTTCGGTATTAGAGTTTCTAGAATTCAGGATTGAAGATAGCATGGCTTGAGAGTTTGGGTTTAGGGCTTAGATTCCAATTCAGGGTTTAAATCTTGTGGGGTTGTTTTCCACAAAGTTGAGGTTTTTTGGCTTTGGCTTGTGGATGTTTGCTTGGAATTAGGCCTTTTTGTTGTGGATTTGAACCTTAGGGTGTCCCTTGGCAAAAGCTCTAGGCTTTTTGTGTTTGTTTTATTCTATTTAATGGATGGTTGTGTTTTTCATTGATCTGTGCAAATGATTTAGCCTACTCATTAGACATGCCTTTTGTAGATAGACGGCCCTTTCATATTACGAAAGATCTAACCAAGCTTTTCCTTTCGTAATGCTTCTACTCACAACCCATTCCTCTCTAAAATTAGGAGTTCAATACAACTTTTCTGCTACTTTAGTATACATTTTGTGCTAATTGGTTATTGTTTGCCTAATTGATAAGAATCAATCATGTGTTGCAAGAGTGCAAACCATGTCTCCCTCCATTATGTTGATATGCATATTTTTTTAAACATTTCTGAATTCTATCCATTACATGTTGAAGGATATAGAATTCAGAAAAAAATTTTGGAATATGAGTTAAAGTGAGATGTGTAATGGGCCAGGAGAGGTGTTATTAAAACTAGAGGAGAGGCTGAAGGCCTCATAAGACACCTTATTGCAGATTGAAGGAGGAAACATTTGGCTTCAATGCTTATATTAGATTGGAATTAACGAAATTCTCGAATACTTAAAACAAAGTTCAGATTGAAGGAGGAAACATGTGGACACAATAGCTTCGAAATACCATGACTAAATGTCTAGCGGATCAGCTTTGCATTTTTCCATATGCAGATTTGTACAACCTAAGGAAATGAAATGATCATCTGAACCGAATATCTGAGATGAGCCATAAATCTAGAGTTCAACATTGATCTTAAAAGATAGTTGTTTGCCAAAAAAAGTATTGGCTGCATTGCAGATCTCCAGGATCCAAACAAATTGGAGAAAAATAATGGAGGCCATATGCAACAAGAGACTTGCATGGTAGGAAACTTGATCACCTCGAAACTTCGATTTTTTTCATACCTAAGATAATTTTGTTAATAAAAGAATTTGTAGGTAGTCTACTGTAATTTATAAGATGGTTGATGATAAGGGTTCTATCTGAAATCCCCATCCACAAGAAAATGCCACCAAAGAAGGATTTGTATTGCCCATCCATCGATATTGGTAAATTTCAAGTATAAGCAATGATGCCTGCCCGGAAGTGACTAGTGATGCCTAGTGATGCCTGTCACCGGGTTAGTGGGGATACAAGTTCTCTCTTGTAACCGTTATTTTTTGGGGAAGCCTTTTGTGTAATAATTGTCTTTATTTCGAGATCCACAATTGTTAGACTCTGAATTCCTTGTTTCCGTTGAGATTCAGATAGAATGATCAAACACAATGAGATTTTTGATATCAATTCCATTATGTCCATTGGTAACTGGTTTTTTATTTATTGATCGATTTCTTTTTAGGTACTGGTAGTAAACTGTTACGTACTTGAAGGATCTTCCTTGATTGGGTACAAAGGGTGTTTCCCTCTCATTGTGATAGTTGCCAAAGGGTACGTATTAAGAAACAACATGGAACCTGCTGATGCATTTTATTTTCTTGGAACTAATCAAAGGGTTTATGTCCATGCATCTCTAGCTCTTTTTAAGTGGAGTTCTTTGTAAACTTGTTAGTTGAAAGTTTATTACTTCTAGACGGCCTTACCATCGTTATCTATAAATCCTATTCCCATCACAAACAACACATTTCCCATTATCTGTCTCTTCAATCAGGATAACTACTGTTACAAATGTTGTAAACATGG
Source organism: Euptelea pleiosperma (assembly GCA_035048495.1). Lineage (NCBI taxonomy): Eukaryota > Viridiplantae > Streptophyta > Magnoliopsida > Ranunculales > Eupteleaceae > Euptelea > Euptelea pleiosperma. Next base: position 25,457,011 of record CM068542.1, on the reverse strand, counting down.
TGAAATTTCAAGGATATGTGTCCTAACATATGTTGAAATTTCTATTATTGTAACCTACTCTAAGAGTAGAGAGTATTTAAAGTTTTTTCTTCCTTGCTTTTCCTTATTCTTGAACAATTGCCTGAAATTTACGTACTTTGCCTATGTGGTCGTAATTCTTTTTTCGTGCTAATTAGAGGTTCTTGTCGGATGTGATGGTTCAGTTTTTGATCCATTGGGTATCAATTCAGATGCTTCTTTGGGTCTTAATGCTACTTGGGAAAGTATTGTAGACTTGCTTTCCCAAACATTTGAGAGAACATCAAGTAGAAGAAAGGAGAAGCCATTAAGCTCATTGGTGCTGGAGCATTTGCTTTTCACCCAACCTTGGAGTGGGTTTTTGTTGGTGTTAAAAGAGGTATACTTTTGGCATGGGATGTATCAACTGAGAGATCAAGTATGGTTGGAATGTAAGTTGTTTGTGATTTTAATGGCTGGTAGTTATAATCATTTTTTATGAAATATTTCTACATGTTTTTATGTTGGCAGCATTTCTTGATGTTGTTTGAGTAAGAAGTGAGAACCCATTTAAAGTTAAAATCTTGCATTCATTGTCGTGTATTCAATGAAATGATTATCTTTTTTTGGCATCATGAAGAATGGTAGTGTTTTAAATGATTCACCTAGAAAATATAGATTAGGTTGGTAGTGAAGTAATTCACCTTTTGAAATGAATCTGAAGAGAATTATCTATTTCAAATTGCTGGATGTAGCAGATGGTGGTGAGGCAGCACTATCTCGGTTAAAGAGTCATTATACATTTTTTTCCTTACTTTCCCCTCCTCTGGCAGACCATGAGGTATGGATTACTATCCTAAGAATATGGTAAGTTTGATATGTACGTGATACAACATCCTCAATGTATACCTAGATCCAACATTATTTTGGGACTTACAGTATGTTCTTCAAAATTCATTGCCTCCAACGCTCCATGAAGCAGCAAAAGCCTTACAAGAAGGTTTAGATGTGGTTGTCCATCAATTGGACGTGCTGAATGGATACATCAAACTTTGATCTCATAGATACTCTACTGAGATGCTTAATGTTCACCAAGCAAACAAACAAGACTTACAAGTCTAAGTGAATTTTACTTTTTTTTGTCATGTGAATGTCACTACCACTGACACATCATTCATGCACAAGCACAAGAATGTGAAATATCGTATGTGTGTTTGTGTTATTTTATTTTTGAGATGAATAACACACCATTGTCCATTGTGAAATAATTGTCATTTGTTTGGCCATGACACACAAGCACAAGAATGTGAAATAATTGTTATTTTGTTTGGCCATGGGTTGATCGCTTAATGATTATTTTGTTTAAACTGAGTCTTAAAATTTCATATTCTAATTATTTTACTATTTGTTTTGTAGAGACTAGATGTTGATTGGTCGCTGATTGGTCTGGCCGATTGATCTGATATATGTCTTCTTCTCCTACTAGTGTATTTTTTAGTCATTTTGAACTATTATGTGGAGTTTGGAACAGTGAATATTGTAATCTCCTTTTAGATATTGGATATATGTTTTCATGGAAATGAAGCAGGTATTACAGGTTATAGATGTTGAATAACTTATGTTTTCATACAAATGAAGTAGGGTATATATACAGGTTACAGGTATGAATATATATATAAAAAAAAACTAAAAACTTTGAAAACTTTTACCGATGGTCGCATACCGTCGCTATATAACTCTTTAGCGATGGCCAGAGCAGAGGCCATCGCTATTAGATCCATATAGCAACAGATAATGTATTATACCGATGGTCGGAAACATCACTCTAAAGGCTCTATAGCGACGGTGATAGTCTGGCCGTCGGTAAAAGTTCCTATAACGACGGTCAAGGGACGTCGGTAAAGGATACATATCGTCGGTACATGTGGCTTGTACTTTGGCGGGAAGACTTTATAGCGATGGTCGATTCGGAGGTGGCCGTCGCTAAAACCCTTTTTTGACATGCTGATTTTTTGTATGAATATTTATCAAGGGGTGGGCTAAACATCCATGCGGTCAGTAGACCTAGATAGTAGTGGTGACAAGTAGCAAAAATCGTGCTTCCACACGCCAAAAAAGAGTAAAACATACGACTGCCCTAGATGACTGCCCATAATATGAGCCACATGGCACACTTTCAAAGGACTCTGATCGTATGGATGTTTGGCCAATTCAATTGGTGTCAGATCAAATTTGATTTGGTGTCATATTTGATTTGACGCCAATTCAAATGGCTTTCATGAAGGATATTTTGGAGATTAATTGTCGGGAAAGTTGACAGCTTAAATGGCGTTTTGTATTCTTCTTTAAAAAATTTAAAAATAAGTATTTTTTATAAATTGATTTAATTTTTAAAAATTTTCGTTTATCAAATGATAAGAAAAATCAACGACTTCAGAAAATAAGAAAAATCTTATTTTAGGTAACTTCTATTTTATTAAAAGTTTCGTTGTTTGAAAATCAGATTTTACTAATGAAGTGGAATCTCACTTTTTCATTTTATTGGAATTTGGGTTTGAAAGTAATTTTGTTCCAAAGGGGGGGGGGGAGAGGAGGGTGGTGTATTTCCTTATTTTCATTAAATAACTTAAGGCATATTTACTTAAAAGTTTTTACTGAAAATAAGTGCTAGTGAATAGATACAAAAACCTGTAAGAAGTAAATACCTTGAAATTTTCTAAAGTTTGTCTGAGAGCAAGTCTGATCAATTGGGACTTAACTCCGTTCGATTGTGCGAGGTTCGATCGATTTAGACAACTCTAATCGATTGAGACTTAACTCTATTCGATTGAGTTGTGTCTCCAATCGATTGGGTTTTGTCAGAATTGAACGAAAAACTCAATTTTTTATTCTAAAACTTCGTCAAAATGCCTACAACCTCAAGAAAAATCACTAATAAACATTATGACGATGATTTTAAAATTAAAAGTAAAGTATAAAATAGTTTGACAGACAAAAACGAATTTTAAATCAAACTATTCAGCTAAAACCTATTCCAATATATGAGATTTTTATATAACTTTTTATAAAGAACTTAGATTTTAGCATGTTCACAGTCTAAACTGCGTTTCTCAATACTTTTAAATCTATTGACAAAGTCAGTTTTCTCACTAAACCTTCTATAAGATTTTTAGTTTTATGACCAATATTTTATCTCTCAAATTTTGAATAGAATTTTGGCCAGATCTATTATCTGTATGATATAATCACAGAAAATAGAAGAAAGGAAGAGAAGAATAATATTAAAATAATTAATCAAAATAAAAAACTCATTGTTAATTGGTAAATAAGATAAATCGAGGCTTGTGTTGTACACAATAGCCTTAAGACAAATTCGTCCCCTTATTACAGTGTTAAAGGTCTTTGGACATCTGTCTAGGATACAACGATCTATACGTGCAGAAATAGCACTCAATCTACACATTTGGCGAACCAAAACTGTGTTCGTACTCTCACATATTAAAACTTATTAAATTCATAGAAATTGGTTAAAGCATTAAATTCAGTATTTTGAAAGAGAGGATGAAAATTGATTAAATAGAGAAGGTGGTTCATAACTGTTTGACGGTTACATAACTGCTTGATGGTTATACCCATGTTCGATGAATGATAATCGTTCAAAAGTGTTTATTTTAAGTCATTATCCTTTTAGCAATGTCAATTCTCCTACATAAAACTTATATTTTCGTCTACTTTTTCACGTAAGAGTTTCTTCCATTGCGTAGAACACATTCTTTTGGTGAAAATTGAATATTTGCAAGAAATATACGTATTTAGATAGTCCAGTATCAAGCCGTTTTAGTTGAATCTCATTACGTACTTTTTCTCTCGCAGGAAACCCAATCAAACGATTCTCGAGACTTGTGGGCCCACGATCAACCGCAGAAGCCCACTACCAAAGCTTAAAGAGCCAGCAGGCTAGGACAAAAAGATAGAAGCCAAATACGAGTCAAGTCAGAGCATCGTAGAGCATGACCAAAGACCAAGAGAGAGGCAAAGCTGAAGACCAAGAAATGGACCAAAGTGATTCAAAGCCGCACCAAATGACAAAATATGACGGCTTACGTGATTAGTGAAGCCTATTGAAGACTACGTTGAAGATCACGGTTCAAGACCCTCCGCCTGCTCTTTTCTCTTTTTTTGTATTATTTTCTCTCATTTCTCCTAATTCTCTCTCTCTCTCCATCTCTCAAAACCCTAACATCTAACCTATAGATCATCTCATCCTACTATTAGATCCTCAGATCGACCATCCGATCACTCTCTTCTTGATCTAACTACCCTCATCTCACCATCTGATCATTTAATCGACCATCCCAATCATTCGATCAACCATCGATCTTTGATCTCCAATCTTAATCCTTGACGATCTCGTCATCTCCCATCTGAGCCTTTAGACCACCATAAGATCACCATCCCACCTATCCGAAAGCCCTGCTTAGTTCACTCACTGAGATGCACACGCATGCATCCATGCTCTCAAAGAGAAGCACATGCTTTGCAAACACTTGCAACCATGGCAAGTGAATACATGCTTGGCAAACACTTGTAACCATGGCAAGTGAGTGCATTGCATCTATTTGTTCAAAGGCTTGGCAACCACTTGCAACCATGGCAAGTTAGTGCATTGCATCCTTCCTACTCATCCAATGGTCCCTATTCGACCATCTCTTCCACCCTAACATTAACAAACCCTTAGGCCCACTCTCACTTATAGCCGTTGGATCTCTCTAGATCTAACAGGTTCTCCTATCTTAGCCAAGACCACCATCATATCCACCCAAAATCTTGGCCATCCACTCATCAACTTTGGCCCGATCTCACACCTAACATCCCACATCATTGGATCTAGTGAGATCCAACGGGCCATCCTCACCCTCCATGCTCAATCCCACGGGCCCACGACCTCCTTGGCTAGCAATGAAAAGCCCACGACTTCTCAAGTGTGGCCCACGGCCTTAATGGTCCACAAACCAACTAACAAAAGCCCAAGCCCTTAAGAGAAGCCCACGGCCTCAAGATTTTCCAAGCCCATGATCTTTGAGGGAGAAAAGGTCATTCTTGACCGATTTTCTCTCCTCCAAATATTCATAGTTTTAAACCATGTGCCTCTCACCCACTCTCCTAATCCCTTCTTTCTTCAACCCCACTCTCTGTCTCAAACCTCTCTTGCAATCTCTCTTCTTTAATTCTCTAAAACCCCTCCTTCTATCCAACGGTTGCTGGAGTGCAACCTGCAATTCCATAACCACAGTGTTCCACTTGTGAAATCCAACCACCGTCCTTGGAGTTGCACACCTGCAACTCCTACACGGTTGCTGCTTGTCTCACCATCCTCACTGCAAACCCGCATCTCCACACACTATCTACTACAACACAACTGCGGCAGCGTTTTCTCCTCCCTTCTCCACCATTAACACCGGCCAAGAGTTTCAATCTCCACCACGTGCAACCCCACTTCCACGTCTACAACAACATCAACCAGCTCCTCTTGAACTTGCAGGTCGTGGTTGTAGCAGCCATCTTCATCGTCATCTGTAAGTGAAGCACCTCCTCATCACACCACCTGACCTGCAACTCCCTTTGCTCATCCCCTTCGTCTTCTCCGGCGAACTCCACCACCACACTCACCGTCTCCACCAACAGCAGCACCAACGTGCTCCATCTTTGCTGTCCACGGACTGGTGCATGAACTCCGGGCAGCACCTCTGCAACTCCACCTCTTGTCCGATCAGATCTCCACCACCAGCCACAGGGAAAGTTTCCTAACCTGGACGATCTGTTCCCCATGCTAAAGCCACCCTTGCTGCCCTCTACTCTGGTAAGCTCTCATCTTGAAACCTGCATCTCTTGCCGGAGCACCACCTATGCACGTCCCTGTGCAAGAACATCTTCTCCTTGCTGCCTGACCACACCAGCAACAAGCCACTACCGGTGCCGTCAAACTCTTCCATTGTTTCTCCACCGGATTGCTGTCCTCCTTCAACAGCAGCACCTCTCATTTGCTCCATTGCACCACTGCATCTTCTCTGGACAGCATTCTTTTGCACCACCACGTGCTCCACAAGAGGGACGCCTCCCTCTGCCTTCAACGTCTCCTTGAAGAACCGCCACCTGTTGTACCCTCTATTCTTAGTTTGATGTGTGATGCACCTCTTGCAACACCGGCAACAACACCACCGGACTGCCACTTCTTCTTGTACCACTGTTCGGGAGGCAACTTGCTCCCACCTTGCACACGGTCAGCACCTCCACCAATTAGTGCACCACTAGGGGTCAAGATCTCTATTTCTCCGGCTGAACACAATGGCCTAACTCCGGTAAGTGGGTAAGTGGATAAGTGGGTAAGTGGGTAAGTGATCTGATTTAAGGTTATTCCATGTCGTCGGATTGGAAACCCTAATTTCAACAAAAATTTATCTTTTCTGATTTACTTTAAAACCTGTAAAAATACAGACTTGTACAGTGGCATGTCAAATGTCGAATCCGGACTCAATGTTAGGGCACGCATAACGAAACATACCAATGACAAAAAATTGTTAGAAACATGGAGAGATGAGAATGGTGGTAGATAGTTGTTTTAAAATATTCTTTTTGGGGATGATTATATCTTAAACAACATCAAAATAAAAGACAATGAGAAACACAGATTGGAAATGAGAATTTATTCATCAATTAAACTTCAACTTACAATTTCAATTGCATATGTTTGTAACAAAAACAAATAGCAAAAATTAACCTAGAAAGCAAGAAATTACTAAAGTAGAGAGAGAAAGAGATTGAAAGGTAGGGAGAGAAAGTGTAAGATAGAGAAACTAGAAAACTAGAGAGAAGAAGGTGGAGTGAGAGATGAAAGAGTGGAAACTGTACCTTGTGGTTACATTCACCATCATTATCGTGATGGTGAAAATAGCTAGGAGACCAATGGAGGATGAGGTGATGGAGTAGGATGCACCTCTTGTAGGTGCAGCAAGCTGGTTCGCTTGGTAGAGGATTGGACACGCTGCTATGGGTATCTGAACAGCCAACCCAAGAAGGAGATAGCGGTGGTGAAGAAGGATACGACACTGTGAAGGGGATGTACCAAGGTATGATCGCGGGATGCACCTGCACTTCTGGATGTTGAAGACGTTATGCAGTAACATTTCTGATTGCTGGGCTATATAGCTTGCAAGTGAAATACCGAATGGCCTTGCTCGTTAGAGGAGCAGGTTGTGACTGGTGTGAATGCCCGAAGGAGGATCGAAGTTGTAGATCTGCAACTCCGGTAATGATGTGGATGGTTGTGCTCCAAGGAATGGTGGTGAGGGCGATGAGGTTGTTGCAGGAGGCAGCAAGGTTGAGGCGTGATTCTCCTTCAAAAGATCACAACAGTTCGTTTGTAAAAACATTCCATACCAAAAAAATGGCATTCTTCTTCTAAAACCTTTTTCAAAAAGATGCTATTTTGAAATCGAATGTAGATCTTTTCTTTTTGATTTTCAAAAATTTTCTAAAACTTGATTTTTAACAGATCTTTCCATTTTTGTAAGGAGAAATCTCTCTTTAATACGGGCCGTCCATCTCCGTGTGAATCCTGATCACCTTGGTCAATATTGTAGCTAGTCATCGTGACTGTAGGATCTTAGAAGAAAAAGATGGCCATTGGATCCTAAGATGGTGAATGATGAGATGATTGGATAGAGAGATGGATGGTTATGATCAAATGGATCATCGGACGATGGAAATCGTCCAAAGTAGGCCGTATGATAGGACGATGGAAATCGAGTTAGATTGATACCTAGCACAAGCTCCTACACTAAAAGCAATATCGAGTCTGTTAGCTATGAGATAGAGGAGACTACCAATCATACTCTTGTACAAAGTATGATCAACTGATATTCTACTTAAATCCTTGGTGAGTTTAATGCTAGTGCTCATCGGAGTGTGAGAAGATTTAGATGATTCTAGGCCAAATTTTTTAAGCAATTCTTAAGAATATTTAGATTGAGAAAGAAAAATACCATTTTCTAATTGTTTAACTTGAAGACCTAGAAAGAAATTCAGTTCACCTTCCATGCTCATCTCAAATTTAGATTTTATAGCTTGAGTAAATTCTAAAGCATGTATCTCAGTGGTTGAGCCAAAGACAATATCATCAACATATATCTGGGATATCAGAATACCATTGTCTCTTTTCTTAATAAATAGTGTTTTATCAACAATTTCTCTTGTGAATCTATTTTCTAATAGAAATTGAGTTACTCTTTCATACCAAGCTCTTGGTGCTTATTTCAACCCATACATGACTTTCTTAAACCTGTAGACATGATTACTTTTATGAGGGTCTTCAAAACCTTTAGGTTGTTCTACATAAACTTCTTCTATTTAGAAAAGCACTCTTAACATCCATTTGATAGAGTTTAAATTTTAGGACACAGGTTAACGCTAAAAGAATCTTAATATATTCTAGTCTAGCCACTGGGGCAAAAGTCTGATCAAAATCAATCCCTTCAACTTGAGAGTATCCTCGAGCTACTAATCTGGCTTTGTTTTTAGTTATTACTTCATTCTCATCAAGTTTATTCTTATATATCCATTTAGTTCATATCACATTTTTATCCAAAGGTCTAGGGGTTAGAAACTAAACATCATTTCTCTTAAATTGATTTAACTCTTCTTGCATGACATTTATCCAATGTTTATCTAAAAGAGCTTCTTTAATATTTCTTGGTTCAATCTTAGAGGTAAAGCATAAATGACTAGATATATTTTTCAATTGACTTCTTGTATGCACACCACTATCTTGTTTTCAATAATCTCTGAACTATGATGATCTTTAATGTATTTTCATTCTCTAGGTTTTTCTGGGTTGTGAACATTTGTTTCACCTTTCTCAATATTTGTAGGTTCTATCATCTCTTCTGAATTATCACAAATTTCTGGAGATTCATCATTAATGACCACATTAACAGATTCTTCTATGGTTAATGTTCTTTTGTTAAAGATCCTATAAGCTCTGCTTCTAGTAGAATATCCTAGAAAAATACCTTCATCACTTTTGGATTCAAACTTTCTAAATATTTTCTCTGTCTCTAAGCATATAGCAAGTACTCCCAAAGATCCTGAAATATTTTATATTTGGTTTAACTCCATTCCAAATTTCATAAGCTATCTGTAATGTTCCTATTCTCAAATAAACATGATTGATCGTATAGCATGCAGTATTGACTGCTTCAGCCCACAAGTTTCATGTTAAATTTTTGTTGGTAAGCATAACTCTACCCATTTCCTCAAGAGTCATATTTTTTCTTTCAATCACACCATTCTACTGAGGTATTTTGGCTGTAGAGAATTCATGTTTAATCCCATTTTCATCACAATATTCATCAAATTTGTGATTATCAAATTCTCTCCCATTATCACTTCTAATTCTGAGAATAGTCAAACCTTTCTCATTTTGAACCTTTTTACAGATCTTCATGAGTTCATCAAATACTTTAGATTTTTCTCTAAGAAAAGCTACGTAAGTAAATCTCGAGAAATCATCAACAACAGTTAAGAAATATCTTTTTCCTCCAAGACTTTCTATTCTATTAGGTCCAACTAAGTCCATATGTAACAATTTTAGAATTCTAGAGGTACCAATATTTTTTATCTTTTTGTGAGAGTTTCTAATTTATTTTTCTTTTAGGCAAGACCCACAAACAATTTAATAATTCTTATTGAGTTTTGGAACACCTCTTATTAATTCTTTCCTACTGATCTTGGCTAAGTATTTAAAGTTTGTGTCCTAGACGTTGGTGCCATAGTTCGGTTTCATTTGTTAGTGCCATGTTGCACTTAATCGAACCATCAGTCTCAATGACATAGCAATTAGCAGTATTTCTTTTTCCTTAAATTATAACTTTGTTGGAAGTTTTGTCTATGATTTCACATTTCTCTTTCAAAAACTTGCAGATATGATCTTTGTTACAAATTTGACTAATGCTTAGTAGGTTATATTTTAGACTATCCACACACAAAATATTTTCAATCTTAGGTATTCTTGGCCCTTAGATAGTCCATTTACCAATTATGTTAACACTACTGCATCTCCAAATATAACCTCACCATCATGGCATTCATCAAGGAAACAGAAATGAGATTTTTCTCAGTCATGTGTCTGGAGCATCCACTATCCAAATACCACTTAGAAATTTTATTAGCTATAGGAGCAGTATGGATGACTAAACATTTTTCAATATATTTTTTATTCCATATTTTTATAGAAGCATTACCAGTCTGATTGATCTTAGAGTTATTAAGGTTCTATTTTCTGTTTTTAGCTTTAGCATTTAAATTCGCTATCTTTTTAAACAATTCATTTTGTTTGTTTAGTTTTTTATTTTTTTCAAGATTTTTAGATCATTCTTTTTCTTTTTCTTTTAAAATTCTAATTTCTTTTCAAGAATATGACAATTATATTTTGTATGTCAAGAATGTCTACAATAATGACAAATAATATTTAGCTTTTCAATTTGTTCATTTTGTGTTGAATCTAGGGTGGCTTTTACAAACACAGTTTTAGAATTTGAATTTTTAGTTGATTTTCCAATGTAACCAAGTCTTCTCCTGTCATGGTTTGCTTTTTTCATGATTAATAGATTTTCTAGTCTAGAATTTCCTTGAGTAATGTTTCTAATTAATGTTGTATTTTTGACTTCAAGATCATTTTTTTCAAGACTTAATTTCTCAATTTCTTTTTCAAGTTCTTGTTCTCTACTTAAGATTTAGGTTACTTCATCTTTTTTGTTCATCATAATTTGATATAGATTTTTTGACTCAATTTTTAGTGAAGCATTTTCACAACACACAATAGTTTTTTCTTTTTTTAAGTTATTATAGGATTTTGCCAGAATTAAGTTTTCCATATACAAATTATTAAAAGCAATCTGAATGTTTTCTTCACTTTCATTAATATTTAAATCGGTTTCATTATCCACTTTAGCATTTTGAGAGTAACAATTTTCATTAAGATTAGCAATAGTCATTAATGCTCTAATATTAGATGATTCTCCACTATCACTGGATGTGTTCATTTCAGTATCGGATTTATCACTATTTATGTCCCAAGCAATATCCTTCATAGCTTTAGTTTTTCCTTTCTTAATATTGTTAGGACAGTTAGTAGAGATATGACCAAACCCCCTACATTTATAACATTGTATTTTATCTTTGTTGTTCTTTCACTTTTTGTATTTATCAAATTTCTCAAAAGGTTTTATATTCTTTTGTATGAAATTTTTCTTGTCTTTGTTTCTGAAAAACTTTCTGAATTTTTTTAGCAAAAAGGGCAACTTCATCATTAATGTTATTAGACTCATCAGAGTCAGTTTCTTCTCTTAATTATTTCTTAGAAGTTTTTAGAGCCAATCCTTTCTTTTTAGGTGTATGAAGTTTCAGTTCAAATGTTTGAATTGATCCTATTAGTTCTTCTAATCTTATCAGATTAACATTCTTACTTTCTTCAATAGCTGTAATTTTAGGATGAAACCTATCAGGTAATGATCTCAGAAATTTTCTAACAATTTTTTATTCAGGAATAGCTTCACCAAGACCCCACATGGAGTTAATTATTTTACTTAGTTTTGTGTAGTAGTTTGTGAAACTTTCATCCTCATTCATTCTAATAATTTCAAATTGAGTTGTGATTATTTGAAGTTTTGACAGTTTACCAGAATTTATTCCTTCATGGGTCATTTCAAAATGTCCCATGCTTGTTTTGAGGTTTCACAAGTAATTATTCTTTTAAATTCGTTAGGAGATAAAGCACAATGCATTGCATTCAATGTACGATTATTATACTGGGTATGCATCTTTATCTCCTATACTCCAATCTCTTTTTGGTTTAATAGCAATAGTAGTTGATTCACCAACAGTCATTGCTATAGTAGGGGATGTCCATCCCACTTCTATTGTTTCCCAAATCCGTTCATCTAGGGATTGTAAAACCCTAAAAGCCCTTAAAGGGTATTTTTGTCCGTTTTAGATTTTCTAAACTTATTTTCACGTATTTCCTCATGAAACATATTCATCTAACATTTAGAACGTTCATACCAAATTTCGGCCAATTCTGAGAAAATTGAAATTTTAGGAATTTTTAGGGTCATTTCGTGTGGGCCCGCATGAGCTCGGTATACCCACGTATTTTTGATGATTGTTACGGGTCCCACGTACTAGATCGATCATGTAAATACGACTCGTATAATTAATTTAATCTTAATATAATATTTAACCCACATTATTTATTATCAGTTTGCGTATATATACGTATTACATGTATATGTGTTAAGGTGTAGGTAATTATACCCTACATCATTAATTAAGTTATAAGATATGTTATTTTAATGTAAAATACGTATATAAATTAGTGTGACAATTACTCATCAATTAAACAATAAGCTAATAAATATTAACTACTATTTTTTATTTTATCCAAAAGCCTTCATGAAAAGATTAGTTTATTTGAAATTCTCAATGACCAACTCATTTTTGGTGTTTTGTGAAACACAATAACAAAACCTATACCCACACTTTTGTTGTTACCCAAAACCCATTAAAATACAATTTTTGTTAACAAAAACTTATGTACGGCTTCACCCTCCCATTCCTAAGCCATCTTTGATTTTACTATAAGCCATTATCACCATCCAAGCCTAAGCTATCCACCATGTATGGTAAAACCAAATACACCCTATCATTTCCTAACTAACTCTTGAGCTAAAAAGGGCTTCCAAAACCATGTGCGACTAAGTCCTTCCATTTACCACTCCACGTCTTTCACTTATATCTGTTATCGTAACACGATCTCCCCAACCGTTTGAAAACCACGTCTTTGAACCCAAAAACCAGCCTATTTAACCTATAGTATTACGCCACCCAAACCCTCAGCTTATACCTAAGATGTTTCATTCCCCTTACACATATCCCTCGATGGATTAGAGATCAGCCTCAAGACTGTTGACCTCCAGTACCTCTTCGAATCAAGACGTCTCCCTTTTCTTGCTGCCAGCACTCATCTCCTCCTTTGAGCACCTCGATCCAGTGGATTAAACACCTGCCTTAGTCTTCAATCGGCAGCCTTCCAGATCAAGAAAATCAGTCACGTGCAATCTTAGTTGTCAACATTGTGGAGATTGAGGTTTAAAAGGGGTCGTTATAACGGATTAGAGGCGTTATCAATTTTTCTAGTAGAACGGATAGTATCACATGGGCAAAATGGAAAAAATGGGAAAATAATGAAAAATAGTGGTGCTAAAATTCGAAATTTATAACGGAAAAAAAGAAAACAACGGTATTTTTTAGCAATTGTTTTAAAAAATAACAGTAGTTATTTTTGTTACAATGGACGTTATTTAAAAAAAAATGGCTGTTATAATGAAAATAGTGGCCGTTATTTCTGGGCGTTAAAATGGTACATAACATAACGGTGGGCTCCAAATCTTTTATAATGGTCATTTTTAAAACAATGGTGGAGACCATTCTCACAAGAAATCAGTCCATTTTGACATTCTTAACCTCATGAAAAGATGACTTGAATTTCAAAGATCTGAACCATGCATCCAAATTTTCCATTAATTTAGATCAACTTTTCATAAGGTTAGTGATGTCAGAATTGATTGATTTTTTATGATGATGATCGGCATGATGGCATGATGATAACAAAGCATGAGCGTTTGAATTTTCCAACATGATCTCCATGTGGACTCCACCACCAGATGTAAGAAGTGTATATAAGAAATGGGTGTAGATGTAGACAAAACTTTATATATATATATATATATTGTTTCGAATTGAAAATTATTGAGACAGAAGATTTGTTATAGAAAGGTAATTCATAGATTGATCAAGTTTCTTGCCAACTTTATAAAGATACATGTATGGGCATCAAAAGATTTCAAGATACCACTTTCGGAATATATAGCATATAGAGGAAACAGAGGTGCTACTAATACCCATCTCGTGTGTTAGTCTAGCCAAATCTTGTCATCAGTCACAATCATCAGACCAACTGACCATGAGTATTTGGTCCATCCCTAAATGAATTTACAAAACAAAAATATCCAGATGGGTAATTCCTGAGTTCAATTTTGCTAAATAGGTTCAAGCCTGAAGCTAAAACGCCTTTACGGTTATGTTTGGGTAAGCTTAAAAATCGTAAAACCTTAGCTCTTAGCGATTTGTAAGCATTTATTGAAAAACTATACATTTGGTAAAATTAAATGAGTAGTTTTTAAAGCCCAATAAGCTATAAAATTGCCAAAGCAACTTTGGTTAATTACTTTTGCAGGACGCCGTTCTTAAAAAGGTTTTTTGTAATATCAAATTACCATTGTAATATCGAAACTGTAATTTTTTTCTTTTTGCTTTGTCTAACAAAAGAGCATTTTTTCTTACCGAACACCATAGAAGACTTTTTAAGAAAAGAATCACTTTTCTTGTTGGGTTATCAAACATCCAAAAAACTTAACTCAAGCACTTTACATACAAGTACTAAAGGGAAAAGGGTTGGGGCTCAAGAGCCCCCGCCCCCACTTTTTCTGACCCCCCTTGGGTGTCAGACTCGGGTTGTGGATTCCGAGAATCTCAATGTGGTTGATAGCGTTGAGCTGGAATTCACCAAACATCGTTGGATTCTCGAAATCCATGGCCTTGAGTCCAACTCCCGAGAGGGGTCAGAAAAAGGGGGTCCGAGAACCTGAGCCATGGGTAAATTTTGAGTAAAACTTTGATCACAGGTCCTGTCATCAAGGCCGATGACAGGGGTGCAATATGAGCCATGTGGAATACTCTTAGAGGACTATGACCGTATGGATGTTTGACCTAGAAATCAACCCGATTAGTGATTTCTAGACGTTGGATTGGAATTGTTTTCATGGGTTGATTTTAACCTTGGGAATTTGAGCATTACCATTTTTTTATATGTCCAGAATTGTATTAAAAGGAGATCGAGAAGATCTCAAAGAGTACAAAAAGAGAGCCAACTTATAACAAAATCTGATCAAAACGAAAAACCATATCACTAAAAAAGATACCTCTCATCTCTTGCGATAGACTTCCCCAATGAAACAAAAGCGCCTTAATGTTCAAAATGGCTTGTGATAAAGAAGTCTCCTTACCCTCAAAAGTGCAACTCTCCACCACTGCCCCTACGGATGTCAGAAAGACCCAAGCAATGCTCATGTAAGATGGAAAGAGCAACCACACCTGTCTAGCAAACTCACAATGTACAAGAAGATGATTAGTACTTTCCCTACTAGCCTTGGACATAACGCAAAAGTTCACCAGTATCCATTTTCAACGGATCAAATTTTCTACTATAAGGATCTTGTTCAAAGTGGCTACCCATGTAAAGAATCATACTTTTAAGGAGGTTTTGGATTTCCAAATTTTCAAACAAGGGGAATTGGTAGGTTGTGAGATAGTTGAAGAAGAGAAAACCGCATAAAACGACCGCACCAAAAACTTACCTGACTTAGAGTGGGCCCAAAGCATGTGGTCCTCCTCGAAGTGGGTAACACAGTAATTTTTCAAAGTCATGTAACAAATCTATTTGTTTTTTTCCCATTTAAAAGGATTCCTTATGAGATTTAGGTCCCAAAGTACTTCTGAAGAAGAATCGTTCCAAAATCTATCAACTGTTTGCCCTTTGCACTACGAAAGAGAGAAAATTCGGGGAAAAGCCTCCTTCAAGCACAAGTCCCCTAGCCAAACATCCTCCCAAAAACTAATCCTAGAACTGTCCCCTAAAACAAGTCTAGATCCCGCTATCACCCTTTCTCTGACCTTGAGGATCCCTCTCCACATACCACATCGTATGGAGTCCTAGATGATTTTGATACACAACCCCCACCTCCTCCCCATAGATGTCAGCAATCACTGTACGCCACAAGCTGCCCCTCTCCTTACTAAATCTCCAAATCCATTTGACTAGCAACGCTAAGTTCATCACTCTTATCTTCCTAAAGCCTAGACCCTCATCCTTCTTAGATAAACATGTCTGAGCCCAATTCACAAGGTGGTATAAAAAAGAATCCCCAAAATCATTCCACAAGAATTTTTCATAAATCTCTTTAATCTTTTCTCAATTCTCACAGGGATAGACAACATGGAGAGAAAATACACCGATAGACTGAACATCATGCTCTTGATAAGAAGTATTTTTCCCCCTCTGGAAAGATACCTTCCTTTCCAACTAAACAACCGTCGACATACCCTTTCCACTACCAGATCCCATATAGATTTTGCCCTGTACGGCACCCCCACTGGGAGCCCAAGGTAGGAGGTAAGAAGAGAACCTATGGAACAACCCAAAATCCTAGACAACTCCTCGATATTGTCTAACTCTCCAATGCTCATAATTCGGCTTTTCTTAAATTAATCTTCAGGCCCAAACAAACTTCAAAGCAGCAGAGCAGACTATTTATAAAGGTGGCTTGTTCTGGGGTCCCTGATAGAAACACAAGCGTGTCATCAGCAAACTGCAAGTTAGAAATAGATACTCCCTAGGCCCCGCTTTAAAACCTGACAACTCTCCTATCCCAACCCCTCTCGAGATCATCCTCCCTAAATCTTTTGTCACTGATAAAAAGAAAAGGGAAATGGGGTCTCCTTGTCTAAGACCCCTCGAACTCTTGAAATATCCAGAAGGAGATTCGTTGATTAGCACTGAGAAACATGGAGATCTTACGCACTTTTTCATCCACTCTCGTTATTTATCTCCAAAATCTATCCAAGAATTCTCAGCAAGTGTGATCATAGGCCTTTTCCAAATCTATCTTACAGACCACACCTGGTGATATTCGCTCAAAAGTGCTTATTTTAAGCAATTATCTTTTTAGTGTCATCACACTCTTCTACGTAAAACTGTCATCTTTATCCACTTTTTCACGTAAGAGTTTCTTCTGTTGCATAGAACACACTTTTATGGACAAAATGGTATATTTACATGCATTAAACATATTTTTAGAACTCTAGATATTAAGCCATTTTGATTAAATCTCATTACGTGCTTTTTCTGTCATAGGGACACCAATCGGACGAGTCTAATGGAATGATGACCCACAATCAACCTCTAGAACCTAGGATCAAAGCACAAGAACCAACAGGCTGAGGATGAGAAGATATAGGCCAAGAGCGGAAAAAGCCAGAGAGACGAAAAAGTCTGAGAGAAGATCAAGAGAGAAGGAGAGCCAAGCATCTTGAGTAGAGATTAAGGAGAATTAAGCTCAATCAACTAACACAAGATGAAGACTTAACCAGTTGGTAAAGCTTGCAGAAGACCAAGTAAAAAACCAGGGTTCAAAACCCTCTAGTAGCATTTTCTCTTTATTTTTGTAATATTTTCTCTCTCCTCTCTCTAACCCCAATCTCTCTCTACCTTCAGATCGCAATCATCCGATCCTCTCCCCTTTCGTACTCTCTCTATCTTATGGCCTACCTTGACCAAATCTCCACCGTTCAATGATCATCCAGATCATTCCGATCATCCATCCGGTGATCATCCGATCATCACCATAAACTTCTACTGTCAGATCGTCAGCTGATCATCGGATCATTCATCCGATCCCCCATCACACCATGATAGAATCCTATGGCCTTCATCATTCCATGTGAGCCAGCAGTCGGGCCCATCATCATCGACCCATAAGAATCGCGGCCTAGCCATTTAGTGGACCCCGCAAGTTCAAAATATTTTAAATAATTTTTAATTAAGTGGGGGGGGGGGTTCACTAAATGGGGAAATCCCCCCAAAAAAGAAAAGATAAAAAAAATATAATATTTTTTATTTTTAAAAATTCCTAATTTCCATTAAAGGAAATTAGAAAAGCTCGTATAAAAGGAAGGAGAGGGGAGGGTTCACGGACCCTAATCCATTCTAATCCCCCTTCTCCCCTCTCCTTCTCTCCTTACTCCATTTCTCCTCCCTTCTTCCCCTTCTCTCCATTGCTGGACTTGGGAACAGCAAGCTAACGTTCCTAGAGCCAAGCAACTCCATGTCTCCATTCTCTCCCAAACCATCAACACACATTAATGCCATGCTATTCCTACTCTCCTTGTTGTCTCCATCACCAGAAATATGGAAAGCTTGCTCCCTCAAGCAAGTACTGGCCCATCCTTGCTGGATCTGCTACTTTCACCATGCTCTCCCTCTATGCACCACCACGTGGTGCAACCACCGGTAAGATCTTCTCTCTCTAACCCCTTAATCCATTCTACTTCTCTCTCTAAACTAGTTTTACCACTTTCTCTCTCTAAACTAGTTTTACCACTTTCTCTCTCTCTACCTAGTTTTTCTTTCTATCGCTCTCATTTATTGCTTTCTAGAATAGTTGTTCAATGTTTGTTTTGATTTCCTTTTACTAGTTGTACGCCACTCGATTTGATTAATAAAGTTAATTTTGGTTCATAATTTTCTGATATGGTAATTTTTCTCACTCTAAAATCAAGCATGTTTTGAACCATTCTCATCACCATTCTCACCCTTCCATCCTTTTATTTTTAGCAATTTCTGAGAAAAATCCGTCATTTCATGTTCTAAATTGGCGCAAACTAACCCCGAGTGCGGATCGACATCCGACACGAAGCCTTGTACAACTCTTATTTTTACAAGAATTGAACCGGAAAAGATACAAATTTTATTGATTCTAGGGTTTCCGATCCGATGACACGGAAAAACCCTAGTTCCACTTGGCGACCCTGAGCGACTTCTGGAATTAGTACATTCATTTGCAATTAACAACCCATCTAGAATTTGTCTCCCTTTCACAAATGCTCATTGTTCTCCTGAAATAATCTCCTCCATTACCAATTTCAGCCTAGAAGCTAATACTTTGGCCACTATCTTGTAAACACTCCCTAAAAGACTAATGGATCTAAAGTCTGAAATGTCTTCTGCCCCTTGGACTTTTGGAATCAGGGCAATGAAAGTTTGGTTGAGCCAAAATCCAAAAAGTCCCTGGAGTACAAATCCTCAAACACTTTCATCAAGTCTGATTTGACAGCATCCCAACAAACTTGAAAAAAAGACATAGTGAATCCATCTGGGCCTGAAGCTTTATCCCCTAACATCTCAAAAATGGCCCTTCTAATTTCCTCCTCACTGAAATTCCTCTCTAAATCTCCTATGGATGCCTTGTTGATGCTATCGAAGACCAAACCATCTAACTTAGGTCTCTCCCAAGAATCTTGGTATACAATTTCTTATAAAAAGATCCAATCTCCTTCCTTATTTCTTCATCCTTTGTCAAAGTTTGCACCCTGATTCTTATGGAGGAAATGAAGTTATTCCTTCTTCTTGAATTCGCCACTTGGTGAAAAAACTTGGTGTTATTGTCACCCTCCTTGAGCCATTTCTGAAACTCTTTTTTTAACTCCACCCTTTGCCCAAACTCATCCTCCCCTAGAAAACCTTGTTCCTCCCTCGCATCCAAATTCTTGATTCGTTCTAGAATCTTCGACATTTTCTCTCGCACCTTTCCAAATCCGTTCTTGTTCCATTATTTCAATTTCAATTTCAATTCCTTTAATTTACTTCTAAACATGAAACCCGCATTGCCTTCAATCTCAAAGGAGTTCCACCACTCTGTCACTTTGTCTATAAATCCTACTATCTTCAACCACATATTCTCAAAACGGAAAGGGGTATCTCTTGGAGCAAACTCCCCACAATATAGACATATCGGGATGTGATCAGATATCACCCTAGGCAACCCCTTTTGTACTAACTTGGAGAATAGCTCAATGTTAACCCACTCCTCGTCCATTAGGAATCTATCCAACCTACTAAAACACAGAATGGTCTGTCCATTAGTCCAAGTAAAAGAATTCCCAACTGTTGGCAAGTCCATCAAAAGATTCCTTTCTATGAAGGATGCGAAACGTCTCATATGCCCCGTCTCGAGGGTGCACGTCCTCTCTTATCTGCGGATGTGATATACTCATTGAAATCTCCTCCCAAGCACCAAGGGGCAGTCCACCAACCTCTAATATCTTCCAATTCTTGCCAAAATTGTTGTTTCTCACATTGACCAACTGGTCCATATACCCCTGAGAAAATCCATATCTGTTGACTCCCCTTCATCTTACCCAAAATAGAAGCTGAGAATGTTCCTATGAAAGTATCTAAAACATCTATAATATTCGAATCCCACATGAAAGGATCCCCACCATGCTCCTATCGAAGAAGCTAAGCACCACTCTATATCCTGACTTTTCCAAAGTTACCCAACCACCCCCCTTTCAATTGAAGTCATCTTTGATTCTTGGATAGCAACCACATGAGGTTTACGAGGCAGAATCGTTTTCCTGACTGCTGCACGCATATCACTACCTCCCAACCCACAAACATTCCAAGACAAAAATCTTATCGACATAGAGACCAAAACCCACTCAAGCTATACTACGCACATAAAACCCCTATCGAGCCTAGCTTCCTAGGTCTATTGGAATGTTGATGAGATCCGTATTGCCAAAATCCTCCATTAGATTGCTCGGTCTCAACATCCCATTAGAAGAGCATGTTTTCTTAGTCACCTTTTCTGGATCTAAGTGAGTAAATGGGAGTAACCTCGCCCTTGTCCACTTTTATTTTGTTACTAACTACCTTGAAAGCATCCGCTAATTCCGTACTATAACTAAGTTGATTGACCTTCCTAAGCAGGACATCCTCTATCAAAAGACGAGTGTTCTCAAACCCTCCATTCATGGTCATCCCCACTTACTCCCCAACAATCAGGGTCTCGTGGACTAAATCTATCATGTCTCGATGAAGCTCACTCAATATCCATATTTCTTTATCTGATTGCATTTCTTCATGGGCATTCAATAAAACTCCTCCCTAGGTGCCTTTGAATTCACTTTGCAAAGGAAATAGTTATCAATGCGACTAAGGGAACCATCAATCCTCTGAGTAGGGTAAGGAACAAATAAAGAGTCACAAATTATTTGAGAAAAATCGTGCCCTGACCTTGAAACTAGGGTTTTTCCGTGTCGTCGGATCGAAAAATTCCAACAAAATTTGTAGTTATCCTAGACTTTAATCCTTTAAAATTTAGAGATTTGTAAGGATTTGTGTCAGATGTCGATCTGCACTCGGGATTAGTCGGATTAGCGCTTCACAGTACATGAAATGACGATTATTTCCAAGAAAATGCTAGATATTTTATGGGGAGATGAGAATGATGAAATCGATTTTAAAACCCTTATTTTATCAAGACATTCATGCTAGAAATTCTAAAAGAAATTAACTAGATTGGAAGAATCACACAACTCTTGGTATCAATGAACTAGATTTATTAAACTAAAATTCTATTACAATACTTTGAATGAAATAAATAAATTAAATTAAACTAGAAAGCAATTTAACTAAAAGAAGCATAGAGAGAGAGAGAGACTAGAGAGAAGTATAGAGGAAGAGAGAGAAAGGTGGAGAAAAGACTCACCGTTTGATCTCACCTTGAGATGAAGGAGAATGGACTGCAATCAATGGAGATGTTCATGGTTGCGAGGTTTTCGGGCAAGGTGCAGGTGGTAGAGTAGTGAAGTGATGCAGCAGTGAACAGTGGTGTTGGAGTGTTGAGCTACCGGTTGTGGACCAGCAAGGGACATGGTCCCTACACAGGTTGAAGGAGAAGGTGAGGGCGGTTAAGGTGGTTGGCGGAGGATCTGCACGTCCAGTGGGAGGAAGTGATGATGGTGATGGGGGAGATGAGGAGGTAGCACTTGCAGGCCTTTAATGGGAGACCGGTGGTGCTTGGAGTTGCCGACTAAAGAGAGGGTTGCTGCCCGTGAATGCCAGTTGAAAGAGAAGACAAAACTGGAGTTTCAAGTGTACCAGTTTTAATGGCGACTGGAGGTGGTGCAGGTCGGTGCTGGTGGAGCAGCCAGTTGATAAAGGACGAAGAGGTGTTGCAGTCCAGCCGGTGATACAGTTGTAAACCTGCAACTTTATGGAGGCAGCAACGTGTTGGTGGTTGGCAAGGACAGTGGCGGCTCTAGGGTCGTTGGTGATGAAGATGTGATGTGCACATGGAGGACCATGGTGGAGATGCTGGAGCTAGAGAAGACGAGGCAGCAAGGTGGCATTTCAGTTGCTCCAAGGGAGGAGCAACCGACGTCAGCTAGAATGAAGATGGAGTATTTTGTTTTTTTCTTTTTCTTTTTAGAAAAGAGAGGTGAGGGTTCAAAATTAGGGTTTGGTTCCAAGAGATAAAAGAATGAGAGAGAACGTGGGAGAGTTTTCTTTTTGAGAGGGGGAGAGAAAAAGATTAGATTCGGACGGTGGTCTCCCCCTAAAATATTTATAATGGTGTAGGGCTAGGGTTTAAGACATAACCGTTGGATCTAGATCTAACGGTTGGGGTTTTTGAGAGGGAATGGTGAGGATATGGAGGCTTCATTGAAGAGTAAAATCTCCCCCTTTTCTTCTCTAGCAACTGTCCAATAAATATTTCTTCTTGTTTCCTCTATTTTCTTTCAATATTTCAGTAACTTTCCTTAATTTAATCCCATATTCTTTCCTATCGCTTGTAAATCCTTCTCAAGTCCATCCAATGGGCCATCCTTTCTTGTTTTGTTTTATCTTGAAGACCATCACTTACTGCCACATCAGCCCTCATATGTGTAGTAAAAATCCTAATATGTCATTAACCTTCAAGTCAATCCGGACCACACAAATATCCTAAGTTTAAACTCTGGTCAAATAAAACAATGATAATCCTCTTGTCTTGTGGTCCATCAATTCTTCGATTACCATGTCTCGTATGTGCATTATTCCATGTTAGCCATCTTTGCCCATGACATGGTCCGAAGATCATCACTTGCTGCCATATCAATCATCATATGTGCATTGAAAATCCCAACCATTCATTACTTGCCTCCTTGATTTGTCCCCTCTTGTGTGCTTCTTGATATCTTGCAACTCAGTCCAAAGTCCGACAACAGACTTTGCCCATTTTGTGGCTCATAAATTGCTCTATCATCTTCAATGTCGTGGCCAACCATTGTGGTCAAACATCTTGATTTGATAGCTCATGTGATGCTATGCATACATCCAGCACATTTAATTCTAACACCCTTGATTATAGCCATTCATCATGTGGGTCCATTCTTGGTCATCGGTTCTTCTTTGTGAACTTCTGGCTTGACTTGTACTTGACCCATATCTCCTTGTCATAGCCTGTTGGCTTTTTTTAAGCTTTGATAGTGGGTTTTCGTGGTTGATTGTGGGCCCACCAATCTCGAGAATCGTCCAATCGAATTTTCTGCAATAATGAAAAGCACGTAATGAGACTTTAATCAGAATGGCTTAATATCTAGACTACCGAGAATGTGTTTAATTCATGCAAATAGCCCATTTTATCTAAAAAAGTGTGCTCTACGCAATGGAGGAAACTCTTACATAAAAAAGTTGATAAAAATAGAAGTTTTACGTAAGAGAATGTGATAAAGCTAAAAGGATAATTGCTTAAAATAAGCACTTTTAAACGAACATCACAACTCTTGATATTCGCTCAAAAGTGCTTATTTTAAGCCATTATCTTTATAGCGATGTCGCATTCTCCTACGTAAAACTTGTCTTTTCATCGACTTTTCCATGTAAGAGTTTCTTCCATTGCGTAAAACGCATTCTTTAGACGAAAATCGTCTATTTGCATAAAATATACGCATTTCTGATAGTCCAGTATCAAGCCGTTTTAATTGAATCTCATTACGCGCTTTTTCACTTGTAGGAGACCCTATCGGGCTATTCTCAAGGACTGACGGGCCCACGATCAACCATAGAAGACTTTTATCAAAGCTTAAAGAGCCAGCAGGCTAGGATAAGAAGATAGAAGCCATGTACGGGCAAAGCTAGAGGATTGTAGAGCCGGAACAAGGACTAAGAGAGAGAAGAAAAGCTGAAGACCAAGAGAAGGACTAAGGTGTTAAAAGCCACACCAATTGACATCAAAAGACTAGTTTGATTAATTGGTGGAGCGGATGAGAGAGAATAAAGAAGACCAGGGTTCAAGACCCTCCAATGCTATTATTTTTGTATTTTCTCTTACCTCTCTCCTATTTCTCTCTATATCTATCTTGGCCCATACCCATGACCCATGACCCATGAACCATACCCATGCCCATGCCCATTGACCCATTATCATCCTATGGCCTATCCACTAGTTAGTCCACGACCTATCCTTTCCATAACCTATTGGCCGACATGTGGCATCATGTGGCCAAGGCCTTTAATGATGGCCCACTAACATTGTATAAATCCCTTGGCCCGCAACCCACTTACTAGCCCACTATCCTATTGGCTAACACATGGCATTTTCATTTATGGCCCCCAATAATCAAACCCATACAAACTTAGAGGCCCATGGTCTCTCTACCTTCTTGGGTCCCCACATTACTTAAGCCCATGGGAGAAAAGGTTTCTTTTGACCACTTCTCCCTCATCCAAAATAACCACCCACGTTTTATTCCTCATCTATCACCAATCTCCTATATAATAATCAAGAAACCCAAGGTTAATTTCTTTTGGTCCCTTCCCTCTTCCTAACCTCCTAATCCCTCTCTTCTCTCACAAAAACCTGAATCTCTTGGTTGAATTCCCTTCTCCTTCCTCTCCTCTCTAACCTTCATTACTGGAGTTGCAAACCTGCAACTCCAGCTAGATCCCATCATCCCAAGCAACTCTTCTTGGCCAACTATTTTATTCTCCATTAGTGGTGGGCCGAACCAGCAAGAAACTGCAAAGAAGCACCCTTCTTTGCTGCCAACACTTGCAACTCCATCACCATTGTGTGCACCAGCCACCCCTTCGTGTGTTGTTCATCAGCAACTCATGATCCCTTCCATCAACCCCTGCTACCATGAGCTAAGGAGAGTTGCAAATCTACAACTCTTCTCTCACACCTTGTTGAGTAGTAGAGGAGATCTTCATCCTCTCGATCTCACCTAAAACCAGTAGCTCCTCTCCCTTCATCTCCTTTTCTTTTTCACGATTTATAAACCTGCAACTCCTGCTCTCATCTCTCGAGTAATAGGTTGTCTTAATCACCCGCGATAGCAAGCATCTTGGTGATCACGGTTTAGTTGTGGGAGCATCACCTATTCATGCCCTCTACTGCCACCTCCTCCAACTCAGTGCGCCACCAGCACCGCCTCCTTGTTGCTCAACACCATCTAGCACAACAAATCTTGATCTGCCACCATCTCTACCAGATTGCACGAACCAGCAAACTCCATCCCCAATAACAACCCTTGCTGCCCTCTGCAATACCTCCTCCGGCAATCTAGTTCATCAAAGAACTAGTGCATGCGCTCCGGGCAACATCATTACAACTCCGAGTTCTAACACCAGACCGCCCTACTCCTCCTTAAGCTTTATTTGTTGACTGCACAATAACCTTGCAGCCAAAACCAGGAAACGTTGTGCACCTCTATCCTTCTCAACAACATTGCAGGTCCTCTCCAAGACGGTGTTGCATTACCACATGATAGGTGGAATTCCAATTACCATCCACGTGTCAACCTGCAGTGCTCCTCTCGGTGCTATCTCCCAAATAGCATCCTTTCTTTTAAGGGTGTCCATCCTTCAAACCAGCAACTCCCAAGGTTTTTCCAATAGTCTTGCACCAAGCTACTTCCCCTTTCCAACCTGCAAGCTAACATCTCAAGGCAGCAACCCATTGCTCCCTTGCACCATCAATTCATTCACTGCAACTACTACCACTTGGCGTGCATCTTTCTCATTGTTTGATCACTTCCTTTTGGATAAATAGTGCACCACCCGCACCTCATCTCGGACTAGCAGCACCTTCATTTCTTCATGGGCTCTCTCTAAAGCCCGTGTAACACCACTTCCTCATGGCCGAGTGGTAAGTCTTCAAGGTTAGTGTCTTTCTTATTCTTCTTCTCTCTCTAGATCTATTACTTTCTCTCTCTAGTTCCTACTTATTCTCTTTTAAAAGCTAATTTTCTCTCTCTAAGTTTCTATCTAATCCTTTCTTGTTTCTCTCTCTACTTAATTCTCTATCTACATCTACTTATGCTTTCTAGTTAATTGTTTAATTAGCACATTTTATTTGATTGAAAGTTTTATGTTGACATTTGAATTTAATAAAGTGATTTGATTTACAATTTTAGCATTTCATTCTATCTCTTATTTTATTTTTGTTTTCATATAATATTTGTATCATTTTCTCTCTCTAAAAATACGAAATCTTGTTTTAAATCACCAATTCACCATTCTCACCTCTTCCATCATTTCTAACAGATTTCTATTAATTTGTTCTTTATTTGCCCTAACCCCGAGTGCGGATGATACCCAACACGAGCCACTGTGCAAATCTACATTTCTGCAAATTAAGTGAACCAAATCGGAGAAATTATAAATATTGTTGAGATCTAGGACTGTGCACATGTTGCACACTCTTTCATATTAGCTCAGGGAAAATACCACTCGTCAATTTATTGTATGGATGCAAAAATAGTTATGAGCTAGCAAAGAGTTGTAAGTTTTAGCAGGACTACAGACTAATAATCACGACCCAGAATCGTCAGACTATGCGTGTGTGTGTGTGCTCAATATCATCATCATCCAGCGGTAAAGATGTCCAAATCACCTATAAGACTGTATGCCTCGACCTCAATTCTCACTTGTAAACCACTCATAATGAAATCCCTCAGGAATAGTTTTTCTCTTTTCTCTCAATTTATATGTGAGGAGATGTTGATATATGAAAACAAAGATCTCACATATATTTTATTTGAATGAATGATATTTTTAACAGAAGAAGATCTTATGATTAGAATATCATATTGCTCAGGAATGTCAGATCAAACTTTATAGCTTTCTTTCTCTAATCTCTATATTTTATGATCGTGATATCCTAGAATCAAGTAGGACTTTCCTAGGTTGTAATGAGGCTTAGATCAAGTGTAAAAAAATAAAGGGATATAGGATTTCAAAGATCTTGAGAGGATATCTTTATTTTCTTGTATTTTTTCTGCTGGTATAAACAATTTTTTATTTCTTTTCCTCCATATTTTTCTCTTTTTCGATATTTTTGAGACTGCTCATTTAATTTTTTAGGTCTTTTTCATACTTTCTTTTCATATTTTGTTTTTAGCTTAACCACTTTCTTTTTCTTTTGATTTTTCTTCTTTTCACGGTACACCCATATCAATTATTCTTCTATCCATTTCAAAAGTAGGGTAGTGAGTCATACTTCGTAGTTGGACTGGGTTTTTGGTTAATGGGCTTAACAAGGAAAGGCTCTTCTAAACAGTTCAAAGGGTTTCTAGTGAAGTATAATTCAGGTAGGTTAAAAGGCTGAAAGGTTGAGAAAAATGGCCTACATATTTTCTAGGGTTTGCACTCTCATGTAACATGTTTTGAATGGATATAGAAAAAGGTTCTGCCATAATAATTCAATTTTGATGTTGTTCCGAGTTCCATGATCAAAACAAAGGATAATGAGATCTCTCAACGAAATATTGCAGGCATGAAGAAATGGTAAGCCATCTTGTGACTCAGAATTGTTGTATAACCCTCTGAAATGATGAAATGTTCGAAAGCTTACTGGGTTAGGTCTCCACAAATGTTCTTCAAGGATCTCTGGAGAATCTAAACTTAGGATAACTCTGATGTTGATAGTATAAAATTTATGCCGAATCTGAGTCTTCTTAGTTTTCAAATCCCCAGTAGTCATGCTTGACTTGACTCAAAGCTAACTTGTAACAACAGTTGACATCCTCAATACTGACTTAACGAAGATTTTCAGCTAATCAAAGTTAGGGTATTTGACACTTTTTTTTGAGTTCTAAAAAACTCTGAAAAACATCGGAAACCACCCCAAAACACAATTTCTCTCTTTTTTTCTTTTTTTGGTTATATCAAAACGAAGACATGAGTTTTAGTAAATACCTACCCCAACCAAAATATAGCATCGTCCTCGGTGCTCATGACCGGAACATAAAATGATAAAAAAAAATTGGTAATGATGATGCAAAGGTTCAGGGAGGATGTTACCAAGTCGGCAGAAACTCGATAGTGTGTGGTACCTAATGATCGGCAGAATGAATGTACCTGCATATCCAAAGATATAACAATAATAACAAATATATAAGACTCATGTGCTCTAAGAATACCAGAATTGCCTTTCCGAAAGCGCTAAGTTTTAAGTCTTCAACCAAACATGACGGGGGTATATCAAGTACCCCCCCACTAGGTTAAAACTCATAGAGACTGAGTGAATCTATAGTCTTCCCTACACCTAAGGTGGAACTGAGACTGCTATCCTATCCTTTGTTTAGGTATACCTGTGTAGAAGAGGTCTTTCTTAGTGTAGACTGAGAGAATGATAGTAAGCGCTCTGAGCAACCCCGCAAAAATATGTAATTCCGCAATGAGGGATTGAAGCTTCTCAGTAAAAATTGAGAGGAGAGTAGTAGGGGTTTATCTGACCATGGTTAGTAGAGCTGCAAACTCATTGAGTTTAGCGGGAAGGTATCTGAATGGAGCAGACTCCAGCAGATCAGTAAAACCATAATTGTTTGACTCCGAGAAGAAGTCAGGCTCAAAGTGTTCGTGACACTATGAGAATTTTTCCTCGAGAGAGCCCAAAAGCATACGGTTTATTGACAATGTCGACGTACGTCGGATGTTGAAAAATATTAACCTCTTCCTTGAGGTTGTCAAATGCCATCAACATGTCATCGTCCCCACACCCAATGTATGCATCAGCGAAGGTGAGGAATGGTGGGGCTAGGACAGTGAGGACCCCATTATCTAGACACGGCTTAGTGGTAAGAATGATTGCATCTAGTGCAGAGATAGTAGCTGCAAAGATAGAGATGGAACTGTGTTCCTCTGTGCATGGTTCAGAATGTGGTGCTTTTAAGGGCACCAAAGATTGAGACTCGAGTTCATCACTATTGTTGCACAATTCATTGGGGTTTAGCAATGGTAGGGCTAGGCCAATTGGGACCCTTTGGTCGAGACACAGTTCAGTGTCATGAATAGCTTCTTCAAGGTCGAGATAGAAATAGCAAAGGTAGATGGAGAAAAAGTTTTCTCAGAGCTAGGTTCAGGATTAGGTGCTTTAAAAGGCACCAAAGATGGATACACTGGCTCCTCAATAATCGGGCTCGGTCTAGTGGTGGTAACAACTTCTATTTCCTCTTGGAAATTTCTGTTCTGGTGCATGGGTAGCGACTCCTCCGCATAGACAGTGGCCATTTCATTCTCCTCAGGGTATGCTATAGGGTGACTAGGGAAATTGACTTCTTCACTCTCAGATTCGAAGTGATCCACTGGGTGAGCTAAGCTCTCCATAGAGTGATGTTGTTGTTGCTCTAGGCCTTGCAAATACTGTTGTTGCTGGGTGATGCACTAAGAGAGAAGGTCCTTTAGACTAGGATTAGTAGCCAATTGAAGCGGTTCAGCCAAGTGAAACTGGGGTGCCAACTCGTGATGATAGTCCGACTGAGTCTAAAAGTGATAGGACTGAAATGAGTCTGGGACTATTTACTGACTCTAATAATTATGAGGGGTCCACTGTTGATCAAAATATTCAGTCTGTGGATCTGGCTGGTACTGCGACTGCAAGTACGGCCAATCATATTCTCCATAGGGTTGATGAAACCCGGAAGGATAATTATCCTGCGATAGTTGCTGTAGGAGAGTAGACTTTTTCCAACCAAAGTTATGGTGACTCCTAGTGTCAGGATAATAAGTGTTGTCATAGGAGGTCTGCATTGAGATGGAAATGAACTGAAAGTACAAATATCTTGCTGGACAGGAGGGTAATATCCTACAGACTAGGAATTGTGCATAGGGTGCTGGACATCAATATTAAGGGCTTAAATAGATTTTCTTAGTTCCTGAAGCAGAGAATTATACTCAGGATCTCTGTTATCATGCCTAGATCTTCATAGAAGTTGTGGTAGGTCTCGTATAGAGGTCGTTCCTCTGCCATAGGCAAAAAGTGAGATAGAGGGGTGCGGTAGACTGACTCACAGATCGAATCAGTTAAAGGTTCGGACAAGTCCAACCTGGCATCCGCTTAAAAAGCAAGCCCTAAACTTGGCAAGAAGTTGCCACAAGGAGACACTGGAGTAGTGATCATAATGATGCACATAGAGCAAACAAAATAATCCTACGACTAAAACAAATTAGGATAGATTTGAGGATTTATCTTTTTAGTTTGTGGGGTATGGTAGATTATGACAGCGGGCAGACCACTGGTTTATCTTGTTAACCGCCGGACTAACTTTGTCGCTCTTGGGTTCTCCCTAGGATACACTCTTCAAAGCAAATGCTTCAGTACTAACTCAAGTTAATCGCAAGATGATCCAAAGCCTAGACAAACGTGCAGCACATCGGCTAACTTAAATATGCCCCAGACTTATCGGATTTGTCAAGCAATGGAGATGAGTGTTCACTTAGTATAAGCTAGGGTTGGTTTGTGTTCCTAACCCAACAAATACCAGACCAACAAAGAACCAGGGAAGCCACTGGCGAGCTCGGTATACTTGAATAGTAGGGACCTATGGGTGTGTTAGATAACGAGGACCTACACTCTGAAAGTAGGATTTTTTCGTGTCGTCGGATCGAAACCCTAATTTCAACACATTTGTAAATTATCCGAGACTTTTTATCTTGTAAAATATTAGATTTTCCATAGGGATTCGTGTCAGATGTTGATCCGCACTCGGGATTAGTTGAATTAGCGCGAATAAGAACATGAAATAACGAATTTTTCACAGAAATTGCCACCAAAGAGGATGGAGAGGTGAGAGTGGTGATAGATGATCAATATTAAAAATATTCTTTTTAAGTTTTTTTTCTTAGAAATGATATGCCATAGAACAAGAGCAAAGAAAAGATGAAACAACTAAACAAAATTGCAAAATACTAATTTCATTAATAAACAAAAAGAAACAACCTATTACAACCTTTTTGAAATTAAAACTCATCTAAAAAAGATAGACAAGAGATCAAGATATATAGAGAGAGAAAGTTAGAGAGAAGAAAAGACCTAGAGTTAGAAAGAAAGAAGGAGGTTTCTAGAGAGAGAAAATAGGGTGAGATTCGAAGAAAAGGCTTACCATGAGAGGAGAAACTCTTAACTTACCTTGGAGAATGGAGAAGATGTTGTGGCTCATGAGTAGCACGGATTGCAGCAAGTGATGGAGATCACTGTGAAATGATGCTAGCGTGCGTAGCAGGCTGTTCGGTTTGAAAACAGAGGAGAATGATGCACCGGTGGAGGAAGGGCCAAATCAGCATGAGAGGACGCTGCTAGGGAGGAGGTTGTAGGTCCACACGGGAGTGAGGAAACCGCTAGCAGCAACAAGAGATGTTGGCGGCATGGAAGGTGAGGTGCAGCCTGATCTGGATCATGGAGATGATGGTAGTGCAGCAACGCACGCTAGCTTCAATGGAGGTGTGGCTCAAAGCAAAGGCATCCAGTGGTGGTAGAGGAGCTATCGCCTCCTCCTCCTTTCTTCTTCTTCTTCTTCTTCTTCTTTCTTTTTCTTTTTGGTTTTTCTTTTTGAGAAAAACAGTGGTGATGGCTTGAGAAGAGAAGGACTAGGTGGGGCAGTCCAACGGAGAGAAGGGGAGAGATCGTGGTGTATTCTCTACCCGTGATACTATAAGGTGGTGGAGAAGCCAAGAGGCGTTCCCAGTAAGCAGTAGTCCGTCGTGATCGCGGTCGTGCAAGGGTGGAGTAGCAAGGGAGGAGTGAAGGGCAGCTCGCCCGGTTCTCCAATGGTGGTGGCTGCAAGAAGGGTGAGAGCTGGAGAACGTGCAGCAGGTTGCTCGACTCCCACGAGAGGAAGATCCAGCTGACGGCTGGGAGAGAGAGAGAGAGAGAGGAATCCAGTTAGAGATGTGAGAGAGATCATCTAAGAAGAGAATGAAGAGGTTCGGTTCTAATGGAGCCACCCCCTCTTCCCAAAATGTTAGTGAGGAGAGAATGGATTGTGGATAATGGGCCCGCACTTAAGGTCGGCTATGGCCCATATGAGTTGAATAAGTAATGATGCGGGCCATTGGATTTTGAGATGGCAAGATCGATGATCAGATGGGGTGGATGATCTACTCGCGATCGTACGCTAGAGATGGATTGTGATGATCGGGCGATGGAGATTGATCAAGGTAGGTCGTTGGGTAGAGATGCGAAAGGCGAAAGGATCGGAGGGCTGATATTGAGAGTAGAGAGAGAATGAGGGTTTAGAGAGAGGAGAGAGAAAATATTACAAAATAAAGAGAAAATGCTAACAGAGGGTCTTGAACCCTGGTCTTTGACTTGGTCTTCTGCAAGCTTTACCAACTGGTCAAGTCTTCATCTTGTGTTAGTTGATTGGGCTTTATTCTCCTTAATCTCTTCTTGGGGTGCTTGACTCTCCTTCTTTCTTGATCTTCTCTTGGGCTTTTCCGATACTCTGGCTCTTCCCACACTTGGCTTACATCTTCTTATCCTCAGCCTATTGGCTCTTGAGCTTTGGTCATAGACTCTGGCAGTCAGTTGTGGGCCCGCAATCTATAAAAATTGTCCAATCGGGTTTCCTACGATAGAGAAAGCACATAATGAGACTTAATCAGAACGGCTTTATATCTCAACTTTTGAAAATATGTTTAATTCATGCAAATATATCATTTTGTCCAGAAAGTGTGTTCTACCTAACATAAGAAACTCTTACATAGAAAAGTTGATAAAAATGACAATTTTACGTAGGAAAGTACGATAATGCTAAAAGGATAATTGCTTAAAATAAGCACTTTTGACGAATATCACACTCGTGAACTTATTCAACCTGGGATTGATGGAATTACTACGCGGAGGGGTGTCCTAGAACACCGATCTAGTTTGGCTCTAGCTCTTGATTCTTTTTATTAATGGTGGATCCTGGGGATCAATCTCAGCTGGAGTAATGAGGTGGGTGATGTTAAAATTGGGTTCAATTATTAACGGCCATCCACGCAAGTCGATTAACTTTTTATGCGAAAGCAAAGAAACATGCGGCACATTAATTCACCCAATTGCACAGTATCGCACTCAAGGTGAGGGAAGGGACTTACCTCCTGTCGGCCATGCCACGGGTCACCTCCGTGGGATAGGGAGGGGTATCAAAATGGGCTTGGGCCCGACTCTACCTATTTGAGCTTTCACTCCCTACCCACTCTTGGATCGTACGCTGTAAAAAAGTTAGATTGCACGGTCTAGATATTTGGGATTCTGGTTGGAAGATCCTTGCCTTTTTAGGGTTCATAGAGCAAGCACTGAATTTAGGCAAGTTTTTGAATTAGTTTCCAAATTCGGGATGGGTTAAAATAGGAATTCCCAGATTGGAAAGTTTCTCAAACTTTGGAGATCTTCAAAGAAAGATTTGATTGCAAGATCCCTTACAATTTGGGAAATTTTTCAAAATTGAAATTCTACTAGATTTAGGGTATTTTCTTTTGCCGACTTGTCCAATTTTTTTAGAAATCTCCTAAAGTGGAATCTTCTAAGAGTGGAAACCCTAATTTAGCAGATTTTCAAGATTTGGGAATCTTTCCAAAAATCGCAAATCCTTGATTGGTGATTTCTAAAAATCTGAAGAATACAAAACCTAATTTTTTTGAATTTTGAATTTTCTTGATTTTTTTGGTTATTTTCTAATATCACTCAATCTAGGGTTTCTAAAAAACCCTAGAACAAGATCTAGCAATTATTCAAAAAATAGAAAGTGTCCTAAGTTATTACAAGTTGCACTCGTCCGTCTAAGGCATTAAAAATAATAAAAATATTGCGAAAAAAAATAGAAGAGAAAATGGGAAAGTTTCCAAAACGCTTGAGCTTCTCGCTTTAGCAGCTTTCCAATTCCGTCATCTTCATTCCTTTTCGCACTCCTGAACAGTTTTAACAAATAAAGTCTTGTCCACTTCTCCTCTGATGAATCCTTGATGAAGAAGAAAAGTGGTCAATCTCTCATACCAAACCCTGGGAACTTGTTTTAAGCCATAAAAGATATTTTTTAGGCGATAAACTTGATTCAAAAATTTTGGATCCTCAAACCCTTTGGGTTGTTCCACATATACTTCTTCTTGAAGAACACCATTCAAGAAAGCACTCTTGACATCTATCTGAAAGAATTTAAATTTAAGATGACATACAAAAACAAGCAAGATACGAATGGATTCCAAATTCCAATAATATAAGATCTCATACCTCTATCAAATCCATTCCCACAGTAATAATCAGTGTGCATGTGAAAAATATGTGATATATTATTCAATGATCCACTAATGCACACTAGTAAAACTGACCAATCATAATAATCAAAAGATATAATACTGAGATTAGCAAAATTTTACTAACAAGGTTAAGTTCTTGTTCTTTGAATGTTCTAAAAAATTACTGATCATCAATATCGTATATTTAAATAATAATTTTAACATTCTTCTTAACATTTGATCTTTTGTTTTTCTGAAAAATTTTCAATTTTTATTCTTCAAAACAAAGCAAATAAAAAAGAAAAACAAATGAAATATCCCTCCACAGATAATAAGAATGGAAAACACGAAGGGATAGAAAGTACATCTCTCAGAGATAGGACACTTTCAAATAGTTCTCCTTCAGAGAATCTTTTCTAACCCCACACAGATGTGATTTTAGTGGATAGACTAATTCTCTTACGATCTCTCCTCTTTTGAGTTATAGAACTCTGAGGATGTTTAAATTTCTCAAGAGACTCAATCTCCTTGATTAATTCTCTAGACCTTTCTAATAGGTCTTTCATCTTCCTAGATAGCACATCTAATTTATTTATCTCATAATTTAACTTCATAGAAAATCCTTGACTTTT
The DNA here is from genome assembly GCA_035048495.1 of Euptelea pleiosperma. Lineage (NCBI taxonomy): Eukaryota > Viridiplantae > Streptophyta > Magnoliopsida > Ranunculales > Eupteleaceae > Euptelea > Euptelea pleiosperma. Next base: position 25,422,103 of record CM068542.1, on the reverse strand, counting down.
CACATTCTAAGTTGAGTTCACCTCTTTCTCTAAAAAATTTTGATGTCCTCTTCTCAGTTTATGAGTCTTTAATCACATGACCTAAATTTTTGCAGTACGTACAATGACGATTGCTTTTGACAACTTTGATTTGGTCACTGATTTGAGTGAGAATAGTTTGAGCCTTAACACAAGTCGTCTTGGAAGAAGACCATTTTTCTTGATTTTGTTTGTAACCCAAACAATGTTTGTCTCCATAGACTTTTTCCACACGTAGAATCTCATCAAGCTTTGCAGAACTAGATGAGAATCCTGACACATCCCTCTTAGATTTAAGAAGCACATTTTCTAGGGATTCCTTATGTATCATACAAGTTTAGAATTCACATTCCAGTGACTTGTTCATTTTTAACAGAGTCTCATTCTCTTGTTCTAAACCAATAATCAACACTTTTAATTTTTCAGTGTCAATAAAAAAGGCCGCAATCTCAGAGTCAAGACCTTTAACTCTGTCAGATAAAACTTTATTTGCCTTAATGAACTTTATTGAACAGTTCTTTCACATCAACTGCCAAGTCATCCGAGTTTCCATTGTAAGAATCTTTCGAACTCTCATCATCACTTTTCTTGGATTCTCCATGAGATCTATAGGGACTATTAAATCGAGCAACAAAAGTTGTATACTTATCAGTTTTTCATTATTATCTGAATCATCAGAGTTATCTTCTGATTCTTCATCCCATGTGACATTGAAAGCCTTTGCCTTGTCTTTATATTCTTCTTTGTTTGGGCAAACATTGGCAAAGTGACCAAAACCCTTACATTTGAAATATTGGGGTTCGCTTGAGCGGCTTTCCCTAGGGGTCCTTTCACTTCTGCTACCTCTCTCATGGGGTCTGGCATGTTCCTTAGATTTATCAAAAGTTTTATTGTTATTAAATCTATCAATTTTAGAACGAAAAAACTTTTTGAACTTTTTAACAAATAATGTCATTTCAACTTCAGAGTCAACATCTGACTCTGAGTCCTGAGCTTCAGAAACTTTAAGGGCTAAACCCTTTGATTTCTTTGGTTATCTCAAATTCATCTCATACGTTTATAGAGACCCAACCAGCTCATCAATTTTAAGAGAGTCAATATACTTGCTCTACTCAATAACTGTTACCTTAGCTTGAAACCTATCAGATAAGGATCTTAAGATTTTCCGAACTACTTTGGGTTTAGAAATGCTTTCACCCAAATTGTGTACAGAATTCACTATATCACTAAGTTGGGCATATAACTTAGTGAATGTGTCATTCTCCTCCATTCTCATGGATTCGAACTTAGTGGTCAGCATTTGTAGTTTAGAAATTTTAATTGCTAACGTTCCTTCATGGGTAACTTTGAGAATGTCCCATGCTTTTTTAGCCAATGAATAAGTAGAGATTCTTCGAAACTCATTCTTATCAACTGCATTAAAAATAGCATTTAACACTTTGCTATTTAGACAACAATAATCTATATCATCTTTGCTTTAGTCGGCTTTTAGTTTAAGAATGGTTTTATCTCCTACTGCCATTGTGGGTGATGACCAACTATCCACTACAGACATCCAGACTCTTTCATCAATAGACTTAAGAAAAGCACTCATCTTAGCCTTCCAATAGGCATAGTCTTCTCCATCAAACAATGGAGGTCTGGATGTGTTTCCACATTCTTTTTGTATTTTAACAAATTAATGAAAATATACTGGTTTTACAGGAATCTAAATTCAGACGATTAAACCTTTAATAGAATAACCCGCTCTGATACCAATTGAAATAACAACCGGTCCGTTCTCTTTAATTCAATATACCTAGAAAGGGGGGTTAATTAGGTATTTAAAATTAATTATACCTACACAATTTTACTGGTCTATTGTAAGGGAACAAAATCACATGACTTAGTTGTTTGATCAAATATTATCACAACCAACTTAAATCGAATATACATCCGTGGTATATTTTCTTTTCGTCGTTTGGTCTAATCAAGATAGATAGCGGAATACAAATAAACAATCACACAAGACAAGAGATTTTTACATGAAAACCTTAGCCAAGAAAAAACCACGGGACCACGTCCAGACAAAAAGTATCACTAACTGAAAAGTTAAACAAAACAAAGTTTACCTACACAGCACCGTTGCAAATACAGCTTCCAACCTTAGCCAAGGCTTACTGCCGATGCGTCCATCTTCTCTAAATCAACACCACGAATCCACACACCCCCTTTTAGCAAAAAAGCCTTGTCTGCTTGTTCAGTTTGGTACACCCCAAACCTACCGTCGATCGGTTGCTCCGATCTTAATTCTCAACACTCCCACCTTTGCTGAAGGTAAAGGATTCAATACACCCTGAACCCTAGGTTGTTCAAAGGTGTTGAGTCACACTAGTATACTCAGGCTACTAAGTCGAATATCTAAGTAGAAGACCTAAGTTGAGGAATGGATCAAGCACTTGGCTTTAATCAAGAAGAGTAACAAGCTCACAAGATGTGAATGAGAAATAAGCTTCTTGCTCTTTGAATGGACACTCTAAAATAAACATTTTCTTCTCTCTCTTGAAGTATTGTCACTCTGTGTGTGTTTAAATAAGGTATAGAAGGGTTGTATTTGTAGAATTCGTGACCCTGAGTCTTATAGAATGTGGGAGAGTGGAACCAATAATTTCGGATCTGAGAAAGACTTAGATCGTGCTGAGTCCAATCGATTGGGTTTAGTATCCAATCGATTGGCCTCAATAAAGTTTCTGTCCCGAAGGCTCCAATCGATTGGCCTCAAATAAGTTTCTGTCCCGAAGGCTCCAATCGATTTTACAGAGGTCTCCAATCGATTGGGCTATGATCATGTTCTGTCTCACAAACTCCAATCGATTTTACAAATGTGTCCAATCGATTGGGCTTTGATCATGTTCTGCCTCGTAGCCTCCAATCAATTTTACAGAGTCCTCCAATCGATTGGGTATTTATCATGTTCTGCCTCGTAGCTTCCAATCGATTTTACAGAGTCTTCCAATCGATTGGACAAGTTCCAATTGATCGGACTCTCCTAAAAGTCAATATCTTTGACTAAGACTAGGGTCTGTCCAATGACTAGGTTTGACCATTATATTTTATTTATTTTAAACCTATTCCTATGGCCACTAAGTCACTTACCTTCCTAAGTGAGCATACACGATCTATAACTGATAAATGGGCAGTTACTCAGATGACTTTTGTCGTCAAGCGTCTGATTCTTGCTTTCTTTGTCTTTTAGTCTTCACGTAGTTGGTGAAGTATGCATACCACAACATCTTCACACTACACTGGTGCTCATAGGAATGGTTACAAGAATGTTTTTATGTCAAACAGAATATTTGCCAAATTGAATATGAAAATATTCCTTACAAGGGAAATAGATTTCCTATTCACAAGCTTGGGCCTAAAAGTCTGTTCATCTATTGATAGGCCCAACTCCTCATAATTCACTAACTTGGGTTTGTCTGTCTGAACGTTGTTACCTGACGTGGAATGGCCTATCAGGACATTGGTTTTTAACCCCTCAATTTCTACCATTGCCGTACCTTGCATGTGACCAGCCTCTTATCCACCTGTCATAACATATGTCTTTTCTTCTGCCAGCAAGCCTACAGTGTTTTCTTTCTCCATATCATCTGCACCATTCAAAGCATCCAGGTGCATAGAGTTCACTCGAAACACGCTAGAGCAACTTCTTTGAATTTCAAATTCACTGCCTAACTGCCCCTCCACGTGTTCCATGCAGCCATACTTTGCCTCTACATCTTCAGCCATTGAATGGGAGCTCACTCCTTTTTCATAGAGGCTATAGTGACATGCTCTACAGTCTATTGTCTCATTCAACCAATCCGAAGGGTTGGTACTTTGATCCGCCGTCTACCACTGAAACGTCTTGCAGGAGGGAAGTGTCTCTCCCCCATCACCACGTGTCACATCTGCCCAGCTTTTTGCCTCACCCGAATTTGGTATCTCAGCGATCACCATCTTCTCTGGCTACTTTTCTGATGAGTTTTGTTGTTGCAGAGTAACTGTAGGTGCCCTTAAGTTACCTTTCTCCTATGTTACCAATTTCGGCTTCTCTGAAATTTCTTCAAGAAAAACAACGTACTTCTTTCCCCCACATGTGAGAATCAATTGAGTTGGGAGTAGTTGGCCTCTATTCTCCACTACCAACCTAGCTATAGATAGGTCGTCCAAGCTAGCCGTCTTTCGATCAAGTCCCATATACCCACCAACACAGTTACTGACCTTCTTAAATGTGCTAGAGTTCCACAGGCAGTAAGGGATTCCGTAGACCCCCACCAATAGTTTTTCCTCCCTCGACTTCTCGTAACAATGCCACATGCCAAAATCTTTCTCGCATGGTCTCATCCAGACCAGAGACTCTTGGACCCTCATGAGGAAGCGTCCTTTGATTAATCTAGCTGCACTCTTTTCGTTATGAGCAAAGAAAGCCCAAGTAAACTGGTTGGTGTGAATTTTTTGGATATGGGGGATCCTTTTGCTCTTCTGGCCAAAACCTCTTCCACCTCCCACCAGTTTGGACTAGCCCCACTGGCAACGCAACCAACTGTAGCATTCCACTTCTTGCCGGTAGTCGATGTTAGAACATAAGCTGGTATCTCAATCTCTGAGGATGCTATGTTCTCTGAACACTCATTCTCTATTTCTTTTGGTGGGTGTTGTATCCCCTTCTCCTTTTTCGAAGGCAGCAATGGCACCACTAGTTGCCTCTCAGAATTCTTCATCTTATGCAGATGCAACACCTTGACCACCAGCAATCTCAAGTTACACCAACACACTCTTCTACTCTCTCCTGGGATTCTGACCACCCTATTCATTTTTTAAGGTATTTCATGAACATAGAGAAATTAGCCATGTCTATCTGACTGGAATTCTGCAAGCCACAAAAACTCCTTTCTCATAAACCTCTGAAACCAGTAAACCCCTGAAGAGTTGTCACGCCCCGAATCCAGGTACCCTGAACCAACCTGATGACCCATGGATCGATACATGACCTGTATCCAAGACATGATAAAGAGAGATAGAAAACGAGAAAAATGTGGATAGTAAAATAATTATTTATTTATTCAAAACATTTTGTAACATCAGAGTAAACGCGGAAGGGAAATACACTGAATAACTGAAATAAACTAAGTCCTAATAATGGCCGTCGCTAATGCGAGAGCATGCCGGTGAAGGGATGCGAGTATAGTTGTCCGCAATATCTTCATTGGGCTTCATTGGAGTGTAAGTTGGTGATGCTGGCGGTATCGGTATCCGATCTACGTCGTAAACATGTGCCTCTGGATCGAATTCTGCCATTGCTACTAAGTCTAGATCCACCTTCTATAAGTTCTTCGGTAAAATCCCGAATAGTCTTCTAATCAATCGTCGGTACGCTCGTCGGTATCGTGCCTACTGCCTATAGATCTTACATTTTTCCTCGCAAGAAAAGGATCGGGTATCGTATAAATTATAGCCATTACTCTAGCTTGAAATATGGTGATCTCCTCGGATATACTAGTGACTTATGATCTATCTAAAATAATTATCATGTGTGCCAAAAATTACTAAGTTAAACAGTATCTCATAGATCAAAAATTTCATACACGATTTAATTTGAAACAAAATGAGGTCGAAGAAGATTTTATTTTAGTCAAAATAGTCAACTCAATTTAAAGTTGAGGGATTTGGTTGAAATAGGGTCTTTAGTCAATATTTAGAAATTCTGTATAAGTCATTTTCTTTTGGAAAGTTCTTTTAAAAAAATTCGTCCTAACTTGTATATATATATATTTATTTTCGAAAGGTAAAATAAATATGGAGTGAAATATCAAGGTTTATAAATTCTTAATTTTATAAGAAAAAGATTACCTTTAATCAATTCTAAGCGACTAGAATATTTTATCAATATCTTTATTAAAAGTCCCATAATGAGAATATTATTCAGACATTTCCTAATAAGAAACAAAATTTACTGACAGAATGTAAAAGTTAAACTTAAGTAACCTCAGGTGAATTTTAAACTTTTAAGTCTAAGGTTTCTTTTATGAAGCCGTCGTCTCCCTCGAGCACTTCGTCTTCAACAATATCTTCGTAATCTGACAGTTAGAAACATCTATACAACTATCCTCTTATGCATTAATAAACTAGACACTAGTTTTATAAGCAATTCAAATATGATATAAAGCAAGCCAATGCATAGTATGAAAATAAACTTAAAAAGTCCCGTACCCTAACTAACAAAGTATAAGAATCAAAGTCTAACCTGTAGGTTCTTGTGCAGGGGTTTGGGGTCTTTCACCCTAGGGCACCGAGCCCTTGTTAATTCTTTAGGGTTCCTTTGGGCCGTAGAGCCTACGCGCACTTCCAATTAAGTCCAATCCTTCGGGCCGCTGAGTATATGCACACTCCCTACTACGGACTGCAGAGCCTATGCGCACTCCCAACTAAGTCAAACCTTCGAGCCACAGAACCTATCCGCACTCCCGACTAATGCATCCCAGGTCAACTCTCAAAAAGTCAACAAGAACCGGGCTAATAATGATAAATAAATGACAAAAAAAATTAAGATCAGAAGTAGAGGCATTGCATGAACATGGAGCAATTTATAAATATATTTTCACAACAATAATGCTTAAGTACAAACTAAATGACAAAATTTATTAAAACATGTAAAGAAGCAATTATCCATACATTTTGCTTGGTTTCCTTTCTTCTTCCTTCGTTAATGCAAGAACGAGAATCACACTAGCACTAGAACTAGAATTAAAAACTAGAACTAGAACTTCAATTAGAACTAGAACTTAAAGGCAAAGAAAGATAGCTAATAGTTTCTCTAGAAGTAGAGAAGAACTCTAAGAGATTATGAGGGAGGGGAGGACCCCTTTATATAGTGTTTAAGGGGGGGTGTGTTGCTTAATTAGAGTGCTGAAAGTATGATTTTTTCGTGTCATCAATTCGAAAACCCTAACTTCAACAATATTTATAAAATCTGATTATCCGCAAAATGTAACTTGTATAGCAGTACGTGTCGGATGTCGATCCGCACTCGGTATGAGTTAGTGCAATAAGGAATTAAAATTGACAAATAGTATACATAGATAAATGAGAATTGTGAAAAGATGAGAACGGCGAGTCGATTTAAAAATATTTTTAAATTGAGATCCAGAGAACAATAAATTAATAAAAATCAAATTTCATTAATCATCGAAGAGTGCGTACATAAACTGAAATAACAGAAATAAAGAAAGCATGTAAAGGGTTAAGAGATGAAGGGGTAAAGGAAAAAACGTCTATTGAGATCTCGGAGCTAAGGGCGATACCGATCAAGAAGAGGATCGTCCAAGACTTCGATGAATGCTTCAATCAAGAGAAGGGTTTTGACAGAGAAGCATCTCATGACCTTTGGAGCTAAGGCGCTATCGATCAAAAAGAGGATCATCCAAATTTCATAGAATGCTGCTCAATCATGATAATCCACATCAGATCTTATCGGCCGACAAGGTAGATGTGAATTTGGCAAATGTACGATGATGTGCCCTAAGAAGCTCACATTTTCACTTGTCGAAAGAGTCGGCCAAGTTAATAGGCGGTCGGCCTGAGGAAGTAGCGAGAGAAAAACATGAACCCTAGAGAGAGAACATGTTTCTAGAGAGAGAAAATAGAAGGTAGAGAGAGAACATGGAATTAGGGATGTCATGTCCCTTCCATGTCATTTAGAGAGAGAGGAGATCTAGAGAGAGAAAGTAGAATTCTAGAGAGAGAAAGGAGAAGAGAGAGAAAGTACCTCAAATACTTACCAAAGGTGAGATCGGCCCGGTAAGTGGTTGCCCGGAGAGGAAGCATGGTAGTTCGGCCAAGTGAGGAGAATTCGGCCATCTTGCATGGACTTACCAAGAGAGGGTTTGACCAATGAAGGTTGAATGGCAAGCATGGTGTGCATGCATGTCCATGGTGAAGAGGGATTCGACCTTGTAGCTTGTAGATCGGCCAAGTACTGGAGGCTTGACCAAGAAGGAGGTCGTAAGTGGTTGAAGATGGCAGCAATGTGGGTGTTGGGTTGCACCACATGATGCCCTTAATGTTGTGCACATGTGGTGCACCATGAAGAGGTTGTGGGGACTGGTGATGTTGCATGTTGCATGTTGCCAGCCATGATGAGAACCCAGGAGATGCTGCAGGTTGCTGCGTCCGTTGATGGACATTTGCACATGTGGGCAGCAAGGTCGGAAGAGAAGCCAGCAAGTTGAGAGTTCAAAGTGGTGAAGAAAGGGGAGGATGCTTGCTGGTTCCATGGGAGAGAGCACACAGGTGCTATCCTATGGAGGGGAGTGCAGGTGGTTGTGATGCAGATTCAAATCTGTTGTGGGATGGAGTTGACGGTTGGATGTGGGAGAAGACGGTTGGCTTGTAGGTGTTAGTTGCAGGCTAACCCAGCAACGTTGATGATCTACAACAATGGCGGTGAAGGAGAAGGTGGGAACCTGAGGCGTTGCTGGTGGTTTGTTCGTGGAGGAGAGTTCCCAAGGCGTTGTTGGATGCATTGCCTTAGATGGTGGCCAAAGGGAGGAGCGTCACAGGTGCTGCCATGGTGAATCAAACCCAAAATTGCAGGTGGAGATCATCGGTAGTGGTGGCAGCAGCGTGGAGATGGAGGAATAAGATGGTGGTATTTGTTGCTGGGCGTTTCAGACCTGCAATTGAATGGAGACGGTAGTGTTTTGCAGGGGTGCAAGGTGCTCTGCAACTGAAGGAGCTACTAGACTGGAGATGGTGAAGAGAGGGAATGGAGGAGACATGAGCAAGGGTTGGAGAGTCACCTGCGTTGCTGTGGGTGGCCGGAGAAGACAACTAGTGAGAGAAGAAAGGAGGAGAAGAAGATGCGATGCACTTACAGGGGAGAGGCTCGTCCAGCAAGGTGTGAAGCCCGTGAGGTGCTGAATTCTTTGTCGGTCTGCATACTGCTTGGAGATGGAGGTGCTGGGCTGGTGGATGGAAGATCTGGCTGGAGTTGTAGGCAGCAACTCCGGTGGAATACGGTGGAGAAGGAGCTACCAGCCCCTTCCATGGCAGCCAAGAGAAGAAATGAAGAAGGGGGAGGACGGTAAGGTGTTGGTGTGGTGGATAAGTATGGCCAGCACCGGTTGAGATCTCCATGAAGATGGAACCAGAAAGTGCAGTCTGACTGGAAGGTTGCTAGCTGTGCGTGCATGTAGTGCAGGTAAGGGGCTATTCAACGGTCTGCCTTATAGGTTGTAGAAGCCGTTTGCAGCAAGGAAGAGATGTAGGTGATGGAGTAGGTTCATGGATGGCTGTGCATGAGAGGATGGCAGCAAGCTGCTGGTCAGTTTCCATGGAGGAAACAGGTCGGAGGTGGTGATGTCCGCTCGTGGTGGTCCAGTGGTGAAGGAGTGCACCCAAAAGGTGGAGGACGTGGTTGCTACTGTTGTGGAGGCCATGCATGCATTTCAAGAGGGAGGAGCTCCAATGGTGGATGGGTAAGAGAGGATGGTTTGGTCGCTCCCATGGTGGCCATCGTTTGTCACCTAGAGAAGGAGAACGTGGACAGTGATAGATGGGAGTGGGAGTCGTAGGTTAATGAGAGATGGGTAGGTTTGTTAGAGGTTTAAGTGGGTTAGTTGGGGAAAGATAGGTGAGAGAGTGACATGTGGATAGGATAAAGTGAGAAGAGAGAAAGCCCGTGATTGGGAGAATTGGTCATGTGTGACATTTTCTCCCTTGGGCATGGGTTTAATGTAGGCTTTAGAAAAGGCCTAATGGGTTTAGGTGGAAGAAAGGGTAAATGGCCCAAAAGGTCATGTGCTCTTTTATTTTAAGTGAAGCATTGGCCCACTCTATTCTTTTTGGTCATGAGCACACTTGGCCGTGACTTTATGCGAGTGGGCCATTTGGCCATTAGCATTGTAGGCCACCATTGAAGGCCTTGGGGCCACATGATTAGATTAGTGAAGATTAAGGGATGATGATTGGGTCGAACTCGAGATTGGTGAACTGTTAGATCTAGAGAGATCGAACGGTCCAAAGGATGATCTAACAGTCCGATGGAAGATCTAACAGTGAAAACACTATGGGAGATGGGATAGAGCTAGAAGAGAGAAGATCGGAGGTTAGATGATGGAGATCGGAGGGTCAGAACGGATGATAGGATGGTGAGATGTGGGCAATTAGAGAGAGGGAAGAGATGAGAGAGAAAATGATACAAAATAAAGGCAAAAGAGCTGGCAGAGGGTCATGAACCCTGATCTTCAATGTAATCTTCAGTCGACTTTCACCAATAACGTAAGCCATCATTTTATGTCATTTGGTGCGGCTTTGAATCACTTTGGTCCGTCTCTTAGTCTTCAGCTTTTCCTCTCTCTTGGTTCTTTATGCATGCTTTACGATCTTCTGACTTGACCCGTACTTGGCTTGTATATTCTAGTCATAGCCTATTGGCTCCTTAAGCTTTGATATTAGGCTTCTATGGTTGATCGTGGGCCCATAAGTCTCAAAAATCGCCCGATCGGGTTTCTTGCGAGAGAAAAGTGCGTAATGAGATTTTATTAAAACGGCTTCATATCTAGACTTTCAGAAATGTGTTTAATGCATGCAATTTCATCTAGAAAAGTGTATTCTACGCAATGAAAGAGACTCTTACGTAGAAAAGTGGATAAATAGGGAAGTTTTACGTAGGAGAGTGCGATAACGCTAAAGGATAATAGCTTAAAATAAGTACTTTTAAGCGAATATCAAGTGCAAGGGAAAGTTGGAACGTTTTCACCTTATTGGCAAAAAAAATTTGGAGAAAAATCTATACGACAAGTGGAATGAAAAGGTTTCCAATTTTTTGAAGGGAGGAATTAATGAAATTATTCTTTTTATTAATAAATAAAGTGTCTGGATTTTTTTATATGAGACTTACCTTAATGGTAGAAAATCATTGAGAGTTTCTTTAAAGAATACTTGGTCATTAATTTGTCAAAATAGTTGGGTCCATTGGGACATTTGAATGTGATTTAAATTAACTAAAAGAAGTGTTGGCGAGGTTCAGTTGTGCTTAGTTCAAGTTTTGTGTAACACGTGAGTGAATTGTGTTTTTAATTACTTAAGTAGGTTAAACATAACAAGAAATGTCCTTATACTAACATATTAAAATAGCACTAGTATCAAATTAAACAGTTAAGAGAACAAATGTGATAATTTCCAAAGTGTCATGCAAAGATGGTTTTGATTTCTATGTTCTCAATCAATTTTTTAAGTGTCGAAATTAAATGTTCAAAGAATTTTTTGGTTCCCATTTTACCCTCAATAAGAAAAGAAAACCCCATGAAAAGTTTAGGGTTTTAGAAGAGTCATCCATTGCCTCCTTCAACACCTCGACGAGCCATACCAAGGTGTCCACATGACATTCCATCCAGTTCTTGTGGAACTGTGATGATTCCTTGAGGATGCTACCATCATTACTTTTCACATAATCTCTAAAGTCTTCTTTTCGATCTTGGTTAGAACTCTTTCCATCGCTAGGAGTTGCAGGAGTTAGCCAAGAGTCCAGAAGATGTATTTGAATACAAAGAAGAAAACCAGGAAGAGAGAGAGAGAGAGAGAGAGAGAGAGAGAGAGGGAAAAAGAATGGGAGAGAGGAAAAGGAGAAAGAAATCTGATTAGAGAAGGAGAGGGAGAGGACTATAGATCAGTTCAGGTGGTGAAATCAGGATGGGGGTGGATTCCATTGAGGAAAAATGCCGATAGCAGAACACTGGACAAGATGCTCAGAACTGCCATGGCTATCGCAAGATGCTCCCAATTTTCCTGGGCAAGAGAGAATCCTTTAAAATAGGAAACTAGAGCATTATTGACCATTATTTGAGGTACAAAGATCTACAGGTTTAAAATCACTAATCAAGCTGATTTTTGGTTTGTAGGTCCACCCAGGGAGTGGAAAAACATCCATATGGTCAGAGTCCTCTAAGAGTGAGCCATGTGGCTCATATTGCACCATGTCATCAAAGTTTTATTCGGTAAAATTTTTAAGATAATCTCTAAACTTATGCAAATGCAGCATACTTCCAACATATTAACAACACTATTTATACAAGCGCTATTAGATAAAAAAAACTAGTGTTATTGGCCCGTGCTACAGCACGGGGTAAGAAATTAAAAGGAATTTCTTTATAAACAAAGAAATTCATAAAAAATAAAAACTTTCATTATAACTATATAAAAATTAAAAGAAAAATATAATTGGACCCCTTGCATATAAAAAATACCTACAAATTTAACACTATGCTCTAAATATATTTAGTAAAAAAATCTACAAAAAATATCTAGAATAATTATGTTACCACGTCCTTTAAAACAGTAATATAATTACGTAAGACTAAAATGTGTTATTGGCGACTTCATAAATAAGATCTTTAAGATAAAAAAAAACTACAATAATATACAATAAGTAAGACATCCTTATTAGTTTACAATTTTACATTATAATTCTTAACTAATATGGCCATATAAATTAAATTGATCTTAAAAAAAAAAGACAATATTTTTTTATCCACATTCATACGTCCATTGGTTCTTAAGAGTGTTCCTCGTAGTCGAAAGCAAAAATTGTCTCAATTTCTTTTTCTTTGGCTTGATGCGCGACTTCTCAAAGCTCCGGGTCTTCAAAAAATATATTCACTTGTACTTCTAAAATTCTAATAAGTGATCATGCTACAAAGGATCAGCTGATCACATTATTTTATCTTCATTTGTTGCCTACCAAGCTCTATCAGTCCAAGTGGGTGCTAAAGAACTCGGCAATTGCTGTTAAGAATAACAGATTTGCGTCGATTCATTAGGCTATTTTCAATCTGTTATATACATATAGAATTATATATTTATTTATTTTAGGTGGATGAAAAAAAAATTGATCTAAATAGGCTCCGATTAATCTGAAAAAAAATATAGATAAAAAAATAAAAAGAAAATAGAAATTCAAATGAGAAGTGGAGGAGACATGCCTGCAATTTTTGTGGAGAGTTGTATAAAGATCACTGATGTTTTCTCCGTCTATGTACAATTTTTTGTCTAATTAAACAGAAAAAGAAAAAAAATAATGAAAAAAATAATCTAAAAAAAAGAAAAAATATACAATGAGGCAAAAAAAATACATGGTCATTAAGTTGATTAGCCCGCATCAATGTAAAGAAATTTTTTACTCCTGTGTCTTTTGCTAGGAGACGTTTCAGCCATTGGACAATGGAGGAGAGATTTTATAAGGAAAGCAGAGACATTTTAGAAAGTTTTAGGTAAAAAAAGCATAGATCGTCATTTTAGGAAAGTGTAGAGACGTTTTAAAGAGAGTTTTAGGAAGTTTTAAGAAAACAAAGAGACATTTTAAGAATGAAAGAAGTTTTAAGAAACCACATATACGTTTTAAGAGATGAGATAGACGTTTTGGATAGTATGTAACGGTTTTGGAATAAAATACACTTAATGTAACCAATTCAATTATGATATAGTCATTAATTGTATTAATGCAAGAAGGAAGAATAGATGATAGAAAATTCGGTGATGATGACATGGCACTCTGCATGAGGAGAGTGCCACGTCAACTTGATGTGGAGGAGAGAGAGAGACGCTGCCCACTTCTCTGCTATAGTATAGATATATAGATGGGCTCCCCCCTTGACTATTTTTATTTATGGACTTCTTAAACAGCCCATGGGGTGAAAATGCTCAAATCAACGGCTGCTCGGAAGGTATGTAGTGGGCCAAATAATCAGGCATCGGTGGACTGGTATAGTTTGCCACTTGTCAAAAATGTGACTAACACGTGAGACGGGTACTTGTGACCACCACCTCAGGCTTCCCTGGTTTGTAGGTCCACTAGTAAACCTTCGCTCACACCATGCTGTGAGCGAAGCCAATCACAGCCCACAATATGAGCCACGTGGCACACTCTTAGAGGGTGCTAACCGTGTGGATGTTTGGCCAGTCCCTCGGTGGACCTACAAACCAAAACTCAGCCTGATTAGTGATTTACAACCTTTGGATCTTTGCACCCAAAAAACGCTTAAAAATGCTCAAATTCCTATGGTTTAAATCAACCCATGAAAATAACTTCATTCCAACGCTTAGAAATCACTAATCAGGTTTATTTTTGGTTTGTCCGTCCACCTAGTGATTGGCCAAACGTCTATATGGTCAGTGTCCAATAAGAGTGTGCCACGTGGTTCGTATTGTGGGCTGTGATCGGCTTCGCTAAGGTTTACTAGTAGGTCCACCTATTCAGTACCCCATAAGAGTGTGCCGCGTGTATCATATTGTGGCGGGTCAATTTACTAGTAGGTCCACCTAGGAGTCAGTACCCTATAAGAGTGTGCCACGTTTATCATATTGTGGCAGGTCAGCAACTGTAGTCCGGAGTACAACTTTGCTGACCACCCACAATACGGCCCACATGGCACACTCTTAGAGGATGCTGCCGGTATGGATGTTTGGCCCAACCCTGAAGGACTTACAGACCAGAAAAATTGCATGATTAGTGAATTCTACGCATTGGATTGGAGTCGTTTTCATGGGTTGATTTTTAACCATCGAATTTGAGCATTATTTGGGGTACAAAAATCCAAAGGTTCAGAATCCCTAATCAGGCTGATTTTTGGTTTATGGGTCCACCTAGGGATTGACCAAACATCCATACAGTCAGAGACCTATAAGAGTGTTCCACGTGTCTCATATTATGACCGGTCAGCAACTTTGCTGACTGGTACGGTTAGCGAAGTTTTACTCGTAATATATATACAGGCCCGGAACATCTTGTCAATCAGGACTGTCCATCGATAGGACCCATGATGTCCTTAGAAATCCATTAACTGACGAATCATCATGCTAAACACCGTCGACCGTAAATCCCGTTGATGGTCAATGAGACCCTTTAACATAATAAGTCGCGAGACGTTAGATATTTCTCCTACTAGGTAAAGCTTACCAGGGTTTGATTCTCTCTCTCGTGCTCTCTCTTTCCCTCCGATCTCTCTCTGCTCTGTAATGTCGGACCCTCGAAGTTCATTCCTCTCTTCACATCTCCATCGCGAGTCACTCTCTGGGTTCCTTCCAGAGCTCTCTACGAAGTGGTTTCTTTGATTCGAGGTGAGGTTTTTTATTTTTTCTCTCTTGATTCCTTCTTCCTTAATATTTACTGGACTTTCGTTTATTGGTTTATTCGTTTTAGGGTTTTTTTTATTGTTGTTCTAGCTTATTTTGAGCTGAATCGAAATGCTATTTGTGTATGAATTAGTTAATTAGGGTTTTTTTTTTGGGTCTGTAGGGTTTAGTTATTTTTTCGAAATTTTGTGTTTTTCTACTTATGGGTATGATTTACAGTTGGTCTTGAAGGAAGGAAATTATGGAGTCGTCCTGAGGAGTACGTCCTCCTTGGGTGTGTGAACCGTTGGATGGTCGTCGAGATTTGAATCCTGAGTACCTTCCAATGGTGTGAACCCTAAGGAGGAATTTTCTTCCTCTCTTACAAGGTTAGCACACTTTTGAAGACCTTTTTTAGGGTCTGATCATTGTCGAAGATGATTTGGCCAATGTGCTTTTGTGGAAGATGGACAAGGTTCTTGGAAGCTTGCCTATACCTTTGATTACATTAGGTATATTGTTCGTAGATTGGATACTTTGTATAGCCATACGCTATGGAGTTGAAGTGCAAATTCTATTGTGGACTGTATTACCTAAGGTGGCACTTTTGTGCCAGTTTTGTACATTGGGCCTAACATTTTCTCTCCTCTTTGATAAAATTTCTCATTATTGATCAAAAAAGAGAGGAGAAATTTTCGAGGGACTTTGATGAATTATGATATTACTTTCAGAGAATTGTTTCTCTTGCTTGGTTTTGAACCAAAGCCTAGTCAGTTGATTTCCCTCTTGTTTGTGTTATTCTATGGTGGGCACCAACCTAATATGTTAAAGACCCAAACCAGTGCACCAAAAGCACCTAGGTGATAGAGGTGTGGAAAGTTTAAGTCTTAACCTTTAGGATTGTAACATTCCACCACGCTTTGAAGGCCAACGTCCACGGTGGCCCACTCTGAGGCAGCTTTCACTCCGGTACCCCTATTTTCTCACTTTTTGTGAGCGAGCCCCCGGCATTTTTTCAAGTACCCCTATTTTTTATATTTTTGAGCTAGCCCCCAGGTAGCCCTTTCCTCAGGTCGCCCCTCCCATGAGTTGAACCCTTTACGTGGGGTTGGCTCTGATACCAAATGTTAAGACCCAAACCAATACACCAAAAGCACCTAGGTGATAGATGTGTGGAAAGTTTAAGTCTTAACCTTTAGGATCGTAACATAAGATGTCCCAGATAAGGTTACGGATATAGACACTGGTACGGGAAATGGCGATACGATTCATCATTTCCCAAAATCCAGGACATGGATACGGATATGGATACAGATTATCTCATCCAATATGTTCATCCCATGCTTTAGTTTTATTTTTTGAGCTAAGTATCAATTTTTTGGTATAAACATCGTGCAAAATGTAATGAAATTTCTAATATTTAGAAGGTTTTATAGTAAGATTTGTTACACATAAATTTTTGTTGACAAAACAAATAAAGAGATTGTCACAAGCTAAGAAAGTAACCAATAGTAAGATAGGAGATAAGAAAAATGTAAGATAGAAGTAAAAAATTTAGAGTCGAAGTATTCATGCAGTATCCGGTGTTGGTATCGTATTGCTCGGATACGGGGATGCTAGGCTTTTGAAGTATTTGGTTGTCGTAGGCAACAGCCCTCTGATTTGCTGGTTTTGTCTTGTGCTAGAGGGGATCCAATGGATTTAAGTAGATAGTTAAAGAATGACATTTTTGCTTTGTGACGTTTCTTCCTAATTACTGGGGATGAAACAATATTTTTTTTTGGCACATGGTGTTGGACGATTTTGCCACAGGCACAGTAGCAAAGGATTGAACCAATAACTTTTCAAAATATGATGTTCTATGCTCTTTTATATGGACATGACGTTAAAGTCAGAATTTGTAAAATAATGGTGGAGATATTTGCTATCTTTGTTAATGATGGAATTTGTAGTTGGTTTCTTCCAGACTTATTTGATGTGAAAATCATAGATCAAATTTAGTTGATTTGGTGCCTTTAACTGCCTTTTTTCTTTAACTAGAACCTTTTTATGGTTTGAGTAGAATTTTTTTTTATTACCAAAAATTGGATGGTACTGCATTACAGGATGACATGGTTAGAATGGTGATGATAAGTAAACATGCAAACTAATTTGTTGTCATTTAATAATGGATGCAGGACATCTAACCAATACTCCCCAAAAGCCGCGACTGTTGGTAGCGTGAGATTAAATTCCTTTATCTCATAGCCCATGATTCAGGCCCTCGGTCGAACCCTCCTTCGTGGGTCCCATTTCACACGGGCCATACCACCCCGAGTGTGCCCCATATACGCAGGCTGCCCCACTCCAGCCCGGTGTGAAAATGCCCTTGCATTAATCACCCCCGGTGAGGAGTCTCGAACATGAGACCTCCCGTTCTGATACCACTTTGATGCAGGACATCTAACCAATACTCCCCAAAAGTCGCGACTGTTGGTAGCGTGAGATTAAATTCCTTTATCTCATAGCCCATGATTCAGGCTCTCGGTCGAACCCTCCTTCGTGGGTCCCATTTCACACGGGCCATACCACCCCGAGTGTGCCCCATATACGCAGGCTGCCCCACTCCAGCCCGGTGTGAAAATGCCCCTGCATTAATAATCCATCCCTTGAATTTGTCAAGACTAGGTGCTTGAGTACATGTAGAAATTTTCTTTATTTGAAGCCAGTTGATCATCTTTAGATCCTAAGATATCTGTGGGATTAAACATCCAAGTGACTAAGGTAGTGCCAATGCAGTTAAAGGTGCTAGCTTGGTCTCCTAGGCACCTTTTTTTTTTTTTTTTTTGATAAGTGATCTCCTAGGCACCTTTTGAGTGCCTAGGAGCCTTGACGAGAACCTGCTTAGGCTAATTAGGTGAGGAAGCTGGATTTCCTAGCAGTCACCCAGGCATCTTGGCAGAGCCAAAGAAGTTCCTGACGTACAATCTAGTTGTTCGTAATTCTTTGTAAATTCTTTGTTTAATTTTCCCATGACATGATCTGCTGATTCTCAAATGAGTAAGAGTTTGATCTCATTATGCAATAGTTCTGCATAAATGTATGGTGTTCTACATTAACATATATTGCGTGACCAATATTTTTAAATTTTAATCTTATATGCTAATATAATAGATAATTGTTTACACGAGTCAGTCACTTGGCGCTTGCCTTGGTGCCTCGTTAAATGCTTAGGCACTTGAATGCTTTATAGCTTGGGTATTGACAACAATTGTAGATCCTTTTGTACTTTAGTTCTATGAATCTCTATACGAGTACAATTACTCAAATGGCTAATATCAAGTATATTTTTCTGCAGTAATTTCTCAGTTACATGCGATGAGGGTTTAATGAGCCCCCTTAAAGTAGCTGATACACTTACTATAGCAAGGTTATCATGCACAGGAGCAACTTTCGATGTTCATGTGTGTGATTGGATTATTTTTGGGTTAGTGGCATGATTTCATGTAATAAGACGGTGTCTTTTCGGAAGGTCTTCAACGCCATTTCAATCCCGCTTCATAGGTTGAGAACCAAAAGAAGAAAGCATTAAGAAGTCTCATGGATTTGTTTTGATGCTTGGTGTATATTAATGTTGTACACAACCAAAGTTGTCTACACAAGAAGATTGGGTCCTAAATTGTGCAAAAAGAGTGCTCTATAAATGTATGTAACAAGACATTGTTTTATAACCTTTATGAGGGATTGAACATGCTCATCATAGACAAGCAATGGTAGTTTATTTGGTCACAATCAATGTTGAGAATAGTTGCAATTGAATTTGTAGTACATGCCCAAGTATGTCAGGGAAGCTATTCAAAACATGCTTAATCTATCATATGGGCAAGCTTTTTGACAGTAGGAAACCAACATTGTTGGAGGATGTGGCTATTGGAAGAATTTCTTCCCATGTAGGCTAGCTAGAATATGAAACCCAAAGATATTCTAGATTGAAGACATACCTCTAGAATATCTTTGTTCTGCTTCACATATGGTGGCGCTAAATGTGCACTGAGAAGTTCCTAGTCTTTCTAATGTAATCTCAAAGTCAAGGTTTTAAACTTTTTGATTTTGATGTCTATTTTTTTTTCGTAAGTGTAAAACATATTAAAATCAATAATCGAAGAACAAATATATAGGAGTTGAATAGGTTGAGATGACCTACTAAAAAAGCTCAATCCAAAACAGAAAAAAACAAAAAATGAACAACGACAAGACCTAATCAATGGAACATAGGAGGCCCCACAGGCCAAAAAATCCTCAAAGAACAACCCACGACACTCGATGAAGATTTTAGACCATAGAAACATCCACCCCTTGATATCGATGATGATAAGAGCCAAGTCTTTTTCCTCCCCTTCGAAGACTCCAATTTCTTTCCTTCCATATACCCCAACAAATCGCAAAGGGAAGAAGACGCCAAAGTGTGCCAACTAGATACAAGCTTAGCAATACCCAAGACATACCAAACTAGCGTAAGAAAGCCGCCCAAATTGCTCTTGCCAAGTCACAATGCATCAGAAGGTCATCTACTGATTCCCCACTATGCTTGCACATCGAACAATAGTCTATGATTACAATCCTTCTAGACCTCAAATGGTCTACTGTTAAGATCTTGGCTAAGCTTGCTGTCCATACGAAAAACTCAATCTTGGAAGGCAGCTTGGATCCCCAAACAAAAGATTTTGGGTATCGCTCACCGTAGGGCCCAATTAATGCCTCGTAAAGAGATTTAATGAGAATCTTCCATCTTTCGACCATCTCCAACACCACCTATCTGGAACCGAAGAGGACAAAGAACACCCCTCTAAACGAATCAACAATCGAGAAACAACCTCAGCCTCCCAATCATTAATCCTTCTTCTGAAGCCAAGGTTCCATATCAGATCTTTCCCTTCCAAAATAGAACACACCTGAATAGAACACCCCTTCTTATCTGAAATGGAATAAAGACCAGGAAACTCCTCCAGAAGGGGGTATCACCGCACCATCTGTCCTCCCAATATCTAATCCTGTCCCCACACCCTGCCTTGAACAGAGCGGGTTCCATCAGGCCACAAAATCCTCAAAGTACAACCCGCGACACTCGATGAAGATTTTAGACCATAGAAACATCCACCCCTTGATATCGATGATAATAAGAGCCAAGTCTTTTTCCTCTGCTTCAAAGACTCCAATTTCTTTCCTTCCATATACCCCAACAAATCGCAAAGGGAAGAAGATGCCAAAGCACACGCCCCCTCGAAGAAAAAGCCAAAGTGTGCTAACTAGATACAAGCTTAGCAATAGACTTAGGCAATACCCAAGACATACCAAACTCGCAAAAGAAAGCCACCCAAACTGCTCTTGCCAAGTCATGATGCATCAAAAGGACACTATGCTTGCATATCGAGCAGTAGTCTATGATTACAATCCGTCTAGCCCTCAAATGGTCCACTGTTAAGATCTTGTCTAAGCTTGCTGTCCATACGAAAAATCCAATCTTGGAAGGCAGCTTGGATCCCCAAACAAGAGATTCCGGGTACCACTCACCGTAGGGCCCAATTAACGCCTCATAAAAAGATTTAACTGAGAATCTCCCATCTTTCGACCATCTCCAGCACCACCTATCTGGAACTGAAGAGGACAAAGAACACCCTTGTAAACGAATCAGCAATCGAGAAATAGCCTCAACCTCCCAATCATTAATCCTTCTTCTGGCCAAGGTTCCATGTCAGATCTTTCCCTTCCAAAATAGAACACACCTGAATAGAACACCCCTTCTTATCTGAAATGGAATAAAGACCAGGAAACTCTTCCATAAGGGGGGTATCAGCGCACCATCTGTCCTCCCAATATCTAATCTTGTCCCCACACCCTGCCCTGAATAGAATCCCCTCGAAAAATTTAACAAGCATCTTCATAATTCACCCACCCCCCCCCCGCCACACACACACACTACATCCATAGGTAGAATGAACTCTCCCAATCCAAACAAATTCCAAAACTCTATATTTACTGGCTATCAATCTCCTCCAAAGACTAGTGATCTCCACAACCATTTTCCCAGCAGGGCGACATTCATGATAAAAATCCTCCTAGTCCCTAAACCTCCCTGAGATTTTGGACGACACACCGTCTGCTAATTGATCAAGTGAATCTTCCCAGAATCCTTTTTGGCACTCCATATGAAATCCCTCATAAATTTCTCCATACCAAGCACTACACTCGGAATGGAAAATAGAGATAAGATATAGATGGGTAAACTAGAAAGACAATGCTTAATAATCACCAGTTTACCACCCTTCGATAGATATTTGGACTTCCACATAGCCCACCTTCTCCCAAATCTCTCGAGCACAAGATCCCATAGAGCTTTAGATCTGTACTAAGTTGGAAGGCTACCCAACACGCACCCTAAAGCTCCAGCCAAATCATGGATGTTTGCCGCTTTTCCCACCCTGAACACCTTACTCTTTGCCAAGTTCACTCGAAGACTGGATATCGTCTCAAAGCAATACTTCAGACCTCTCAAAAACTCAAGCTGAGAGAAAGAAGCTCCTAGAAAGTGTTGTCCGCAAAGGAGTGAAATTGCTGAAACCTTGTCACACGCCTCAAATCCAACAAGGTTACCACCATCCACCTCCCTCGAAATCATAGCCTCTACCACCACAATGAATAAATACGGAGATAAAGGATTTCCCTGTCTGAGGCCCCTCAAACTCCTAAAGTAACCAGCAGGGGATCCATTTACTAAGATCAAGAAGGTTACTGAAGAAATACAGTTCTAGTTCCACCTTCTCCACTTCAGCCCGAAACCCATTCTCCCAAGCATATAATCCAAGAAAGACCAACCAACATAGTCAAATGCCTTCTCCATATCTATCTCGCAAACTATACCAGGTTCCCCCGCCGTAATCTTGGAATCAATACATTCGATGGCGAATAGAACTCCATCCAAAAATCTGTCTGCCCTTCACAAAAATCTTAAGTTAGAAATGAAATTATTTTGCAGATATAATTAAAACAATGTAGACATATTATAATATTTTTGGATATGATGGATCATATTTTAAGTAGCGTGGAAATATTTTAAGATTTTTGGAAATGACGGAAATATGCATTGAAGTTTTAGAAGATGATAGAACAAGCATGAAAACACACTCATACGTCGTCATGCTATTGTAAACAACCATATTGAATAAGAAAATTGCTAAAATCAATAGTGTTCAATACACACTGGAGCAAGTATCTAAGATTCTGATAGTCAAAAAGCATTTGGAATCATACATGTAAATGTTCATATCTTGTTACTGAAGTACATAAAAAAGCAAATACAGTTACCTTACAACCTAAGGAAGTCATAACAGCATGGACTTACGTCCCTCTCACATGGTTTAAAGTACACGGTATCATTTCAATATCGTTCATGGGCGATACTGAAACGTATTAGAAGTATCGTTTGGGTTCGGACGGAACTTCGTGAAACCGAAACGAAATGTTAGTGCAAATTTACACATACGATGAATTATCAATTGAAACATATGTAGTTTCGTCCTATAGTGAAACCAAAACAAAACGGACGAAATGTTTCGGTTTCGGCCGAAACTTTGAACCATGCCATGCCCTCTCATCTCCATCTTGGCTAGGTAGGGCCTTGATAAAACTTCTGCCTTATTTAGCCATTGTATGGGTTCCAAAACACCATGGAATGATACCAGTGGTTGTTCTTGAGGATGTATTGTTCGTACTTCTAGGGATCAATGCTCATTAATGCTTCCATTTGTAAGTATTCTGGATACTCCGCATATCTTGGCTGTCGTCCTCTTGTTGGTAGTGCTGCCAAAAGCTGAACCATAAGAACCAAGAAGTCCACAGTAGACATTGACGCTAAAATAATAGTCATCACAGATGGGATATGGTTCATAACTTTGGGCTCCCCATCAGGATGCCTAGGACTTGGTGTCTTGGTTGCTGCCTTGGTACCCTCATCTATACAATGATTTATAAGAACCATTACCCTTGCTAATGCTTCTTTATTCGAACACTCTTGCAAAAACGTTGACATTGAGGCTTTTTGATGAGATTTAGCGTCTTCCTCATTGTCCGTCGGCCAATACTTTGGCGGTGGTACATTTGTCTTCACTTTCCAAACATATATGTTTACCCAAGGTACTAAACTTCAATTTTGCCTTAAATTTCACACGATTAAAATTCACAATTAATTCAAGGATGTTTAATCGGACAAGTAGAAGTTTTAATGTCAACTTAGAGAAATTTGGAGATTTGATGCATTTACACATTTGTAATACTTTATGTAGTTTAAATGTATGGAAGGAATATGAAATTACAGAACAAGAGGAGTGTCTGATCTTGACTTCAACATCTACAATTGTTTTTGACTCATTAAGGTTCTCACATATTTCTCACATGGTATCAGAGCATCTGATCCAAAGTGTAGACCTCTAACTCTAATCTTTCTTTCATTCCTTTCTTCTTCTTCTTTATATTTTTTTTTTCTGATCTAACTGTTACAGATCAGAGTTTGGGTGTTCTCTAGGACTGCAGCTGGCCAAATGTAAAGCTTGTTGTAGTCCTTATGCTCCTTTGTATACCGTGGTCGTGATGCCACAGCCTTCCAACGTGGACTGTTTTTATTTTTGCTGAGTGTTTGAGGGTTTGTTGCTGCCATACCACCTCAAAGTGGACTGTTGTGGTTCTTTTTAATTGTTGGTGCTGCCGCACCTCTTAATAGTGGATTGTTTGCCTGCTTGATGTTTGTTTGAGGTCCTTTATTGCTGCCGCACCACTCTAGAGTGAACTGTTTGCTGCTGCACCTCTTTAAAGTAGATTGTTTGCTATTGTTTTTGCTGCCACGCCCCATAGTTTGCTCCTATATTGGCGTTGGTTGTGCTCGCATGTTTTGGGACTGGTTTGGTCCCTTTCTGTGGTGCTGTTTGTGACTGCTTGGTGTTCCCTTCACGATGTTTGTCTCAATCTGTTTCGTGTTGCTTTTTCAAAAAAAAAAAATCTGTTTCTTGTTGCCCACCAGGTGTTTGAGAAAGTGTTGGTGCCTCTTTTCTAGTTTGAGTCCTGAGTATGGTGCTATTATGGGACAAATTTCCAGTGAGTCACTACCAACTGCAGCAAATGCTTTTTCTCGTCTTCAGCGTGTCTCTCTTGGGGGTCGCAATGGTGGTAATGGCTTCAGGGGTGGTCGTACTGGCAATCGTGGTGGTCGTGGGGGCCGTGATGGCTGTGGTGAGCTGAAGTATAATTATTGTGGTGTGACTAGACATGCTGGGGAATTTTGTTGGGATAAGTGTTGTAAGCCAGCTTGGGATAATTAGGTTTCGGATGAGTCATCCTCACCCACTATAGATCTGCCTTCTGCTACTGTCTCTCGTGATGAGTACAATGCTCAAATTTGCCAACTCCTTCAGAAGTTGAATTCCCTTACTGCTAGTTCCTCTTAACCAATGGCAACTATGGCTAATTCAAGTAATATTGTGTGCATGGTCGCCAAGTCTCCATCCTCCTGGGTCATTGATTCAGGAGCAAGTGCTCATATGCCTGGTATAACCTCTCTCTTTTCTACTTTTTACTCATCTACATCTCATTATTTTAGCTGATGGTTCCACTCGTCAAGTACTTGGGAACTGTGATATTCACCCTACTCATTCTGTTCCTTTATCATCAGCCTTGTACGTTCTAAATTTGCCATTCAATCTTTTGTCTGAGTCAGCTTACCAAATCTTTACAATGCTCCGTAACCTTTGTTCCATCTTCTTGTTAATTTCAGGACCTCGGGACTTAGACTGATTGGTTTGGGGCGTGAAAGGAATGGACTGTACTATTTGGACTCTGGTGAACATGTATTTGCGTTGAGTGCCACTGTTTCTCATCTTCAATGGCATTATCGATTGGGCCACCCGTCTTTGTTTACGTTATGTCAAATTATTCCAAAGTTGAGTCCAGTGTCTGTTTTAGAATGTGAGGCTTGTCAATTAGGCAAGCATCACCGCAATTCTTTTCCTTGTCATATTGAGAGTCGTAAGTCTAGTCCTTTTGATGTAGTCCATACGGACATTTGAGGTCCTTCTCGAATAAAAAGTTTATCTAGTTTTTATTACTGTGTTGTTTTTGTAGATGATTTCTCTAGAATGACATGGTTATTTTTATTGAAAGATCGTTAGAATTACCTCGTGTGCTTACAATTTTTTGAAAGGAAATATTTGTGCAATTTGGCAAACCTATTAAGGCTCTTCGTTCTGATAATGCCCTTGAGTACATGCAATCCTCTGTTCAATCCTTTTGCTCGGACCACGACATTATCCATCAAACTTCGTGAGTTCATACCTCCCAACAAATGGGGTCCTCGAACTAAAACATTGCCACTTACTGGATGTTACCCATATCCTTATGTTTAATATGCATGTTTCAAAACCTTACTGTGTTGATGCCACTCTTACTACTTGCTGTCTTATTAACCGTATGCCATCGCCAGTTCTCGAGGGTCATTCTCCTTATTCTTTGCTTTATCCTAATGAGAATCCTTTTAGTCTTCCGCCTTGTGTATTTGGATGTGTGTCCTTTGTTCATGTGCTTGGTCTGGGTCATAACAAGCTGTCTCCTCGTTCCATCAAATGTATCTTTCTGGGTCACTATCGCACCTAGAAAGGCTATCGTTGCTATAATCCTGAGTTTCGTCGTTATTATGTTAATGTTGGTGTTACTCTTTTTGAGTCCACTCCTTTCATTTCGGCATCTGGACAACAGTTTACCACTGATCTTGTCGCTTCTAGTTAGGGGAGTTTCTTTTACCTTCTAATCCCGTTCTTCCAGTTCCCGTTATTCCAGAGGTTCCAGATCCCATGCAGACATATCAACGATCTAAGACCTGCACAATTGCTCCTTGGATTCAGCTCTTAACCAATCATCGCCTTCTACTAAGGTTCATTTGCCTGCTTCCCCTGAGGTAACTTCATCCAACTTACCTATTGTCGTACGGAAAGGTACTCGCACTTGCACTTAGCTTCCGCATGCCAATTTTGTTTCGTTTCATCGTGTATCTCCATCTTTCCATGCATTTGCACTTTCTATGTCTGCTGTTATTGTTCCTAGATCCTATAAACAGGCTTTGTCTTCTTTCAGATGGAAATTGGCTATAGATGAGGAGATGAATGATCTTCATCAAAATCAGACTTGGGATCTTCACTTCCACCAGGGAAGCAAACTGTGGGTTGCTGATGTGTGTACACCATCAAGTGTCGTCCTGATGGTTCTATTGAGAGTCTAAAGGCGTGGTTGGTGTCCAAAGGTTACACACAAACCTTTGGTGTGGATTATTTTGAAACTCTCTCTAGTGGCTCGGCTTAATTCTGTACGGGTCTTTTTATTTGTGGTAGTGTGTTGTGATTGGCATTTATATCAGTTGGATATAAAGAATGCCTTCCTGCATGGGGACTTGCAGGAAGAAGTTTACATGGAGCAGCTGGTAGGGTATGTTACTCTTGGCAAATCTAATTTGGTTTGTCGACTGAGGGAAGCTATCTATGGTTTGAAACTATCTCCTCGGGCATAGTTTGAAAAATTTAGTGTTGTTGTGATTCGATATGGATTCCAACACTCTACTTCTGATCATTCTCTGTTTATCCGTCGGACTACTTCTGGAGTGATTATTCTTATTGTGTATGTTGATGACATCATCATCACTGGGAGACGGTTTGGCTATTAGTACCTTGAAGGCTCATCTGGGACAATAGTTTCATACTAAGGATCTTGATTTTCTCCGCTACTTCCTTGGCATTGAGGTTGCTGGTTCTAAGATTGGTATTAGTCTATCTCAGAGGAAATATGTTTTGGATCTTCTATCTGAGACATGAATGTTGGGTTGCAAGCCTCTTGATACTCTAATGGATCCTACTATGAAGCATGATGCTGAACATGGGGAGTGCTATACTGATCTTGGTCGTTGGTTGGTTTGGAAGTTAATATTCCTTACTGTTACTCATCCGGATATCACATTTGCAGTTGGTTCTGTTAGTCAATTTATGCATGCCCCACAACAGCCCCATTGGGATGCTATTATTCGAATTTTTATGGTATTTGATAGTCACCAGGTAAAAGTTTGCTGTATCGGCCATCGAGGACTTTATCAGTTATAGGATTTTTTGATTCTGACTGGGTTTGTAGTCATACTAATCGTTGATCTACATCTGGTTATTGTACCTTTGTTGGAGGTAATTTGGTGACTTGGCGCAGTAAAACGCAAAATGTTGTGGCTCGTTCGAGTGTAGAGGCTGAGTATAGGGCCATGGCTCATACTGCTTGTGAGATGATGTGGGTTCAATCGATTCTCCGTGAGATGGGCATTGAAGTTCCTTCCCCAATACCCATGTATTGTGATAATCAGGCCGCTATTTTTATTGCTAGTAATCCTGTGATTCATGAGCGGACGAAACACATTGAGGTTGATTGTCACTTTATTAGAGACATGGTGTTGAGCAAGCGTATTGTTACTCCTTACATCAAGTCAGAAAATCAGTTGGACAACATCCTTACTAAACATTGTCTAGGAGTTCCTTTTTTACATTATGTACCAAGCTGGGCATGTTTGACTTGTATGCTCCAGCTTGAGGGGGAGTGTTAGAATTCTTATTATTTATGTTTAGTGTATGGGTCTAAATGTGTGGGCCTAAGCGGGTTTAATGTAAATGGGCCCACACTTCTTTTTACATAATATATATACACCATAAGGGGGGCTGAACTTAACTAAGTTCGTACCCTATTCTTTCCTCTCTACTCTCTTTCTCTCACCAAGGTTCTCAAAGATTTCTCACAGTAACCAAGGAAATGAGAAAAAAATGGGGATAATAGTGTATTTAAATCCTTCTCATCTGTATCTCAGTTTTGAGCAGGTAAACATAATAGTGTATTACAGGTAAACATTTCGCGCAGTCATAGATCGACAAAATTCGCTAAAAAAATCAGCTAATTTTAATATAATGCTTGCTGACACTTCTGTGAAGGACGATCACTATTTTGTTCATATTAGTCTGTTGGTAATGATTTTCATATGTATTGAGACATGCAGGGAGTGTCATATACTTGACCATTATCAAACCCCTACTTCATATCCGGTAATTGTTAATTCATGTGTGAGGCTTATCCTTGTCATCTAGATGTTTTAAGCAATGTGTTTGGTTCCTCAATGTGCTTCTCTTACAGGTGTTTTGTATAACCGTGATGATCACTTTGTTCTGATCTATGTTACAATGACTTAGGCATGTGTGTCGGTATTTAACAAGGACACGTGTGTCGACACAAATACGGCGTGTCTAACATGGCACCTATAGGAAGCCTGACATGCAAACGGGTAGAACTCTGGTGGCGGACATCCGTCTTCAATGTTGATGACAGACCACAGTATGAGCCATGTGGCACACTCTTAGAGATCGGTGACCATATGGATGTTTGGCTCAGCCATAGGAGGACCTGCAGACCAAAAATTAGCATGATTAGTGATTTCTAAGCATTGGATTGGAGTCGTTTTCATTGGTTGATTAACTGTGGAATTCGAGCAGTATTTGAGGTACAAAGATCCAAAGGTTTGAAATCACTCAGGCTGATTTTTGTTATGTAGATCCACCTAGGGATAGGCCTAACATCCATATGGTCAGTGTCCTCTAAAGTCTGCCACATGGCTCATACTGTAGTCCGTCATCAATGTAGCAAAGTTCTACTCAACGCAAACCGTACAAATGTATTATAATATGATATTTTAGTTATGTTTAAATCATTTTTTAACCAAAAATAAGGAAAGGAATATATGAAAAGTGAAAAAAAATTCTATTTGCCATAATGCTACCCAATAACATAATAAATATAAGTAGATTTATAAGTGGAAGACTGTCAAACAACTATAGCTGTGTTCAACAAAGTGCTGTATGAAGGATGGAACACACAAACCCTTTTTCAGAAATAAATTATTATAAAAAAGCATTAAACTAAGGGGTGACACTGCCTTATGTGTCAGAATGTGTGTCGAGAAGTGGCAACACACGTGTCCATGTGTCCATGTGTCCATGTGTCCAACATGGGAAAAAACTGTAAAAGTGCCATGTCCTTGTTACATAGGTTTTGATGCTTGCTGCGATAGTTTTTTAACTTATTATACATCTATTGCTGGTGCTTGGAGGACTAACAAGCAAGCTTTTTAAGCTGTTTTAATTGATTGAACCATCTACCATGGAACATAGGTGTTAATTAGTTTGGTTGAAGACTCTCTTAAGAGATTGATATTGAGTTTTTCCTGCTGTTGATGTTTTCTTAACGAGGCTGCTACTCAGATCACTTCAGATCCATTCATCCTTCATGAACAAGCAAAACACATGATGGTGTTATTTGCTATTTTAGTTGTGAGAAGTTGGGTAAGAGGGATGTTTCCACTCAATATGTCATTGGAGGATGTTATTTCCTCTTTCATTAGGAGAGATCGCTTTTCTCACATCATTTCCAATCTAGGCATGATTGAAATTTATGCTCCAGCTTGAAGGAAGTACTGGGGGGCATTATTATTAGATTTTGCATGTTATTTTTTTTTTCCCTCGATAGATGTCTCAAACCAAGGTTAGTTTTGTCATTGTTAATTTGTTAATAAGTCAGTAAGTGATAGTGCTGTTGCTAGCTGATTATTCCTTTTTTTTCCTAAATATTTTTCTTCTCTTAATTTGTGCATGCCATCTTTGCCCAGGGATCTCTCTCTCTCTCTCTCATCATTTCTCTCTCTCATCATTTCTCTATGTACATGCCTTTTTTTTCTTGATCACGATATACAATTGGCATGAAAGCCTTAGAAACTTTTGTTATAAAATAGATCTTTTAGTCATTCTTTTGTGTGTTGAAAAGGTATTCTGTCATCCAGTTTATTGTAATTTGAGTCTCGTGTTGTACACTTGTACTCATTCTCTTATCCCTGACTAATCATTGAAATATGTCTTAACTTGATTCATAGGGTAGTCTCTTGCACTACATGTCCACTGTATATATAAATCTGATTGGATCAGGTAAACTCTTACCCAACTTTTTCATCAATTTAGATGGCAGTGTTTATTTATTTATTTATTTTCATTCAAGTGGAAGAGAAGGATTCTTAGGATTATGACTATTGCTCCCAGGTTCAGTCATGTATGGGGACAGATAATTCCCATGTTGGATAGAAAAAAACTTTCTTTCTTTATAGGAGTTTGCTAATCAATTTTGAGGACTCGTTGTAATTAACACTTCTAGAAGTTATCTATACCTCTATTTAGGAGACGACCCAGAGCTCATCCGTGGTAAGGATTATTCTCTGTACGAAGTTCCAAACACAAACACACATGCGCACACTAAAGAACAAGAGGTAAGGAAAGGAGTGGAGAGATTTTAAGAAGTTGAGATTCATCTATATTCATTTTTCTTTTTGTTTATGTTTCCAGATTACACTGTATCTTGGTTGAGACAAGGTTAGTATTGTGGACGGTGAATCTTTAGGGGGGAATGCGATGACTGAAAGCGTCAGGAGACGCGCTTCTAAATGGGATTTGAAAGAAGATACCCATGATTTTCCAACTGGAATCAGACAAGACAATGCTTGGTCTGGGAAAGCAGGCGGGTCCATTAATGATAAAGTATCATTACGAGAGTTGAATTTTTCAAAGAGTGCTGGTAGTCATGATCCACGATTGTCTGATATGGAAGCCAACAGAACTGTGAAATCTAAAGGTAATTCTGGATGGTCAGGTGGAGAACTCTTACCGGGAAACACAGGTGAGCAGAAGGATGAGAACATCAATAGAGACTCTGATGAGATTTCACAGAGCATGATGCCATGTGGTGGGGATCAAAGTTACAGTACCAGTATGTCTCCTGGTCTTGATGGATGGAGACAACAAAATCATAGTCGGTCCCCAAAGAGTGGTTGGAGTAGGTCACGCAGGTTTGTGAATCTCAACTCTTGGCCACACTTTAACTTTCTTGTAACTCAGCTCCTATCAATCTTCTATTTTCTCAGTCACTAATTTTATCATCATCTGTTTTTATACTATAGGAAAAATACGCAGCGATTATTCAAATGCAAGCACAATGTCTTAATTGGTTTCTTTATCTTCGCTTTCATTGTCTTTGGATATGATATGCAGGAGTAGAAGCAGGAGTAGAAGCAGGAGTAGAAGCAGGAGTCCACCCCATGGTTTTAGGCGCGAATCAGAGCGATGGGATGACAGGTCTAGAAGTGGATCAGGAGTATCAGCTCCAGCATGTAAGGATTTTGCAGCAGGGAAGTGCAGGAGAGGCAGTCAATGCAGGTTTCTTCATCAGGATAATCGTGATTATGGGGGTAGGAAGCATTCAGCAAGAGGTCCAGCAGATATCTGGGAAAGTACACATGAGAGGGGAGGATCTTCAGGGCATGCTAACGCTGAAGAGCAAAGGGATTACTCACGAGACAAGACTTCCCATGAGTACAGGAATCACTATGATGGAGTCCAGGAGAAGCATGATGCCCAGAGGAACAACAGATCCGCCAATAGGTGTAATGATTTTCTGAAAGGCAAATGTTACAGGGGATCCTCATGCAAATATGCCCATCATGGTGCTCCAGCTGATGGCCATGGAACAAGAGAAAGGGCCCATGACAGGAGGGACACAAATGCATTTTATGGGCATGACCATAGGCGTGAACCCCGCATAAGTAACTATACTCCTTGCAAGTTTTTTGCCGCAGGTAATTGCCGTAATGGGGAACATTGCAGGTTCTCTCATGAGGGTGCAACACGTGGTAGTCCTGAAGAAAGGTCTCGTGATGACACGTGGGGCCATAATTTGGACAATGAGAATAGATCATGGGGGGGTCCAAAATGGAGTGATAAAGCAGCTGACTCAACCCATGACAATCCAGAAGGAAGGTCTCGGGATGATAGGTGGGGACATAATTTGGATAATGAGAATAGATCATGGGATGGTCCAAAATGGAGTGATAAAGCATCTGACCCAGATTTGGTGAAGTCCCCCCGATGGAGAAATGACAAAGATGGTGAGAAAATGGTTGTTCCCGAATCAAGGGCTACTGAGAGGTCTTTGGATGATAGGCGGGGCCATAATCTGGGTAATGAGAGAACATGGGGTGGTCCAACATGGAGTGACAAACCAGCTAACGGAGATGTACACAAATTGCCTCAGTGGATACGTGACAATAATGGTGGAAGCATGAGTGTTTCTGAATCAAGAGGTAGTGGGAAATCACTTGGTGCCACAAACATGCCTTCTGCAGGGGCTAACGAAGAGCAGTACTCTTAT
The DNA here is from genome assembly GCA_035048495.1 of Euptelea pleiosperma. Lineage (NCBI taxonomy): Eukaryota > Viridiplantae > Streptophyta > Magnoliopsida > Ranunculales > Eupteleaceae > Euptelea > Euptelea pleiosperma. Next base: position 25,389,619 of record CM068542.1, on the reverse strand, counting down.
TTTGTTGATAAAAAAGAAATGGGACACAATCACCAAGATTCACAATCTCAAAATCCAAATGAGATCACTTTACCTATCTGTGAACAAAATATAACTCGAGAAGTTTCAGGCCAGCTGCATACTACAGTCGTAATGGAACCAATAATATCTGAAAATGCTTATATTGATCAGCATCCCAGTTTGAGAGGGGCTGTTGCATTACCCTGTGAAGATACAAATGTGGTCACAAGCAGTGCCAAACCACAGAATGAGATTAACTTCTCTGCAAATATTCTGCCGACTATTGTTCCCATGACTGGACAAAGCTTCAACCAGAACAGTCAGGGCATAGTCCCTCAAACTCTTTCAAGCTTTAATATGAATGGGCAGAGTCAACAGATACACTCTCCACTTGGCCCAAGTGCACAAACTTTCAATCTGAATGGGCAGGTCCAACAGATATTCCCTCAGCCTTCTTCAAATCCACACCATCAGACACAGTCTAATCAGGAGGAACAATTTAAAACACTAGATATGGTTGATCCAAAAATGACACAAGTAACCCCTGGAACTCTGATCACCCCAAACGTAGTAACCAGTGAGCATGTCGCTCAAATAACAAACCTTTCAGCGTCTCTGGCTCAGATATTTGGAAATGGCCAGCAGCTCCCACAACTATATGCTGCTCTAAACCCTCCCAATGCTACGGGATTGGTGCCTTCTCACCCGAACTCTGCAGAACTAGTTGCACCAGTGACTGCACCGTTCAAGCTGCCTAATCAAGCCACTTGGTCTCATAAGCAGTATGATCCTATCAGTGATAGCATTGAGTTGAGTAAGACTGACATCAGTATTCAGCCCCCAGGGATTTCTGCGAATCCCATAGAACAGAATACTGTTGCTGCCGAAGAATCACAAACCTCATCGAAGAGTTTTGCCCTATCATTTGTTACTGGTGAGTCCAATGGAGGTGATCTGTCTAAGATTGGCAATTTGGAGGAAAATTTTCATACTGAGAGTGAGTTGAAGCAGCTCGAGCCGGCTGCTGATTCAGAAGCTAAGGAAATGAAGGAAAGAGCAGCTGACCAAATCAAGGAAGAGCAAGAAACTGGCCATTCGGAGGACATGGATGCAGATGGTCGGGTTGATGAAGAGGGTAAGAGAAGCAAGGAACCAAAGGGAATGCGTATGTTCAAATTTGCACTCGTGGAATCTGTCAAGGAGCTTCTAAAGCCCACGTGGAAGGAAGGTCAAATGAGTAAGGAGGCTCACAAAACTATAGTGAAGAAAGTGGTTGATAAAGTAACTGGTACCATTCAAGGAGGTCATATCCCTCAAACACAAGAGAAAATTGACCATTATCTGTCATATTCAAAACCCAAGCTTACCAAACTTGTACAGGTGAGTGCCAATTTGTTTTCGGTGGAATGGTTCCTAGTATAAACCACTATTCTATTTGTGCTGATGAAAAATTCTGGTTCTGATGGTAAATTGTTTTTTTCTTTTGTGCAGGCGTATGTGGAAAAATATTTGAAGATTTAGATCATGCTTGAACCCTCATGTTTATATGTTTTGTTTATCAAACATGATTATCTCACAAATATTTCAATTCAATCTGGAAATTTTCTTGTATATCTAGGTTTAGCCTCCATGAATGCAGCGTCAAGGTTTACTTTCCTCTTGTTTTGTGAAACTTCGCTGATAAGTGAACAGGATAGATCACTCCTGCATGTAGATATTATTTAGCAGATTCCAATCATTATGTTTTATTTGCATGGTTCATGATTTCTTAGTAACTGTTACTTTCAGCACACAACGGCTACACTTGGTCTGGTCATTGTTCCAAATTAGATTTTAGTAAGAGAATATCCCCAGTTCTTTTAATTGGGGAAATGTAATTGATGAGAATCACTTAATCACCGCCCTACATGTATTTTGTTTCTGCATGCCAATTATGTTTGTTTGATGATTGCCTAATCATCTGGAGCTTCACCTGCATTATCTTTATCTTACCACTGCTAGTGCAGCAGGAATTAGTTGCTCACCAACACAATAAAGTTCATGCCAATTATGTTGTTTTCTGTTCATTGCGTCTTTCGACCTTCTTCTGGCAGGCTCTTTGCATTTTGTATCTGTGCACTTTATTATACTCTTCGACTCACATCGAGATCTTTCTTTTTATCTTGGCTCTCTCCACTTCAATTTGGCTTGATCTGGGTTTCCTGGATTGGCACTCTTTCCCCGATGTGAAGCTGTGGGGTAGTTTGGTTGCAGGGTTTCCATATGCTGATCAATGAACTTTTATGGGGGTATGTTGAGATGAGTTTGAAAAAGAGTATGGTTATCCGCAACAAAGGAAGTAAAGTGTGGCTTTTGGAGGATAAGCATATATTCAACACTCCATAGTCACCAAAGCAGATAGGTGATAACTTTTGCCATTGACCTATTTAGCGTATCCATGCAGAGTCATACCTTCAACCTAACACTCCCTTGAAATGAATCACTTGTACTTTGACTATTTTCACCGAGGTGGCAGTTCTCTCGGATGGATGGATGGGCAATTCCATTGCTTTTTGAGGCATGCAAATCATTATTATTCCATCTTATAATTGCAGTCTCCATGTTTTTTCCTCTACAATAGGAAGTAAATAAAGGTCCCTTTAGGTCATCTCCTTTTGGGTGTCCATTTCTACCAGGGCATTACTCTCCAAGCTTGCTTGTAATTTGAGCTGGCAATGCTTTCGGGCTACTGGTTAGCTCACTACATCAGGGCTTAATGAGATCCACCTCCACATGGAAAGCTGGTCTTTTTGTCGATCATCTACTCCTGTGGTTCAGATTTGGTGTTGGATTGATTTGTGCAGGTAGGCCCTTCAATGATGGATTGATTTTGCCTCTGGGAACAGCATGATCCACTTAGATAGGATTGTTGTAGTCACTCCATTGGGTGTTGATCTGGTTGGGTTTGAATTTAATTGATCAATTGTTGCTTTCTTGCATTTTTAGATCAGGGTGCTAGTCTCTTCCGGCAGGTTTGTGCTCGAGGACAAGAATGTAAAATAATGTCAAAATACGATTTTGAATTGTTTTGTTAGGCATATGGTGTACATGTTGACATAATTTTGTGCTCGAGGACAAGAATGTGAAATAATGTCGCAAAAATTCGATTTTTAATTGATTTGTATAAACGTTGGTATACTTTCTTTGACTTTAGATTCTTTACAGGAGAAACCCTTGACTTTGAGTTGACTTATAAGATGAATGCCAAACAAAGTTCAATCTCTGTGACTGAGAATTTGATTTGTGGTATTTTTATTTGAGCAGAGGATTGGGGGTTGTATGTAGGTTGATCTCAGTTCTTCAACCTCCAGAGGTCGTCTTGTCTTGATGTGAGGGAGCTTCTGAAGCTTTCTTCAAAAAAAAAAAAAAAAAATGTTCCTCTGGTCTGTGGAAGCCTTCCCAAGAAGACTAGTTTGAGTTGCCGGATCACATAGGAGATGGCTGTGTGTTGCAAGCCAAGGCATAGGATTGTCAGTGTAGAAAATCTAGAGATAATCTTGTAATATTGAGTCCCTCTCAAGCAAATGTGACAAAAGTAGAGAATCAGTGGTGTCTGAGGTGAACCCGACACATCTGCACAGACAAGAGTACCTTTTCCTCTTATAAATCGGTATGGGATGGCGAACAACTCATATGCTGAAAGGAGTGCTCTACATGCTAGGTTTTCGAAAAAATCTGGTGTTTGGATCGTTGTTGAGCTAGAAGGATTTAAGTTAGTTTTTGAGTGACAAATTTGTACTTAAAAATAATAGAATGTTTTCGGGAAAAGAGTTATTATTTTAAGTCCGTTTAAACTAAATCTAACTATTTAACCTTTATTTCTATTATTATTGAGTCTAGATATATGGAATGTTGGACTAGAACATGTGAATTATTATAGAAAGAATCCAAATTTGCAAGAAAACTTTATAGGATTGATACATATGACTTGAAAAACATACAAATAAGATAGAGAAATATTTCATAACATTCATAAATGATTGTACTAGATTTTGTAGTATATCTTCTAAAAAGTTAGAAAGATGCAACTTTAAAAAAATTTCAAAACAGATGTAAAAAAAGTAGTTAGTAAAAAAAAAGTGAGGGAGAGCATGACTCTAACCCTCTCAAAATTTTGTAAACTTAATGGCATAAATCATTAAACAACTGCACATATTCGCTACAATAGAATAGAGTGGACAAACCTAGTCTGCAACCATTTGCAGACTTAAAAGTATGTAAACATTGTCAGTACGGTTGGATGTCCTTGAAAATTGTGTTATTTCAATGCTTTCAAAAAAAAACAAAATTATAAATTAGAAAATAGTTTTCAATGAGCATTCAATGATGGATGCGATGTTTGCATACTTTTAAGTCTGCAAATGGTTGCAAACTAGAATTGTCGGAATAGAATGGCCATGGTGATTAGTTCAGGGTTACTTAGGAACTTGTGATGGGGAGGCAAGCTCTCTTCTCAGATTGTGAAAATGGTTACTATTTTGAGGATCTGTTTAAATTAAATCTTACTTTTTAACCTATGAATTTAATTTTTTTAGTTCTATTATTATTTAGTCTATGTATATATGAACATGTGAATTATTATAGAAAGAATCCAATTTTGCATTGAACACAAATGTAAAATTTTTGTAGAATCTAAATTTGCAAAAAAATCTTTAAAAATAATAGAACATAAATATAGGATTAATACATGACCTAAAAAATTCTCAAATAGATGAGATTGACCCACATAGTATATCTATATAACAAAACAGGGAAGTTGTCTCCCCACTTATACCCCCTCTTATCTGTTTCAACAAAGAAGGGCCGAGATCTTAACCCCCAAATGGACGGTGGATCTCAGCCACTCACACCTGATTTTGGCAAATGCTTTGACAGGGAGTGCTGAGGGCATGGGTCACCCACTATCAATATAACAAGTGACTGGTTATCTTATACCCCCTCTTATCTTATATGGCTTCAATAATGAGTGGCTGAGATCCACTATGCTTCATATCAATGGCTGAGATTAATTTTCACCCGATTTTGACAAACATTTGTCGGAAAGTGCCGTGGGCATGGGCCACGTACCCACGCATATAACAAGACAACTCAGTTGTATTATTATCTTATCTTATCCATCCATCTAATGTGGATGGTTAGATAAAGAGTGGTTGAGATCAAATCCATCAATCTAATGTGGATGGTTAGATTTCAGCCACTCAATCCGCCTCATTTGACCTCAATTTATTCAAAATTTGAATTTCAACACTGTTATTTTTTGTTATTTATGTTATTTTTTCATTTCTCCCTCTGTGTGTTACAATCCGTTATAATGGAAAAAATGGAAACGCTCCAATCCGTTATACCGTTTGAGTGCCGTGGGCACATGCCATTTACTAGTCTATATAACAAAACACAACTATTGTCTTTTGGTACATAAGTGACGGCTGAGATCAACCCACATCCGATGGTTGACATTTTTTCCCGTTTTTCTCTACGAAGAAGGAAATATTACATTTTCTCCCCGGTTTATCTCTATGAAGAAGGAAACAAAACAAGAGAAGAAGGAAACCCGCCAAAGAGAAACCCTACTAAAACATTAAGTTTTAGGGAAGGAAATATTACATTTTCTCCCCAACTTCTCTCTACGAAGAAGGAAACAAAACACGCGAAGAAGGAAATCCACCAAGGAGAAACCCTACTAAAACATTGAAGTTTTAGGGAATGAAACATTACATTTCTCCCCTGCTGATATAAAGAAGGAAACAAAACAAGCGAAGATGGAAACTCTCTAAGAAGGAAACCCGACAAGGAGAAACCCTATTAAAACATTGAAGTTCTAGGATTTCTATTGAAGTGCTTCAACTTCTGCCCTCCTCATCTCTATTAAAGTTTTGCAACTGCTGCCCTCCCCACTATGGTGCTCTCTCTCTCTCTCTCTCTCTCTCTCTCTATATATATATATATATATATATATATATATATTGTGGGCTGGGACTGGCGGTATAGTTAAACATCAAGACGTGAGATCGTTAGTGGTAAGGTGCCATTGATGTTGCGCAGTGGTTGATGTTCACGACTTTTGGAGATGTTATCTTTTTTTTTTATGAACTTCCCTTATTTTTTCTTTGATAATTTAAGGGAAAGAGAAACAAGTATTAATTTTTCTCGGAGAAGATTTTGGATAAGGCCAAGTAGCCAAAGCAATTTTATAAGAGAAGAATAGTCAGCAGTAGAAATACAAAACTTAATAAGCCTTGAGAAAAATGGTATGTTTTGTTTTTAAGTTTTGATGTATAAAAACTTTGATTAATGTAAAAACTAAATTGTTAGTTTTGATGTATAAAATAGAGGTACCGAAGTGAAAGTTGCCTCAGAGTGGGCCCCACGGATGTATATGGGCGGCTTAACTTTCCGCTCCACTATCTCCTAGGTGCTTTTGGAGTATTGGTTAGGTTCCTAATATTGACTTTTGGTGAGAATGATCTCCTCACTGTGGAGATGATCCTCACAATAAATCAGCACTTTCTTAAACTTCTAACCCTATCAAATGTGGAGTTTACTTTAATGGACGACTCATAATATTTCAAGTTTGAAATTCACTTTGCATAAGGCTAGAAATGTTGGAATGGATTGAATTTTTTCGAGGTTAATATTCATGTTGAAAAGAATATCATTATAAAAAATTGTCCCTTCACACATCTGCATGTGGGGCATGTGGGTGCCATTCTTCAAGCCACGCAATGACCGTCATGTGGCATTAGCGTGCATCCGTACGAAGAATTCGTTAGGGAGACAATGTACGATACATACTTAGTGATCAATAGCTAGCAACTAGGTGTTCATGTATACTAAGCCCTGGCGAGAAACCTCTCGGAATGACCTCTCAGCCATACATCGTCCACCTCTCAAAATGACCTCTTAGCCAGACATCGGATATCTCTCGGGACGACTTCTTAGCGAGACATTAAATATCTCTCGGAACAATCTCTCAATCAAACATCATCTATCTCTCGGGATGATCTCTCAGTTAGATATCAGATATCTCCCATGGCAACCTCTCAGCTAGACAGCGTCCACTTCTCAGAAGGATCTCTCAGCCAAATATCATATATCTCCCATGGCGACCTCTCAGCTAGACATCGTCCACTTCTCAGAAGGATCTCTTAGCCAGATATCATCCATCTCTCAAGATGATCTATCAACCAAACAACATCCACTTCTTAGAACGAACTCTCAGTCAGACATTAGATATCTCTCATGGTGACCTCTCGGCTAGACATCGTCTACTTCTCAGAAGGATCTCTCAGCCTGATATCATCCACCTCTCAAGATGATCTCTCATCTAGACATTGTCGATTTCCCAGAACGATCTCTTAGCCAGATATCATTCATCTCATAAGATGGTCTTTTGGTGAGACATCATCCATTTCACGAGATACAGCTCAACGGATTCCCTAGACAGACATACTAAGTTCCCTAACAAGTTAACAATCACTAGCAGGATCTTGTATTCAAATATATTTGAATCCGTAATAGGACCAAAAATGTCCTGAACGCTAGCTGGCAAACATTTGCGTCCTAATCGAATGCCAACTAACGAATATTTGCAAAACCCAACTGAATGATAATTGGCGAAGAACAAGACGTTGCGCATCAAGTGGCCCTAAAAGCCTTAAGCCAATATGATATGAACATGTGGGCTTAATCCTAACAGAACGGACAAGCACGTGGGTCTAATCCTAACAAAACAAACAAGTACATGGGTTGAATTTTAACATAATGGTATCCCAAGAAAAAGGAATGCTATAAAAGAGAACTGATGCCTTTGAAACAAGGGGTTGGCCACCAAACACCATAAACAAATTTAGACTTCAGCTTTCATTTTTCTTTCTCTAGTTCTATTGGATCTAGATCTGGGAGGATAGTCTCTCTTCCTAGAACCTAGATTAATGGAACACTCCTATCCCGTGAATTGAGCCATTTGCTACTAGAATAGATCCATTGACTTGAGCATCGGAGTGCCTTTTGCAGGTACAACCACCCTTGCATGGAGATCGGGATCTTCCGCGAAGATCGACGGTCAATATCGTGCGATAAAGCTTCATCGGCAAATATAATTTTGCTTCCCATTCATCAAGCCTGATACAACGGTTGATTCCTCGAGGATTGTGTGGGTAAGATTCACAATGTTTCCCCCATAGGTCCCCGCAACCGTGTAATTTTATGAGTCACAAAAGCATAAGTCAACTTATCCAAACCTATATATATTGACAATTATTTCGGTAATGATAGGAGAATGTTTTTTAGTATAGAATGTATTGAAAATTTTCTTTCAAAATCGACAATCAAAAGGTTCTTTTAGATTTCGTTCTCTATTTTGGAATTTGAGAGGTTTTAATTTTGCCTATAGGAATGGACATAGTTGGCAAGTTTTTATCGAATTTGAAAGAATATTTATGTTTCAAAAGGATTTATTTTAAGGTCAATAACGTCATCCGCCCCATTGGTACTTTTAAGAATAATACCGCCTTATTGTCAGCCCTTGGATTTGGAAAGAACGATATCATAAAATGATGTATACGACATTTTCCCCATATCCAAGGGCCAACATTAAGGTCTCGGAGCTTATAACATCAGTATCTTTGCTTTCAAAAGGTAATTCTATATATATTGGTGGTTTTTGCGTGCGTGCGCACACGTGTGTTAGCCAGATCGATAATTCATTAAAAAAGAAACTAAATCAGCCATCCACAAAAATCAGTCTCTAGGGGATGGGTTTTGCCTATCCTCATCCAGAATGTGAGACAACCATTCTGGACCCGAGGGTCCAGCATCTAGAACTAAAAAAAAGTTTTTGGCCCGAAGGGCAATAGTATGAGTAGCTGTATATCTATATAACAAAACAGGACGGTTGTCTCCCCCTCTTATCCGGCTTCATAAAGGATGGCCGGAATCTTATCACACCAAATGCATGGTGGATCTCAGCCACTCACACCCAATTTTGACAAACGCTTTGTCGATGAGTGCTGTGGGCACGGGTCACCTGCTATTTACCTACATATAAGGAATGAAATGGGTTGGATTTACATATAGCCCAAGGGTCAGGCTCAGGAGCCCCACTTTTATACCTCGAGAGGGGAGTTACCGTTAAAACGGATTGAAACGGCCAGGGGCAAAAATGGATTTGAATGATTTTAACTGAAAAAAGTGGTGTTGAAATTCAAAATTTAAAATTTGAAATTTGAAAATTGAAAAAAAAAAAAAAAAATTTAACGGAAATTTAATGGTTTTCTTATACCCATCTTATCTTATATGGCTTAAATACTGAGTGGCTGAGATCCACTGTGCTTCATATCGATGGCTGAGATTAACTCTCGTCCGAACACTTTGTCAGAAAGTGCCGCGGGCATGGGCCACCCACGCATATATCAAGAGAACTCAGTTGTATTCTCTTATCTTATCCATATCCATCTAATGTGGACGGTTAGATAAAGAGTGGTTGAGATCAAATCCATCGATCTAATGTGGACTGTTAGATTTCAGCCACACAATCTGTCTCATTTGACCTCAATTTATTCAAAATTTAAATTTCAAAATCGTTATTTTTTGTTATTTCTGTTATTTTTTCATTTCTCCCTCTGTGCGTTACAATCCGTTATAACAGCCATTATAATGGAAAAAACGGTAACGCCCCAGTCCGTTATACCGTTTGAGTGCCGAAGGCACCCATTTTTGCAAACGCTTTTGTCTCAGAGTACCGTGGGCATATGCTATTTACTATTCTATATAACAAAACACATTGGTTGTCTCCCTACTTATACCTCCTCTTATAAGCATCAACAAAGAAGGGCCGAGATCTAATCTTGCCCCTAATAGACGGTGGATCTCCGCCACTCACCTGATTTTGGCCAATTCTTTGAGGAGGAGTGCCGATGGCACGGGGAACCCACTAATTAGTTACAAGACGAGAGAAATTAAAAGAGATAGCTGAGAAGTGAGAAGAAATGTCCAAAATACGAGCACATGCAGAAATAGTACTGCATCTCTAAGGGTTCCTCACATGGCTAAGGTTACAAGTACCAACCTTCCGATTGGAGCTAACATAATCTTAAGGCCTTGCTTGGTTCAATGCAAATGGGATGCAATGCACTCACTTGCCACAATTTTGGGATTACATATGATTGGTTGGGGGCGTACAAATGAGCGGCATGCAAGTGGGCAGGCCCTTCTAAACTCCTTAACAAAATAGATGCAAGCAAGTGCAGCCCAAAAACCATGGAAAATTGGTGCATTGCCACTCACTGCATTGCATCTCAGTGCAACGAACCAAGCAGGGCCCAAGTCACTACACAAATGTCCCAAGCATTTGCCAATTTTGAACGGAAAAAGTTTTACCTCACGTAATATTTAATGCATAGTGTGTCATGCCGTTAAGACCCAAACCAATACTCCAAAAGCACCTAAGCGATAGAGGTGTGGAAAGTTTAAGTCTTAACCTTTAGGATCGTAACATTCCACCACGCTTCCAAGGCCCACTCTGAGGTGGCTTTCACTCCAATACCCTATTTTCTTACTTTTTTGTGAGCGAGCCCCTGGCATTTTTTCGGTACCCCTATTTTCTCATTTTTGAGCGAGCCCCCAGGTAGCCCTTTCCTCAGGTCGCCCCTCCCGTGACTTGAACCCATGACGTGGGGTTGGCTCTAATACCAAATGTTAAGACCCAAACCAATACTCCAAAAGCACTTAGGTGATAGAGGTATGAAAAGTTTAAGTCTTAACCTTTAAGATCGTAACACATGCAAATCAAAGCCATCCAATTGATATATCTGGAGTGCAGCCATCAATCAATCAAGAGGGCCTAGATCCCCATCTATTGATGACAGCTCTAGATTTTCATAACGCCCTTTGGGCCAGGCAAATTTTTTCCCATTTGAACTAATAACAAGATTAACAAGAAAATAGTAGAGGGGTTCAAATATTTTGACTTGGGCCTAGTTTGGACTAGGACAAGCTTGGGCTGACCTAGCCCTAGCACAAAGGGAAGCCCATTTACATCCCATTGTTTCATGGAAGAGAACTCCAAGTGTGTTTGGCTAGAAAGCTAATGGGAGGGATTTATTTGAACAAACATCTCTTTTTAGTCAGTAGAAAACATATTTCCACCAAATGACATCAAATAGCTCTATCTTGTGAATTATTTATCCCTCATCGCTTGTTCCACCTGCTAATTGCATCCTCGACAAGAACAATACTTTCTGTGTAGCCAAACATGCGCCGACATCCTAAATGCCTCTATGGATGGTATTGGATGCTTTCAAAGGTATTATAATAATTTAAATTTTTTTTTTTTTTTATAATTATTAAATAAAAGTAGTTAGAATTGGGTATCATTGTAAATCTCTCATCAATAACTTTCTAAAGGTTACACTCACAGATTTAAAATTATGTTTCTAGGAAAGAAAAAGGAAAATGTTATCCCACGGGTAACCGGACAAAAATATGTGCCCGGTTTTGAGGCCATTGACCATTGGATTCAAGAGTAACACAGTCCACAGGCAACAATTAATTATGTGGATCTCTTGAATCCAACGGTCAATGGCCTCAACCGCATGTATTTTTGTCCGGTTATCCATGGGATAGCAAGACTCAAAGAAAATGCTACCCCACAGACTGCAAAACATGTAGCGCAGTTGAGGCTCTTCAATACCATTGGAATCTAGAGATCTACTGTCCACAAGACAACAATTGTAAACGGTAAAATAATTACTTTGGCTGTTAATAAAGTCGTTGCCTCGCGGTCTATGTATCTCTTGAAGACAACGGTACCGTGTGGTAACAAGACCCTTTCGAAAATCATAAAGAAAAAAAATAGTTGTTGGAGGAGAGAGAGAGAGAGAGTTGTGATTGTTCTTCTCTTGCAAGCCACTTATCTTTAACAACAAATAGTATATATATATTCATTAAAATTAATAAAATATATTTGAATAATAGTTTTCGACAAAAAAATAAAAAAATTGTTATTAACGACGGTCTCACAACTCAAGGGGAAAACCTCATTATAATAGAAAAGATAAAGCGAATAATTAAAGTACCGTCTTTCAAAGAACATCAATGGCTTGAACGTATGGGACGACGTGCGACAGTGTCACCCTTTATATTATATTAAAGGGTAGGCTCCAAACCAACCATACAATTGGTCTAACTGAGCTAACACAATTGGTATAACTTGCCAACCCACTTGAATGAGTGCACGCTGTTGACGATTGTTCCTTAACAACGGCTGTATGTGCCATGTGACACACTCTTAGAGACCACTGACGGTACATACGGATGTTTGGCCCACCTTTTGGTGGACCTACATACCAAAACTCAGCATGATTAGTGATTTCTAGCCATTGGATTCGAGTATCCCAAAAAATGCTCGAATCTCGAATTGATTTCTAATAGTATGCCACATGGTACATACTACATACAGCCTTTGTTGAGAGAAAAATTCGGGGAAGCCAGGCTATACTCAAGGAGGAAACCTGCTTTTGAGGGATTGAACCCACGACCTCCTCCCACAAGAGGAGGGTACACACTAACCATCCATGTGTGGTTCTGTTTTGATAAAAAAGATGGAGACATTAATGGTGTGGGTCCAGACTAGCGTCCATGTGATGGCCATGTGTTCGTATTGCTGTTCACTGACCCACCCAATTTTGAGTCGTACATTTTCACGTGCATAGCACGTGCTACACATTATATGTAGTATCGCACTCTTTGTCCCTAACTGCCACATATATCAAAAGAATAATAATATAAACATAAATAAAAAGCATTTTAGTTTTCAAAAGTTAAAAAAACGCATTTTGGTGGCTTCCTCTTTTTTCTTCCAATAATACCCCTACAATATAGGCCTGTTTAAATAGTTTAAATTATAAAAGGGCAAAATGGGAAGTAGAAGTAGGATTTAAGAGAAAAATGGCCTATCAACAATTATTTGCGTAAAGTCTATCCTAAATAGAAATAATTTCATTTCACTGTCCTTAGTTGTTATTTCTTATGTAAAGTTGTCCTTTTTAATAATTTTTCACATCTTTTGCAACGTATCTGCATCCAAATTTGGATTCAACTTGGGATTTAGGTAGATTCATATCCAAATTTGATTTTTAATATTATGATCCATATTCGAATTCATATCCGACTTGGATCCGTGTCATCTTAATCCAAACCAGGGAAGAACTAGAACCTACTTATATGTAAGTATATGGATAAATGTCAAACCCAATACAAAATGTGTAGAAGTCTGTAATTTATTGAATAATTTGAGTAATTACATTGACCTACTCAAAGCTCTTATACAGAGCATTACAAGAGTCCGATAGGAATGAGATCCTATAATATCTCAATCAAATCTAATCCTAATTAGTTCTAATCTTGTGATAAGATGCACCAGTAATGATGTGATGTATCTCACACAATTTATTATAATATATATTCTCTAACAAAATGATGGGTGGCTAGTAAGGATCCAACTCTTAAACCAAGGATTTGATCTGATCCCGCACGAGTCGAATATGACCTAAAACAAAATCAGATTAGTTTACATGGATCCATATCCGACCCATTTTTTTTTATTCAGATCGTATATCAAAAATGTAAACCTACTAACTATGAGTTCAAAACTAATCAGATCTCGGTTCTGAACCATCCCATTTTATGTCCTAGTAGCAGTGACGAGAAGAAGCATTGGTGGCAAAGGTAGTGGTCGTGATGAAAGAAGAAGAAGGAGAGAGAGAGAGAGAGATGAATTTATGATTATTAATTATATAAGTAGTTCTTTTTAATTATGTTTTTATAGAAAAATAAATTATCATTATAAAAAAGCATTTACGTCTATTCTCACCACCGAACACGGAAAAATCTATGATACCGACTTCTGTATCAAAATTTTGATGCAAAAGTCCTTCCATTTGCCACGTAGTAGACCCTTTCAGGCCCACTGCCTCCATGAATGTTTAACCCATATCTTGGTGGACCCACATACCAAAAATCAGTGTGATTAGTGATTCCTAGCCACAGGATTTGAGCACTTTTCATCATGAGCTTGGAACCAACTCATAGGCTTGTTCATAAAGCCCATGATGAAAAAGTGCCCAAATCCTATGGCTAGAAATCACCAATCACGCTGGTTTTTGGTGTGTAGGTCTATGATAGTGTGGGCAAGACATTCAAGTGGCAAGTGGGCCCGTACGAGTCTATTACGTTGCAATTTTAGGGACTTCTGCATCAAAATTTTGATACAGAAGGCTGCATCAAAGAACAACCCACCGAACACATGTATTGGTGTTGATAATTAATTATGAGGCTGATAATCCATTATATCCATAATTGATTATCATAATCGTTACCAAATGGCCCTAAACCAAAAATTACTTCATCTCTAGCACCACAACTATACACAATAACCCCAACACCTCTCCTCACGTAACTCGCTTGTTATTATCTCCACGGCTACAAAGAGAAATGTCTCTTACATTGGTTGCCCCTAGCTACTTTTATTTTTATTTTTTTTACTTTAAGATACCTCAAGAAAAACTTTAAAATGACATGAGCAAGTTTGACTTTTTCAAACTCAGAATTTTGCCTTTCAAGGAATGTCTTGAGTTGCAACAATTTTCATTTTGTCCCTTTCACCCGGTCTCCAAAGTTCTTAAGAAGTCCTTAAAAGCATTAACGTGATTTAGGGCCTATTTGGCAAACCAATGGAAGCAAAAAGTAACTTTTAAATTAAGTTGTTAAATTTAAAAGTTGTCATCTAGAAGCAAAAGTTTGTTTAGTGAAACACCGACTTATAAATCAAAAAGTAGAAAAAAGTTAGTTTGGCATGAATGAAGTCAAAAAGTCATTTTCTTATAATTTTATGTAGATATTATATTCTAATAAATCATTAATAAAGATCATAAACAAATATCTCATATGTTGTTTATTTCAAAAAAAATTTAATTATAAATGCTCAGTAATAAACGACGCACTAGGTCAGTCATTTTATCATTTTATGGGTAATTATATTTTTTTTTAAAAGAGATGGTCTACTGACCTACTCCTCAACAAACCATCCCTGCTTTATCTCCTTCATAAGATATTTTCTATCTACGCTTCATAATGTGAAGTTTACAAGGGTAAAATTGGCATTTGAAAAGATTCACTTAAAATTAGAAGCGTCGGTTGCGCAAATTTTTTTTAACTTTTGCTTTCACTAGAAGTAAGAAGCAAAAAATTGTTTCTTCCACAAAAAGCAATTAAGTTTTTGACTTTTAAAAAGCAATTCCAAAATGGATACCCAAACAAACTTTTCAACTTTTTTTCCTTTTGAAATGAGAAAAGCAACTTATTTCGGTATTGCCAAAGGCCCTTAGTTTGGTTACATTTGTAGAATTGTCTTTTAAATTTATAAGGTTGCTTTAGACAAGAGAGAAGTGTCGAATGCTCCATATTCTTCTCTCGTAACAATTTTTTTCCAAAAAATTATACATTTACCGTTTCAAAATATTTATGATTTTTTACAAAACACAATGGTTTTCTCCACACCACTAGATGTGAAGGCCAGCACATGCCTTGAGTGCGCTTGGGAGGATAAAATTGTCGGGCAGGAGGCTATGGGAGAGCACTCTGTGAAGGAGACGGAGGGTGTGATGAAAGTGATCAAGTAGATGAGGGTGGAAAAGAAGACATCGGGTTCGAGAATCGAAGAACTGAGAACGACACGTGAGAGAACCGAAGACAATTGGCGTAGAGGGAGAGGAGTTTTGGGGTTAGGATTTTGGTTCAAATCCACTTGTTCAAAGGTGGAAGAAAATGACATTTTCTTTCTTTTTAAAAAATTGTTAGTCAATTTCGAGTCAACTGACTGTCATAGACAGTGGACTAGGTCATAGGGGAATAAGTCAGCTTTTTCAAGTTGTGGGGGGTATGTCAAATTTCAAAGATAACAGGGGGGTATGTCAAAAATTCCCTAAAAAAAAGACAGATCAGGAGTGGGTGAAGGGGAGATCGTTATGGATGGGGACAATTTGTTTATTTGATACCAAATGGTCATGGTCGGTTCAAAATTTATTCTTTCCGATATGTCCGTAGTCGGCAATAGACAGGAACCTAGAAAATTAGCTTTCTGTTTCAATAATAATATAATATAATATAATATAATAATGTCACTGGGTCCCATTGGAAGAGCACACGTGGTCTGCACAATCATCAATTAGGACTCTTCCATTACCATTTTGATCAGATGACCAGAACCATTCGATTATAGACTTTCCCATTTCCTTTTTTTTTACCATTCGATTATAGGATTAACTATAAATCCCATCCAATAACGGGCCCACCAGCTGATTGCTTAGCTAGGGACCCCACATGTTGTGGAAAGCACAGGAAAAACATGGATTTTAGTTGCCGGTTTTTGCCCCGACTGACTCAAAATCTCTATCATTTTAAACTGTTTACAGTTGTACTCAATCATTATTTCTCTTGGAGTACAAACTTTAGCTAACAATTATAAATGTAATGATAAGGAAATCATACCCTCTAAAATAACGGTTGGAAGCAATTTATAAATGTAAGTTAGAAGCAAAGAGTAAAACTTTGATGACCGCGTGCAATATGATCCACGTGGCAAATTTTTGGGGGATTCTGACCGTATAGATGTTTAGCCAATCCCTAGGTGGACCTAAAACCAAAAAAGTCAGCATGATTATTGATTTATTAGTGTGTGAATTTGAGCGTTATTGACCATTATTCGAGGTACAAAGATCCAACGATTTGAAATCACTAATCAGGCTGATTTTTGGTTTGTAGGTCCACCTAGATTGGAAAAAAAATATCCATACGGTCAGAGTAGTGTGCCACGTGGCTCATATTAGGCGCTGTCATCAAAGATTTACTCAGAAGCAATGGGTATGATTGGTGGGATCTCTTGATGTAACGTAATATAGGAAAGAATCTACACCAATGTGACAATCTTTTTAAAGGTTGTTAAGTTTTAGTGACCCATCACCCACTTGTCAAGTCTTTTGACTGACGTGGGTCACAAGGTTTTCTTCACATCTGATTTAAATTCGACGGTGGTTATGAGTTCCACATAGTAATATCATGTGACAATGACACCAAATTCTTTTTAAGACACAAGCGCCCTTTCCCATAAGGGATATGACCGACAAGCATCTATTCTCCCGCGATTTGTTTATTCATTTTCCGTCACAGAGATTAGATCCAGACCAAGATTTACAGCTAATGCCATTATCGTAAAATGACAAAAATGTCCTTGTCTCGACCACTTATATACTTGGCCTCCTCTTCCCCCCTGTCTCTGTTTCTCTCGCTCTGCTCAACTAAACTACGATCTCCGCCATTTCAAACCCAGCAGAAGCTTCAAACATCACTTCTCGAGCTAGGGTTTTCTGCGAATCTCTCGATCTACTGTGTTCTGCAAAATCGACCAAGAAAAATCGGTTAGGTTTCTGTAATCTGCCTCGATCTATCGATATCTCTGGTTTTTTTTTTTTTAATTCATTTTGTTTGATTTTTATACGGTTACTTGTACTGGAACTTCTCCAAGTTAATTTTTTTTTTAAATATTTACTGTTTGGATGGATCGGTTTCTGAGATTTCGAGTAGAACTCGTCCGGCCCTTTGAATTGGTTATGATCAAGAAACTGGGTCTGCATTGGTGTTAAATTTATTGGATTGAATCGGGAGTTTAATTGAGGAATGGTTTCTGTAGATTTTACCTTTTTATAGACCACACGGTTGTAACGATTCTGAAAGTTGATCTTGAGTTAAGCTGAGTTGATCTGTTAATGGTGAAGAAGGTAGCTCTGGGTTGATTTTGATTGGAATTAATGAAAAATTTGATACTTCAGATCTTGATAAACTATCCAAGATGCTGAAGAATGTTGTTCTTTAATGGTACTCAGATGATTGAGATGGTGAGTAGTTTTAAGCGGGGTATGTCCGGCCATTTTAGCAGGAGGAGTTTGAGTTTCGGCAGCCCAAGGGTTGGTGGTCACCGTAAGAGCTGGGTCTCGCGATCGTTCCATATACTTGTTGTGATTTGCTCATTAATTTCCTTCCTTGTAGCCATGGGCTGTGGTTATCTATATGTCTTCCCCAGTCTTACCCAGGCCATTCACGGAAACGGGATTCCGGAATCCATTGATTCGACTGGCACATGTGATGTTTTTGAAGGTAGCTGGGTCCCAGATAGCAGTTACCCATTGTACAACAGCTCGGAATGCCCTTTTGCTGAACGGGGATTCAATTGCTTGGCTAACGGGCGGAAGGATAGAGATTATCTAAAATGGAGGTGGAAGCCCAGTAATTGTGACATCCCGAGGTTTAATGTGCATGAAATTTTGGAAAGGCTTCGTGGGAAACGGGTTGTTCTTGTTGGCGATTCGATGAGTAGAACACAATGGGAGTCTCTGATATGTTTGCTTATGACTGGGGTGGAGGATAAGAAAAGCGTTTATGAAGTCAACGGGAATACGATCACAAAACGGATTAGGTTTCTGGGTGTGCGGTTTGATTCCTTTAATTTCACTATTGAGTTTTTCCGTTCAGTTTTCCTGGTGCAGCGTGGCTGGGTCCCTATGCATGGTCCCAAGAGGGTTAGGTCGACACTGAAGCTGGATAAGTTGGATGATATTAGTGAGGACTGGATTAATTCGGATGTTCTGATTTTTAATACGGGGCATTGGTGGACGCCACGGAAGCTTTTTGACGCGTAAGTTTTCTTCTGTTGGTGACTCAATTTCCATTGGTGCTCTGTTGTCATTTTATTTAGATTTCAAGCATTCTTACTTGCAGATACATAGACAATAGAAAACACAGATTATACAATCTGATTCTATTAGTTTCATATGCTTTTGTTTTTCATGTTCCTTGATTCCTGTATTAATGTGGTATCATGACCTTGATTCCCTTTTTAAGGTTTGGATTCTTTGCTTTGGCATTCTTAAGGCTAGACATGGTTCATGATGCATCACTCAATAGATCTCGGTTCAACATAGGGAACGTTAAGATTTGGATGCAGCTTTCAGTTATAATCTTTCTTTAGCCTAGCTCCCTCTCGTGCTTTTTTTTTCCTATAGGTGTCTTGTCATGTCTCATTGTGATTTCATTCATTTAGTGTCGACAATATCCTTTGTCTTCTTTGACTATCTGCGGTTATACATGCATTTTTCTTTCATCAACCTTCTTTTTTCATTGATGAGAATAAAAATTATTAATAAATAGAAAAAAGCACGCATAGATACATATAGAGAATGATACAAGAAAAGATTTACAAAAAACTGTCAGACCAGTAAATATAGTTTTCTTCTTCCTTTTCTTTTTCTTCTCTTTCCTTTTTTCTTCTTTTTATTTTCATTATAAATCTCTTTTTTTCTTGTCAATCTTTTAAAAGCTAAACGTCCCGAGAGGACAACATTATTGGGGCGTTCTATTCAATGCAGGTTTGACTGTCTTACGTGAGGTGCTGAAATCTCATAACCTTGATTCGTCATCTGACTTACTTTGAATTCAGCTTCCAATTTGAAAAGCCCTTTGAGGCTTACTGCACACAACAAATGCCTGCCAATGTATCTCCACTTCAACCCCAATTTTGCTTAACTATTCACAGCTGGATATAGATGAACACTGTTTAGTTGATCAATGGAGTTGCTGCAGGAGAAGATGAATACTGTCCAACAAGCTATGGAGTGGCTGCTGGAGAGAGTGATTGTCGTTTGGTCGATCTATGGAGATGCCTGTGAAGAGAGACATCTCAATGAAAAAGAGAGCACAGAGGTTAAGGTTTGGAGGCCCAGAAAGAAAATGAATAAGGTTTAAAGAAAAAAGGGATTGATGGAGGATTACTGTTTATTTGACTCACTAGTAGTTGATATGAGTCATGGTGACTTGGCTGAGTTTTGAGTCGCTTTGTCGAGTTGCTACAAATCGAGTTTGTAGATTGAGCCTACCCAAAATCCCAACGAGTTGAGTTGACTTGATTGGGTTACGAGTCAACTCGTTGAGTTTTAGAACCATGAGGCGAATGCTTTCTTTTCTAGCTTTCATACAAGTTCAAGAGTACCTTTTTGCATTGCCCAATGGAAGAAAAGGTTCAAATTTCCACTAAATTTTTATGGACACTCTTAAATTTACACATTCTAGAAGCTTAACTATGTAAAAATTTCTAAATTTAAAATCTATTTCCAAGAACATACTCATGACCTATGTTATCCTGCTGCAGGTAGAGAATGTTGTGTACAATTATTGGTCCAGGTGTCCAGGTGTTAGACTTGCTTGATTCCCAAATCATAGGGTACAAGAAAACGACTATATAGTTAATACATTAGTATTTTTTTCTAATATAATGATTTTATTATCTTTTAATTTCATTTTTCATTACATTTAAAGATTTTTCTCATTACATATGTGTGATAGTTGTGAGGTGAGAACTAACAATGGAGAGTGATTCTGGAAAGGTGTTTGCACCATTTATTGGAAGAATTAGGACCAAGTTGGAAGGGGATAAAATTAGATATTGGGATTTGGGAGAATGAATGGTGTGGTGGAGTTGAACTTTGTGAGGCATTTCCACCATTGTATAGATATGTTCTATTGAATAACCTTGACCTTACCTTTCTTGGAGGTTAAAGAAAAGAAAATGGAGGAAACGATAAATTTGCTTTCCCTTCCAAAAGTAAGTATTTTTAACCAAAATTTGATATTTTGTTTGGGATTTCCTTTTCAACTTATATAAACATGTATGTTTTGTGGGATTTTCCTACATTTCATATGCATACAGAAATGCATATTATATTATTATGTAACATTGACTTAGCATTTCCAGGCTATTGTCATGTTGACATGTATCGACGTAGAAACGCAACAAACTATTGCCTTGGTTCGTCTGATATTTAAACGGATTACACTATCAAACATGCAATCAAAACCAGTCAAATGTGCTCAACTCCAATGTAATGTGATTGGTTTCAAGTCCATCGAAGTTGAAGCTCCATTTTGTCATTCCTAACTTTTGAAGAAGAAGAAGAAAAAGGATATATGAGTGTGCTGAGTCTGTTGAAGTATCCAGGTATCATTGGTGTCAATCCAGAATGATTTGGCTTGATGAGTGACTCCCATTGGATGCTGACTCCCAAACCCGTGTCCATGCAACAGTATAAAAAAATCCATGGAAACGAGGTTTTCACTTGTCAGGGTGTTATTCCATCAAGAATAGGTTTATAGTTGCAACCAAACACTCCTTTGGAGTTTGTATAGATCTCATAGTATTTAAATTAGATGAATTTTTGGCAAATTGGGTCGATTTTTATTTATTTATAACTTGTCGAAGTGAAGGTTAGCTATAATAATTCGGTAAATTTACTATTCAGCAGTGGCTCAGCCAGGATATTGTTCGGGGGGTGGGGGATCCACCACTACTATTCAGGACCTAAACTTTAAAACAGACGAAGTTTTTAAAAACATGTATATCCCCATTTTTTTCACATTTCCCAGCTTTAGGAAGATTTCTTGGTGAAAAATGACCACTCCATTAAGATTTTGAGTCAAAAGCAATTCGTAAGAGTTGAAATCAAGATCAAATGCTCCTTTTGTTGCAAATTTTTGAACTTGTTCTCCGGTAAAAAAATCTAATTTTCTTTCTAATTTCATGTTTCTTTTATACATTTAATCTACATTAATATTACAAATGTTTAAATGCATCAGATCTCCAAACTTCTCTAAGTTGGCGAACATTTACAAAACTTACCCGCGATGAATTAAACTTCCTCCAAATAATTCCAAACTTTAACTGGGTGAAGTCGAAGTTTAGTACCTTGGTAGATCGTGTCATCAAGATTTGTATACATTGTACAGTGTTATGCACTTCCGCACTTAAATGTAATTATGCAACTTGTTGGTCTAATCATGCATCCATACAATAATTAGAATGGTAAATGGCTATCTGTCTGAAACAGAGAGAATCACTACTACACATGTTGTTGCCTTATTTCATCCCATATGGATGATTAAAATTTGAAGGAGCGTGCCTGTTTCTGAAATAAAATCTATTTCATCCTCTATCAGTTTTCCTTCTCCCATAAGCTTGTCATGGGTTTGAAAGCTTTAAATCTCTGTTTTCATTTAGTTTTCCCCATAAAGAAGCTATTCTCACATTTGTTACCCATCTGTAGAATCTGCTTCTAAAATGTGTTTCCAGACAGGGGCTGCTATTTCCAGGTTGGCAGATCGCTGAAGCTTGGAATGTCGATCACTACTGCCTTCAGAACAGCAATGGACACTTGGGCTTCATGGGTTGAGAGCATGGTCAACACGAATAGAACACGTGTCTTCTTTCGGACTTTTGAACCTTCTCATTGGAGGTACTCCTTTCATGGTTAATCTTTTTATTTGCTGCCAAACATTATTATTTTGAGGCTTTTGAATGAACTCAAATAGCCTGCTAAATCAAGTCCAATTGGAACTAGTGGCAGTACTATTTAGATTTGTAGCTGGAAATGATTGTTCTGGTTTTTGGCTGCTTGACTGGATTGGCCTGCCCCTTGTCTGAAACTTCTCTGCTAAACTGTTCTCACTGGAGCTGCTCCTTATTGTAGGTCTTCTTCTCAGTTCTCACTTCACGGGTTTACCTCAAAAGTGATTTTTTTTGGTGTAGTAGTAATTCTATTCGGGTAGAGTCTATTTCATTGTTTCGCTTGAGGTGAATTATAGTTACGGATTACACATCCCCTTCCAGAAGGTATTTTTTTATAAATGTTTTCTCTTATAAAAGGTAGTGTTTTTTTGCACGGTTTTGGTAAAAAAGTGTATTATCTTGAAGAGATGGTTTACTCTTGCACCTCATTTACTCTCTGAATAGAGTTGTTGCAGCAACCAAACACCCACCAAGAGATATATTTTGTGTCTTTTTGTGATCCTTTAAATTTTGTTTGTTGTTTTCCTTCCTAGTTAGGGCCCTCCTCAAGGTATGCATAAGCACTTTTATGTATTTCAGATGTGATTAATAATGGTGCTTGTCTCTGCATCAGTGATCCGACTCATGGGTTTTGCAAAGTGACCCAACATCCCATGTCAGTAACCAAAGGGCAAGACCAAAGCCCATTTTCAGATATCATATCAGAGGTGGTGAAGAACATGAATGTTTCTGCGACCGTTCTTCGTGTAACTTCCATGGGGGCTTTTCGGAGCGACGCGCATGTAGGCACTTGGAGTGACACTCCATCTGTTCCAGACTGCAGTCATTGGTGCCTTCCTGGAGTTCCTGATGTGTGGAATGAGATCGTCTTATCATATCTGCTTGCTAATGATGGACTTTCTCTTCATTGAATCAGTGCCTGACGTAAGTTATTTACTTTCCCACCCCTTATTTTTATTCTCTTTCCTTGTGCATCCCAGCATAAGACACGTATATGTAATCCCACTTAAAATTTCAAGGTTAAGGTAGATAGTTTTGGTTCCCAATTATGTCGTCTTCTACTTCCTCTAATATATGGAAGTACTGGAAATTGCCCCCCCCCCCACCATTTTTTGTTCTAATTTGTGTAGAAATCAGGTGCTAGAAAATCATCCTTCAATTCTTTTTAATTTGATTTCTTTGTACTCTGTAGATTGGATGAATTTAGGAATACGCCACATGGATTCGGGACAGGTTCCTTTATTTTCTATTCACAGTTGCTGAGGTGGAGGGAAGTCTTGAGATTAAGGGGCTTGTAATGGAAATAGTTATCTCACAGTTTCACACTCAATTCTTTCTGAAATTCTTTTGTATGTGAAGAGGGGCTAAATGAAGTCTCTGAGATGTAGCAATTTTTTTTTCCATTCATTAATTCAGGTGTGGGTGAAGAAAATTGTGATTGTATTTATCATCAGAACAAGAAAAAGAAAGGAAAATTGTTCTTGTAGTTGTTATTATTATTAGCATTTTTGTGTAAAGACTCTTTAAGATGGAAGAATCGTATAATGGAAATTGTAGTTTTTGATTATGTTCTTTGATTTTCCTAACTCATGCCTTCTTGTTCTTTGATTTCCCAACTCATGGCAAGGCAGTGGTTTACAGATCGACTAAATTCTGACCTGGACGCAGACTTGGGCCCAATAGGCTCAGTAACTGAGGGATGTTATTTAGATTTTGATCCAATCAATTAAAATCATCATCGTTATCTACACCTTATCCCAAATATTTCGGCATTCAACTCTATTTAGATTTTAGACCTATATCTTCTATCAAGATACATGCTCAAATCATTTCAATTGGCATTCCCTTATTTTATCTAGGAACAGGTTCTGAGGACCTAAATTTTTGGACATAAATTTTCACCGAAGATCTTGGGCGTGGATTCCTAGAATCCAACGGGCCCTCGGCAAAAGTGAATGCCAGCTCTGCACTGTCAACTACTGTTGGAATCTTGGGATCTACGGGCGAGATTTTCGGTGAAAATTTATGTCCAAGCATTTAGGTCCCTGGATCCCGACCCTTTTATCTATTATGACTATTCTTTAGATTTCTTCAAATGTGCTTATTCCTGATTTTGTCTTCTACTCATCAATCTTCATCTTTGCTATGCTCATTCTTTTAACATGTTTCTTGATTGTCCTACATTTAGTTCCATAGACCATTGTTGGTCTTAGTACTCTCTTCTAAAATTGTCCTTTGGATTTGATGGGTAACTTTAATCTTATAATATCCGCGTCTCTACTTTAGCCACCTCGTACTAACTCTGCATTATAACCTCGCCAATTTCTCTATCTTTCGGGACTCAATATGAGTAAATATTATATAAAACATTGTAAAAAAATAGAAATTCTTTGTAAAAGAAAGGAAAAATAAGAATTTAAACATCATCTTTGAAATCCTTTTATTTTGAAATCCTAGGGCTTTCACTTGTTAAGAAAGTAAAAGTTGTACAATTTGCGAGTGAGCCTTTTTTACTTGATTTTTTCTTCTAATAATTTGTGGACTTCGAATGAAACCGTGGGTATCTGGGCCTCTTAGAGCACCCTAGTCCCCTGAGGCATGATAGTCACCCCTTCCGCACATGCCGGAGTGTACTGAGAGAGTTAATGTGGACTGAGCCACTTATTACCCTACTCTTTCCAGGGGGTGACCCCAAGGAGAGTTGAACTTAGAACCTCCTACTTTTTGGAGTGGAGTCCTAGCCAGCCACCCTCAACCCTTGGACTCCACCAACCCTAAATTTCAGCTTGAAATTAACATTTAGTAGTTTATCTATCTATTACTGTTTTAGAGTCAAAACTTGGGTATGCACACAACATTCACCCTCGACGTTCACCAAGTCACTTATTAGTTGTCTGTTAAAACAAAAAACTTTGGCACTTACTTTATTAGTTGCCTATTAAAACAAAAAACTTTGGCACCTAATAGTTAATGCTTTTTTAGTAGGCAACCTATTAGTTAATTAAATGTCTTTGTACAAACAAAATAGAAAATAGAAAAAAAAAAAAAAATAGAAAAGTTCAATAAATGTAGCATTGTTTCAACACTTAATTACTTACCATGCCATCATTCTTATTTTCAATACAGTCCCTTGATAAGCTCTTAATTACCGACCATGCCATTATTTTCATATTTTCAAAATAGTTCCTTAATAACAACTTAATTACTTTCTATGTCATTTTCAAAACAACCCTTTATAACTACATTTATATTCTAGGTTGACAACTTTAAAATTTTGAATTGTCACAATCTATAGATTTGCCCTTCTATGTTGGAAAAACATTATTATTTTCTTTTTCTTATTATTATTAATTATGGCCTTTTCACATGTATGGTTTTATGTGTAACCAATTGGATTGATATTGTTCAATTATAAGAATGATATGCATTGAGACCCACATGTGTGGTCTATGTGTGCCTAATAGCTTATGATGGGTTGGTGATGCACCCAATCATTTCTCTAGTAATGGTATCCATCTAGGAGACTGATTCTCCTTGATGGGAGGAGAACCAGTCTCCACTCTTTTTCTATAAATAGGTGGCAGTCCCCTACTCTCTAAACACACATCATTACTGCAGATCTAAAGGCTCCCATCATCAAAAGTGTAGGAGAGTGAGGGTAGAGCTACTTATCCTCAAACGATCAACCGTTGGAGATTGGATTAAGCAAATTCGGGTATGTGTTTCTATTTACAGATTATTTATCGTTTTGTTTGATTCAAATTTGATGATCCGAATTGGCATTATTATTCTATTGATGTTTTCCGCAAATAATACCAACAATTGGTATCAGAGCCACTTTTGGATTTGCTCTTATAAAACAAAGGATAAAATTGTTTTTCTATTAAAAGATTCAATCACTTTTCCATGTAGATCTATGGATGATCCAACCATGAAAAGAAGTCCTACTACAGACTATTTTGGTTTACTTTTGAAAACTATGTTTAAAGTATACCGTGTATGGACTTTTTGATTTTGGTCCTCATATATTCCCAGTTGAGTCATTACTCAAAATATTAATTTGGGTAAGTACTCATGTCCAAAGCTTGCAGTCCATATTCGTTTCGAGATGACTTCATGGATGGTGGGATTGAGATTTCAAATGGCTTTGAGTTTTGTCAAATTCTTTAGCATTGTACATCCAAAGAAGCGGCCCTTAACTGAGTTCTGTGTTGTCAGCTTGATTAGTGAGTTCAAACCTTTGGGAATGGCGTGCAAGTGGTGCAAAGCCCTTGCAAGATAGTAGATATGATTTGTGCCTAATGCAATTCTCCATAACAACTATGTTGTAACCCATGATACAAGAGTAGCATAACACTAACAACACAAATGGGTAATGAGGCCATGCAGTTTCAAAGCCACATGCAACACCCTAGTTGACCACCCTTAACTTTGAATGTTTAGCCCATCCCTAGGTGGATCATAGTATGAGCCATATGCAAAACTATTAGAGACCATTGACCGTATGGATGTTTGGCCCATCCTTATTTGGACTTACATGCTAAAAATCAGCCTCATTAGTGATTTTGAACCTTTGGATTTGAGTACCCCAAGCCTTGCAAACTCTTGCTAGCATGGTTGGGAGTGGATGCAAGCATTGTGCGAGTGAAAAATGGATGGGAATGACGTGCAAAATGGAGGCAAGCATGAGCAAGTGGTGCCAAGCCCTTGAGAACTCTTTAAGAAAATGGATGCAAGCATGTGCATCCCACGGCTAGGCCAACTGTGGGTGCTATGGTACCTACGGCCATAGAAACCGTGGACACCATAGCACCCACGACTAGAGAAACCATGGGTACTATGGTACCCACGGTTTCTCTGGCCATGTAGGCAAAATTTCTTTTTTTTTTTTACTTTGTGTTGTGGCCGTGGGTGGCATGGCACCTACGGTTTCTCCAACCGTGGGTGCTATGGTGTCCACGGTTTCTATGGCCATGGGTACCATAGCACCCACGGTTGGTTTGGCCGTGGGCTGTACAAGCTTGCATCCATTTTCTTAAAGAGTTTGCAAGG
The DNA here is from genome assembly GCA_035048495.1 of Euptelea pleiosperma. NCBI lineage: Eukaryota > Viridiplantae > Streptophyta > Magnoliopsida > Ranunculales > Eupteleaceae > Euptelea > Euptelea pleiosperma. The sequence goes on along the minus strand of CM068542.1, from coordinate 25,362,084 downwards.
GATTGGCACCACTTGCACATGCTTGCATCCATTTTGCACGCCATTCCCATCCATTTTCCACTTGCACATGCAAGCATCCATTAATGCTTGCATCCATTCCCAACCATGGTTGCAACTTGGGGTACTCAAATCCAAAGGTTCAAAATCTTTAATGAGGTTGATTTTTAGCATGTAAGTCCAAATAAGGATGGGCCAAACATCCATACAGTTAGTGGTCTCTAATAGTATTGCATATGGCTCATAGTATGATCCACCTAGGGTGGGCCAAACATTCAAAGTTAAGGGTGGTCAGCTAGACTGTTGCATGTGGCTTTAAAACTGCATGGCCTCATTGCAAGTGGGAGACGGAGAAGGAGTGTTATGCTAGTGGGAGACGGAGACGAAGGTGGAGACGTCGACAATGGAGGAGGTGAACGGCTGGAGCGTCATTTATCGTGGGCAGCTCTCACCCTCACAAACCCAAGGAGAAGGGGAAGAGAGAAATGTAGAAAGGAAGAAGAGAGAAAGGGAAAGGGAAAAATGGGGTGCTTTTTTTCATTCCCCCCTTATAAGGGATGGCATTTTCGTCCAAGAGTGGCACTCATTGGGTTCTTTTGGATTTTGTGGGGTGCAAATTGTTAGAGAATATATATTATAATAAATTGTGTGAGATACACCATATCATTACTGGTGTATCTTATCATAAGATTAGAATCAATTAGGATTAGATTTGATTGAGCGATTATGGAAGCGGCTTCCATGTGCCAGGGCCGTACGGAGCAAACAAAACGGACCTGCTCAAATTGTGACACGTCAGTAAAAAGCTAAAATAACCGTGCACTTAAACACACAAACCCAACCCATGTTAGTCGGTTATGTTTGGGCACGGTTCCTATTGGACTCTTTTAATGCTCTATATAAGAGCTTTGAGTAGGTCAATGTAATTACTGAAGTTATTCAATAAATCATAAAATTTCTACATGGTATCAAAGCGGGTCATCGAACGACCTGTGTTCTTCTAATCCTCACGTGATCCATCACTCTTCCGACAGGCGGCATCTTTGCTGTCCGTCAGGCCTAATAAATTTTTTTAGTTTCACTTACTGTTGTCGTCGTTGTCCGAAGCTCCCTCACAAGATCCAATGGCGTACATCCCCTTTCATCATCGACCTCCAGATCTATGCCAAGATTAATCAAGTAATCAACACCCCGAGCTCAATCAACATTGTAGCTCTGGTGGCCTACCTCAGATCGGAGGGCTTTGAGCACTACCATTGTCGATGCCTCCTCCGCTAATGTCGTTAACACCATCGCCGTCGGTGTCGTCAGAGCCGTAAGCCATCTCCGACACCCTAGTCTCAATTTTTGAAAGCCCAAATATCGAGTGTCGCTTCCAATGATGTCTCCGTCGCCATGAGCCTCCATCTCCGACCACCTCTTTCATGGGTTTTGGAAACCCTTGGTTCGAAAAAAAATAAATTGTGAAATTAGGAACTTTTACAACTCAAGCTGGTGTGAGGTCCAAGAGAGGCCCACACCCTTCATTGCTTGTGGACTCATAGAGCCTAAGCCTGTGAGGCAAATAGATGCCCACACATTTTTTGGCCCAACGAGGCCCTTTATTCGGATTAAAATTTGACAGGTTCCAGTCTAGCCTAAACTGAAGATTTCTCTGGGACAAGATCCCGCGTGACAAATCATGGATCACTACTCTGGCTGACAACCATCTTCATTACTGGCAAGCACGTACTTCAAGGCTTGATTAAGGTGATTCAATCATCATGGCAACTTAAAATGGTGATAGCATCCTTCAACGGTACTCTCTCTTCAATGCACCAGATTTCGACAAACTCACAATGATCATCGATCTCCAATCCCCATGAGTTTGAGGGGAATGTTAGAGATATATATTATAATAAATTGTGTGAGATACACCATATCATTACTGGTGTATCTTATCACAAGATTATAATCAATTAGGATTAGATTTGATTGAGAGATTATAGGATCTCATTCATGTTGGACTCTTGTAATGCACTATATAAGAGCTTTGAGTAGGTCAATGTAATTACTGAAGTTATTTAATAAATCATAAAATTAGAATTTGTAGATTTTTTTAATGATTTTCATCAAATTTCTTGAAGGGTTTTAAGATGAATTTTAAAATCGAAAACATTAAAGAAAATATGGCTTTTGGTTTGAAAATGTATGGGATTTGTTTGAAGATGGGTTTCATTTAACATGAAATCTGGTTTTGGTTTCAATCGAAAACATTGAAGATAATCGGGTTTGATATTTCAAAACTATTTTCCTTGAATCAAAAGGGGTTTGAAACTTTCCAAAATCAATTTTTTGGGTTTTTTGTTTGTTCAAGAAAAGAGGGGTTAAAACCAACCTTATCGTCGCTAGCAGTCCAAACGGACATTGTCGGAGTCATTCCGGTCACCGGTAACGTCGTCCATCGGTTGCGGCATGAACGGCTAGTCGGTTAAAGGGAGGGGCAAAGATTTGGGGGTTGCTTGGCGGCTAGGGGTTGCTGTAAGCACCTTCTTAAAGATTTAGAATCAGTGAAGATGAAGAGAAGCTTATATCCTATTGGGCTTGGGCCAGTCCAATAGTAGGCATGTAAGCCATAAAGTTTAAAAGGTTTTACATTTCAACCATGGGCTAGCCCACAATAAAAGCCCGTAAGCTTCTAAGACTCATAAGGGTTTAGTAAATTAGCCCGAAGCCCATGATCATATATTGTTGGCATATGAGGCTATGAGCCATGGCCTAAAACACAAACCAACCAATCAACCCGCCAACCCGACCCATAAACCTGACTCTTTGACCCAGATATATATCCCATTTGGGTTGAACCAATCCGGGGTTGACCGGGTCATAGCCCGTTGACCGAGTCAATTTAGTTTGACTTGACTGGTTGACCAGTCTTTGTCAAGATTGGCATATTTTTTTACCAAAACTTTGACAGGTCATAAAATGCTCATTTTATGTCGAATTGGGCAAATAAATAGTCTATTTTGGATATTTTTTTCGAGATCTACGCAATTGAATATATATTGAGACTATTTGAATACAATATGTGATGATTATTTGCAGTTTATTGAAGATACTTTATTTGGAGAATACATTAATGCTGTCTTCTAAGATTAATTATGTTGGCTTTATCATGCTATATATAATTCATAATTGGCTGAACGTAGATGTAGGTAAATGCACACATGAAATTCTATAAATGACAACAAATCAAATGAAGAATAAATTGATAATTGTCAAATAAATTTTAAGAGTAACATGCGTGTATGTGCACAAACCAATAACAATAACATAGAAGACAGTATTAGGTGTATTAAGGTATAGGTCTTTCCAATAGGGGTATAGGTAGACCGTATAAGTGATCGTTTAGAAAAATGTGATAGAAATTAAATTTTAGTATACCCAAAGGGGAGGTTCTCTCGAAGTCACGGGTTCTTGAATCTTGGGATTTAAAATCTCATTAAGATCACTTCTTTGCACTCATTTCTGCCCAAAGGTGACGTAGGGATGTTCGTGTGAATAGAGTGAGTAGAATAATCATGAATATGAAAGGGAGAAATAGATAACCTTCTTGCCCAAAGGTGTGGATAGTGTGTAGATCAAACTGAACATGAATGGTTAGGTCTATGCACGTTCTCCAACGCGATATATCAAGAATTCTGCCCAAAGGTAAGTCTTGATGATGCAACTTGTCTGTACCTACAGAGTGAAAAGTTTCTCACGAGTAAAACACTCTGAATCAATTCGACCAATACCCCTAGTACGATTTGAATATTAAATCCCAGAACATCTTAGTAACATTTGATCACGTCTTATTGCAGCTATGGACGAGTCAATGATTCAGAAGAGTTTAGCAGGGATAGAGCCTTTGACTAGCTCTAACTATTAATCCTGGAGGATGAATGTTGATATCATGCTGGGATGCATGGACTTCGATTTTGTCTTATTTAAGGACAAACCTCCTACTCCAACTGTAGATAGTACTAAATTGGTTAATGCCAAATTCGTCAAATGGGAGAAGGTGGATCGATTGGCTAAGATGATCATACATGCTTCCATTAGCGATATACTTCGATGTATTATTGAGACCACCGATACAGCCAAAAAATTGCTTCTCTTGATAAAGTAGCAATTCATAGGAACTAAGAAATTATTGCAATATGATTGTTTGGGTCAACTGATGGGCATGAGGCATGACGGTCAGAGCAGCGTGCGAGAGCACATTTTAAGATGTCGAATTTGGTGATCGACTTTGTGAGCATGACATTACCTTTGAGGATGACATGTTGGTCTACATGGTGGTATTATCTCTACCTAGTTCATATGGCACGTTCAAGACGAACTATAATACACAAGATACAAAGTAGGATCTACATCAGTTGATCACTCTATGCGTGACTGAGGAGGAGAGACTACGAGGAAATAATGTTAAGTTAGCACATTTTGCTGCCCCATCCTAATAACACAAGATCAGCTTCAAGATGGGAGGCTTCGAGAAGAGTAACAACACCAAGGTTCTCACACTAATACAGAGGCATAAAGGCTTTAAGCCTCAGAATGTCCACAAAGGGAAAGCAACGACAATGATGACCATTACCATGAAACCAGAGGATGCAGAATGTTGGTTTTGCAAGAAGAGGACACGTGAAGAAAGATTGCTTCTCATTTAAGAATTGGTTACAGAAGAACCAAGGAGGGGTTCATCAGCAAGATAGGAATCAGACCGGAGAATAGTTTATCGTTGAAATGCAGAAGACATTAGAAGTCTATTTTCTTTATTAATCGTTTAGACGCAACATTATTTCTATTTTAGATTGGATATATTTTATTTTAGTAGATGACCTTTATTAGTTATTTTGGATTAAATGATTCATTTGCTTCAGCATTATTATTTTGTTTGTCTGTTAATTATTGTCTTTCGGGATGTTAGCATTCTGGTTCATCAAAATTTTACATGATTATGACACTTGAGATTATGTCATTAGTTTGAAGATTACATATAAGCCCTATAGATTTTACTGCAATTTCAGCACTGGTATATACAATATTAAGATGATAATGACTGAGCAAAGAGGTTGAAGAGTCACAAAATTTTATTGTCCATCGAGGCACATGCTAATTGTTCAAATTAGTTTTTCCAGATTCCTAGAACATGGTCAAATCAGTGGGAGTGAGAAACATAAGGTCAATTACTAATCTGTTTTATCCATTAGCCTTTACTTTAGCCCTTACCTCTTGCGTTAGAATTACAACACCCTTATTGCACCCAGAGGTAGACCCTAAAGCATAACATTTTGTTTGCAAGTTGAAAAGATCGATTTTATGATTTGAAACAGGCATTGAGACAGTGGTACCTGAAATTCAATCAAATAGTGATTGAATATGATTTTAATGAAAAAATTGTTGATAAGTGAATATATTTTAAGATGAGTGGGAGTTATTTTATCATTATTTTATGACATCCATTATTGGAGAGTTAGAGATTATGGATTCTATATTTACAGATCTATTATCGTGTATTGTGATGATAAGGCTGTGATCGATTACATGAAAAATGAGAGGGTGACTAGTGGAAATAAGCATATTGAACTGAAGTACTTTCTCATGTATGAGAAGATTCGTGAGGGATTGATAGCTCACTAAAACACTTTTGTCAAAAGTCTTTAAGGAGCACGTGACTAGTATGAGACTCATTGAGCATTGCTATTTGCTTTATCTTGTTTCTATTTTATTTATATTGTTATTTGGCATTTTATTCTGCTTCAAGTTATTGAAGTTATTTGCCCCTTGTTTATGGTCAATTATGAATTCATAATATTATTGTATTTGTCTGTGAGTAAATGTGCTCGTTAAGTTTAAAGGCTTGGACTAGACGTGACTTGGCATCACGTTGTTAAAGTCTTCATTCTGAATAGAAAGGTGATGGGACATCACATGGTGGGTTGCCAATAAAATATCAGAATGATATACGATGAGTATGAAGCAGGACACTGTGGAATGTACATATAGACTACATTGAGAGATTAACATTATCCTAATACCACAAAAGCAAATCACATAAAGAAAACTCCCGAGTTCGTTGGTGGTGCTAGTTTTGAGATTATGTAATTGTCTTAGTACCAATTGATGAGCACTCTGTTACATCCATGATCCACTACTAGCGGTATCTCTGATCAAGGGTGACAGCTGAAGTTTATCTGAATTATGTTGAACAACTGTTTTCAAAAGAGTGCACTCATCTATTTAAAATGTAACAATCCAATGAGTCAATTTTCTAAAACTTATCGTTGCATGTGAAAGCCAAGTGGGAGATTGTTGAAAAAATATTATTATTTTATCATTATTATTATTATTATTATTATTATTATTAATTATGGTATTTTCACATGTATGTTTTATGTCTAACCAATTGGATTGATGTTGTTCAATTATAAGAATTATATGTATTGGGATCCATATGTGTGGTCTATGTGAGCCCAATAGCTTACGATAGGTTGGTAATGCACCAATCATTTCTCAGGTAATGGTATCCATCTAGAAACTGATTCTCCTTGATGGGAGGAGAACCAGTCTTCACTCTTTTTCTATAAATAGGTAGTAGTCTCCCACTCTCTATACACACATCATTACGGTAGATCTAAAGGCTCCCATCACCAAAAGTGTAGGAAAGTGAGGTTTGACCTACTTATCCACAAACAATCAACCGTTGGAGATTGGATTAAGCGAATCCGGATATCTATTTCTATTTACAGATTATTTATCGTTTTGTTCGATTCAAATCCGAAGATCCAAATTGGCATTATTATTCTATTGATGTTTTCCGCAAATAATGCCAACATTCCAAACTAATCTTTCAAACTATCCTAAGTGAAATCTTTCTTATTTTGCCACTTCTTGCAAAAGGTCCCTTCAATCACTCACGTCTAACACACAGGTGTGGCCCACTAGTTAATAAAATACTAGTCCAAGCTCAGCCCAAGTGGGCCCATTTTTGTTGTACATTTGAGGAATAAGCCTTGCATCACTAATGTGCCACAGAAAATCGACAATTCCAATTTTCCGCCACACATGATTCACTATTTTGGAATTTAATTTTTTTAGAAAAAAGTGATGTCAAGTGCATGTGTGATAGCGAAGTGAAAGTCACACCTTAGTCCCACAAAATGAACTTATTGAAGCAAAACTTCGCTGACCGTTGACCCACGTGGCATAATTTTAAAGGACATTGACCATATGGATGTTTGGCCAATCCCTAGGTGGACCTACAAACTAAAAGACAACGTGATTAGTGATTTCTAAGCATTGGGTTGGAGTCATTTTCATGTGTTGATTTTAATTGTGAAAATTTGAGCATTATTGACAATTATTTGGGGTATAAGGATCCAAAGGTTTGAAATTACTAATCATGCTGATTTTTGGTTTGTAGGTCCACATAGGGATTGGCTAAACATCCATACGGTCAGTGTCATCTAAGAGTGTGCCACGTGACTCATATTGTGGGTGGTCAGCGGCTTCATCGAAGAAAGCCATTGAATTGCGGGTTTAACATGCTCTAGCAGAGTGGGCCTTCATAGTAGCTGGCCCGAGCTAAAGAAAGACTAGGTCTGCTCGATCAGAGCAAGCAGAGGCTTTCAAGCTGCAAACTACAGCTTGAGAGCGTAGGAGCAAATGGAGGAGCAAGCTCTGGCTTTCAAACCTATGCTTGAGGTCGTGATGGAACGAAATTGAACCTAGGTAGGTAGAGAGATGAAAGGACCACCTTCGATCTCATGCTTGCTTGATTGGAATCGATTATATGATTGAATAGCAGAAGTGTTACTTAGTAGTATAAACGGAGAGATAGACAGATCCTTCTTAATTGATTGCCAAATCTTAATCGAATCACTATGCTCTAATCAAGGAGCGACCGAGGGAAGGGCTGGGCTTTGGATAAGCAAAAGTGAGGGGAGGAAGGTAGTGTGATTTCCCCTTGAAGTCCCAAAAACTATTGAACTTCAATATTTATTAAGCTTTTATGATTGATGATTATCCGATATTCGTTGATACCTATTCCTTTTGGGTTCCCTTCCGTCAAAAGTGGAAAGTTTATTGTTGGAAATGTTGGAAGTTAATACTGACATAAGTAGAATAGTCTAGAAATATGGTGAAGGGAGGAGGAAATGGTTTAGAATATTGGAGAACAGCATTAATATTGTAGAAAAGGTTAAAAAATAGGAAAACTCTAGAATGTCGATTAATGAAGTCGGTGGAATCCCACCTCTATAAATAGAGGATGGATGCATGGGTGGGTGTGTGAATCAAGTATAAGAAACAAGCATATAAGTGGGTGCGAGCCTTACAAGTGTGTGAGTTCTTCAGGAGTTGTAAAAGTGGTATTTGTATAGTAACTCTCTAATAAAATACAGTTTTGTGTTCTCCAACGATTTGGTCCGATCTTATTCTATACAAGTGGTATCAGAACACCTTTGGTTCGAGGTGTGGCTTAGGCAACGATCAGGATCGTAAAGTCGTGGTGCTCGGGAGCATGTAGTAGATTGGCGACGATCAAGGATCATTAAGTCATGGTGCTTGAGGATCGGAAGTGTGATCTTGAACAAGATCCCGTTATACGGTTACTCTAGGAGTGACTTAAGGTTTCGTTGGAGGTCGCATAGATATCGTGGAAGAGTCATCACGCTACCGGTGTTATCACTAGACCAAGAGTGTAACATGACGACCTTTCAAGTATGTTGAGTGGGATCGGAAGCTTAAAAACAATAACTACAGGTAGTAGAAGTCATGTATTGAGTCGTATCTCCAAGGACAAGACTTATGGTAAACTGTGACAAGAAATGATGTTGTTGATCCCACAGAAAATGTTCCAGACAATGTAGGAGAGCTATGGAAGTGGAAGATCCGAGCCAGGAAAGCCTTGTGCGTAATCAAGGCATCTATACAGATGGATTTATTGGAGCACATTCGAGAAGTCAAGACTCCAAACCAAGCGTGGGATTCGTTCGCCGCATTATTTTTCACTTTTTAATGACGCTCAACTGCAATTCATAGAGAATGAGATCGACATAATTACACAAGGTTAATGTCTGTCTCATAATATTTTATGAAAGTTAAAAATATCTGCCATGAGATTTTGCATCTGGATGCTGAGTCTGAGATAAGTGAAGCACTACGAGGAGGATTATTATCTGAGGATTACGACCCAAATATAGCGGGTTTATTGCTGGCAATCCAAGGGTGGCCCAAGCAAGGGAGTTAGAAAATCTGCTAATAAACCAGGAGAAACTGGCAAAGCAGATAGTCGGACTTTTAGTCAAGGAGGCCGAATAAACTCTTTTCTCTGATAAAGGGAAGAAGAAGCCTCATTCCAAGTGGATACATAAGCCTCAAAATGCTAGGTCCAAGGGGGACACTCTTGTAACGACAAGAAAGATCAACAGAAGGCACCTCAAGCAAGACAGATGAAGACTTGCTACATATGCAGTAAGCCATGCCACTTTGCTCGAAATTGTAGATCAAAGATTATGGAGCGAAATGTTTCAGAGGTTGGCACTCGTAAGAAAAACCAACATGAAGATAGTAAAGAAGAAGATTGTTGATGTTTAAGCCTCCTTCGTAGTTGTTGAGAAAGGAGAAGAGCATGTTGCCTTTAGCACGGTCATGAAAAATCTTCCCCAAAGAACTAATGTCTACATGATAACAAGCTCAATGAAATATGGAATCAACTACGAGAACGACTAGATAGTTGATTCTGGTTGCTCACATCACTTGACTGGTGATATGAGTAAGTTTTTCAAGATATGAAAGTACAAAGGGAGAGACACAGTTGTCATGGCATACAATACTATGCACCCTGTGAAACACGTGGGTGACCTGGCTATCTCACCCATAAAATGTGGCTCTAAGGTCTTACAAAATGTTTATCACTTAACAGGAATGAAGAAGAATCTGGTATTTGTTCTATATATCACGGGAGCAGGATACTATGGACTCTTCAACCCGACATATGTAAAGGTGCTAGCAAATGTCGATGTTCGTGGATGGAGACATTAATGGAGGGAAAGAAGATTAAGAAGTTAAAAGTATTATCCCTCGGTACAACATATATTGATAAAAGTCAACAACATGAAACATCAGATCTCTGGCATGCTCGATTAGCACATGTCAATTATAATCGTTTAAAAGCGAAGATGAAGGAGATGGTACATCTACTTCCTTACCTTGAGATGAGTGATGGAGTAGTATGCGCAGTGTGCCAATTCGGTAAGGCACACGTGCAAACCTTTGGAGAATCAAAGGTGTGACTGGAGTACGTGTCAGACATTTTGGGTGGGGAGACTTCAAAGTTTGAAGTCCCTCGGGGCCAGCGAATCTTTCCTCCTTTGGAATTTGAGACCGTGTCCTTTCATTACAAATGTGTGGTCGGCCGAAAAAGTCTTGCACCGCTTTTTTTTCTTAACCTCTGGCACAGAGTAGGTGAGATAACAAAAGGAGTCAGCTCGACTAAGGCAAGATTGGCCCATGTCCCTTACTGAAGTAGGTAGGGCTGGGTGAGAAACGGCCCCATGTTGTCTATAGACCTTCGATTCCATCAGGGTCTTAAGGTCTCTGCGAAAAGGGAGAGCTACCTAACTAAAGAAGATGGCCCTCATTCTTTCATTATTGGACTAGCTGGGCTTACATATGTAAGGCACATATGGATTGTTAGGAAGAAACAATTGCATGTCTCTTGATTATGATGGCCAACCCATAAAGGTGGAAAGGGGAAGTGGAAATAAAAGTGAACAGATTATTCTATAACGACGGGACTTCATAAAAAGCAATCAAAGATAAGATCGAAGAGAATGAAACGCACGTGGTGGTCTTTATATCAGAAGGTGAGTTGCTCAAGTTAGAGTGACCTAGGTGAGTTGCTCGAGGTGAGGGTTGTTCTGAGATGCTCATTTTAGGTGTCTAAACACCAAAGATCAGCCTGGTATAGGTGGTTTTTAACCATTGGAGTTGAATAATTTTTTTTTTATTATCATGGGCTTCTTGAACTAGCGTATGGATGACATCTTAAGCCCATGACGAAAAATGTTCAAATCCAACGGCTAGAAATCATCAATCAGGCTGATTTTTGGTGTGTAGATCCCCAAGTGATGGCCACTCACGGGTCAGTAGGACTGAGTGGGCATGCAAGTCACTCCCACGTGTTGTATTCTTCTGACGTTTGCAAACGTTGGCAGAATAGTTTTTCTCTAATTTGTCTACTGGCGATTGTAGACCAAGCCTTTGATGGCCGCCGGACCTCATGTTTGTTTCCTAGTACCAGGTTTCTTGGAAGTGGAATGGGCTCTCTTTCACTACGTGGTAGCTTATTGGCTGAAAGCCTGAAACTTGCCACATGGGGTGAGGTGGCAAAAAACCCCTTTAATGTGCCTGCAACGTGGAAGACCAGTCAATGCCACATGTAAGAAAATCAATATACTTCTCTCCGTTATTTTTGTTGTTTTTTTTTGTACTTCTAACGTTACCACATTCAGGTCGCCGACTATACTAGGGTTGGTGATCGAATATTCCAAAAGAGTACTTTGTGTCCCATCTCCAATGCGTTGGTGGCAATTCCTGATTGTTCCAACACCAAAATTTGATGTTGGTCAAAATATTTGCTGGGTCCTAGAACTTCAAATTTTGAAGTCTCCCCCTACCAAAATGTCATTTGGAGCTTTGTTTAGGGCTACTTACCCTATGGATGTTTGGACCACCGTCATGCTCTGAGACGAAAGAAAACACTCACAATAGATGAATAATCGTCTCTGATCAACCCAGGTATATATAACCCCACGACGAAACTAGGATTTTTATGTCTCTACGTAGAAGTACGAAAAGTGTCATTAAGAGAAATAATTCTCCAAATAATTTTGGGGGCAATGCCACTGAACCCGGCCCCTTCGGACAAGGGCAACCCCGAACCAGCTCAGCATGAAGTTGGGCTGCGGTGTCGTGCCTTCATGTACAATACACTCTAGCACCATCAAGCTCCACATAACATAACAACCTGAAAATTAGTAAAAAAATCAGAAAAACTAGGAGATCGAGGAACCGTTCTTTAGGCCAGCTAGTTGAACCGGTGAGTCAATGAACCAGCCAGTCCAACGAGTCGATAGCTGTCGGTCTGGATTTTAAAACATTGCCTACAAAACAAACAAAAGAGGTGATTCGTTTCGTCCTATTCATTTAAAAGGGCATCTTGAGTTATCTCACTTCCCTTCTATAACTACCAATAATTGGTGCACAATTTTTTTTAAAATTTCTTAAAAAAGAATTTCTATGTAGTAGTAATGATGTGGGCTGACGGTTGACTAAATATCAGTGCTAGATCTTCGACGACATCCGTCCGATCACAATATAGCCATCTGGCACGCTATAAGAGACCACTGATCGTATGTATGTTTGTCCTATACCTAGGTGGACCTACAACCTAAAAATTAGCTTGATTAGTGATTTATAACGTTTGGATCTGAGTAACCCAAATAATGCTCGAAATCCACGGTCAAAAATAAGTCATGAAAAAGACTCTAATCTAATGGCTAGAAATTACTAATCACTTTGACTTGTAGTACGCCAAACATCATAGTTTCAAAGGTGTTGACAGTGTGCCACGTGGGTCATATTGTTGTCCGCCATCAACATTGATGACATAAGCAAATTTGTTTCTTTACTTTCTTTATTTAAGTAGTTGTCACGTGGATATTTAGTACAAGAAGTCTTGAGATAGACTATCAAAACAAAGTCGTCCATATAAATGCGTACACGGCTCAACTGTAGCCGCCTCTATAGACAATATATATTTACGTACGTAGGTTTTCTTGTCTTTGTTTTACTATAAATTTCATCATTTTTTTGTTGTTCTTAATTAAAATAGATATACGTACCCATTTAAAAAGTAAAAATTACAATTGGTCATGGGCCCACATGGGAGATGAGAATATTCTCCCGGTCAACATGGATATATATCAATCTCATAAATAATCATCTCATTCTAATATTTCTAACCTTATGAAAATTACAGATCACATGTTAAAAACTATTGGGAAATTTTTTTTTCACCGAAAATAGTACTGATCTTTCGCGTGGGTGATCTCAATGATGAAGATCTCACTCTCACTAAAAATATCACTTAACGACCATGTGGGCCCCACCACCGGTATTTATTTGTCAAAAAACATTTGTAACTTTATCCCAACCCGATATATATATTTAAATAATAATAAAACGACAGGTTGTCAGAGTTGCAAATGATAGTAGTTCTTATTGGATGACAGTTAGGTTTGATAATTCTTATATTTTTTTTTTATTTAGTCATTGTCCTTTATTTCTTGGCAGGTGACTTTCAAGATTCCATTATATTATCTTTCATAAAATTTTTTTCTTTTTTAAATGTTTGTCTAATTAGCCATATATTAATTTTTTTTTTTTGGTACAAATTTCCTATTATTCAGAGCCCGTTTTTTTTTCTTCTTCCACACGGGTTTCCGGCTAGTAATAAGGAGAAAAAAACACCAGGACTTAGAAAATAATAATGCAATTTAAGAAAAAAATAAAATCTATTAAATTTGTGTAACGGTCCTAGAATAACGGGATAACAGGACGTTATGTTGGGGGCATTATTTGCGTATCATTTGACAACGATACAGATGTACCGTTACGGTAATAGCTATTATTTAAACCATGCCTACATGTTGTGTCATCATCACCGAACAAATTGTCCCACTTGCATTAGAAGTAAAGATCAGTTAAAAAAGAAAGCTTACTTTATAAATCTGATGACTTTTCTAGTGGAATGCTGATTGCTGACAGATACGTTTTTTTTATTTTTTATGGAATAGTGATCAAAATAAAAATAAAAATCTAACGTATTGATGCAACGTATGTCAATTTAAGTATATATTTCTACACAATAAAATTAGAATACGGTGTGCAACACTGCAAATATCTTAACGGGGCGGGAGCCATACAATGAAACATAACCTTCACACGATATACATGTGGTCAATCTAATCAGTGATCGCAAGGGTTCGATCAGTTGACCTAATTAAGAATATGAAATCCTCACTAATGTGGACAATTTAATTGCATGGGAGGTCATATATATATATACTAGAGGATGGCCTGTGCCCTCGGCACTACAGGACAAAGCATTTGCCAAAATCGGGTATGAGTGGCTGAGATCCACCGTCCATTTGAGGGATAAGATCTCGGTCCTTCTTTGTTGAAGCCTATAAGAGGGGGTATAAGAGAGGGGATAACTGATGTGTCTTGTTATATAGATATAAAAATAATTGTTGAGTATAATCTTAAGGCTGATGCTCCAGTTACTGCCCTAAAATGACAGGATCTATTTACAGGACACAATATGAGCCACGTGGCACACTCTTAGAGGACTCTGACTGTATGGATCGATGTTTGGCTAATCCCTAAGTGGACATACAAACCAAAAAATCAGGGCGGAAACTGGAGCCCGACCCTAACCTTAATATAGCTAAAACAAGGACGACTGATTGTACGTCACAATGTGCAGGGAAAGGATCCTGCACATGCAAGAGGATAAGGACCCAGAATTTAGTATTTTCCACTTGAGAGAAATCTCAAAATGGTCATAACTGGTTGGATTTAAAAATTAAAGCCATCCAACCTATCACTTTCTTTTGGGCAGTCAACAAAATTGGGCAAAGTGGTCCCACCAGAAAAAAAAAAATAACTTTGAACACACTGGATTAAGCAACTCACATACATTGTATAAGATAATTACCTGCACTGCATATTTTTTTCATATTTGAGAATGGGAAGAATCCTGATTGAAGAAAAACAAAAGACATTAATGTCCAAAATTTATTGCATTGAAATCTAAAAGTTACCCTGTGTTATTAAAACCTAGATCAATTTAACCTAAAAAAATCAATGGCATTTTGGGCATTATAATTAAAAAAACATTATCTTCAATTCTCAGGAAAACTTTGACAACGTACTCAGGAAATTTCCTAGATAGATTCTGGATGGGATGATGGGTCGTTGCAAACGGTCCCTCTGACCTTTGGCCTTTGTACATGTGCGTTAAACCTGCACCAACCAATCAATCTTCCTACTAGCCTCCTGATGGATCGTTGCAAAGGGTCCCTCTGACCCACCCTTGGCTTTGTAAAACATAGCATGTGCTTTAATTTTTAACTTGTGATATGCGAAGGGGAGGGTTTGGAGGGACCCTCTTTCCTACGAGCCACCGGATTGAAGGCGGCTTAGCATGAGGGCCAAGTCTTACAGAAGTTGCAAGTTTGCATTAATTAATTCAAATCTTAGTAGTACAAATATATACACAAACACACCATCTTTCTCCATCTCTCTTATTCTCAACACAACTTCATCTCTTTCCTTCAATTTTCTCCCTACACATAACATGGCCTCCGTCCAACACTATGCCTACCCATATTTTTCTCCTCCACCACCATCACCACCACCGCCGCCTCAGGACTCTTGTCCCCCTCCAAAGGTGGCGCCGCCCAAGAAACCCCAGCTTCCACCGCCACCATCACCACCATCCCATAAATCTTATCCCCCTCCAAAGGTAGCGCCGCCAAAGAAACACCTTCCACCACCACCCCATAAATCGTATCCCCCTCCAAAGGTAGCGCCGCCGAAGAAACCCCTTCCACCATCACCCCATAAATCTTGTCCCCCTCCAAAGGTAGCACCGCCCAAGCAACCCCATTCACCACCACCACCGCCGCCGGATAAATCATGTCCCCCTCCAAAGGTAGCGCCACCCAAGCAACCCCATTCACCACCACCACCATCACCGCCCCATAAATCTTGTCCCCCTCCAAAGGAAGCGCCACCCAAGCAACTCCATTCACCACCACCACCACAGCCACCTATGGTTTCGAAGCCGCCAAGTCCAGCAGCGACACCGCCTAGTCACTCAATTACACCACCACCTCATCCCAACAGTCCACAATCTCCTCCTAAGCCGCCAACTCCAGTGGCAACACCACCTAGTCACTCAATTACACCACCACCTCATCCCAATAGTCCACAATCTCCTCCTACGGTTCCGAAGCCGCCAACTCCAGCGGCGACACCACCTAGTCACTCAGTTACACCTCCATCTTCAAGTGTCACGCCACCGCCACATCCCATTAGTCCACAATCTCCTCCTATGGTTTCCAAGCCTCCAACTCCATCGGCGACACCACCTACTCACTCAATCACACCGCCGTCTTCAAGTGTGACACCACCGCCTCATCCTAATAGTCCACAATCTCCTCCTACTGGTCCGATGCCACCAACTCCATCGGCGACACCACCTAGTCACTCAATCACACCACCGTCTTCAAGTGTGACACCACCACCACATCCCAATAGTCCACAATCTCCTCCTACAGGTCCGATGCCACCAACACCAGCAGCTACGCCACCTGGTAACTCAATTAGCCCGCCATCTTCAAGTGTGACACCACCGCCTCATTCCAATAGTCCACAATCACCTCCTACGGTTCCAATGCCACCAACTTCATCGGCAACACCACCTGGTAACTCAATTACACCGCCATCTTCAAGTGTGACACCACCACCTCAATCCAATAGTCCACAACCTCCTTATATCGTTCCAACGCCACCAATTCCAGGGGCGTCACCTCCTATGCCAATTTTGACACCACCACCTAATTCCATTACTCCATCTCTTCCTGACTTCGTTCCACCTCCCTCGGGGAATAACCATACAACAGTTATAGCCGTATGTGTCTCATTGGGTGGTGTCTTCTTCCTAGCATTCCTCCTGATTGGTCTTTTTTGCTTCGTTAAGAAGAAGAAGAAGAAGATGGTTGCAGAACCTGAATGCATAGAAGTTGAGGAACATGTGAGGGTCCAGGAAGCCATCGTACCAGGCCCACATGGTACGGAAGCCGTGATACTATCGGTTGAGGAGGACGTCCATATTCAAGAAATGGTTGGTGGAGGCCACCACGTGGACGGCCGGCATGGTATGCACGCTATTCCTGTGGGTGGTGATTCTTGTGCTCCTGGGGTTGGAGCATCTTCTACTGGTTACGGTCATCCCCAACATGAGCATAGGTCCTGATTACAGTTTAATATTGACATGCAAGAATAAGGCTGCCAAAGCCTCCTGTATTTCCCTTCAGCAATTAGGTATACGTGGTGTAAATTCATTGGTATTGGACGCTTTTTGTGTCCAACAGCGTGTGACACTACAATGATTCGTGAGATTTTTTTATTGTTTCTTAATGTACAATTGCAACAGTTTGATGGAATGAGGATTGGATTGCTGTGTTTATGTCAATTTATTGACTTTTCCTAAAATAAAATCTTAGTTAAGGATCAGGGAAAAATCCATGATCGATCACAAGGTAGGCACCACAGAATTTCATATATTTAGGCATGCATGTGCGCCATCCACGTGGCCGACCAAGTTTGATAGTGAAGCAATGGAAAACTTGTACAGGAGGCTACCCACACCGCACCCAATTATTGATCGGATAAAAAAGCTGTGTCTAGTAATCGATTACCTATTTATATGGACCAAGGTTTAAAGGGGACCGTTATAACGGTATAACGGACTGGGGGCGATACCGCTTTTTCGGTTATAACGGCCGTTATGAAGAAGAAAACACTCGGGCAAAAACAGAAAAAATGGGAAAAAAATGGAAAATAACAGAAATAACGGAAAAAATGGCGCCGAAATTCAAATTTTGAATTTAAAATTTGAATTTCAAAATTTCGAAAAATGAAAAATAAAGGAAAAAAACAGAATATAACGGAAAATAACGGGAAAAAATGAAAATAACGGCAGTTTTTTTTCACAAAATTTTCCAGAAATTAACGGTCGTTATTTTTCGTTATAACGAAAAAATAATGGCTGTTATTTTCATTACAACGGCCATTATTTTCTGGGGGTTTTAACGGTCCATAACGTAACGGGGTAGGTCCGAATCCGTTATAACGGCCGTTTTTTAAACCTTGATATGGACCACACAGGCCACTAATCCTACAAGTTGGTCCCCAAAAAACTAGGAAAAAAGTTATTTGAGCTGTCAGTGCAGACTTCATACCCTGTTCTGATGGGATTTCTTTGCCACGTGGATTGCTGAAGTAGCAAAACCAGACAATTCATCACATATTTAACATATTAATAATGGAACTGATATGAATGATATCTCCTTAGTCAACTAAATACCTAACCTACTTAGTCAACGGTCCAGATATTTATTATTGATGGGAGGTGATTTCTCCCTCAGCCAACCTGCATTGGGAGGTGATTTCTCCCTCAGATTAATTAAACTTTTTTGAATGCTTCGTTAGGTCCCAAATATTTTTTTTAACATTTATACGTAGTATACAAGTATATATTATCTATATAACAAAACAGGGAAGTTATCTTATCTCTTATCTTTCCCGGAGAAAAAGAGTGCTTGAGATCAAATCCATCAATCTAATTTTGATGGTTAGATTTCAGCCACTCAATCCCCCTCATTTCTTCGGTCATTCCCACTCATTTGACCCTTGCATGCAGCAGATCGAAATTTCGAAATTCAAATTTCGAATTTTAGCACCGTTATTTTTCATAATTTTCTGTTATTTCCATTATTTTTCCATTTTTGCCCATGTGTGTTACATTCCGTTATAACAGAAAAAATGGAAACACCCCAGTCCGTTATACCGCTTGAGTGCTGAAGGCACCCAATTTTTTGCCAACGCTTTTGTCGGAGAGTGCCGTGGGCACGGGCCATTTACTAGTCTATATAACAAAACAAGGAAGTTGTCTCCCCACTTATACCCCCTCTATATGTTTCAACAAAGAAGGGCTGAGATCTTATCCCCCAAATGGATGGTGGATCTCAGCCACTCACACCTAATTTTGGCAAATGCTTTGACGGAAACTGCCTAGGGCACAGGCCACCCACTATCAATATAACAAGTGATTGGCCGACTGGACAGATTGTGCAGCCGATCGGAGTCCGGCCGAATGGTCAAAATGTGTGGGTGACCGGACCTTCGGCACGGATAATTTTCGATTCTGACCTGAGCGGATGATCGACCAAAATGGGCGGTCAATCGAAGTCTGGTCGACCGACCAAAAAGTGCAGTCGAACCCGCCCATTCCAGATCTATTTTTGACTCGTTCTTTTGTGCGATTCTATGCGCACTTGAGTCATTCCAACGGCTATTTTAGGTCCATTTCTCTTGAGAGGGTAAAGTATTATATAATAGAACCCTTACCCTCCATTAGAAATTAAAGAACCAATCAAGCTATCTCTTGACTCACATTCTTTGATTATCATTCTTTGAGTCTAGAGATTTGGAATTTAAGAGAGCTTCACCTGTGTAAATTTGTACATCCTTTGTGAAAGCTCTAGATTGTTTGAGAGAGCTTCACACGAGCAAATCTGGTTCATCTTTTGTGAAGGCTGCTCTAATTGTTTGAAGAGACTACAAAGTGTATTGTTTCCTGCAATCTTCTTCTTCTAAGAAGATGATCCTAATCATCATTGACATAGTATCTCTGTGGCGAATTATTCTACGAGGATTTATCATTCTATCGAATTCATCAAAAGGTAAGTATCTTTTAGAACAAATATTTTAGAGTGAATTCAATATTATCAAACCTGAATTGTTTGTGATTGACGGATGAGTGAGTACGTACTCATCAAATTGAGTTGAGGAAGGTGGAATCCTTAAGAAATTTGTTTCTCTAAAATACTACGGGCCTAGTGTGACTCTCTACGCGAATCGAAAAGTGATTCTTGTATAAATCAAGTTGAAGATTATAGATCCTTGAGAAGAGGGCTTCTCGATCTAAATAGACTACTGGCCTAGGCTCACTCGATCTCTAGGTGAGCGAGAAACAATTCTCGTTAGATTGATACTAAGTGTAATCTTAGTTGTTTGATTATTTATTTCTATTGACAATGTTGTAATGCATGATTAAAATAATATAATACTACTCGTGGTGAGTATTAGAGAGTGGACGTAGGTGCGGAGTCACCGAACCACTATAAATCTGAGTTTCGTGTGATTGTGAATGTTTGCATATTTTGTCTCAAATTTTCTCATATCTATGTTCTGTGGATGATTCGTATTTTGATTATTTGATCTTTTTCCGCCTTATGTGATCATTAATTTTTAATCCATATAGAATCCGCAGAGAAATTAAAAATTGTCTTATTCACCCCCCCCCCCCTCTAGAACATAACGTGGTACTTAAAAGAGAATTTCATCATGTTTTTATGTTTTGGAGTTATAATTAAGTAGTATTTCAATCATGATAGTTAACTCATCTCGACAAGTTCTACATTATACTTGGCGTTCATGACAGTCAACCCCTCCCGACAAGTTCTACATTATACTTGGCGGTCAAGGCATTCAACTCTTCCTGACAAGTCTCTCGGTATTATATTTAACAGGTAAAGCTTTCTTCCTTTCCCAGCAAGAAACGACAACTCCACGAATAGATGAGTATCTTAACCAATAGATTAACTATACATTAGCATCCATACGAGAATTGAAACTTGGCAATAGATCTTATCATTATTAGAATTCTCGCCACTTTTTCATTCACGTATCTGTCACATAAGCTGTTTCAAATTTAACTGAATGGAAGAAGTTCAGATCCAACTGGAAGATATTGTATCAAACAGACTTTTCCGAAATTGGATCTAGCCAATAAGAAGTGAACACGTGGGGTATGAGTCAGATCATTCACAAGCTATACATAACCTACGACTAAAACTAAAAAGGGATCTTGATCTCCCGATCCAGAATGAATACTCTTTGATCATCTTTATCTTAAAACTCTTCGTGTTTAACCCTGTGAGAAAAATATTCACTGACTTGAGCGTTAGAGTGTTGTCAACAGGTACACCATCATCACCCTTGGAGAGATTATCCTATCAGTTGCAACAAAAAGGAATATGCGCCCTGAAGCTCTAGATTCAGTCAATCAAAGTGATCTACCTCGAGATACGAATCGTTTTGACCTCAAAGATTGTGTGAGATAAGATCAGATATTTTTTCCCCACATTCATCATTAAAATTTTTCAATTGTCGCAATACAATTGCAAAAAGTTTGATTTGCAGTCGCAGCAATCAAAACCACATGTTGAAGTGGGACCCACATGTATTAAAAGGAGATATTCAAAAAGTGATGTGGACCCTACCTCGACGAGTGGTCAAAAAGGTCCCAAAGTTCATAGCGCCTCCAGATCAGCTAGAACGTATGTATATATATGATTGATTACAGCTATACCCATTAGTCTTTGTATGATTGATTACAGCTATAGTCAAATAAACCACCTGCACATTACCTAACACGATATTATTATAAGATAAAGAGAGGTTGGTTAATGTATTTGAGAGGCCTTAAAATAAAGGGTAGTGATCCAATAAGGGTCCCTTACCTTAAATAACAGTAAGGACCCCATGTGTCATTTTTTCATTGGATAAAATGTAATGCCAATTACTTGCAGGGAGCTTGAGGTGCATCCTGTTCAATAACGAACACAAGGGTTCTTATGGCTATTTAGGTAAAGGGACGGGATTGTTACTGAGCAATCTCCATTGGGACCGTATGCTCAATGGTTGGGTGTGCGAACTAGGAAACTAGGGGTCGCGGTTTGGTGATGGATCCGGCACTCAGCGGACCGTTAGCCTCTCTCCACGGTTCAACTTGCTAGTACTAAGGTCTGCAAAAGGTCCTACGGACCCTTGCCTTTGTACACGAGTAAAACTTGAAGTGGCTGACCACCCACAAGGAGTCCCGTGGCACTTTTAGGAGACACTGACGGTATGGATGTTTGGCCAATCCCTAGGTGGACCCAAGGTTTAACGGATTGTAACGCACAGGGGCAAAAATTAATGGATAAAAACAAAAAATAACGGCCCTAAAATTCAAAATCTAAAATTTGAATTTCAGATTTTCAATAACGGAAAAATAGCAGAAATAACGGGAGTTTTATAACATTTTTTTCAGAAAATAACAGTCGGTTAGTTATTTTTGTCATAACAGAAAAATAACGGAAAATAATGGCTGGCGTTAAAACAGTACATAACGTAACGGGGGAGGTCCGAATCTGTTATAACGGGCCGTTATTTTCATTATAATGGCCGTTTTTTAAACTATGGGTGGACCTACTAACCAAAAATCAACTTATTCATTATTGATTTATAAGCATTGGATTAGAGTTGATTTTAACCGTGGGAATTTGAACATTATTGACCATTATTTAAGGTACAAGGATCCAAAGGTTTGAAATCATGAATCACGGCTGATTTTGGGTTTCTAGGTCTACCTAGGGATTGGCCAAACATCCATACAGTCAGCATCCTCTAAGAGTGTGCCACATGGCTCTATAATGTAGGAAGTCATCAGCTTTATTCCTCTTGTACAACATGTGCCCTAAACTTGTGTCAACTCATGTTAAAAAAGTAATATCAAACTTGTGTCAACACAAAAGGCGGCTTAGCATGAGAGCTAAGTCATAAAAAAATTTGCAAGTTTGCATTAATTAATTCAAATTTCAAACCTCTTAGTTTGCACTGCAAATATATACACAGACACAAGTTCATCTCTTACCTTCAATATCCCTCCCCCACCCACAACAAATAACATGGCCTCCCTCCAACACTATGGCTACCCTCCAAAGGTACCGCCTCCCAATCATCCCCTTCCATCACCACCTCCTCCTGCCGTTCCGACACCACCAACTCCAGCGGCAACACCGCCAAGTTACTCAATTACACCACCTTCTTCAACTGTGACACCACCACCTCCACCTGTCGTTCCGACACCACCGTCTTCAAGTGTAACACCATCGACTCCTCTTGTCGTTCCGACACCACTAACTCCAGTGGCAACACCGCCTAGTAACTCAATTACGCCACCGTCTTCAAGTATAACACCACCACCTCCCAATAGTCAACAATCTCCTCCTGCCGTTCCGACACCACCAACTCCAGCAGGAACACCGCCTAGTAACTCAGTTACACCCGCATCTTCAAGTGTGACACCACCACCTCATTCCAATAGTCCACAATCTCCATTTACTGTTCCAACGCCACCAACTCCAGGGGCAACACCACCTAGCCACTCAATAACACCGCCATCTCCAACTATGACACCACCACCTCAATCCATTAGTCCACAACCTGATCCTTCTGTCGTTCCAACACCACCAATTCGAGGGGCGACACCTCCTCTTCACTCAATTACACCTCCTACGCCAATTAGGACACCACCACCTAATTCCATTACTCCATCTCTTCCTGACTTCGTTCCACCACCACCTCCCTCAGGAAATAACCATACCACGGTTATAGCCGTATGTGTATCATTGGGTGGTGTCTTCTTCCTTGCATTCCTCCTGATTGGTCTTTTTTGCTTCGTTAAGAAGAAGAAGAAGATGGTTGCAGAACCTGAATGCTTAGAAGTTGAGGAACATGTGAGGGTCCAGGAGGCCATCATACCCGGCCCACATGGTACAGAAGCCGTGATAGTATCGGTTGAGGAGGACGTCCATATTCAAGAAATGGTTGGTGGAGGCCACCACGTGGACGGCCTGGAAGGTTTGCATGCTATTCCTGTGGATGGTGATTCTTGTGCTCCTGGAGTTGGATCATCCTCTACTGGTTCCAGTCATCACCATCTTGAGCATAAGTCCTGATTACAGTTTATCGACGTGCAAGAATATGGCTGCCAAAACCTTCTGTATTTCCCATCAACACACGTCGCCTCCGTTCTAATATAAGGTCACCTATAGTTGGACGATTGCAAGTGTCCAATACCAATAATTAGGGATCTGTTCCATCTTTTTGAATCCAGGTTTCTTAGGTAAAATTGGTGCAACTTTATTGTTGTTGGATGCTTTTTGTGTCCAACAACGTGTGACAGTACAATTATTCGTCGGATTTTTAATTATTGTTTCTTATGTATATTTGTAACAGTTTGATGGAATAAGGATTAGATTGTTGTGTTTACGTTAAATGTCTTTTACTAAAATAAAATGTTAGTTAAGGGTTGGGGAATTAGGTTATAGGATTATTACTAGTTAGGATATTAGATTAGATTGATTAAGATTAGGTTCCATCTTTAGATCCTATTATTTTATATATAAATACTTGATTATTAATGTAAGTTTCTATCACTAAACTCAATACATTATCATGGTATCAGAGCCTTTGATCTTCTAAGGTCAAGCTCCCGATCTTACGCACCCTGGCTACAGAGCAGGGCTGTCTTGATACAAGTTGAGGCCTAATGGAAAACTCTATTTAAATTTTAAAGCCTTTTTTTGTATTTAATATATTGATGTATATGGTATTAATTAAAAAATTAAACTCTTTATATTATTGGATAAACCTTGAACGACTCAGCCGGACTAAAGATTAATCCTAAAAACTATTCCTGATAATCAAAAACTACAGAAAAAAAAATTTAGATGCAAAGGACTCTCGGTGCAGTCAATGTCAATGCAAAGGACTCTCGTGGCCCTACATAGATCATTTTTTGGATCCAATGACTGCTTAGATGTTCAGCCCACCTATCGGTGGATAAACACACTAAAAGTCAGCTTGGTTGATGAATTCTAGCCATTGGATTTACTACCCAAAAAACATGCTTGAATCCAACGACTAGAATGATGTCCTAAAAATTGTACTAAAATCTATAGCCATAATATCAATCAGGTTGATTTTTTATTTGTATATCCAATAAGGGGTGGGCTAAAAATCCATGTGGTTAGTGGGACCTGGGCTGGGGGCCTTCTCTTACCAAGGGGCCTTAGGCGACTGCCTCAATGGCCTTAAGGAAGAGCCGGCCCTGCCACAGAGGCAAAACCCCGCTTTTTATATTCAAGTATTTTCTTGTTTGTCTTTCATTCATCATTCTGTTTCATCCACCATCGAATGCATGCATGTCAACCGTCTTCTCTCCACAACACCATGGTGCTCATCGATGTCCTTCGTCTACCAATCTCAGCTGGAGCCGAAGCCGACCATCACCATGATGTCAAACAAGAACTGATCTAATATATGCCATATTTAGTTAGCTGTACCATGCAAATAAAAAATAAAAATAAAAAGCTGACAATTAATAGTCCGCATCAACCTGAAGTACAAACCATTCTTAATCACCATGCTGCAACCATGGCCAACAGTCTCTTATTCTAGCTCATTAGACTTGCCACCGTTGTTGTTGCTGCTGCTACCACCATCCGCCCAATTTGCTGCTAGTATCATATCATCACTGTTGTGCTTACCAGTGCTGATGATTGTCCCTCACCATTGCTGCATCTCATCATGGTCATCACTGTTCAACCTCCTCGGCATCGTCATCTCCGCCATCTAATGGGATAGGGAAGCTTGATTAGCCGCGTATGATACCTTCCCACGACGGGTGCCACAGAGTTCCAAAAAAATTTTTGTTAGTTTTCTTTATATGAAATTGTAATTCTAGGGATTAACCTGGTCCATTCATTAATTATAAGATCAGATTTGACGGCTCTTATATTTTAAGGTTATAGACTTCTATTTAAAGTCATCTTTGATTATTTTTGGGCAGTATGGGTGAAGATAATTTGAGAGTTTCGTGTTTAGGGGTTTCTTTTGTTACTCTTGTAAAATAAAAATGTGGTTTTGTTCCCTTCGTTGGTGATCTCTCGTTCTCAGTAGTGAACCAGTTGCGATATCTGTGGATGTGGATCGTAACCTACATCGGGAGAACCACTTATATCTTGTGTTGTAGTTTGCTCGCTTCTTGTTTCTTCTTTTAGCTTTGCACATAAGGGTGTGTTCGTTTCCAACACTATCGTCTACAGCAACATCATTTTTCATTATCGAATTTCTACAACCATTATATCCTCCAGCCACCGTAATGCAGCTATTGCTCTATCAGTGACCCTTAGATCTACAACATTGCCACCAGTGATCATCAACTCACTGTAATTGTCCAGAGTTGCTGCACCGATCATCCGTCCACCCTTGCAATGCAATCATAGTTGGTCGTCAATCTGTATCGTCGTTCATGCAACTTTTGAACTGGGTTTTCATTCCCTAGCAAAACCCCTCATTGTGGCATCTTCTTATTTCGGTTTTCAAAATAACCTCCCTTATTTTTTGATTTTGTCGTCCGCCTTGGCCACCATGTTACTGCCTTCATGAACCATTGCCGAGCTAAGACCCCTTATGCAGCAGAGCAGTTCTCCTTTTAAGGTTTCCCATGAGAAAACCTTCCTTTTCTTCCTTTTTTCACGTGACAAAACAAAAAAAATAAAGAAAAAATGTTTGTTTGGGTGCTTTGTTACTAGGCCCAAGCCTGTGAGGCAAAATGCCCACATGGTCTTTCTCGACCGAAGATAGGCCCAACTCTTGTTGGCTTAGGCCCAAAATTGATTGAGCTGAAACCCCATTAACTCAAGTTGAGTGCCCAAAATACATAAAATGCAAATGCTTGACGACTTTTCAAAGCCCAAGCCCATGAAGTCCACAAAAAAGCCCACATCCTTCTGTTTGGGGACTCATAGAGCCCAAGCCTGGGAGGCACAAGATGCCCATACCATTCAATCTTAGCCCAAAGAGACCACCCACCTACTTCTCACATTCTTCCTTTCGGCCCAAAGAGGAACATACCATTCTCCTCGGCCTAAAAGAAGACTATTTCATCCCTTTTGAAGTAAAATGAACCTTCTAATCTTTCTAAAAACCTCGATAAAATAAATAGTATATTATAAATTTACACTAGAAAAAAGTCATTTTAGAATGATTTTGAACCATTCTAAAAATTTTCAAAATAAGAACAATTTGGGTCAGTCATAATTTTGGAATGGCTCAATTGTTGGGAAATGACCCAAAATTGTATATTTTTTTTAAGATAATTGTAGTGTCCAACACTAATAACGTTGTGACGTGTACCTAAGGAAACTTGGAGACCATGCCAACCAGTTTTCCCCTTTTATTTTGTATGTTTTGTTTTAAAAAAAAAGGTTTGATTTCCTAAGTAGCTTAGATCTCTCATTAATAGTTTAACATTTTAGATAACTAAATGTAATTTTCTAAAAAAAAGATCTACAATATATGTTGTTTTATAGAATATAATTTAAAAATAAATAAATATAACATAGATGATTCGCTAAGGGCCGGGTAGGGCTGGGCCCCCTTGAGTGTGACCCTTGCCCGGATAAAAATGCAAAGCTTGACGACTTTCAAAGCCAAGCCCAAGAAGTCACAAAAAAAGCCCACATCCTTCTGTTTGGGGACTCATAGAGCCAAGCCTGGGAGGCACAAGATGCCCATACCATTCAATCTTAGCCCAAAGAGACCACCCACCTACTTCTCACATTCTTCCTTTCGGCCCAAAGAGGAACATACCATTCTCCTCGGCCTAAAAGAAGACTATTTCATCCCTTTTGAAGTAGCTCCCCATCCATTCCACCATCTTTTTATCTTTGGGTTAAACTTCGAATGGTTTCGATACAGACTAAACAGAAGGTTTCTTGTTCTGAAGAACAAGACCCGGACAAGATCCCTTTTGGTTTTAGTAATCCTAAACCAAATGTATACTAAAAAATGGTTCAAAGATAAGATCAATTACAGTTGTCTTGATTGAGATAAGATCAATTAGCTAGGATTATTATTAGTTAGGATATTGTATTAGATTGATTAAAATCAGTTTCCATCTTTAGATCTTATTATATATTTTCTATGCAAACCCTTGATTAGAGTTAGTGTAATCATCTTGTTTTAATCAATAAACTCGAAACACCACCAAAAAGTCCATGCATCACATAGGTTTTTTGTTGCTAAACTATATATACATCACAAGCTTAGTTCAATGGATTTGCATATTTTTAGGTATATGGGTTTTATTCAGGTACCAGTTTATCTAAAACTGATCAAATTACTAATTGGGCTTAAAGATAAATACAGGCTTGGCCAAACTATCTGGTATTGGGTCCAGGTTATGAGTTTGAAGACATGTTGTACGGTACCCAGGCCCCGACCCTATTAGTAATTGGGTCCAGGGCCGGCTCCACCCTTAGGGTGTTGATGCATGCAACCGCCCAAAATTTAGGTGCAAAGGATTCCGAACATAAAAGACTTTCATGGCTCTATATGGCTCATTTTTCGGGATCACATACCACGTGGATGATTAACCCATCCATTAGTGGATAAGCACACCAATAAGCTTGATTAGTGATTTTTATCTGTTAGATTTAGTATACAAAAAACTTGCTTAAATCCAACAGCTAGATTCAATGCTAAAAAGTACTAAAATTTATGGGTAGATTTATGGCTAAAGATAAACAATAATCAGGTTGATTTTTGGTATCTAGCAAAGGGTGGACTACACATCCATGCAGTTAGTGGATCCAAATCAAACAATACACTATATATGTAGGGCCACGAGACTCCTCTATTAATCAAAAGGGCAGGTTGGGTTAAACCAACCTTGATCATCATGCATCAAATACATGGGTATTGATCATCGAATCTACAATAAGAATAAGAGCTTACCTCTTTGCGTAGATGCCATTGGATGAGAATGACTCCATCCTTCTACTCTCTAGCTTGGTGTGGATTGTTCTCTTACGGAGACTTAATTGTAGAGATTCTCTTACTCCACTTGTTATATAGAGAGAAAGGGCTTAGAGGGAAACATTAAGGTATTAGAAGGTTTCCTAATCCATCAAGGATACCTTCTAATATTAAGAGTCTTCAACTTAGCAACTTCTTTAGTAGCTGTTATTGGCAACCTCATGATAAAATCCAAGTCCTAAAGGATCGGCCAACCAATATGTGTACCATATATAGAAATTCTAACATTCTCTCACTTGGTCCACAGCCAATCGCAACAAAATACAAAAATATATTTTTTTTTTTAAATCCAATTTTATTTTTGAAATGACACTACTTTGATTCAATAGCTAAAAGACCTGCACGTGATCACGATTTTTAAGAAAACTGCCAATCACTAAGTCAAGTTACTCATCATAATACTTTGACCAAATGAAACTACAAATGTGGGTCATAGCGGTTATATGTCTATACACGACATACTCCCTTCTATGTACCACTACACAAGCAATCCCAATTAGCCAGTCCATAATTGAGGAAATGCAATAATATGGCATTTCGCATTGCCAAACAACATAAGGCCTCATTAATGTCTTGTCAGGACATTCCTGTTATCATAACTTCCATGCGAAACAAATGTACTTACATAAAGTTTTGGAAATAACAAGAAAATAGAAACAATTTATTGCACAAATAATTGTGTCAAATACATTAACCACCAATCCTCAGTATCAAACATCATGGTTTGCATAGAAGACCCATCCTTATAACATGTTCTTTATATGTCTTCAGTGCAAGCCCTTTAGTTTGCGGATCTACAATCATCATAGTGGTGCTCATATTCTCGATTGACACTTGTTGTTTCTATACTTTCTC
Organism: Euptelea pleiosperma; assembly: GCA_035048495.1. NCBI lineage: Eukaryota > Viridiplantae > Streptophyta > Magnoliopsida > Ranunculales > Eupteleaceae > Euptelea > Euptelea pleiosperma. Next base: position 25,332,576 of record CM068542.1, on the reverse strand, counting down.
CTTCATGACCAAGTACTTTAGTTCCATGTGCTTAGAGCCATTGGAATACTTGTCGTTCTTGGAGAAAAAGACTGTTGCGGTATTATCACAATAAATTCTCAGCGACTTAGCAATAGAGTCAATGACTTTAAGTCCTGAGATAAAATTTCGCAACCATAATCCATGATTTATGGCCTCAAAGTATGCAACGAACTCGGCTTCCATAGTAGATGAAGTAGTAATAGTCCGCTTCATGCTTCTCCAAGAAATAACTAGTTCCTGCTAGTAGAAAAATGAGACCCTAAAGTAGATTTCCTACTATCAAGACAACTGGCAAAATTCGAGTCTGAATATCCGATCACCTCCAGATGATCCGATTGTCTATATGAGATCTTTTGTTCCTTGAAGATACATCATCACTTTCTTTGCAGCATTCCAATGATCCAAACCTGTGTTGCTTTGGTACCTACCCAGCAATTTCAACTGCAAAATTAATGTCCAGTCTAGTACAAGTTTTTGCATATATCAAACTCCCCAAAGCAGATGCATAAGGAATATCAATCATTTGTTTACGTTCTAAGTCATTCCGGGGGCATTGATTATTGCTGACCCAATTCTGGATCATCTTCTAGAATCGTATTTATCACCCTTCATGATGGGTGCATCTGAAGTCGAACAATACTACATATGAAATCTCTCCAAAACCTTTGAGATGTATGCTTTCTGAAACTAGTCCTAGTAAACCTCGAGATCGATCCCTAATGACCTCGATACTAATGATAAAATTTGCCTCTCCCATATCAATCATCTGAAAGTTTATGGCGAGATACCTTTTGATCTCATGCAATAAGTCAATGTAACTACTAGCGAGCAAAATATCATCCACATACAATACCAAAATAATAAACTTGCTCCCACTGATTTTCAGATAAATACACCGATCAACGACATTCTCTGAAAATCCGAAAGAGGTAATAGTATTTTTGAACTTAATATATCACTGCCTTGAAGCATGTTTAAGTCCATATATGGATTTCTTAAGTTTGCAAGCTAGATGTTCTTGGCCTTTCTTTGAAAACCCTTTAGGTTGCTTCATGTAGATTTCTTCCTCCAAACTCCCATTCAGAAAAGCAGTTTTCACATCCATCTGATGTAGCTCTAAGTTAAAATGAGCTACTAACGCCATAATAATTCTTAGTGAGTCTTTCTTAGAGATTGGAGAGAGAGTCTCATGATAATCGATGTCTTCTTTTTGAGTGAAGCCTTTGGCAACCAATCTGGCTTTATATCGTTCAGCCTTGCCTTTGGCATCCTGCTTAGTCTTAAAGACCCACTTACAACCGACTTTCTTACATCCTTTAGGAAAATCGATAAGATCACAGACTTCATTCTGGTCCATTGATTTCAACTCTTCTTTCATAGCATCAATCCACTTAGTAGAATTCTCACTTTCTATGGCTTGTGAAAACGTAATCGGATCTTCCTTAATCACAAATGTCAAAATCAGATTCTTTTAGATATACACCACAATCATCGATAATGGCAGGTCTCCTTTCCCTCTAAGATCTCATCAGAGCTATCCGTTGTGGTGTTTCTACAATAGGTTCTATGACGGCCATGTCATTCTGGACTGGTGGACCTCGTTTGGTTGTTCCTCAATATTGTCAATCTGTTCAACAACTTGAGGAGAAACCAAAGGTAGAGTAGGCAAGAGTAACGGGATATGTACCCTTCGTCAAATATCTTATCACGCGGTTCCACACTCCCACTATTGTCGTCATTCTCAATGAATCTGGCATTTTCGGTTTCCACTATCCTCGTACTATGGTCAGGACAATAAAACTTATACCCTTTGGACTTTTCGGGGTAGCCAATAAAATACCCACTAATAGTTTTAGGGTCTAATTTATGTTCTTGTGGGTTGTAAATTTCAGCCTCTACTGGACAACCCCAAACGTGTAAATGTCTTAAACTGGGCTTCCTACCGGTCTATAACTCGAAAGGGATTTTTGGAACGGATTTATTAGGTACCCTAATTTAAGATATATACAATAATCCTCAAGGCCTCACCCCACAACACAATTTGGGTAAAGTAGTATTGCTCATCATACTCCTAACCATATCCATAAAGGTACGATTTCGTCTCTCAACAACTCCATTCTGTTGTGGCATTCTTGGCATCGTGTATTATGCACGAATGCCATGCTTTTCTAAGAGTTTAGCAAATGGGCCAAGATTCTGGCCTGACTCATCAAATCTACCAAAGTACTCACCACCTCTATCAAATCTCAAAACTTTAGTCTTTTCATCTAATTGTCTTTCCACCTCAGTAATGTACACCTCTAGGATGTCCACTACTTGAGATTTCTCATGCAACATATATAAATGAGCATTCCGTGAGAAATCATCGATATAGATGATGAAATACCTTTCCCCAGTAAGGCAGGGTGTGGTAAAAGGACCACAAATATCAGTATGAATAATTTAAAGAAGGTTAGAACTCCTTGTGGCACCTTTCTTGGTATGTCTGGTTTGCTTTCCTTAATGCAATCCTTCCGAAGTCAGGTGAAATCTAGGTTTGTTAGGACCCCATCTTTCACTTGCCTCTCAATTCTTTCTCTGTAGATATGCCCTAATATTCTGATGTAGGGTCATTAATGTTTGGGCAAAAGTATAGTTCAAGTTAAGTCTATAAAGACTATCACATAAAGTACAAAAACCAATAATATTAGTGCCTTTATTCAAATTAAATTTTCCAAAACCCAAAGTAACAGAGTAGCCATTCTCATCAAGTCTAAACAATGAAATTAAATTTCTAGAAATAGTGGGAACATAAAAAGTGTTTATCAGGTCCATCTGATAGTCAGTGTTCGGAAGCGAAAGGTGCCAACAGCTACTACTTCAACTTTCAGACAGTTGCCTATAAAGATAGATCCCTCACTTTCCCTTGGCTTCTGACTTGTAAGGAATCCCTGCATCGAATTCGTAATATGAGTAGTGGCTCCGAAATCAACCCACCAAGTATTAGAAGGAACTTCAGCAAGATTTGATTTGTAAAATACGAGAGAAAGAGGTATACCTTTCTTTACGAACCAAGCCTTGCGCTTTAGGCAGTCCTTCTGCATATGTCTGTCTCATCTTTCTGTGGAGGTAATACTTCGGTTCTTTCCCATGAACCTTAGGAGCATTAGAAGGCCTAGGTTCGTTCTTTGTTTCTTCCCCTTACCAGGCTTTCGTCCTTGGCTACCAAATTCTTGAATAACAGCATATGCAGAGTGGTGTCATTCCTACTTCAATCTCATCTCCTCTTGAACACACATACTGGTCAACTCATTCAAGTTCCACTGGTCCTTGGTAGTATTATAGTGGATCTTGAATAGACCATATTGAGAGGGAAGAGAGTCAAAACGAACTAAACTAAGAAAGACTCATCTACACTCATACTTAATGCCTTAAGTTTAGCAGCAATGTTTGTCATGTTTAGGATGTACTCTTGCACTCCTTGCGACCCATCATACCTCATCGTGGTCAGCTGAGCCATAAGTGTCCCCGCTAGTGACTTGTCAGAAGAACGGAAGCGATCCTCCCAGATTTAAGATATTCCTTTGCATTATCAGTATTGGGAATTGAAGTCTTAAATTTGCTCAAGATCGTCATGTGCATTAACATTAGGCTCAGACGATTGGATCTTTCCCATGCGACGAATTCCATCGACTACTCTGTAGTGCTGGATTCATTAAGATCCGCATGCTTGTCCACCAATAATGGAACATCAAGACAATGAAGTCCCAGAGTGAATTGAACGTGTTCGTACCACTCAGAAAAGTTCGATCCATTCAGAACTAGGATGCTAGAGGCACTTGCGTCCTTGCAACGAACCGAAAACTGAAACTGAAACTGAAAATAAATAATAATAAATAAATAAAGATTAATGCTCACTACATCAGTGCTTTGAATTTTCAATAATTCAAAATTCAATTTTGATGCGATGAATCAGTAGTATCACTAAGTCTCTCTTTTGGGAGTAAGAACCCTAGCATACCAAATATTCACTCATTAGGAAAACATCATACCAAAAGGCTAATTGATGTGTATGAATTAATTGGATAAGTTTGTCTCCTTTGAGTGGTATTCTAGTCTAAGAAATATTCATACCACTTCACATTACCCTATGTCAGTTCATGACCAATCAAAGAGAACTTGCCTTTGGGTGACGATTCTAATATCTTGATTATGACTGCAAGTGCGAATGTTATTTACTAAAGTGGAAACTGCAATACTTTAGTCTATTATGATAACCTAAGGTACGTGCCACTTGCTAACTTAGGTTACTTTGGTAACTACTAAGTCAAACCTAATGCTTGTGTGTGGTTATCTTTAATGACACTCACTAACTATTAATTATTCCTAATTAATAGATATTTCATTAGAAAATAGGTTGCATATCTGGGTCCATCAAATCCAATATCACAAAAAACTATAGAAACAATAATGTAAAGTAAGTCGATTTAATGAGCCCGAATATGAACCTGGGCCTACTCAATGGATTGACATGAGGGGCCAAGCAATGGGCTTGAGCCGACCGACAATGGCTAGCACATAAGGATCCCACTAGTAGAGCCCACACATTTGTTCCTTATTATTGAGTGCGGCTTGCAACTTCAACAAATTCTCGTTCCATGATTTGGTGAAATCAGTTGCACATATATTGAACATATGTACCCAATAATTAACAAGAATGTGTGTTAAAACATTACGTTTAAACAACTCCTAAATAGTACAGTCAGTGCATGTTTTGAATAGGTGAAACAAAAACTCTAATCCAAAATTACTGATGCCAATAACACATTATCATAAAAGACATAAACTTTTTTAGCAAAACATGCGTGACGTCAAGCTATGGAGAGTTTAAAACATTCGAAAACTTCTATCAAACCAAAATTCTGATTTATGGTTTATCCCAATAAAAAGAAACACATCAAACGCATCAAAAGATTAAATCATCGCCCACATTCATATCTTATGGATGTTATCAGTGGACCTTTTTTAATCTCTTTATCTTGGGCCATTCGATGTGGCTGAAATATTTGGTACAACATCCTAGAGGAACCTAGATCAATGCACACAAAATTTCATCACAATCATACCACAGTAAGGGATCCATCTAATGCCCACAATACGATTGGTTTAATAAAAATCGAAAATAAAAATAAAAATAAACTCATATTGATTCTTTATAGGCATTAAAATAGTTGTTATCCTCTTTGCTGTAGGTATCAATACATGATGATCATGGGTAGCTCTAATTCTAGATGTTAATAAAAGGGGGGGGTTAAACCGACCTTGATCATCACGCATCAAATACATGGGTATTGATCATCGAATCTACAATAAAGAATAAGAACTTACCTCTTTGCGTAGATGTCATTGGATGAGAATGACTCCAGCCTTCTACTCTCTAGCTTGGTGTGGATGGTTCTCTTACAGAGACTTAGCGACTTCTTTAGTAGTTGTTCTTGGCAACCTCGTGATAGAATCCAAGTCCTAAAGGATCAACCAACCAATATGTGAGACATATATAGAAATTCTAACATCCTCTACATCGATTGCATCTAAAGTTGTCCACCATCCCACTTTTCTACTTTCTAGCTCCTTTACGCCAAAGGCCTCCAAATCTCAAGTTCATACTTCTAGACCTTTTTTCTATCAAGATAAAGTATGCATTGAGTTGCACCAATTTTTGTTGTTGCGCGCCATTCTACTTTCACCATTTCTCCAAAGTTATTTAAAAGTCCCCACAAGCATTAATTAATGTGATTTAGTTGGTTATATATGGATAAAATTTTCTTTTAATTTTATAAGATTGGTTTAGAGAAACGTGGAGTGCTCCATATTCTTCTCTCTACTTAATAAATGAAGGACACTGTTTTAGGAAAGTATTTTTTTTCTTTGATCGAAAATCTTCAAAAGCTTAAAACTTTCAATTCCTAAGTTCATTTGCAGTGAAAATAGATCTTTTAAAAAGCTCTCACCGAGATCTCTTCAATGATACTAATTATTTATATTAAAAATAATTTATATTAATTTAAAAATTCTATACTATCCTTATAAAATTATTTCTCATGCTTAAAAATAAGGTATAAGAAAGTAATAACCTTTTTTAAACTTTTAAGTTGCGCACTTACCCTTACCGAAAAAGAAGTTATATATTTATCATTTGAAAAAATCTATCATTTTTTATATATAAATATAGATTACGTGCATCACACGTACACTCTGTTAGTGGCCTTTTGCTTACGTTTTTTTGAGTTTTATTGAGACTTAAAACAAAACAAAAAACAAAAAAAACATGATTTGGCTGGCGTGTTTTGTTTTGAATTGTTGAGATTTGAGAGAAAAATGACTAATTTTTTTAACACAATTTTTTTTTAAACAAATATAAATTTTACAAATTTTTTCAAACAAATATAAATTTTAATATAATTATAAAAACAAATATAAATTTTTTAAATTTGTATCAAAGATAACTAAACCTGATAGACCCTAACCGACGTCTTTTAAATGGCGTCTACCCTGACAGACGCCCTTTTAAAGAGCATCTATCTATGGTAGACGCCCTTTAAAAGGGTGTCTGTCAGTGGTAAACGAGTTATGACAAAGCCGATCACAACCCACAATACAAGCCACGTGGCACACTATTATAGGGCATCGACCATATGGGTGTTTGGACAGTCCCTCAGTGGATCTACAAACCAAAAATCAGCCTGATTAGTGATTTAGAACCTTTAGATCTTTGCACCTCAATAATGCTCAAATTCTTACGGTTAAAATCAATTTAAGAAAATAACTTCAATCCAATACTTAGAAATCACTTATCGGACTGATTTTTGGTTTGCAGGTCCTCAGAGGGACTAGCCAAACATCCATACAGTCAGCGCCCTCTATAGTGTGCCACGTGGCTCAGATTGTGGGTTGTGACTGACTTCGGTCACAACTAATATGTATACTCCTTGTGTTGTCAATTCCAGAGCAATCCTGGGTATTTATGTAACCTCTATTGATCTCTTACCACGAACTTGAGGAACGTGTCTCATGATTTCGAAAGCGACAATGAAGCGATCCTTAATGAGTAGCAGGGACTGAGGAATCGTGGACTTAAGAAATAAGAAGTCCACTTGGACAATGAGATGGGGCGACCAGTAGGGAAATGACCGATTGACCGGTCATTAAGACGGGCACTCGGTGAGACTAGGCGACCGGTGGGAGATGACCAGTAGGCCGGTCTCAGTGATCCTTGAATCACGAGAGCACATTTCCCCTCCCTCTCCACTATAAATACTCTTCCCCTTTACTTTCAAACTTACCAATTCACTCAGTCTTCTCTTGAGTTCTTCATCTCAAAGAAATTTATTCTTGCTCCATTGCTCCTCTACTTGTCCTTCTTGCTCGCTTACTTTGATGGGTTTCGTACCATGCTTTATGGGAGATCGGCTTCGTGGTCCGTGTTCTTCGATTCTAGATCGACTCGGGTGATTGGCATGCATTGCGGTTCTGATTAGCAACCTCGGTTAAGCTTCAGCAACATCGAAGTTATGTTCCTCGTTTGAGAGGTAACTTTGTTTATCAGGAGCCTTCTCTATAGGAAGGCTCTCTACATTGACCACTTATACTATTACCCTGCATGAGTCAAGATTAGTCTTGACTAAGCTGGAGTTTGGTTGCAACCTTACTCCGTTAATTATCTATTACGATCGAGATCGAGTTCTTTATCCTATTCAATATTGTAAGGTTTCTTAAGTATAAAATTAAAAAGGTGCTAAATCTTATTGGAGCTATTTGGAGAGTGGACGTAGGTGATAATATCGATCCACTATAAATACTTGTGTTATGGGGGTTGTTGTCTATTTACAGTTATTACTTTGGTTGATTGATTTAATTAAACATATTAATAACTAAACTAGGTTAAAATTAATAGACCTATTCACCCCCCCCCCTCTCTAGGTCATTTTGTGTCACTATCAAGGGAACTTAATTTGTATCAGAGCCTAACACTTGTACAAATGTTTAATCATCTAAGTCAGATTATTCTCTTTGATATGGCTATTAGAGAATATGGTAACTTTTTTTCTAAACCTTCTTTGTTCGATTGCTCAAACTATACATACTGAAAGGCTAGAGTGAGTATATTCCTAAAATTTCTTGATAGAAAGATTTGGAAATCCATCAAAGTGGGCTAGACTTGGCCTACTGAAGAAATTATTGTTGGAGATAAATCTACAGTTAGAATTAAAAATAAAAATGTTTGACCTATTATAGATAAATATGCATATAGTGGTAACAATATGGCCTTAAATGCAATTTACTGCTCTTTATCTCCAAATAAATTTAAACGAGTTATTGCATGTAAATCTACTAAGCATGTTTAGTATATTTTAGAAACTAAACATGAAGGAACAAACTCTGTAAAAATATCTAAGCTACAAATGTTAGCAACTCAATTTAAAATCACTAAATTGAATGAAGATAAAACATTCACTGAATTTTATACAAAATTAAATGATATTATTAACTCTATGCGGGGTCTTGACTAAATCATCCCTTAATCAAAAATTATTAAAAAAATATTAAGATCTTTAACTAGTAGGTTTCATCCTAAAACTACTGTTATTGAAGAAAGTAAAGATATATAAAATATTAAAATTGAAGAATTAATAGAATCTATTCAAACATTTGAATTAAATATCTAAAATATCTAGAATATATAATATCTAAAATAGATAATAATTATTAAATCCGGTCAAAATCATAAAAAATTTGACCATAATATCCCTCTTTTAGGAAATCGAAATTGAAAAGTTTTTATATAATATGCAGCTTTGACCTAATTCATTCCCATTGACTTGAGATAATTTTTGAGTTGAGTTGATGATTCATTACTGATTGAGTTACTAGGCGACCCTACTCAATATAAGATCAAGTCGACTCATATCTTCTTAATTAGATGGGGTTTCTTTGTTATGTGGAATGCTGAAGTAGCAAATTAGATCATCCATCTGATAAACTACCATCTGGATTGGCTACACACACATGTATCTTACCATGTATTGTAGCTTCCCCACCGAGAATGACAACTCTTGAACTTTTTTAATTATTATAATTATTATCTTAAGAGTAGTGGTATCCCTTGGATAACCAGACAAAAATATGTCCACTTGAGGCCTGTCACCCCTAGATTCAAGAGATCCACAGTCCACGTTTATGATAAGGAAAATGCTATGCCTATACCGATAACTGCAAAAAATGTATGGTTGAGGCCATTAACCATTGGATTCAATAGACCCACAATCGGTCCACGAGGCAACAATTATTTTGTTTTCAGTTATCCGTGGGGTAGCATTTTCCTTATCTTACGTAGAAAAAAGTAAAAGAAGAAAAATCGTAAGTAGAAAAAAGTGAGAGATATTTTCTTATTTCACCCTTGGATTCAAGAGATCCACAATCCACCTTCAAGATAAGTAAAATGCTACCCTACTGATAATTGGAAAAAAATGTCTAGTTGAGGCCATTAACCATTGGATTCAATAGACCCACAGTCGGTCCACGAGGCAACAACTATTTTTTTTTTTCCAGTTATCCATGGGGTAGCATTTTCCTTATCTTGAGTAGAAAAAAGTGAAAGATATTTTCTTCTTTTACCCTGGATTCAAGAGATCCACAGTCCATGTTTAAGATAAGGAAAATGCTACCCTATGGATAACCTGGAAAAAAATATTTGGTTGAGGCCATTAACCATTGGCCAATCCACAAGGCAACAACTATTCCGGTTATCCATGGGGTAGCATTTGTCTTATCTTAAGTAGAAAAAAGTGAAAGATATTTTCTTCTTTCGCCACGTGGCAAAGAGTAATTGAGCTAAAACTTGCCACATGGAAAGAGAGGGAGATATGGTCCAACAGGTGGCCCCCTTTTGTCGTGCTACCACAGGCTACCACATGTGAAAACCTTTACTTTGGAGGGAACGAAGTCTATTATTTCAGCCCGAAATATCTTTTCACTTCTTAAACATCACAAGTTTACATATTCATGGAATTGAACCACTTAGTCAACTAAAGGAAACTAAAATACCACACCGACTTTGTATTAGTCCACCTTCCATTGGTCATCTAGATTTCCCATCAATGGATTTTATTAAATAAAATGTCGAGGGAGGTGATATCACCAGGGCAGTTTTTTATGGCACGTGATTGAAGAGGAGAGGTTCAAGTGTGTAAAAGATATAGGGGCACATTGGAACAAATATCTATTGCATGCTTTTAAGGGTATTATAGTATTTTTATATAAAATAAATAACTTTATAATTGAATCAAAGTAGTTAAAATTGGATATCATTGTAAAGCTCTCATCAAGAATTATTAATAATTATATTTTTACCCTAAACTAACTTATATATTGATAGTTGTGTGCAATCATAAAGAAAAAAATATTACTTGTTGAAGAGAGAGATGTGTATGGTTGGGGAGAAAGAGACGCAGGTTGTTGGGGAGAGGAAAAGTTGTCCTAGCCTCCTATGAACCACAACAAATAGTAAAGATTTTATTATGACTAACATATATTGTTTAAAACTGTTCAACATGGTTAAGATCTTTACTATTTGGAAAAAAAAATATAACTAACATTGTTAAGGACGGTTCAAGAGATCAGCTCGCGACTAAAGAAGTGAGCCCCATTACAATGGTAAAGATATTATAAGGCAAATGCAGTGATATTATCTATTAAATGGTCTAAAATATATATTCCACTATTTAAGAGAGAATGCCCTTCTTGCGTTACGCCAAAATGCCCCAAAATTTTTAAAAATGCCCTTCCTTTTGTTGTTTTCTTTTAAGTTATTCGTTTAGAAGGGGTCCTTTGGTCTTTTGGTGTACTCATTATATGTCTCTAATAAAAATTAAAAAATAAAAACTACTTCTCATCTAACATCGGGCTGACAATTAAAAAAACTTAGGTTTGTGACGGACCACAATATGAGCCATATGGCACACTCCTAGAGGACACTGGTCATATGGATGTTTGTTCCATCCCTAGGTGGAGCTCCATAGCAAAAATCATCTTGATTAGTGATTTCTAACCTTTGGATCTGATGAACCCAATTAATTCTCAAAATCCTCGGTTAAAAATAAATCATGAATATGACTATAATCCAGTAGATAGAAATTACTAATCAGACTTAATTTTGGTAAGGAAATCTAATTAGGGACGTGCCAACGATCCATACAATCAGTGATCTCTATGAGTGTGCCACATGTCTCATATTGTGGTTGACGAGAGATGTCATCATCAAAGTTCTACTCGTTAATTACCCTACATGTCCTCAATGTACAAAAGCTCATTAATGAAATCTCATTAAGCTTCAATACTACCCCTAGATGAACTCCTAATTACATCCAATCATGATTCAAAATCTAGGGATCGTGTAGGGCACCGATCCTGATCTAGACACCCAAAATCATTCAGACCAGCGAGACGACCCCGATATCGTTTAGATCGATGGCTTTCGATCTTGATCCGGATAGCCCGATCTAGAACAGGATTGGCCAAGACTTCGAACCATGCATTCCATGCTCTTCAGCAATCTTAAACCTTTGGATCTTTGTACCTAAAATAATGCTCAAAATCTACAGTAAAAAATCAACCCATGAAAAACGACTCCAATGAATGCTTTGAAATCACTAATAAGGCTGATTTTTTGCATGTGAGTCCACTTAGGGGTGGGGCAAACATCCATACGGTCAGTGCTCTTTAAGAGTGTGCCACATGTAAGGTGCACGTGCGATGGAATCCCCTAGTCCATGTAATGCATTTGATATAGTCCTTTCCAAACGGAATACATCAAGATATATTCTTTTGCATCAAGGGCTGATTTTTGTTTTGCTGACAATTCTAAGGGCCGGATATTTGGCCCTAGAAGTGAGAAGAATTTTGAAGTTTGGGGTTGAACATCAAAACGATCTAAGGATATTTTAGAAGCCACCACATATTCACTTAAGGGCCACAGAATATTCACCTTTCAAATCATGTGGGTCCCACTCTAATTGTATATTTATCGGTTCATGAAAAGTCGAACATTATCGTTTTTTAATCGAATGCGTGCTTGTGTAAATTATGCCAACCCATGCACTCCAACTACAATTATTAGAGAAGAAAATGTGAATATGGTTGTAGCAAACCAATGACTAATGCAACCAAATTAATGAAATTTTCCCCCAAAAAATACAAAATGAGAAGGAAGAGAGGCATTTTTTTTCTTTGGTAGGCGAAAGAGAGGCGGCTAGCTTGAAGGGCTATTTAGCTCATTTTCAAGTGATCGGGCCGGGTCTGGTTAGGGTCAGGTTTTACTAACGCCTCACCCAATGATAATCAAATCTCTTAAGGGCCAACCCAACTCGACCTTGACTGTTGACCCATTTTCTATCGCCGTCACAGACTTAGACAATAATTAGGACATATTTTGGTGAATGGGTCGGACCTTGGTAGTGTCGGGTATTACCAGGACTTTGATAATCGAGCAGCAAGTCAACTTGACCAATTCCTACAGTCGACCCGACCCATTTTCAGCCTTAAACAATAAGTTAATTTTTGGGTCTACTTGCACCCAATTTATTATTGGATTAGGGAATAAGTCTGGCAACTTGTTTTTGTTTGGCTGCAGGTGATGAAGACTTGTGTTCAAGATAAAATAGAGAGAAAGATAGCAAAATAGTTCTAGCAAGCAACTCCTTGAGAGAGTTGCACGGATGCAACCCCCTAAAAGACAAGAAAAATGTCTCTAAAACCAAAAATTTTATTAAAATGTGTATTTTTTTTTATCTGTCTTTTTTACGAGTTGCATCGGTGCCGCAGTTCGAAGTCTCGGCTGATCGGAATCAACAGGCACCGATCCATTTCATTTCAGGATCATCTCGTCCAGGGTGCATTGTTAAATTCTACGAAGAAACCTAATGTCATCTCGAGCGATCCAGATTGGATTGGCAGTGGCTGATCTAACCCCGACCACCGATCCGAGATTTTGAACCATGATCATTGCAACTCCTTTTTGAGTTGCTTGCTAGCATTAATCCTCAATAGTTAAGGGCACAAATGTCCACTAGAGTGAAAAATTGTTTAATAAATATAAAAATGTTTATAATCTTAGTGGTTAAGAAAGGGCCCACATTAATTAGTCATAAAAAAAAATGTCGATTTTTCTTTTGGAATAAAAATAAAAAATAAGTCGATGTTACCAAAGACTCTTCTTGGTCATTTCAACTTTCAAACACACACGCCGAGGACCCACAGGAAATTTAAAAAAAAAAGGTTCTGCCAAAACCTCTCTCTTTCCATAGAAAACCACTGCACCCCTGGTTTTATATATTTTGTCAAAATACCACGAAATGCCCCTTCAGTTCTCTTAATTTGTTGAAATGACCAATTTATCCTTCTGTTATTCTTGAAATTTAGCTGCCAGTCTAACAAATAAAGCAACGAAGTCCACTCTTAATCTGGATTAACCATATCCTAAAAGATTATGATCACAACCATTTGATTAGTGGACTTTTTCTTTCATCAAATGGTCAAGATCACCTGATTGATGCAACTTTTGGGCTGTGGTTTCCCACACATGATTTGGTCATCCATTGGACAGGAAGAATCCACGTGCTCATGTACTCCATTTATTGGCAAGAGTGATATATAACACCATTTGATATATTATCTCCAGAAGTAATTTTTCAGTATTTTAAGAATTTATTATAAGGTCAATCTGGTCATTTTGCTAAAATTACTTTGCAAATTAAACAAATCAAATTCGAGGTTTGATGGCATCAGTGTAATTACACTCAAATCTATGGCCCTTTTGTTTATCTGAATTCCTATAAGTAATGGAGACCTTCACTCACTCTCCGTCCAAAGGAGCCAACAATGCAATCCTCACTCAGTCTACACGCGCAACACCTCCTCTTGCCCGGACACGGCAGAAATCTGACACATTATGTGAAATCATCGGGCACCGGTGTCAGAATCCGGCGAACACTGGTTCGTGCAATAGCAGCGCCACCGCTAAGGCCACCGGTTACACACTCGATGCCACCAGAGAAGATAGAAGTGTTCAAGTCACTGGAAGGGTGGGCCACACAAGCGGTCCTTCCGCTCCTTAAGCCGGTGGAGGAATGCTGGCAGCCGCAGGATTTCTTACCGGACCCCGCATCGTCTTGGGACTCATTCAAGGATGAAGTGCGGGCCCTACGTGATCGAACGGCAGAACTACCTGACGATTACTTTGTGGTGCTTGTGGGGGACATGATCACCGAAGACGCACTGCCGACGTACCAGACCATGATCAACACGCTTGATGGGGTCCGTGATGAAACAGGAGCAAGTGCGAGCCCTTGGGCCGTGTGGACCCGGGCTTGGACCGCCGAAGAAAATCGACATGGTGATCTGCTTAAGGCGTACCTGTACCTATCTGGACGCGTTGATATGCGAATGATCGAGCGCACCGTGCAATACCTTATCGGCGCTGGCATGGTAAGTTCCCACATGTGCATGCTTCTACCCAGTAAAACTTGTGTCACAAGATGTTGTGACGGAAGCCGGTCACAGCATTCCATACGAGCCACGTGACATACTATTAGAGGACGATGACCGTATGGATGTTTGGCCAGTCCCTCGGTGGAACGGTACACAAAAACTCAGCTTGATTAGTGATTTCTAACCTATTCCATTGAAGTTATTTTCACGGGTTGAGTTTAACGGTTGGAATTTGAGCAGTATTGAGCGTTATTTGGTCCAAAAATCCAAAGGTTGTAAATCACTAATCAGGCTGATTTTTGGTTTGTAGGTCCACCGAGGGACTGGCCAAACATCCATACGGTCAGCGACCTCTGATCGTGTGCCACGTGGCTCTTATTGAGTGCTGTGACCGGCTTCCGTCACAACATCTTGTGACACAAGTTTTACTCGCTTCTACCTGTCAACTGTTTAGTTGACTTGGTAGTTGGTAATAGTAATTTTACTCGGGTTCCTTGGGTCGGGCTCAGGCCTTAGGCAATCGACCCGGAACTCAAACCCAGTCGTAAAAATGCACCACCGGTCACAATCTTTAGTGTCCACTGACCCATGAATGAATTGTCCTCCATTTGATGGATCTACATACCAACAATCGGCATGATTTATGATCTTTAGCCATTTGGATTCGAACGTTTTTTTTTTTATCAGGTGATTTCTAGCCCTTGGATTTGAACACTTGTTTTTTGGATGCTCAGATTCAAAATGGCTAGAGATCACCAACCACAACCAGGCTGATTTTTGGTGTGTTGGTCCATCAAGTGGTGAGCCAACATTCATGTGTCAGTGGGACCGAGATACTCTGCAAATGAATGTCTTCCACGTCAGCGACGGCAATTCTGAAATTAACAAGACTAATTTGATCATTTAAATTAATGAAAAGGGTAATTTTAGTCGCACCCCACAAAATGTGAGGGCACCTGACCTGTTGAGAGCACCCCACTTAGATTTCTAACTTTGTGAGGGCACCCTTCCATCATTTCAGCGCAAGAGAATAATGAGTAAAACTTGTCACAACGGGTTGTGACCGAAGCCAGTCACAACCCACAATAGAAGCTACATGGCACACTCTTAGCGGATGCTGACCGTATAGATGTTTGGCCAGTCCCTCGGTGGACCTGCAAACTAAAAATCAGCCTGATTAGTGATTTACAACCTTTGGATCTTTGCACCCAAAGAACGATCAATAATGCTTGGAATTCCTACGGTTAAAATCAACCCATGAAAATGACTTCAATCCAACACTTTGAATTCACTAATCAGGCTGATTTTTGGTTTGGAGGCCACCGAGGGACTGGCCAAACATCCATACGGTCAGCATCCACTATGATGTGCCACGTGATTCGTATTGTGGGTTGTAACTGGATTCGGTCAGAACCGGTTGTGACAAGTTTTGCTGCAAACGGGTAAAACTTCTGCAGAGAAAACAGTTGGTTAGAGGGTGCGTAGAAAATTTTCAAAAGGGTATTTCGTAATAAAAAATATGGTAAAAAAATCAAGGGTTTTGGGTGCCCTCACATTTTGTGGGGTGCGACTAAAATTCCCCTAATGAAAATACTGACACGTTTGTTAAGAAAAAGGGTAGTAAGTAGACTAATTAATTAGAAGTGATCCAGTGTTGCGCACTTACTGCATGTAAGTTACATGTGCTCATAAGTTTCCATGCATGCATGATTACAGGACCCCGGAACAGAGAACAACCCATACTTGGGATTCGTCTACACTTCGTTCCAAGAGCGTGCCACCTTCGTATCGCATGGCAACACAGCCCGCATGGCCAAAGAAGGTGGCGACCAAGTCCTAGCACGCATATGTGGCACAATAGCATCGGATGAGAGACGCCATGAAAACGCCTACTCCAAGATTGTCGATAAGCTCCTAGAAGTGGACCCTACGGAGCAATGCTGGCGATCGCGGACATGATGCGGAAGAAGATCACAATGCCGGCCCACCTAATGTACGACGGACAGGACCCACACATCTTCGAACACTTTTCAGCCGTGGCCCAGCGACTCGGTGTGTACACAGCCCAAGACTACGCTGACATACTGGAATTCCTGGTGGGGCGGTGGAAGCTAGAGAAACTGGAGGGCCTAACGGGTGAGGGGCGGCGTGCGCAGGACTTTGTTTGTGGGTTGTCCCCAAGGATACGGAAGCTGCAAGAGCGAGCAGATGAGCGGGCACGGCAAATGAAGCCACAGAGCGTCCGATTCAGCTGGATTTTCAACAAGGAGGTCAGGCTGTAGAGGAAAGGGTGGGGACCGAAACATGTGAATGCTGTGGAGACTGGAGCGTTTTTTGCTTGTTATCATGTAGTAAGTTTTCGAATGGGTTTCTGTGTAGACTGTAGAGAAATGTATTAATGTAGTACCGTTTTGCCTTGTTGTTTTCAGGAATATAATTAGATCAGGGGAAAAAATTTGTTACGTGGCGACTCTTTTGGGCCCATTGCTCCTAGGCTTGGTGATCTCCACATTGGATGTTTAGCCCACACCTTAGTAGACATTATTACCAAAAATCAGCTTGTTTGATGATTTTTAGCCGTTGGTTTTAGCACTCAAAACAATGGTTGAATTCAACGGCTATAAACATGCCTTAAAAAGTACTAAAGTCTAATGGTTAGAAATCGTCAATCAGAGTGATTTTTGGTGTGTATATCTACTAAGGGGTGGGGTAAACATCCATGCGCCCAGATAACAGCGGTGAGTAACAAAAATCGTGCCGCTTCCGCATTTGAAAAAGCTTCAGGCATACCTTGTTACATCTTTGACTAAATGGGTTCTTTAAGTACATAATATATACAATACAAAAATACTATCTGAGACTGAGATACCCTTCTCTGTTGCTGTTTTGGATTCGGGGCATTGAGTGAAACTTTGATGACAGACCCTGTCATCGAGGCGGATGACAGGGCTTAATATAAGCACGTGGCACCGCTTAGAGGACTCTGACCGAATGGATGTTTTCCAATCCCTAGGTGGACCTACAAACCAAAAAGGGTAGCTCTACAGGCACCCACCTCTTTAAGCCGGGCACCCATAAAATAAACCAATATTTGAGGACCAAATGCCCTTTCCCATCCCTTTACAGTTTTGTTTAGGCACCTCCACCAAAAAAAAAACAAAAAAAGAAGACGCCGCCGCCATAGGTACGTCTCTCTCTCTCTCTCTCTCTCTCTCTCTCTCATATAACACCTCCTCCCCCAGCCATCGTGTTGGTGGTGGTGATCGATGGTGGAGTTGGTGATGGTAGTGATGGTGGTGGTGTTGGTGGAGTTGGTGGTGGTGGTGGTAGTGATGGTAGTGATGGTGGAGTTGGTGGTGGTGTTGGAGTGGTGGTAATGGTAGAGTGGTGGTTGTGGAGTTAGTGGTGGTGGTGGTAGAATAGTAGTAGAGTGGTGGTGGAGTGGTGGTTTGGAGCACCCCATACTCCCACAAATGGATGGACAATATGCGGCAAGCCCACAATTTTTTTTGCCTTCATGGCGTAGAAATACCGTGGCCACCATTTCTAGAAAACTTGTTCAGGGCAACCATGCATACAAGTAGGGGTGTCAATTTTGCCTGTTTAAGTGAATCGAATCGGAACCGGAACGTTCCACATTTTTGGGAACCAATTAAAAAGGAATTGAAACCGAACCAAATAATGATTCCAGTTCTAGGTAGTCTAATATGAAACCGAAACCGATAGGAACCGGAACCGAAGCGATAAGAACCGGAACCAATATATAAATATAGTGTAAAAATTCTCGTATTATCAAGATTGGACCCAATATACCCAGAACTGGAACCAACAGAAATACATAATCGGTTCCGTTTCCAGATCCATCCCTTTGAGAACTAGAACCGCTAAGGACCCGAACCGATAAGAAACGGTTGGTTCCGGCCTCCTTAGGAACCGAACCGGAACCGACCCGTTGACACCCCTAATTCATATCGTAAAGCATTTTCTTAATCAACACTTCCTGACGTACAAAACCTTTTTTTATAAAACTTTTATTGGTCACCATACAGAGCCTTATACTAGTTCATAAAAAAAAGAAAAAAATCAAGGCCGGATAATATATACGCCTATACAGCCAATAGGCATTCGCTTTAAGCATGCAAAAATATGGGCGTTTATTGAAGTGCCAAAATAAGAAAATTTCAACACAAAATGTGACTGACCAATAAACATTTAAAACACATCTCAATCCACCAAGCATTAAATCTGATTCAAGTATTCGATTCCCAAAATCAAATAACGCGAAAAAAACAAAAAAAAAAAAAAAAAAAAGAGCCTGCTTTTAGTGCATTTTGCGAATGTTTTCCACGAATTGAATTTTGGAGGGAAAAAACCCATGGAAAAAAAAGCAATAAAAAGATAAAAAAAAAAAAAAAGAGTATAAAATAACCAACAACAAATTCAACAAAAATGAGCAAAGAGAAAAATTGAAAAAATCAATGGGTCATGCAATGCGAAAACATAACTAACATAAACATATTCATCTCTAAACAAAAAATAACAGTAGAGATCAGCAAGAATAGGAAACAGCCCATTAACCAAAACCATGAAAAAGCAAACAAATCATGAACCCATGGCCAGAATTAATTCATGGGTTAATGGAGCGAAACCCTAGATAATTAGCATCAAAGATGGCGAAAAAGGGTTTTATGAAAACCCTAGAACGTTTAGGTTTCATAAAACACAAAAATCCATTATCTTTTTGTAGCAAAGATTGGCTCCTTCTTGAAGTGAGCTGAACTCGCAAAGAGCAGAGGTGAAGAGAGCTTCTTCTTGAAGAGAGTGTGATTAGAGAAGAGAGAGTGGGATTAGAAGGGGAAGAGAGAAGAGAGTGAGAGTGAAGTCCGCCATGACATCGCCAACCCAGGTTTTCGCTTTAAAGTACTATAGATAGATAGACTCACACCACATGGTGTTTATAGGTGAACTTCTTGTGTAGCCTTCGCCCGTTGCCCCAACCCAAGTTTTGGCTTTATAATAGTAGTAGGGGTACACCACATGCGATGCATGTGCACCTTACACGTGGCAGCAACTTATACATAGCAAACATGTAGTGAATTGCAGCCAAATTTCGAATCAGAAGCTTGAAGAAATCAGAGTAATGGAAGATAGAGACTTTTACAAACTGGCATGAGGGAGGGAAGGAGAGATTGATTACAGAGAGAGAGAGAACTTTCACACGGGACAACTTTTGCACTATAATTCGGTGGGTTTTGTCCCTCGTTACAATGCAGTAATTTACTGGAGGGAAATGGAAAGGCGCTGCATTAGTTTACAATGGCCCTCTTTACTGAGGGTAACCAAGCACCAAATATTGTGCAGCCCACCATAAATTAATGCATTTAGATTCATTTTCGATATACCAAGCAGAGCCTAGAATGGTACCTACAAACAAACACCCCACACTAATCTCACAAACAAAGAAAAAGAAGCGTGAACAAAATGTTATCTGTATCAAACAGAAACCTCGTAGTAACAATTTATATATAACAATTTATTTGAATATATGAACAATGGCAACACAACATAGAGGAGACTGGAAGCCCATAAATACGATCTCTATGATCTAACAAATCATATACAAGCCAATGTAAGTTTATTTATCTGCTCTTTAATTCGAAAACCACTTGCTGCCGATAATGCAGACCACACTCCTATGCATCCATGCGGATGATGCATCGGAGACTGTCGCCTTTTAGCATGTACTCGAATGCTTTGTTGATTTCGGTGAAGGGTACTCATGGGTGATGAACTTCTCCAGTTCAAGCTCCTGTATGATCACCACACAACAAGGATGAGAATCGCAGCATTATGCAGTCTTGAGTTCTCTTAAAGCAAGTCATAGGTAGACATCTATGTACCAAAAAGTAGATTAGTATTTGCTGAACTAATAGGGAATTAAGCTCACCTTGTTCATGTATTTTTCAACGACAGAGGGAAGATCAGAGCGTGGTTTGTAGTTGCCAAAGAAGGTACCCTTGAGAGTCCTCTCGTTCAACAAGTTCATTGGGTGGGTCTTGAACGCGTCATCTTTGTTCGGTACACCGACGAGAACGGCAACACCCCATCCCTGCCAAGAAACGTTCCAGATTTCAGATTGCAAAGCAATGTGTTAAGAGATTGTTGATTAATTCTATTAGACTAAAGAGTGGCGGGCTTGGTAGGAAAATACATCATGAACGCATTCGAATGCAGAGATCATGGCACTGATGCTGCCAGTACACTCGATGCTCGGTCCACTCCTCCATCTGTCATCTCAGCAATCACCTGTGATCAAATCCAAAATCAAAGATCCTTCGTCAAATTAATGGCGAAAACTCTGCTCTTTCGACTGCAAATCTAGAATTAATCCTACATATTTTGTAAACTAAAATGAGATTGATTTTACTTAAAGGAGATGGCTAGAAAGCAAGGATTCGAATCACTGATAGACCAATTTATGATTTATGATCAAATGTCCAGGAACAAACCTCTTGAACTGGTTTGTCGTGATCTTTCGGGTTCACAAACTCGGTAACACCAAACTTCTTAGCTGTTAGCAAGCACAAGGAACTTGGATCATCAATAAGCAATATATGTATAAAAATCAAGATAACTGGATATAGGGTCAAAATAGCAATCTAATGGAATGAACTCAAAAGACAGGTATAGTAGTAAGTAGTCCATTCACCTTCAATGAATCTGTTAGAGTTCAAATCGACACCAATAATTCTGGAAGCCCCCGCAATTCTAGCACCTTCAGCAGCCTAATCACATAACCATAACAAGACAATTGGTTTTTTATTAAGACAAGAAGTAATAAACATGAAAACAGCTTCCTCTGTAACAAGAGAAAGAATGCAGCAGGAAGAGAAGCTCACAGCAAGGCCTACAGCTCCTAATCCAAAAATGGCTACTGTTGAACCCTCTTTTGGTTTTGCAACATTCAAGGTAGCACCAAGACCTGAAACACAAAAACCAAATCCATATTAAAAAGAGGAATTTAGTAACATATAATGGATTGAAATGGAGTTTCCTTTTTCCAACCTGTAGAGATCCCACAGCTGAGAATGCAAACTTTGTCAAGTGGAGCTGCAGGGTTGATCTTGGCGACACATCCGACATGGACCACAGTGTACTCACTAAAGGTGGAGGTGCCAACAAAGTGGTATATGGGCTTCCCTTTGATGGAGAACCTCGACTTTCCATCATTGATCATAACACCTCTGTCGGTGTTGATCCTCAGGAGGTCACACATGTTACTGTCCTCTGATTTACAGTGGCGGCACTCCTTACACTCCCCAGTGAACACAGGAAGGACATGATCTCCTGGCTTGAGATCCGTCACACCCTCACCAACGCTCTCAACGATCCTAAATACCCACAAAATTAAACAACATTGTAAATATAGGTGAAAATTATAAACCCGTTTTACTGATGTCATCCAAAAAAATATAGAGATTTAAAATTTATAGATTTTTCTTCTTGTACTCATAAAATTAAATGGGTTTAAGCAATGACATTCGAATTAGATCTACTTCTTCTGAAATGTACGTACCCTCCAGCTTCATGGCCGAAAATGCGAGGAAAAACTGGGGTTTGTCCCTGCAAAATCAGAAACCTATCTCTGTTAAACATAAAACCAATCAACCCTAACCATTATCAATCCAATACAAACAGATAAGGCAAAAGAACAAGATGCAAGAAAGAGTTCTTTTTTATATATTAGCTACAATGTTTTTTGACCAAATAAATTTGATCAGAAACTTGTTACCTTCGCTTCCCAGAAGTAAACATCGGTATGGCAAAGTGAGGTGTAGAGGATCTTCAAACGAACCTCCATCGTCTGTGGAGGCGCTACCTCCACTTCTTCTATCACCAGTGGCTTCCCTGCTTCCCATGCCACAGCAGCTACAACACAATAGAACCACAAAACCCCAATTAATCAGAAAAAATACTAAGCAAACAACACAAATTGATAAAATTCAGAGAAATCCCCATGGAGCATTGGACTTGCAAAAAAAATTAAACAAGCACAAGAAGAACAATTCTTAATAGTCCTAATAAATTACTTGATAAACTCTCTGTTTCTACATCTGTTACCAAATTATAGAAGAACCCAATTTCCCTAAAGAATCAACAGAAACCAAAATGAATAATAAAACTCAAAACCCAAATGATCCAACCAAAAAAAAAAGTAGATGGTTTGAGCTTAACCCATCAAACAATTCTAAACAAAAACCATTCTAAAACAGAGAAAACTGTAAATAACCCAACAAACCCATAAACAGGATGAATGTCTTATGTCACACAATTCTCTCAACAAAGAAACCAGAAAGAAATGAGCATAAACCCATCAAACAACAAAAGCAAAGAAACCCAAAATCCAAAACAGAGTATTAAACAAAACACCTAGATCAATCTAAGCAGAGAGATTGAAAAAAATAAAAATCCTTACCTCTGCACCGAATGACCTGACCAGCTGTGCTCGACATATCTTCTTCTCTCTTACTTGATGATCTTTGTTTCTTGCTCGAATTCTTTCTCGTCGTATTGAGATGAGACAGGTGTCTGTGTGGGGGATATTTATAGTACCAAACCACTGTTCAATATTTGACTACTTTATTCGAAACCAGTGTGAGTTATAAGACAATTTCCAACGGCGCCTTGGATTACATCGTCTGGTTTCGCGCCATATTGACTTGACCATCCGAGAAATGTTTTTAATGCAGAGCAGCGTATTGTTGGCAAGTTCCAGTTTTGCTCACGGACGATCTTGAAAATGTCCACATGAGATACGTGCCATACTTTTCGATACCACCTACTGTGTGGACCTACAGATTAAAAATCAGCCTGTTGGATTTGAGTCTTTTCATGGGTTGATTTAAACCTTTAGATTCGAACGTTATTTGGGGAGCATAGATCCAATTGATAGGAATCTATAATTAGGCTAATTTTGTTCTGTGGGTCCATCTAGGGATGAGACAAACATCCATACGGTCGGTGGTCTTTCTGTATGGTTTATGTGGAAGTTTTAATCGTCTGTGAGCAAAGATGATTATGAGCAAAACTGCACTCTATACTTACCAGGAATATTTTTTCGAAAAAATGATGAAACAAGGCATACGTCAAGATTTTTGTTACTCACCGCTTCCTTCTGGGCCCACTGACGGAATGGATGTTTAGCCCAACCCTTGATGGATATACGCACCAAAATACCCCGATTGGTAATCTTTTAGTACTTTTTAAGGCGTAATTATAGACGATGGATTCAACTATTATTTTTTAGTACTAAAATCAACGGCAAAAAATTAACAAAGAAAGCTGATTTTTGGTATGAATGTCTACCAAGGGGTGGGCTAAATATCCATGCGGTCAGTGGGCCTAGACGATAGCGGCAAAGGGTCCGGTATACCTTGTTAGGCCACGACCCTATATTTTTTTTGGTTCGTGCTCCGGTTACCGCCCTAAAATGACAGGCTCGTAACAGGACACAAAATGAGCCACGTGGTACACTCTTAGACGACTCCGACCATATGGATGTTTGGCCAATCCCTAAGTGGAACTACAAACCAAAAATTAGCCTGATTAGTGATTTCTAGACTTTAGATCTTTGTACCTCAAATACTGCTCAAATTCCCACAGTTGAGATCAACCCATGAAAATAAGTCCAATCCAACGCCCATAAATCACTAATCAGGCTTATTTTTTGTTTGTAGGTCCACTTACGGATTGGCCAAACATCCATATTGTCTGAGTCCTCTAAGAGTGTGCCACGTGGCTCATATTGTGTCATGTAACCAGAGCCTGTCTTTTTAGAGCGGTAACCGGAGCCTGAGCCTTTTTTTTTGCTGGAAGTCCCTGACTCCCTGTCTCATCGTGGTACTGTGTGGGTCGAATAAAAACATGCGAACAAACTAAAAATCGAATCCATGGTCTTGTCCGGTTATCCGTTGGGTAGTATTTTCCTTTTTTAAACTCAAAACAGAAAAATGGGCTCTCTCCTCTCCTCTCCCTCCTCAGGATTCGAATTTCCACAAGCCACCCCCACCTCCGAGTCAATCTTTGATGACAGACTACAATATGAGCCACGTGAAACATTCTTAAAGACTACTGACCGTACGGACGTTTCGCCCATTTCTAAGTGGACCTACATATAAAAAATCAGCCTGATTAGTGAATTCTAACCTTTGGCTTTGAGCACCCAAAATAAAGCTTGATTCCATGGTTAAAAATAAGCATCGGGCTAGGGGGACCCTTATTTTTGACACCCATTTTGGCGTACCCACATAGGAGATGAATCAATGGCTGATTTTTTGTGGGGATGATCTCCTCACTATATAGATCACCCCAACAAAAAATCAGCCCATTCTGAAATTTCTAACCCCATCAAATGTGGTTTTCAAGTTACACAGTAAAAATCTACGGTCCATAATTCTTCAGCTTCTAAACCAGTCTATGAATATCAGAATGATTCAAATTTTTGTGAGGATGATCTCCTCACCATAGAGATCATCTCACCAAAAATCAGCCATTGATTCATCTTCTATGTGGGTACACCAAAATGGGTGTAAACAATGGGGGTCCCCTCGAGCCTGACCCTAAAAATAAACCCATGAAAAAGACTACAAAGGTCAGAAATCACCAATCAGGTCAATTTTTGGTCTGTAGGTCTATCTAGGGATGGGTCAAATGTTCATACGTTTAGTGGTCTCTCTACAGGGTGCCACGTGGTTTAGGTCATCGACATTCGTCGTTAAAGATTTACTCTACACCTCCTTATCAACGTTGATACCCCATCTCTCTCTCTCTCTCTCTCTCGAATTTAATATGCTCTTTATGTTAATGCAATGGTTCTTTAATACAAAAATTCTCTAAGGGCATCTCCAACAGTTATCCATAATTATTTCCATGTTTGGCTAACAATCAACCCTTTTTTATGGATGGAGAACTTTAACAAAAGGTGTTTTTTTTTTTGTAATTAACATATTTAATAGGAAACCAAAAGGGGAACAAGAGTCTAGAGAACACTAGAAAGTATTCTCCTGTAAAATATTTACAAGCCAACACGGGAAGGAGTCTTCCCAGATCAAAAAGGTGTCCAGATTGGCTGCTTTCTCCGCCACTATATGAGCAACACCATTGCCCTCTCTCAGTATACGTTCAAAAGAGATAGAGGAGAAATAACTAAGATAAAACAAAATATCAGAAGCCATAGATTTCGATGCCCAGTGGAGAGTTGACAAATCGGCTTGAAGAGCTTTAACTATGGCTTGAGCATCTGATTCCACTACTATCCCAAAAGATCTGAATTTTTCCGCCCATTTCAGTGCCCACCAAATGGCTCAAATTTCAGCTTCTCCTGCCATGAAGGTCCGGGTTCGCCATCCTCCTACCATAAGACATTTGTTTGTCTCATCTCTGATAACAAAGCCCAGGCCTACCCTACCATCAGATTATTTCCAAGATGCATCTGTGTTAATCTTGAGCTTGCCATGGGGAGGAGGTGTCCATTTTATAAGTGGCCTCTGCACCTTACTATTTGGCTCTAACTGGAGAATATACATAAGAATGCTTCGTAGGATACCTAAGGAGTGTCCAAGTCGAGAATTATGGATTTCCCTGTTTCTCAAGTAACACAAACATAGTGTGTAGTAAAGTCATTTTCCGTGGTTGTTGGTAGGCTGAGTTGAGCTAAAATCCATGCTTCACTCGTCTTTGATGTCCCGTTTTCACATCGAAGGGATAGGGCCGAAGCATACCATATTCTTGCACTATGAGGACAAGTGAATAGTGCGTGATGAGTAGTTTCTGAATCTACCCCACAACGAGGACATTGAGGAGATATTTGCTGAATACGAGCATGAACATTTGCTCTCAAAGGAATGATGCCTCGAAGCAATCTCCATATAAAGAATTATATTCTTAATGGGACACTCAGTCTCCAAATTTGTTTCCAAATATGAGCAAGAGGGTTCGTTTGAATGTGGAGTGAATTGCTAAGAATTTGATAGGCAGATTTGGGAGAGAATCGACCACGTGGATGAGGAGACCAATATAGACGATCTTCTTGATTTTGTGGACTCAAATGGATCATGGAAATAATTTGCCGTTAAGATTCTGGGAATAGTAAGGCTTAAAGATTTTGATTCCACGTGCCATTTGGAACGATCAAATCACTCACCTTTGAGATGTGTGGAGGTCCAGTCTGAAGTGGTGTAGAAAATCCACCTTGGAAGTTTGGGATCCATTTATCCTGCCAAATTCTCACATGTCTTCCCGACCCTTTGTTCAAAATAGGTGTTGTCTCCATCAATTTGTTCAAAATAGGGAATAGATCTAAAAAATAACTAAAATACCCTGAAGAAGAAATCAAACCAAAATACTCATTTTACCAATGTGTTCATCCGAGTTGTATCAGAAAACCTTAACTTCAACCTTCTTCTCATTACTTCTCTCTCTGCAACTCTAAATTCCTCCACCTAGGTCATGCAAAGCTCCGAGTTAATATCATCCAAACGGGTTTCGTTGCTTGTAAATGGCCTCGTCCTCACACAGTTCCCTCCCTTATTCTATAACCCATTCTCGAAGTGCGAAGGAGCGAACGTCCTTAGAAACATTGTTCCTTTTAAAGTTTTATATGTTGTTAATCGCTTTGAAGGTGGTCCGAAAGGCTTTTTTGTAACCATAGTACATGAAGAGGTCAGTGATGTTCTTGTTGAAACAGTAGTGGCACCCAACAAGATGACTTTGCTCATAGAACATGGAGGGCGAAAGAACCAGTGTCCGACAGACATGATCATGTAGTCAAATTCATTGATATGGGTCGTCCAGTCCTCATCAAATTCACCGAGGAAGAGATTGAAGAGATAGGTGAGCGTGGGGCCGTTTGGATCAACATGCCCAAGTATGTACATACTCCTTTTACCAATGTGTTCGTACACGGCTTCACCACCATCAGTGGATAAAAAAAACCTCCACAAAAAGTTGATCTAACACTTGTTGTCATGCCTCGAATTCGGACACCCGAACCCGATCTGAATACCCATGGATCAACCCATTTACCCGAAAACTAGTGTGTGATAAAGATTATTTTTTTTTATATTCTGAATTCTTTTTTTGATTGCCATAATTTCTCATAAATCAAAACAAAAGACTTTTATAAAGGCGATTTGGTTAATTCAATAGTTTGATATATATTTGGAATTAAATTTTTGCGATTTAACGATACGGTTCTTAAAATAAGAGTTAAATTTATTTTTCACCAAAACTATTAGTTAGGATCTCTATAATTATTTTAAACAACTTTTTATAAAGACAGATAAGCTAAATCATTCATTTGATAAGTATTTAAAATTTATTTTTTGCGATAAACGATAAACGGTCAACTTTTTGTCAAAATTAAAATGATCAAAAAATTAATTTCTCAAATAATTATGTCCTAAATATCATTAAAAACAACTTCTATGAAGATACTTTTAAGTAAAATGTCATTTGCTATTTTAATTAAGGGTTTTATTCTTATCAAATCAGCTACAATGGTTATCGTTAAAATTATGGAAGTAGAGAAAATTTTAACATGCAAAATTATTTAAAATATCAAATGAAAATCAAATAAGTCTAAAATAGTTTATTATAATCAATAACCTTTCAAAAATAAATAGGAAGTAAATCTAATCCTCTAAATAGGCCTCCTTCAATGGTTCTTCCTGATCGAAAGTTTTCTCTTCTCCAATTCAATTAAATTTGAAAATTTTGTAAATAGGAGTGAGCCAACCGCCTACTAGAATTTTTAACCTAATACGTAAATCAAGATAATACAAGAGATAGATATTGCATGATTTAAAAGTTAAACAGTAATAATATCTAGTAATGATAATTAAACAAAATGCTCAACCCATACCGAGAGTCTCTTTCTTCACCCATACAGAGGGTCTTTTTAGAACTTTCAGATTTTTAACCCTGGGGAACTCACTCCTAACTTGTTTAACGCTTCTCTACATTATTCATGAATGTATACTTAATGATCACAAAAATAACAATATCCACATAAGAGATTTCTAATACGAAACCTATTATAACATCCCAATCGTGCACAAAGATAATACAATAATGAGATTGACAAGTAACAAATAATCCATGTGCATATATAGGTCTATAATCTAATATTAAAGTGACCATAGAAAAATGATACTTAACTTCAATTTTAGCAAAACTTTCAATATTTTTTCAAGTTCTTTAAAAAAATTGTAGAGAGAGAAATAGATATAAAAGTGACGACTTGCATGAAAAGGGAAGAGATCATGTGTAAGTTATTTTAAGGAGGTTTAATGCCTTTTTATATTCCTAAAATTAATTGGAGTTTTTTGGAAATCAAGTCTTAACCATTGAATTTGAGGGTATTGAAGGGTTGGGATCAATTAGAGTTTAACAAATAATAGGGTTTAGGATTTTTTGAGATATATTAGGAGAGAATCTCTCCAAAAGTTGTTATCTAACTAAGTTTTTTATTTGGTCTGTGATTAAAAGTGATTTTCGTTACCTTAAAAGGGATAAATTTTATAACCTACTAAAAGACTTATTTTAAGTTAGATATGGGCTTACAATGAGCCCAAAGACAATATGTATCAACTACGCTTTAATTAAGGTTACTTTTAGGCCAAAGGGTCTCTAAATTGGCCCTAAAGGCCCACCCTATTAATTTTAACTTAAATGACATGCAATCAAACATTAATACTTAATACTAATTAACGAGATATCATTAAAATAATTTAAAATTTTAAAATATCTTGAAAAAGTTAAAGGTATTACACTTGTGCAGACGAGTGCTTGAAGATCAAGAGAAACTTTAATTGATTCTCTCAATTTCTAGACTTAACCAATAAAAACTAGAAAAAATAGAGGATCCAAACTGTTTTCACAACAAATGACTCTAAAACCAAGAGAACTTCATTTTTATTCATCATCTACGAGTTGCAAGAAAGGCATGGATGAGGATGGTTGCAACTACTTTCAGTCCTTTCAATCCGGTTGTGAGTTCTCGTAAGATGTCACCAAGTGGTTGTGGCAGCAATGATACTTTTAATCCGATTATAGCGTATTGACATGGAGAGAGAGAGAGAGAGAGAGAGAAAGAGAAAGGTAAAATGGTAAAATTGTGTTGGCAGGGAGAGATGGAAATAAAGTATTTTCACCAACATTGGCGGGGTGGGGAGGTATTTTAGCCAACCACTCAAAATAAGAGGCAATTAACGACCCTACTGGATCACAAATTTGAGGGTTTTTCCATCAACTTTGGCTTGGAGAACTCAAATGATGACCTGTTGGAGATGCTCTAAGGGTTCTTCTCAATAACCACACATCTCCTGACATGTGGGGTGGTGGGCACAGCAATAGGAGCACAAGTCCAACTTTTTTTTATATTATTTTTTAAACTCAAAATAGAAAAATAAATGGGCCATCTCCTCTCCCTTCTCATGATTCGATTCCCCTTTATCAATCATAGAAAGCTTCTTCTTTGTCACATTGCCTGTTTCTCCCCCTCCACATGTCACTAGATGCTTGGGGGTTGAGGAGAAGGCTCAAGGCAATGAGGCAAGCTCAACTAAAATTTCTCAGTGCATACGCAAGAGGGTGAATCAGAGTGATAAAATTGAGTCTATTTTACTTTATGTATACAAATTAAACCATAAGCTAAGTA
The DNA here is from genome assembly GCA_035048495.1 of Euptelea pleiosperma. Lineage (NCBI taxonomy): Eukaryota > Viridiplantae > Streptophyta > Magnoliopsida > Ranunculales > Eupteleaceae > Euptelea > Euptelea pleiosperma. Next base: position 25,302,314 of record CM068542.1, on the reverse strand, counting down.
AATCTCTCCCTTCAATCTTCTTTCGTTAAGCTATGAAGGTAGGGGGTTGGGTCTACTATACAAAATGGTGGATCAAACACGTAGAAAGGTGCTACCAAGTGTATCAGTCTACACAAGATCGGCAACATGGTTGACTAAGGACATCTGCAACGTAGTTGCTTTTTGTGTAGACATGTGTGATCATTTAAGGGTTTGTTTGATTGCACATGAAATTTTCTTTTCCCTTGGAAAATTTTCTTGGGAAATTAGGTCTGATAGGGCTGTTTGATTGCACCCGAGAAAATACGCAAGTTCCAATTATGTGAGGAAGGTAGATTTTCGAGGAAACCAATTCTCACCTATGTGGAACAAAAATGAATTCTAGGCTTGGATGGGAAAATCTCGTTTTCTTGGAAAATTTTTCCAATTTAAAATCGATATGGAAAATTGCCAAACAAGCACACCCTAAGTGAAAAACCACAATGCATGTGTTGAATCTTGTTAACTAGTTCAGCAATCTCCCAAGGTGGGTTGCTCGACCCAGCACACAATTGACGAGCAACGTGGAATTACTCTCAATCCAATATTGATCGAGCCTAGGCAAGGAAAGTGGGATAGATGAAGGGGTATCGTTGAGTAAAACATTGATAGACAGTGGGCTGCATGTCATCGAAGCTCATGATAGCCAATGAGTTCTTGGCACAGACCCCAGAGTGCTTTTTGCCACATACCCATGTGAGTGCTTTTTTTGAATTTTTTTACTATAAAAGCAAAAAAGCACATTGGTACGTGGAAAAAGCACTAGGGTACATGCCAAGAATTCATTGGTTGCCACGGGCTTCGATGATAACCCACTGGTCATCAAAGTTTACTCAGGGGTGTTTTGTCCTATTGTTGGTAAAGAGGACAGAGGGGAGACTTGACAACTACATGCTATGAGTTGGTTGGTGATAGCTAAGGGTGTGTTTGATAGCAGATAACCTTTGACGTGCATCTTGGCCGAAGGTGTGCATGTTGGGTTGGGACAAATGTTTGGGTCATTCCAAGACCCATACGTCAGAAGATGTAGGGAACCTCCAAGACCCCACAAATTCATACCTTCAAAGGATCAACCCACCCTTGGACCTTGAACACATGCACGTTCGAAGGTTATCTCCATCTTTCCCCATTGTCAGATACCTCATCTCCTCTCTTGTCTTAGATCTCAAATCTCGGATCTTATCTCAAAGTTGACCATCTCTCTCTCTCTCTCTCTCTCTCTCTCTCTCTCTCTCTCTCTCTCTCTATGTATTGTTGAACAAAATTACTCATCAGAGTCGGATTCGTAGATCAGTTTTCGACCCAAAAATTTGTTCTCAAATCTCTAAGTTGGTCGACATTTTTTTTTATTAGGCTATCGATTTCTGGCCGAGCTGATTTCAACCAATCCAAAACATGATCAAAAGAGCATTTTTGATGATCAAAACCACTGCAATTTTAGTTGCACCTTTGATTTCCTTCTTTTTGTGTCTATTGAAGTCGAGACATTGAGAGAAAACTAGAAGGTGGAGGAAGAAAACGAGGAGCATAAATCGTAGAGAAACTATATTGGGTGGCCAGGAAACTAGAAAACAAAAACCGCAGAAGAAAAAAAGGTGTTCTAGTTTTGAACAAAACTGGTTGGGAGTAAAACTTTGTTGACCACCCACAATATGAGCCATGTGGCATACTTTTAGAATGATGATCGTATGGATGTTTGGCCAATCCCTAAGTGGACATACAAATAAAAAATCAACCTGATTAGTGAAATTTTACCGGTCCGTTCTCTTTAATCCAATATACCTAAAAGGGGGGGTTGATTAGGTATTTAAAATTAATTATACCTACACAGTTTTACTGGTCAACGGTAGGAGAACAAAATCGCATGCCTTGGTTGTTTGATAAAAGATTATCACAACCGACTCAAATCGCATATACCTCCGTGGTATATTTTCTTTTCGTCATTTGATCTAATCAAAATAGATTGCGGAATACAAACAAACAATCACAAAGGACAAGAGAGTTTTACGTGGAAACCTTAGCCAAAGAAAAACCACGGGACCACGTCCAGATGGAAAGTATCACTAACTGAAAAGTTAAACGATAAAAGGTTACCTACGCAGCACCATTGCAAATACAGCTTCCAACCTTAGCCAAGGCCTACTGTCGATGCGTTCACGTCCTCTGAATCAACACTACGAATCCACTCACGCCCTTCCAGCCAATAAGCCTTGTCCGCTTGTTCAGTTTGGTACACTCCAAACCTACCGTTGATCGGCTCCTCCAATCTTAATTCTCAACACTCCCGTCTTTGCAGAAGGTGAAGGATTCAGTACACCCTGAACCCTAGGTTGCTCAAAAGGTGTTGAGTCACACTGGTACACTCAGGCTACTAGGTCGAATATATGAGCGGAAGACCTAAGCTGAGGGAAGGATCAAGCACTTAGCTTTGATCAAGAAGAGAACAAGCTCACAAGATGTGAATGGAAAATAAGCTTCTTGTTCTTCAAATGGACACTCTAATAAATAAATATTTTCTTCTTTCTCTTGAAAGATTGAGTCACTCTGTGTCTGTGTGTGTATTTTAGAGAAGGTATAGAAGGGTTGTATTTATAGAATTCACGGCCCTGAGTCGTGTGGAACGTAGGATACTAAGAATTTTGGATCTAAGAAAGACTGAGTTCATGCAAGGTCCAATCGATTGGGTATAAGTGTCCAATCGATTGGGCTCAATAAGTTTCCTGTTCCGAAGGCTCCAATCGATTATACAGAGGTCTCTAATCGATTTGACTCAAATAAGTTTATGTCTCGAAGACTCCAATCGATTTCACAGAGGCTCTAATCGATTGGGCTGAAATAAGTTTCTGCCTCGTAGTTTCCAATCGATTACACAGAGTCTCCAATCCATTGGGCTATATCCAATTGATTAGGGATAAGTGTCCAATCGATTGGACTCTCCCAGTTGTCAATATCTTTGACTTAGACTCGAGTCTATCCAATGACTAGGTTTGACTATTATATTTTATTCATTTTAACTAATTCCTATGGCCACTAAGTTACTTACCTTCCCAATCGAGCGTACATGATCTTTAACTGACAAATGGGCAGTTACTCAGATGATTCCTTCGTCAATCGTCTGATTCTTACTGTCTATCTTCTAGCCTTCAAGTAGTCAATGAAGTATGCGTACCACGACATCTCCACGCTACACTAGTGCTCGTAGGAACGGTTACAAGAATGTTTTTATATCAAACGGAATCTTTGCCAAATTGAATATGAAAATATTCCTTACAATCTCCTCCTTTGGCAATTCCGTGACAAAAAATATTTAATCATATAGAAGGTAAAAAAATAAAAAATACAATCCCACCCTCTTAAATGATTCACTCACCATCTCACATTCTCTTGGAGATAATCGAACATATAATGTAATAGCTTTTGATCTGTTTCCAGCACATTCTATCAATAATACATACCATGCAATATCATCGACAATCAATAAATCATTAAAATGCAGTTAATTAATTATTATGCACATCACAAGAAGAGAAATTGAAAAAAAATAATGAAATTTTTTTCCTTAAATTTATCTTCCCCTATCTCATGCATATACTTATTTTTACATCTATGATTTTCTCTCCCCCTTTTTGTCACAGATTGACAAAGGTACAAAAATATAAGCAGATAAAAATATGCAATGGATATCATCATGAAAAACAAGTGCATCAGTGCAACATGATAACAAGTATAAAGACTAAAATATAGGCATGACGCATAGTCTAAATACATCAATGGTTTAAATTTTGGTGAAACCATTTAACCAATCATAAATCTTTTTCAAATATTTTAAATTTTTAAATCATCTCTGAAAAGATTTACAACTCACAGAACTCAAATAAGATCAATTCGGTTTAATTCGAATAAAAATTCAAATCTGAAGTATGCTAGAATTTATGAAAAATCAAGTTAAATGCAATGCATAATGAGTTTCAATGTGATTGGCACTAACAAATATCAAACCTAGGATTTTAGACTTAACTACTCAGTTCAATCTTGAATAGTTCAAATGCAGTCAATCTATGTAATTTATTAAAGCCAATCAGTCAAACTAATACACTTTAGTTGAATTTTCAATTTCTTTCACTTGGGTGTACTGTGATCTGACTTTCCACTTCTTAGGGTACAAGACAGATGTTAGTAAAAAATCTAAATACTTTACTCAAAATCTGAAGGTATCATATATCCAATCATGAAATCCTCATTAGAGCTAATAGGTACTCACTTAACTCTCTAATTTCAAGTGTATTTGCCAATGTGATTTCACATTACTTTTGTAGTAAATATGACTATTTTTTACTCACTTATTTTACTAGAATTTTGTTTTTCAAGTTCTCATCTTTTGACACTTGGTCTATTTGGTAGCTTTCACACTCGGTCAGTATGATATCCTCTGCAGTATTAAGTAATCAGATTTTTATATAGATCGGGGCCATACATATTTTACCACATCCATTTGAGGTAGCTCTTTCCCTAGAAAACTATCACATAAGGAGGCTAACAGTCGATTATATTGTAATTTCGAAATCAACTGAGAGCAGGAACACAACTAATTTGAAGTCATGAAAAGTAAAAGTTTATTCCTGATTCCCATAGAGTACTAGATTTATTACCTCAATCAAATCCAGTCCCAACCAGTGTCAGTCAGTGTGCATGTGAATAACAAGTTAAAACTTATGAACATTCGCTAACTGAGAATTAGTAAAATAAACTAATTTTCTAAATATTCTAGAGTTTTCTACAATGATCTAGTCTCAATTTACCTTGTGTCAAGTCCTGGTTCTAGAATTTTCTAGAGTTAATACCCATCATATTTAAAACACCTATGCAATGCACAACTTTAAAATAAAATCCTAAACATAACACAAAATAATTTTTGATTTTCAAATTTTCTATTTTTGTTTTTGAATAGATGAACTCAAAACAATGCAAATAAGCAAAGATCTAAAATAAATAGAAAATTATAAAGAAAATAAAATCTTAAAACAAAACTACACATTCAACTCATAAAAAATATATAATCATAAAATAGAGAAGAATGTAGAGAACCACATTTATTCAATCAATGGGACAAGTTCCACTAGACTTCATAAAGAATTTACTCCAAATTGAATCTAGATTTATCAGTCCTTCCTTTCTCACCCATATGGTCTTATACCTTGTAGGTGAGTTTTTTTTCTTCGCTATTTGCTTAGACGGTGAAGGAGGATCGATATTTTTCTTTTTATTTGTCCTCTTATTCTGAGCCCTTTGAGTCTGGGTGCCCTTGAATTTCATAAGGTTAGCAATTTCTCTACTCAAGGCATCCAACTTTTGATGCAAGACTGTCATTTTATGGAGTAGATCTCCTTAGTTTCCATATGATTTTCTCTTAAGAGGAACCATGGTATATCTTCTCTTTTAAAAATAATTATTGCTCAGGTGGCCTCTACCCGTACAATAATTACAAACATGTATATGTATAACTGGTCTGGGTCTAGGTTGATCAACCTGTGGTGTGAAATGAACTTTGGCTTTTACAAATTTAGTTCCTGAAGATGATGAGGTATCAGCATTATCAACATATCTAGGTCTCCGCTTGTCTCCACATCTTTGTCCTACACTTAGAATCTCATTTAATTTCTCGGTGCTTTGAGAAATATAGGACAAGTCCTTTTTCAGTTGAACTAGATCAAGTTAAAGTGACTTCCCCTTCTCCAGACATTCTTGATACTCAGTTTCAAGAAATTTAACTTTGTCTTGGAGGCTAACTTTCTTTTATTCATGCTGTCTAAAAATAGTTTCATATTTTTTATTCTTATTTTCAAAAAACATTTTAACATCCGTACAAGTTTGGAACTCGTATTCTAAGAACTTGTTTATCTCTTGAAGAGATTTTTTCTCTTTCCTAAGTTGACCAACTAGCACAGATAATTCATTATTGTCTAATTTGCAAGCAGAATTTTCAGAGTCAAGAAATTCAACTCTATTAGTCAATTTTTTATTTATTTTGGTCAGTCTAAAGATTTCTTTATATAGCTCTTGATAAGCAGTATAAAGATCGCCTTGATCTTCACTGTCTGAGTCACTACGGCTATTGACAATGAACCATTATTTAAGCATCTTTATAAATGAAAAGAATGAACTGATTTTGCAGGAATCTAAATTCAGGTGATTAAACCTTTTATAGAATAACCCGCTTTGATACCAATTGAAATTTTACCAATCCGTTCTCTTTAATCCAATATACCTAGAAGGAGGGTTGATTAGGTATTTAAAATTAATTATACATACACAGTTTTACTGGTCAATGGTAAGGGAACAAAATCGCATGCCTTGGTTGTTTGATAAAAGATTATCACAACCGACTTAAATCTAATATACCTTTGTGGTATTTTTTCTTTTCGTCGTTTGATCTAATCAAAATAGATTGCGGAATACAAACAAACAATCACATAAGACAAGAGATTTTTACGTGGAAACCTTAGTCAAGGAAAAACCACAGGACCACGTCCAGACGGAAAGTAGCACTGTTGTAAATACAGCTTCCAACCTTAGCCAAGGCTTACTACCGATGCATCCACATCATCTGAATCAATGCTACGAATCCACTTGTGCCCTTCCAGCCAAGAAGCCTTGTCTGCTTGTTCAGTTTAGTACACCCCAAACCTACCGTTGATCATCTCCTCCGATCTTAATTCTCAACACTGCCGCCTTTGCAGAAGGTGAAGGATTCAGTACACCCTGAACCCTAGGTTGCTCAAAAGGTATTGAGTCACACTAGTACACTCGGGCTACTAGATCGAATATATGAGTGGAAGACCTAAGCTGAGGAAAGGATTAAGCACTTGACTTTGATCAAGAAGAGAACAAACTCACAGGATGTGAATGAAAAATAAGCTTATTGCTCTTCAAATGGGCACTCTAATAAATAAACATTTTCTTCTCTCTCTTGAAAGATTGAGTCACTCTGTGTCTCTGTGTGTGTTTAAAGAAAGTATAGAAGGGTTGTATTTATAGAATTCGTGTCCCTGAGTTGTGTGGAACGTGGGATAATGGAATCAAGAATTTCGGATCTAAGAAAGACTGAGTTCATACAAGGTCCAATCGATTGGGCCATGTCCAATCGATTGGGTATAAATGTCCAATCGATTGGACTCAATAAGTTTCCTGTTCCGAAGGCTCCAATCGATTACATAGAGGTCTCCAATCGATTTGACTCAATTAAGTTTCTATCTCGAAGGCTCCAATTGATTTCACAAAGTCTCCAATCAATTTGACTCAAATAAGTTTATGTCCCAAAGACTCCAATCGATTTCACAGAGTCTCTAATCGATTGGGCTGAAATAAGTTTCTACATCGTAGCTTCCAATCAATTACACAGAGTCTCCAATTCATTGGGCCCCCAATCGATTGGGGATAAGTGTCCAATCGATTGGACTCTCCCAATAGTCAATATCTTTGACTTAGACTCGGGTCTGTCCAATGACTAAGTTTGGCCATTATATTTTATTCATTTTAACCAATTCCTATGGCCATTAAGTCACTTAATCGAGCGTACATGATCTTTAACTGACAAATGGGCAGTTACTCAAATGACTCCTATCGTCAACCGTTTGATTCTTACTGTCTCTGTCTTCTAGTATTCAAGTAGTCGGCGAAGTATGCGTACCACGACATCTTCACACTACACTAGTGCTCGTAGGAACGGTTACAAGAATGTTTTTATGTCAAACATAATCTTTGCCAAATTGAATATGAAAATATTCTTTACATTAAGTGATTTCTAAGTGTTGGATTGGAGTCATTTTCATGGGTATATTTTAACAGTGGGAATTTGAGCATTATTAACCATTATTTGGAATCATGATAACTTTTGGTTTGTAGGCCCATTTAGGGATTGGCCAAACATCCATACAGTCAACATCCTTTAAAAGTGTGCCATGTGGCTAATATTGTGAGGGGGGAAAGAGTGTTGATGGACAATGCCATTTGTATGAATATAATCTATGAAGTCATCATAGAAAAATTCAGATCCATTATCGGTACAGTTCAAAGAGTTTTAACTGAACAATTGAATTGATTTTAAGCAAATGCAAAAAAAAAAAGACTTTAAGTGATAGTTGGCTTCAGATTTATGTCGCATCAAGAAATCCCAAGTAGAATGTGTAAAATCATTTACCAACATTAGAAAATCACGAGCACCACATAAAGAAGCAGTTTTGTATCCATCCAAATATCACAATGAACGACTTCAAAAATGGGCAGTATTAGAAATATTACTAATAAGAAAAGGTAATCGAGATTGTTTTGCTCTATGACAAGTATCACAAACACACTTATTTGAATAAAAAATATCTAAGGTATGAGAAATAAGCTCTTGTTGCCTTGCTTTGGAGGGATGTCCAAGACGACAGTGCCACAAATTGATGCTCGAGTTTGATGGAATGGTTAATTGTGTTAGAAGCTAGTGCATTTAAGACATGAAAGAGATAGAGACCACCATGTATTTTACCTACTCCAATCTTTCTCTATGTTTGGGGGTCCTGAAACATACAATTAATGATCACAACGAAAGGTTACAGAACATTGTGAAGAAGTAGTGAGAGTAGAGATGGATAAAAGATTGTATCCAAAAGAAGGCACACATAAAACATTGGTTAGTGAGATTTCTTTGGTAAGTGAAATGGAACCAATGTGAGATATGGAAGCAACGGTGCCATTTGGCAACTTCACAGGTGCAATATTATTGCAAGGTGTGAATGAATGAAATAAGGACAAATAATTTGTAATATGATTAGTGGCTCCATTGTCAATAATCTAACAATTAGAGGGATGGAGAATTAAAGAAAAACATTGAGTATTACCTACGAGATGGGCATATGTTATGTGTTACCTAGACTGAGGAGGCTCAATAATTACAAATGTTGACTAGGAATAAATTGGGGGATATATAACTCCATATATGGGATGAGGAAATCGATTCACCAGTAGATGGCTAATTTGAACCATTTAAGGGTGTTGCACGAGGGCATCAACTTCCCTTTGGGTATCCCCTAGTTAATTTCTTGTTATCACATTGTACATTTTCTTTCTCAGGGAGGATCGCATGTCTAAAATATTGGGATTGGTACGTTGGACTGGAAGGGCAGTGCTATCACTCACAGTGTGTGAGATATGTAATTCGCGTTGTCTTTCTTCTTGTGAGACCAACGAATAAGCTTTGGTAACCATTAGTTGGGGTTAAAAGAGCGAAATTTGGCTACAAACAGCACTATAAGAAGCATATATGAAGGCCTACAAGGAACTGCACGAGATACTCAATCTGGTGATATGCACTAAGAGATGTGGATCCCCTACAAGAACATGTGGTGATAAGATATGGGAATAGAGTTCATCCTTTATACAAAAAAGGGATTAAGTAATCTCCCCCCCTGGCGGCATGACCAAGTGGTATGGCGGGGCCTGCTAGGCAAGAAGATAGTAAGTTACAAATTCTATCTCGGTAAGACATGTATTTCTATTACTATGAAATGCATAAATGAAGTAGTTAATGGTGGGGTTACCATTATCCTTTTTGTAGTGATGAATCTTATCTTGTATGCGTTCCTAAGAAAAAGAATTTGTCCAGTTTTTGAGGTTTCAAAGGGGTTCAGTTTAGTATAATGTAGGGCGGCAGATTGTTGCTCTTGAAGGTGCGTAGCAATAAGCTGTTTAAGCTGTAATATGCGTAGAGCATTGCTTTGAGAAAAGCACTCCCCAAGATCAATGCAAACCTCGCGTGAGCAGTATTGGCATGGGAGATACTATCATAAATCTACTTATTTACGGTATTGGTGAGCCAAGACAGAACCATACTATTGCATAGATCCCATAAAGGAAAAGAGGAAGAAGAGTCCTCGGGTCCCCTAAAAAGAGTCCAAGCCCAACTTTACAGTGGGCTGGACTAAAAGCCCATCGGGCCAGCTCGACCCATTAATACCCTTAGCAGTATGCTATGCATCTATACAATGCAGTGTTACAATGTTGCCGTACATAGCATAATACGGTATAATGTTGGGGCAACCAAAGAATAAACGGTCTCGTACATGGCCACGTCCTAACTGGTATTTAAGCGGCTATGATGTCAGTTGGCCATCCCTTCGCTAGAATGCACCTGCTGCATCAAGCGCCAAAATCCCATTCTTTTTTCTTAGCGCGTCCTCCCGAACACAACGACGTCTCACTCTACAGGTCGATGGGAAGCTTAAACAACAGAAACAGAGTATTTGCTTCTCACTCTCCCTGCACCAGAACTCACCAGATTGGTGCCCTAGCTTTGATCGTTGCAACATTCTTCGTCACCAGGATCTTTGATCAATCCCTCAGTTCCTGTAATTACTCCTCCAAGGAGCTAAAGAGATCACAAGATCTCTTCTTCATCAACAATGGCGGATCGATTTCATGGCCTGATCGAGGTTACGGCGCCCACCTCTCTCTCAAGATCTACGTCTACGATAAGGTCGAAATTGATGGCTTGAAGGAGTTGATGTATGGGAGGGACGGTAAGATCTCCGAAGATTCGTGCGTGAAAGGCCAATGGGGAACGCAGGTGATGTTTTTTTTTTTCCCAATAGAAAATGGAACTGAAGGGTTTTTTATTTTAATGTGGATTTTTGTGAAATTTTAGGATTTTCTCGAGTCATGTTGGAAAGCTTTAATATGTATTTATGCAAAATTCTACAGCGTTTCCAAAATTGTTCTCGAAAAAGATTACTTTTTTGAAAAACAATTAATGGATTTTAGTGAAATTGTAGGGGTTTTTAATGCAAATTGTCCTTAATATATAGGTTAAAATCCACAGACTGCTTCTTGAATCAAGGTTTCGGACATTGAAGAAAGAGGAAGCAGATCTGTTCTTTGTTCCGGCTTATGGTAAATGTGTTCGAATGATGGGTGGTCTGAACGATAAGGAGATAAACCAAACATATGTGAAGGTAGATTCTTTCTTTCTTCCTTTTAATTTTTATTTTCTATGTTTGTGTAGATTTCATGAAATGGAGTTTGAGTTACATACTTTTGGAAGGAAAAAATCTTCCACTTAGGGATCGATTTAAGAATTATATAAAAAGACAGACAGTTATACTCTACAATGAAAAAAAGAACAAAAAAATTATACATACTTTCGCTAACACTACACCTCATACTAATTGGATTGAACCACCAATTTGGACTGGGATACTGAAATTTAGTGTTGAACAAGCCTTTGGTAAAGATATCTGTGAGTTGGTGATCAGTAGAGACTGACACTCAAAGATCTACAAGTGTAACATGTTGACGAATGAAGTGGTAGTCAATTCATATGTGCTTCGTCTGAGCATGAAAGATAGGGTTCACTGCCATGTAGGTGGTGTAGGGAATAAATCCACACACCCCAAAATACGCGCTTTTTCCACGGGCTTGATATCCTTTGTGCTGTTGGATCCGAGGTCCCGGGACAGATCCGAGGTCAGAGTCCGAGGTATCCGAGGTCAGATTCCGAGGTATCCGAGATCAGATTCCGAGGAGTCCGAGGTGTCCGAGATCAGATTCCGAGGAGTCCGAAGTGAGGTTCCGAGACCGCCGAGTGATCCTGCAAATAACTCAATGTGGTGGAACTCCACCAAATGAGCCTCCGATGCTTAAGTCAGTCTTCTGAATAAAAGTTATAATCCAGCTTCAATCTTCAAAATCGCGTCCTTCATACTGTAGCAAATGCTACTATTTATAGTGTTCAAAACTAGATATTTATGCAGATATTTTATATGGGCCAGTAAGAACTCACCATGTGTCTTTCGATAATAATTCTTCAAGTCTAAAAGTAATTCCGAGGTTTCCGAGGTTACCGAATATCATATCCGAGACTTCCGAGGATCCCGAATAAGGTAAATAAGATCAAGTGCCAAAATCAGTCACTAGCACCCGAGGACCCGAGGTCATAATTCATGGACCCGAGGTACCCGAGGTACCCGAGGTGAATTCGTCAAGGGATCCGAGGAGTCCGACGTACCCGAGCAATCCGAGGTACCCGAGGTCAACTTGTTGGTGGGATCCGACTAACCCGAGGTATCCGAGACCCCGAGGTCAATTTGTCATGGATCCGAGGAGTCCGAGGTACCCGAGGTCAATTTGTCATGGATCCGAGGAGCCCGAGGTGCCCGAGGTCCCCAGTAAAGTTTTTGCAATTCCATGTTTCCGGCTAACCACGTGTCAGTCGAATCATGTGACACGTGGCACAATCGCATACGTCCACGTGTCAACAGATTTTATCCCCCACAATCGCCCCTCTTGGAGATGACACGTGTCCCACGCACGTGTGCACCGCACGTGTGATGACACGTGTCACCACCAAGAACGTGACGCGTGGTTTTCTCTGTGTCTCTTCGGCTCCTCTGCGCAGCATTTAATGCTTGCCACGTGTCAATCTGCCATTGGTCCGTACACACTGTTTTGTCAGTGTAATCATTACACTGAAGGGTATAAATAGGTTGCTCTCGTCTCATTTTTCATCTTCTGGATTTTCAGTTTCTGTAGCTTCTCATTCTCGGACACGTCGGCTCTCTCGGCTCTCTCGGCTCCCTATTCTTCACATACCTCGGCACCATCGGATACCTTACTCGGCCCTCTCGGCTTCAATCCTCGGCCCTCTCGGCTCATTGTCTAACACTTCTCGGAGCTCTCGGCTCTCGTAGGTAAGCTTCTTTTAGTAAATTCCATGTCATCAGTCTCCTAAAAAATGCCAAAAGAATCATTAAAATCCGTTTTAAAACACGCTGATCCCCAAACTTGGCCTCGTCCAGACCTAGATGAGATCCGAGCAAAATACCATATACCCGAGTCAATTGAACTTGAGCATGTGCCCAACTCCCTTCTCTATTCCCATCATTCGCTGCCGAATCCGAATGTAACATGTTTAACAGTCGGACAACTGCTCTCGGGTATTCCACTTCCGCTTACTCCCTTCGCCCGAGAGCTACTAAATTTCTACAAAGTTGCTCCGGGTCAGGTGAATGCCAATTTTTGGCGTATGGTACGTTCGTTTGAACGTATTAGGGACATATGGGGCCGAGGTCCTTCCCTTGAGGATGTTCGCCGACAACATTTCCTAAAAAAGGTTCCCAAGGAGCGGGGGGAGAATTCAGATATAACTTTCTACTTCTTGGCAACCCGGACCCGAAGACTCCCAATCCTAGAGAGGATCCAGGATTGCGATAAATCGTGGCAATGCTACCCTGTGTTCTTATCAGGGGATTGGGAGAGAGGATCCGAGGATGACGCCCCAGGTCTCCTGTATAAAAGTTTTAATTTTGAAGGTACCCGGGTATTTTTTCAAAAATAAATCATTCTTTTTCTTTCAACAAGTCTCTAATCTCTTTCACAATGTTTTGCAGATGTGAATACGGATAGTTCTTTTGCCTTCCCCGAGGATACGCTTCCCCTGTGCTTCGATCTGCGCCGACTTCCTTCTATTATCTATCAACGTCTAGTCGGTCTCAATACTCTCGGATATTCTCGGCTTTGTGTTGATCCGACGTCCGAGGAGTTGAGCCAAACAATTCCTGAGGAAGAATTTCTTCGAAAACTTCCTCTCGGATTCTCCACCGATCCAGCCCAACCTCGTCAATCGAAGAAAAAGGCTAAGAGGTTAAAACCTCAGGTCTCATCTTCGGATACCCCAGTTCGAGCCGACTCTGAAGCCACGGAGTCCGAGGTAGTAGACGTTGATCCAATTTCTTATTATATTCCAATCTCATCCGATTCGAGTTCGGTCACTCTCTCTTCTGGATCCAGCTCTTCATCTTCATCTTCATCTTTTGACCCTTTTCTTGAAATCGCACAGTCTCTCGGCAGATCATACCGAACCGGATTCCAAGACATGGGACGACTTCAAGCGGATGTCGGAGCCGACTCTCCCATTCGTCAGAAAAGGAAGAGTTCTGGGCAGGGTTTGCCCCGAGTCACCAAGAAGCCGGCTACAAAAAGTAGGGAAGCTGGTCAATCCAGCCAAAACGCCCCGACTCGTGATGAGGCACCTCTGAACTCTGCACCTCCCATTATTATTCTTCCGGGTGCAGATGTTCCTGAGTCGGCGTCTCTGCCCCAAGAAGCTGAAAAATCCCAAAGCCAGCCTTCCGGATCCCAGCATGAGCCTGGGAAAGTTGCTCAGAAGGAGGGACGTCACGAACAGGTCCACCAGCATAAAGGTCCTGTTTCCAAACCTTCGGATGTCTTCCGGCCCCGACCAGTCCTGAAGTCGGGTAAATCTGTTGTTCTCGGTGATAGCGCCGTAAAAAATGCATCGGTGGCTTCTGCCATTGTGGAGCAGATCCGACTCCCTGCTGATATCGATCATTATAATCGGCAAAATGAGGAATCTCTTCTCGGCTCATACTACACTTCAACCTTCTCCGTAAGTTCAAAAAATATTTTTACATATACATTTGTTTCGCCCATCCTCTGTATAACATGTTTGTAATTTCGTTGGTTGCAGAGTATCAACTCGGTACATTCGCTGGTGGCTAAGCTCAACAACAAGCTCAAAGCGTCCGAGAATGATCTGCACGCCACCCAAGCCCGGAATCGGACCTTGCAAGGTCAAGTCTCCAAAGCTAAGGACGAGGCGGGGAAAGCTCAAGCTGCTGCCAAGACATCCGAGAATGAAGCTACCCGTCTTCGTCAGGCTTTGGCAGAATCGGAGTCGGCGCGTCGGGCTCTGGAGAAGATGATGGCCGAGAAGGAGGCCAAATTTGAAGCCGAAAAAGAGGCTCTGGATGCTGCTCTCGCGGCTAAATACCAGAATGAAGTTCAAGAATTACTTGCCCCTGTTAATAAAAGGGTCGATCGCCTTCGTGCCGAGCGAGATCGTCTACAAGACATAGTAGACAAGTATGATCTCCCCGAAGAGGATGACGCGGAGGCCGAGAAGAATCCTGAGGAGGGAGAATTACCCGACTCCGAGAATAAATGAACTTCTCTTTTATTATATTTTTTTTTTTGATATGTAATTAAGATACATTGGGGAGGTTTCGACCTTTTTCCCCTAGGAATTTTCTTCTTTCTTGTTAACTTCAAATATAATCGTTACAATGCTTCATTTGCCATTTCTTTTTCGCATGATAAAATTGAATCCGACTTATCATTTAATAATTATAATGCTCGTATTTGTAACTTCAAACGCAACTTTGACCAAGAATCAATCCGAATCCGACTTCACTTCTAGACGGAACTTCAAATCAGACTCCATTTCTGAAGTGAAAACGAGAACTTCAAATCTGGATCCGACTTCATTTCAGAAGTGGACCGAGAACTTCAAATCCGGATCCGACTCCATTTCTGAAGTGGACCGGGAACTTCAAATCCGGATCCGACTCCATTTCTGAAGTGGACCGAGAACTTCAAATCCGGATCCGACTCCATTTCTGAAGTGGACCAGGAACTTCAAATCCGGATCCGACTCCATTTCTGAAGTGGACCAGGAACTTCAAATCTGAATCCGACTCCATTTCTGAAGTGGATCAGTACTTCATATCCGGATCCGACTCCATTTCTGAAGTGGAACAGGAACTTCAAATCCAGATCCGACTCCATTTCAGAAGTGGATCAGGAACTTCAATCTGAATCCAACTCCATTTCTGAAGTGGATCAGTACTTCAAATCCGGATCCGACTCCATTTCTGAAGTGGATCAGGAACTTCAATCTGAATCCAACTCCATTTCTGAAGTGGATCAGTACTTCAAATCCGGATCCGACTCCATTTCTGAAGTGGATCAGGAACTTCAATCAGATAAATTTCAAGAAGTATCCCATCTTTACTGATACACAATCTCTTTACAATCTGGCCGTAACTAATATCTTATTGATAAAATTTCTTCAAATTCATTACATTCCAGGGTTTTTCTATGTACTTTCCCTCCATAGTTTCCAGGTGATAGCTTCCGGCTTGACCAACCTTCTGAATCAAATACGGTCCTTCCCAATTGGTTGCTAGTTTTCCTGCATTTACTTCTCTTGTATTCTGGAATACTTTTCTCAGTACAAGGTCTCCTTCTTGGAAATTCCTTTCTTTGACTTTCTTTTGATACCATTTTCTTAGTTTTCGATGATAATCTTCTATTCGGACTCGAGCTTGCTCTCTTCGTTCTTCTGCCATATCAACATCGAAAACCTGAGTTTCGAATCCAGAACCTTCTTCCACTGCTTTGTGACGAGTTGTAGCTACTACCATTTCTGATGGTATAACTGCTTCCATCCCAAATGCTAGGGCAAATGGCGAATCTCCCGTTGATCTTCTAGACGTAGTCCGATAAGCCCATAGAACACTATCTAGTAATTCTGCCCATTTCCCTTTGGCTTTCTCGAGTCTCTTCTTCAAATTTTCTAAAATCACCTTGTTGGTTGCTTCAGCCTGTCCATTACCTTGGGGGTACATGGGAGCGGAGAACAATTGTTTTATCCCGAATTTTTCGCAGAAATAGGCGATTTTACTACCTCGAAACTGTGCCCCATTATCTGAGATAAAAGCATAAGGGAGGCCAAACCTGGTGACGATCTTCTCCCACAAGAATTTTTCCACTTCTTCTTCTCGAACTTGTTGTAAAGCCACTGCCTCTACCCATTTTGTGAAATAATCGGTAGCAACTAACATGTATTGTTTCTTTCCTGGGGCCATAGGAAGAGGTCCAACTACGTCAAGGCCCCATAGTGCAAATGGCCATGGGCTAGCTACTGAGTGTAATTCTCCAGCAGGAGCATGGATTGTTCGTGCGTGTTTCTGGCATTTTTCGCACTTCTTTGCATACTTCTTTGCATCCTCTTGCATGTAAGGCCAATAGTATCCTTGAGTCCAAGCTTTATGGGCTAAAGATCTTCCTCCTGAATGATTTCCACATTCTCCTTCATGAATTTCTGCCATGATCTGTTGAGCTTCTGAAGGGGTAACACATTTCAACCATGGTCCCCCTGCTGATTTTCGGTATAGCTCGCCCCCAAGTAAACTATATCGCTTGGCCCTTTCTTCAATTCGTCTGGCCACTTTCTTGTCTGGATCTCGGATTCCATCTCTTATAAATCTTATGATTGGTGTCATCCAGGTGTCATCTTCTTCCGTCTGAGAACATTCTTCCACAAATGAAATGCTCGGGATGGCTAAAAACTCTATTGAGATAGATCTTCTCTCGGTTTCTCCTAGCATCGCTGCTACATAGGCCAAGGCGTCTGCATGACGATTCTCTCCCCTGTTTATGTGAAACAACTTTGCATTTTTGAATTTTCTCATAGCCAGTAAAGCTACCTCCAAGTATTTAGCCATCTGTTCATTTTTTGCCGTAAATTCTCCGTTTACCTGATTTACAACTAGCTGCGAGTCGCTGAAGACTTTTAGTTCTTGTATCTCTAGATTCTCTGCCATTCTCAATCCTGCCAGAAGTGCTTCATATTCTGCTTCATTGTTCGAGGCCAGAAAACCAAGTCTTATTGCTAGTTCCAGTCTTGTGTTATCAGGTGTAACCAAAATGGCACCTATTCCTGCTCCTGTGCTGCTGGCTGACCCATCGACGAAGAGCCTCCATCCGCTCTTTTTATCCCATATATCTAAAGGTCCTTCTGATTCTTCTTCAGTTATAATGGGTTCTGGTTCTTCTTCCCAAAATGGATCTTCTATCGGAAAATCTGCCAGAAAATCGGCGACAGTCTGTCCCTTCTCGGCTGTTCTAGGTCTGTAAGTGATATCGTACTGACCCAAAGCTACTGCCCATTTTTCCATGCGACCAGACTTTTCAAACTTCGTCAGGATGTTCTTGAGAGGGAGGTTTGTGATAACAATTATTGGGTGAGCTTGAAAATAAGGTCTTAACCTCTGAGCTGAAAACATTAGAGCCAATCCTGCTTTTTCAATCCTGCTGTAGCGAGTTTCGGCATCCAATAGTGTTTTACTGAGAAAGTAAACCGGCCTTTCTGCCCCGTCTCTGTCTCGGATTAGTACTGAACTTACTGCAAATTCCGAGACTGAGAGATATAGTAACAAAGGTTCTTCTGCTTCTGGTTTTGATAAGATGGGAGGCTGTCCGAGATACTCTTTCAAATTCTGAAAAGCTTGCTCACATTCATCTTTCCATTCGAATTTGGCGTGCTTTTTCAGTAACTGGAATAAAGGTTGACATCGATCCGAGGACTTAGAGATGAATCGATTCAAGGCTGCAATCATTCCAGTTAACTTCTGAACTTGTTTCTTGCTGCATGGAGATGGCATTTCTTGCAAAGCTCGGATTTGATCGGGATTGGCCTCTATACCTCTTCTGGTGACAAGGTGTCCAAGGAACTTGCCTGATGATACTCCAAACGTGCACTTCTCGGGATTTAGCTTCATTTTATACTTTCTCAATACTTGAAAGGTTGATTCTAAATCCCTTAAGTGATCTTCTCGAATCTTGCTTTTTACTAGCATGTCATCGATATAGACCTCCATTGTTCTTCCGAGTTTGTCCCTGAACATATTCTCTACCAGCCGTTGGTACGTAGCACCCGCATTTTTTAGGCCAAAGGGCATCCGTTTGAAGCAGAATGTGCCTCGGTCTGTATAAAATGCGGTTTTTTCTTTATCCGATTCGTGCATCAAAATCTGATTGTACCCTGAATAACCATCCATAAATGACAGAAGTTCAAATCCGGCTGTCCTGTCAATTAATTCGTCTATCCGGGGCATGATGTAACTGTCTTTAGGGCAGACTTTATTCAAATCGGTGAAGTCGATGCAGACTCGAACCTTCCCATTCTTCTTTGGGACTGCTACTATGTTGGCAATCCATTCTGGGCATTGTATTTCTTCAATAATTCCGGCTTCAAAAAGTCGATTGACCTCTTCAGAAACTGCCTGGGCCACCTTTGGGGAGATGCGCCTTAATCTCTGCTTTACTGATTCCGCCCCATGCTTTATGTTCAGTTGGTGACTTACGATTCTTGGATCAATCCCTGGCATATCCTTCATTGACCAGGCAAATACATCAGTATTTTCTTTCAAGAATTTCACTATTAAGCCTCTTTCGTCTTGACTCAAGTCAGCGCCCACATACGTGATTTTCCTTTCTCCTTCCTGCCCGAGCTCTACTGGCTCTATTTCCTCAATGGTTCTTGTTCTTTTCTCACTCTCACCCTGGAGCGAAATCGCCTGTAATTGCTATTTGTTAGACGTCCCAATTTCCTCAGAATTTTCTCTAGGGTTTGACAGTCCCTTTGTCATGGCTGTTTGGCATTTTTGAGCTGCACTCTGATCTCCGCGTATTTCAAACAGTCCCTGAGAAGTAGGGAATCTGATTGTCTGATAGTAAGTAGATGGTACCGCTTTCATGCTATGCGTCCATCGTCTGCCCAAGATGATGTTATACGAAGATCTGGCATCTACTACCAAGAATCTTGTCATTACTGTGATTGGTCCTGCTGTCACAGGTAAGACAATTTCTCCCAAAGGTTCTGAGGCAGCTCCATTAAATCCGTATATCGCTGCTCTTGAAGGTTCTAGAGCGGATAAGCTAATGCCCATATTATCGAATGCGGATTTGAACAAAATCTCCACTGAACTTCCGCAATCGATGAGGATTCTTTTAACCGAGAAATTTCCAACTGCTAAGGAAATTACCAAGGCATCATTGTGTGGTGCTGAAACCTTCTCCAGGTCTTTATCAGAAAACCAAACTGCCCTGCTGGGGTCGACCCCCTTTATCAATGAACCCTCAACTGGTCTAGGTTCGGTTGAGACTTCCATTACTTCTTGCATGCTCATGGTTCGCCGGACTTTATCCCGATGAGCACTGTTGGTTTCTGACGGTCCACCATATATCACGTGAATGATAGTTTTTGGTGGGCCTTCTCCATCCGATGGAGCTTTCTTTGGTTGCTCTTCGACAACCTCTTCTCTGACCCCTGTCTGGACCACGAATTGCGGTATTTTTCCTCTATCAACTAGATCTTGGATAAATCCCTGCAAAGCATAGCATCGATCAGTTGCATGGTCCCTTGCCTTGTGATACGCACAATATGGTCTCTCTGGGCGATCTTCATATGTTCTTCTGGGGGGTCTGTAAAAGGGTCTTCCCCTGATGCTCTCCAAAATTACAGATAGAGATGCTGTCAGGGGAGTATATTCCCTATTCTGGAATTGCTTCTTCTTCTCTTCTGGTTCCTTTCTTGCAGATTCGGTACTGCTTCTCTTTTCTCCTCGCTTCTCACTGCTTCTCCCAGCTGAAGTCTTCACTTCTTGTACTTGACTCTTCTGGGCCTCATTCCTGGCCCGAATTGATTCGTCCACTCGAATGTGTTCCTCGATAACTAGATAAGCATCTTCTAGTTGGGAGAAATTTCGTATCACCAGAGTTTCGTGAGCTCTACTTCCTGCGAGGACCCCGATCTGCAGCGCATATGCGGCAGTTTTCTCGTCCATCTGGTCTACTAATGTAACCTCCTTCTTGAATCGAGTCAGATAATCTCGTAGAGATTCATTTTCTGTCTGTCGAACACTTAGCAAAGAAGTTACATTTAGCATCTGCTTTCTCTGGTGATAATAGTGCCGTACGAATGCATCTTCCAAATCTTCGAAGATTTGTATGGAGTCGGGACCAAGGTTGTGAAACCAAGTTAGGGCCGGGCCTTTAAGACTTGCAGGAAAAAGTCGACATCTTAATCCATCATAGATTGGTGACTCCCAGAGCACCATGAGTTGTTTATAATGTAGCATGTGTTCTACTGGATCTGATGATCCGTCGAACATTTCAAATTTTGGCTGTACAAATCTTTTTGGGATCTCCGATCTTAAGATCCCTTCAGAAAATGGCGAAGATCTCAACATCCTTAGGGCTTCCCTGGATGCTCCAGCTGCCGATTTTTGTCCCACTTCTGGCCTTCTCTCTCTGTCTTTCCTGATCATCTCAGTTACTTTCTCCATAGTGACTAAGCGATCAGGGTTGGGCTGCGTTTCCATCTTTTCTGCCGGTTCACGACCGGGTGCATGTGATTCTCTCCTGTTAGAGCTGATCTCTAATTCTTTCTTTCCAGCTTCTTCTTCGTGATAAGTTTTGCTTGAGTCTCTCTGATAGCCTTCCGAGGCTTGTAATTTTAATGCTTCATTCTCTTTTCTGATCTCCTTCATGTCTTCTCGCATGGCAGCCATTTCTGCCATTAGCATCTGGGCTATTCTCTCTAAACCCGTCTGAGCTGGGACGTCAGCCTCACTATTCTCTGGCTGAGCCCTGACGTCCTCATCCACTTCCTTTTCCTTAGAAGCCCCAGGTAATCTTCGCGGAGGCATTCTGAATCCGTCTAAATTAATCAAGCTCTGGAGAGCGCGTAAGTCTTCTTCGAGTATCCCACGGACGGCGCCAAAAGATGTAGGGAATAAATCCACACACCCCAAAATACGCGCTTTTTCCACGGGCTTGATATCCTTTGTGCTGTTGGATCCGAGGTCCCGGGACAGATCCGAGGTCAGAGTCCGAGGTATCCGAGGTCAGATTCCGAGGTATCCGAGATCAGATTCCGAGGAGTCCGAGGTGTCCGAGATCAGATTCCGAGGAGTCCGAAGTGAGGTTCCGAGACCGCCGAGTGATCCTGCAAATAACTCAATGTGGTGGAACTCCACCAAATGAGCCTCCGATGCTTAAGTCAGTCTTCTGAATAAAAGTTATAATCCAGCTTCAATCTTCAAAATCGCGTCCTTCATACTGTAGCAAATGCTACTATTTATAGTGTTCAAAACTAGATATTTATGCAGATATTTTATATGGGCCAGTAAGAACTCACCATGTGTCTTTCGATAATAATTCTTCAAGTCTAAAAGTAATTCCGAGGTTTCCGAGGTTACCGAATATCATATCCGAGACTTCCGAGGATCCCGAATAAGGTAAATAAGATCAAGTGCCAAAATCAGTCACTAGCACCCGAGGACCCGAGGTCATAATTCATGGACCCGAGGTACCCGAGGTGAATTCGTCAAGGGATCCGAGGAGTCCGACGTACCCGAGCAATCCGAGGTACCCGAGGTCAACTTGTTGGTGGGATCCGACTAACCCGAGGTATCCGAGACCCCGAGGTCAATTTGTCATGGATCCGAGGAGTCCGAGGTACCCGAGGTCAATTTGTCATGGATCCGAGGAGCCCGAGGTGCCCGAGGTCCCCAGTAAAGTTTTTGCAATTCCATGTTTCCGGCTAACCACGTGTCAGTCGAATCATGTGACACGTGGCACAATCGCATACGTCCACGTGTCAACAGATTTTATCCCCCACAGGTGGTAGTGTGGCACTTATGTTGTCACAACCAGTGTTTTTAAACGCTAAGGCGTGAGGCGAGGCGCTTCACTGGCCAAAGCCTTGAGACTTACGCCTTAAGGCGTAAGATGTAAGCCTCACACGCACGCATTTTTTAGGTAGATAAGTATTTAAATCTATAAATAAATGTAGCAAAAATTCAAAAAAATAAAGCATATTTTCAAGTTCCAACCACAAACAAAAAAGCACACTACCAATCAAAGACTCAATCTTCTACTAAATTAAATGCATCTTTATCAATTATATGAATAATATCATCTTGTTGATAGTTCAAGTCGAATTTCAACATCTCGTCATCAATCAATTGTTGATCAATCGATGTTGGTCCCTTTTAAAAATAAAACTTAGGGTTTTATTTTTATTTTTATGTTGGGTCCCTTCGACACCTATTTTTTTTAATATCTTGACATTCTTTTTTTTTATTTCTTTTTTAAAACAACATGACAAAAAAATAGCACATTTGAGGCGTACACCTAGTCCAAGAAGCGTTGACAAGGCGTACGCCTCACTAAGAGACGTAAGCCTCGCCAATGCCTCTTGGAGCGATGTGTAAGCCTCAGATGTGTAAACGCCTTTTGATTGAGCCTTAGGACGTTTTTAAGAGGTTTGCCCCGAGGCACACGCCTCACACGCCTTTAAAAACATTGGTCACAACTCACAATACACCTGAAGGAGATGATAAGTAGACACCAAAATCATAGAGAATATAGCTATTCCAAATCAACGGTGATAGAGGTGAGTGCTTCATATTCGTACTTAAGGGCTTGTTTGGTACGTGAGAAAAAGAGTTCCGACGACGAATATTATATTGGCTAAATATTTGTTCATATCAATATTTAACAACGTTTGGTATGTGTATAAGCTACCTTACTTCATTTTCTTTCAATTTGAGCGGGTCCCACATATCAAAGTAAATCAAAAATGGGTTAGGCGAGTGTGGGAACCACATATTATGTCAGAGGATAAAAAAAAACTTATTTTTATCTTTTTTATATATTAAAAAATTTAATTTTATTGAAATTAGTGGTTTTCCCGTGAGAAAATAAAATTTTCCCACCAAGGCTTAATCGGCTTGAAAATATTTACACAGGGGGGGAGGTGGTCAAATGTTTTCCCGCCGCGACGGGCAAATTTGTGGGCCCGGCTAAATATTTGCCGGGGGCAAGTGGCTGCCAAACGTGCCCGGGTGAATAATAGCGCAAGCAAATATTTTATTTTCCCGCCGCGGTGCGTTACCAAACATGCCCTAACACTAGAAACAAAGATTGTAGGCTGTTTCTTAGTGCTCCAAGAAACCAAGTTAGAGGCAAGATAAACATAGTATCTAGAAGTAGAATGCCGATCATCATGATAAACTGCCAAACTTGATTAGTTGCATGGGTTATGTCAGGTTTGTCATCGTGAGATATTGTAGGGCCCAACAATGCAATAATAAATTGAATCATTAGGTAAGAATTCACTATCCTCAGTTGATAATTTGGTTTCGATTGAAGTCAAGTACCATGACTAGGATATGGTTTAGCACCAATTGATTAGTATTGTTGAGAAGCACATACTTGTTCTGCATGAGAGAGAGACTGTCTGATGTATGATTAGCCTTCATTCCTAGTAAAATAATGTAGGTCCCCAAGATCCTTCATATCACATTGTTGACTGAGGCAAGTAATAGCTCGATGTAGTTAAGGAGTTATCACCTGTCAAGATGATGTCATCAACATAGAGGAGAAATACAAGTGTACCTTGTGAAGAATGAAGGGTGACTTGGAACTGTGGAAGAGTCTACACTTTAAACTTAGTGCCATAAAAAGGAACTAAAGTGGGAAAACCAATCGTGGAGTATGCTTAAACACATATAAAACCTTATGAAGACAACAGACAAGATGTGGATGGTTTTGCTCAATGAATTCCAAAGGTTGTTGTATGTATACTTCTTCATTGAGAACACCATGGAGGAAGCCATTTTGGACATCCAATTGTCAAAATTTCCTACCATGATAGAGAGACTTTTTAAAATTATCACAAGTTTCATGACAAGACTTTCAGGGCCTTTTTTTGACTATATCAATTCTCTACTTATTGTGCTTTATAGCACTCAACAGAGCCATTGGATCACAGTTTGAGTTTATAAACGTATGTGCATCCCACAATGTTCATAGATGGACTTGGAGCCACTAAAAACCATGTCTGATTTTTGAGAAAGGCATTGAACTCTTCTAACATGGCCCCAAGCTAATGAGGGTCTTTGGATGCATGGTGTTGGACAAAAATGAGACAGAACAAGACATTAGGAAAAATGATATGTCATAATACACAAAGATACAGATATACAGTACATTAGATATTTTAGACTTAATCAAGCAAAAATATGCCATTTATCAATTATGGGTTATAAAAGGCACATACTATAAAGACAGTTTAATTACTTAAATTAGGGTTCCCGTATGGGACAATAATGCATACCCCATGTATTGAGGTCAAGGTCGACAGTCAATTTTGGAGGCTTAGTTGGTAGGATTGATAAATCAACCACCAACGGAACGACTGGTGTAGCTTGACCAAGTCAATCAATAGGATAAATTGAGAATGGATTTGATGTTGATAATAGTGAGGGGTACATTGGTGGGTATTGCAGTTGGTGGGGTGGTCTCAGGGAACCACCAAACATGCCAAGGAGGAATCGATGAAGTGGGGATCGATTGGGGTGTGCAAGGATCGGCTGACGAAGGATAAGATGATGATCTGGGCAGCAAGGTTGACGATGAGTCAATCGTCGGAGGAAGAGCACATGTTGCCAAACTTGCAAGGACAAGTCACAATGCATGAGGAGGTGATCAAGTGATTCAGCTTCTTTTTTGAACAAGAAGCACATATTAATCATTTCCTTAGCCCTTCTAACAAGTTGGTTCACTGTGAGAATTCTGTTAAGCGTAGCTGTCCATAAGAAAAAGGCAAACTTGGAGGGAACAGGGTTACACCACAGAAATTTGGCCAGGAACTCATGAGGGGGTGTGGCGCATTGGTTATAGTCTTTAAGGTTTTGGAGGGGTGGAGTTGCGTTTTTACAACATCTCTAACTGCATACCTCTGCATGGAAATTGTTGCTCGAACTATTCATGTAGAGATATCTAGAATCTCCAGCTGTGGATGAGCTGTCTCGGTTTGAAAGATAATATTCTTGTGGACGGTGGCATTTATCCACCAAAAGATAAAGCTGATATGTTTGCCTCCATTTTGTAGGCTGGATTAACAGTAGGCGGACCAGATTTTTCACCCAGAAACTTGGGGGGTAGTTGTTTCTATCCATTGAAGATGAGGAAGCATCCATTTTAATAGAAGAATTAAGCATGGAAATACTAATCATAAATCTACGATAATGCGAGATATTATAAGATAGTGATTTGCACATGTACCTCAACAAAGGAAGAAGCGATTTGTGGGTTGTGTTCGTGTTGAATAATCCTAATCATGTAGCTTGAATAAATTACAATCATGTAGCGCTGATACCTTGTTGAATTACATGGTTTTGGAGAGGGAAAACTCTCCCACATGGGTTTGATAAAGGACATATATGCTACAAGCAGATTTTCAATTTGGGCCACACAAATAAAGAATAATAAGGACTTAAACATACTTTCCTGAACAATGGAGCCAATGTTGGTGTGTGTTTATAACCAGCTTAATTTTATTTCACTTACACAGCAACTGCTTGCTATCTGACTTGATGAGGCCCAAATCACTGAGAGTAAGTAGGAGGATCTAGATAGATGAAATGTGATTGACATTTTTGTTAAGTTGTGATGTTTTTGTCTAGTTTGAGTTAGTATTGCTTTCAGAAAATTCCACTTTACGTTTAAGAAAGTTGTTTTGGTTTTGATTTTCATTTGCACTTCTGCTCTCAGGTCCTAAGTCAAATGCCTTATTTCCGATTATCAGGTGGCCGCAACCACATATTCGTCTTTCCGAGGTAGACTTTTGTCTTGATTAATAGCATCTTGTTGTCTGTGTTGTTATTGAAGTAAAAGATTGGAACTACATCAAGGAAACATGGTAATGAAAATTCGAATCGTATATTTTTAAAGATTGGGATGGATGGCTTATATTAGATATAAGATGTGAGAACACTTACAAAAAAAAGATATAAGATGTGAGAACAGTCAAACAGCATTAGATAGAACTTAGAATCAGGGGAAAATATCTCCGAGTGGGGTATTTTGGGTCATATTATGGAGGACTTCTAAAGATTGCTTTCTTTATTTTAGCATTCCATGTGTCTACGTGGTGTGCATTGCTTATTTACCTGATTAGGACATTACTTGCTCTGTTATAGTTTCTCATGGTATTGCATTCCTCCTATAAGATTCGATGCATTACGTTGTGATTCCATTGGTGCTTCTTTCCTAAGTTGCTTGTATAAAAGGTGTTCTCATGAAACTCTCAAACAGGAGTTGAATACTATAGACTGAATATGGTTGACATATGTCATGCTTGTAGATGAAAGTCCAAGTGATTCACTAAATTTCATGTTATTTTTGTACCACTGGTGGTATGACATAAAATTGCTCAACCATCTTCAATATTTGACATCTTCTACCACATTTTGAGCGGATAAACAATTAATGATTCTGTGGTTATAAATTATAATAGAAAGAAGATCATTTTGGGTCACCCACTTCAGCGAATATGGATTTAATGGACCTGTAGAATATTAAGGTTAATGTTTCGATTTGGGTCTCAAAGAAGATCATTTTGGCCAGTCCCGGAATGTCTTTGTCTTCTCAGGATCTATCTTGACTCCTGCTGAGCTGATGATGAGCCCAAGTATACCAGCTCAGCTCCCTCGTCACGGACAGGCTCTTCTTCGTATGATGAAGAATCATGAACATTAATGTAATAGAGGAATTTAAGGTCGACCTGTAGAATATCAAAGGATGAAGAGTCTCAAAAGGAGCTTCAATGCATCTGATGGCTCCTCAATTGGATGCTCGAACAAATATTTATGGCCTTTAAAAGCTGACTACATCATAACTCCTGTGGCATCTGAAGTTTCAAAACCTCCTCTCCTAGCATTCGTTTACTGTGGCTTCAATTGCATCTTGTTTTATGACTTTTGGCCTATATGTTACGTTTTTTTTTTTGATAAGGATATATTACTTCTTTTTTTCGTGATAAGTAAAAAAGGATTGTATTAAAGGGAAAAGGGGAACCCTAGATACAAGGACAAGGAAAGAGAGGTGGCTAGTGGGGAAGAACCTCACCGACTTTCACCAAAAAACTGTGCAAAAAGTATTAGACGAATGTCACGCATCCATCTACAATCTACTCCCACTTAAAAACGAAATCCTCAAATTTGAGGTCCTTGAACTCGACAAAAATAGACCAAAAGAAAATCAGATCCTTTATCTTCAAAACTACATACTCAAGTTCTTTCCTTGTCTTTAAATTTATACGACTGTTCCTCTCCTTCCAAATGACCCAACAAGTGGCAAATGGAAGAAATCTGTAAAGAAAAGCTGAAATCATCTGATTAGTCATTCGTAGAAGGATTGGACACTCTGAATGGAACTATCCAACAGATCCCGAACTACTGGAAAAGGATCCAACAAACATTGCTGGAAAACTGACAATGAATGAAGAGATGATTAATTGTCTCCACACTAGCCTTGCACATAAAACACATCTTCTTCCTACTCATTAAGTGATCAATTGAGGATTTTGTTGTGAAGTCTAGACGAAGTACTTCACCTTGGAAGGGATTGGAGAGCGCCATAATACCCTTGCTGGAAAGAAGTGGGCTCCAAAGGGGAGAGAGAAGAGTAGAAAGATCGTACTGGGAATAGCTTATTCCCACTTCTACTCCCTAATATCATGGAAAGAAATTTGGGTTGCTTGTGGAAAGAATGACAAACGAAGTCTTCTATAACAGATGAGTTGGTCTTATAGACCTGAGGATCACGTCTAGAAGAGCTAAAGTTGCTGGACCTCGAAAATGAATCTCGTACAATATCCTTACCTTTTTCAGAAAATCCCCTAAGCCCTTAGCAGATGGGCCTAAAGTATTAGTACTATTGCATTCTTTGATTTTAATGTCCCCATGCAAGTTAAACCGGTGGACCCTACCATTCCTGGTCAAGCACGAAAGTCCTTTGCCATAGAATCAATTCTGTATCCCTGCTGGGCCACACGTGGACTCACTCTTAACCCCCAGTGGATCAATAGTAGTCTGAAAAGAAGAGACTATGTTTGTTCGCATGTGGTTCCTACCAGTGTCACGTGGGGAGTCCACAACTGCAACATCATCGTCCTTTATGGAGTGGTGTCCTACCGTTATATTGCGCGAAGGATCACTGGAACAGGACACCCACTAAACTTGTACTGCCACTTGATACGTCTAGCAGCTTAATTTGAAAATCGGAGCAATTTCAACATGTGTCCACCTATATCAGAGAAAACCTGATGACAATTATATCGCATCTCACTTTCCATCCGATGTTCATGATCTGATCTTGAAAAACGTCTGTGTGCTCTCCCTGGTCCATGTGGTAGTTATGCCCCTTCCAAGACCCCTCCACAACATGAAAAGGTACCCTCCTGGCTGCCACGTCAGCATGATCTCGTCTACTTGGTCTCCTTCAACCTTGTGCCATTGGCAGTAAACTGCTCTTACAGTAAGGTTCTTTACATGAGAAGATTGTATGCTCCATATCGTATTGAGTCGATATGGACATGCTGTGCAAGTGCAAGTATCTGGTTACTGTTGCGCATTGCATATGTTTTAGTCAGCCGTAGTATGGTGTTGGATACAATATAGAGTTTCATTGTGCATAATTTGATTCCAATAGCAGTGCTCTACATGCAACATGGACAAATTTTATGCATACTGTAATATTTGTTTGAAAGAGTCTAGAAGAAGCACTGCTTTTGTTTGTGGTACCATGCAAATACTGGTTTGCGGTGGTATAGTGCCGATGAGCCAGAGTAACTAAGATATTAACATGGCTCAGGCTCCGAGGACTCGTCTTTTCTGACTCGTCCTTTCACTCGTGTCCTCGGCCGTGGATTTCAAGAATCCAACGGTGGTTTTGCTTTGGCAAAAAGTGATGCCAGCTAAGCGCAATCAACCACTGTTGGATTCTCGGAATCCATGCTCGAGAACACGAGTGAAAAGACGAGTCTCCTGAGCCCGACCCTATTAACACGTGGAGGTATATATCATTGTTCTTTTAGTCACATTGATCGAAAAATATTGTACAAATACCTATATATTAGTGTCTGATATCCCTTTTTATGTGTTTAAGTTTTTCCTAGTATTGATACATGTGTCTTCTTTCACTGCTAATACAGTGGTGCTGGCGCTCACTTGTTTCGGTCTTGGGCAACATACTTGAATCGGTCCATCATTCTTACCCCTGAGGTACTGTGTATTTGCCAATACAATTGAAGTGCTTCCATTAGAAAGACATATTTTCTGTTGGTGACACAATTACTAAGTACAGTTGTTCATGATAAATGAACTGCTAGGTATTGACTAAATTGCCATTGTTTTATTGTATTTGCTTCTTTCTGGTTGCTTAGATAGATAATAGAAGTTGCGCATTATGTGTCCGGTAGCTTATTGTTGTGATTGCTTGCAGTCAGAATCCTCCTTTTTATATTGGTCTATTAATACTGAAGAGTGAAGAGAAAATAATAATTAGGGTCTTGTCCAATTGATTGTGTCGGTTTCTATGTGAAAAGGGCAAATTGTAAAATAAGTGGCCAAGTCAAGGATACATATCAAACATGTGTTGTCTGTATCATTATTTGATACCAACATTTGTAGTTTTGTGCAAGCAAGAGACATGTACAAAATTAGGTATCGATTCATTGGCATACGTGCGTATTGGTCTGAACCATCTGATATGAGGGATGACGAATTCATAAATTGCAACAACTGATAAATCTAATCATCTAATTAATTGAAATTTTCATTACACCTTTAGTTGTAAATATACACTCACAAAGCAGTCAATTAGTTAGAATTGTTTGGTTGGTATCATTTTGAGCTAATGATCTTAGATTGACTTGCTGTATCTGTAATATGCAGCAGATAGATGGACAGGTGCTTTCTACTATCATTGTATATATTAATTTTAAATGCGAGATTATCCCTCTGTTTTTGTGCGTGCAAATAGACATGTATTTTTTGTAGTAATGCGGACTAATTACCTTGCCATAAGGAGATTCCTGAATGGGTTTGCCTTGATTGTTCCTAATATTCTTCTTTACTGACCTGAAACTGTAGGTTTGTAAAGTTATTTAATTTTCTAATTGGCTGGTCTAGACTTAAGATATGGGAAATTGCTAGTCATTATTCTTTTGTTATGTACTTTGGAGAGCAAGCTCACATTCACATTCACATGGTTTGTAATTTATAGCTGCATGTGTAGGGTAGATATCCCAATTGGTTTCCTGAGTTACAACGAATAGGCTTCCTTATTCCTAGTTGTATTTATTTTGGGTATCAAGTCCATTCCCCTGCAAATGTTGATTATTGTCTGACCTGACTTAACAAATGTCATTATATATGGGAAATTGCTAGTCATTATTCTTTTGTTATGTACTTTGGAGAGCAAGCTCACATTCACATTCACATGGTTTGTAATTTATAGCTGCATGTGTAGGGTAGATATCCCAATTGGTTTCCTGAGTTACAACGAATAGGCTTCCTTATTCCTAGTTGTATTTATTTTGGGTATCAAGTCATTCCCCTGCAAATGTTGATTATTGTCTGACCTGACTTAACAAATGTCATTATCTGAGTGCAGGGGGATCGCACAGATAAGCGAGACACAAGTGCCTTTAATACATGGAAAGATATCATCATCCCTGGAAATGTTGACGATGGTATGACAAATTATGGAGCTACCTTAGTCCAGCCTTTGCCCTTATCAGAGAGAAAATATTTGGCAAACTTCTTAGGTCGAGCCCAAGGAAAGGTTGGTCGTCTTGAATCGATGGAGCTTGCAAAGCAGTTCCCAGATAAGGTTTGTCTTCTTTTTTTTTTATTTCATGGATGTTTGACGGATGCTGGATTTCATTTTTTTTTTATCTGGGTTTTTGGTAAATTTATTGTTTGGCTTTGACATATGTATTATATGTATATGCATGATACATATGGAATCTTCTCTATGTGTGATGTGGTTTAGGCACATTCAGGCCACCGTGTCACACAGAGAGAAGCTTCCTTATGTGACACATACAGATTACATATAGACACACCTTATTCATACATCCAGTGGTGGGGCCCACACGGAGATCATGTTGGACAATCTAACCACACATTTGCTGTCCTCGTTATGATCATCATCATCGCCAAAATTCAGTCCATTCTAATATTAGTAACCAATTAACCATACAAAAAGGTAGACCTAAAGTAACGGTTTAATTGGATGATATGGATTTTTTAAATTCAAGCCAAATTTTCATTAGGTTAGGAATGTTGGAATGGACTGATTTTTTTGTGAGGATAGTCTCCATGTTGTGGACAACTGATTGTGTGATTGGATTGTCCAACGTGATCTCTATGTGCGCCCCACCATTGGGTGTAAGAAATTGGTGTACCTCTAGACGGACTATATATATATAGGGTTGGGTTAAAATGACTCATGCTTTTGTGAGTCATAAAATGACACACCGTTATGGTGCCCACATGGAGACGAGTTAAAGGCCGAATATTGATGAGCATGATCTCCTCACCATGGTGATCATGTCAAATGCTGGTTTTTGGTGATTTTTGGTGAAGATGATCTCCCCACCATGGCAATCATCCTCACAAAAAATCAGCCCATTCAGAAATTTCTAACCCTATCAAATGTGGACATAAAGTTAACCATGAAATGGATGGTCCAATTCTTCAACTTGTAATCCACTTTTCACAAGGTTAGAAATGTCAGAATGAAAGATTTTTGCTGACGAGATCATCCTCACTGAAAATCAGCCCTTGTCTCATCTCTTTGTGGGCTCCCACAGATCCGTGTCACATTCTCACGACCTCATTGTTGTGGTGGAATACATCATCCACTGAATACAAAACTGAAAACAGAGAACTATGGGCTAGAAGCCACTTTAACATCAATAACTAAAGGAAATACACCTCTCTAGCTTTAGAAAAAATAGCATAAAAATCCATGTGAAAAATTCAATAAAACTAAGCAGTAATAGTCCAAAAGAATTGTGTACTACATAGATAGAATCCAAGTCTAGGCATAGAGAGACTTAAAAAAATATTAAACCAAAAACTCCATCGGCTAAACAACTTCTAAAACAATCCTAAACGAACTCAGAGTCAAAGCCCCTCTTTGATGTAGTGAAGCGCAAACAACATTGGAAGGGAGCCGAAGCCACTGGGTTTTGCAAAACAAGAGAGTAAGCAATTTTTTAAAGAAAACGAGCCGAGCCCCCCTCCCCCAAAAAAAAAATTTAAATAAATAAATAAGAACAGAAGAAATTTAGTGACTCCACGAAGGTTTTCACCGAGAGATCATGGGCAAGAAGGTTCACTTTGAGATTTGGTAAGGTGTTCGACACTCCAGCTCACCCTTCAACGATGGTAACCAACTTCTTAGGCCCTTTCTCATACTAGTAACTCTCTGCTAAAGAAGTTAAAAGGTTGCAAGTGTATGGATCTAGGCCTGGTTTCAATTCCAAATGGGATTTCATGCTCATACCCATCCTTGATCCAAAGAAGTGCAAATAAAAAAGAAGACATGGTCTACTAATTAAAAAAGAAGACATGGTCTACTATTGACGTTCTCTTGAACTCATTCTCGCTATGTTTAACCCGCAATCATAAAAAGATTAGTAGTTGAGCACAAAACCTAATATATTTGAAGTTTAATAAGTCCACACAACTCATAATAAAGGAAGGAGAAAAGAGCAATAGAGACCATGATAAAAGTGAACTTCCACCTAAAACAACTGTTGTATCATAGTAGTAGTTTTTTTTTGATAAGGTAGGATATATTAAGAGAAGGGAAGGAAACAACAAGGTACAAAGGGAGGTTGAACCGTACGAAGCTTGTTCTTAGTGATCTCGAAGAGTTGAGGAAAGTCGAGCCTTAACGGCTTGTCACCACACCAAACGTCATGCCAAAAGCGGACCTTGTTCCCAACTCCCACTTTGAACCTAATCCCTACCAAGAATAGGGGAATTAACTTCATAATCCCTTTCCAAACGCCGCACCCATACGAGGATTTAACCTCCCTACCAATCTACTCCAGCAGGCTCGAGGCCATGTCTAGCCACAATAACTCTTCTCCATAAGCTTTCTACCTCCACGGTGAAGCGCCACAACCATTTCCCCAAGAGAGCCCGGTTCATCAACCTCAAATCATTGATGCCTTGGCCTCCCATCTTTTTAGGGTAGCAAATCAACTTCCAATCAACCAGGGGGTATCCCTTACTATCTGTCCTACCTATCCACAAAAATCTCCGAAAGAAGGACTCCAATCTCTTAGCCACCCCAGCCGGAATGGAAAATAGGGACATGTAATAGATAGGAAGATTAGAAAGGGTGCTTTTGATGAGGCAAAGTCTACCACCTTTGGAGAGATATTTAGCCTTCCATACTGCTAATCTGCTCTCTACTCTATCAATGACTGGATCCCATAACTTCTTCGATCTGTACAGGTCTTCGAGAGGCAGGCCCAGATACGAAGTCGGGAAAGAAGCAACCGAAAAGCCAAGAGTAGTAGCGAGATCCTCAGCGTTATCGACCTCGTCCACCGAGTACAACTTGGTTTTGTTAAAATTCACCTTACGTCCAGAGACTGCCTCGAAGCAAGCGAGGATCCCTTTCGTCATAATGCATTGGTCCCGATCAGCTCCCAGGAGACTAAAGTGTCGTTGGCAAACTGCAGGTGGGATATCATAGGACCCGAATCCCCTACACGGAAGCCCACCAACAAACTTCTTTCCACCGCCTAGCCGATCAATCTACCAAGAGCCTCCACCACTAAAGATTTTTTCTCAAGTTCCTTTGATAATTATTTTGCAAATTTAATGATCATTTTTTTTTAATGAACCTAATACGGATCTAGATCGAATGAATGAATGTAACGTGCCCAAATCACAGGATGGACATGCCTCTCTTGCTAATAGACAAGACGTTGGGAAATTCTTCACTAAAAAATCTTCAAAGGCAACTCTATTACAATATAATTGTTACTATTCCACAATAATACTAAGAGCCCCTAGATTTAACAATTTCTATCAATCTAACAAATATCTCAAAAGACTTATTAAGCAAGCAATCTAACTAATTAAGGTAACTACTACTCAAAGCAACTAAGGCAATTACTAATTAAAGCAACAAGCAACTAAGGCAATTACTAATTAAAGCAACAAGCAACTAAGGCAACTACTAATTAAAGAAACTACTAGTGGGAGTCTCCAATGTCTCTAGCCTTCCACATGAGCTCCATTTCCACATCAGCTCCGCCTGCCATGTCACCAAGTAAGGATGTATTAGAACCTTAGTCAATCAGTTATACAAGTACTTGTATCAGGACCTAACATGATTAGTTAAATAGTTTGATTTGGTTATGCACAGTGATCAAGTTACTGGGGTCTATTTTTTGGGACATGGTTTTAGGCAAAGTTTAAAAAGGCTAGTTCGGGAACTGAGGTGTTTTGCCTAAAAAAGGCGAGGCGTAGCCTCGAGGCGGTACTGAGGCGTAAGCCTCATTTTCAAAAAAAAAAAAAGTGCTTAAAAAATTCTCAAAAAAATATAATCTATTCTACAAAAATCAGAAACAATATAGCATATGAAAAAAATAACTTAAATAAGCATAAAAGTATTTGAAGCTATAACTTTTACCTTAGGAGCGACGCTGTTGGGAATGCCTGACATGATAGGGTTGCATATTTGTTTTCATTCTTGTAGTATAAGTGTGCTCATAATTGGATTATATCTTAGTCTATTCCTCATTCCTATGGTTAATTTTGTTTTGTAATTCAGTTAGAAACAACATTATGTGTGTTGTATTTTTCAAATCAGTTATTCCACAACCTAACAGTCCAGATCTTGTTTTGTTTCATTATGGTTTCTTATGCCCCAAGTCTTAACCATTAGGTTGTTGGCATGTTATCCAAGCTCTCAGTTTAAATATGCCTTGGCACGTGCTTTTACTTATCAAGACCTTAAGTACTCTTCACATTTTGTGTTATTGTTGTGTCAACATTTTAATCCCCTTACTAGATAGTGGCTGGCTAGTTACAGTTTCTTGATTATTTACCTTAATCTTAATTTTAAGTTGTTTTTACTCTCTTAAGGACTCTTTATAGTCCTAATTGTCCGTGTGTGTATGTCAGCTGCTCTTGTTTTACCATGTTTCTCAAGCATAGATAAATTCTCATCATGCACATATTACTCTTAATATGTTATACATAAAGAGGTTATAGATGTTATGGAATGTATAAATCTAGTAGAGAAGGTACTTTGAAAAAAAAAAAGAGGAAATAATTAAAAAAATTTGAAAAAGAAAGGTAGATAATCTTAGCATTTACTGTGCAGACTGAGGGGTAAGCCTCAGTTGCGCCTCGAGGCTATAGCCTCAAGGCGTACGCCTCACTGAACTGAGGCTTAAGCCTCAGTTATATACCTTGAGGCTATAGCCTCGAGGCTATTTTTGGGCGCCTCACCTTGAGGCGCACCTCAAGGCTATAGCCTCAATCGCCTTTTTAAACTATGGTTTTAGGTTAATGTCCTCCAAATAGTCTTCATATCTATTGGTAGCAGATTAGGAAGAAATTATGGGGATCTTCCATAACATAATTTTGTGTTCAGAACTCTATTCTTATTCTCGTTGTTGAGAACCCTTGATTTTGGGAGTTTCTAAGTGCTTCAGATTTGTTACTTCTTGGTGCTTCTGGTTGATATACTGCTATCAATCTATTTATCGACCTACTATGAAGAACCTAATTACATAGCTTAGCTTTATCTTTTGATGAGTCTATTACCGTTAATTTGGTTTTCACGCTCTTCAATCAATGTAATTTTCTCCAGAAAGTATGAATATTGATTTTTTGAACAGTTGGAATCTCCAGAGTTGAAGTTTAGTGGCCCTGACAAACTGGGAAGGACACAATATTTTCAACACTTGCGCGATGCCAAGTTCTGCCTAGCTCCACGTGGAGAATCATCTTGGACTCTTCGCTTTTATGAGTCTTATTTTGTGGTCTCTCTCTCTCTCTCTCTCTCTCTCTCTCTCTCTCTCTCTCTCTCTAGGATGGACTAGTCTAAATGAGCTCTGTTTGTACCAAGCAGGAATGTGTCCCGGTCATCTTATCAGATCAAGTAGAATTACCTTTCCAGAATGTCATCGACTACACCCAGATATCAATCAAGTGGCCATCTACGCGTATAGGTCCCGAACTATTGGAGTACCTACTGTCAATACCAGGTGAGTCATCCTCAGTATTCCCTCAACATCGTTTCACTGTAACCTTTCGTTCTTGACTTGGTTCCTTTGCTCAGACGAAGAGATAGAGCGGATGATCGTTCGTGGCAGACAGGTCAGGTGCTTATGGGTTTATGCTCCGGAAACAGAACCATGTTCGGCAATGATTGGCATTATGTGGGAACTTCAGAGAAAAGTGAGACAATTCCACCAATCAGCAGAAACATTCTGGCTACACAATGGATCTATTGTAAATAGAAACTTGGTACAGTTTCATAATTGGAAACCTCCCATGCCTCTGCCCTAATTTTACTCAGAAGACCTTTTCTGCCTATCTGTATCTTACCCGTGTGCATTGCTCTGGGTACCTTTGGAATGATTCAGTTGGTCAGGTTGCTAGTGAGTTTCTTTCGATGAACCCATTTCAAGTGCCAGAATGCCCTCAATTTCAACTGCATATTTTCTTTATTGAGAGGTTTTGTATCAGACTGAAACTACACTTAAACCACGAGTTCTGACATCAGGTATATAGCCATAACATGTAGGAAAAAAATCCAATATATTTTACAGCTGAACATTTAAGTGTGGCATCTCCCAATTGCTCTTACGCCATTGCACCCATATTTTTCAGTATTTTTTGCTCTTTATTTCCTTTTTCTGTGCCTATTATTTTAATGATGCAGGTTGAAAAAATCAAGTAACCAAGTTTTCTCCATACCAATATTTTTGGATGTTTCAAAGTGTGGGCAGTAGCAGTAGTAGGCAACTGTAAAAGCTTGCTATAAATGAAAGGGCGATTAATTAATGTTGTCTATTTTCGGGTGGGGTAGATCTATATACACGATCGTGTAGTTTCACTATGCGTAATGTCATAAATGTAAGTAATACGACATACCATTGCCCCATCTCTTGTGCCAAAAATGATCCTGACTGATGTTATTGACCATCTAATCTATTGCATTCTTTTGGACTGTTAGAGAAAATGTGGTGAACAGTCGATGAAATCTTATTTATGTTGTATGTTAGGATCATCCAATTAAGTTGATTGTTGGTGGAGGATATCTACTGGTTAGGACCCATCAAGATCTTACCCCGACCTTGATTGTGGTATATATTCCATAACATCTGTCACCAGCAGCTTACAGAATTTATTACAAGGAGGCAAAAATAACCTTATGAGCGTCGAACTGTAAACCACACTTAGCTGCTTATCAAAAAAAGAAAAGAAAGAAAACACGCTTAAGTATCAGAGTTCACAAACAAAAAAAAATACAGAAAAAAATAACCCTAAAGTATCAGCAAAAGAAAATAAAAATTCTTGTGTTATTCGTGAGCCTGCTAATGTTTACAGACTATAGACTGCAGCTGACATGGAACTGGGGATGTTGATTGGATGTGCGATGCCCCTGCCTTGGAGTCGCACTTCACTAGTAAGTGCTTGGATGCCTGATTTTATGAGCAAGTTTCAGTCCTTTGTAGATAGCCTATTCGGCCATCGTGAAAGATTAAGCTAACTTCATCAAATCCTCTGGTGGTAATAATACCTCCAACAGCGAGCATTATCGAGGCATATTGGGAGGTTAAGCACATTTTGAATGCTGAAGGTCTAAGGAAAGATGCGAGGCTTGATGAGCAACATATCTGGGATGGAATTCCTGCATTGACAGCGAGGTTACGATTTTTCCATATGGACTTAATGTTGGATAGAAATAAGCAATTGCAGGGTATTGATCGAGAATGACTACACATGAGGCTCAAGACAATGCAGTATTGCCATTGCATGTCAAGATTGAATGAGCCATTCGGGTTGGAGAAGACAGTATGAATTATTAGGGAAATTGGCACAGAAAGTGCAGATGACAGTTTGGTTTCATCGCTGGCTTGACAGAGAGGGCACAGAGGAGGTCGCTATACCTCTCATACTTGATTTCTTCA
The DNA here is from genome assembly GCA_035048495.1 of Euptelea pleiosperma. Classification (NCBI taxonomy): domain Eukaryota; kingdom Viridiplantae; phylum Streptophyta; class Magnoliopsida; order Ranunculales; family Eupteleaceae; genus Euptelea; species Euptelea pleiosperma. The sequence goes on along the minus strand of CM068542.1, from coordinate 25,263,577 downwards.
CTTTCATGACAGCTTTCGGTGTAAAAAGCTAAAAGCCACATGAATATCCTCAAAATACTTCTTGTGCCCAAATAAAATGGGACTAAAGATTTGCACAAAAGACAACACAAAATGAGAGAAATTCTCTTTAGTTTCCCTCTGAAAAATTTCATTATGCCTATAACTAATTTCTTTTCAAGAATTTGATAATTCGACTCAGTAACAAGAACTTGACATAAAATTATAATTTTATTGTTGGCCATTCGTTGCTACCATCTCAAACGAATTTGTTTTTCATTTCATCTATGAGACTTCTCAAATAATTTTCCACTAGTTTTTCCGTAATAAAGAGGTGTAAAATGTTACTAAAAGTATAAATGTCAAAGATAAAGATTTTTTAGTGCTAAAAATGTTACAAAAATATTAGTGGATTGTAAGATAAAGATGGCTGCCCTACATAAAATTTCATTCAAAAAATATAAAAATTGAAGGAAAAATTAGATATGTCGTGCATGGGCAAATGTATTTTTTGGACTTGAACCTCTACTTAATGTAAATCTATCAACTTTACTAATTGTCCAGTGAATTAATCTTAAATTATCTAAGTTTATAGTGTAAACTGAGTCAATAAATTTCACACACAACACTTTTGAAACACTATCAAATTCTTACAGGTGCTCTCATTCCAGCCATGAGTTTTCTTAGGTTTTTATAATTGTTCTAGAGAATCAACCTAAATTCCCATAAGAAGTAGCCACATTTCCACACTTATAGTATACTTCTCGATCCACACCCTATTAGAATTATTAGCTATAGAAAATAGTAAGAGTCAAAGATGCCATCCTCATCAACTAGATACAAGTGCTACTACATCATAGGGATGAGCATGGAATAAAATTCATATGTAATACCCTCAATAGTCACTTAAATAAGTTATTTTCCCCATTAAACCTAGATCTTGATATCTCTAGTTATGCAAGTTGGGTTCCCATTGTTGATGACTAATTTCTATTAGCTTTAGCCTCATCCCCCTTGATTACAGTGAACTGCTATATTTACTTTTGACTTCATTAAGTTAATGACAACAGTTATTTCATTAAATATGTTATTAATGGATATGTTGAGATATTTGATTATATGTCGACACAACATATATCAATAGCTAATATAAGCCATTGTGTAATATCCATTAAAAAGTTATTCGTTATAGTTTCTCATGTGTTTACTTGACTAATTCCTACACAAAATTGAACTAAGCTAGGACAAAAAACTACAGACTAGGTTTTTTATTCTTTACGCTTAAAATAGTAGTGCCTGTAGATTTTTAGTAATAAAATCTGACAACTCCATAGTACTTATTAAATTTAGATAAGTAGAGTTTTTTTAAGATAATTTTCAATTAAAATAAAAAATAAAATCTATACAAAAATTATAATAATACTTTTATTAGCAAAGAAGACCCTTTAGATGAAGAAGTTGAACCTAAAGGGAAGTAAAAGAGCTAAAACAACGATCAACTTCGTCATGAATTTCTAATATAACTAATAAAAAGTGATCCAAATGCTTTTAAAATAATTAATAATAAAATTGAATCTATAGTGTCTAATAAGATTTGTGAATTGATAAACTTAGCTCGACGTCTTAAAATAGTAGGATGCAAGTGGATATTTTAAAAGAAATTAAAAATTAATGGGTCAATTGTTAAACACAATTAAAGATAGGTTGGTAGGTAAGAGGTATAAACAGAAAGAAGGTATATATAACAATGATAACCTATTCATGTGTTAATTGTTATGTACAATTTTAAAATCCACCAAATGGATGTAAAAAATATATATTAAAACGGTGAACTAAATGAAGAAGTTTATTTAGACCAACCTAAAGGTCGCTTTACGATTCAAGGCCTAAGTCTGTAAACTTGAGAAACCTTTATATGGACTTAAACAAGCCTATAAACAGTGGTACGAAAATTTGATAGTGTTAGTGTTAAATGGTTGTAAAATAAAAGGAATAGATAAATGTATATATTAAATATAATAATGACTTTAGTGTGATTATCTATAAAGACTGAAGCTCTAGGTTAGTGATAGTAACTAGGGCTGTTAATGGGTATTTTTTTAATCAGATATAAGAATATATGAATCTGGAAAAATATTTGATATATAAGTTCGATTCAATATCTGATGGATCTTCTGAATCAATATTCGAATTCAAATCCAATTAACTTGTTGGATATTTGATAATATATAATATGTAAACGAATATATATAATAATTATATTTATATAAATCAATATAATTATATTTATTATATATAATTATAATATTTATATTTATTATATATAATTATAATATTTATATTTATTATATAAATGTAATAATTTATAATATATTTGATAAATATAATTATACATAATAAATATGTATTTGTGTCCAAAAAGTATTCGAATATAAAAAATTATCCGAATTCGATAGCTAAATTTTTTGGATAATATTTGATTATTCGAATACGAATTCGAATTTCCAACTATCCATTGAAACCCCTAAGTGATAGAATTAGTAACCCAACCTATGGATGACTTAGTAGGTTAATAATGACAGAGTCGTTATTAAACTTGATTTCTTAAGAAGTTTCAACCTGCAACTTATTAATTTAATAATGAGTTTAATGTGATTTTTGGCTGTTAGCACTTCTTCATCATGGGCTTCAGAACAGCGAATAGATCTTTTCTAGCCCATGATGAAAAAGTGTTCAAATCACACAACTAAAAATCACCAACCAGGCTGATTTTTGGTGGATGCATGTCCACCAAGAGGTAGACCAATGGACCCGAAAGACTGTGCCATGTGGCATTTTGAGAGATTTCTATGTGGCCATCGAAGTCAAATCATGACGTGACCAAATTTGATTAAGATTTTGGTGAAGTGAAAACTTCAAGCAATGATCATGGAGAGGAAAAACCTAAATGGGATAATAATGGCTAACCTGTGTTTTTCTCTCTAAAGGCTCGGCTCTCAAGATGATAGGACAATGAAACTCTTGAAGCATTGAGAGGCTTTTTGCTCAGTAAATGTGTATGTTCCTCTAAGCCCTAATAGGGTTTATATAGGGTTAAGTTCGAGCCCAAGCCTTTAGAGGTCATGATGGGGTTGTGGAAAGCAAGTTTCCCAGAATGGGAAGAAAAAATCATTCGTCAATCCAATCGATTGGGCTCAGAGTCCAATCGATTGGGACAAGAAGAAATTCTTTTGTCTAAAGTCCAATCGATGACACTCAAAGTGTCCAATCAATTGGAGTTCTAGATACCGATAAAATATATATTTTTAGCCCAAATCGGATATCTTCCCACGTGACTTAGTTTTAGTTGATTTTACAATTAGTCTTTCTATCTCTAAGGCCACTAAGTCATTTACCATCCTAAACGTGAGAGCATCTAATATTGCCGACAAATACGAGTATTCAGATGAATCAATCTTCAATCTTCTGAGTCTTTGGTCTTCGTCTTTTAGTTTTCAGGCAGTCGAGAGTGATGCATACCATGACATACTGAAGGCCTAACTAGTACACGTAGGATAGGTACACAATGTATTTTATGTCAGAATTATGCAAAAAAAAATATGAATATATTCCTCACACAGAAAAGTCCTCTACATGCCCCATTCCAATTCAACAAAAGGGGAATGCACAAAAAAAAATACCTTACTATCAAAGGTCCACCACCTAGATCGAGTCATTCCTCGAGCAAAAGGAAAGAGTCTCTCCCACTTTTTTTTTGTAGTTACCATTGTGGGAGGGCCCCACGGTTGAAGTCAAGTGAAACCTAAACCCGGTCAAGCCGGTAAAGGGGATTTCTACTCCTGGCACACTACTCAAAGGAGAAAATCTACCTATGTGGGTTTGACCCCACGACCTCCCCAAATAGGTGGATACACACCAACAATTTGAGCTGCCATGTTGGGTGTGAGTCTCTCCCACCTTAATCATGAGATATGCCAACCGATCGAGGCACCTCCCAATCATAGAACTAACGATGAAAGCCAAGCTCCCAAACTGGTAAACCATAGGTAGTGACCCACATCTCGCTAACAGTAACAAACTTCTTATTTGAAATAAGGAAGAGATCATGAAACTCAAACTTGAGGTTCCCTCTATGCAGCATCTATCTTCCCAAAATAAAACTTTATTCTCCATACCTACCTTAAATATCACCCCTCTTCAAATTTATCCAAACCATTCATGATACCCCTCCACACACTATTCCCATATGTCCTACGACAACTCTACACCATAAATTGTCTCTCTTAACTCCGAACCTGCTCCAAAGCCATCTCTCTCTCTCTCTCTCTCTCTCTCTCTCTCTCTCTCTCTCTCTCTCTCTCTCTCTCTCTCTCTCTCTCTCTCTCTCTCTCTCTCTAACCAAGTTAATCTTCCACCCACCACCTTTCCCACTCCACAGAAAATTTCTCATCAACCACACTATACTCCACACTCAGGCATTGAGTAACTATGAAAAGATGCATGGCATATGAAGAGTCATAAGGAATTTTCTAAGGGTCGTGATGTAACTAGGGTGATTTTTTGTGTGTATATCCTCCAAGAGATGGGCTAAACATTTATGTGGTTAGTTGGCCTAGACGGCAACTGTGAATAACAAAAATCATGAGTAGAACTTTGCTGACCGCCCAAAATATGAGCCACCTGGCACACTCATAGAGGATACTGACCATATGGATGTTTGGCCAATCCCTAGGTGGACCTATAAACCAAAAATTAGCCTGATTTGTGACTTCAAACCTTTGGATATTTGTACCCCAAATAATGGTCAATAATGCTCCAATTCCATGGAAAAAAATCAACTCATGAAAATGACTCCGATCCGACGCTTAGAAATCACTAATCAAGCAAATTTCTGGTCTATATGTCAGTCGGAAGTGTTGATTTTAGAGATCAAAGGACTCATCTTTCTTTTGGTAAAGTTATATAAGGAGGGGAGGGGTATTTTCTTTGAGGAGGTGGTTTTCAATGAGCATTCCTTAAACTATCGTAAGTAGAGTTTTTTTTTATTGTCCGTCGTTTTTTTGCTATTTTGGAGCTAGAGGTGGGTTGTTTGGGTGTTGTAGTTGTCCTGTTGTCTTTGTTTTTTCTTCTTCTTTTGTTGTGTTTGTTTTGCTTAGGGGCCAAGTGCTCTTTTGAATAAAATTCAGTTCACCCATAAAAAAAATAAAGGGAATTTTTCACATACCCCCCCAACTTTTCTTTGAAATTTGAAATACCCCCACAAGGTAGAGCCATTTTTTATACTCACCGCTGCCATCTGGGCCCACTGACCGCATGGATCTTTAGTCCACCCCGTGGTAGACATTCATATAAAAAATCAGCTTGTTTGATGATTTTTAGTCTTTGTTTTAATCACTGTATAAAGGAAGCCATTTTAACGGTATAACCGACTGGGGGAATTACCATTAAAACGGGAAAAAATGGCCAGCTGCAAAAATGAAAAAAAATGGATTTTAATGATTTTAACATAATTTAATGGAAAAAAAAAGGAGCTGATATTCAAATTTTGAAATTGAAAATTTCAAAAACGAAAAAAATGGATTTTAACAGAATTTAACGGCGATTTTTTTCACAAAAATTTTCAGAATTTAACGGCTGTTAAAACGATTTTAACGGTCTTTAAATTCGAAGCCTCATAACGGTTTCGGTATTGAAAACCATGGTTTTACTTACCTCCCTGATTAAGTAAGAATATTAGAATGCCTCCCATGATTCAAAAATTAGATATAGCCTAACATTAAAAGACAAAACTAACCTTTTTTTTTATTTCTAGCCGCTTTCTCTCTTCCTCAACCCACTGTCTCTTGATTGAATTCCGAATTTTACAAATGATTAAGCCACTATTGAATAATTTGTAGTTCATTTTCATCAGATCTCACAAACGCCTTAATAGTTTCGAACATGGCTATCTGCAACTCAACAGATTCTAAATTTCAATCTCCAAAACTTCTTTTGATCACCATCTTCTTCCTACTACAAATCCCCTCTACAAACCAAAATCCTTCAAATTCCCCAGTTCTGACCAAAACTCAAATAACATACACGGCCAGAATGATGCATCCATCAGCCAACAAGTCATCCAACTCACCTTAAACCAACTCAACGCAGACTGAACAAGTAGTGTGGGTCGAGCCATATACAAAGATGCAGTGCAGTTGTGGGATAAGAACACAGGAAAGCTTACCGACTTCGACATCAATTTCTCCTTCACAATTGACTCGCAAGGAAAATCCAACTACGGCGATGGGTTCACTTTCTTCGTCACACCCGCTGGTTCCATCACTCTTGCTTCAGGAGGTGGGTGGCTTGGTCTGGTCAACAACAACGCTTCCATGGAGTCTTTCAACTCCACAAGAGATTCTTTGTTGCAGTGGAGTTTGATAGTTATCACAACCACTGGGATCCAATTGGCGATCATGTAGGTATAAACATCAACTCTATTGAATCAGTGAAAACCATGACATGGAATAGTAGAATTATGAATGGGAGTAGAGTCCACGCTTGGGTTACTTATTATTCTAGCACTCAAAACCTTAGTGTTTTCTGGGATTACGCTGAAAATCCAGTTTTTAATGGGAGTTCTATCCTCTCTCATGTAGTCGATTTGAGTAAAATATTACCTGAATCGGTTATAGTCGGATGTTCAGCTACCACAGGATTAGCATTCGAGATACATGAGATTCATTCCTGGGAATTTCATTCAACTTTGAACAGTACTACTGAAATTGATTGTAGTCCTCCGCCGATTTCACCGTCCATTTCACTGCCGGTTTCACCACGGATTCATGAAGGCAAAACAAATGAGAAGACAGGATTGATCGTGGGATTAGTTGTTGGTACGGGTGTTTTGATTGCTGGGTTTGGATTGAATTGGTTTGTCATGTGCAAGAAGAGGGCTAGAGAGATAGAAGAAGAAAATAATGAGGTCTTTGATGTGTGCTTGGATGATGAATTGGAGAAGGGAACGGGGCCTAAAAGGTTCTCTTATGGTGAATTGGTACGTGCAACAAATAACTTTGTAGAGGAAAGGAAGCTTGGAGAGGGAGGATTTGGAGGGGTTTACAGAGGTTTTTTGAGTGAGTTGACATTGAATGTGGCAGTTAAGAGGGTGTCTAAAGGGTCTAGACAAGGGATAAAGGAGTATGTATCCGAGGTGAAGATCATTAGTCGATTGAGGCACAAGAACATGGTGCAACTCGTCGGTTGGTGCCACGAACGAAGGGAGCTCTTACTTGTCTATGAGTTCATGCCCAATGGGAGTCTTGATTCTCACCTCTTCGGAAAGAAAGACCTATTGACATGGGTGGTAAGGTACAAGATAGCTCCCTTATTGACATGGGTGGTAAGGTACAAGATAGCTCTTGGCTTGGCCTTTGCGTTGTTCTAATTGCATGAAGAGTGGGAACAGTGCATTGTACATAGGGACATCAAATCAAGCAAAGTGATGTTGGATTCAAGCTTCAATGCTAAACTTGGGGACGACGAGGCTTGTAGACCATGAGCAAGGGTCACAAACCACTATTTTGGCTGGGACCATGGGTTATATGGCTCCTGAATGTGTTACTACTGGCAAGGCTACCAAGGAATTGGACGTCTATAGCTTTGGACTAGTTGCTTTGGAAATTGCATGTGGGAGAAGGCCTGTTGAGCCTAAAGCCGAAGCAAGTATGGTAATGTTGGTAGAGTGGGTTTGGGAACTCTATTGAAGAGGAAAGCTTCTTGAAGCAGCTGATGAGAGACTACAAATGGATTTTGATCAGCAAGAATTAAAGCGCTTAATGGTTGTTGGGCTATGGTGTGCTCACCCAGATTACACTCTCCGGCCTCCTATAAGGCAAGTGATCCATGTTCTGAATTCTAAAGCTCCATTGCCTGTTCTCCCATCCAAGAGGCACGTGCCCACCTATTTTGTCCCTCCTATCAATATGTGTATGTTTTCAAATGCATCATTCTATGGTATTATGGATTCTACGAGAGATCAAACCCAATGTTCGTGCAGTAGTTGCACTACTAATTCCCTACTTTTAACGGAATCTTCTACTGCTTCTTCTTCATTGGCCTCCCTCCTCTACCCGTGCAAAGTTGCAATGTAATATTTTTAGCTTTTGGCTTGTAAATGTCTTATTCTAATGTATTTTTCTAGCTATATTCACTAAATGGTGGTAATAAATGTTATAAAAATGTAATCTCTTTAGTTTTACTTGGGTTGTAATGTCTTCGAATGTATTTTTCTATGTTCACTAAAGGGTGGTAATAAATGTTATAAAAATTGAGAATCAGCCACAAATGATAGAAACCACAAAAAGAAGATAAAAACAATCGGACACACAAGAACACTAATTTTGGGTGTCTCAAAATTATACTTTATAATTTTGGATAGTGCATCGTTTGGTTAGGTGCACTATCCAAAATGGCATGTTCAGCAACAATGTTGCAATAGGTACCAGCCTACATGACTTTCCCTATAACGAAAAAGTTAGAAACTTAATAAGATAATTCAAATAAATTGAATAAATTAAGGTTCACACTATGTACCTTTTGGATGCTGGAGCTGAGACCCGTTGGTGGCATCTCATCTCTAGTCCTACGTTGCACACTTACTTCTGATATACCATCACCCAGGGTGGGTCGACTACATGAGGCTACCCTCTCAAATCCCGATGATGGTTGCGATGGCATATGCTACATACGTTGCTCAATTTTTGCGTGCATGTCCTTAATCATCTGAGATTGACTTTCCATTTGTGATATCAAATTAGCTTGGCTCAGTTGCAGTTCAGCTAAGTGCATAGCAATGTTTCAACGTCTGGAGATCTTGAAGTATTTCAAAGGGGTGACCAAACGTCCCTAATGCCATTGTCAGTATATTATTACTTCCCTTAGTAGATAGGTACACCTCTTCAGCCAATTTTTTTAAATCAATCTGCAAAAATAAAATGTCATTAATTCTGAAAGTATATTATGTAATTCACGAGGTTTAAGCAAGTTGATTTATGAGACATCTTACAATTATGCCAGTGATATTCGCTCAAAAGTGCTTATTTAAGCAATTATCCTTTTAGCGTTATCGCACTCTCCGACGTAAAACTGCTCTATTTATCCATTTTTCTACGTAAAAGTCTTTTTTGTTGCGTAGAACACACTTTTATGGACAAAATGGTATATTTGCATACATTAAACACATTTCGAAAGTCTAGATATTAAGCCGTTCTGATTAAGTCTCATTACGCGCTTTTCGTTATTGTAGGAAACCCGAGCAAACGGTTCTCGAGACGGGTGGGCCTGTGATCAACCACAGAAACCCAAGATCAAAACTTAAAGAGCTGTAGACTACAACAAGAAGATACAGGCAAAGTACAGGCTGAGCCAGTGAACCCTCGAGCTGTTGCAAGAAGTGAACAAGAAGATAACCCAAGTCCAAGATACAGAACCATTTTCAAAGCCTAGATTCAAGCCCGAAAGGAATAATGGAACACACTTTCAAGACACAAGCCAAGATCTGGACTAAGTCAAAATGTTAAGACCAAGTGAGCAGACCACATGTAAACCATATATCAGGGGCAGAACAGTTGGATGCAAGTAGTGAATATGGAAGACTATGAAAGAACTGGACATAAGGAGAATCATTTAGGCTAAGATGTCATTCAAGTGGGTCCCGTGATTTGAAAATATCCACACTACTTATAGATATAGAAAGAACAACAACTTCCAATATGCATAGCAACATCAAGAAGGGATCTCCACACTCACGTGGCAGCAACATGATAAAGATTGGTACATCCAGGTGGGCTCCACCTTTTGATGTGGCAGCAACTTAAGGGAGATCTTTGCACGATTAGCATCTTCAACTAGAAGGAGAACAAGTGATAGCAATAGCGGGAATTAGAATGGAAGGCAAGCCCATGGTTAGCATGAATTGCAATCTAAATATTGGACCATTGTGCGGACCAAGTTGTGGGACAAGAGAATGGGCCTAGACCATGGGTCAAGATATGGACCCATGGGGTTGATACATGGTGTTTCACTCAAATGGGACATATATTAGGAGTGTGATTTAATCAATATTGCTAGGTGTTGCTGGACCGTAGGTGTGTTAGAAGGCATGCTAACAAGGTGGGCCATGAAGCATCAAATGGTGGAGAGTGAAGTGGTGGGACCCGAGCTTTGTTAGATTGAAGGTGTAGTGTGTACACAAAAGCATGTATTGAGACACCTAAACACTTGTGGGGTTGGTGAAACCAATTGATAAAAGGTGGGGTCCACACCCTCCTTCTTATGGACGTCCAACCCACTCACCCCAAAAACCCTAGTACTATTTAAAGAAAGAGAGAAAGGAGGGAGGCTTCTCTTCCTCTCTTCTCTCCTCTCTTCCACTCAAGAGCCGTTAGTCACCTCCTCTCTCTTTTGCTTGCGGTTTTCAACACCAAAGCCGTCACCCCTCTTCCAGGACCGCCTATTCCAGCCGCCCCAACTCTTCACAGCTCCAAGCCGCCCCCCTTTTCATGGTATTCTCTCCAAAGCCGTTAACCCATGGAATCCACTGAACCACCATCTTCTTTCTCTCCACTTGCTGCCGCAGTCTCCTCTCCAAAAACGTTAATCTCTTAACGGTTTCCTCCACAAAAAGATCATCAAAAAGAAAAAAAGAAAGGGAAACAAGAGAGGAAGAAGAAGGATAGAAAGGAAGAAAGGAGGAGGAGGATCATCACCTATTGCCGCTGCTACCACCGCCACTTGCAGCCGCTAGATTTCCCTCCATTAGTGTCACCCCAGACTAGCCAGCAACCGACCTCCATCTTCAACACGGCCTACGCCTCCTCTCTCTCTTGCTGCCATTACCGTCACCTTCACCAAGCTGCTGGTGTATCACCAACTCTCCTTGGCCGCTGCAACAAGCTGTTACATCACCATCAAAACAGCTTCAACTCAGGTTGACCGGATATCCTCTTGCCGCTGCAAGTGTATCACGGCTTCAACTTCAATCTCCACGTGGTCTGCCTCTTCTCCTCAAGGATTGACCAGCTAGATCTACCATCTCCAGTCTGTAACACGGCCTACAAACGAGCCCCGCCATCCATTAGAGCTCCAACGGTATACCTGCAACTCAGGCTTCTTCAACCATGAAGCACCGCCCCTTAAAAATGTTCCCCTCTGTTTGATCTTGCTGCTTTCTCCCTCCTCTTTTCTATTTTTACTATCTCTAATTCTCTCTCTCTCTCTCTAGTTTGAGAACTTATCCCTCTCTCATCTGTTCTAGGTAGTTTTCTTTTTATTTGCTTTATCATGCAATTTCTCTTGATGTAAAAACTTGTTTTGAATTAATAAAATAGTTTTTAATTTCTCTCTCTATATCTAAAGATTCTCTCTCTACAACTCTCTTTATCAGCTTTCTAGGTTTAGTCTTCTTATTTGCATGTTTTGGTTCTAATTTTGTAGTGATTGATTTGATTATCAAATGTTGGTTTGGCAGGGTGTACTCTTATCTTCTTATAGGTTGTGGAAATTTCTCTCTAAAAATCATAACTCATGTTTTAAATCACAATTTTCCACCATTCTTACCTTTCCATCCTTTTATTTTAAAGTAATTTCTGTGATAAAAAACTGTCATTTCATGTTCTTGAATTGCGCAAACTAACCCGAGTGTGGATCGACATCCAACACGAATTCCTATGCTAGAATCTCTAAATTTTGCAAGACAAAATTGGATTAATTACAAATGTGTTGATTCTAGGGTTTCCGAATCCAACGACGCGGAAAAACCCTACTTTCAAATGGCTATCAGCATATTCCCTGACGAGTTCGTCCACATACTGTCCTACTTTATTTTGATGATCCATCTTCTATAACACACTCCTATCCACCTTTTCGAAGGTTGTGGAATGTTTCTATTATAAAAAAAGTAATTTACATCGGTGGTTATATATTTAAAAATTTATAATTACAATAATTCTATAATTACAACAAAAATTTACCAACTCCTCAGTCAGATTAGCATAACACTTTATGTCAAGGAGGAGGTTGTTTGTGATATTCGCTCAAAAGTACTTATTTTAAGCCACTATTATTTTAGCAGTGTCACATTCTCCTACTTAAAACTTCTATTTTCATCGACTTTTCAACGTAAGAGTTTCTTCCATTGCGTAGAACACATTCTTTAGACGAAAATTAACTATTCGTATGAAATATACACGTTTCTGACAGTAAAATATAAAATCGTTTTTATTAAATCTCACTACGCGCTTCTGTTATCACAAGGACACCATTGGCTTACTCTTACTTTGCTTTGATAATTGTTATAATTTTGTAGTGCATCGGCTTTTCTTTTTTGTAGGTACATTACCTGTCTACAGCTCCATACTAAAAAATAATGTATAGTTAGTATAGTAATAAAGTAAATATAAACAAACTAGTGATACATTCAAGAACAAATATAAAACTGCAGATATGGAAAGCTAATAAAGAGAATGGGAAATCATAGTCAAGCCAAAATATATGCCTGCTATTAAGGTAACTATGTAGATTTATTCCCTCTGCTGAAATAGCTAGTCGAAGTTTTCTTGATTCTTTGGCAAACTTCGGATACTTGTCGTCTACTAACTTCCATATTGGGGAGTCTGTTGGATGACGCATTTAACCATCAACTTCTACTCTTTCATGATAATGTCATGTCAAGTCTTTTGCCATATGTTTAGAATGAAATATCCTTCGGAACCTCGAGATAGGTGGAACATACTACATTTCTTTCGCAGACACCCCTTTATTTTTCTTCATCCCATTCTTGTTTACATTTCATCTTGATGTTCTACAAATGTGACATATCGTTCCATCCTTGTACTCTTTTCTATAGAGTATTCAATCGTTAGGACATGCATGTATTTTCTCATATGTCATTCCCAATGCAAACAATGTCTTCTTTGCCTGATGGATGGATAAGGGCAGTTCATTATCGTTTGGGAGTATGTCTCCCAACAATTATAGTGGCTCTGAAAATTCATTATCAGACCACTAAGTCTTACATTTTAAGTTTCACAATTTGACCAATATTGTCGATAACTTTGTAAACTTTGAGCAACCTGGATATAAGGGCTTCCCGGCATCTTCGAGTAATTTTTGAAACATTTTAGGATCATTCTTAACGTCATTTTATGCGGTTTGAACCATTTTTACTACATCGCCAGCATCGTCTGGGGTTGTCCCTCACATCTCTTGATAGATGAAATATTGTACATTAACACGATGATGCCTCACTCAAAACTTGTTCTCCATACCAAACCCACGTCTTATAATTTTGATCGGTACTAAAAAGGTCACTCTACCATCCATCTATTATATAGAGTGAGAAGTATACAATTACATGTTTACTGAAGTAGAAACCATTCCGTGAAAGGTAATATAGCAAATTAGGAAAGAGTGATTTGTTTCCTTTTGTCCAAAAGGGAATCAGTCTCCTTGGGTTGACGTGGATATCGTTTAGAGGATCTCTAGTCGTAAGCAAGTTAATTTCCTTCGATTGAGAAATGTGGCAAGAGATTTGGAAGAGAGAGGATCTCTTAGGGCCTGTTTGGTAACGCACCGCGGCGGACAAATAAAAAATTTAGCCGCGCTAATATTTGCCCGGCTGCGTTTAGCAGCCACTCGCCCTCGACGAATATTTAGCCGGGCCCACATATTTGCCCTCCGTGGCGGGAAAACATTTGATCACGCCCCCCCTGTGAAAATATTTTCACGTCGATTATGCTTTGGTGAGAAAATTTGATTTTCTCATCAGAAAATCACTATTTTCAATAAAAATTAATTTTTTAATATATAAAAAAGATAAAAATGAATTTTTTTTTATCCTTTGACATAATATGTGGTTCCCGCACTCGCCCAACCTATTTTTGACTTACTTTGATATGTGGGACCCACTCAAATTGAAAGAAAATGAAGTAAGCTGAAGTGAACTAGCTCATACACGTACCAAACATTGTTAAATATTGATATGAGCAAATATTTAGCCAAGATAATATTCGCCTGGCTAAATATTCATCGTTGGAACTCTTTTTCTCACGTACCAAATAGGCCCTTAGTGTATTGGTTATGAAACACGGCCAGCTTGTATTAGAAGTATGGGTATGTATTACATACTTCTCAGTAACTAGTGCATGTGTTCTATCGGATATCATTAAAAAACAAATGTCATTTTATCTCTTTAAGAGTATGTCTAGTGAGATTTTCGCATTTTTTGCATGGACATCGTATAGAATCGCGGTCACTCGCATTAATTGGCTCCGACAAACTTAAGAAATCATTCAACCCCATTACTATATTCTCGTGATCTTCTATCATTGATCATTAATTCAAGATTTATTCATTAATTTGGACCTTAACAAGTATTGTACGATTTTTTAAATATATCAAGAATAATATAATATTAAGATAAAAATGAATAGAAGCACATGTGAGTAATTCAAAGTAATAATTCAACCATTTTTAACCATAATGAACATTCTTAGAGAAAACAAAATATGTAAATGAAGATATGCACGGTATAGGTTAACTACCTCTTAAATAGACAATATATAATACCATATTGTAAAGCTTGAATTTAATGGTAGAAAGGAAACTCCACGTTCTTCTTTGAGTTCTCTGATGCCGTTGATTTCCAACTATGTTGAAAATGTTGATGAGAGGGTTTAAATGTTAGGTTTTTGACCTCGTTTTGATGGTGAGATGAGGGCGTTCTAAGGCTTGAAAATGCCATTTAATGGAGGTTTAATGAAGGTGCTTCAATGAAGGAAGATGGAGATGAAGATGAGAGAGAATGAGAGATTTTTGGGAAGTTTGGAGAGTTCTCCCAAAGGTAGCACGTTTTTCACTATTGGGAGCTCTCTTGCCTCCCTCATCTCATATATAGAGATGGTAGGTAATGGAAAAGAATCCTCTTAAAGATTTAGGACAACCTTTTCCACCTTCTAAATTTTTCCATTGTTTCAAAATAGTTGCTTATTACACAATGCAAGCCAATAATAATTTCTAACTTTTTTAAAGCAAAAATAATAGTTTCATTAATTCCAAAATCTCTACACCACTTACCAATTAACAAAAATAACAATAAAGTAATTAATAATTAAATAAATAAATTATGAGTCATTAATTATGTATGTTGACCAAGTCAACCTTCCCATGAGTCAACTTGACCAAAATGTTCCCACCAAAGAGTGATGAGGTGGCATATTTCAGATATGGCAAAAATGTCAAAAAAATCTCGAAGTGTCTCACATATGACTCAAATCATGTCCAATTCATTCCAAATTTTGCAGGTAGGTCCCACAACTTAGGTTATGCATAATATTAAAATTAGAAATATCTATTTCATTTTATGGGGGTCCCAAAATAGAAAGTTCCTAATTCAACTCAAACAGTGTTTAAACAATCTCAGATTGATCTCAAATTCGAGAGATGGGTTTCCGGTCCTAAGATAAAATGTGTAAGTTATTTTTAGAAAGTTTTCGGGGCCCAGGGTCAAAAATATTTTTATTATCTTATTAGATCAAGTATATCAACTAGTGTCCAGAAAAGTCCCATGTGAATTATTGTTCATTATTTTTAGTAGAAAATTAGTCATAAAAGTGAGTTCCAAAATAGTAAATTTTTCAAAGTTGTCCGAATCTTACCAAACTTGACACACGACTTAATATAGGATATCCAAAGATGAAAGTAAATTTAAACTGTCAAAATTATCCTTTGATGGTCAAATTACCATAATACCCCTAGTTGAAAGTTCGAGGTATTACAAAAATATTGTCCATCAGCAAATTAGCACCTTACTCAGGCCGGTATATTCATCTAGGGGGTTCGGCTAAACACCTAGCCGAACAAATGTATGTCCATCTAGGATTAGAAATGAAGAAAAAAGAGAGAGAGAGAGAGAGAGAGAGAGAGAGCCTCACTTGTTCGGGTTTGGGGGGTTTTGGAGAAGAACGGTGTGCTAAAGACCACGACCGACGACGAATGGAGATGAACAGCAATGAACGGCGATCAGTGATCGACGACGACGAAGGACAACGAACGGCGATGAGGATAGAGGGTCAGAGAGGAGAAAGAAGATTTTGGCGCGAGGAGAGAACGAACATTTCGCGGGTTTGATGGTATATATATTAGACATATCATGTCGATTTTTATAAAATCGATGCAATTTCGCGTCGATTTTGCGAAATGTTTTTCCTATCAAACTGTGTCATTTTTTATAAAAAACCAACGCTGTACAAATTTTTAATGCCAACGCCGAATCCCTCTCGTCTAGTAGTATAAGTAGGCCCCGATTCAAAAGGTGATGCTCTTGTGGAATTAGCTTTTGCAACAATCTCTTGTCTCTTGTTTTTGTGTTTCGTAGGGGTTCGGCATCATGTCCACCCCCCCTCCTGCTCTTGGTGTCACCTTCTTTTATTTAATAAATTTCCCTCCCCCAGTTGGAGGTAGAAAAAACTTAGAATGAAGAACATGTTGTTTTCTATGTATCTTGGAGATAGAAGTTAGTTTATTTTGTGTAATTTTCGGACTTGTGATGTCACATTGGGTCAAAGAGTTAAGCCATGTACTAAGCCCAAGAGTTAAGTTTTGTGAAAGAATAATTAAAGTATTTTGATAGCCTTCTTTTCTTAGTTAGTGCGTTTTATCAAGAGAACAATTTTCTTCTCTTGTAAATCAGCCATCTTCCTCCTATAAATTGGTTTTATCCCAACAGCTGAACTCGGAAACCCCAAAGTGGGTCGGGTTTGAGCACCCATCGAGCGAGTCAACGGAGTAAATCTTACCTAACCACCACTGGTCAGGTAGCTACCTGACCACTCACAATATAAGCCATGTGGTAATTTCTTAGAGGACTGACCGTATAGATGTTTGGCCAATCCCTAGGTGGGCCTATAAACCCAAAATGAACCTGATCAGTGATTTCTAATCATTAGTTGAAGTCATTTTCTTGGGTTGATTTTAAAATTTGAGCATTATTTACCATTATTTGGGTACAAAGATCCAAATGTTTGAAACCACTAATCAGGCTGATTTTTGGTTTGTATGTCCACTTAGGGATTAGCCAAACATCCAAGAGTGTACCACGTGGCTCATAATATGGGTGGTCAGGGCTTCCCTGACCTGTCGGTGGTCAGGCAATTAAGTTTTACTCGAGTCAATGTATGTGCACTTCTAGATGGCCTCTTTTAATTAGTGGTATCTCCAAAGAGGACACGTTGAAAGTACGCAGAATTTGGGTACAATATAAGCCTAAATAAATAGGTGGGAGTGGGATGGTGTCACCAAGTCACTAACTAACTAGTGTATTTCTTCAACTTGAAAAGGCCAAGTGTCACCAACATCATGGCGTTCATGACACCTCGTACAAGTAAAAGATTTTGATTATGTGAGTAAAACTTCAATCACACGAAATTGTAAATCATACAATCACAAGCCAATGAGTTCTCGGCAAGTACACAAGTGCTTTTTGCAACGTACCCATGTGCTCTTGATTTTAGGTGTGCGTGCCGAGAACTCATTGGCTGTGATTGTGTGATTTGCAATTCCATTGTGACAGAAGTTTTACTCTGATTATGTAATATGCAGCTAGTGGACGGTGAGTTGCTGACTTGCCACGAAATCTTTGATGAAGAGCGCATAAAAATAAAAAGAGTCCATATGCATCTAACGCGTTGAGAGGAGGTGAGTGGTGGTAGTTTTCAAATTCAAAGGGAGCGTGAACAAATAGAATGCAAGCAAATCATGCAATTGGGAATTTTGGATCCGTCGTTTTCATGGTTTCTTTCCCATGTCTTGTAGCTTTGGGTCTTTCGAGTCAAAAAAAAAAAAAAGAGATACGGATCGATGGATGGATGATCTTCATGTAATAAGCAAATATTGCATGGAGCCTAATAGTCACCAGTCGCCACAAACTATATATGGAACGCTCAAGACCGTGTGAACTGCACCCACCGCCACCACCACTGTTACACTGTAGAGTATAAAAAATGGCTTTACATCAAAACCATAAACATGTCACCTTGAACTCGATTCCGAGTCACTCCGAGCTAGCCCGAGTCATAAGTAATCTGAACCATGGGACAAGATTCAATGACATGCTAACTTTTAATATTTTTAAGTGCATCCTTTTTCTATGTGGACCTATAAACCCCAAATCAACTTTATCAGAGTGTTAGTTGAAGTCATTTTCATGGGTTGATTTTTACCGTAGGAATTTGAGCATGATTTACCATTATTTGGGTTCAAAGATCCAAAGGTTTGAAATCACTAATCAGCTGATTTTTGGTGCTTGTAGGTCCACTTAGGGATTGGCCAAACATCCATACGGTCACCGTCCTCTAAGAGTGTACCACGTGGCACATATTATGTGGGTCAGTCAAGTTTTACTCTTGAACTATTGAGCCATCTCAGGTGTTGCCGTATGTGCATGATAGAGTGGGATTCACATGATTTGACAGGGATATTGTCTCTAAAAAGTAAAAAAAGTTTGATCGGTCTGGGTGGGTTGGTGTTTGACTTGGAAAGTGATGATTTCCCTCCCAAAGTGAATGGTCACTAAGAATCCACGACACGCGTAAAACTTAAATGGGGAACAGATGAGTAGCGGCGGGTGGTTTTCATACTCAAATTTCAAAGGAGCTAGAACAACAGTTAGCAAATAGGTTAGAAGCAAATCATGAAAAGGCCGTCGTGCTTTCCATGTTTTTAAGTTTGAGGTTTTAAAACTTTCTAGTCAAAAACGAGGTGATGGAGTGGATATATAATGCTTGTGTCAATAAACAAATGCATGGATGGAAGAAGTTGTCAGTCATCACAAACTACAAATTATGGTAACACTCAAGACTATATGCACTTCACCTGTTCACCACCACCAAGCCTTGCAGGTGTTCTCTATAAATACCCATCGTTGCAAGAGCTTCTTGCATTGCATTCTCACATCGAATAACTGATTTAAGTGAGTTGAGTAATAATCCCATTTGAGACACCATGGGCAGTTCGAAGGTGGTAGCTATAGCAATCTTGGTTTTACTTTGTTGTGGGCTCTCCTCTGCTGCTAGATCTTTGGCTGACGGTAGAGGAGGGGGAGGTGGTGGAGGTAGGGGTGGGGGTGGCGGAGGTGGTGGAGGCTCAGGAACCGGATCTGGATACGGTTCTGGGTCCGGCTATGGTTCCGGGGGTGGCTCTGGGTATGGTGAGGCACAAGGCGGAGGATATGGAAGAGGTGGGGGTGGTGGAGGTGGGGGTGGCTCCGGTACCGGTACTGGTAGTGGTTCCGGCTATGGCTCTGGAAGTGGAAGTGGAATTGGTTCAGGGTATGGTGAAGGAGGAGCAGCAGGTGGAAGCGGTTATGGAAGTGGTGGGGGTGGTGGAGGTGGAGGTGGCTCTGGGCGTGGAAGCGGTAGTGGATCTGGCTACGGTTCGGGGAGTGGTAGTGGCTCAGGCTATGGTGCTGGAGGAGGTGCTCATGGTGGAGGTTCCGGAAGTGGTGGAGGAGGTGGTGGCGGTTCTGGCTATGGCAACGGTTCTGGGTCTGGGTCCGGATATGGATCTGGATCCGGGTATGGCTCTGGATATGGTGGTGGAAACGGGCAATCCCCTTAGAGCATTAGGGGGGTTACAACGGCTAATCACCTTTTTTTTTTCTATCTAGCTAGTTAGTAATCTTGATGCTCGATATATGGATCTTGTAATATGGAATAAAACCAGAGTTTCCTTTGTATACTTAGTTACCACCTAGGTTTTAATATACGCGGTGCAGTGTGCATGTACTTATGCTTATCAATAAAACATGTGCGTGTATTTTACCGTAGATCGATAAATAGCACGTTGTACGTCTTTTGTTTTTTTTAGTATTTTTTGCTTCATCTCCCTACTTTATTGGATGAGTTAGCAAAACCCCCCAACATTTTCTATCTTTTGCATCTCCCCCTTTATGGGTCAAAATAATTGACCAAAGACCCTCATCCAGTCATGGTTCGAAATCTCAAGATCTATCGGAGGCCGGATCAGCATGGGCTCCGATCCCGATCCGTATCAGTCTGATTCAGAACGGGATCGACGCATCTCGCCCGAGACAAAGTGAAACTTCTTTAGGAAACCACGATCTCAGGGCAAGACGATCCAATTTTAATTTGGATTAATGGATCAGTGGGCTCCAATCCCGATCCGAATCGCCCAATCCAGAATGAGACCGGCCAAGATTTCGAACCATATATGCATCCAATAGGAAAAATCTTAGCTCTCCTAAGTTGACAAGGTTTGTGAGTATTGATATATACCACAACCTGGGTTTGAAATCGGCCTTCACCCCCTAACCTGCTTACCTACAAAACAAATATTCTTCGAACATCTCAGTGGCAATACCATCTCAATCTCAAAAAATGAGATCGGAAAAGTGGAAAGATGTTATATTTGGCGTGGGGCGCTCCAACCACTATTGGGAGATGTTAAATGTTTTTAGATGACAAAATGGTCAAAAAAAAGAAAAAGAAAACTCTGATGAGATATTGTGCTGGAACTCTTTTTTTTGGAAATCGTGCTAAATTTTAACCAGTGTTAACTCGACTAGCTAGACCCGAAAGCCCGTCAAGCTGAGTTAACTCGAAGACTAAACTCAACCCAAAACAACTCTTACTCAAATAATTTATTAATATTATATATATATATACATATATTAATATTAGTATATATAAATATGCTATTTTATAAATTTTTATAATCAGAAATTATAAAGACTTGGTTAAGTTGAGTTGACTCGATGAGTTTTTGAGAAACTCACCGAGTCAACTCAAAATTCAACCAAGTTAAGTCAACTCGGCTGAGTATCGAGTTGACTCGACGAGTTTTAAAACAATGATTTTAACATTGCTCAGCATGCATTGGGGATGCTCTTTAGATCCTACATGCATTTTGTCCGCAGCAAAAAGTGCAATGTGACACACACTTCATACATGTCCACTAACGCATGAATGTTTTTTGTTTGACCTACCCTTTGGTGGACCTACCTACAAATCAAAATCATTCTGATTGGTGATTTCTAGCTGTTGGATTCGAGCTTTTATTCTCTTTTGTATCACGGGCTCTGTTAACTGCTAGAAATCACCAATTAGGCAGAGTATTGTGTAGGTCCACAAGAGGTGGGACAAACATTCATGGGTCAATGAGCTTGATTTTAAAAAAGGTCGTTTAAACGGTAACGCCCCAAGCCCATTTCTTTAAAATCATTTTGAAGCTTTGAATTTCACGGCCATTTTTTTTTCTTTTAACAGCCGTCAAATTCTGAAAAATTTTGAGGAAAAAAAAAAAACAAACAAACAAACCATTAAATTCTGTTTTTTTCATTTTTGAAATATTCAATTTCAAATTTTGAAATTTGAATTTCAGCGCCTTTTTTCCATTTTTTAGTTAAATTCCTTTTGTTTTTCACTTTTGCCCTTGGCCATTTTTTTTTCCGTTTTAACGGTAAGGCCCCCAGTCCGTTATGCCGTTAAAACGGCCTCCTTTAAACCTTGTGTAGAATAATTACCATTAAGACATTCTTTCGCATAGTGTACCATATGTTGAACCCATAAGCAAAGATTCGAATTGTTTAGTGCCAAAGTCAGATTTTCGACTCGAGGTTAAGAACCGCGGGTTTAGGCATCATAGCCAAGGATCATGATGGTTCTTTAGAGGCAATACGATCATTCTGTTAATAAAGTTTTATTATTTTAGCCTGTGGAGTTTCGAAGGGTCAGGCTCCCTTGACAGCCCTAAAATGACAGGATTCTGTACAGGACACAATATATACCACGTGGCACACTCTTGGAGGACTCTGTCCGTATGAAAGTTTGGCCAATCCCTGGGAGGACCTACAAACCAAAAAGTCAGCCTGATTAGTAATTCCTAAACGTTGGATTGGACTTATTTTCATAGGTTGATCTCAACTGTGGGAATTCTAGCAGTATTTGAGGTACAAAGATCCGACACCTAGACATCACTAATCAGGCCAAGTTTTGGTTTGTAGGTCCAGGTAGGGATTGGCCAAACATCCATATGGTCAGAGGCCTCTAAGAGTGTGCCATGTGGGACATATTTGTGTCCTGTACAGAATCCTATCATTTTAGGGCTGTCAACGGAGCCCGATCCAGTTTTTTTTTGTAAACTATGTTCATTGACTCTTTTTTAAGGCTCGGACTCCACTCACAGCGCCCTAAAATGACAGGCTCTAGTTACAGGACACACTATGAGCCATGTGTCACGCTCTTAGATGATTCTGACCATATAGATGTTTGGCCAATCCCTAAGTGGACCTACAAACCAAAAATCAGCCTGATTAGTGATTTATATGTGTTGGATTGGACTTATTTTATGGGTTGATCTCAACTGTGGGAATTTGAGCAGTAATTGAGTTTCAATGATCCAACGTCTAGAAACAAATAATCAGGCTGATTTTTGGTTTGTGATCCCCCTAGGGATTGGACAAACATCCATATAGTCAAGAGTCCTCTAAAAGTGTGCCCCGCTCATATTGTGTTCTGTAACCAGAGCCTATCATTTTAGGGCGGTAACTGGAGCCCGACCCTTTTTTAAAATCCCTCATTTCATTTGAAAAACTTTGTGAAAATATAAATGAAAATTTGTAGGGAAACCTACGAGTTTCTCTACTTCTTGTGTTTTGTTTAGTTTCACATGGAAAAGAGACAAGAAGTTTTGTGGGCTGAATTTTGAGTTAACTCATATAAACTCGAATCAAATATGCGACGCACTTGGTACGTTGTTTTCTGAAAAAAACGACGCACTTAGTACATAGTTCTATAATCAAGTTGTGAGTTGATTCAACGTGTTCTTGAAAACACACCAAGTCAACTCAACTCAACCGAGTCCTATAAATTCTGCTTATAAAAATCTGTAGAATATATAGGGTCACGATCGAGGGACAACAATTTTGGCGTACCCACATGGAAAATGAATCAATGGCTGTTTTTTAGTGAGGATGATCCCCTCACCATGCATACAGATCGATCTACAAAAAATCAGTCCATTCTGAAATTTTTAACCCCATCAAGTGTTGTCATCAAAGTTAACCGTAAAAATAGACGGTCCATAATTCGTCAACTTCTAAACCAGTCTACGAATATCATAATGATTTGAATTTTTGTGAGGATGGTCTCTTCACCATAGAGACCATCCTCTCCAAAAATCATCCAATTCCAAAACTTATAATTTATATATATACGGGGTCTGCGCTAATTTTTTGTTGTAAGAAATGTTGCCAAAATGGTTGTCCCCCGATCCTAGCCTATGTGTGTACAATATTAATATATTACTCGAGTCGAGTTGTTTCGTGTTGAGTTCAAGTCTTCGAGTTAACTCAACTCGGTAGACTTTCGAGTTTTCAAACACTATTCTAAACCATATGGGGATCGGTTCGATGCATAGGCAGAGGAGAGAACAAGTTTTCATATATAGTCATGTGGGTAGTGCCACCTCTCCCTCTCCCTATACAGAGAGCTTTAGCTTAATCGCCTCCTGCCATGTAGCAGAAAGAAGCAATGTTTCATACACACGATACGAGTACATGACAAAGATTTTTTAAAGATGACTAGGGGAATGCCACGTGCGATGCACATGCACCTTACACATGGCAGCACCTTAAACGTAGCACACTCATAGAGATCACTCAACATATCGATATTTGGCCCATCCCTAGATGGACCTACATGCAAAAAATCAGCCTATTAATGACTTTTAAGGATATGATTAACCGTAGATTTTAAGCATTATATGGGTATTCAGATCCAAAGGTTTGAAATCACTAAACAGGCTTATATAGGTCCACTTAGGGATGGGACAAACATCATGCAGTTAATAATCCCTATACGTGGGCCATGTGGCTTATACTATTGTCCCTCATCATCATTGATGGGGGATGTGGGCATGCTAGACATCCTGAACCAACTCAGGTTTTTTCTTTAAAACAAAGCCATTTAATGGGAGAATGGGGGAAGGTTTTGCCTTTGAAAGTAGATAAGCTTTTAATTGTGTCACATGTGTGGCACTACTGGTTGTTGCTTTATAATAGTATAGATTAGTGTATTTTGGTCGGAAAAATCTAGGATACTGATTTCTGTATCAAAATTTTGATGCACAAGTCCCTCAAATTGCAATGTAGTAGACCCGTTCAGGCCCACTTGCCCCTTGAATGCCTGGCCCACACTATGATAGACCTACACACCAAAAATCAGCGTCATTGGTGATTTCTAGCCATTGGATTTGTGTACTTTTTCATCATGGGCTTGGAACCAATTCACAGGCCTGTTCATAAAGCCCATGAAGAAAAAGTACGTGCTCAAATCCCATGGCTAGAAATCACCAATCATGCCGATTCTTGGTGTAGGTCTATCAAAGTGTGGGCCAGGCATTCAAGGGGCAAGTGGGCCCAAACGAGTCTACTACGTTGCAATTTGAGGGACTTCTGCATCAAAATTTTGATACAAAAGTCGGCATCGAAGAACAGCCCATTTTGGTCGATGAAATTGTAGTATTTGGGGATCCCCTACATGTTGTCGCATGGTCATTGATCTGGACCATCCGGATGTTAGGCCAAATTAGACATGGCCTGATAATTTCATCCTTAGGCAACCCTGATCATCTAAAGTTCTAAATAATCCACAAAAGGCATCCAACACCAATAAAATTTAGTGACGTGTACCTAAGAGAAAATAAACAAAATTTTGAACCAACCCACATTTTGATCCAGTTGATCAGTAACCGTAGATATGTAGCATGTTTTTGAGCCCACCGAGCCATACCCACCAAAAATCACCTTGATTGGTTATCTATAGCCATTAGATTTTAGCACTTATTAAGAAATGATTCTAACTGTTGGATTCAAGCGTGTTTTTTGGTAATTATTGGTGTGTATACCACCAAGGGGTAGGCTGTGTGCAAAGGGTCTTATAGAGCTGCTGCGTGTGGGGAAAAGTCAGAAGTTGCTGGTTCAAAAAAGTTTCATACATTCCCGGTGAGCTGTGGCCAACATGGTTCAAAGTCTCGGCTGATCCTGGTCTAGATCGAGCGCTCTGGATCGGAACCCACCGATCCCATCCAAACCAGGCTCCGTCTCGCCCCGAGATCACTGTCTTACAAAGGAGTCTCACTTTGTCTCGGGCAAGATGGGCCAATCCAGATCGGGATCAGAGTCCACCAATCAGCCTCCGATCCCGAGACTTTCATCCTTGGTGGCCAAGGAGACTGGAGTCAATATTTCTTGAGCGACGTGTGTTGAGCAAAGAATTGTTGCTCAATGACGGCTTTATGTGCCTCGTCGCATACTTTTGGAGACCACTGACCCTAAGGATGTTTCTCCCAACTTTTATTGGGCCTACATACCCAAAAAGAATCAGCTTGATTGATGATTTCTAGTCGTTGGATTTGAGTATCCTAAATGATGCTTGAATCCCATGGCTAAAAATCAGCCTAAAAGAAAATAAATTTCCAAATTATATAATTAAGAAAGTTTAATTCTATGACCAATCCAACTTGTGGCCCAGATGGGGATAATTATCAGTCCACAAACATGTTGCCAAATGTGTGGCTTTGGACGACATAAGAATTGAACGATCAATAATTAGAAGGGTCGGACTCCAGGGACCCCCATTTTTTACCCCCACTTTGGCGTACCCACGTAGAAGATGAATCAATGGCTGATTTTGGTGAGGATGATCATAATTCTTCAACTTCTAAACCAGTCTATGAATATCGGAATGATTTGAATTTTTGTGAGGATGATCTCCTCACCATAGAGATCATCCTCGCCAAAAATCAGCCATTGATTCATCTTCTATGTGGGTACGCCAAAGTGGGGGGCAAAAATAAGGGTCGCTCTAGTCCGACCCTAATTAGAAATGACACAGCCAAATATGTGGGACACACGCTTACAGCGGGGGGAACCACGTTCTGTTGGTTCTGAGATCTAAATTGCTTATAACCATTGAACCATTAGATTATGGGTCGGGCTTCAGTTACAGCCCTAAAATGACAGGCTCTCGTTACAGGACACAATAAGAGCCACATGGCACACTCTTAGAGCAATTTGACTGTATGGATGTTTGGCCAATCCCTAAGTGGACCTACAAACCTAAAATCAGCCTGATTAGTGATTTCTAAGCTTTGGATTGGATTTATTTTCATGGATTGATCTCAACTGTGGGAATTTGAGCAGTTTTGAGATACAAAGATCCAATGCCTAGAAATCAGTAATCAAGCTGATATTTGGTTTGTAGTTCCACCTAGGGATTGGACAAACATCCATACGGTCAAAGTTCTCTAAGAGTGTACCACGTGGCTCATATTGTGTCCTGTAACGGGAGCCTGTCATTTTATGGCGGTAACTTGAGCCCGACCCTTAGCTTTACATATCTGAGGTGGGTATTGTAAAGCTACACATCCACGTCCACAAAATCATCAGTTCTACTTCTAGATACTGAGGTCCTTACCTTCTAAAGCATTCTCGATTCTCGATCAGGGAAAAAAACACTACAACAAAAACTGTTCTTAGATTTCCTGAAAACAGAACAGTTTCCTATCTGAAACTTCTGTTCTTGAATTCACTGAAACAGCACAAAATCTTGCTCACTTTCTCTACAAATTAAAGACTAGAGAAAATGGGCACAACCCTCTTCACAAGCTGTTGGCTTTCCTTCAGATATGACCACCAGTCCTCTCACTTTCTACAATCTAAACAGATAATTAAGTCCCACCCTCATATCTGTGGTCAATCTTCACTGGAGAAAGGGAGTTTAAGAACAAAAGCTGCTGCAGATTCAGAAGAAAGTAGCTTCGTTGATGAAGATACTGAGAAATTTTATGGGTTTTTGAAGAGAAGATCAGCTATGATTTCTGGGTTTTCTTTAGTTTCTGCTGCAGTTTTGGGTTTTCCAAGAGATGGACTGGCAGTAGTGAAACAAGGCCTTTTAGCTGGGAGGATTCCTGGTTTATCTGAACCAGATGAACAAGGTTGGTTTTCAAACTCTTTAACAGTTTTCCTTTTAATCTCTTTCTTTCTTACTTTTTCTGCTTCTTTCAAGATGAAATTGTTAACATCTTCCATACCTCATATACAAAAAACTGATCTCAATTCCATCCAGTTTAGGAACAAAGTACAAAAGCAAGAGAACCAAATAAAATAATGGATTTGTCTTTGCGTTCTTTACCAAAATAACATCTTGTTCCATAAATCTTTACACCAAACTGATGAATCAGGACTTTATAAACATCAGTTTCAGAATTCATATCTTTTTCTGTATGGATTCAAGATCAATTTTCCTTTTCACCACAAAGCCCAAAGCTTCTGCATAAAACACCCTTAATGGAGTTTACCTTAACTAGGCTAAGGAAATGTAGTCCATTCATGGTTTTCATGTTCTCCTTTTTTTCATTTTTCGCGTTTATTTGTTCCGAAATCTCTGTTTGTATGGTGTTCTATTTTTGTGTTCAGTATAAGCAGATAGCCAGCCTTCATAAGTTAAAAAAATTGCTCAGACAGGTTGGAGGACATACCGCAGACCGGATGAGAAATCTGGAGGGCATGGTGTTGGTTGGAGTCCAATCATCCCATACTCATTTTCAGTTCCTCAAGAATGGGAGGAGGTAATATTTTACTCCACTTGACTAGAAGGATAGCTCTGTATAATCCAATCGTTTGTGTTGATAAGTTTATCCTTGAACTTTGTACTTAAAACGTTAACATGTGTTCCTCTTCTTCTTACTTACCAAAAGAATGTGATATACCAGATGTTTATGGACTCGGTTTTAAATTTCGACCAAAATTCTAGGATTTGGTTTCCGAGGGGAATCGAAACCCTTGTGAGAGATTTTTAAAAAGAAAATACAATGTTCTACTCATAAAATCCCCATTTTTACGTTCCCATTCACTGAAGATATATGGGAGGGGTGAGTTCTATGTGTTTTTAATTAAAAAAAAAAAAAAAAACAGAAGAACTGCCCCAATATTTACTTGTTACAAAAGAAAATGTGTGGGGATTTTTCATTTCAGCCAAAATTTCCGTTTCGCACTAGGAAAAAACCTAAAGCGAAACTGCAATTTAGAACCTTGTTGTCATCGGATCAGGTTGATCTTTGACCTGTATGATCTCCTAGGCAGGACTCTGCAGAGTCCTATTCTTACGTAACGTCTCCCTGTGTTTCTCTAAATCCATGCATTGTTTTGAATTATAGGTTCCAGTATGATCTCCTAGGCAGGACTCTGCAGAGTCCTATTCTTACGTAACGTCTCCCTGTGTTTCTCTAAATCCATGCATTGTTTTGAATTATAGGTTCCAGTATCAATCGCCGATCTTGGTGGCACGGAGATCGATTTGAGATTTGCAAACTCTAAGGAAGGGCGCTTGTTTGTCATTGTTGCTCCTGTTCTTAGATTCGCAGATTGTAAGTTTTGAGATGTTTCTCTGTTTGGACTCCTGTATAGTTTAAGAACTTGATAAGTTGACTTAAAACATTCTGACTCGAATTGAACATTTCCTGCAACTTCTTTTAAAACAACTCCGTTTAAGAATTGTTTTTCTATTTAAGCCTAGTTCAAGTATTCACCATATGTTTTGGGATTGTGTTATGATGCATAGATCTCGGGGAAGATGCTAGAATTGAAAACATTGGACAGCCTGATAAAGTGATTAATGCATTCGGACCAGAAGTGATTGGGGAGAATGTAGAAGGGAAAGTTTTGAGTATGGACGTAGCAGAACACTCTGGAAGGACATATTACCAGTTCGAGTTGGAGCCGCCCCATGTGTTCATCACTGCAACTGCAGCCGGAAACCGGCTATACTTGTTCAATGTAACTGCAAACGGTAAAAATATTTATGCACCTACCGTCACTTCCATATAGAAATGAGAACCTTTAGGGGTAACTGACTATGAATAAGGATTAAAATATTTAAATCCTCTGTGATCCTTGCAGGTCTTCAATGGAAGAGGCATTATAAGGATCTGAAACGGATTGCAGACTCTTTTCGTGTTGTCTAATGATGCGTGGAAGTTGGATGACCTCTTAATTGATAAGGCATGGAAATACTTGTTTTTCTTTTACTGGAAAACACACAAATTGGTGTATGTGCAAAAAAATCTGAATTTAACTGAAAGAATACCATTCTGACATTGTCTATAGACCAGCTCTGTGAGAAAACCTTGCGCTCTATGTGGGAAGTATTTACCTTGCAGTTAAGAAAACAGTGAAGGCCATGGTTACAGTCTTGGCTATGACTGCAGTCTTCATTGTTCGGGTAGGTTATAGGTGAAATCACCTCCCTTGATTCTCTCCTTAAGTGAAGAAGGCATTGGTCTCTGACGGAAGTCGTAGCAGTGGATCCTAGCAGCTATTATATGTAACTTGCACATTTCTAAATAGTAAGAGAGTCTGCTTGTTAGATCAATTATGCTCCATTATTATATCGCTGATGGGTCTGGGTTCTGCTCGAGCACCGGCATGGAATGGAGCTCTGTGCTCCCAAGCATAATTGAACCTCACCTAGGTGTATTTTTGAAACCCCATTCTCCACCATCATCATCCTCATCTTTTCTGCCTTCTCCCATTGATCCGAAGCGGCATAAATATTTGGCAGCCGCAGTAATCCTACAAGCATCAGCATCTCCATATCCAAAGGAATCCTACAAGCTCCAAGCAGAGCCCTCCAGACCACATCATTTGGTTTCATCGACATCTTCTTCATCAAATATAAGCCTCATTTAATCTTCTCGTCCAATAACATGCTCAACACCATGTTCCTTGTTGCAGCCTGCAGGCAGGACCTGGTCGAACTGACACTATGAGCTACTGTGTCCCGCTCCTGCCGAACCCATTAATCATATCGTTCTACATCAGCTCGTTTGCTTCTGTTCAAATTGAGTGTAGACTTTAGATGTTATTGTATTGCTTAAAACAACCTTCAATGTTTAAAGGAACGCAAGATATACAGAGATAAATGTGTGTCAGACAGTAATTCAATTCTTATGAGTTCACAGCTTAGCAGGCCTGTAAATGGGCCAATTGAATAGATAAATCTTCGTGCTACCTACCACATGAATAACCAGACAAATATCTATTTTCACCTACCAGAAAAAATATGTACAGTTGAGGCCATTGACTGTTTGATCAAGATAGTTGTTTCCTCGTGGACCGTGGATCTCTTGCATCCAACCGTCAATAGCCTCAACCGTTTACTCTTTTATAGCTTTTTGTCCGTTTTCCGTGGGGTTTCCAAAAATATTTTAAGTAATCTATTCCAAGGTTTAAAGGAGGCCGTTTTAAACGGACGTTAAAACAGATTGAAACAGACGGGCAAAAATGGAATTAAACGGATTTTAACGGAAAAAATGGCGTTGAAATTCAAATTTTGAAATTTGAAAATTAAAAAAAAAAATAGAATTTAACGGAAATTAAACAGATTTTAATGAAATTAAACGGATTTAACGTCCATTTTTTCACAAAATTTTTCAGAATTAAACGGCTGTTTAAACAATTTTAACGGCCATTTTTTTCAAAACTGTTAAAACATGTTTAAACGGTTTTAACGGAAACGGCCTTGGGGCGTTACCTTTTAAACGGCCGTTTTTAAAACCATGATCTATTCTACTATTTAAAAGGCGAAGGCCCTTTTTGTGTGCCTCACGCTAAACCCCGATATCCTACAAATGCCTTTATTTTTGCTTCTTTTCTTTTATTCATTTTATTTATTTGACAGGGGCTTTTTGGCCTTTTTGGTGCCAAAGAACACGTCACCTGCAGTTTGTTCAATATTAAAAAAGTAAAATAAATCTTTATTCTTAATATGCCTTCAAGTTCTTTATATTGGCCTAAATTGTTTACCAGTTTTTGAAATTTTTTTAATTTACAAATGTGCTTGGTCATTCAATACATATACATTCCAACTCAACTGTGCAAACAATTATTGTATCTCAACGTGACACTTCAACTCTATAGCTAAAAAAATTCAGATGATGAAGTCCATCATCAAACTCACAATGTGAGACACGTGTCACCTTATCAAAGGCTACTCACCATTTGGATGTTATGACTATCCCTAGATAGACTTATGTAACAAAAATAAACCTGATAAATGATTTCTAACCTTTTGATACGGTCAATGATCTCTAAAATTGTGCCACGTGGCTCATAATATGGCCCATCATTAATAGTATCAAAACTCATTGTCAAACGGGATGAATTGTAGTAGGTAGGTCCACTTAGAGATGTGCAAAACATCTATACGGCAGTACGTCGCACGTGCATGGTGGTTGTCATTGCCCAAAATGCACCTCAAACTGTATGTTAAATAATAATGTTAAAAATCTAAAGTTGAAAACAAACCATGAAAAATACTCAAATTCAATGAATAGAATTTGTTATTCAAGATGAATTTTCGTAGGTAGGTCCACTTAGGTCTCATACCACGTGTAAGGTGCTGCCACCCATAAGGTGTACGTGCATCGGTATAAGTAATAATTGTAGTGTCCAAAGATGTTGGACCCAAAAAGCATCAAACAATAAAGTTGTGCATAAGGAAACCTCTAGACCATGCCAGGCCAACCAGTTTTCGTTGTTTCAAAAAAAGAAGGTTGACACCCTGGGTAGCCTGTAACTCTCCTTCGATGTTGTACGCTTTAAATGTCCAACAACCGGTATGGAAGTGCCCCCGCCCGTTCTCCCCGGTCAATGATAATAACTGATAACGGCCTTTCCATGGTATGAACAAATACAGAATATGGAGCAGAAAATGCTCCAAGTCTTGCAAAACTGTAGAAGTATCAGAGAATTAAAGCAAACCCACCTCCAGATTTTTATTCATGGCCTTCAAGAGTGCAATTTTCTTCTACCAAAGCTTATTAGTCTCTCTTCAACATTCGATTCTCTCCACTACGCAGTTCAAATCTTTGAGAACTCTCTCTCCCCAAATGTTTTCGTTTACAACACTATGATCGAGTGTTTCATCCAGAGGACCCGTCGGAGAGACGCATTACTCACTTTTAATTCGATGAAGGCGTCATCGATCTCCCCCAATAATTTCACCTTTACCTTCCTCCTCAAATCCTGCGAATCGTCCCAATATCTCGAAGATGGTAAAGTATTACACACCCATATATTGAAATTGGGATTTGGGTCGAATGTTTTTGTTCTGAATACCCTCTTGGATTTCTATTCAAAGTGCAGTGAGAATTTAGATTTCGCACGTCGTGTATTTGACGAAATGCCAGAACGAGATGTTGTTTCATGGAATTCCATGATTGGTGCATACATGGCTCGTGGGGAGACAACATTGGCCATTGGGTTGTTTGATTCGATGCCTGAGAGGAATGTTGTATCATGGAATTCCATTATAACAGGGCTTTCCAAGGCTGGAGACACGGAGTTGGCGCAGTTAGTTTTTGAACGGATGCCCATAAGGAATGAGGTCTCTTGGAATGCCATGATTGCTGGATATGTGAGGAGGGGTGATGTGAGGAATGCACGGTTGGTTTTTGATCGGATGCCGGGGAAGACCGTGGTTTCTTGGACAACCTTGATTTCAGGGTATGCCAAGGTTGGGGATCTTGCATCTGCAAGCAACCTTTTTAACTTGATGCCAGTCAAGAATGTG
The DNA here is from genome assembly GCA_035048495.1 of Euptelea pleiosperma. Classification (NCBI taxonomy): domain Eukaryota; kingdom Viridiplantae; phylum Streptophyta; class Magnoliopsida; order Ranunculales; family Eupteleaceae; genus Euptelea; species Euptelea pleiosperma. Next base: position 25,230,893 of record CM068542.1, on the reverse strand, counting down.
GTCTCTTGGAATGCTATGATCGCAGGTTATGTTCAGAATCATATGTTCGATCAAGCTTTGAGTGTGTTTCATCAAATGTTGATTAATGGTAAGTGTAAACCCAATGAAGCCACTTTGATCAGTGCCCTCTCTGCCTGTGCTCACCTGGGGGCTCTTGAACATGGGAAGTGGATTGACTCCTATATTAAGAAAAGCAAATATGACTTGTCCACTTCATTAGGGAATGCTCTCATAGACATGTTTGCAAAATCTGGGGATGTCGAAAATGCAAAAATAGTATTTCATCAGATGACAAAAAGATGTATAATCACATGGACTACGCTGGTTTCTGGCCTAGCCATTAATGGGCAGTGCAGAGAAGCTTTGGCTCTGTTTGATACAATGAGTAGAGAAAGAATAGAACCCGATGATGTCATCTTCATTGCTGTCCTATCAGCTTGCACCCATGGGGGGCTAGTCGAAGAGGGTAAACGTATTTTTGGTCAGATGGTGCAGCAATTCGGCATTGAGCCTCGAATTGAACATTATGGATGCATGGTCGATCTTCTCAGTCGAGCCGGAAAGGTAGAAGAAGCGGGTAGGTTTATCATGAACATGCCAATGGAGCCCAATGCCATTATTTGGGCCACTTTTCTTGGTTCTTGTAAGATTTATGGAAATGGTGAGTTGGTAGAGGTTGTAACCAGAAAGATTCTCAATTTGGAGCCTTCAAATCCCTCATATCTAACGCTGATTGCGAATTTGAATGCATCAATCGGACGATGGGAAGATGTTATGAGTGTTAGAGCAGCAATGAGAAAAGAGGGTATAGAGAAAGTGCCTGGTTGTAGTTCAATCCAAGTGGGGAATAAGGTCCATGAGTTTCTGGTCAAGGATACGACACATGAACAGAGGAAGGAAATCTATGAGACTTTAGATATTCTAAATGAGCACTTGAAAGCAGTTGGTGAAGTGCATTGAAAGTTGAAACAGTCACAGCGGTGTGCTGCACTTCGAACGGTAATAGAAACTTCTACCAGGATGGTTTTGGGGAAAGGGAAGGGTTTTTTGGTATTGACATAAGATGCAAGTATCATATATTGAAATCAAAGATATCATAGCAGAAGCATTTTCACTTGGGAAGCAAGTGTTATATTCAAATTTTAAACACAGTGAAATCAGGACAACAAGCATTGTTGGTCATTTTGAAAAGTAATGGTGAATAAAAGTAAGGGTGCTTGGGAGATTGGATTGATCTGGAAAAATTACGTTTGGACAAAGAAAAACTATCAATGAAAATTTTCCTCAAGACATCAATGAACAAGATTTTTAGGAATCTGTCTGTCACTAGAGGCCTTCTAACAATTTTTTTGGTGGGTAAGCTTGGAGTGAACCTGCCAACTCATAGGTAAGCTTGGAGAATCTATGTCAGTCAATACAGGGCTTCTAACAAATTTCTTATGGTGGGTAAGATGGGATTGAACCTGCCAATTTATGGTTGCAGTGCAGAAGCCTTTAGCATGGGAAATACTTTACATGATGGATATTTAAGATGTCCATTTTGGCCTATAAGATCAGAAAGATTATCATTTTCATCTTCACAAGGAGCATATGCACATAATGATACGTAATTGTGATGAATTTATCCTAAACAACTGAGTCCTCACTTATATCTCAGTATTGATACAAAACTGTACTTTGAAGTCTTCTTAACTCAAATCAGCATAATGTGCCAGTGGTCCAAATCCCTGAAAAATCAACCACTAGCGGAGAGGCACATCAATGCACATGTGATTTGTATACTGTAATACATATTTGACACATGTTAAGATATTGTGCTTATGGACAGTCATTTTGGGTTTGAGTTGTTAGACTCGAAGCAAAATATATTGGAAGTATAATAGAGAAAACCAACACACATGCCTAACTACAACATTCTAAACTAATGTAGTGTCCCAACCAAATCAAATTGATGTATACACATGTAAAGATAACCACAAAACAAAGTGAGAAATACCCATGATTCAAAAACAAACTCCATCTCAATAGAGTTGTATCAAGTTCAAGTTTTTCTTGCAGTGAAGGCCTGAAGGGTACTTGTAACAAAATTTTATTTCTGTAGACTGCCGAAAGCGGATTAACAGCTTCGGAGTCTCCGTAGTAGTGGGGTCCTAGTTTATAGGAAATAGGTGGGAATTTTGCATACGTTGGGACTGCTTTATTGCAAAGTTTGAAATTTATTCACACTCCTCTTGTATGTTTTTTGTTTAGAAATTATAGAAGGTTTGATTAGTATAGAAAGTGGAGGTATAAATATAACAATGTTTATAAGCAGGGCTATAAAAAGGATTGGCTGACCAACATAAAATAACAATTTGGTATAGCATTTGCGTTTGTATATACTAGTACAGATAGCTCAATTATCAGCTGGCACACTCAGATCATACTAGTACAGAACTCAATCATCAGCTGGCACACTCAGATCTATGAATCGAAGGCACATGATCATTTATATACAAGATTAGATTGAATAACTTTAGGGAACATGTCCAAGCACCCTTCAGTGCCCTCCCCGCAAAATCCACATGAGGTGCTCATATCTTTGTGAAGAACTCAACCCTCACATCGACTGGATAAAAAAATGGGACTAACACCTGCAACACAAGCTAGCTATGTTTCTTAAGCATGGATTCACGTCAAATCATTACCAATTAAGCTAATTTCTACAAGAGGGTAGAGAACCTCCAAATTTCTCTATTTTAAATCATTTTGTTAACAATGAACTTCTCCTTTACTTGCAAGTAACTCAGTGACAAGAGAAGAAGAGGAAGCAACTAAAGAGTAGGAAAAAAAACCTAAACTCTACGTAGGAAAAGGGGATGAGAAGATGCAGAAGGCTCGGCTAGTAGGCCTTCTCCTGTTCCTTCCATATTCGAGACAAATTAGACTTTGAAAGACGTGAATCAAGCCCCAAAACCTTTTTTTATATATAAGCCACTAAAAGAATTGAAATAAATCTGATAAAAATAAGAAAGAAATAGAGATTACCAAGTAAGAAAAACTTAACAAGAGCTTAGAGTAGCCCCTGAAAGGTCCCTTTAGGCTTCTGTCAATCGTCAAAACTTAAAACAATAGAATAATTCCCCTTACCAATTTTGGAGGGTCCTTTTATACTAAAAAATGTAAAAATGTCTAAATTATCCCTCATTAATGGCATAAAATGTGAATACTCCTAAAAATATTTTGTGATGTACCAAAGTACCCTTTTTATTACTTCTAACTAACTTTAAAATAAAACAAATAAACTGGGACAGCAATAAAACCGGTTCGTGTCATCCTCCCAAGGTTGGAGAGAACTCGATTCTGTCGAGTTTGTCAAGCCATATGAATCCCACCAATGAGTTGTAGTCCTTGTTAATATGTCATCTCTCATCCATGTGTTCTCTGAATTAGGTTGATTCTTTCATTTGACCAAGAATTGTCAATGTTATCCATGCCGCGTTTTCAAGGTCTTTATCATCACTAGATGATCAATTTCCTCCTATTTTTTGTAGAAATCTTGACTTTGCTCTAGTTTTAGGTCTTGTGGTATTTTTCCATGAAAAGCATAAATATCTGACACATTAAAGATTGGAGAAATATCCCAATCATTAGGTAAACAAATGTGACAAGCATTGTTGTTCACCCCATTTTAAAATCTAGAAAGGACCCATCTTTTTCTTTTGCAGCTTATGGTATGTTCCTATAGGAAACCACTTCCGTCTTAGAAAGATCATAATCCAATCTCCTTCATTGCAGACAATTTCTTCCTATGTTCATCGACCATAGCTTTGTTTTGCTGATGAGCTTCTTTAATTCTCTACCATACGCACTGTTATATTTCTCTGATGTGTTCGACATGCAGGTCGTAATCTTCACTTGTTGGTCTATGCACTAGGGGGCACCAAATCAACTACATAAATTGATTTCAAGAACTTCCATAGGTTCAATGCTTTACTCTAAATATGTTATAGTTGGTTCCTTATTTTTTGGTTCGAGCTCTTATTGACGGACTCACCTAAAGTTACATTGCATTTACATTGCAGCCAAAGTAGAAATGTGCTATCAAAATCTGGGAAGAAGTGATGCTGACATATTGAAACAATGAATGCAGTTGTTTCTGTTCTACTATAATTTTCTCGTAATGGTAAATTTGAATTTATTCTCATGCAGGTAAGAGAAGTCCATTCTAGGACAGCCACATCAGAGGCTATACCTGACTGGGTAACTAACGTGGAGTTGACTCATGGTTCTGTTGAGTTGAACCCATTTCTATCTTAGTTCATTTTTCTCGACAATCTCACATGCAGTTACTTTGCAGCCAAAGTAGAAATGTGCTATCAAATTAAACCTGGGAAGAAGTGATGTTGACATACTCATTTTTTTAAACAAGCAATGGATTGTAGTTGTTCTGCTCAGCTATAATTTTTTCGTAATTGTAACTTTGAATTTATTCTCATGCAGGTAAGAGCAATTCATTCTTGGACAACCACATCAGAGGTTATGCTTGACTGGGTAACTAACGTAGAGTCGACTCATACATTCTGTTGAGTTAATCCAATTTCCATCGTAGTTCTTTTTCTCCAAAATCTCACTACATTTTATCTTTTTCCTGCTTGGCGAGGCTGGTTGTTGGGATTCTACTATTTTGATTTTAGTTTTTGCGAGGATTCTCTTTCTCACAGAATCTTAACTAGTGATTTATGCCCGTGCTAAAGCATGGGCGATCTAAAATTATCATTTGGTGTATATATATATAACCAATTATCAATCCCCAAGAAAATAGTTGAAAATCCTTTTTAAATTTTCTTTTTACTTGTCAAAAGGTTTTTTGTTTTAGGATTTTATGTTTTAGAAGTTATATCAACTAATCTTTTAACTTTAAAGGTCTGTAACTTACTTTAGCAAAAAATAAAAGAAATTTAAATAACAAACAGTTTCTTTCAACCCAAAGAGAAGATTGTTTCAAAAAATTTGTGAGAACCCAGACGGTTCGATAGCAAATTGTTCGAGTGGACCGGGTCTTTCTTATAAGTAATAATTTTTTATTCTTTTTCAATTAGATTTTCACCTAAATATAAATAATAGTCATCCCTTGGCCCGGCCTCCCAACCTAGCAGTAATGCACCAAAAGTCATTAAAACATCTGTTATTTTCATATTATAACAATTTTAGCATCAAATTACTAATAATATAATAGTGTTAGAGCATTACTGTTATAACTGTTACAAACATATTTTTAAAACACGTATTAACATCTAGACCTGTTGAGTTATTCTCGCCACATGGAGGGCTGACATATCCAAGCTCTACTATCCCTTATCTTCGAAAGCTGAGCCTCTTGATTGGCCACAACCTTCTTATATACATGGTACCTTTTCTCTAGGAATGGCAATAACAAAAAAATTTAATAGAAAAAGATAAAAAGAAATTTCTATTTTGCGACATCGTGAACTGCTCTTGAGCTGAAACTTCCTATGAAAATATGCTAAGGTGGGAAAATGAGTAGACCACCTTAGATGATTCTCCTTCGGAGGGTTTTGGGACCAAGGGGCCACTCAAATGAATTCAAGAGCCTTATAGTTTCCTTGTCCACTTTGCTGCCCATGTTGAAGTTGATTGTAGATTTCATCCCCAATATAGTAGGCATCATAGAGAAATTTGAAAAGACTTGTGAGCTAAGAAGCATGATTTTGGACGACAATGTTTACACATATGCGAGCTTGTGTTCACTGTCAACCCAAGTTTCATCGTCTTTCTAGTGAACCGGAAACACAAAAGAACTTGCATTTCTGTACTTCTAAAGCTGATATCTGCATGAGTTTGTATAATTGAGACTGTTAGATAATGAGGCAAAATCATAAAGCAGTATTGGTAACTCATAAACTGTCATTAGGTAGATAATAAGGACAGATTACCATATGCATATACATGTGGTGCACATACATTGGGGTGGAAACGATGATGATCCCATCTAAGAGATTTTCTAGGCCAAAACTTGACCTGATCAAATTCATATGAAAGAATAAAAAGTAAACAAAAACCATGTGAGGGTCACTTTAACTAAAAATCAGCTCGATTAGATGATTTTATCCACCCGATAAAAAAAACTTTTTTTCTCCTATGTTGTTCCCATGCATTTTTTTTACCATCCCGAAATGATAAAATTGGTTGGTTGGAAGGATCAATCAATAGGACTGATAGTTGGTCGAGTGAATCTTCTTGATGGAGACCAAATCTGGAAAGTTTGGAATGATAAGAATATGCACCATGATATGGTAGAGAGCGTATTATTAAAATTATGACATTCCCAGTCTACCAGATCATCTCATGCCTACCTAAAGAAACATTTTTCAGAGAGAGATCAAGATCTAGATGAGCAACTACTGAGGAGTAGAGAGCAGAGAATCCTTACTAAGGTTTAGGGTAATCTAGTAGGATTAGGAGTCTAAAATGAAACTTAACCAACAAAGAGCGAGTGATTGATAGTGAGAGTGCAATGTAATCCAAAGATGGGTAGTTTTAATTTAATTTTCACTTTAAATTCTTTGACATCTAAATTCTTATAATCTCTTTTGATCTTCAGTTTCTCATAATCTATGTCTCTCTGTATCAGTAAGTGTGATAGATATATCTTAATTTATCGATCTGCTTTAAATTTGTTTGTATTTTAATTTATTATTGCCTCTCCCTTTAGTAATTTAAAGGTACACCGTACACTTCATATTATGACCTTAATTTTTATTTTATTTTGATTGTTTTTCTATGATTTTGTTATATTAGACCCGTCAAATAATAGAAGCAAAGTTTAAAAGGAATTAAAAAATAGTGGTTGAATTTGAACTTAATTATTAGCTAATTCTATAAATACCCATGAATTGAAGCAACTGATTGAGTGAATCAAGTGGCAAAATTTGGTTGTTCTTTGTTAATTTCATAAAAAAAAGGAAAATGGTTTTGAATTGCAGAGGACATGGATTGAAACAACAAACTCAGAAGTGGGTAACTACGATATGTAGTAATCTCATACTTTTCATAATAAATTCTCGAGTGGTCTTTAGCAAAAGTGGATTATAGTTAGTGTGGATAAACATAAATTTAACCCATTTTTAGCAAATATCTGCTGGCCATGTGTGTGCGTATGTGTGCGCGTGGATCCCACCGCCGAGTAACCCCGTCTGTAATACATTGTAATAACCACATAATATTAAGGAACAAAATAAATAAAATGACAAGTTAATATTCAACATAAAGGGTCACTTTTTACAATTCCAATACATTTTTATGCTTCAACTTTCAACAACCCTCAATAGTTTTTAACGAATTCAACAACCCAGTCAAGCCATGTACAACACCATTAGTTCCTTTAATGAAAGTATGTGATGTAGATCACAATCACAAGTCTATCTTCATCCAAATATAGCAATGTCAAAAACTATCAACTATTAACTCCAAGGACGATTGAATTAGATTTCTAACAAAAAGCTAATAATCTATCATACCATCCACCTGCAATTTTATTTTATTTCTTAAGAGGTTCTGAGATTTTTAATGATTCATGTATGTCAAGAATTTAAGACATTGAACAACCTAGAGAGGTAAAGTAGAAAGTGTTGCTCTGAAACTATCTCTCCATCTTTTTTCTTTCAGAACTTTATAGTATAGCTTCCACATCCATCATCTTCCTCTTATTTGTTCGTTGTGACGGTTCCAACGTACAATCTCCACCATTACAATTTCCTAGTTTCCTTAAAAAAAAAAAATTCTTCAGGCCACATCCCAAACACTCAAATCAACATACCAAAAACTCTCACACAACTACCTACTTTGTTTCATCATCTTCAATGCTAAATCAAGAATGTCAAGAGCCGCCTTTCACATCCTGCAATGCTGAAAGCACTTTCTCTAATTTCAAGCCTAAATTTCACCCCTTAAGATGACTTATAGGACAATGATCGTTAGAGTATTCTTAATCAAATCCAACGATTTCAAGGATATTGGCATTGAAAAACGTATAACAATAAGCTTATAAACAACAAACCCTTATTTCGTATTGAGAGATTTTACTGTACACAGAACATTCGAGCATTGGATAAAACACAAGTAGGAATTGACAAAAAGAAATTTCATAAAGGAGGGATCTTGATTTGTACCTTAGATTTTGATCATATATGTTTAAAAGGCCATAATAATTCAAAACTGAAGAGATTAGATTAATGGATCTATCCCAACAACAACACTTAAAAAATAAAATTTAAAAAAAAAAACGAAGAACCATAGACAGAAAAGTAGGAATGTATTGTAATAAATAAGGGTTTGAAAAATGTACCTTGTAAGAACCATATTGCTAATTCCCTCTTTTAGTCACCCTTCTTCTACGTTCGATAAATTGAGTAAAGATCACGATAAATTGAGTAAATAACAAAAATATGAATTACTCAGATGAACATGACAAACCGTTTGGGATAATTAGATTTTTGGTATTGTTTTCTAGGAATTCTTATATTTTTTTATGTATTCCTTGCGTTTTCACTGATTTGTTCATTTATCTCTATTTCTAAAAAAGAAAAAAAAAAGTAGAAAAATATGTTAAGTTTCTTGATCTTTTGTTACTTGAAGGAAGAGATACCGAGCAATGGCAAATAACTCATGATGAGGAATCTTGATATCTTTACCATCCAGGTCCTTTTCACTAATGTTCTTGACATCGTCCTGTAACCAAACATCAACCCTATTATTTCAAAGTGGAATTTCTTGGATTAAAGAAGTTGAAATGAAACAAACCGATCACCTCCTCAAGTCTTTTCTTCTCAGCTTCTACTTTAGAACAATCTCTACATAAAACAAATAGAAGCCAAAAAAAATTAAAACTTAAAAAGCATTCGAATAAAAAAATAATAATCAAACAAATTGTTCTCACAACTTTTCAAAGATCCAATCTACACAACAAGAAAACTTAGCACAAATGTTTAAAGTAATCCTTCGCACACGATGCATAATGCAATATAAAAAATCAATGATTTTGAGAAGAAATGAAAAAAATTATAACTTTATAAAAAAAAAAGAGATTTTGTAAAAAATAAAAAAGGAAACATGAACTAACCAGAATAGAGATTATGTTAAGCCTGTCAATTAAGTCGGGCGAACAGGCCCGCTTTGAACAATGATGACTAGGAATTGAATCAAGAGTAGCTGATGAAAATGATGCAAATAGGGTTTGAAGTGAAAATCGGAATACAAATAGAGAAAGAGAGACTAACATACAACTTGTAGATAATTTACCTTGTGGAAGAGGAAGGAAGATGGTATGAGGACGAGTGTGGCGAAACCATATGAATAGAAGATGAAGATCAAATTGGTCATCCCTTGAGACATGGCAACTTTGCTTAGTGTGGTTGCCCTGCGTAGATGCACTCCACGATCACCATGACTGCACAGGTATTGCATCCCATAGAGACAACCCCATCTCTCTCCTTCTCCCTCTCTCATAAGTGTTGAATGATTGTATGGGAGAGAAAGCATCCCTGAAATCAAGGGGTTTCTGTTTGTCGTAGAAGAATCCTCCTCAAATGCATTCTGACTACTGTATTGTAGCTACAATAGGTATAAAATGCATATTCTTACCCCATTCTGAGTTACCCCATTATGAGTTAGAGGCTTTTCTGAGTGTTGAATGACTATCAGAGAGGAAGCATCCCTTGAAAAAAAAAGAGCATGAATTGCTATACAATAATAAAAAAAATAGAGTATGAATTGAAAAATAGAGGAGTTCAGAAATGAAGGGAGAAGAAACGAAACAGGCGAGAGGAGATAGAGATACGTATATCGAGAGAATATGGGAGATGGGAGAGACGTTTTGGTATAAGGGTTCAGAAGGAGGACATTTCTTTTGTTCATTCTATAGAGAGATGAGGAAGTAAAGTGACAGAGGGAGAGACGTTTAAGGAGATGAGACGAAGAACAATGGTGTTTTTGGAAAAAATAGTGAAAAAAAAGATGGGAAGAGTGTCACGTCAGCAGTGTTAAGCTTTAGTATAGATAATAGATGGGTATAGCTAATAGCTATGACACTGTATAGAAGGCTGAATATGCTCTTTTAGGGTATCTATTCTTTTTCTTTACTTAATCTTTGGGTGGGAGATGAAGAACTAGTGTTCATTTGTTGCCTTTATATTGATTGTATATAGTTCTAAGGAGAAAATTAGTTGACATAGTTCTCAAGAAACCACTCATATTGTACTATAGTAAAATCGAAACTATTGCTAATTAGTTTGATTGATCATAATGAACAGTTGAGTATCAACATGATTTTTGGAACCTACATTAATATGTTGGTATTATCAGCGGAAAACATCAATAAACAATAATACCACGAATTTAGGATTTGAATCGAACAAAACATTTATAATAAATCTGTAATGGAAACACATACCTGATTCGCTTAATCCAATCTACAACGGTTGATCGCATGTGGATATGTAGCTCTACCCTCACTCTCCTACACTTTTGGTAATGGGAGCCTTTATAGAAAATAGTGGAGACTTGTTCTCCTCCCATCAAGAAAAATTAGTTTTCCTATATAGATACCACTACCTAAAAAATGATTGGGTGCATCACCAACCCATCATAAGCTATTGAGCCCACATAGACCACACATGTGGGTCCCAATACATATCATCCTTATAATTAAACAACATCAGTCCAATTGGTTAGACACAAAACTATACATGTGAAAATGCCATAATTAATAATAATAATAAAATAATAATGATTTTTCAACAATCTTCTACTTTGCCTTTACATGCAATAACAAGTTTTAGAAAAATAACTCATTGAATTGTATATTTTTTAATAGATGAGTGCACTCTTTTGAAAATAATTGTTCAAATAATTCAGATAAACTTCAACTGTCATCCTTGATCAGAGATACCGCTAGTAGTGGATCATGGATGTAACAGAGTGCTCAACAATTGGCCTTAAGACAGTTCCATGATCTCAAAACTAGGCACCGCTAACGAATTCGAGAGTTTTCTTTATGTGATTTGCTTTTGTGGTATTAGGATAATGTACATCTCTCAATGTAGTCTATATATAAATTCCACGATGTCCTATTTTATACTCATTGTATGTCATTTTGATATTTTATCAGTAACCCGCTATGTGATGTCCCATTACCTTTCTATCCAGAATGAAGGCTTCACCAACGTGATGCTAAGTCACGTCTAGCCCAAGCATCTTACAACTTTACGAGTACATTTACTCACAAGCAATAACTATAACATGAAGACTTCACCAACGTAATGCCAAGTCACGTCTAGCTCATACATCTTAAACTTTACGAGTACATTTACTCACGGACAATAACAACAATATTATGAATTCATAATTGACCATAAACAAGGGTTAAATAACTTCAATAACTTTAAGTAGCAATAAAATGCCAAATAGCAACATAAATAAAATAGAAACAAGCTAAAGCAAATAGCAATGCTCAAACGACATGAACAAATAATTAAATGAGTCCCGTATGAGTCAGTCCCTTAAAGACTTTCGGCAGAATTCCTTTAGTAAGCGATCAATCTCTCACAAACATTTTAACATAAAAGAAGGTACTTCAGTTCAATGTGCGTGTTTCCTCTAGTCACCTTCTCATTCTTTGTGTAATCGATCACGATCTAATCGTCACAATAAACGATAATGGATTTGTGAATAGAATCCACAATCTCGAACTCTCCAATAAGGGATGTCATAACATAGAGAACAATAATGATAAAATGACTCCCACTGATCTTGAGATATATTCACTTGTCAGCAACATTTTCATTAAAATCATATCTAGTCACCATTTGGTCGAATTTCAGGTACTACTGTCTCAATGCCTGTTTCAAACTATAAATCGATCTCTTCAACTTACAAACAAAAAAGCTATGCAATAGGGACTACCTCTAGGTGCAATAAGGGTGTTGTATTTCTAACGTATGAGGTAAGGGTTGAAGAAAGAACTAATGGATAAAACAGATCAGTGGACTACTGCTTTTATCTTCAAAATTGATCTTATGTTTCTCACTCCCATTGATCTGACAATGTTCTAGGAATTTGTGATGACTAATTCATTAACTATCATTACTCAGTCATTAACTTCTTAATATTATTTATTCTAGTGTTGAAATAGTATGGCATAAAATGTAATCTTCAAACTAATGACATAATCTCAAGTGTCATAATCATGTGAAATTTCTGATGAACTAGAATGCTAACATCCCAAAAGTTGATAATCAACAAACAAATAAAATAATAACGCTAAAGCAAATGAACCATCTAATCCAAAATAACTGATAAAGATCATCTACTAAAATAAAACCATGTTCAATCTAAAATAAATGAATATTCTATCTAAACGATTAAATAAAGAAAATAGACTTCTAAAGTTTTCTGCATTTCCAACAAGAAAACTATTCTCCGGTCTGATTCCTCTCGTGCTAATGAACCCCTCCTTGGTTCTTCTATAATCAATTCTTAAATGAGAAATAGTCTTTTTTTACGCGACCATTTTCTTGCAAAACTAGCATTCTACATCCTTTGATTGCTTGGTACGGGTCATCGCTGTCGCTGCTTTCCCCTTGTGGACATTCTGAGGCTCGAAGCCTTTATGCCCTTGTACTGGTTTGAGGACCTTGGTGTTGCCACTCTTCTGAAGGCCATCTTGAAGCTCTTCTTGCTACTAAGATGAGCAGCAAAGTGTGCTGACTCAACCTTATAGCCTTGTAGTTTGTCCTCCTCAGTTACACACAGATGATCAACTGATGTAGATCCCACTTTGTATCCTATGCATTGTAATTCACCTTGAACGTGTCATATGAACTGGGTAGAGATAATACCACCATGTGGACCAACGTGTCATCCTCAAAGGTAATACCATGCTCGCGAAGTCTGATCACCAACTTTGACATCTTCAAAATGTGTTCTCGCACGCTGCTCTAGCCGTCATGCCTCATGCCCATCAGTTGACCCAAGCAATCATATTGTAATGATTTCTTGGATCCTACGAACTACTTCTTTATCAGAAGAAGCAATTCCTTGGCTGTATTAGTGTTCTTAATGCCACCTCGAAGTGTTTCGCTAATGGAAGCATGTATGATCATCTTAGCCAATAGATCAACTTTTTCCTATTTGACGAATTGGCCTTCGCCAATTCAATACTATCTGTAGCTAAAGTAGGAGGTTTGTCATCAAATATGACAAAATCAAAGTCAATGCATCCTAGCATGACATCAACATTCATCCTCCAAGATGAATAGTTAGAACCAATCAAAGGTTCTATCTCTACTAAACACTTCTGAATCATCGACTCATCCATAGCTGCAATAAGACATGGTCAAATGTTACTAAGATATTTTTAGGATTTAATATTCAAATCGTACAAGGGTATTGTTCTAATTGATTCATAGTGTTTTACTTATGAGAAACTTCCCACTCTGTAGGTACAAATGAGTTGCATCATCAAGACTCACATTTGGGCTGAATTCTCGATATGCTATTAGTCCTTTAATATCGCGTTGGAGAACGCTCATAGACCTAACCATTTATGTTCCAGATTGATCTAGACACTATCCACACATTTTGGCAAGAAGGTTATTTATTTCTCCCTTTCGCATTCATGGCTATTCTACTCACTCCGTTCACATGAACATCCCTACATCACCTTTGGATAGAAATTAGAGATTTCATGCAAATGAATGCAAAGAAGTTATCTTAATGAGATTTTAAATCCTAAGATTCAAGAACCCATGACTTCGAAATAACCGTCACCTTTGGGCATACTAAAATTCAATTTCTATCACGTTTTCCTAAACGATCACTTATATGATCTACTTATACCCCTATAGAAAAGACTTATACCTTAATACATCTAATATTGTCTTTTATGTTATTGTTCTTTGGTGTGTGGACATACACGCGTGTTATTCTTAAAATTTATGGACAATGATCAATTTATTCTTCATTTAATTTGTTGTCATTTATAGAATATCATGTGTGCATTTACCTACACCTATGTTCAGCCAATTATAAAGTATACAAAGCATAATAAAGCCAACATAATTAAACTTAAAAGACATCATTAATATATTTTTCAAATAAGGTATCTTTAATAAATTATAAATAATCATTAGTTGTTTTGATTATAATGTTCTAACAATTAAACCATTATGTAGATCTCAAAAAAACACTCGAGATAGACTATTTATTTGTCTAATTTGGATATAAAATAAGCATTTTATGACTAGTCGAAGTTTTGGTCAACATTATTTCAATTTTGACTAAGACTGGTCAACCAGTCAAGTCAAATTGAGTTGACTCAATCAACGGGTTATGACCCCGGTCAAACAGAGTCGGTCGACTCGAATGGGTCAATGGATTGGGTTAACCCGGTTCAGGGATGGACCATTGGGCATAATTGTAATGGGTTGGGTTCGGCGATTAGGCCATTATCCTTCATCAATAAGCTGGGCCAATGCCCATTTAACTTTTAATTTCATTTTTTTGTGCTAAAGGGCTGCACGGAATAGGGTCTAGAGTCTAGACTAGACTTGGGCTTCGATTCATAAGCCTAAACTAACTTAAATAGGCAAATGGGCTTACCATAGAGCTGGCCCATGCCTAAACTAGGCTCATAGGCCAAACATTTAATGGTCCACTGGCTCAACTCATGGGTTGGCCCATGACCAACAATAAGGCCCAACACGACTTTTCTTCAATATTCATCCAAATTCCTTTCTAGAGGGTTAGATAATTTGAATTCTATTGAATAAGCACTTGCATTCTCACTGGTTGGAGCCCAATGAAACATTGATTTTTCTCTTAACCCATTTAGGGGGCGTTTGGCAACAAAAAAATAAGTAACTTATTGACTTTTATAAGCCAAAAAGTTAAAAAGTTAGTTTGGATGTGTTTCATATTTTAACTTTTGAAAAGTTAAAAATTAACTTAAAGCTGAAGCTAAATTTTTTAGCTTTTGACTTCTATGAGAAATAACTTCTCAAAAATTAGAATGCCTCCCGACATTTGAATTTCAATGACTTTTTTGGAGGTAAAAGATCAACTTATAACTTCTACTACAAGTAGAAGTGCTTTTACTTCTCGTTCCCAAACGCCTCCTTAATGAACATCCCAAAACATGTGAGACGGGGATGTTGAGATGGATGTGTGGTAAGAGAAGTTAAAACAAAATTAGGAATGAACACATTTGTGAAAATTAACGAGTATCCCAATAAGCGACAAAATGAGGGAAAGTCAATTGAGATGGTTTGGTCAGTTACAACAAAGACCAATGACAGTATAACTGAGGAGGATTATGCAAGCCGAATGGCCTAAGAATGTGAGGGAAGGCCCAATCGATAATGGAGTGAGGTTCTAAGAAGAGATTTTAAAAAACTTGCCTTAACGGAATATGACTTTAAATACAATTGAATAGAGGAAGATGATGCGTGCAGCCGACCCCATACCATTGGTAAAAAGCTGATGATGATGATGATGATGCATGTCATGTTTTAACACTGAGTCAAATAAGAGTTAAACTAGGTTAACACATATTCCTGAAGTTTGAAAAACATATGGGGTATTACAAATTACTTTCAAATTTTAGTGGGGTGTCACAAAAATAACATAAAAACCTCTCACTACTAATTCTAAAAAATAGGAGATGAATTGGGGCGGGCCAAATCCGAGTTATCATTTAGCCCACACTCTAGCTCAAGGAGGTTTTTAGTTTTGTTCACCTCTAAGTAGTTCAATATATTTTCATCTTACCAATCGAATTGAGGAGCATACCAGATCCGATTGTCAAAATCTAGGATCTGGACACGGACCAACCGGATCTGGCTCGGGCCTATATCTTTGCATATGGATCTGATTTAACATGTTCGGATCCGGATACGGGTATATCTAGTTCCGTTCCGTACGCCCTAAACAAAAACCCTTTCTTGTCTCAGCAGCTTCGCCGTCCTCCTTCCTACCTCTCTCGTAGAATACAGAATGGGAGGCGTGGTTGAAGAAACAGGGAAAGCAGTTTCAGAACTCTCTATGGATTCTTCTTCTACAGTTGAGTCTATACCTTCAACCGAAGGTCCGAGCAAAAAGTAAGATCAAAGAACGAGTTTTTTTTTTTTTTTTTTCTGAAAAACATTTCTTTTCCCGATAATTTATAATTCTTCGACAGTGCTCTGAAGAAGGAGGCGAAGATGAAGCAGAAGGAAGAGGAAAGAAGACTCAAGGAGGAGGAGAAGAAGAAGAAGGTGTTCTCTTCTGTAAACCTAAAGTATTTGTAGTAGTTCTTCGCTTATTTAGAATTTCTAGGATCAGTTTGGATGCACCCAAAACGCTGTTGATGCTGTTTTCGACCCCAACGTAGCAGTGGCACCAAATGGGCTGATTTTTTTTTTTTTTTTTCCATCTAAGTTTTTCAGCCCATTTTATTTTTTTGCTGTCAAGCTTTGCACCTTGTAGTTCGATTTGCAGTCAAAGGAATTGTGTTCCAATGCGTTAGAACAGTGCCTACTTTGAGCCTTGTAATTCGCTTCCTCTGCAAATCCTCCATGAAACAGCTGTGGCACCAACTTGGCTCAAAGACGATTTTTTTTCATCCCTGCGCTGTCAAGCTTTGTTACATTGTAATCAGTTTTCCGTCAAGGGCATTGGGTTTTAATTTGTCAAGACAATGCCTTCTAAAAGTCTTGTAATTTTCTCCTCTGCAAATCCACCTTGAAACAGCTGTGGCCCTAATTTGGCTGGATTTGTTTTCTTCTTATCAATGTTTTAAAGCCCTCTTTGTTTTGAATTATCAAGTCTTGCCCCAATCCAAACATGCCCTTAAGTTCTTGTAGCATGGTTACGAACATTAGCTTTGCCATTTTGTATTTAAAGATCTCACAATTACAGCTGTTGAATGTTGCATACTATAGGCGAACTTGCAGGTTCAGAAGCCCCAAGTAGCAGATGATGAAGATATGGATCCAACCGTATGTTTCCATTAACTTTTGCCTCAATCAATGTTAATACTTCAATGTTTTAGAGGGAATGCCGTAGACTTCTATGTTTTAATATTTGGACTCCAGTTTTGAGTGATTTTCTTGCAAATATGTTTTCTGCAGCAATATTTTGAAAATAGACTGAAAGTGCTTGCAGCCCAGAAGGCAGCTGGGAGGAATCCATATCCTCACAAGTTCTTTGTCTCAATGTCTATCCCTGAATATATTCAGAAGTATGACGGCTTAGGCAATGGGGATCATCTTGAGGATGTTACAGTCTCTTTGGCTGGTATTCAAAATTATGGGATCTTAATGCATTCATTATTCTTTGTGCATTTGTCACTTTTTTCTATTCTAGTCTTGATGGTGTATATCTTGTCCAAGGGAGAATTATGAATAAGCGAACTTCCTCTTCGAAGCTCTTCTTTTATGATCTGCATGGAGGCGGTGCTAAAGTCCAAGTCATGGTTGATGCAAGGTATCTCAGTGTAAATAAAATTTCCTTCTCTTTTGGCATGTTCTTCTTAGCATGCATAAATTGCATGGAAGGAATAATTTTATATTGATAATTAGAAATAATTTTGTTAGTAACTTTTCAATTCATATAGCGTAAGCTCTCGATCATCGTCGCGTAGGTCATAGTCTTGAATCTCGTAAATCTGTGCTTTGTGCATGTGTGTTTGTTCTTCTCTTGTTTGCATTGCCATCGACTGTGGTGGATCCTCGGTTTCTGCAACAGCTCACGTACATGCATCACATTTCCTTTTATCATGTTTGCCTTTAATTCCTTTAATAGAAATATTCCAATGGAGACATGCTCCAAGTGGTTAAACCTTGAGAGAATCCATTGGAGTCCAACCCACCAAAGAGTCGGTCCTTTGGGCAACTGCAATCGAACTTATCACACATGGATGGTGGACCAGTGAACCGGAAAATAGGATCATTCATCTGGAAGGTCGAGCAATAAAGAATAAACCAGAACAAAGGGCTTCGTGACTTGCCATGGATCAAAATATATCAATTAAATCCTTCTGTTCGAGATCTATTTTCTACTATTTTGATAAAAAAGGATTCCATACGGTTTCCTCTTTTTTGTGAAATGGACTTTTTGCTCGTCAACTTGTTATTTGGAGTGCCTTTGGTATTCATAGAGAAGGATATTCCTGTGCCGATTTACTTTCCAATTTATTTTAGATTGTTTCCTGTATCTGTAATATCCCCTTGGAAGGACCTTTCTTATTTTTTTTTTCCTTTTTTTTCAATAAATTCTCACCACTTTTTGTTCTGAACATGAGTCATTGTAGACATCTACAGGATTGTTAGTGCTGGTACAACATTTAACTTGTTTACGAAAGCTTTCAACATGTAGATATAGTTGGAAAATCAATTGAGCTAATGCACTGCTGGAAACTTGATCATTGTTGCATATTTCAATCTAATCATCATATATATGATTGTAATCATTTACTATCTCTTTTAACTATATTCTACTTTGTGGAGAGAATGATTAGGGTGGATCGTCAGTTTCGTGATAGTGACCTATTTAATAGTATAAAATGTTCTAATCTTTTGTCTTAAACATGTTTCAAACTAGAAAAATATGTTAAAGAGGTCTGAACTCTGAAGAATCTGCAAAGTTTGCTTGTACTACATATCACAGGTTGTGCAGTACATACATATTATTTTATTAAAAATAACATTGACGACATTCAGTTCTAATCTGTTCTCTGCACTAGTTATGTAGATCGTTAATAATGTCCTGCCATGCTTTTCTCTTTATTTATTTATGAATTTTCTTATATCTTTATATAGGAACTCGGACATGGATGAGGCTGAATTTTCGAGATTCCATTCTGGTGTGAAACGTGGTGACATTGTTGGTGTCTCTGGATTTCCAGGTTGGTGAGGTTACAATTGTTATTCTTGAATCTTTTTAAACTACACCATTACAATGTTGTGTATCATTTAAAATATTTGAAAAACCCACACTGACAAATCTACGAGAAGAAATCATGGAAATCTACGAGAATAAATCATGGGTTTGAGCTTCTGAAAAATTTCAAAGATTTTAGAAAGCATTTCAGACTTAATATAGCTTCAAACCCAAAATTTTATTAATCAACAAAACATATTGAGGTGGAGTATCACTTTATTATAGGCAAGTTTGTGTGTGGCGATATTTCTACTCCATATGTTGAGTCTGAAGATTAGTTAGCGGATTTATACACTAAAGCCTTTTTTAAGATCGTATGATTACATTTGTTTCAAGTTGGAGTTACACGATGTTTACTCTCCAGCTTGATGGGGGGGAGGTGGTGGTGTTGGAAGAGTTATGTGTAATGTGTAGGGATATTACTGTCTTTTTGACAGTTTTCTATAATATTATATATTATGGGGAGTCGACTAGGACATTAAGCTAGTTCGACTTCTCCTCTTCTTCTCTCAACTCTTCTTTTTTTCTTTCTTCTCAAAGCTCTAACTTAACTTACACTAACCAGCCTAGAAACTTATCTTGAACAAAAACTGAAGCTTCATAAGCTCGTATCGTATTCAAAAAGACCATATTGCTTTCACTTGCAAACTCTTTTTAAAGGCGTTTTGGTTGCATTGGAAGTTGGCTCTCTAAAGGAAACAAAATTTGTGGGAAAATGACCTTGCACACTCCATTGGTTGATGAATCCCAAGAATTAAAACTGAGACTTACGTTTATTCTCTCCCATAGGAAATAATGACCTGTTCATATCCTCATGACTTCATCAACTTCAATTTTAATATCCCAAATTGAAAATAACCTGAAGATCTTTATGGTCAATGCGTATTTGGTTAGTAGTATCTTATTTTGTATGAAATGATCTGTAAAAGATTAGGAGATCAGATAGTTGTATAAAGCGGATTCCTAGTCACATGCCACTTTTTTGGTTGATGTGTACCCTCCCCTTGTGGGAGATTATGGGTTCAATCCCCTAGGCAGCTATGTTGCATGGATTCTTCTAAACGAGTAAAGTACCCGTATTGGAGTCCGACACATAATGGATTCTGGTGCGACACTTCCAAATTCTATTTTATTTTTTCTGTCCTTGCAAGATACTAATTGACATTTGCCACAAGGTATGAGTTCTACTTTTTACAATTGATTTTTTTTTTTTTGATAAGTATAAGCTTTACTGAAAGAAACCAAACATTACAAAAGGCCCAAGCAAGAGGTCGAGATGACCTACAAAAGCTTAAGCAAAGCTAACAAAGGAAAAAGAAAAAGCCCATTCAAGCAGCATCCCTAGTACAAATAAGAATCCATCGGAACACGAAGTCTTCGAAGAATAGGCCCCTACATTCTGGAAACACCTTTGAGCAAAAGTACATTAGCCCCTTGATGTTGAGAATGATGCCTTTAAGATCCACATGCTTGTCTTCAAAGACCCTATGATTTCTCTCTTTCCATAATCCCCAAATGATGGCATGAGGTGACATCCTACATAAAATACTACCTCGGGTAGAAAAAGCTTTTGTCTTCCAACAACGGAAGAGCTTCAAAAGGGATTCCGGCATCAGCCAGCTCATCCCAAATTCCATGAGAAACGACGTCCAAATCTCCCTAGCCACCTCGTTGTGTAACATAAGATGATCCACAGGTTCCCCACTGCTTTTGCACATCCAACAATAATCAACTAATATGAACCCTCTAGAGATTAAGTGATTCACTGTTAATATCTTCTCTAATGAAGCCTCCCATGTGAAGAAAGCCACCTTAGAGGGAATCTTGATTTTCCATATAGGAATTACTGGAAAATGAGAATCTTCTTGGGCTTGTAACACCTCATAGAAGGATTGGACCGAGAACGACCCTCCCTTGTTCCAAATCCACACCCTCATATCCATGACTGAAGGGCTAAGGTGAACGTCCTGCAACTGGGAAAGTAATCTCGAAAGAGGTTCAATTTCCCAATCATTTAGATTTCTTCTGAATCCCAAATTCCACCCCTCCTCCTCCCCTTCATTTTGAGCACAATCTTGTATGGACCAATGTTTCCGCTCAGAAATAGAATATAATTATGGAAAATCAAGCTGAAAGGCATGGTCTCCACACCAGGTATCCTCCTAGAATCTGATTCTGCTTCCTGACCCTTCCTCGAACCGGACACCTTTAGCAAAATCCTCAGTCTCTTTTAAAATCCCTCTCCAAACACTGCACCTATACGTGCTTTTAACCTCTCGGCTTTCCCATTCGAAGGAGGAAACCCCGTACTTGCCTGCAGTACTCTTTCTCCATAAACTGGAGAGCTCCTCCCTGAATCTCTATAGCCATTTGCCTAACAAAGCTTGATTCATAGTTATAAGATTTCTTATTCCAATCTCCTTGTTCTTAGCTTTGCAAACTTTTTCCAGCCCACCAGATGAATTTTATGTTCTTCCGTACTGCCACTCCATAAAAAGTCCCTTGTGATCTTCTCCAACGTGAGCGCTACTCCTAGGGATCAAGAAAAGGGACGATAATACATAAGGAGACTGGAAGGAGTACTTTTAATCAGCACCAACCTGCTCCCCTTTCAACAAATATCTAGCCTTCCACGCAGCTAACCTCTTCCCATATCGTCTAACCATCGGCTCCCATAAGGCCTTAGCTCTATAGGTAGACCCAAATAGGTAGACGGAAATCTCTCGATATGGCAAGCTCCCATGTAAAAATAAAGAACAAACTTCATTTTAGTCACTGTTGTTTTAGTCTTATCGTCTAACATTACATATATGTATTCTCTTGTCTATAACTATATAATACAAATCATAAGATATCCTATCATATTATCCACCATTAGCCTTGTTAATATATAAAAAATTATTATGTTTCACATTATTTAAAGTATACAGTATTATTTAAAGTATACAGTCGAGTCCATGAATCCTACTTTTCAAGGTTCACAGAATTGGATGTTTCGCACATATGTTGGACTTCGACACCTGTACCCATATCGAGTCAACATAGTTGGGCAGGTTTCCCCACAGTGGTGGTGGTGGTGCCATGGGTTGAAATTCCCCCTCTATCCAGATGGTATTAGCCCACCTTACTAACTGGTCACACGGTCCTAACCACTCTTGTTGATACCCCCCCCCCCCCCTCCCCACACACACAATTTCAAAAAACCGATTTACCCCCCTATGACCTGCTCCACCATCTAGGATTGTAGTTGACTAACAGTTTTTAGGACAAAAATGCCCCTTTTTTCAACCTTGGAACAAGAAGAATGTGGGTTTGGGCTAAAACCCCAACCCCAAATCACACGACTGTGGTAGACGATCGGCCACGAGATTCTGGTGGGTTGGCCGCCTATCACTAGCGACCAACCTACCGGAGTCTAATGGCCGGCTGACCATTCTGGCGAGCATTTACTTTCCTGGATATTCCAAAGTTTGAGAAACATTGTCTGCAGAATTGTGTTGCATTGCAGGGAGATCCCTTATCTCCTTTTTTATTTATTATAGTGGTAGAGGCCTTAGGAAGAATGATTAGCAGGGCTGTGGACATTGGTGAGTTGAAGGTTTCGTGGTTGCGTAGGGAGCCCTGACTATTTCTCATCTTCAGTTTGCAGATGACACCCTTGTGTTTCTAGGCCTTTCAGTTGCTCAAACCAGATTCCTCAGAGGTTTGTTGCTGCTTTGAAGTTGTCTCAGGATTGCGTGTTAATTTGGCAAAAAGCAAAGTGTATGGGGTGGGTGAAGTGGAGAATATCTCTGTCCTGGCTGACATTCTTGATTGTAGTATTGAGCAATTTCCTACGACTTGTCTGGGTCTTCCTTTGGGGCAGCATATAGATCCAAGGCGGTATGGGATCCAATGATCGAATGTTTTGACAGGAGATTGGCAGTATGGAAAGCAAGATCTCTCTCTAAAGGGGGTAGGCTGGTTCTGATTAAGAGTGTTCTATCCAGTTCATTTATTATATGTCCTTATTCTCAGTTCCATGTAAAGTGGTTCTAATCTTAGAAAAGATTATGCGGAATTTTTTGTGGAACGATACGGTGGAAGCACATAAATTTCATCTGGTGGATTGGATTTCTGTGTGTTAAGCTAAGAAGAAAGGTGGTCTGGGGGTTAAGAGCATTAAAGTTATGAATCAAGCTCTTTTGGGCAAGTGGCTATGGAGATTTGGGGAAGAAATCACTAGTTTGTGGAGGAGTGTCATTGTGGGAAAGTATGGGACATCAATCTATGGGTGGATTAGTGGAATGGTTCGTGGCACTTATGGTTGTAGTATATGGAGGGGCATTATGAAGACATTGGAGTCTTTCTCGAGAGGCATTTGTTTTAAAACAGGCAACAGGCAACAGGATCAGATTTTGGGAAGATACTTGGTGTGGCAAAGTGTCTTTTAGGATGGAGTATCCGACCCTTTACAGTTTATCTGTGAGAAAGTTTTGGTCTGTTAAGGACTGTCAGGAGGAAGGGGACTCTATGGGTTGGAATTTTGGATTCATTCGTAATCTTAACGATTGGGAGATTGATCCGTTGGCAAGAATGCTAGAACGTTTGCATGAAGTTCAAAGGAGAATAGCCAATCCGGATAAACGCTTGTGGTTGTGGACCAAGGATGGGATATTTACAGTGAGATCTTTTTACGACGTGGTACAAAGCTCTGACGGTATTACTTTCCCCGACGTTACGGTTTGGCGATCCAAAATTCCAACAAAGGTTGCTTTTTTTGTTTGGAAGGCATCGCTAGATAAAATCCTCACGATAGATAAGTTGATATCTAGAGGCATCATGATTATCGACTATTGCTCCATGTGTAAGTATCATGGAGAATCAACTAATCATCTTCTGTTACATTGCGATGTAGCTAGGGAGGTTTAGTCATTTTTTCAATCGGAGTTTGGGATAACGTGGGTTATGCTGAAATCTTTGATGGAACTCTTGATTAGTTGGAAGGTTAAAGCTTTTTCTTCTAGAGGGCGATTTTTGTGGCGAATGTTACCTAGCGATTGTGTGAGGACTATGGAAGGAGCGCAATCGGAGAGTCTTTGAGGGAAAAGGTGAAGATGTGGCGTCTATTGTGCTATCCATAAAGGGGAGTTTATTTCTGAGGTCCAAGTTATCTAGGGTTTGCAGAGGGCTCTTTTTCGAAGATTTCGTATTTCGTTGGGATCTATTATGCCCAAGAGATGGTTGATTTTATTTTATTTGTTAGCTTGCCGTTTTGCTTTAGTTGGCTGTAGTTCTAGCAGGTCATCTTGACCTCTTTAACTGATCTCTATGTAATTGTTGCTGGCTTTAATGAAAATTTTATACTTATCAAGAAAAAAAAAAATCCCTCTAAACTCTTTAATTTAGGAGTCTCAATGGAGAAGCAATCCCCTGATCTATCGACTCCTGTATCAACCAACCTGAACTTTTCCTCGAAGATAAAACTATTCCTTCCCATCCAAATGCACCAACAAATGGCGAAAGAAGCAATTTCCGTAAATTATGCCTTATCAACTTGTTTGAACTTTGAACCATTAACTAGGAGGTTCCAACTATTAAACAAATCAGCAAACTGAATCACTTTAAACTTTTTAATATGGGAGACCAATGGAAAAGGCCATGCCTTGATGTTATCGACAACCACATCAACTGACCTGGACCTGTCCTCAAAGATACAGATAAATTTCTTTTTGATATGTACGTTACGTCTATTCGTTTCTTCCAAACATCGTTTAAGGTCTTGAGTTTCGATTGCTCTTAATGCGTCATAATTCACATCAAACATTCTACCAGTGCCACTTGAGAAGCTATTATGTTTTTCTTGGAGCAACTCAAAGATTTTCTAGAGTTGATAGAGGGAGAAAATTGGCTGACATACTTGGAGATGTGGTTTGAATAGAATGTTCATTTTCCACTATTTATCTTTTTGGAATACTATAGTTAAGGATCCCAGGTTGAAACTTGAAGCTGCCAGCTTTTCACGACTTCCTCCTGATTCTCTGGCTTCTCCAGCAGTTCCGTTCAAGTGTTGTGCAAGATGTCTTCCATTTTTTCCCCTATAATCAGGCTCCACTTTTCCCCCTATAATCAGGCTTCTAAATCTATGTTCTGTGGTGAACTGTCAAGCTTAGGGTTGATAGTTTGTTGCTTCAGACTTGCATTCGATTCCAACAAGAGTTCATTTATTGGTATGTGGTATGAAATTGTGCCCTTTTTTTTCTGCAGGAAAGAGTAAAAGGGGAGAACTGAGTATTTTCCCAAAATCGTTTACTGTCCTACCCCATTGTCTAAATCTATGTTCTGTGGTGAACTGCCAAGCTTAGGGTTGATAGTTTGTTTCTTCAGACTTACATTCGATTCCAACAAGAGTTCATTTATTTGTATGTGGTATGTTATTGTGCCCTTTTTTTTTTCTGCAGGAAAGAGTAAAAGGGGAGAACTGAGTATTTTCCCAAAATTGTTTACTGTCCTATCCCATTGTCTCCATATGATGCCAAGGCAGAAAGCAGCTCCTGGCACAGATAATGCAAATGCAAAGGTGATTTTTTTTTTAAGATAATCATTTCTCCCTTTTTACATGTTGCTTCATGTTTGCAAGTTATTAACGTAATTGGTTTTCCTGCTGGTGTACAGAAAATTGATTTATGGGCTCCAGGAAGTACCAGGAACCCTGAAACATATATTTTAAAGGACCAGGTATCTAGAATCTGACCTCATTGGAAATTCCCTCCTACTATGTTAGAGCTGATGCCAATTGAATAAACATCTTTATCTTTCTCAATGCTTAAACTTGAAAAAAGCGGTGCTTTAGATGTCCATACGGGTGGGGACCAGATGCATGGGTCTTCATGTGTATTTCTACATCAATGTTCATATACACATGCATGTTTAGAAACATGCATTTATCTTACGTGTGTATTTATTCTTAATGATCATCCTCATTATTTGATTGCACATGTAGCCTGTAGTAGTAGTTAATCTTTTGCCTCTGAGGGCCTGTTTGGTACGTGAGAAAAAGAGTTCCAACGGCGAATATTTAGCCAGACGAATATTATCTTGGCTAAATATTTGTGTGTATCAATATTTAGCAACGTTTGGTACATGTTTTAGCTAGCTTACTTCATTTTCTTTCAATTTGCGTGGGTCCTACATATCAAAGTAAGTCAAATATGGGTTAGGTGAGTGTGGGATCCACATATTAGGCCACAGGATCCAAACGGTCTCATTTATCTTTTCTATATATTAAAAAACTCATTTTTATTGAAAATAGCAATTTTCCCGCGAGAAAATAAAATTTTCTCACTAAGGCTTATTTCGTGTGAAAATATTTACTAATGCGCGCCAAACACGCCCGGGTGAATATTTGCGCACACAAATATTTTATTTTCCCGCTGCTGTGGCCTACCAAACAGGCCCTGAGTTTCCCATTTTCTCCACTCAGGATGTCATTCTCTACCTACATCCAGCTGGCAATTTTTTTTCATCATTGTTCATTTGACAGTTCTTGTTTATTAATAACGTGAAATTTGTGCACGCATCATTCTCTATATTTAGCACTAATCTTTGGCTGTCTGTTTTACCAATGAAATAAAACATTTTTGTTTTATGGATACAATATTGTTGTTTTTTACATCAATTTTGCAGTTCATCTTATTTTGTGAAGGAACTAAAAACAAATATAGGAGACAGCAATGACAGAAAGCTAGAAAGTATAATCACAGAATGTGTAGACAAACTTAGCTTCTCAATGAGGTATGCATTAACAAGTTTAGCTGATATTTCATGGGCATGATTAGCTTTCTATAGGAAATCCTTGAAATTACTTTCTCTTTTCTTTTCTTTCCTTTCGACAAGCTCTGAAATTACTAACTTGGATGTCATATTATACATTTTTGTATTGACAAAACCACGCTGAGGGTGGGGGGTTGGGGTGGGGGCATTCGTGCATTGTCCAGTACTGTTAACCTCAAGTTATTTGAATGGAAGATAACATACAAATCTCAATGTGGACTTATCATGCATGTTTTTAGCGATGCCTGTAGGTCTGGGAGTTCCTCATGTTCACTTCCTTGTCGGTGACTTATTACTGATGAGAACACAATCGTCTGCAACTAACAATCTGACTGATGAGTGTGCTTATGGATTTGCATCTCAGACCCCACAATCGTATTAGTGAAGTTTCTAACCAAGAATGCTGAAGATGTTGATACATAGCTCCTCAGATCTAGGATGAAAATGAAGGTCTAGAGACTCCTAACCATGTGTCTGTCCAATTTCGTCATGTGAACGTTCTTGTGAATTGGAAAGTAATAATTTCATGGCACCTAAGGAAGGAAACCATGAGCTGGAGGAAGTGGTACATCTTTACATGATTAAGAAATACAAGAGTTACGAAATCAAAGGAAAACTTTAGGGATCAAACCGAAGATTGGTCCCTCCATTGAACAACTAGAAAGTGATGATGATGAAGGGACTTCGAAGAAGACGAGAAGTGAACCCTTTTGCTAATCATGCTCGTAGAGAAGTACCAATCGTGGTGCGTCAGATGAGAAAATTGCTCAAGCTTTGGAATGAAAATGACCGTATTGTGAAGATGGATTCTCCAAATAGTTGATGTTTGATTGAGGAGGATAATTGTGCGCCACCCTCTTGTGGTTATATGAACTCCTAAGCTGATTCTAAGGGCAACTTTACAGAAGAAAAGAAATGACACTTCTTCTCGGGTTCTAAAAGGAGAACAGCTCTTCCATCAATGCACATGGCATATGAGTGCGATAAGAGATTAGTCAACTTAGCCAAACAAAATGATAGTGATGAAGGTGCTAATTTGAATAGGAACCCGATTATGAGGATGAGCCAGACGCTGAAGGACATGTTGATCTATACCAAGAATATGGCGATAACTTGCCAATCTGGTGTGTTATGATAGCTCCCACCAGCGATAGATAATGATTGACAGGGTGAAAGCATGTTTTTCGAACCAAGGTCATGTGTTGGAAAATGATGAACTTAAACTGAAGGCAGGATGACATCGTCAACCTTACAAAATTGCTCAATTTGCTTGCTCCAAACAAGATTACAATTTTGTATTTAATGAGAGATGTTTGTTTAATTTCTCATTGGGTGATATATGCAAAGAATCGATGTGGTTGGATGTGGTTTTGGTGGACGTGTGTCACATCTTGTTAAACCAACCCGGGCCTTATGATAATATCAAGGACTAAGAAGAATACCTATACCTTCAAAAAGGAAAAGGTGTGGATTACTCTTAATCTAGTTAGTTAGAAAAGTCTAAACTCCTCTGACGGGACAAATCAACCAGCTTGTTAACTACATGGTAGTTTATTAATGAAACCCAAGAATCTAGGAGTGTATGTCGTAGGGATACTGATCGGAGAGGAACAAGGGGCTGCCCTTAGAAAGGTGCATGATGAAATTCTCACATTTATTCAAGAGTTTCACAGCCCAATTTCAAAAGATCTTCCTTATGGTTATCATTATGCAAAATATCTAGCATAATATAGAATTATTTCATGAGCAAGTCTCCTAAGTTTTTTTTGCAATCTAGCAGATGAGTCTGATTGAATTCAAGGAACTTCAGAAGCAAGTAAATGAGTTGCTAATGTAGGGGCTGATTTGCAAAAAAAAGTTTAGACCGTATGTTCTTGTACTACTTATACTGAATGATGTAACCAAACAAAGGGGGTCTCTTGTAAAAGAAACGGAGAAGACCAGGGTCCAAACATAGTCTAGGAAGAGGCAATTTCAATGGATAAGAAGAGAAAAATGTTTGAGGTTTCTTCCTGGGATAGTACCGTCTTTTGTTTGTAGAGGGACATTTTGCTATTTATGAGAAAGTGAAGGGCTAGGATTCAATAGGGAGATTCTATGGCTAAATTTGCCATATGGAATAGGGTTTGCTATAACATCCTTTTTTTGTTGAGAGAATGAGGGTTTTTTTTTTCCTGTGAAGAAGAATATAAGAGAAGAGAGTAGAGTTGAGTGAGCTTTCTCCTCCATAGTGGGGTTGAAGCTTTACTCCCCATTGTAGGATTCGGGTTGAAGCCTAGCTCTCCACCTACCTTGCCATGCTGCTTTAAGTCTGCACCGATCGTCGCCACCACCACGGCCATCAATAATATTGGATTTTCCCCTATTTCTTTGCCATTTTCATCTCTATTTTGAGCTCCATTTTGCCTTTGTTTGAAAGTGCATCGCTTAGTATCATAGCAAGTTCTAATTTTGGGACTTATCCTTGGCCTTTTTTTTTGAAACCTTCACGGAGGGAGAGGAACTTTATTAATATAAAAAAAGCTTACACCTAGATGGGGGGACGTCTGTACCTTACCCATCAAGATGCTAATAGATGAGAGAAGAAGGCTAAAACATGCATGTAACACAATACAATAAAATGCATGCCTAAACTCTAATGTAAGGTGTACCAATCTTGTCCAACCAAATCAAACCAACAAGTCTGGGTGGACCATTATCTCTTAACTCCATGTATGATCTAGCAAGTAACCCATTAAGGGCTTTGTAATCCACAGCAGCATTCGACTCTCGAGAAATGTGATTGATGAAATATTCGAATTCTATTAGGATATCCATAACTTTCCACCACCAATATTTTAAGTGCACTTCACCACCATTTTCTCGAGTTTTTCAAATAATTGATGCTCTTTCACTTCTTACTTTGACGTCTTCAAAGTGGACTACGATGCCTCACATGGGAATCAATGTCATTACAGTCAAAAGGTATGGCCTGTAGCCTTCTTTACTGAGAAGCTCAACATGCGTGGAAGCGATATTTGTTGTGAGACGTTGAGTTTCATGTAATGGTGCAAACATGTTGGCATTGACATTACTATCTTATACATCAGGAGTTTTGCTCTATTATGACCTTGAAGCCTTGCGGATCTCAACTCTCAAAAGAAGCCGAGTTCTTGACATGCAAATTGGAGTGCTTTTTAAGAAGAGTATACATTTGCGTTGAAACACAAATTATGGATTCAGAATAAGGTCGCAGATGCATTGCACAGATGTGTTATTCTATTAAATACGTTTATTGTTGAGGTCATTGGGTTTGATGCGTTGAAAGAACAACATGCTAAAGATGCATACTTCTTTCAGTCTTAGATTTGGCTGGAAGTTTGCAAAAACGCTGCTGATCGTTACATTGACATTATGATATTATGGATACCTACGTTATGGAACTTGACTATGCATTCTAGAGGGCTCCCACAAGAGCAAATTATGGAGTTACATGGAACTTGGAAGAGCTCTCGGAGGACATTTTGGCTGTGAGACAATGTTAACACTTGTTGACGACAAGTACCATGGTTATGACTTGATGTGCAAATGCTGGTAAGAAGGTGCGAATCATGTCAATATGAAAAGGAAAGCCCAAAATACAATCTTGTGCACTCCTTTAACTGTTCCTACTAGACCTTGGCAACATATCAGCATGAATTTTGACTTGGGTCTCCCTAGCACTTGATGAGGCAACAACTATATAATCTAGGGCTTTTTTGCTTTATCCCCCTTATTGATGCAATTTGCATCTCACCCAATGTTTTTAAAATATTTGCGTCTCACCCTTTGACCATGGTCAACGTCGTTGACCATAGACGGTCATTAACAGTCTCCGGATGGACATCCCAATATTTTTTAAATGACTATAATGACCTTGGGTGAGATGCAAATATTTTAAAAATATTGGGTGATGCAAATTACATTAATAAAGTAGGGGGACAAGCAAAAAATTCATTTTTTTGAAGATTTTTTTTTTAAGGATTGTGAGCTTTAGACCTCTCTTCATTTACTTTTGGCCCAATCGTAGGTAGACCTACAGACAAAAAATTAATCTAATTGTTAATTTTTAAGCATTGGATATAAAATCTCGGAACACGGAACTCACCTTTATAGGTTGTTAAGCACGCTAATGTCCCTCATCAATGTTGACGAGGGACCACAATATGAGTCACGTGGCACACTCTTAGAGGTCACTAACCGTACGGATGTTGGGCCCATCATTAGGTGGAGCTACATACCAAATATAAGCCCGATTAGTGATTTCAAACCATTGGATCTTTGTACCCCAATAATGCTCAAATTCTATGGATAAAATCACCCAAGAAAATGACTCTAATCCAATGCTTAAAAATTAGCAATCAGATTAATTTTTGGTCTGTAGGTCCACCTACGGTTGGGCCAAAAGTAAATGAAGAAAGGTTTTGAGCTCACAATCCTAAAAAAAAAAAAAAATTCCTGAATAAAAAAGTTTTTTTGCTTGCCCCCCTTACTTTATTGATGCAATTTGCATCACACCCAATGTTTTTAAAATATTTGCATCTCACCCAAGGTCATTATAGTCATTTAAAAAATATTGGGATGTCCATCTGGAGACCGTTAATGACCGTCTATGGTCAATGACGTTGACCATGGTCAAAGGGTGAGACAAATATTTTAAAAACATTGGGTGAGATGCAAATTGCATCAATAAAGTAAGGGGGTAAAGCAAAAAAGCCCTATAATCTATATTAGTGGTGGTCGATTGTTTCTCGAGGAGGACATATTTTATTGCTTGTTGGAAGACCCTCAATGCAACTTTAGTTGCCAATTTGTTCTTCAAAGAGATTGTTCATCTACACGGAGTCCTTGTAGCCATCACTTCCATCGAGAAGCGAAGATTGTCACTTTGTCATTCACTATTGATGAACTTTATGGAAGAAGGTAGGGACAAAGCTCCAATATTCTGGTGCATATCATCTTCAAATTGAGGGCTTGACAAAGGTAATAAATAGACGTTTGGGAACTTTTTGTTGTGGAGCCTAGTTGGAGAACATGTGTCATGACGGGAAGATGTTTAGTCCAATTTGAATGCACCTACATCAATTCAGTTAATTGGACCACAGACAAGACACTTTTTGAGATTTCCTATGGACAATCTCAACAAGTATCTGATCTTGTTCCATTACCAACATATGGAAGAGTTGATAATGTTGAAGCTCACACCTATCACGTGCACAAATTACATGATGAATTTGAAAGATAGTTGTGGCTACGCAAGGAAAGGAGCAGGGAATTTTGAAAGGGAACTCAGTTTTGGTTCACCTACGCAAGGAAAGGTTTCCATAGGGATCTTATCATAAACTCAAGCAAAACAAAGAAAGTTTGGCTTATGGAAGATCCTAGAGAAGACAGGACCAAATGCCTGTCTATTAGAGCTACCAAGTGAGCTAAACACCAGCCCTATCTTCAATGTTTTTGACTTGTCCGAATGTGTTGGTCTAAGCAATGATCAAGGGCTGCAACAAGAGGATGCAATGGTAGAGCAACCTCCAAGGAAGGAACCTAAAGAAATAAAAAACATTCTTGATTATGAGGTGTCCAAATATGTTGAGGACTATGATACCCGGATACTTGTACTAGTGCCTCGTACCAGTGTCATGTCATGTCGACACGGATACGGACACCGGACACTCCGCCAACACGTATCCCCACGTATCCTTCATAAAAAAGTTGGAAAATTAGAAAAAATAAAAATTTTGAACTACAAAATGGGATACTCATATCCATATCCGTGTCCTTGATTTTGAAAAATGTCGAGTCGTATCCCTGCTTCCCGTATCTGTGTCCGTATCTATATCTGTATCCGTATCCGTATCTGTATCCGTATCCAGGCATCATACGTTGAGGAGGTGGATTCATCTAGCTTCTCATTGAATGGAAGTGTAAACCCTAGTATGATAGCATATGGATTACAACAGAAGAACTACGACAATATGATGAGGAGATATTTTAATGATATGTCCAACACAACTCGTTGGAGATGAATTTTCCTCACCTGGGAGAATCGATGCAGTAGTGTAAGAACAACTGATGCAAAAGGTCAAGAAGCATAAAGGAAGATAATAAATAATTAAAGGTAACACTTGGGGTTGTTTGAGTGGCACTTGTTGGAGCTATGTTAGTGGTTGTATTTGAAGTCATCGTGTATCCTGTTGTTTGAGTTATTAGTAGCTTGAGTTTGGAGTTGTTTTGGTTGCTTGGGTTTCAATTGTTGTCTTAGCTGTTAGGTACTTTGACAAATATCTTATGAGCATTGCTCCTTGGATCAGTTAACCCATTTTTATTGATGGCTCTCTATTGTTTTCTTAGCTTTAGTGGGGATTTCCACACCACTTATTTTATCTATATCCCAGGCTTGAGAAAACCTCCACCAATGCCTTTTGAGGATTAGGTTTTGTTCATCAAGTTGGAAACTTAAGCACATTGATAATCGTTGACTACACAAATACGTTGTATGCATTCGATTATGTGCAGCATGAAGATATTTGTCATCTATAGTTAAGTTGTGCATATCAGACTTCTGATTGACCCGGTAAAGTAGGTTTCACGTGAGCTATTTTTCTGCACATTGGTTTATCTTCTGTTTTGTGGTTCTTCCTGTCTTTTAGTTTGCTTAATTAATTAATGGCTTGTATAATGATTGCATTCTATTGTCTAGTGGACCCCTTACTTTTATTGGAGGATGCCAATGGTTATCATCATCATAATAATAAGCCTTATCCTGACTATATGTGTTGTGATGCATGTTTCAAATCTGAAGTTCCTCTTTCTCGCATCTGACTTGATTTTGGCTTCCTTTTCAGAGAAAAAGTTGATAAAATTAATTCCTTTTCTTTTCAGACCTTAATTTGATTATTTTGTTTGATGCTAGGAAACTCGGTATCGCCAACGTTATTTGGACTTGATGTTGAATATGGAGGTTCGACAAATATTCAAGACTCGTGCGAAGATTATCTCTTATATAAGAAGTTTCCTTGATAATCTCGATTTCTTGGAGGTTTCTCCCTATTCCTTGTTACTCTGATGTGATGCCATTAGTTGTGTTGAAAGTTTATTTTCCTTTTCCTTCTGCAATCAATTTACTTCTCCTCACCCCTAGGTTGAAACACCCATGATGAACATGATTGCCGGTGGAGCGGCTGCCCGTCCATTTGTTACCCATCACAATGATCTGAACATGAAGCTGTACATGCGCATCGCCCCTGAGCTTTATCTTAAGGAGCTGGTTGTTGGTGGATTGGACCGTGTCTACGAAATAGGAAAACAATTCAGAAATGAGGGGATTGACTTGACTCATAATCCTGAGTTCACTACGTGTGAGTTCTATATGGCTTATGCTGATTACAATGACGTGATGGAGCTCACTGAGCAAATGTTAAGTGGTAAGAGGGGCAATCTTGTTTGTAAATATCTGTTACTACAAATTTTGGATGCTTCACTGGGATTTTACAATGTAATTCAATTGAAACAGGCATGGTGAAGGACCTAACTGGTGGCTATAAAATTAAATACCACGCAAATGGGTTAGACAAGGATCCAATAGAGATTGACTTCACTCCCCCTTTCAGGTGTGTATGTGGGTTATATTTTGTCGGATGTCAAGTCAAACTAGTTGGGATGGTCAAACCACAATTTCTGCAAAAATAAATTTCTGTTGGAAATAAATTATCTGATGTTTTGTTGTTGCAGAAGGATCGGCATGATAGAAGAGTTGGAAAAGATGGCCAACCTCAGTATACCCAAGGATCTTTCGAGCGACATTGCCAACAAGTATTTATTGGATGCATGCATGAAGTTTGATGTCAAATGCCCACCTCCTCAGACAACAACTCGGTTGTTGGACAAGGTAAATCCTTGATCCTCTTTTACAAAAGGGCCAGTGTGCACCCTTTTGTGACAAAGGTCTGCTTGTGGAGTGACAAATTGTGGTATATGCCTAATAAGAAGCTGTACTTAATGATAAATCCAAAATATGATCAATGATTTGCTAATCTCCAGGGGCAAACTGATAATCTTGACTCTCAATACATACATTTGATGAATCACCTTCCACCTCAAGGCTACCTAAAAAGGACCCTAAAGAAAAGAAAAATCTTCAAACCCCCTCTGGAAGAGTTACAGGTCTTGCTATGATGAAACCTTTCTTTCCATTGAGCCTTCGAAACATCTCCAATGTGGCTCTGTACTCATCTCTATTCATGTCCGAAATTGCTGCTGGACCTGGGTTTCCCAATTAACACCCAATGAGTTTAGCTTGTCTCTCTTCGCTGGTTTTCTCCACATGGGAATCACCCCATTATGATATTGGTTTAACGAACACTATCAAATAAAAAGGGAAGATATTGATTTAGTGAACACTTTTATTATAGTCATCATCGTCATTATTGTGTTCTGTGTTTTGTTTAATTCATTCAAAGAGGGTAAAATTTTGTATTGTGATACGAGTAAGTGCATTTGTGAAGAAGAAAATGAAATTCAACTAGTTGATAATTCACAGAGGTACTGTTACACGTGTCCTGATTCTCCCAGAAGATTATAAATGGTTGCTGTGCAACTATTAATCTCTTGGATGCCTTCTGATTGACACCAAAAATTAACAGTAGCTACAGTTTGTGGATGCCTTCTGATTGAGTTGTTATGGCGTAAAATTCTGTGATATATACCTACTTTACTATGAACTCAAACTTACAAGTGGATGTGTGGCAAAAGTTACGGAAAAACTGTCATACAAGACTGAATGTGCTGATGGTAGGACCGGGATATGCACATTACTTAGGTTACTCACCATGTTCTCCCGGCAATGCGGAATTTGCATATGTTCACTAGATACACATCAGTTTAAGGAGATTGCCTGCTTGATAGAGTTGATTACCCAGTTTAAGGCTACTTCTCATTCTTTTTTTGTTTTTTGGTATATCATTCCATATTTTCCAAATTCATTCTAACACCTTGTATATTGTAGTCTGATGTGCCGAACCTGTTAACTAGTTCAGTCTTTTTTCCCCTTCTTTCTCTTAGTTTATCTGGAATATCAAACAGTGAACCATTTAGATTAACTCAGTGCACCTGTGTCAGTTGTTGCTCCAATAGTGTTGCTAAACTATAATGTTGTAGGAGCCATGGCATAACAAATTAGACTATACTTTCTATGTTTTGGTTTACGATTAGAGAGTGAAGTGGCCAATTCGCTGAAGTATTTAACATTTTTGATAAGGTACTGAAGTATTTAACATGGTGCCTAATAAGTACATAAAATGGTGAAAACTCGTTAAATTTGAATTCCGCCAATATGTGTTAGTTGCAACATAAGAATGACACTGTTTTGTTTGGATGGCAGCTTGTGGGGCATTTCTTGGAGGGGACGTGTGTAAATCCTACCTTTATCATTAACCATCCAGAGATAATGAGCCCTTTGGCGAAGTGGCATAGATCAAAACCCAGCCTGACTGAACGTTTTGAATTGTTCATCAACAAGCACGAAGTATGCTGATGTCATTTATTGAGGCTTCTAGATTTTCTTCTTTTCTTTTGATGGTCTAATACATGCTTCCTGTTGTCACTATTCTGAACTGGCCAGTTTTGCAATGCATATACGGAATTGAATGATCCCGTGGTACAACGTGAGCGATTTGCTGAACAACTCAAGGTAACATTCATTCTCATTAGATGCTATGCTATGGGAGGCGATATTTCCATGAAATTTGTTTGAATAAAATGGCAATGTGGTTTTAGGACCGACAATCGGGTGATGACGAAGCAATGGCTTTAGATGAAACATTTTGCACGGCTCTGGAGTATGGGTTGCCCCCAACGGGTGGTTGGGGTTTGGGGATTGATCGGCTTACGATGCTGTTTACAGATTCACAGAATATCAAGGTTGGTCCTTTCATATCTGTTATATCCTATTAATATTGGTTTGGAATTCTACACCACTGTATGATTTGTCATAATTTCTATGGTTACTCACACTCGCTATGTGTGTTATGTGGCGCAGGAAGTTCTTCTCTTTCCAGCCATGAAGCCTCAAGATGAATCTTCTTCCAAAGGTAGTGGCTTTACATTTATAATGTGCTCTGTTATCTTGCCAAGGAATTTGATCTCTGAAAGAGACTTTGCATCTAAAATTATTACACACAACTTGTCCATGAGTACCAGTTTTAATGGCCCAAAATTGTTGATCTTTATGTTCTTCTTGGTGCATGTGTTGGAAGTAGAGAAGATTGAGCTGAATGGTAGACTGACTAAACTTTTTTTTGGCTTCTGGAGCAGCTTTAGGGTTGTAGATGAGTTGGAGCCGAGAAGGGATGCTTCATTAAACAACTTGGTTTAAGATGGAAGAGGTAACAAAGGCATGGCTCAGTGGCATCTGCTTCAGTTCATTGTCATGGATTATTCTCTGATTACAACTCAATTGTGTGGGTAAATTATGTGCTGATTCTAGAGTTTTGTCCTCCATAAGTTACCTATTCAAAGGAAACAAATTTTGGTCATTCTTCGCACATGTAATTGCCTCTTTAAACTATCTGGACAGCCAAACCTTCTTAAGCAGAGCATTGGCAATAGTCTTGATTTCTCCTTCTGCTGTTTCATTCAGCCATAAGCAATTCTGGTGTTAAGACTACAAGCTCCTAGATGGAACCAACTGAATGGCAGGTCCAATACCCTTACATGTGAGTTGCATGTGTAGTTGTGGGGGCTGTCCCTTTTGGGAACTAAACACGGACCTGAGATGACCGGCCACTAAATTCTACAGTAGACATCACCTTTGATTACTTAAATTGTTTCTCATGCTCATTTGATCATATAGCGCGTGTGGAGTTTGATTTGATTCCCTGCTAAGGTTTTTGAGCACGATTCCCTGCTAAATTCCTGGAGGGTGTGCTCGTTCAAGCAATCCAAAGAGCTCTCCATGAAACTAATTCTTTATTCAGAATCAATATCATTTTGCAATTACATAACAAGTATTTATAACTAAACTAAGCCCCAGAAACCAAACTTATACCTAAATTTTACAAAAATATCCTAAATATCATCACTGTACTGTCCCCGATAGTAAGATTTTGACTCTTGAAACAATGAAATCTAGAAACAAGTTCTGAAATATAAATTGTAGGTTTCGAATGTCTTTCCGACAGACTAAGGATCACCCAAATCAGACATATGTATGTG
This sequence comes from Euptelea pleiosperma, assembly GCA_035048495.1. Classification (NCBI taxonomy): domain Eukaryota; kingdom Viridiplantae; phylum Streptophyta; class Magnoliopsida; order Ranunculales; family Eupteleaceae; genus Euptelea; species Euptelea pleiosperma. Next base: position 25,192,877 of record CM068542.1, on the reverse strand, counting down.
AACTTATGATTCTGGAAAGCTGATTGCATCATTCTCCCTATGAGGAGAATACTTATGTCAAGATGGTTGTTGCCTTTTTAAACTACTTGACCAGGATGGCACTTAGTTGAAGAATTGTGTCACTCCTAGTCTAATTAGGATGTTAAGTTTAATTCATACGTTCAATAATCCATGGTGGCATATCAGATATCATCACCATATTCCTGTGCTCTTCTTCAGATACACAATCAGGGAGGAAAGTAACTTTTGGGCTCATCTTGCGCTGCTTATTGATGTGAGAATAGTTTCTAGAGGTTTCCCTACTAGATTGAATATTTGTCTAATCTTTTGCGATGTGTACATGTGCTTCTCTTTGGTTGTAGACAGCTCGCTCTATCAGAGTAATAACTCATAAAACTCCATCTTGATAATTTTTCCAATTGAACATCTCAATGCAGCTTTCACTCTGACATTGACGATGGCGTTATAATGGCAATGGCTGCTGCAATGCAATGGCAACAATGGTAGTAATAAGTGGTGTGTTAGTTTTGATGCTTGCGGTGGCGGTGGTGGTGATAGCAATGGTGCCGGAGGTGGTGGCAGCAAGTGGGGTGTGCTGGTGGCTGTTGAAAAGCGTCTGTATCAACACATCAAACCAATGTTCCATATGCAGAGACATGGGATGAGATGTTTCAATGGCCTAAATTGTGAGGCATAAACTTCCAGCAGACCTCCATAATGAACACTCAAAAGCGAAAGATCAACAAATAAATTTTCAAGGAAAGAGAAAACTGAAATTTTCAAATACATCACCGTAAAATCACCGCTATCAATTCTAGTTAAGTTCAAATACGGCAAAAGTTTGAGTATAATCCAGTCGGAGCTTAAAAATTCCAACAATAATTTGGTCAAAAATTTGAGGAAAAGCAAAAGTTTGTAATTGTATTTATTCGTGTTTAATTCGTCTATGATTCAAAAATTCAATGTTAAAAAATTGCAATCAAAATATAAAGGTGTGTAATACTTAGAAGAGATTAAAGTTTAAGACTATTGACGGGTCCCCACTTACTTGACTATTGGACAAATTGTTAATTTGATTTTGTGTGCGGCCACATATTGTAGTTAAGTTAGAAATTAAAAGTGAAGTGTTTGATTTTGTGTGCAGCCACATACTGTAGTTAAATTAGAAATTAAAAGTGAAGTGTGAGAGAAATTGGAGTTGCAAGTCTTTAGAAATTGAAAGTGAAATGTGAGAGAAATTGGAGTTGCAAGTCTGGTCAATGTGGTGTGGCCGTGTGGGTCCAACGAAGAGAGAGAGAGAGAGAGAGAGAGAGAGAGAGAGATGTGCAGGTGGTTGCAGACTTTGTGGTCCAACAAAGAGAGAGTACGAACTTGATCGACAATTGGTGACAATGTAGACTAGAGTTGCAATTTGCAGGTGGAGTTGTTCAGTGGGGGTCCGTAGGGCCCATTAGGGCACATCCAACAAGTTGTCCCACATGGAGTACATACAAGATTATGATGTCCATTTCTTCATTGGACAGAGTTGTATTTACAACTGAATAATAAAAACACTTCTTCCACATGCACGAAGCTGGAAGCACAATTTTATCCAATGAAAAAAAGACATGTCAGTTTGGAGTACTCAATAAGAGGCCTTATTGGGTGTATTCCCCTCGAGCATTTCAGCGGTTCAAACAGTGTTCCAAATGTTCGCATGGATCCCACACGAGATGTATTGCATCAAGTTAAATGTATTCTATCTGATTCCCATTGTAGTAGAAACTGAGTCCATTTTTGGTCACTTAAGGGTGTGTTTGATTGCACAGAAAATTTTGCCAAGAAAATACATCTGGGAAATGCCTTAAATGGCTGATTGATTGCAACTGAAAACACATATTTCAATCATGTGAGAAAATAAAGGCGTATTTTCAGGTGGAAATGAATTCTCACCTATCTGGATGGGATATGAATTCTGGGCTTAGTAGGGAAAATTATCCAGATTTAAATGGCTTGGTAGGGAAAATTATACAGATTTCAAAAGGTATCTAACAAGGGACAGTTGTGTTTTCTCAAGGAAAATGCAATTTTCTCACTTGACAAACAAACATGCTCTAAAGAAGTGACCCATCTCAATCACTAAAGCCTCCACACTTCTGACAAGTACCCATGACAACCTTGACAAGACTGATTTTAAAAATTTAAAACATGGTTTGTTATGGGTGTGTCTAAAGTGTTAAAGGCTTTAGTGATTGAGATGGGTCACTTCTTTAGTGAAACAACTGAAGTACTTGCATCTTGGCCCGTCGAGAATTAAAAAAAAAAACTGTAACTGAGTTTACTGGCTTGTGGGTGGCGGGGGAGGGGGACGGGGGGCAGCGAATTTTTTCTCCCTCTCCGCCCATCTGGATCACTCATCTAAAATGAATAAACAATCATTTTATTAAAACACGATCCTAAGTCTTAACCATTCAAGGGAAAGTCTTCAAACGGATTTGGAATTACATCATAATTCAATCGGTTGACGTTCTGTAGCCAAAAATGAGGTCATGGATTGGAACCCAGCTTCCCCAACCAACAAAAACAACAAAAAGGGAAAGAAAAGGAACATTGGCAGAGCTTCAAACTTGCATCAATTACTAACAATCTAAAAGGATTGGCCCTTTCTACAGAGAGAGCTTAGGCACCAGATCTTTATCATTAGACTTGGATGATGCAGGAGCTTTCTTAGGCATCGGATCTTTATCATTAGATTCGAAGGTTGCAAGACTCATCCTGTTGATCTTAGTTCAAGATTATGATCCCGTTGAGTTCGTACTCTTCCAATGAGAATTTGGTCCATTCTATAACATAAATGTTTGATATTCATGAATTCAAATGGTCAACATATTAATAATATTCTTTTCATATAAATGAGAAAATTAACCCCATTTGCAAAGATGTTCTAAACCACTCCACTCCATTTACTGAAGACCCATTTGGACAAACAAAGCATGAATGAGAAACTATTAAGTATAATTTTTTGATAATTGTTTTTTAATCCATATAAAGTTCTATTCAACCAAGAACTACAATAATATGACAAAAGGTGAATAAGGAAAAAGAGATTACAAAGAAAAGGAGAACCCGATATTCCGAGCATTGAGTAAAAGGTGAGTTTTCTCGGTCAAAGTTTCTATTCACCCAATCTTTTACATTGAGTAACCAAGGAGCTGAGTTGGCTTGATTTGGTCATCCACCGAGCCCGTCCCAAAACTGTTTTCTTGTATCTTGAACTTAAATCCAAGGGATTCCTCGACTTCTAACAAACTCTAAAATTCAAGTAAAAACGTTTGGGCGTACCTCTCTGTCCTTTGAATGTCTTTTCCTTTTACAGATACACTCTGGGTATGGATTTTCATAGAAGGATTCTTCAGTTCTGAACCGACCTCGACCTTTGATCCCTGGCAGTGAACCTCTCCTTTTCCTTGGACCTCCTTGCCTGTAAATTTCAGCTCATCTAATGTTACCACATCCCATTCAATCCATCCATAGGTCCTCCAAATCAATTCCAACAGTCCAAATCTGATTTATTTCAGTAGAAAGGATTACAAACACATGATAACGTTACCTGTTTTTGTGCATCTGTGTTACAAGAAATGATAATGATGATCCTTCTTTCAGCTCTCCCCTTTCCATCTGATCAAAAACTTCAACTAGTCCTTTCCTGCAGATAAACGAAAGGGGTGGGGAAGATGAAAACTGGGGAATTTATTTTAGTTCAGGAGATAATTAGAAAACCTCTAGTTTATCTAACTTCAAAAACAACCCATCAACAAAAATAACAATAACTGCTGCACGAGTTAAAACTCTCCAGGAATGAGGAGGTTTTTGCAGCGATATTTAAGGTGCTAGTCATACGAGTACAATCTCTTCATGAATAGCAGATCATTGAGCATGTACTTCAGGAGTCAAATGTGGTTGTCAACTAATTCGTTATATTGGGAGTACTAAACCTTCTTTATGGATCAGGAGAATTCTACCCTCCCTGTTGTTTCTTTTTCTTCTTTCCTTCAATGTAATAATTGTTATTTATATAAAAATAGAATCAATATCAAAATGATTCTATTGCCCAACTGCATTCACAATATTCGTAAAGAGGAATAGACATACCTATCTGGGGTGATTGTCTTGCGGTGGCCTAAGAATCTGCGGTGTCCTTCAACAGCTCTTGCCATGTTACCCGAATATGATGGAACGAATACGTCACTCTCTATAGACACAATATAATCCAGTGCTGCTGTCTGAGATGCATGATTTGAAAACATTTCCAACTCTTGGGGAGTTGCCACTGTCTCCTGTCATCAATCAATCAGGTATCCAGTTGGTGATTGCACCAAGATGGTGGTATTTGATTTCGCCAATGCAGTTTAAGTGAATTACACAATCACTGACACACCTTGAAAACTAGATTTGGAAAACGGGATCTGAGCTCTGAAAGGTGAGTGCCCCCACCATAGATTTCCCCAGCTGCAATGTAGAGTACAGTTGATGGAGGGTAACCGAGAGCTCGAAGAAGGATTCCCACCTCCCTGGGAGTTAGTGGACAAAAACCTCCACTCCTCTGCTCTGTAGAGTTAATCTTCTTTGTCTTCCAGTGGTTTGTGTTCTCCCTAGGAAGAAACAAATGGATAGTTGAGTATATCTATACAAGGGCTGATTTGTTGAGGATGATCTCTGCACCATGGGAATCATCCCACATAAAATCAATCCATTCTGAAATATCAAATGTGGACTTGAAATTAATGGTGAAAAGGACACTCAATAATTTTCAACTTTTAATTCACTTTTCATAGGGCTAGAAGTGTTGGAAGGGGCTGAGCTTTGGTGAGGATGATCTCCATAACAAAAATCATCCCATAACTCCTCTTTATGTGAGTTCCTATCTTAAACGATTATCTTGAAATGGCTATGTGGGCACACATGGAGATGAGTCAAGGGCTGATTTTTGGTGAGGAGATCAAAGGATGATTTTTGGTGAGTATAATTTCCTTATCATAGAGATCATCCTCACCAAGAGTCGTCCCATTCCAACATTTCTAGCCCTAGGAAAAGTGGATTACAAGTTAAAAGAATCCTTGACCATTCATTTCACTGTTAAACTTAAGCTCACAGTTTACAGGGTTAGAAATCTTAACTGCTAGTTTTTTGTGAGGTGATCTACATGATGAGGAGGTAATTCTCACCGAAAATCAGGCCTCAAATAATTTCCATGTGGGTCCCACAGAGGTGTGCCAAAATAACTCATACATACATATATTCTGGGATAGGTTGACACATGCTTTTTGATACAATAAATAATGCATGATCGTGGGGATCACAAAAAATCAGCCATTTCTGATACTTCTAATCCTATAAAATGCGGAGTTCTAGCTTATGGTGAAATGGACAGTCCAGAAGTTTTCAACTTGTAATCCACCTTTTATAAGGCTAGAAATGTTGGAATGGGCTGATTTTTGGACTAAGATCTCCATGATGAGGATATCATCCTCACTCACCAATAACCGGTCCTGAACTCATCTTCATGTGTGAGCCCAACGATCATGTGTCATTTAGTGTGCAAAAAGCACGTGGGTTGGGATAGGTTGACAAACAAAAAAGACACATTAAAATGATATACAAATGTGGGGCCTACATGGAGATTAGTTAAAAAGGTGATTTTTGGTGAGGATGACTTCCTCAGCATGGAGATCATCCTCACAAAGAACAGCCCTTTCCGAAAGCTCTAACACTATTAAATGTGGATTTAAAGTTAACTGGAAAATAGATGGTCCAGAAATTTTCCACTGGTAATCCACTTTTCATCCATGTAGGACCCACGATTGTGTGTCAAATATAAATATATATATACACACACACACGTACGCATTTAAGAGAGAGCCAGCTTCCCTGCCACAAATATGGTACACATCTAGGGCAGTTAGGCCTTGCCAAGGAAAAATTAACTTGATTGGTTGATTCAAACCATCCAATATATTGCATTCTTTTGGATGGTTAGATAAATATAATATCCAGAGAAAATCCTTAGATTGGATGGTAAGTTCAGTTCTCGGATCAAAATTTCACCTAGAATATTTACTTGGTAGGACCCACCAAATGATAGGTCCTAGCCCCATTGATGAGTGTCATGCTTATGGGGCAGAGGCAATGAGGATAGCCTCTTCCCACCCTACCATCTTGACATCAAGATTCCTTGTCTCCTACTGGAAGAAAGTTCTACCTCATTATCCTCAATTCTTCGGCTTCTGCATCAGTCAGACCGTATGTACAACCGGTAAAAGATAGCATGTCTTTCTCATATCGCAGATGAAGAGCAATATATTTCCCCCCATGTGATCTCAGCCGCTCCACCAGCTTCTGTGGTGTCACTGTCATGTATGCTCAGAACCTAAATTTAACAGGATACCCCATAGGAGAGACCTCTTAAAAGCATTCATATTCAAAGTATAGACAGAGATCATGTACGAGGTTTCCTAATCATATATCAGTATGTTAAACGAGTTACAAATGGAAGCAACAAAAGGTCAGACCTTCCCCAGGTTCTCAATCGGAGGGGAGAAGTGGAGAGCATAATATAGAGCACGGCATCGCAATCTTTGGATATCAAGAGGGAGATCATTATTTGCTAGTCGGGAATCAGATTTCGCAACGTGAATCACCTGCCACAAAAATGACTTCAGAACCATCCGTTAAGGAAATTTAACTTATTAACCAGACAAGACCTGAAAATACCAGAAACTCCTCAATAGATATAGCAGGACTAAACAACATCAAACATAATAGAAAAATGAAAAAGATGCTTCAAAACACCCCCACAATTTGAAAATGAGTTCAAATATATGTTTAGGACTTAGGAGATGTCCTGTACCAGATGAAGTACATAAAACAAATGACCTACCTGATGGTCCTTCCACAACTGAGTCATGTCCTCGTAGTAGCTCATACCAGACCAGGAAGTGAAGTGCTTCCGAGCCCTAGGAACAGATTCCAATTCCTTGGGAAGCTCCTTGACTATCCTCACATCTCCTTGCAAGGTCGTGATGAAATGAAGTTCGTCAAATATGTCTGAAAATGTACTGTGTAGGGGTCCAAGACAATGGAAGGGAAAGTAGAAATAGAAACGTTAAAAGGATATAGAGCACTCCCAAATGCTGTATGCAATAAAATCGTACTAAAGCAAACCTTGAATCTCGCCAAAATGACTTTTTATCCAATTGAGGGATTACCAATGTTGCATTCATTATGTGTGCCACAGCAACCATATCACAGATCTATAACAAGAGAAGGTTATCAGATGTAGTAGCAAACCCAGAGTGCTACAATGGCAAAAGAGCACTAATTTTAAGATAAACCATGAAGACGTTGTGAGAATTTCACAAGAAACTTGATATTCAATTTATTGAATAAAATATCAAAGTTTTGTATCTTTATATCGATACTCTTATTATAATTTTTTTCACCAGAATTTCTTTTCTCAATAAAAACTCAACAAATACAATAAAGATTAAAACTATGCTGGAAATTTCTCTGGCTGAGAAAGATTAAGGTTTCCGCCAGCTATTACCCTACCAATAAAGGCAGCTATTACCCTGGAGCATGTGACATTATTGTGCCTACCAATAAAGGCATATAAGCTTCAACATAGTCATTTAAAATTCATTAAGTATACCTCTTTAGCTGATTCGCTTGTTTTGCTTGGCACTTGCCCTTAATGAAGACTTTTATACTTATCAAAAAAAAAAATTCGTTAGTATAGAGAGCACTTACACCAGTGCGCATTTGATTCAGTCCTCCATTACTTCTGACCGTTATATAGCGGTCCCAATCTTGGGGCGCTGATAATGTCAAAAACATCTCAGTATCAGGCCAAGTAAAAACTTATACACAATCCACAAGACCAAAAATAAAACTTAAAAGGTTAGTCTAGAAGAAAGTGAATGATTTAACTGAACGAAAGGAGCACCATGGTTCCCCAAAAAAAAAGCATCATCAAATTCAATTCCAAAACATGTTGCAGGTCCAAAAGGACTCCAAATATGAAACAAAGTAGGTAGGATTTAAGAACTAAACCTTTGTATCTAGGGGTAGGCTTGATGCATGGGTGGAAACCATAATTGAAAGGAGGATCCCACAATTGTTCTTCTGGCATCTGCAAATTTCAGATAGAACAGCTTCATTATTCAGGAATATATTCCAACATTAAGTCAATTACCAACTTGAGAGGGCCAGTTCAATTTATTTTTAAGTGGACAGAGAATGTGAACATATGTTATATCCTCATGGAAATTAGAGGCACAGAGATGCTTAATAAGCTCGATATCTGGCACATGTAAATTTCGGAACAAATGAGTTGCTTGTCATTTTTCATGGTTGGAGGTGCAAAACAGCTCTTCCCATACATCAAGGAATGATACTTTCTGTTTTAAAAAGTAGTACAACAATTTGCAAATACATCACCCATTGTAATTTAGGATAGAAATTTGAACCTAGAGAGAGAAAAGTGGGAAGGAGGGAGCCAGTTAACCAAAATGTCCGAAAGGAGATTGTTGAGAAAGATCATCTCTTGGAATATCAGGGAGCAAAGTGGCAAGATAAAAACTCAAAGGGACTTGGTCAAATTTAATAAACCAGAGGTCTTGTTGATCAAGGATATGAAACTATATTCTGGATCAGATTCTGATTTCTGGGTTTCGGGCAGACCTAAATTATGTGGAATTTAGATTCTATTTCAAGTCACCAAGTGTCAAACCATAATCATTTGAGTCCACCTCTGTTCTCCTCGGGGGGGTTTTTTTTTTTTTTTAATAAGTTCTCCTCGGGTAATTTGAATAGTGGAGTCTTTGTTGGTACAGAATGAAAAAAGTTATTTCAGTAGGACTGGTGCTTCATTGGAGATGTTAATAATTTCAGGTGGCTAAAAGTGACCAATATAACTAGGACCGAAAGAAGCATAGAGATGCTCTCAGGATTATTCTCAGACATGTAGCCGATGGATCTCCTTCTTTAAGGTGGCTAGCGGCATGGATGTGGTTCAAGAAGAATCCTAGTCATGTGGAAACAACGTTAACCTCCTAGAAGAAGTGCCTTGCTCCATGGTATGGAGTGAGGATGACTCCCTCAATGCATGTTATGCAAGAGCCCACTTTATAGGACATGCCAATAACCATGATACAGCATACAACATATCCAACAGCAAGTAATCTCACAAGAAGAAAAGCTACCAAAATTTGGAGTGGAAAGTATTAAGTGGCAATGATGTGATGTAGGACAAAAGCGTAAAGATTAAAAATAAAGAAGAGGGATATGAAATAGAAACACTGTTCTTCTAGGAGGACACAGTGTTAGAATCAATACTAACCTTAGGTCTTCCAATGGATGGAATTACTAATCAGTACCACCCAATTGCAAGGCTTCACATCTCATATAGAAGCCTTCAATAGCAATCAATGTTATCAAAATAAACTTCATATCAACCATGTTAAATAAGAGTGTACATGGGGTTTACATATAAGGCAAGGCCGCAAGGCAGCAGCCTTGTTTCTCTCCAAGTTTGACTAATAGTTCCTAAAGACACAAAAATACTCTGAAGACTTCAAGAACCTTGACTTGAGAATTATTTCCTATACTAAGTACATAAACTTCCCTAATACCACCCCTTCTACAGCTTAGAAACTAATAGACTCATGCACAAAACATCTAAGACTCAAAACTTAGATAACGTACTAAACCTTAGATGCATAAAGTGGAAGTAGGTGTGGGAGAGGACTCGAGTACGGGAGCAAGGAAGCGGCTGTCACAAACAAGTTTTAAATGATTTTTTAGGAAGAAGGAGCGGGAGCAAGATTTTGAAGCAGGAGAAAGAGTGGGAGTGGCTCCTAGGTTCCTGCAACTACGTACTAAACTTCAAAATAAAAACTAATCTAGAGACTAAACTATGAAACTTTTTGAAACCTAACAGACTTAAATAAGTACACTAAACTTAAGAAATTAAAATAAGGGATTCAAATTCTAGAATAAAACTCAAATAGGAAACCGCCAAATATAGTATTATTGCTATGGACTTGTACCCTTGTTTGTATTATGGTCATAACTTGCTCAACTCATGTTTGAATTGAGCGATCTTGGGCTCGTTGATCTAACTGAATATGCTACCTAACAGCACCAAAACTAAGGCCTCTAGACACTTATTGACATAGACAAAGATGGCCACAAGTGAACGGATTGTAATCCCATGTATTAAAACTCTTGATCTTCTTGGCCCATGGTGCTTTATGCGCCGACACATGCTCTCATCTTCTCTTCCAAATTTCAGAAATTGCAGGCTGCATTTCTCCCTTTGATAGAGAAAACTAGACCTTGAGTTTTAGAGTATCGAGGGATTAACTTCGGATTTGAATTCTCGGTTGCATCATTCTCCTTGAATGGAAGTCGGCCTCATTGATTTTAACTTCTCAAGTTATCAAAACTCTCTGTGAATCTTCTTTCTTTTTCTTGTTCATGTCTCCTTATTTTGCTTTTTGTTCTTGCACTAAAAAAAGGAGAAAAATGCATGTTTGGATTTCACCGCTACTTCTTGTTGTCGTCACTTTCACATGTTAGGCTTGGACATATCAAGCATCAATAATTTTGCATGACCAAAAAGAACTTCATTAGTACTAAGTTCAGATTTTTTGACAATTCCACCACAGGAACCTTTTCTGAAGTAGTTTCTACAATAGCTTCATGTATCGTGCTAGAGCTTCCACATGCCGACACTAGAACTACTAGAGTCACTAGTGTGTTCTTGGATTTTGCTGTTAGAAGAAATAAAATCAGAATTTATCCTCTTTGAAGCTCCTCTAACTGTGCACATAATCATGCCACTAATTTAGTCATGAATTGCAAATTACTGCTTCATTTTGGTAGTTGATTCTTCTTATTTTGCAAGGAATTGTCAACTTGTTCAACTAACACCAGAAACTCTTCGTTTTTCACCATGTTTGGATTTTCCAGAATATGCAAATGTTTTTCATGAGAATCAGAACTAACTCTAATACCAAAGACTGATGAAGGACATAAGCGTAGAATATAATAATAAAGAAGGGGGATAGAGAATATGAGATATAAAAGTGGAAATATTCTACTTCAGAAGGACTTAGAGTTAGAATCGGCACTAACTACAGGATATCCATTAAAATCAACACCACCCAATTCCAAGGCTCCATACCTCACATAACAGCCTTCTCATCTTCCAATTTCATAACATAAAATTCAACTATGGCAAATAAGAGAGCACAGGGGGTTTATATGGAGGGGTGGACAATAGCCTTCTTTCTCTCAAAGTTCTATTCAACCTTCCTAAAAATAGAAATAGAAAGTCTCTAAAACTTCAAGAACCTTGACTTGATACTTCTTCCTAATCTCATTACATAAAATTCCAAATATTATCCCTAGTACAGCTTTGAAACTAGTAATCCCAATTCAAAACTGTCTAAGACTCAAGCTTAGAAACTATACTAAACTTCAAAATAGAAACTAACCTAGAGACTCGATTGGAAAACCTTTCTAAACCTATCAGGGGCTCAGTTAAGGAGCTAAACTAAATTGTGAAACCTAATAAAAAGGACTTCACCTTATAGAATAAACTCAAATAAGAAACCACCAAAAAGAAATCCAACCTGAACCTGTATTCATATTGGCATAGCTTGCTCAAATCATGCCTGAGTCGTAAATCTTAGGCTCGTCGGGTAGTTAATTGAATATGCTATCTAAAGATAGCAAATCAAGGCATCTAGATACTTATCGGCATAAAAAAACAATGGACACAAGTAAAGTGACAGGATTGCTATCTCATGTATCATTGATAGTGATCACGCTTATTGGCCCATGGTGCTTCATGCACCCATGCATGTTCTCGTTTCTCTTCCGAATTTTTTATGACACATGCTGCATCAATATGTGTGCCTGTGTTTATATGCATGAATACATGTATGTACGTATATAACTATACACTCTACATAACAAGAAATTAAAGGATGCAAATGTATTTCCACTTCTCTATTCTTTAGTGCCTAAGAACATCAAATGCGTTGGTATTTTCCAAGCCTCGTCCCCATGGCCTAAACCAGTATACTTTTGTTTCAAATTGGTTGGAAGTGGAGGAAATCATGCCAGATAAGTCAATTAGCTATTGGTTAATGTGATTTTGAATGTTAATATCATAATTGTGTAGCTACTTCAAGTGGGTGTTTTCCAAGACTACAGACTTCTTTTCTTCGTCCCATTTTGTTTTAATCTCAACCGTAAATTTAAATCTCAAACAATAGTCCAGTAGAAAATTAAATCACAAAAATTTCAGATTTGATTGTTTCTCAACTGTAAAATTAAATATCAAACATTTGATACTAGATCTCAACAGTAAAAAGCCAAAACAAAAATGAAGATCGCCCAATGCAACCAAAGACAAGTACCCATGAACAACCGATGTAATAGACAACTACCCAGATCCCAGAAATCCAAAGAGAATCCCAAACCATTAGCAGATCGATAAAATAAGCTCCACCATGAAAGTTCCAAACTAAAGATCAAAATCAGCAATTTTCAGACAAAATGAGAATAACCCATTAACAAATAATGTTGAAAAATCAAAACCCACTTCTTCAAATTTCGAACTAAGCATAATCTCTAATAAATCCGAAGGAGCGTGAGCAGAGCTAGAACAATACCTGACGAGGTTGAGACTCCTCTGAGAGGAAGAGTTTTGGTTCATCCTCGAGAATCTGTCTTGTGGAGGAGAAGAATATGATGATGGAGAAAGCAAAGAGAAGGATTATGTAAACAGTTATGGAATAAGGAGAGGGTTTGGGTAGAAATTTAGCAGTTGAAGAGGTTCTGAAGTGGGAAGAACTTCTGCTGTTTACCATCTCATTAGATCTCTCGCTATCGCAGTTTCACATACGTAGTTTTTTCTCCTTTCCTCCTTGGTTTTTGCCCTGATGCGAGTTAAAGCAGAAAGTTTAGGTGTACAATAGCACATTAAATGAGTAATGTGTGTATGTTTTTGCTCCCAAGTCACAACGGTGTTGGGATGTGTGGAGTGGGGACCCCACAGTACGAATCAACAGGATATGAACCACGTGTCAAATTTGATTGAGACGGGATGTTAATATAATACTTGTACGCCAAAACATGATACGTAGGTAGCACATCGAGTCCCAGAAGAGTCCCCATAATCCAACACCGTCCATCTAGCTATACATCTTAAGCAGTGCGTTGCACGTGATTGGTGAAAAAGGAGTCCATGTTTGCTCAAAGACGTCTTTGAGCAAAAATGCTCAACCACGTGTGTATGCGCCTCGTGGCATACTGACCACTGAGGGTATGGATGTTTGGCCATCCCTAGGTGGAAGCAACAAACAAAAATCCGCCTAACTGGTGATTTCTAACCGTTGGGTCTGAGTATCCCAAATAATGCTTGAATCCCATGGCTAAAAATCAACCCATGAAAAGGAATCCAATCAAACGGCAAGAAATTACCAATTGGGCTGATTTTTTGTTGATCTGCCCACCTAGGGATGGGCCAAACATCCATATGCTTAGTGCCCTGGAAGAGCTTATTTTAGCAAAAATAGACTCATCAAAAGAAGCACAATGTCACAAGCCCACCAATTGAGCCCAATTAAAGCGCTCATAAACAAGTCTGTTTATGGACCATTCCCTACCATAAGATCTTCAGAGAGTTCCAAGAACCATCTAGCAAATGAAGGTTTTAGATCATTATAAATAATGGTGTACAGATAAGAATTGTATAGAGAATTCGAGAGTATTCTTAACCAACAGATTGTCGCCATTTGGCAAGATCATGACCATTGGCATTAAGTCATCATGCCTATATAAAGAGGCAAACCCCCTCATTTATAACCATTCAGAGTTGAGTAGCAATACAAGTTTTTTTATTCTTTAACTCTTGTGTGCTTGTGCTTCTTGAGTGAGTATAGTGCTTAGGCAAGACCAATTCTAAGTCACTTTAGGGAAAATGATGACTTGAGCTAGCATAGGAGCGACTAACTCAAGTGTCGCACGGTTTCTAGCAAGGATCAAAGACTGAGTCCGTAATAATAGGCTGTGTCTTCATCATATTGAAGTCGAGCATCTTCAGCACGTTCTCGTCTTTGTTCTCCAAGTCAAAGTTAAGAGAAAAATCTAAAATCTGTCCTCCAAAAGAGCATCTCCAACAGTTTTCCTTTGACAAAAAGATGTTATCTCCATTTGCTTCTTCAAAATAGCTAAGAGATTTAGTTAAATTACTACTTCATCCTAAAAGATTTAGTAAAAGTACTACTTTATTTTTTTTACATTATAAAACAATTTTGATCCTTTAAACTATAAACTACATTCATTAAGTGAAATTTCATAGAACCAATGCGCATTTTCTCATAAGCAGACAACTCTACTTTTTTTTCCAACTAGTGTGCATCCTTTTAGACTTTGTGGATCATTCTAAAGCTCTATTTTTGTGGATTATTTATCTCATTTTAACAAAAATAGTGTATCTTTTTCAGATTTTGACTATCCCTACACACATAAGTTGTTCGATCAACTGTTTCAATTGCATCTTTCAACGTGCAAGAATCAAACATTGATGCTAATTTGGACTCTTCTTTCTCATCTTCTGATGATGATGTAGAGCTTTTGAACCTATACCTAACCAACCAAGCACTTTTAGTCAACTATGAAAAGACACAAGTCAACAAATATGGCGGTTCTATCAAATGCAATGTATACATTAACCAGCAAAGAATTGCAGGGCACGACCCTCCCGAAGCATTTTGAAGGCGCTTTCGTATGTGTCGTGAACTATATATTAGTGTGGTGGAAGGCCGTGATGATTATTTTGTCCACAAGCAGAACAACACCAGAGTCATCGATTTGTCCTCGTTGTTGATGATGACTACAATAATTAGGATTTTGCCATATTGGGTGTTAGTTGACACAATGGACGATTACGTGAAGATAGGCGAAAGCACAACAATAAAGAGCTTGAAAACGTTTTGTCGGATAGTTTTAGATGTTTTTGGGGTGGAGTATTTGAGGTCATCGACGGAAGAGGATGTTGCAAGGTTGTTAAAGGTTGGGGAAGCTCACAGGTTTCCTGGGATGTTGGGAAGCTTGCATTGTGTCCAGTTGCTAGGACTGGCAACGGATCGGATAGACCTGGAGATCTGATCCGAAAAAACCAAGTTTGGATCATTATTTTTTGTTATCGGATCGGTACCAGATCAAAGATTGTCGATCCGATCTCTTATCGAATCGGTACCGGATCAACCTTGTTTCGATCCGATACTAACCCGATATATATTCTAAATATGTAATATATATTATATTATATAGTTATTTATTTAAAGTAATATTAGTTTTTTGATCAAGTTGACAACTAATATTTACTATTGAGCATTATTTCCTATAAGTTAACAATGTGAAACTTTCTCTAGGTTTGGTAATTATGATTTAAATTGATTATCAAATATTTATAATTTTCTTTTTCTATTCTAAACTTTTTCATCCTTTAGACTTCTTCTTCTTCAATTTTTCTGTCCTTTTGTTGTTGCGATCATTGGAGGAAACTAAGGAGTGGGGGTCAGTGCTGGTAGTTGGTAGCCTTGCAGTATGTACTCTATCTCCTGTATGTACTCAATCCTGGTTGTGTAACTTTTGGGTCTGGATATCAGTAGAAGAATGTCTCTTTGCATTTTTCTTTTGAACGTATCATCCTTTAGACTGGTTATCCTAGTTAGTATCTTGTTTTTTTTTTTTTTTTTCAAACTGGTCTGTAAGTATCTTGTTTTACAAGGTATGAACCAAACAAGAGTGCAAAATGCACCCATGTGCAGCGAGCCAAGCAAGGCCTGTGTGTTCATCAATCTGTAATAAGAAGAATCGTTGTAGATATGTACCTTAAGTATAGATTTATTACTAAAAGATTCAGAAAAGAAAGAAATGCGCCAATTAATTTAGATTTATTACTAGAAGATTAAGAAAAGATATGACCAAAATGAATGGAATCTACAAGATAATTGATAATACGATGTTTGTTGATTTCTTTCTCATCAAGTCATGTTCATTGGGCGTGTTTGCTCTTGACTTCGACATTGGGCGTTCTTGTTTGCTCCTAACTTAGACACAGACATAAGATTTTGTTGCACAGTGTTCAACAAAATTAAATAATTGATAGCATTGTATTGGAAGATATGACCAACACTCCATAAAATCCACATCACAAGATCCCTTCCTAGGTAGGCAAGATTTTCTTAATTGAATTAAAACATAAACAAATATCAAAGAAATGTTAATTTACAGGAAGGGGATAAAAGTATAGATATGACTATGACTAGGCAAGCACCAAACCATGTACTTCTTCCTTAGATAATATCCAATTTTTTTTTGAAAAGCAATATTTTGCTAGGTAATATAAAAATTCATTTGCTCTTCAACACCTTTTGCTGATTTAGAATAATGAGTAGTTCTTAATCAAGAAGAAAAACACAATCATGAGACAATGCTATAAAAAAATATAAATCAACTATTATAATGCATGGAGTGTAATCCTTTTAAGACTAAGGGTTGTATAAGATGGACAATCTGGATTGGCTACTGTCTGCATGGGCCTTGCAAGCACTAAGTGCTCCCCATATGAGCACATCAAGCTGCTCGTCACAAGTTTGAGAATGCAAGTAGTGGATTAGATATCAATAACA
Source organism: Euptelea pleiosperma (assembly GCA_035048495.1). NCBI lineage: Eukaryota > Viridiplantae > Streptophyta > Magnoliopsida > Ranunculales > Eupteleaceae > Euptelea > Euptelea pleiosperma. The sequence continues at coordinate 25,176,126 of CM068542.1, read as the reverse complement.
AAGATATATGATTTCTTTGTTATATACGTAGCAAATAAAAACATCTTAGAATATATTTCATAACATGTGAAATAAGCTGTACAATGTATATGCATATCGAATTGGTGGGGATCAATATCTTTGACACTTTAATTTGTAATCGTGTTTGACATTGACATGTGTATCCATGTCTAAGTTACATAGAATACATATGTGAAACAATTAAAACTGCATATATGACATTGCTATGTATCCACACACCTATGTCCAACAATCTTAACCTCGCTCATAATATTGTATAATGCATAGTTGTGACCTATATACATACATATACATTATGTGTATGTATAATGTTAATGAAACTAAATTATTTTTAACGTTTTTGGATTCTAGTATCTTCTTCATAATTTTTGCTACTTTAGTATCAACAATGAATGTGACTGATAATTTTGGATTCCAATATTTTTGGAGAAGTTGTTCATTGAATAATAATGGTTTTCTTGAAAAAGTGCATCATTAATAGTTAAGGGGAATTTCCTCATGACACACAATTGTACAAGTGAAATACAACCTACTATTCATCATTTACAAACAAAATATGATTTGAATTTGTATTTTCTAGAAATTGATATATAACTTTTTATGCAATGTCTACGCCTACTACTATACCTACTTCTAATGTAAGACGAAAATTGAGGTCTCAGGTCTAGATGGATTTCGATAAGAAAATTGTAGAAGGGGAAGCTGTAGCTTTTTGCAAGCATTGTAAGAAGAGGTTTGTTGCATCAAGTGACAAAGGAACTAGTCACTTGAAGAAACATTTGTAGTAGCGTATTAAGATGAAAACAAAGGATGTGCATCAACAGATGATATCCGCAACAAAAAACAAAAAAGATGGGACTCTTTTGATCAAGAACTTTAAATTTGATCAAGAACGGAGTATATTGACCTTGCACGGATGATCACTAAGCATGAATACCCATTTTCCATGGTTGATCACGGGTAGTTTCGAATATTCATTAATAATATTCATCAGCCACTTTTTAATCTTGTTTCGCGAAACGCAGTCAAGGCTGATATTATAGTTATTTACAGACAATAGAAAGAAAAGTTGTATGAGTTGTTAGATAAACTATCTTGTCGAGTTAACCTTACAACTAATATGTGGTCATCTAGTAATAATGATTTATATTTATGTTTGACTGCTCATTTCATCGATGATAAATGGATATTGCAGAAGAGAATCTTGAATTTTGTAGTAGTAGAAACTTCTCATACAACAGAACTTTTTAAAGTTACCATGCGTGAATTGCTTACTTGATTGGAACTTAGATTAGAAGTTGTCCACTATTACTATGGATAATTGTACCACCAATGATGCACTGGTTATGAGGATGAAGGATTTCTTTGTCGTGATAGATTACTTGTGTCAGGTGGGGAGCTATTTCATGTACGTTAAGACAACACCATCTAAGGAAAAGTGAAAAAAAGCAAGCGTGATTTGTAACTGTTTAAAGATCTTTTATGATGCTACAAATTCTTTCTCAGGTAATTTTAAATTTGTAAATATGCATTTTTAGATTTTTTATTATACTCTTTTATGTATACATGTATCTTTTCTTTTAACGATGCTTTCAATTTTTTATGTTTTTGACTTAGGTAGCAAGTATCCAACTGCTAACATATATTTTCTTGAGGTATGTAAAATTCATTTAAGCTTGTTTGAATGGTGTCGGAGTGATGACGGTTTTGTTAGGACGATGGTAGAGAACATGATAGGAAAGTTTAAAAAGTATTGGAGTGCATGTAGTTTGGTTTTAGCAATGACTGTTATCCTTGATCCATGATTCAAGTTAAAGTTTGTGGAGTAATACTACACCCTCATATATAGTATAGATGCTGAGTTACAAATCATGAAAGTTCGAAAAGGGATAGTTGATATCTATTCTGAATATGCAGCTCACTCAATGTCGAATTTAGATAGTAGCCAAGTTTTAACTTTGAATACATGCGGGACCTCTAGTAGTCTTTTCTTCATGTGATTGCATCAATCCTAATGTAAACAAGTATAAAAGGTTTGAGAAATGATACCTTCATGAGAGTTCTGGTAGCTTGATGCACAAATCAGAACTAGACCATTATTTGGAAGAGCTCATATTCCCTAATAACCAAGAGTTCCTGATATTGGATTGGTCGAAGATAAACAGTCCCTAGTATCCTATATTAGTAAGAATGGCTTGTGATATTCTTAGAATTCCAATATCACTTATTGCATCAGAATCAACGTTTAGCATTGGCGGTAGGGTTCTTGATCAGTATCGTAGTTCCATGGTTCCAGATGCTCTAGAGGCTCTTGTATGTTCACAGGATTGGTTGCTTTCTATTCCACAAGGTAAATAAATTTTCACAATTTTATTAGTTGCCTTTGTGTGTTGATATTCGCTTAAAAGTACTTATTTTAAGCTATTATCCTTTGAGCGTTATCGTACTTTGCTACGTAAAACTTTTATTTTTATCAACTTTTCTACGTAAGAGTTTTCTCCATTGCGTAGAACACTTTTCTGGACAAAATGAGCTATTTGCATGAATTAAACACATACTCAAAAGTCTAGATATTAAGTCATTTTGATTAAGTCTTATTATATACTTTTTCTATCGTAGGAACATCAATCGGACAATTCTAAGGAAGTGCGGGCCCGCAATCGACCCCCAAAGCATAGGATCAAAGCTTAGAGAGCCAGCAAGTTAAAAATAAGAAGAAATAGGTCGAGGGCGAGCAGAGCCAGAGGATCAAAAAAGCCTAATAGACGATCAAGAGAGAAGGAGAATCAAGCCCCAAAAGAAGAGACTAGGGAGATTAAAGATTTTCAACTAACACAAGATGAAGACTTGCTCTGTTGGAAAAGCTTTTAGAATACCAAGTCAGAGACTAGGGTTTAAGACCCTTTGCCAGCATTTTTCTCCAAAATTCTATCTATTTTCTCTCTCCTCAAACCCTGAGTTCCACATCCAATAGTCACCCTTCATTTTCTCACTCTCCAGGATCAAACAGCTCACCACCCACATCATCATCTGAGCAATACGATCATCCATCCGACCATCCGATCATTCAGGTCATCCGTCCGATCCTCCACTTGCCATCCGATCGCCATCAGATTGTCCACCCTATCACCCCGATCGACCATCCGATTATCATTTTCACCGAGCGATCATCATACAATCTACTCCCATCATCTCATAGGACCCATAGAGATACACGATGATTTTGGCATGCGCAAGTGGTGTGTCCATCAAGGGGCCACCAAAATAGACGGTTTAGAGTATAGAATGTTAATTTTCCTTATCTAGAAGATATTTTGGAAAGATATTGTGTTTCGTACAAAAAGAGAAAATTTATCACTAGCTTTCCGAAATAAACATGATTTTTGAAATAAAAGAAAACTTGTCTTGAGAAACAAAAATTTTTAAATATAGTGGCCATGCGCGCATGGAAGATATTACACCTTGAAAGGTAAAAGGAGAAGATTTCTAGGAAAATGACAAAAATTTAAATGGCTGGAGTTTTTAATGAAAATATTTTGTGTAAGGAAGTTTTGGGAAGGAATAAAAAGGGTAGGTGTTATATTGAGAAAAAAAAGAGGAAGTGTCTTTGGGAGGGACTGTTTTGGCATTAAAGAGAATGGCGTGGGACAATGTTTCAAAGGTTTTTCTAAATGGTCCCCACGTGGCCATGCCCCTTATAAAAAGAAAAGAATACAAAAAACCTAGGGGAATATCTCATTATCTCCCATGGTCCTAATCTTTCATCTCTCCTCTCTCCCACACGTGCTCCCATCCTCTTTGCCAATGCACAAACCAGCAATCTAATGGCTTGCAACCATTGCAGGCCGCTATTCCCTTCTCTTCCCATCTCTCTAGCTGTACTCCTCCACAAACTGCAGCTCTCCACCATCAATTTTGTTGGTGCTCCACGACTTGGGACCACCTAGCTGCTTCTAGTGCCATAATTACAACCACTAAGCCGCTCTCCACCATTATCTCCATTGTTGCCGGAGTTGCAGGTCTGCAACTTTCGGCCAGCAACTATCAAAATCACCATCACGGATCTGCTGGTGTCATCCTTTCTAAGGTGACCTGTTGCACCGCCCCACTTTATCACATGCCTGCTACTCCTACCGTCAACCACTCCAGCATCTCTCTCCATCGTCAGCATACCAGCAAGAACCGTTTGCATTGAATGCCCATGCAAACCTGCTCCTCCACTCTCTTTTCCACCATGAGGCCGTTCCTTCCATAGCCACCACCTTTGGCTAATGTCCCTGCAACTCAGAAGGTCATCCTTCGGGAACCACCGGATCTCCTCCACGACTTCCTCTTTGGTGCTAGCAGTCCTTCATAGTGAGTCTTCCTCCATTGCAACCGGGTAGCAGGCCAGCAAAGACACCACAAGCCGTAGGATCTACTTGCTGCATCGCCCTACAAGAGAGCATAACTTGCACGCAGGCTGCTTCTCGACAGTTTCTACAACACCATCTCCACCGACCTGCAACACGGAGTTGCAGGTCTGTCTTTCTCTTCACCCTTCATGCAGGTCCACCATCTTTGCCACAGCTTCTTGCTGCCCCCACACAGAGGACAAAATGGCTGCCATCAAAGGCAACACCCTCTATTGGTGCACTATGGTGCCCCTTCATGGGCTGATCGAAACTCCACCATGATTCATGGGCCAATCCCACTTCACTCCGGACAGCCACGAAACTTGAGTCCAAGGACCATTCATCTCCATTAATAAGTCTTGGGTAAGTTTCTCTCTCCAGTTTTCTTTTCTCTCTCTAGGATCTTCCAAGGTTATGCTCTTTCTCTAAAAATCTCATTCTCTACCTATTTCTCTCTCATCTCTTTTAGTGCTTTTTATTGCTTTCTAGTTGACTAATTGTTTTCTCATAGTTTAAATTTCATTCAAGCATTGTAATGGATTTTGATGTTATAGAAGTTGATTTAGTTATTTGTATTTGTCGTTTAATTGATGGATAATTAGAATGCTCTCTCTCCAAATTCATGTTTTAAAATCACTTCACCATTCTCACACCCTCCATATGAATTCTGTAGCATTTTCGTGTTCTAATGTTCCTTAATGCATGCCCTAACCCCGAGTGTGAATCGACATCCGACATGAATCCCTATACAAAGCATTATTTTGCAGGCATAGGATTAAGAATCGGATCATAGAAATGTGTTGATTCAAGGGTTTCCGTAACCAATGACACGGAAAACCCATAAATCATGTGTTTTTTTTTTTTTTATTATATTTTATAACTTGATTTGTTTATCACTTGTTACACCATCCTCCACCTCTACTAGTGGGCATGAGAACTTTGATGTGAAAATGGATTCATAATTCCACCATGTTAAGTAAGAAAAATATTGTTATTGTTGTTATTAAGCTTAGATTCTTATTTTTATCACTTCTTTTTTTAAATAAGATGTTAATTGTAAAGATGGATATGGCGATTATATGTTGGCAACTATTGCTATTAAGGTGGTTTTGATGGTGGTGTGATTAAGACTTGGGATTATCTTTTCGTCATTTTTTTTTTGTTATTTTGAAAGTTGGATGGAACATAGTGAACTGATTACTGATCGTATATTATTAACTTAAACTTATTGGACTGATTGTTACTTTAACAAACTTGATGGATTATTTGAAGTTGATTGATTATTGAATGTTATAAAAAATTTATGCATTTTTATGGGCCTTTTAAGTTGTTCATGTTTTAATTATTTGTTATTTTATATTCGCATGTCTTCTAACCAATAGGTTTGTCGGCCACAAAATTGTATTCATTCAAAGTGTGCATGTACATACGTGGTCTTTTTCTTCATATTCAAATTGTAATATATAATTTTTTTCGTAGATTTTTTTTGTACATGTATAGCTTATTGGATCGGGTCGGATTAGACCCAGAACCGATCCAATCATATCGGATTGGTTATGGAACTGTATTTTATTGATCCGATCGGGTCTGGATCAAGTTCGAAATGATTGGAACTCTTATCGGATCAGTATCTAACTCAAACCCGATATACGGCTTAAATCTACTCAAAATCAATGTTTTTGAGAAAAATTAGTAAAACTAGTCCAGAAACTCTAATACATATTCGACATGCAAACGATCAATCAATCTACAAAAGTTTAAATATATTAAACAATCAGAAAGTAAGAAATTAAAGAAGAATAATAGCACACCACAAAGAAGAAAGCAAAAAACTCACCAAAGAAAAAATGAAGAATAAACAAAAGCCAAACATGGTTTGCACAAAAGCATGCATGAAACAACAAGACATAAAACTAAAGGATGGCTAATGGTGTTTCACTTGTCTGAATATGTTGGTTTGACAATCATGGAGAGAAAATCCACCAAAGATCAAAGGATTTTTCCAAATATCCTAACTCTAAAGAGAATGAGAGAGAAAAGATTTTCTAATCAATAAGTAAAAACTAATTTCCATCACTTTAACTTAGGTTTAAATAAGAAGGGTCAAAAACTCTAATTTAAGGCCCATAGGTATCAATTGCGTCCTTCAAGCTCGGGGTGACACTAATCTTGAGATGGTGTGGGGATTTTTTTCCCTTTTAGTTCCTATTATTGGTCCTTCATACTTGGTAATGTTATCTTTCCCACCTAGAAAAGGGCGGGACATGAGAAATTACTTAATAATTTTTTGAAAAGAGATTAAAAAAGTAAAGGAGCAAAATTCAACCCAACCTAACCCCTTTAGGATAGACTTCTAAAGAAGAGTTTGGTGAAGGTGGTGATTGACCTATCTTTCTTAGTTATTACTTTCCTCATCAATGATATTTTTGTTGTAATTCACACACATTCTTATTGATAACATTGTATACATATATAGCATGTACGAGCGTTACATCATCTCTACAGTCTCTGTAACCGATGCCGGATAAATGTCGAATAAGCAACGATCATCCACTCAACTCCCATCCATTACTATTACAACACTCTCCCTTGGATGTCCGTTGCTTTATGATAATTGCCTCATTAAAACCTTGTCAGAAAAATTATTTGGGATAAAACCTGATCGAAGGAAAAAGAGTAAAATATACCAGCGGATTATGGTGGTTGTGATTAATGCGTTTAAGACTGCCTCATTAAAATCTTGCCAGGAAAACCCAATGGGATAAAACCTGATCGAAGGAAAAAGAGTACAGTACATAATAGATCCTTGATAATAAAAACTCTCCTTATAAGGACACTCCCCCTGATGAGGCCCGACATGAGTAAACGAGAATGTCAACAAGAAATTTCGTAGAGCTGACGCATACTGATATTTGTTCAAAAGTACTTATTTTAAGCATATATCCTCTTAGCATTGTCACATTCTCCTATGTAAAACTTCAATTTTTATCAACAATTCTATGTAAGTAAGAAACCCGAGTGGACAATTTTGATGGATCGCGGGCCCACAACTGACTATCAGAGTCTAGGATCAAAGTTCAAGAGCCAACAGGCTGAGGATAAGAAGATGTAGGCCAAGAGCGGGAAGAACTAGAGAGTCAGAAAAGCTTGAAAGAAGATCAAGAGAGAAGAAGAGCCAAGTACCCCGAGAAGAGAATGAGGAGAATAAAGCTCAATCAACTAAACACAAGATGAAGACTTGACCAGTTGGTAAAGCGTGCATAAGACCAAGCCAAAGATCAGGGTTCAAGACCCTTTGCTGGCATTTTTTCCTTAATTTTGTAATATTTTCTCTCACCTCTCTCTAGATCCTCATTCTCCCTCTACTCTCAAATATCAACCATTCGATCCTCCATCCTTTCTTAATCATCCTATCTTAGGGGTTAACTTGGATGATATCCATTGTCTGATGATCCATCCGATCATCATCATCCACTTCCACCGTTCGATCGTCAGTATATCATCTACTCACTCTTTCAATCATCCATCACACATCCTATGGCCCTCATCATTCCACATCCAAACATATGGGGTCAAAGCCGAGCTAAGATATGGCATTTTTTCCTTAATTTTGTAATATTTTCTCTCACCTCTCTCTAGATCCTCATTCTCCCTCTACTCTCAAATATCAACCATTCGATCCTCCATCCTTTCTTAATCATCCTATCTTAGGGGTTAACTTGGATGATATCCATTGTCTGATGATCCATCCGATCATCATCATCCACTTCCACCGTTCGATCGTCAGTATATCATCTACTCACTCTTTCAATCATCCATCACACATCCTATGGCCCTCATCATTCCACATCCAAACATATGGGGTCAAAGCCGAGCTAAGATATGGGTATGGACCCCACTGTTTCACCTAAAAATAGAATTCTTTCCCCATGTTTCGAAAAGAACCTTATAAAGAGAAGGTTTTAAAAGAAGAAAGTTTTCAAAAGAAAAAAAATCTTTTCACAAGTGGATTTTTAAATTGATGGGAGATGATTAAGGTGGCTGGGTTATTGACGATTTTGCTACCCTTGATAGGCCATTATCACACAAGAGATCAAATGGTGGGGATTTAAAGTAATCTTAGGAAACTTTGAGAGTTGTTTTAGAATGAAAAAAAAAATGTTTTGGGAAGAAGGCTGAGTTTTGAATTTTAAAAAACTGTGGGTCTCTAATAAATAGAAACCCACGGTTTCTATTGAAAAAGGGGATATTTTTCTTTGATTGCAATTTTTTTTTCAGAAACCTCCCCATTCTTGCTTCTTTTGCTCCCCACGTTTTTGGGCAAGAGAAGGAAAAACCCTAAACTCTTCACCATGTTTTTAAAAGGAATCCCTTTCTTGCATAAAAAGGGCACCACGTTTTTGGAAAACTCTCTCCCATCTTTCTACTCACCACGTTTGGAAAACCCTAAGCCATTTTTTTCTCAAACCCCAGCCGTCCTCATCTTTTGTTCTTCTCCCTTATCTCCTTTCACAAAAGAAAACAAAACCAGAAAAAAAGGATTAAAAAAAGAGAAAAGAGGAGAAGAAGAGAGGATGGAAGGGGGAAGTCGTGAAGCTCCCCTTCTTGTGCTGCTTCTCCTCGCCACACCGGTGCATACCACTTTCTCCCTCTTGGCGTCATCTACAAGACGCTGGACTACAACCTGCAAACACCAAGTTCTAGAACCGTGGACGCCTCTCAACGTATTGATCTCTCAAGCTTTATCTTCTTCTTCACGCCGTCACATCTGCAAGCTTGACTGAACTAGATGAAAGTTTCTCATCCTTTCTCACCTAGCACCGGCCATACAACCATCAGCAATACTCCACGTTCATCCTTCCATTAGCAGTCGGCCTTCAACTCCAACCAGCGACTCTTTAAGCCGTCACCAACCTGCACTACCACGCATAGCTTATCACTCCTCTACTTCGTTGTTCACCACCCCATCTTCACAAACAGCCAGCGTCTCTAACCATCCCCACATGCCTCACCTTTGTTGAACGTTGGAGAACTTGCAACATTACATCTTCTCATCTTGGCCGGTTGAACACAACACCATCAAAGGTGATGTCCCTTGTCCTTGGCCGATCCATCTTTAGTGGCTAATCAAGGTAGATCGATTTCTCCATCTCTACCCTTCCTCTTATTTCTCTCTTTCGTTTTATTCTAGTTCTTGCTTTCTACTCGTACTTTTAGTTTAATTTTGATAAAGACAGATTGTAATAGGCATTGTCATTAGTGACGTATTTTGACTACGAGAGTTGTTTTTTGTTTGGGCTTGCTTTGATCATGATATTGTCCATGTGATATCATCATAGTTAGTGATTTTGTTCTCACAAGAAAATGAGATTTTGAACTTCATGATCACTATTCTCACCCCTACATTGAATTCGTAGCATTTTCTGTGGAAAATTCGTCATTTCATGTTCTTTATTTGCGTTAACTAACCCCGAGTGCAGACGATATCTGACATACTTCCACTGTGCAAATAATCATTTATTTTGCAGAATTAAAGTCTCGAAAAATTAAAAATGTGTTGAAACACGGGTTTCCGTCCAATGACCGAAAAAACCTTGTTTCACATACTGATATAGTATACCAGTTTCTTGAATGTAAACGTATATAACTACTTCGTGAATAGATCTACAAGATTGTTGCTAGAATATTTCTTTAATTTGTGTGATACAAGATTCAGATCCAACAAGATTCATATTGTCTATATAGATATCTTTCATATAGATATCTATCTAACATTCCATATAAATATATTGTAACTTATGTCCATAAGACGCATGTCGAGTCCTTCTGAGACTGTCACTTATGTAATTGATACTGAGTCTCTGCGATAAACTTTATAGTACGAGTCATGCCTTATATTTAATAATCTCATCTTTTTCATTTTTATATGAATATCTCACTAATGTTTCTACAAGTTCTTATAGCTTCGGGTGCTAGGATTACAGGTCTGTTTACAACTTCGGATGTTAGGGCTACAAGTCCCTTTACAACTTCGGGTGTTAGGACTACATGTCATTTTTCAGTTCCGGGTGTTACTAGTGAATCTAGCCCTATCTAGATTGCTTCTTTTCATATTTTGGCTAATTATTTCTACGACGGCATTCTTCGACAGTGATTAATTTAGGATCCTCATCATTCTTTATGATGTTAAAAGCTATTGGCAAATACATTATCGACAATAATTTTATCATGATCTTACTTTGCTCCTGTACAGACATAATTTATTGAGATCTCTTCATTTACAAGTACCTGTACCTCATCAAGGGCTATCTGTTTTGAGATGGTAGATAAAATTGTTACATTTTATTTCTCTTATTTTGTAGATGTGGACTCTTCAAGAGTTTTGATTTTTTGTGCAAGAGTTCTTTAGTTTTGTTCTTCTGTCCTAAGTGTACTTGAGTCACATTTTTTTTCACAACGGGTCGACTATGCTTCAAGCATGGCGTTGATGATTCATTCTTTGTGACTGGATTGATACATTCCAAGGTCTACATTTCAAGTAATTTCACGCCGTTCTACCAAGGGTTTTCCCTCCCTTAACGGTAGGAAAATGGATTCGTTAAAAGAGTAATCCGTAAAATGTGATATAAAAGGCATCACTAGTCAGGTGCTTAAGATATCTAATGATAAATAGTGAGTTGAATTCAACTTAGATGCCTAATTGACGTTACGGGCACAAGATAATATACAACTTTAATTCAAATAAAGTGCTAACAAAATATAAGTACTAACAAGTAAGAAAAAAATAAAAGACAACTCAAATAACAAGTTCAAGATAAGAATGTACTAAAATGTTTGTTAACGAGCACAGTCCTCTAAGCCATATTAGGGTGCCCCACCATCTATTCTTTTTGTCCACCGACATCTGGATCTTCAAAAAAATCTAAAGCATCCATGTGAGTAATATCTGCCTTTAGGGTGGAGTAGTCAGCGTAATTCATTTCAACTTTCTTCCCATTTTTCCTTAATCGAGGCTTGGTATAGTTCGACTAAATGTCTGGCTATACGACAGGTAAGGGATCAATAACCTTTCATGCCACATCTATGAAAAATGTCCTCATAGTCGTGGGGGCATTTGTTCTACAGGTCATTTGTCTTCACATTTTTTGTTTCAGTAGTCTTCTTGTCATCAGGGTAATAATAATGGTTGTAACCATTGTGACCACCACAACCGCGGAAATTTCTGCGTCCCCGCCCTTGCCAGCGACCACGTCCATGACCGCATCCACGATCATGGAATGACACGATATTAGCTTCGGGTAAAGGTTTAGAACCGGTTGGACGTGATCCATGGTTCTTCATCAAAAGTTCATTATTTTGTTCGGTAACAAGTAGGCACGAGATCAATTCTGAGTACTTCTAGAATCTACGTTCGCGATACTGTTGTTGTGGGAGCATGTTTGAGGCATGAAATGTGGAGTAAGTTTTCTCCAACATATCTGCATCGGTAATCTTTTTTCCACACAATTTCAACTATGAGGTGATCTTGAACATTGTAGAGTTATATTCTGCGAGCGTTTTGAAATCTTGCAGAAGCAAGTGCATCCAATCATAATGGGCTTTTGGAAGTATTATGGTCTTTTGGTGATCGAATCGTTCCTTCAGGTCTTTCCAAAGGGTAAGTAGGTCTTCAGGCCTTCATGTAGGCGATGGGGAAGAAAAATCATTGCCTTTCCTTTGTCCTGTAGGGACGCTTCATTTTCGACCTTGATCGTTGATCCAAAGTTCTTAGCATCAAGGTGGATCTTAGCATCGAAGGTCCATGAGAGATAGTTATTTCCCGTAATGTCAAGGGCTGCGAAATTGAGTTTTGTGAGAGTGTACATGCTTATAATCTATTGTCAATCGTGTTGATCCTGACGCCTATCCAAAGCTTAGTGGAAAACAAGAGCGTCGTGCTGATAACGTGTTGTAATTCACACACATTCTTATTGATAACATTGTATATATACATATATTGTATGTAGGAGCATTACAACATCTCTACAGTCTCTGTAACCAATGCTGGATAAGCGGTGGTCATCCACTCAGTTCCCATCTGTTACTATTACAACAATTTTAGTATTTTTTTCTATTATTGGTCCTTTCATAGTTTGTAATATTTCATTCCAACCTAGAAAAGGGAGGGATGTAAGAAATTGCTTAGCAAAAAAGAAAAAGAATGGAGTAAATTCAATTCAACCTAACCCCTTAGGATAGGCTTAGAGGAGTTTGGTGGAGGCTTAGGCTAATAAGTGATTGACCTATCTTTCTTAGTTGTTACTTTCATAATCAAGGATCATTGGTCCTTTCATTGTTTGCAATATTGTTTTTGTAAGGAATATTTTCATATTCAATTTGGCAAAGATTCCATTTGACATAAAAACATTCTTGTAACCGTTCCTACGAGCACAAGTGTAGTGTGAAGATGTTGTGGTATGCATACTTCGCCAACTACGTGAAGACTAAAAGACAGAGACAGCAAGAATCAGACGGTTGATGACAGGAGTCATCTTAGTAACTGCCAATTTGTTAGTTAACGATCATGTACGCTCGATTAGGAAGGTAAGTGACTTAGTGGCCATAGGAGTTGATTAAAATAAACAAAATATAATGGTCAGACATCGTCATTGGATAGACCCGAGTCAAAGTCAATTTTATTGACTAGTTGGAAAGTCAAATCGATTGGACATGTGTCCCCAATCAATTCGACATAGCCCAATCGATTGGAGACATTGTATAATCGATTGGACACTACGAGGCAGAAACATAATTGAGCCCAATCGATTGGAGACACTGTGTAATCGATTGGAGACTACAGGACATAAATCTTTCTAAGTACAATCGATTGGAGACTCTGATTAATCGATTGGAGCCTTCAGGACAGAAAGTTATAAATATCAAATCGATTGGAGACTCTGATTAATCAATTGGAGCTTTCGGGAGATAAAGTTATAAATGTCAAATCGATTGGAGAACCCCATGCAATCGATTGGTGCCTTCAAAATAGAAAAGTTATTGAGCCCAATCGATTGGACACTTGTCCCCAATCGATTGGATATAGCCCAATCGATTGGACCAAGTGTACAATCGATTGGACCTTGAACAGAATCGATTTTATTAGATCCAAAATTCATTGTTCCATTATCCCATGTTCCACACGACTCAGGGTCTTGGTATTCTATAAATATAACCCCTCTATGCCTTCTCTAAACACACACAGAGACACAGAGTGACTCAATCTTCAAGAGAGAAAAGCAAAGGCTATATTTAGTAGAGTGTCAATTTCGAAGAGCAAGAAGCTAGTTTTTCCATTCACATCTTGTGAGCTTGTTCTCTTCTCGATCAAAGCCAAGAGCTTGATCTTTACTTAGCTTAGGTTTTCCACTTCTATATTCAACCTAGTAAACCTGAGAGTACCAGTGTGACTCAAACACCTTTTGAGCAACTTGGGGTTCAGGGTGTACTGAATCTTTCACCTTCTGCAAAGGCGGGAGTGTTGAGAATTAAGATCGGAGGAGCTGGTCGAAGGTAGGTTTGGGGTGTACCAAACTGAACAAGCAGATAATACTTCTTGGCTAGAAGGGCGCTCGTGGATTCGTGGCGTTGACTCAGAGGACGTGGACGCATCGGCAGTGGGCCTTGGCTAAGGTTGGATGTTGTATTTGCAACGGTGCTGCGTATGTAACCTTTGTTTCGTTTAACTTTTCAGTTAGTGATACTTTCCGTCTGGACGTGGTCCCGTGGTTTTTTTCTTGGCTAAGGTTTCCACGTAAAAATATATTGTCTTGTGTGATTGTTTGATTGTGTTCCGCATTCTATCCTGATTAGATCAAATGACAAAAAGACAATATACCACGAAGGTATATTTGATTTGAGTCGGTTGTGATAATCTTTTTTCAAAACAACCAAGGCATGAGATTTTATGCCCATACCATAGACCAGTAAAACTGTATAGGTATAGTTAATTTTAAATACCTAATCAACCCCCCCCCTTCTAGGTCTATTAAGTTAAAGAGAACGGATCGGTGGAATTTCAATTGGTATCAGAGCGGGTATTTCTAATCAAGGTTTAATCACCTGAATTTAGATACCTGAGAAATCACTCAATTTTCATTAATTTGACAAAATGCAAAGAGAATGTGGTAATACATCCAGACCTCCATTGTTTGATGGAGAAGACTATACCTATTGGAAGGCTAAGATGAGGGCTTTTCTAAAGTCCATTGATGAAAGAATATGGATGTCAATAGTGGATGATTGGTCACCACCCACAATGGAAGTAGGAGATAAAATCATTCTTAAACCAAAAAACGACTGGACCAAAGATGACATAGACTGTTGTTGTCTTAACAGCAAAGGTTTAAATGTCATTTTTAATGCTGTTGATAAAAATGAATTTAGAAGAATCTCTACTTGTTCCCTAGCTAAAGAAGCATGGGACATTCTTAGAGTCACACATGAAGGTACGTCAGCTGTGAAAATTTATAAGCTTCAAATGCTGACATCCAAGTTCGAATCCATGAGAATGGAGGAGAATGATACCTTCACTGAGTTTTATGCAAAACTTAGCGATATTGTGAACTCTGCTCACAACTTGGGTGAGATCATTCTAGAATCAAAAGTTGTTCAAAAATTTTTGAGATCCTTACCTGATAGACAGGCTAAGGTCACTGCGATTGAAGAGAGCAAAGATGTTGACTCTCTTAAAGTTGATGAGCTGGTTGGTCTCTACAAACTTATGAGATGAATTTGAGACAACCAAGTAAATCAAAAGGAATTGCCCTTAAGGTTTCTGAAACTCAAGATTCAGAGTCAGATGTTGACTCTGAAGTAGAAATGGCATTGTTCGTGAAAAAATTCAAAAAGTTCTTTCGTTCAAAAAATGATAGGTTCAAGAACAATAAACAGTTTGATAAAACTGTGGAACATGTCAGACCTCATGAGAAGGTAGCAGAAGTGACAGGAACCCTAGGGAAAGCCGCTCAAGCGATCCCCAATGTTTCAAATGTAAGGGTTTTGGTCACTTTGCAAATGTGTGCCCAAATAAAGAAGAATACAAGGGCAATGCAAAAGCATTCAATGCCACATGGGATGAAGAATCAGAAGATCATTCTGATAACAATGAAAAGACTGATAAGTATACAGCTTTTGTTACTTGTTTCAATAGTCCCTATGGATCTCATGAAGAATCCAAGAAAAGTGATGATGAGAGTTCGGAAGACTCTTACAATGGGGATTCGGATGACTTGGCAGTTGGTGTGAAAGAACTGTACGAGGAATCGATAAAATTCATCAAGACTAACAAAGCTTTATCTGACAGGGTTAAATATCTTGACTCTGAAAATGCAGCCTTAGTAATTGACACTGAAAAATTAAAAGTGTTGATTACTGATTTAGAGCAAGAGAATGAGTCTCTGCTAAAAAGGAACAAGTCACTGGAATATGAATTCCAAACTTGCATGACACGCACGGAATCCCTAGAGAATGAGGTTCTCAAATCAAAAAAGGATGTGTTAGGATTCTCATCTAGCTTTGCAAAGCTTGATGAGATTCTTCGTGTGGAAAAAGTCTATGGAGACAAATAGGGTTTAGGTTACAAAAATAATCAAGAAAAATGGTCTTCATCGAAGACAATTTTTGTGAAAGCCCAAGCTATTCCACACAGATCAATGACCCAATCAAAATGGTCAAAAGCAGTCGTCAATGCAAGTACTACAAAAACATGGGTCATGTGATTGGAGACTATCACAAGTTGAGAAGAGGACATCAAAATCCTTCAGAAAAAATGGTGCATATCACTCAAAACGTGAAAAGTCAGAGAATTCCTATAAAGTCACATTATGAGATAAATTATTTGGATGTGTTATCTATGAAGATGAAAGATCTTCTGAAAAGATCTAAAGAATTAATCAAGGAGATTGAGTCTCTTTAAAAATTCAAACAACCTTAGAGTCATGTAACTCAAAAGAGGAAAGGTCCAAAGAGAGTTGATCCTTCTACCAAACTCACATCGGTATGGGTTAGAAAAGATTCTCCAAAGGAGAAATGTTCGTCAATGTCATATCTCTGAGCAATGTGCTCTCTATTCCCCCTCTGTTTTCATATTCTTATATTTTGAGGGATTTTTATTTCTTTTTTATTTTGCTTCATTTTGAAGAATAAAAATTGATAATATTTTAGAAAAATCAAAAGATCAAGTGTTCAAAAGAATATTAAAATTATTATTCTATACAATTTTGATGAGCAATAATTTTTGAGACATTCCAAGAAAAATAACTTAACTGTTAGTAAAATTCTTGCTAATCCAAGTATTATATCTTTTAATTGTTATAATTGGTCAATTTTTTACTAGTATGCATTTGAAGATTATTGAAACAGTATATCTCACATTCACATGCACACTGAGTATTTCTGTGGGAATGGATTTGATAGAAGTGTAAAATTTTGCAGTCTTGAAATTAGAAATAAACATCTACTGATTATAACGTCAAATTAGTAGTGTTCATGCCTTCAGTTGATTTTGAAACTGCACTATAGTCGACTGTTGGCTTCCCAATGAGAGTTATTATATTGAGGAAAAAGCTACCTCCACAAAAGTTAGAGTGAATGTCATCTGTATGGCTCTGCTTAAAATTTGAAATCTGATTCTCATTGCTGCAGAAAAGGGCTACCTACATGGAGAGTGAAAGCTACCTATATCCAAAGTGAATAAAAGGGGTGTAAAAGACAGCCAATTTGCTGGAAAAATTCTTACCCATCAACAAATACCCATATACATGAGAGTATGTGAGATCCCTAAATAACTCTAATGAGGATTTTATGATCGGATACAGGATACCTCCAGATTTTGATATTTATGAGAAATTACTACTGAAATCTTATCCGGTACCACAGATAGACTCAGATCACTTACACGTGATGATATTACCGTTGATTTGAATCTAGGATTACTAGTGATTCGTGACTTGCGCAAATGTCTAAAAGAATTAATATTTTTGATGAAGCAAAAGATTGCACTAACGTGTTAGTTAATTATCTCAAATCAGAATCAATGCTTATTACTTATCAAGAGTGTAGTTATGAAGTGAATTCTATGTTTTTCTGACAATTTATCTTTTCTTGAGTAGTTTTAAAAATAATTTTCTCTGAAAAGATGTTATTGAGGGGTCCTGGAAAATGAGCCTATTGGTTTAAAATTAATTTTTTTTTTATTATTTATTTTCCCGGACTAGTCCAATCGATTGGAGGAAACAGCCCAATCGATTGGAGAGTATGGCCCAATCGATTGGACAGTGCGGCGTTTGGTTTTATAAAACCCAAAATGGGTCGTTTTCAACCCCAATCGATCCGATCGCCACTCAAATTTCTCCCAATCGATCGCAGGTACCAGATCTACTGTTCACATAAGGTTTTGTGGAGCGAATCTCTCGATTTCCTTGCTTTCCACTTCACCCTCTTCGTTGAGTTTTTTTTTGGGTTATTTTTTAGCAAAAATGGAGATTTTCTGGTATTTTCTTCCTTTCTTGGTGCTCATGGCGACTAATCCTCGTCGTAGAAGAGCTATTGTGCTTTCTGAGGAAGAAAGTGGTGATGAAGAACCGCTGATTCAACAGACTCAATCGCGAGTCAAACGGGGTGGTTGACTCAGTAGGTCGCGACACTCTGAGCAAGGTGAATCATCCAGAGCACCTAGGAGAGCTCGGGGTCTTGCCCGTCATAGTGATACTCCTCCGGTGAGTGCTCCTATCTCTCCATTTATTTCCGATTCCGCTAGAGAGCGCTTTAAGCATTTCTCTGGTCGGAAATTCATTACTGAGAGAGTAATTGAGTTTAGCACCATTTTGGGTACTATGGTCCATTCACAGTTCGTATCTCGCGAGTGGATTCTTATCACTCGCTTGACCATTCCATTTTATCCTGTCTTGGTCAAACTATTTTATGCCAACATGCACGCCATTCAGTGTGATGACCCGAGTGAGTTGTTCTTCCAGACTTTTGTATCTGGGGCTTACTTGACTATTACACCTGATCTTATTTCTACCATGTTGGACATTCCTCGTCCGTCTACCTCATATGAGTGCATTCCTAGGACTCATGAGATGATGACTTCTAGGGTTACGTTGACCGAGACACTCACAGGGCAGATATTTGACTGGAGTACTTTCATACCTCTCACATCCCTTCTCCCTAAGTATCGTTTGTTGCACCTCATCTGTGGGTACAACATTGATCCACCTGGCCATAGGGCACAGGTGAACATTGATCGTCTGCAGCTTCTTTACCATCTGGGCACTGGTTTTGTCATTGACCTTCCGAGGTTCATTTTTAGAGCCATGGTTAGAGCAGGTAGCCAGTTGGCTAACCATCCTTGTCTCCCATTTCCTCTACTGGTGAGCTCTATATTACTGCATCTGGATGTGGCTATTCGAGCCAATGAGGAGGTGTGCGCTCCCATGGGGCCTATTGGGCCTTCGACCATCATGAAGAGCATGTCTCAGGCTCGGAGAGTGACAGATGTCCCTCCACACTTCGATGATATTTTTGACGAGGACTTGGGGGATGATATCGAGCCAGGGGGTCAGTAGCCAGATATTAATATGCCTCCTCCAGATACACAGTCATCTTTTGACCAGGCTCTTGAGATGCATGCTCCTTACTCATTTGAGTCTCTTCATCTTCAGATGGTAGGATTCAATCAGCGCCTCACAGCGCATGAGGAGCGGACGGAACGGAGTTTCCGCAGATTAGAGGAGGGTCAGGAGAGGATGACAGGTTCCATGTACGATATGCAGCGATATATGGAGACCAGTTCACCATGATGGGCTTCGGACAGCATCTCCAGCTTATGGTCCTGATTAGCATGATGGTGCTGGACCATCTACATAGACTCCTAGAGAGAGTTATCTTAAGAGTTATCGGGTGTTTTTATTTTTTATTATTATTGTACACCGATAAACTCAGTTTTTGTATGGTTATACTCTGCTTGTTTTATATTGTGTTATAGGGTATAAACCAGTATGTATTTGGTAATGGATTTATATATTGCACTTGTTTCTCATGATAATCTTCACTGCATGCTTATTATTTGCTTATATTTATGTACCTTTGTCAATATGTGACAAAAAGGGGGAGAGAAAATCATAGCGGTAAAAATAAGTCGATGCATGAGATAGGGGAAGAAAAATATTTTATTATTTTTCCAATTTCTCTACTTGTGATGTGCATAATTTAACTCACTGCATTTTATATGAATTATTAATTGCCGATGATATTACAATGTATGTATTGTTGGTAGAATGTGCAGGGAACAGATCAAAAGTCATTATACTATATCTGTTCGATTATCTCCAAGAGAGTGTGAGATAGTGAGTGAATCATGTAAGAGGGTGGGATTGTATATTCTATTTTTTTACCTTCTTTATAATTAAATATTTTTTGTTACGGAATTGCCAAAGAGGGAGATTGTAAGGAATATTTTCATATTCAATTTGGCAACGATTCCGTTCGATATAAAAATATTCTTGTAACTGTTCCTACGAGCACAAGTGTAGTATAAAGATGTCGTGGTACACATACTTCTCCAACTATGTGAAGACTAAAAGACAGAGACAGCAAGAATTAAACGGTTGACGACATGAGTTATCTGAGTAACTGCCGATTTGTCAGTTAACGATTGTGTACGCTCGATTAGGAAGGTAAGTGACTTAGTGGCCATAGGAGTTGATTAAAATAAATAAAATATAATGGTCAGACTTAGTCATTAGACAGACCCGAGTCAAAGTCAATTTTATTGACTAGTGGGAAAGTCCAATCGATTGGACATGTGTCCTCAATCGATTGGACATAGCCCAATCGATTAGAGACACTGTGTAATCAATTGGACACTACGAGGCAGAAATATAATTGATCTCAATCGATTGGAGACACTGTGTAATCGATTGGAGACTACGGGATAGAAATCTTTCTGAGTACAATCGATTGGAGACTCTGATTGATGGATTGGAGCCTTCGGGACAGATAGTTATAAATGTTAAATCGATTGGAGACTCTGATTAATCGATTGGAGCCTTCGGGACAGAAAGTTATAAATGTCAAATCGATTGGAGAACCTTGTGCAATCGATTGGTGCCTTCAGAACAAAAAACTTATTGAGCCCAATCGATTGGACACTTGTCCCCAATCAATTGGACCAAGTGTACAATCGATTGGACCTTGAACAAAATCGATTTTATCAGATCTGAAATTCATGGTTTCATTATCCCACGTTCCACACGACTCAGGATCTTGGTATTTTATAAATATAACCCATCTTTGCCTTCTTAAAACATACACAGAGACACAGAGTGACTCAATCTTCAAGAGAGAGAAGCAAATACTATATTTAGTAGAGTGTCCATTTCGAAGAGCAAGAAACTAGTTTTTCCATTCACATCTTGTGAGCTTGTTCTCTTCTCGATCAAAGCCAAGAGCTTGATCTTTACTCAGCCTAGGTTTTCCACTTCTATATTCAACCTAGTAAGCCTGAGAGTACTAGTGTGACTCAAAAACCTTTTGAGCAACTTGGGGTTCAAGGTGTATTGAATCCTTCAACTTCTGCAAAGGTGGGAGTGTTGAGAATTAAAATCGAAGGAGCCGGTCGAAGGTAGGTTTGGGGTGTACCAAACTGAACAAATAGATAAGGCTTCTTGGCTGGAAGGGCCCGCGTGGATTCGTGGCATTGACTCAGAAGCCATAGACACATCGGCAGTGGGCCTTGGCTAAGGTTGGATGCTGTATTTGCAATGGTGCTGCGTAGGTAACTTTTGTTTCGTTTAACTTTTCAGTTAGTGATACTTTCTGTCTAGAAGTGGTCCCGTGGTTTTTTCCTAAGCTAAGGTTTCCACGTAAAAATATCTTATCTTGTGTGATTGTTTGATTGTGTTTCGCATTCTATCCTGATTAGATCAAACAACAAAAAAATAATATATACCACGAATGTATATTTGATTTAAGTCAGTTGTGATAATCATTTTTCAAAATAACCAAGGCATGAGATTTTGTCTCCATACCATATACCAGTAAAACTGTATAGGTATAGTTAATTTTAAATACCTAATCAACTCCCCCCCTTCCCCCCCATTCATCCCCTCCCATTCAAATATTTTCATGCCATTTTAGCCTTGGTAGGCAAAATAAATTTGCCTATTAGAAAAATATGAGAAAATGATCCCACTGACTTGAAGCCTACATGTGGCACACTTTTTTGGGCTAATTGCACCTTAAATGTTGGGACCCCTCATATATCTACCAATATGACATGCACGTGGCACACCTCTTTGGGCCCATTTGCACCATGAATGTTGAGACCCTCATATATCTAACAATATGACGCATGGCACACCTTTTTGGGCCTGCTTGCACCATGAATCTTCTTGGGACCCTTTGTATATCTACCAATATGACACATGGCACACCTTTTTGGCTCCACTTGCACTCTGAATGTTACGCATATCTACCAATATGACACGTTGCACACTTTTTGGGGGCCCAATGACGATGTTTGACCCATCCAAATAAATGTAAATTGTACTGAAAATCAGGTTGATTATTACCATCAAAATAATAGACTTTGTTATTTAGGCGATTGGTCCATTAAATGGACATCTGCATAAAGATTGATCCCGTGATATGACAACTGTTTTGTTTAACAAATACCAAAATATGTTATGAGCCGGTCCCACTACACACAGTTCTCGATGGTGAAGCATTTTTAAGGCCACGTGGCACTGTTTCACTATGGCAAGTATCGACTATGGTACTTGTACATTGCGCATGATAACTTTTGTAAATTTGCCCACGCCATCCAAACACCATGAAAATTAGGTAGGCGAATATTTTAATGAGAGAATGATATGGTTGCCAAACACTTTAAAATATTTTCATGTGTGAATATTTAGCTGTGAAGTTAATTGGCTATGACAATATATTCTCTCAGAAGTAAATTGTCGGCTAACCAAACACGCCCTCGAAGTAGAGATTTGTGGTACGGGATGCGCATTGAGTATATGAATGAATGAGATTAGATCACGTAGTTTTTTTTATTGTAAAGAAGATTGACCATCACTGATAGTCTTGGTTGAATTGATTGGTCTCATCATCATTATGGCTGAGTTTGGTTCACTGGAAGTAGTTTTCCAGGAAGTGAGAGACGTGTGAGAGAAAGAGAGAGATAAATACATGTGAAGGAGCTTGAGAGAGACCACGATGAGGATAGACATGAGAGATGTGAGATACGCGATAGCTTGCTGGAAAATCGACTTCCACTTTTGAATAGCGGAAGTCGTTTTCTATTAAATAGGGACGTGAAGAAGTGGGTTTATGTGGGACCCACTTTTCAAGTAGTTTACTAAACAGGTGAAAGTGGTAATTTTTCGGGATTTTCATTTCTTTTCCGGGATAACTGTCGAACCAAACACAGCCTATAAGCCTTATCCCAACTATATGGGTCAGATCAGAAGCATAAATTTTATTCCCAGGCCCATTTAACTCTATCTTAATATTATTTCCATTATTCATAAAGTTTAAGAGGGAGGCGTGGGGTGAAGAGAATTTCCATTGGGCTTACTTTAAGCATGTTTAAGCCCGACCCCTCTGTCATGTCGACAGGCCCATCTGAAGATGTCTGCAACTCGAACCCATGAATTAGGCGGGCTACCTTCATATGCATGGTCCGGAGGGTGAATGATGAGATCCCGGGGCACATTCTTTGACCCGACCCAAAAGGGATGTACTCAAAACGCAGACCCCGGAAATCCACATCTTTGTCACCTGTGAGAAACCTCTCGGGTCGGAACTCGGATGGATCCGACCATACCCGCGGGTCTCGCTGCAGCTGCCATAGGTTTACTATTATACGTGTGCCTGCTTGGATGTGGTAGCCACCTATGTGGCAGTCTTCATTGGCCTCGTGGGGTAATCCAAGTGGAGCAAGGGTATTGTCGGAGTGTTTCCTTTACAATGGCTTGGAGGTAAACCAGGTTCTCTATGTCTGATTGGTCCACCTGTCTGTCCTTGCCAACATTGATGTCCAACTCATCTTGGGCCTTTTTTTAGTACATGGCGATTGTTCAGTAGTAAGGAGAGGGCCCATGACAGGGAGATTGATGTCGTGTCGGTAGCAACTAGGATCATAGCCTGCGCAACAAATAACTCTCAATAATGCTTGAATTCCTACCGTTAAAATCAATCCATGAAAATAACTTCAATTGAATCGCTTAGAAATCACTAATCAGGCTGATTTTTGGTTTAGAGGTCCACTGAGGGACTGACCAAACATACATCGGTCAGCATCTACCAAGAATGTGCCACGTGGATGCTAAACATCAGTCAGTGGGCGCGTAAAAAGTACTAAAATCTAATGGTTAGAGTTTACCAATCAGGATGATTTTTGGTGTGTATAAAGGGTGGGCGAAACATCAGTCAGTGGGCGCGTAGAGGGCAGCGGTGATAACAAACATCCCGCTACCTGACGCCTTTGTTACATCTTTACTCATTTTTATAAGAAAAAAAAAAAGGCTCCGACGACAAAATGGTGTGGAATAAAAAGATTTTAGATGTCACTTTTGTTTTTCTCTTTTTGGTTTTGCTCGACCACTTTGGACAAAAGTTTGATCCACCGACCCAAAAATGCCATGTGGCTTACTCCTTCGGGCCCACTGATCTTATGACTGTAGTCATCACAATAATAATAATAATATAAATAAAAAAATATGCTAGAATCCAATAGCTAAAATTTTGTCAGGTACATACGCCCTTTAAAAGGAGAAAACCTTCCATCACACTTGTGTGTGAGCAAAGCCAATCACACATCACAATATGAGCCACGGGGCACACTCTTAGAGGACACACGATGACAGTATGGATGTTTGGCTAGTCCCTTGGTGGACCTGTAAACCAAAAATTAGCTTGATTAGTGATTTTGAAGTGTTGGATTGGAGTCATTTGCATGGGTTACTTTTAACCGTAGAATTTTGAGCATTATTGACCATTATTTGGGGTTCTAGATCCAAAGGTCTGACATAACTAATCAGGCTAATTTTTAGTTTTCAGGTGCAACGAGGGAGTGGCCAAACATCCATACGGTGATCGTCCTCTAAGAGTGTGCCACGTGAATTGTAGCTTATTCCTATATATGTGCCAAGAACTGATTGGCTTGTGATTGTGTGATTTGTAGTCCAGTTGTGACAGAAGTTTTACTCTCTTCCCCTCCAAGTCGCTAAAAAAAGAAAAAGAAAAAGAGAACACCCCACACACACAAACACAAACAAAAAAAATTAATTAAGCACAGTTTCGAATTTTTCCTAAATAAACTAAGGGCGTGTGTGATTACAAAGAAAGTTTTTTCGAGAAAATACATCTCGAAAATGTCTTAAATGGCTGATTGATTGCAACTGAGAACACATATTTCAATCATATGAGAAAATAAAGGCGTATTAACAAGTGGAAATGAATTCTCACCTATCTCTCACAGCGTTGTGACAGCACAATCTGAGCCACGTAGCACACTCTTAGGGGACGCTGACTGTATGGATGTTTGGCCAGTTCCTCGGTGACATACAAACCAAAAATCAACCTGATTAGTGATTTACAACCTTTGGGTCTTTGCACTCAAAGAACGCTCAATAATGCTCAAATGTCTATCGTTAAAATCAACCCATGAAAATAACTTCAGTCGAATCGCTTAGAAATCACTAATCATGCGGATTTTTTGTTTATAGGTCCAGTGAGGGACTGGCTGAACATCCATACGGTCATCGTCCACTAAAAAAATGCCACATGGCTCGTATTGTGCGTTGTGTAGGCAGAAGCATCATCACAATGTTTGTGACAGAAGTTTTACTCTCGGCTAGTTTATCTAGCTGCCATGGTTACGTGACTGATGACGCCACAACTAGAACGACCCTCAACCCCCAAAAAATAATAAAATAAAGGTAAATTTTGTACTACCCCCTCATAAAATTGGCGCTATTTGCACTATCTCCCGGTAGTTTCAGTTTGTTAAGTCAAGACTAGCTTTTTTTCGTTGACCTTAAACGAGTCGTCTAATTTTCATTTCTTAACCAAAATGCCATTACCTTTGATAAATTACGAAAATATCAAATGTCTTTTCTTTCTGCAACCGTGACTTGTCATTAATGTGCTTTCTTTTCATTACTTTTTCTTAACCAACAAAAGTCGGCCACGTGGCACTCCCTTTTCTTATTATTTTTGCCTTTCATAAATTAGGATGCCAACGAAAGTCTACCATGGGATTGACTTTCTACTGTCCGATTCAAAGATTTTTTTTGGGTACTAAAATCCAACGTCTAAAAATCCTCAATCTAGCTGATTTTTGATATATAGATTTATTTATGTATGAGACAAACATCCATACGGTCATTGGTCTCTAAGAGTATGCCAAAAATAAGTCTGATTAGTGATCTTAAAGTGTTTGATTAGACTCATTTCCATGGTTTGATTTTTAATAGTGGAATTTGAGAATTATTTGAGGTACATGATCTGAAGGTTTGAAATCACTAATAAATTCTGATTTTGGTACTTCAGTTCAAATATCTAAAGGTTTGAAACACTAATATGCTGATTATTAGGTTTGAAATCACTACTAGGCTGATTTTGATACGTCGGTTTAAAGATCTAAAGGTTTGAAATTACTAATAGGCTGATTTCGGTATGTCCGTCCAAAGATCTAAAGATTTGAAACCATCTGTGGTTTACATCAAAATAATCTTTAAATTCCACGGTTGAAAATTTTCCTTTAAAAAATCTCTTTGACAACATGGTATTCAAATCCTGCACGTTCATGCACCCAATATGGAGAATTTGAATACGACGTGGTCAAAGAGATTTTATAAGATTTGAATACGACCCAACAAAGAGTACACGTACATAAACTAAGCTAGACAACAGGCTGTCCTTATCCGGCATTTTAGCCTTAATTGGTTCAAAGACATTCCAAAAGCGAAGAGTCTCATCTACTGCTCATCGATCATTCACATCCAAAAGCGAAGTGCCTTAATTAGGTTCAATGTATAGACTTGAATGGCCAGTTATATATATATATACTAGTGGGTGCCCCGTGCCATCGGCACTCCTCGACAAAGAATTTGTCAAAATCAGGTGAGTGGCGGAGATCCACCACCCATTTGGGGGGAAGATTAGATCTCGGCCCTTCTTTGTTGATGCTTATAAGAGGAGGTATAAGTAGGGAGACAACCAAAGTGTTTTGTTATATAGAATAGTAAATGGCCCATGCCCACGGCACTCTCGGACAAAAGTGTTTGAAATGAGTTTAAAACGATTTGGGGTCAAAAAAAGCTGTCAAAAAGATGAGAATGTCAAAAGAGCGATAAGAGAGGACTTGGGGTTTAATACTTTTTTAGTCCAAAACTGTGTACTCAAAAAAAAAAAAAAAGTGTACATATATGTGCATATGCCCATGATGCATATAGATTGGGTGGTAATTTAAGTATAATAGAACCGAAACTATATGATAAATATGTCCCTTAAATCTAAGTAATAGATGCAACACTAATAATTTCGAAAACTATTTCTCATTTGTAAACGTTTCCAAATATGTAGGAATCTGTTAATATTTTCTTTTGAAAGTTTATTAACTACAGAATCATGTAACTTTACCAATAGTCAAAAAATGGTGTTTGATATTTTCCGAAAGGTGGGGGGGGGGGGGCCCATATAATATTCTCCTATCAAACATGTGAGTCTAGAGTGTTAATGGGCCAAGATGGCCCAATGGGCTTATGGGATATCTGTAAGAATTATCTCAGGCTTGGGCTGTATTTATAAGCCAGTTAAGCCATGCTTGGGCCTAAAATGTTGGGTCAGAAGTGAGCCAACAATTTAAAAAGCTTGTCTATTCAACAAAAATATGTCCATATATAAAGAGACAGGATTAGAATACATCAATCGCACTCATTTATCAGAACAACTGTCTATGTAGTGTGAATTATGCCCATTATTCATAAAGTTTAGGAGGGAGGCGTGGGGTGAAGAGAATTTCCATTGGGCTTACTTTGGGCATGGTTAAGCCCGACCCCTCTGTCATGTCAACCGGCCCATCTGAGGATGCCCGTAACTCGAACCCCTGAATTAGGCGGGCTAGCGTGATATGGATGATCCGATGGGCGAATGAGATCCCTGGGCACATTCTTCGACCCGACCCAAAAGGAATGTACTCGAAACTCTGACCCCGGAAATCCACATCTTTGTGAGCTGTGAGAAACCTCTCGGGTTGGAACTCGGATGGATCCGACCATACTCGCGGGTCTCGCTGCAACTTCCATAGGTTTACTATTATACGTGTGCCTGCTTGGATGTGGTAGCCACCTATGTGGCAGTCTTCAATGGCCTCGTGGGGTAATCCAAGTGGACCAGCGGGATATAATCGGAGCGTTTCCTTTACAATGGCTTGGAGGTAAACCAGGTTCTCGATGTCTGAGTAGTCCACAAGTCTATCCTTGCCAACATTGATGTCCAACTCATCTTGGGCCTTTTTTAGTACATGGCGATTATTCAGTAGTAAGGAAAGGGCCCATGACAGGGAGACTGATGTCGTGTCAGTGGCAGCTAGGATCGCTGTCTGCACAACAGGTTTCAAGTTGTTGAGAAATTAAGAACCGTGATGGATGGCTATATAAATTCACGTGACCATCTTGAATGTCCATTACATGGACAATTGAGGGGTCAATGTAGGGTTATTTTCAGTGTGGGGGTGTACGTATACGTCTTGTATGATGGGTTTCATCATGTCACACAAAGACAACTCTTCTCAAACCATACCCCGAAATGTGTACGACAGTGGTCTGTCATCGAAGCCCGTGACAGCCGATGAGTTCTCGGCAGATACCCCCGATTGCTGAGAACTCATTGGCTGTCGAACGACTATTGGCACAGATCTCTTTAGCTGGATCCATCACTTACTAGTGGACAGGGCCGTCTTAATACAAGTTGAGGCCTTAGGCGAAAACTTTAAATGGGGTTTTTTTTTTTCTGAAATATCTGCTGAGAACTCATTGGCTGTCGAACGACTATTGGCACAGATCTCTATTGCTGGATCCATCACTTACTAGTGGACAGGGCCGTCTTAATACAAGTTGAGGCCTTAGGCGAAAACTTTAAATGGGTTTTTTTTATTTTTTTCAAAAATACCCCTAAACCTAAGTGAGAAGATGTCCCTTGAAAAATGTGTTATTTCAATGTTTTCAAAAAATATATATAAATTAAAAACACGTTTTTCAAGGAGAATTCAACGGTGGATACAATGTTTGCATACTCTTGAGTCTGAAAACATTTTTAGATTAGATTTGTCTGGCTGTAGCATAGTCTTGTGTGATGGAGGGGCCTGACGTAAATGGACAGGTGGGGCCTTTTCATAAAAAAAATATTAAAAACACTTGAAAATTTCTGAAATTTGGGGGCCTTACCTGTCAGGGGCCTTAGGCAACCGCCTCATCTACCTAATGGTCAAGCCGGGCCTGCTAGTGGAGTCATATTTCCAATTATACCCTTAAACTTTTGGTTAAATTACGTACCAGGGAGGTCGCCTTGACGACGGTATTGCAGTTGTAAGCGGAGAGATGGGCATCCTCATTTAGGATCGACAGCATCACGTCCATGAAGTCTTGATCACCCTTGCCCTTGCCGGACAGTTTCTTCTCTCGATGCTCCTTGAGCCAAATTTCAGCGATCAAGTCCATCTCCTTGGCTGTCCTCTTCATGGCTCTCTCCTGCCCCTGTAAATCCAACCAAGACAGAAATGGAAGAACGTCGGATGCAACCGACACCCCTGAGAGTTTAAAAAACTCAATTATCGTCCTCCGAAAATCTTGATTCCCATGATCAGCTCCCTCTTCATTCTCAGCGTCACCGACGTTGAAATAACGCTTTCCTACAACCATCTTTAGTACCACGTTCATCGTTAGCTCTCCAAACCATTGGTTCATCTCAACCTTAACCGGACTCGACTCGTTCTTCAACCAAAGTCCATACACTTGTTTTATACCCCTATCAATCTCTGTGTATGGGACATGCTTGAGCGACTCGAGCCGGTGGTTCGAGAGTAGCTCGATCGTGGCGATCTTACGCACCTCACGCCAGTAGGGTCCATAACCTGCGAACCCAAACATAGCACCATCATAGGTCATGTACTTGGTAGCTGCACTAGTTGGACGATTAGCGAGGATCTTGTCGTTGGTGGTGAAGCACTCCTTTGCAACCTCCCAACTGCTCACTATGAGGGTCCGGTGCATGCCGAATCGGAGCGTAAAGACCGGTCCGTATTTATCGGCCATGGCTCCAAGAGTTCGAAAGAGCTGCTCGGAGCCAAGTAACTGTGGAAGGTGACCAATTATGGGCCATGCACCAGGAGGTTGAGGTGCCTCCATGGTCGTATTCTTTTTAGGTTTGGTCCTTGCAATCCATAGAGTAGAGAAGAAAAGTAAGGCTAGAAGCCCAACAATGGCTTGGAAATCCATAACCAGTTGGCGATGGTAGAGATAAAAATCATAAAAGTCGATCCCTTCTGTATTTAAACCCATTTCTGGCTTGTGTATGTCGGCTAGCTTATCTAGCTGCCATGGTTACGTGACCGATGACGTCACAACGAGGACCATCCGCTGAAAAAAAAAAATCTTTTTGAGGACATGGTATTCTAATCATGCACGCCACCCAACACCACCGAGGAGAGATTTTTTGAATGGAAAATGATGTAACAAGGTATGCCTAAAACTTTTTCAAATGCGTAAGCACGATTTTTGTTACTTACCACTGTTATCTGGGCCCACTGACCGCACGATGTTTATCCCACCGCTTGATGGATATACATACCGAAAGTCTCCCCGATTAGTTATTTATGACCATTAGATTTTAGTACTTTTTAAGGCGTTCTTATAGCCGTTGAATTCAACCATTTTTTGAGTAGTAAAACCAATGGCTAAAAATAAAAAAACATCAAACAAGTGATTTGGTTATGAACATCTACTAAGGGGCTAAACATCCGTGCGGTCAATAGGCCCAGTTGACAGCTGTACGTGCGTAACAAAAATGCGCTTCCGCTTTTGAAAAGATCTCAGGTATAACTTGTTACATTACCTACCACATTTTCTACTGGCATCTTCAACGCAAGTTAAGATTATAATATGGGTCAGGCTCTATTACAGCCCTAAAATAACAGTATTCTGTACAGGACACAATATGCACCACGTGGTACACTCTTGGAGGACTATGACCGTATGGATGTTTGTCCAATTCATAGGTGGACCTACAAACCAAAATACATCCTGATTAGTGATTTCTAGACGTTGGATTGGACTTATTTTTATGGGTTGATCTCAACTGTGGGAATTTTAGCAGTATTTGAGATACCAAGATCCAACGCCTAAAAATCACTAATCAAGCTGCATTTTGGTTTGTAGGTCCACCTAGAGATTAGCAAAACATCCATACCGTCAGAGTTCTCTAAGAGTGTGCCATGTTGCAATATTTGTGTCCTGTACAGAATCCTGTCATTTTAGCGCTGTCAACGGAGCCCAACCCTTATAATATTATTTGTTTGAAAAAAGAGATTTTTTAATCGTTTTTTTATACAAGTCTACCTTTTAATTTCTCAACGACCTTATCTCCTATTTTCGTCTTCTACCCTCCGACTCGCATTAAAAAAAAAAACTAGGGGAACTCCACGTGCGATGCATGTGCACCTTACACGTGGCAGCACCTTACACGTAGCACACTCATAGAGATCACCAACCGTATCGATATTTGGCCTACCCTAGATGGACCTACATGGAAAAAATTAGCCTGTTAATGATTTTTAAGGATATGATTGGAGTTATTTTCACAGGATGATTTTGAACATTATTATATGGGTATATTCGGATCCAAAGGTTTGAAATCATGAAACAGGTTATATAGGTCCACCTAGGGATGGGACAAACATCCATGCAGTCAGTCGTCCCTACACTTATGCCACGTGGCTTATAGTATTGATGATGAGGCCGGGATGTGGGCGTGCTGGACATCTTGAACTGTGCAGGCGTACTCCAACTTAGACCTTTTCTTTAGAGCAGAGGCATTTAACGAGGGAATGAGGGGAAGGTTTTACCTTTTAAAATTAGAGAGGCCTTTAATTGTGGGGTGGCGTTAATTGCACATACGTTTGTTTTGTAGTGGCACACACCTCTTGGTGTGGAATGGTGTGTGCAAAGAAGGGGCCTTAGTATGCAACTGTTTGCATACTTAAAGTGTAAGTACGGTTGGATGTCCCTTGGAAAATGTGTTATTTCAATGTTTTCAACAAAAAATATTTTATAAATTAAAAATACATTTTTAAAAAAAATCTAGTATGCAAACTAGATTTGTCCGCAACACAAATATTTTATACAACACACAAAAAAAAAATAACACCACTACTGAGAGAGAAGAAGAAGAAGAGGAGGAGGAGGACCGCCATTAGGTACGTCTCCTCCCCCACCTCTCTCTCTCTCTCGTACCTAGCGGTGGGCGCAAAGCCTCCTCTTCTTCTTCCTCCTCTTCTTCTCTAGGCGATGGGTCTCCCTCCTCCTCCTCCTCTTCTTCTTCTTCTTCTTCTTCTTCTTCTTCTTCTTCTTCTTCTTCTCTCTCTCTCTCTCTCTCTCCTTCAAAAAAATAAAAATCTCACGCGAATCGGCAAGCCAGGGTGGACATGGCTTTGGTCATGTCCACCGTTTCCTGCCGATATGCTAATGCCATGTCCACCCTGACTTGCCTATACGAGTGAGAATTTTTTTTTTAAAAGAAAGAGAGAGAGAGAGAAAGAGAGAGAGAGAGAGGTGCGGTGGCGGTGGTGGTGGTGGAAGAAGAAGAAGGCAAATATGGAAGTGCGGTTATGGTGGTGGTGGTGTTGGCAGTAGAAGAAGAAGAAGAAGACGTGATTATGCAGTGGTTGTGGCGGCGGTGGTGGAAGAAGAAGGCAAATGTGGAGGTGCGGTTGTGGTGGTGTAGTGGTAAAGAGGACGGTGGTAGTGGGTTCCTCTTCTTCGTTCGGTTTTTTTTTTCTCTTCCACTTGGGTGTATTTAGGTAAGTTGTGGGTGTCACCACAAAAAAGGTGTGTGCAAATAACGCCACCCTAATTGTGTCACATGGGTGGGTGGCAGAGCGTTCTGACAGATGCTTCTCTATTACAATGAAAATCACAGCACCACGTGACACTCTTAGTGGACGAGGACTATATGGATGTTTGTGAAATTTTCTTTTAATTACCACGTTATGTCCTAGAGGGGGGTGAATAGGATAATTTTTAATTTCTCTACAGATTCTATATGGATTAAAAATTAATGATCATACAAGACGGAAAAGAATTAAACAATCAAAATACGAATCATCCACAGAACATAGATATGGAAAAATCTGAGACAAAATATGTAAATATTCACAATCACACGAGACTCAGATTTATAGTGGTTCGGCGACTCCGCACCTATGTCCACTGTCCAATACTTAACACGAATGATATTATATTATCTCAATTATGCATTACAACATATCTAATTGAAATAAATAATCCACTAACTAAGATATCACTTAGTTTTAATCTAACGAGAATCACTTCTCGCTCACCTAGATAATCAGTCTAGGTTAATAATCTATTTAGAGAAATTCTTTTCTCATGGATCAACAATTATATTAGCTCACGAGGTTTTATAAATTTTTTTTGGAATAGTAAATTCACTTGTTGTTTCTCATTATTGCAGTTCAGATTGGGTTATTGATTCATTGTTCATTTGTGTTCTTTGGATTTAAATGTCTGAGATTCATCTTAAAGCTTTCAGATTTTGCAATCGGAGAAGACCCAAATATCTTCAATTTTATATGCAGCTAAGTTCTTCGTTGTTCAATGTTTTAATCCTTCTCAGGTTTGTGATTTGTTAATGCTCAAGTGTGGAATGATTTTCTTCCTTTTTTCCTCCCCATTTTCATGTTTGTGAAGTTGGCACACTCTTAAGAGGACACTGACCTTTTTGATTTTACATTGGTTGATTTTCAACCTTCCATCTTTCGTCTTTGTTGTTGCTGGAAGATTGAGGTATGCTGCTGTAATTTTCTTAGGTTTTTTCTATTTCTATCATAACATTTTTTGCTTCCAACGGTTCCACTCTTGGTTTCATTTTTTACTGTTCAGACATTGGGCAGTCATATGTAGCAATCGGTTAACTGATCAAACTGTTCAGATTTATGCAAGCTAGACCTTTCTAAGTTTTAGAGATTGAACCCCTTCTAGCAATCTTGGCAGGATCATGTATTTGTTGCAATCCTTGAGGTTATCTTTTACATTTGGTTGCCTAGATTGCTGTGTTGGACTTTTTTGCAGCTCCTATATAGGTCTCTCTTCTTTTTTTTGCTGTTGTTTGTGAACCATATTAGCAGTGAAGAAAAATTCTACATTTGCAATGTTTCTTCTAGAATTATTCAGTGTAATAATTGGTTTTAAACATTCTCTGAAACATGGTAGGCCCTTGGGTTCGCTACAAAGCAGCGCTCAACAATTTCAAGTTTATATACCTGCAAGCCCACTGTCTCTCTCATATTTGACATACTACACTGACTTAGCCATATTAATTACCCACCAATCACCATGATGATGAAGACCATGGACTGAAGTCATCTTAGCCATATTCATCACTCATTTTCTGGTTTTCATCAATTTCAACCATTAATGTTGTACAGCCTGTACAACTCATGGATGCACACAACAAGAATACACAAATAGGGGTGTTACTGTTACTGTTTGTAAAAGCCAATCATCTCCCTATTTCCACTCATTTCTGTCATGAATACATGTTGGATTATCATGATGGATTGCTGCTAAATAAATGAGATATGCTACATATGGATGTGAAGGTTACATACAAAAATGGAAATTTTGTGATTGCAACCTTAATATATTTAGTTCCTTATGTTATTTTTGAGTTTGCTTAACAATAAGTCGAGTACTCAGCGACTTTCGTGCTGCTTTTGAAGCTTTGATTAGTTTGTTAATTTGTGCTTTGAGACAATGGCTTCAATCCTCGAGACACAATAGAGTGCTTGAAGAAGCTTATACAGAGGATCAACAACCTCAACAACGAACTAGAGTTCATAAGATTGTGAGCTTGATAGATGGGATTTGTTCGTAAGATTCATAACATTGTGAGCTTGCTGGATGATATTTGTTTGTATTATGTGGTTTCGAGTTTGTGCGGTTGCATTTGAAGAAGGGTTGCTAGCATTACTAGATATAGAGAAAAAAAAACAAGCTAGAATATCTTTTATTTATTTAGGGGGTCTATTGGAAACTCAAAAAGGGACCAGCTAAGCGTAATCCAGGTTTCGCTCTGGCCCTGTTCAGTGACCATGTGGGGGCATTGGGGATCACTTTTTTTAGTCTTCTTTTTCAGATTTCTCCCTTAAAATAGGATTGGAACTGGCCCTTTTAAAAGCAATTATATTGCAACATCGGTCCTTCCATCCCTGAATTGGGTTAGGACCTGAAAATAAGAGCTTCCCAACAGGCTCTTAGGTTTTGGTAGGAGCCCCAGGCCATGGGACTGTTTGTACACATTGAAAGATCACTCGGAAATGGTCCGTAAATCTTCGATCAGTTTATTTCAGTTGAACTCTTTCAACTTAGTTGCCCACTCCATTGGATGTATACTCGCATTGGCCTTAGCTGCAAAGTACCCGAAATCTGTAAAATCAATCACTTTGATAGCACTGGTGAGTCCATGGAAACCATTTCATAAATATGTTTATTTAGTGTAGATTACAACGCTAAAAAAACTTTGTTGAATCGGATGGTTACATAGTGTGTGTATTTGTTGGTTACAGTGCTAAAAAAAACTTTGTTGTGCATACGACCAACACCTTGAAGATGGTTACTTTGTGTTGAATCTACATTTTTTCATGAACTAAATCAATATAGCTTCAATTTATTATAAAAGGATAGTCTATTTCATGGAATTTTGGTAGGATTTTTGTTCTCTGATTTTGGGTTGTCTATAATATTGATTTTGCATGAAGTTGTGTTTTGTTGTTCTAATAGGTTAGCATGTATTTCCTACTTTCCCTATTCTGTGTGTAAAGTGTTAGCATCAATTGATGTGAATGAAACCGTCATTCAATAGTTCTTCCCAAATTGGTACATATTTTGTGCATAGTGTTTGTTTGTTGGGTTTCATGGCACTAAGTGTTGAATTCTAATACTAAGGTCACTTCTATCATTTGAATGAATGGTTTCGTAGCTTATCATTTGATGGTCGGATTTAACCATTATTTTGGTGTACTCAGATAGAACACTTAGAAATTCAACACCTAGCTAGAAACAATCAATCAGGCTTATTATTGGCACAATATCCACCGTTTTGGTGGTTCCTACCCCACGGATTTTAGCTTTTTGGTGGTTCTAACTGTCAAACCAAAATTCAGCCTGATTGGTGTATTTATGTTTGGGACCAAAATTCAGCATGTGGGTCCACAATGATTTTACAAAAAACACCACCTGATGTGTGGTTTGCAGACGTTGGATCCCACAACAGTTTCACATAGGTATGGAGCAAACAAAAGGGCAGCTCATGTACTTTGAACCGTGCATATGATATGGTGGTTATCGAAATAGGAGTTTAATACTTCACTTGCTGATATATGCTTTGCATCAATCCTATGTGAAGATGTACATTGCAACATCCAATATTGTTGAATAGAACTTACCTGTCCCTCCTAACAAATTGAAACATCGATATGAATCATTTGATTGCTGAAGGCACCCTTTTTTTCTTTGCAAACACTTTGCAGGGGAGTGCCGTTGGCACGGGTCATCCCCTAGTCTATATAACAAAACAGGGAAGTTGTCTCCCCACTTATACCCCCTCTTATCTGTTTCAACAAAGAAGGGCCGAGATCTTACCCCCCAAATGGACGGTGGATCTCAGCCACTCACACCTGATTTTGGCAAATACTTGACAGCGAGTGCTGAAGGCACGGGTCACCAACTATCAATATATACAAGTGGCTGGTTTTCTTATACCCCCTCTTATCTTATATGGCTTCAATAATGAGTGGCTGAGATCCATTATGCTTCATATCGATGGCTGAGATTAACTCACACATGATTTTGACAAACACTTGTCGAAAAGTACCGCGGGCACGGGTCACCCACGCATATAACAAGACAACTCAGTTGTATTCCCTTATCTTATCCATCCATCTAATGTGGACGGTTAGATAAAGAGTGGTTGAGATCAAATCCATCGATCTAATGTGGACGGTTAGATTTCAGCCACTCAATCCGCCTAATTTGACCTCAATTTATTCAAAATTTAAACTTCAACACCGTTATTTTTTGTTATTTCTGTTATTTTTTCATTTCTCCCTTTGTACGTTACAATCCGTTATAACAGTCGTTATAATGGAAAAAATGGTAACGCCCCAGTCCGTTATACCGTTTGAGTGCCGAAGGCACCCAATTTTTGTAAACGCTTTTGTCGGAGAGTGCCATGGGCACGGGCCATGTACTAGTATATAACAAAACAGGGAAGTTGTCTCCCCACTTATACCCCCTTTTATATGTTTCAACAAAGAAGGGCTGAGATCTTATCCCCAAAATGACAGTGGATCTCAGCCTCACGATTTTGGCAAATGCTTTGATGGAGATTGCCGAGGGCATGGGCCACCCACTATCTATATAACAAAACAGGGAAGTTGTCTTATCTCTTATCTTATCCTAGTTCATAAGATAAAGAGTGGTTGAGATCAAATCCATCCATCTAATATGGACAGTTAGATTTCAACCACTCAATCCCTCTCATTTATTCAGTCACTCCCACTCATTTCCCCCGCGTGCAACAGTTTCGAAATTTATTGAATTTTGAATTTTAGCTCTGTTATTTTTTCCCATTTTGCCCGTGTTATAATCCGTTAACAGTCGTTATAACGGAAGAAATGGTAACACCCCCAGTCCGTTAAGTGCCAACGGCACCCAATTTTTGCAAATGCTTTTGTCAGAGTGCCGTGGGCACGGGCCATTTGCTAGTATATAACAAAACGGGGAAGTTGTCTCCCCTCTTATCTGTTTCAACAAAGAAGGGCCGAGATCTTATCCCTCCAAATGGATGGAGAGTGTCGAGGGCACAGGCCACCCACTAGTATATAACAAAACAACTCTATTGGCTTATCTCTTATCTTATCTGGCTTCATAAAGATAAAAGAGTGGTTGAGATTAGATCCATCCATTTATGTTGGACAGTCGAATGCCAGCCACTCACTCTCACTCATTTATTTGCCTCAGGTTATGATTTTCATGGAAATTTGAAACTTCACTATACATGCTAGGATTTGGTGCATGTTCGCCAAATATGTGCCAAACATAAATGGGTCAATGGGCCCAAAAGCATGGCAGATCGTGACATTAGGATGATGTTGTAGCATGTATTCAAAACATTTCAAAGCTCTTTGATTAGACCAAGGTTTAAAGGAGGCTGTTTTAACAGTTAAACAGACTACGGACTGGGGGCGTTACCGTTTAAACGGCCGTTAAAACGGATTGAAACGGCCAGGGGCAAAAATGGAAAAAAAATAGAATTAAACGGATTTTAATGGTTTTTAACGGATTTTAACGGAAAAAATGGCTCTGAAATTCAAATTTTGAAATTTAAAAATTTAAAAAAAAAAAAAACGGAATTTAACGGATTTTAACGGAAATTAAACAGCTGTTTAAATGATTTTAACAGCCGTTTTTTTCAAAACCGTTAAAACGTGTTTAAATGGTTTTAACAGAAACGGGCTTGGGGCGTTACCGTTTAAACGGCCGTTTTTAAAACCATGGTCTTGACTAGGGGTGTCAATTTTACCCGATTTAACCGGAACCGAACCGGAACCGGAACCGAAAACACTGGTTCCAGTACCACATTTTTGGGAACCGATTAAAAAGAACCGGAACCGGAACCGAACTGGAAACTAATGGTTACGGTTCCGGTACTCTAATATGGAACCGAAACCGATAAGAACCGGAACCAATATATAAATATAGTGTAAAAATTCTCATATTACCAAGATTGGACCCGTTATACCCGAAACCGGAACCGGAACTGACAAAAACTACATAATCGGTTCCAGTTCTGGTACCATCACTTTGAGAACCGAAACCAATAAGTACCCGAACCGATAAGAACCGGAACTGTTTGTTCTAGTTCTGGTCACCTTAGGAACCGAACCGGAACCAACCCGTTGACACCCCTAGTCTTGACCATTGGTGGTCTGGACCTTTGGGTCCCACGCTAAGAGGATACTAAGTTGATGTATACTCGATCTATAGTATCTATCAGTTATACCATTAGGATGGCCCACCAATGGCATGAATGTAGAGAGATGGGAGTAAATCTTTGATGACTCACCACAATATGGGACATGCAGCACCCTCTTAGAGACCATGGTTCAAAAAACGGCCGTTATAACAGATTCCGACTTCCCACAGTACGTTATGCATTGTTTCAACACTTAGAAAATAATGGCCGTTATTTTTCATCATTTTTCCATTATAATGACAATAAGTTTTTTGAAAAAAAATTTAAAAACGTCCGTTATTTTGAATTTTAGCATCGTTATTTTTCGTTTTTGACACTGCAGTATAATCTGTTATACCATTTGAGTGCAGAAGGAACCCAATTTTGCAATCGCTTTTGTTGGGGTGTGTGCCATTTACTAGTATATATATGTGAGATCGTTTTCCATCTAAAAGATGTAAACGATAAAATAATAGTATTAATTTCCGACCAATCTCACGAAAAATTGGTTCGATGATCAAAAAGGTAAAAAAAAAAAAAAAACTGCTCCTTTAGTTTTGATAGATTTATGACCCACATGTATATGTAGTGGCTCCTGAATCTAATAGAGGCCCCAAATTGATATATTGATAGCCCTAGAAATGATGGGGTGGTTGTTAAGTAGGTCATGATATTGTGAGGGGGGTAGACCCGGATCTGTCCCGATTGGGTTTGGATCCTCAGAATAGGATCCAAAACTAGAACAGGTTGGATACAGATCCAAGTAATCAGATCTGTGTGGGATGCAATCCTATATTTAGGTAGCCGGATTAGGTCGAATATAGGTCTGGTTTTGGATGCAATCGGATCCTTAGTTCCTTAAAGTAGTCATTTTATAGTGGATCCGTATATCTATATTGGTCGATGCTCGAAGGTTGGGATGCTTGAAGTCGGGCCCAGATCCAGATCTGCCTCCGACCCATTCACGTCCCATCGTTTAAAGTTTAAACTAGGCTTCCTTCTGACTATGTAACTCAGTTTCTAATGAGAATTGTTGCTGCCAACGATTAATAGCGAAATCATTGCTAACACCTAAAAGTCGCCGCCACGCAAGGCCGTCTCTATCATAAGGTCATTAAGGCGGTCGTCTTAGGCCCAGGTGAGAGAAGGGACCCAGCCCTGGTGAGAGAAGGCCCCAGCCCACTAACCACCTGAATGTTTTGCCCACCCCTTGTTGGATATACAAACCAAAAATTAACCTGATTGGTTATCTTTAGTTATAGATTTTGGTACTTTTTAAGATTGATCCTAGCAATTGGATTGAAGCATGTTTTGGGTTGTAAATCCAATTGCTAAAACTCACCAATCAAACTGATTTTTAGTGTGTATCCATCAATAAATGAGCCAAACATCCACGTAGTCATTAGGCCCAAAAATTGATCTATGTAGGGCCGCGAAAATCTTCTGCATGGACTGCAACAGGACTACGGGAGTCTTCTACATCTATATTTATTCCATAGCTTTTATTACCATGAATAGTTGTTAAATAATATATTTTAATATTTAAAGAGTTAATTTAATTAATACTATATATATAAAGGCTCAGAGGACCCCCTTTTTCTGATCCTTCTCGGTGTTCACACACAACCGTGGATTTCACGAATCCAACAGTGGTTGTCAGCGCCGGAAATAGTGAAAAGTGATGCCAGCTCGACGCTGACAACCACCGTTGGATTCTTGAAATCCAACGGCTGAACACACTGACACCAAGAGGGGTCAGAAAAAAAGAGTGTCCCCTGAACCTGAACCATATATTAAATATAAAAAAGGCATTATATGAAGTTTCCACCTTAGGCCTCAACTTGCTTCGAGACGGCCCTGCCGCCACATAACGAAGAACACAAACTTTCGATTTTTGTTGCTAATCATCAGTGGAAAAAAAATAATCTCGTTTCAAATAAAGTTGTGACACAGATTACCTGACAAAAAATTGTGCGGTTGAGGCCATTGAAAGTTGGATCATAGAGATCAACAATCCATCAGGCAACAACTATTTTATCCTTTGCAGTTGTTCATTTGTGGACCGTACAACTCTTGAATCGAACGGTTAATGCCGGCAACCGATTTTCGGCATTTTCCTTTCTTTGATAAGTGGCCACCCATATGAAATAAATTTCTTCACGAAGTCGAAGCAAACAATCAAATCTTGTAACCTTCGCAAATACTACAAAAAACATTGTTTTTTCCGGTCTGTGATTGAAAATAGAAAATGGATTAAGCGGGCTTTGTTCGAAAAGCTGGAAAACTATAAACTGATCATAATTTTCTCTCTTCCCATCATTCGATCCCCCAAGAAGAAGAAGAGGAAGAAGGATGATCAGCCTCAAGCTCTTGCTCCTCCATGTAGCTGGATTCACCCTTCTCTTCCGATCATTTTGCGGTAGATCTTCGTTATTTTCATTAATATTTGATTATTGCTTATGCAATACTTGACTCAATATGTGTCGCGCAAATCTAAGACCATCAAATATGGTAACTAGCGAGAGGGGTTTGCTGGGTTTGCTCCCTCTGGTCGTGTGTTCAATTCTTGCCCCTCGATTTACCCTGTTGCACGTAACGAAACTTCCGAGTGGGTCGGTGCGTGCAGCCGGAGGGATTACTCATCCCAATGTTGGTGGGGACACCCTCACCATGGCGCCATGGGGTGTTATCAACTTATGGTCAATGGGTTTCTTCTTCTTTCTATTTTGTACCGATTTATTAGGCATTTGAGAGGTGCCATATGTCGCAACGTACCTATCCGCCTAGCACTCGTTCTATGTTTTTTTCATTTGCATACTTGCAATATGTTTATTGAGTCGGCACTTGTCGCCGATTGGTGCGACTAGGCCATAACCATTGAACGGGTCTCACCTAAGTGATGCCAATGGGGCTATAATTGCTTGATGATCCAAATTGGCCTGGGCCAATATATATATTAAAAGTTTTGGAATGGAATGATTTTTGGGGAGGATGGTCTCTATGGTCTCTATGCATGATGAGGAGATTATCCTCATGAAAATTCAAATCATTCCGATATTCGTAACCTTTTAAGAGTGGAAGAATTATGAACCATTTACTACTTATGTGCTTTTAAAAGCCACATTTGATAGGGTTAGAAATTTCAGAATGGACTGATTTTTTGTAGGGGTGATCTATATGGTGAAGAGATCATCCTCACCAAAATTAGCCATTGATTCATTTCCATGTGGGTACGCCAAAATTGTTGACAAATTTTTTTGTCAAAGTTTTTGTCCCCGGATCCTCTCACACACAATAGTTTAATCAGATGGTGCAGATTTTTCTAGTTCTAGTCAACTTTTAATAAAGTTAAAAATGAAGGAATGGGATGGGATGGTTTTTTAGTGATAAGAAGAGTCTCCAGTGAATATTCCTAGGTTTTATTCATCCATGTGTACAAGGACACGTGGCTTTCTGAAATATTTTCCTGTCAAATCATTTGGGCCCACACTCATTTTTGATGTAGCACTCAGACATCTAAGATTTTTCCAATTAAAATAGTGGAATATTTGCAGGGCATGGGTTTGATCGAAGGAAAACATTTTTGCTGCGGGGCTCTATCGTTGTGGCATTGTGGGTTGAAAACATACCACGTGGCCCAACTTAGGGTCAGTTAGTTGACCCCTGAATGAATTACCACCCTTGATGGACTTACATACCGAAGATCAGACTAATAGGTGATCTCTTGTTGTTCGATTTAAGGATCCCAAAAAAAAAAAATTCTTGATTCAACAGCTAGAAAGCATCCCATGAAAAACACTTGAATTTAGAGCACCTATCAAGCTGATTTTTTTGTTTGTAGGTGCATCAAGGGGTTAGCAATTCATTCATGGGTCAGTGGGCCCAAATTTGTCTTGGAGCATTAGGCATAAAAACGTACAACCTGACACACTCTTGGGGACCCATGGCCCATGAATGATTGTCCGGCCCATCACTCGATGGACCTACACACCCAAAATCAGCCTGATTATTGATCTCTAGCCATTAGTATGAGTATCCAAAAAACCTTCAAATTCAGCCACTAGAAATCAACCAATGAAAAAGGTTAAAATTCAATGACTAGAGATCACCAATGAGGCTGATTGTTGGTGTGGGGTGAGAAAGTCTACACGTAGTGCAGACTTTAAAGTATGTAAACATTGTCTTCTCCTCCAGAATTAGGGCTGCAACTTGGGCGGGCTCAACTCGACGTTGGGTTTGGGCCTGAATTTTGAAAACTCGATCAAAATCTGGTTGGGCTCAGGCTGAGGCTTTGGGCAACCTGAGCCCAACAATACACCACTGCAAATATATATATATATATATTTGTAAAGATGTTTGTAAAGATGATGAATAAAAAATTCTTATATGTATTTTCATATTAGAAATTAATATAAAAAAAATTTTGAGTAATTTACCAACACGACGATCTGGTTGGGCTAGCTCATGCTGGAAATTTTAATCCCGACCTCAGATTGGGCTGGGTTTGGGCTCACAACCTCGAAGATCGGGTTGACCCAAAATGTTTGTATAC
This sequence comes from Euptelea pleiosperma, assembly GCA_035048495.1. NCBI lineage: Eukaryota > Viridiplantae > Streptophyta > Magnoliopsida > Ranunculales > Eupteleaceae > Euptelea > Euptelea pleiosperma. The sequence continues at coordinate 25,132,794 of CM068542.1, read as the reverse complement.
TTCAGAGTCTGCACCATGTATGCAGACTAGTTTTATTAGTTGGTTTGTAGGTCCATCAAGAGGTAAGACAATCATTCATTGGTCAGTAGCACAAAAGAGTGTGCCAGGTGTTGCATTTTTATGTGCTCCACAGCTCCACAGGGAAGAATGCTTCACAGACTATTTTTTTATTTGGGAATAAAACATGATTAATTTTGCAAAGTTGGCTCTTAAGCTTAAAATACAATAATAGCAAAGCCTTGCTAAACCGTTTTACCATTATTGTTTTCGATTTTCATTCAGAGGGGAAGGTGATGATGGAGTACATTGGAGCCACAGGAGTACCAGTGACCTTTGATCCTGTTCCAGTCGAAGATGCCATTGACTTTCACTTTATTCTCAGTTTCGCCATCGACGCCAATTCATCCGGCGAGTATCAGAATGGCGTATTCTCCCCATATTGGGCCCCAACCCTCACTCCAGAATCCGTTGCAGCCACCAAGGCAACTCACCCCAATGTCAAGGCCCTTGCTAGTCTCTCTGGCTGGAGCCTCTACGAAAAGGTCCTTCATTGGTACGACCCCGTCGACCCCAACTTGTGGATCTCAAATGCATTCAACTCCCTCCAATTCATTGCCACCCGTTACCACCTCGATGGTATCGATATCGATTACGAAAACTTTCCTAAGCACAACTCTACATTTGCTTACTGCATTGGTGAACTCATCACCCTCTTAAAAAACCAAAGTGTCATCACAGTGGCCACCATTGCACCGTTCCACAGTACCGCACAACCGTACATTGAGCTCTTTAATGGTTACAGTGATGTTATCGACTATGTCAACCACCAATTTTATACAGACAAGGTGAGGACCCCTAAGGGATATTTGGAGGCGTTTAAGCTAAGGGCAGGGCAATTTGATGCACACAAGTTGTTGCCTAGCTATGAGGTTGATGGTAGGGGAATTCAAGGGGATGCATTCTTTGAAGCCTTGAAATTGTTGGAGGATAATGGCTTTGATGTCAATGGAGTGATGATCTTCTCAGCTGATGCTTCTTCCTCCAATGGATATTATTATGAGAGGGAATCACAAGCATTTTTGCTCAATTCTACTAGTACATGATGCTCATGTGTCCATGGAAATTATGTAATTGATTCTTTTAAAATCAAATTTGCATTATGAAATGTATCATAAAGGGAGTCGCCGGTAACACGGGTGATCCTTGTTTTGATATTATTAATGAATTATATACTCACGAAGCCTATAGTTTTATTAAAATCATAGATCATAAACATGAATAATAAATAAACAAAAATACATTTAGATCACTTCTGATTGGTGTATGCAATGCACTTGATCAAAGACTACGATCTCTTGGAGTTGTCGATCGAATGGTGGAGATGGGACCTCTTCTCTCTTCCAATTTTAGCACATATGATGGGGTTGGATTGCATGAGTTGGAGTGAGAGACGTCCCCTCTTTTAGTCTCACTTCCTATCATAGAAACTATAGAGAAAGAAGATTATATTGCACTTTCATTGTTTAATTAGGTAACCTACCATGCCTAAAATAGTAATAGACCTAGTCGACATCCCTAACCCTAGATCACACATATCGATTAGGGTTAGTTTCCTAATCTTAGTAGGCCTTTAAATTGACAACCCTTCTTGGAACGTTTCTTTAGCATTTGTATGGGTTAGGCCACACATAGGAAATCTATATAACAAAACAGGGAAGTTGTCTCCCCACTTATACTCCCTCTTATCTATTTTGACAAAAGATGGCCAAGATCTTTTCCCCCAAATAACGGTGGATCTCAGCCACTCACACCCGATTTTAGCAAATGCTTTGACAGAGTGCCGTGGGCACGGGCCACCCACAATAAATATAACAAGTGATGACTGTGATTTTCTTATACACCCTCTTATCTTATATGGCTTCAATAATGAGTGGCTGAGATCCACTATGCTTTCATATCGATGGCTGAGATTAACTCCCACCCAATTTTGACAAACACTTTGTCGGAAAGTGATACGGGCACGGGCCACCCACGCATATATCAAGACAACTCAGTTGTATTCTCTTATCTTATCCATCCATTTAATGTGGACGGTTAGATAAAGAGTGGTTGAGATCAAATCCATCGATCTAATATGGACGGTTAGATTTTAGCCACTCGATTCGCCTCATTTGACCTCAATTTATTCAAAATTTAAATTTCAACACCGTTATTTTTTATTATTTCTGTTATTTTCCCATTTCTCCCTCTATGCGTTACAATCCATTATAACAGCCGTTATAATGGAAAAAATGGTAACGCCCCAGTCGTTATACCGTTCGAGTGCCGAAGGCTCCCAATTTTTGCAAACGCTTTTGTCGGAGAGTGTCATGGGCACGGGCCATTTACTAGTATCTTACATTTACGGGTTTATCCATCAGATCGACTCAATGTTAGGTCAACCCAGTCCAATTTGATAAGCTTCGATAGCTTTATTAGATCATGTTTGGATATAGGAAATGTTATCTAATTAGCTATTGGATCGTGTACATGATCAACCCTAATTCGATCTAAACCTGATCCACTGACAATCCTAATCAAGAGATAGAGATCGTTGCACGTACACATCATAATAGTGACCATGTAAAATCCTAAATTCTTTTAGGGGTATTTTGGTAATTTTGCTAGATAAGGATATTTTAGCCTTTTGCCCTACGTAGGTGGGTCACACATGTGAGAGTGAAATTTTTTAACTTCACGTATTTAATTTTGGGTCTTCTTTTCTTCTTATGCTATTTTGGATTTAATTATGACTCGTGGGCTTAGTGTTAAGGCCCATTAAGAGCTTAAGCACACGCTAATATATGCGTAGCATAATTTGTACACCTCAAGTTGCATCCTAGTACCTAAAACCATATGCATGCATATACATGCCCCATCCCTAATCCATTGAATGGGAATAGCCAACTAATATTTTATAACCATAAACACTTATAATCTCTCAACTATAGTCGTCACCCTCTTTTTTGAAACCCATGAGGACTTTATAACCTCTCCCAAAATTGTCCCCTAACTTTTGAAACCCAAAAACCCTAGCTGACCCCTCTTTCTCTAGCGTCCCAAAAGAAAAACCCTAGCAGCTCCTTTGAGAGAAAAAAAAAAAAAAAGATCGGCTCCAAAGAAGAAGAAGAAAAGAAATGAGGGGGAAAAAGAAAAGTAGGCATCTTTCCACATCTCTTATGCTTAACATGATGTATTTTTTATTCTATGCTATGATTTTAGATATGTTAGTAACTAGTAGGTGGCTCGTGCCCACGGCACTCTTCGACAAAGCGTCTGCCAAAATCGGGTGTGAGTGGCTTAGATCCACCATCCATTTGGGGTGATAAGATCTCAGCCATCCTTTGTGAAGCCGATAAGAGAGGGAATAAGTGACTTCTCTGTTTTGTTATATAGATGTATAGTGGATGGCCCGTGCCCTCGGCACTCCCCGACAAATCATTTGTCAAAATCAAGTGTGAGTGGCTGAGATCCATCGTCCATTTGGGGGATAAGATCTCGGCCATCCTTTGTTGAAACATATAAGAGGGGGTATAAGTGGGGAGACAACTTCCCTGTTTTGTTATATAGACTAGTATATGTCCCGTGCCTGCGGCACTCTCCAACAAAAGAGTTTGTAAAAATTGGTTGTGTCACGCCCCGAATCTGGGCACATAAATCCAACCCGAATGCATGTTGATCAATTCGTTTATGCAAGATTCAATGTATGATAAAAAATAAAATGTTCAAGAAAAATAAAAAAAATATTAAGAATCACCATCGTGATTGATAAAGAACGGTTCAACTCTAATAGTCAAATAATGCAGAAGCGTAAATAAGCTATTACGATGGAATAACCAAAATCAAAATCAAAGTCAAACTTTTAATTTTGGTCAATATATCTAATTAGGGTCTCTATAATTACTTAGAATTTATATCAAACATTTTTTGTGAAAACACTTAAGCAAAAATGCTCATTTAAGATAGTTTTGAAACTTGATTTTCGCGGTTCAAAAAAAAATGATCAATTTTTTGTCAAAATTCAAAGTATGTCAAAAAATTATTTTTCTTGGAAGGTTTTATTCTAAAAATCATAAGATACAACTTTAATAAATGCACTTTAGCTATAAATGACATTTACAAATTTTTTGAGTCAATTCTCCACTCTCAATTCCGCTCTAATGATAACTGTCAAAATAAGTAAAAATAAAACTTTTCACTTGTATTAATTTGTACAGTTTTGATCAGAATCCAAATCAAGAAAATAACATATGAGTTTTTATCTACTAAAAATAAAGTAAACTTAAATGTAATAAAAATCATGTGGTCCTATTTTACAACTTATGAAAAAATTAAGACAAAGGTTTGTAAAAATCAGATATTTTGTAGTTAAGCAATTCTGACCTCTTTTTAGTAAAATAGCTCTACAGAATACATCATATTGAATATGTTGACCCACTATGTATGGATGGAAATGTGACTTAAAAACCTACAACTTTTGTATTTTTTCCTTGACCAGATTCGATCATCTAATAGGTGCCAAAGCTGCTTAAAGTCGGAATAAGGGTGTTAATTCTGTAAAATCAGCACAAAAATTTTAAGATTTGTGCCAAACCGCACCCACTTATATAACTCTTAAAATCACGAAAGAAATTTAGTAAAATACAACATTAAGTTAGGGTCCTGACGTCATTGGAATTATATTAAAATATTATCATATGAATATTTTATGGATATTTTCGTATAGGATGTCAGAAAACACAATATGTTAAAAAATAGAAGTAAAATAATCCAGTCAAACCATTAATGGTCCCAACGACCCAAATATGTTAAGAATCCATTATTACATCATTAAAATCCTTAAATGATTTAATCAATAAATTCTTCGTCAATTTTTATGCCCTCAATAGACTTACTTCTCTTCTAAAGTATCCTCCTCACTGAGATCAACAAAATCTGAAATGTTTCGATGTAATACCGTGAGCGAAAGCCTAGTAAAGTACAACGAGTACACAAGACAATAAAGATAATCCAATCATAATTATTTTAGCATGTTAATCAACATATTAACCTAAAATCAAGAAGATCAAACCATCCAAAATAACCAATCATGATGATGATATTAAATGCACTGCATTCTTCATTCATTCACACCAAGAGTAACGAACTCATACCAAGGGCAACGATCTCCTACCAAGGGTAACGAATTCCCACCAAGGATAATAAATTTTTACCAAGGACAACGATTTTCCACCAAAGATAACGAATTCTTACAAATAAATGTAAAAATCATAAATTTATGATGCTTGCCCATATGATTAACAAATTAAAATTTAAACAATACACCATATAATCATTAACAAAAACTATAGTAATTAACGGAAATATACAACATTATAGAATGTACTTACTTGAATGGTGATAATCAAACAAAGATCAAGCGGGAAGTTGAGAGGGGGAACTTGACCTATTGATGAGAAATTTTCCACCCTTCAGAGAAAACCCCCATGTCCAAATATGTGTAACCCATTTTCTCTCCTCCCTTGACTTCTATATTTTATAAAGAAAAATCTCACAAGTTTCTAATTTAGTTTAGGGCGTGTTTTATTGCAAGGAAAATTTTCTTGAGAAAATCTTCTTTTCCATCAGAAAATGTTCTTAAGAAAATTTTCCTGAGAAAGTTTTCCCGAGACTGTTTGATTGCACCTTAAAAATATGCATTTACCAATTTTCCATTGTTTGATTTCACCAAATTTTTTCGAGAAAACATGCACCTTGTGAACTAGTACTTGTTATCAAAGCTAATACACCCAGATGAGGGTCCCACATAGAGATCATGTTGCACAACCCAATCACACTATGTTATCCACACCATGAAGACCATCCTCATAACAAATCAATACATTACAATATTACTAACCTCTTGAAAAGTTGAATTGAATTTGAAAATCCCAGAACATCCAATTAAACCACTTCAACTCAACTTTTCATGGGGATAGTAACGTTGGAATGGACTAATTTCAGGTGATGACGATCATCATGGCTTGGACAACTCAATGTGGATTAAGGTCTCCATATTAGTAGAAAACAAAGAACCCATGCTGAGCACGAGCACATAATACTAACATTAACCCCTTGCATGTGAACTGCATATATAGCTTTGCCATGTATGAACTACATTTACAATTGACTTTTCTTTTTTGATGGGCATTATAGAGTATAGAGTCAAAATTGTAATTTTTAACAAATTTCAAGAATTGATAGAATAAATCATAATATGCGGGGACCCATCAGCTTGTCATAAGCCTCCTAAACCAACTAGTCTAACAACCAAAGGCTCACAAGTTGGACTTCTAGACTCACAGCTGGAATACACTCATAGTTTGTAATTTTTCTCCATCTTTTTGTTTCTTTATCACATTCCTGCTATATATAAGCTGAGAACCTGCTCGTGGCAGAGAGTTGATCAATGGGCTCGACACTTGCTTCGGCATAAAAAAAATATAAATAGAAACTTTATAAGAACTTCGATACATTTACAACATTTTAATTCCAATTGAATCAGAAACCATGGTTGTTAAGTTGTACCATCTAGCTAACCATTTAGCTTCTATTCCCCCCTCCTCCTACATTTATACTGTAAAGACAAGTAAAGAATGAACAGGGCCATACACCCCAAAGAGAGAGAGATAATAATTGGATGAGACATTTATCCTCACAACCTCTTCGCTAATGTCTTCTTCAATCTTTTGAGAATCTTCCCAAACCACATCAAGTTCATGATAGCTAGCACTGACAGGACCATGAACACCAAGAAAACACTGAATGAGTGCATTTGCGACATGCCGCATGGGAAAAGAAAAGAAAATGGCGTTTGTTTTACATAGTAGCTTTGACGAAATTGAGCACATCTATAAGACAACATGGGTGTTTCGAAACAACCATTTATGAACTGGCAACCCGCATGCCATAATTTATTTCAGCAACCATGCCCAAGGACCAATGTTTCAGTAAGGCACACACCTCATCTGTGAACTGGGTCCCTTAAATAATATGAAATAAAAGTCCAAAAGAAGGATTTAACTCACCAGCCAAGCAAAGAATATAACAACCCCATTAATGAGATATGCCTTGGACCTCTTCATTCCAGCAGTGTCGAGATACCTTCACCAACACACAAGACACCAATGATGGTACCTGGCAAATGGCAAAAAGCAAATGATGAAGGCAAACTCAACTCAGGTAAATGACAAATGATGGTAATATTGGCTCTATTTTTCTCTACACCAATCAAAGTACAAAAATTTTAATACATGTCTTTGAGAACTCAATTAATTTTTGCATTTTTTGTTATAATGGTCTTAACAAGGTCTAATCAACTTTCTCATTCCATAATCAACAGTTGTCTCCTTTGCTTATGCATCTTCCTAATGCCTCTTCATCCAATATTCATCAAGCGGAGATCCAAATACAGCATTGCCGGAAACAACTCCAATCCTACACAATGCGTGAAATCGTCAGAAACTCCACTATATCCTTACATGAAATTTGGGGAGAGCAACGTTAGATGCATGAAAGAATTTAGATTGGTTATCCAAAAGAAAGCAACTTACTTGGAAATAAAGACATCCTAATTTTCTCTACCATTTTCTTCAATTTACCTGGTCAATATTAGATATAAAAAAGCCTAGTTCCATACACAAAAAAGCATAAAAAACAACAAAAAGTGCACGAATCTCATACATGTGGCTGTCGGCTATGGTTGTGGAGGTCTTCCCAATCGTCTAAATAACCACTCCTTCAACTCATCATCAATAACGTAGAAAATATTTGTGACCTCTGGCTTATCTTCCAAGAGATCAAGTGCACCTAATAGATCTGTCTTAGACAAATCAAAATTTTTTGGAGCTCCTCTCTAAGTCGGTCATAATCTAGGGTTGAAAAGCAGTAGCTAGCTTCTCAGCAGCTTGTGCCATGAGAAGAAATGCCGGTTCAATAGAGTCGTCAACTTGACGTCCCCTTTTTTGCCTCTGAGTAAGCATAGTACAAGGCTGGTGGGAAGAAGATAAACCTTGCTGTGGCACTGATCCATGCCTCTCAGTGGAAGTTGCGTCATCATCTGCATCATTCAAGTCAACTTCCACACATGATATCCAAAGACAAATGTAAGACACATAAATCAACAAATTCTATGTACCTACAAACTCAATACATTCAACCTACCAATTTCTTCAATTGGAGGCATTTGCACTATCTAGCTCATGCCCAGTTGTATTACGGGAACCAGTAGCCTGTTCATTTCCAATGATAACTACCAAATCATAATAACATGGGACAGGCTTCGTACGAAAGCTCTTTTTCTTCGGATGTTACTAACAATTGTAAAAACAAATCAATTTAGAACAAATGCATACAAAAATTAATCATTAAAAAATCATAATTGAACATGAGCGCAAACCTGTAATAGGCATTCCAAACCTCATCAGCAGCAGTCACGCACTGGGTTTCAGAATCCCATCCAAAACTACTCAGAGACATAAGTTCTCTAGCATCCATATAATCTTTTCTTAATGTTTTTAAATGATTACGAACATGTTCGTTATTAATTTTCAACTTCAATTGATTCTTCATTTCTTTGCACACATGCGTTAAAGCCTCATTCTTCCATCCATTATCTCATTTGCTGCCTAAGGTGTGCTCTTCTAGTAAAACATCTATCAGAATATGCTCCATTCGACTATTTCAACAAAGTTGGGTTTTTCCTTGTCCTTTCTTACTTTTAACTTTACTGTCTATTCCTATTGAAAATGATTAGAAACATGTATAACAACCATGTTATACATCCAAAAGAGTAATTCAATTGATATTGCCAATTCTTATGTATTTGGTACCTACATAAGGATACAACTAATAACCAAAAAATTAAAATAAGAAGGATAGACATGAATATATACATTGGTCATTGTCTTTGCAAAAATGAAAGAAGAGATTAAAAAAAATAACATTCAGATGCAGTCTATAAACACAAAACATAAACATTATAAAAGCTAATGTTGGTGGTGATGGTGCTGGTATTCTTCATACATCGCTTTTGCCAGAGCATCCATTTTAACTGTCCACAAGGTCGAAGAAGCAATGACTATATGCTCATCATTTGTAGGGAGATCATCATGATCTTCCTCATTTGGGACATTGACCTCATTGCATAAGTCATCAGGGTCGCCATCCCGCATGTAATTGTGTAGAGCACAACATGCCAGTATAATCTTCATTTGCGTATCAATACTATAGAATGGAACATTCCTAAGGTACGCAAATCTTATTTTCAATAGTCCAATCATCATCTCGATGACATTCTGTAGTGAAGAGTGGCGATAATTATATAATTCTTTCGCATTGCTCGGTGTGCGACTAGCATGATCCTTTAAATGGTATCTCACACCACGGTATGGTGTGAGAAACCCAGGACATTTGGGAATCCAGCATCAGCAAGATAGTACTTACCTATTAAATATAAGCAAATTAGGACAAAAGAAAAAAATTAAGCATTCACTTATATATTTTATGAAAAAACCCACGAAAAAACTCATAAACATATTGGAAGGTACAATTAACCTGTCTGATCTAGGTCTAACTGCATCTCTTAACAATTGACCATCATGAGTGGAACCCTCCCAACCAGTAAGGACATACACCAATTTCATGTCAAAGGTACATGCAACTAAAATATTCTGACATATTAGACCTCGCCTATTACAGTATCTAGCATATTTAGCTAAAGGAACATTTACTTTGATGTATGTGACATCAATTGCGCCCACGTCATCCTATTGGATGTAGTAAACATTAAAAGTCTTATATATGAGTAGAGAGCTAAAAAATGCATAATGAAGTAAACAAAAAGTAGAATAAAATGACAAGCTAACATGAAAGAAATTGTGCCAACTCCTTCATTTTCTCCATCACTAGGAGAGTTTGAACTAGTTGCTTGCTTAACAATATTCTTGTAAAAACTTATTACTGACCTAAGTACTATATGAAAATAACGACTAACAGTCTGACCAGATCGTAAGAACTGAAATGTTAAATTTCAATTACTTAAATCATGGCCTATCATATGTAGGAATATGGCGACTTGTTCCTCGACCTTAATAGATCAACGATCAACTAGCCCATATCCACGTAAACAATCACATAGCCTATGAAATGGATCCCGTTTCATTCGTAGCTGCTCATGACAATAACGATCACTCTCGATGTACATTCTTCCTAAAACTTATTTTCTCAACTCATCCCTATTTAGGTAGGGAGCTCTAACGATAGATTGCGATCTGTTTCTCCTACGCCAATGATATAACATGACTGCACATGACATTAAAACCATCATGGTTGCAATTGTTCGTCTACTATCTTGTAAAGTCTGCATCTTATATAACTATAAACAAACATCGATTAACAAGATATGTTATCAGGGAATTCTATGAAAAAGGTTAATTTAAAGACAAACTGATATTTATTATTTTTAAGCAATAAATCATGTGACAATGCAAAGATTATAAAAAGTAGCTATGAACACCAAAATTGATATAGGAATTCTAAACCCACATTACTATTCTTAGTTGGTATCAAATAGCTCAGTTGAATTTTAACTCAAAAGAAAGAAACGTGATAATCATAACCAAATTTGTGTAAACAAGTAATTCCAAAACAATAGACATGTAAACCAAAGCTTAAGCACAACAAAGACCACTTTAGCTTTTTACCATCTATCTTGTTAGCTTTGAAATTTTTAAGAATAATTGGAATTTATGTAATAAATCAAAAACTAGTTACCTTTGAATTATTGTGCCCAGGTCTTTGCACAAAACACCTATAAACATTTTTTTCCTTTTCGCTTGATGAAAAATGCTATTTTTTGCATAAAAAGGTTTCCAACAATATCTTTTCAGGCACAAAGAATATATGAAATTTAACTTCCCCTTGTACAATATGGCCTCCCATTTTGAAAATAACTCTACAAACGTAAAGCCAAAAAAGTTTTTCAGAATATAACAAATAGCAGCCCCTCCAAATCAGGCATCCTTTTATGCTGAAAGAATCCATACACTCCTAAAACAAAGAAATTCATTCCAAATCCATAGTGGATAAATAGATGATTAACAGGTTCGCCACTTGCTTTACATAAGAAGCATATATTCGGAGTGATATTTCGCCTAGTAATCAGAGTCTACTGTTATAAGGAATAGGACTTCACCAAACTAACTTCCTCAAATAAGACAATGGATTAGACTGCATCAACCCCTTATTTAAAGAAAAACCTAACTAGGAATTATCCTCTACTACCCCTTTTCCATAGCCTTCTATCTGTCACATTAGGATGAACTACATTACGATATGTATCAAAGCATGTTGAATATTTTTCTAGACTTCTAGTGCATCAATATGTATCATTTTTTCAGCTTGCTGATAGCATTTCAGTACCAATATTTCAAACCTTGATTAGAAGAAGAGATCTTTCATGTAAAGTATACAAAAAATTAAACATTTTTTTATAAACCTAGCTAATTTGACAATAATCAAGGAAATAAAAGTCAAGTGACTAGTTTTGGTCTAAAGAACTAGTCCAAAAAATAATAAACTACATAAAAGCAAAACCTAACAAACAAGCATCAATAATACTGCGAGCATCTTATATAGCATCAAGAATCACAATGGAAAAAAAAAGATAAGCTATATAAGACTGCGAGTAACTTATATAGCTTATTATCAACCAGAGATATCAAACTTCAATTGAATAAAGCAGCTGCATGAAACAAAAAAAAGTGATTGATGGTCAATTGGCTGACCCACATAGAAGATGAATCAATGGCTGATTTTTTACAACTATTTTCGACAACCATTTTTGACAACTATTTTTGACAACATTTTGGCTGACCCACATAGAAGATGAATCAATGGCTGATTTTTGGTGAGGATGATCTCACCATATAGATCACCCCAACAAAAAATCACACCATTCTGAAATTTCTAATTAACCTCATCAAATGTGGTTTTCAAGTTACACGATAAAAATAGACAGTCCATAATTCTTCAACTTCTAAACCAGTCTATGAATATCGAAATGATTTGAATTTTTTGTGAGGACGATCTCCTCACCATAGAGATTATCCTCGCCAAAAATCAGCCATTGATTCATCTTATATGTGGGTCGGCCAAACGACCTCAACCATGTTAAAAATTCATTATTACATCATTAAAACCTTTAAATCATTTAAGCATTAAAATCACTTCTTCATTTCCTACGTCATCCATCGACTCCGTCTCATCCAAAGTATCCTCCTCATCGAGATCAACAAAATCTGAAATGTTTCGATGTAATACCATGAGCGAAAGCCCAAGAAAGTACAACGAGTACACAAGACAATGAAGATAATCTAATCATAATTACTTTAGCATGTTAATCAACATATTAACCAAAAATCAAGAAGATCAAACCATCCAAAATAACCAATCATGATGATGATATTAAATGCACTATATTTCTCATTCATTTACACCAGGAGTAATAAATTCCCACCAAGGCAACAATCTCCAACCAAGGGTAACAAATTCTCACCAAGGGCAACGATCTTCCACCAAGGGTAACGAAACAATTTTCCACTAAGGGTAACTATTCCCACAATAAATATAAAAAACCATGAATTTATGATGCTTACCCATATATGATTAATAAATAAGATTAAAATCTCAAAAAAATATACCAAAAACACTATATAATCATTAACAAAACTATAGTAATTGACTAATATATTCAACATTGTAGAGTGTACTTACCTATTATTACTTTCTCTTAGATTCGAGAGAGATGAGAATGTGTAGTATATTTTTTTGATTGTTATCGATGAAGTCATTCTTCTAGTATGTTATGCTTCGGGGTCTCATCAATATTTTTGTCTCAATAGATGAAGTCAAATAGTAACACGCCATGGTATTTCTAGGGTTTCAAAGGTTCTTCAATGGAGGTGCTTCAATGGAGAAAGAGGGAAAGAAAGATGAAAAAAATATTGGAGTAATGATTTAGGGTTTGTAAGAGTTCACAAGCTTCTAATATTTTATTAAATAGGTTTAGGAAAGTAGGGTTTCTAATTTTAAGTGATTTTCGTCACTTTAAAATGGATGAATTTTATAACCCACTCGGCTTATTTTAAGATGGATATGGACTAAAAATGGGCCTAAGGCTTATGGGTATTAAGTAGGCTTCATTTAAGATTATTATTAAGCCCAAAAAGCATCTAAATTGGTCCTACGGGCCCACCCAACAAGTATAACTCATTAATTATTTATTACGACTATATCACTCATAGACCACAATAGTAATATAGTTAATTATCATTGAAAATAAATTATAAAAAAAAAATTAAGGAGACAAATTCAACTTTTTATAATTAATTTACTCAAAAAATCATGAACAAAAGTTAAGGGTATTACAGTATCATATCCAAAAAAGACGATGAAAGTTCGTGTTGTTGGTGATAAGGCCAAAAAGTAAAAATTATGAGACATTTATATCTTCTACAGATTCTTTGAACCCCATACAGAAATTCGACGTCGATAATCTATTAAAAGGGTTTAAAGACTTTTTTAGAATGTATAAGACTTGTCTCCAACTAGGCTCATAAAACATGATATCCAATTGGTGGGAGATGTCCATTTGCTAATTTAAGCATGTAATATACCTTTGTGATGAGAATGATAAGATTAAGAACAAATTCAAGAGCTCCTAGAACAAAGAGTCATTGAACCCAATTGCTCACCTTGTAGTTCATCGGTACTATTATACCAAAGAATGATGGTGGTTGTAGAATATACTTCAAGTATAGAGCCTCAAACAAAATTACAATCAAGAATTTGTACCTATTATAGAGGATAAATGATCTATTGGATTAGCTGTAGAGTGCTTAATTCTTCACAAAATTTGATCTAAAATTTGGATACTACAAATTTTGAATTAGCAAAGAATATATCCTAAAAGACGACATGCAAAACAAAACAAAGACTATTTGAGTGACTGATGATGTTATTTAACTTATGCAATTTTTCTACAACCTTCATGCGCATGATAAAAATGAGGTAATTCATTTATTTATAGAAGACTTTCTAATTGTGTATTTAGATGATATTCTTATTTATAGTAAGAATTAGAAGGATCATCTCCACCGTATTAAAAAATTCCTTGAGTGTTGCAGAAAAATTAATTGTACTTGAATGTCAATAATTATAAATTAAAAAGCAGTCATTGATTTATCTTGATTTTGTAGTCGGTGGGAGAGTTAAAAATCAACACAATAAAGGTTGAAGTCATTACAAAATATCCAAAACCCTAGACAATAACAAAAGTAAGGAGTTTCATGGGTGCTATTAGTATTTGCACAAGTTCATTCAACATTTTTATAGATTAATTGTAGTAACTTTGCATTCTTTGAAAAAAGGCAAATTAGAAGTTTAAACGGACAAAGAGACATGAAAATGTATTTTAGTTATTGAAGTGAAAGATTTGTAAAACACCAAATGTTAGCTTTACTTAGCTTGCAAAGGTTGAAACAGATGTTATGGGAGTCGTTCTAATACAAGATGACAAGTTAGTAGTCTATCACTTTAAGATGTTTAGTGGGGGCAATGATGGACTATCCAACTTATGACAAAGAGTTATGTGCATTGTATCAAGATTTGAAACATTGGCTTGCATATTTGTTGGGAAAAGAACAAGCTCATATCTCAATTGGATGTAATTTGTTCCTTGAACGAAAATAGATCTAATGGAATCATATTAAATATTTTACAATACATTTTGTACCTTACTAAGAAACAAATAGTTCACACTAATCACAAGCTCATTTAGTTTTTACATACTTAGTCAAAGTTGCGGCAAGTTTGGCACATGAAGTAGGTGTCATATTTTTAACAATTCAACTTAATAGTTTAGTACAAGAAATAAGTGACTAATAAGCTAGTTGATATGTTGTCGAGACCGCCTTAGCAATTTATTTTTATCTTAATGGTAGCTATTCGGATCCAACTTATGTTTTATTCTGAATACACTTAACAATACGACTTCAATGATGATTTTAAGGCAAAACACGTGAGACACAACATGGACATGCATAGTATAAAGTTTCAATTAAAGAAAAGATTATTATACAATAAAATGCAATTGTGTATGCCTAGAGATGGTGATAAATCATAATGGGCCATAGAGGCTCATACTTCTAAAATTGTAGCATATTATTGAATTTATGACGTTATGTGTTTTGTCCGAAGATGCAACAAGACGTAGCTTAGTACTTCAAAGGTTGCATAGTATGCAACAGATTGAGTCCCTCCAACGATAATCTAAGAATGTACATGCCATTACCAATTCCTAATAGGCCTTGGAAGAATATTTTGATGGTCTTTTTAGGAGGCTTATAAAAGATAAAATTTAGACAAAATTATTTGTTTGTGACCAGCCGTAAATCATTTCAGTAAGGCGGTGAGCCTTATTCCATGCAAGAAGATAGTGACTGGTGAAGAAGTAGCAAATTTATTCTTTTAGCATGCTTGGAAGAATTTTGGGTTGCCTTCTTCCATAATTTTAGATCGGAATAGTCGATTTTTGATCCATTTTTAAAGGTCCTTGTGGAGGATGATTAATACTAAGCCAAAAGGGAGTACAACTTTCCATCAACAGACAAATGGACAAGTAGAGGTCGTGAACAAAATGATGGTGCATCTCCTTTGAGGCTATAATTCCAAGCGTCTAAAACTTGAGATGAAAGTCTGCCTTGTCTCTGATTCACATATAATTAGGCGATTCATTGTTTGACATAGAGATCACCATTCAAGATTTATATTGGGTTATTCGTCAGAGTCCCATCGACTTGGAATTCACTGTTGGAGACCAACAGTTGATTAGAATAGGAGAAAAGGAGAATGTTACGTCGATCACAACAAAAGTACAAGAATCGACATAAGTGTGAAAATTGACATTATCCACAAAGATTACAGTGAGATTTTCTAGAAGGTGAACTTGTTTGGATGCAATTGAGCAAAAGTGATTAAAGGAGATGGTAAGAATTGCTGAAACCTATTTATTATAGACCTTTCAAAATTACAAAGATTGAAGAAAATGCCTATCAGTTAGGTTCAATCGACACCTTATAAAGTCCAAGACCAAGGAACTCGAGTTTTATTTATTGATAATATTTAAGTGGAACAAGAAAATCCATTGGCTGAGGACTTCTCTAGAAAAAGGAAAGTGTCAGAGACACGATGAGAAAAGTATGAATCTTTTCGCATCGGCAAGAATGTGCTACTATCTAACAATCATTGTGGTACAACAAGATCGAGGAAATTGGAATTTCCCCACCTTCAATTTAAAATTTGGCAAGAGGTAAATTCACAAAACATAAAGAACAATGGTTCAGGAGGATCAACATGACAGGCATATCATTTAGAAACAAGACATCAATATAGCTTGTGTGATGGGATGTTCACATTGACATATGCATAATTTTGTCATACGGATTCTAATTGTAACGATCTAGGTATCATTGGAAAGATGACAAGGAGATTTATGCACTTGTTTGACCATATTTTGAGCTTAGAAATCATTTAAGATTGTTTGGCCCCTTAAAATTGTAATCAAAGTTAAATTTACTAATTATAGAATCTGACAATTAATATCTCTTAATTTATAAATATTCTATAGATGCTCCGAGAGAGAGGGAAAAACTTTAGATGCAGAGGACTTTGTATGCAGTCGATGTAGAGGGGTCTCGTGGCCCTACATTGCTCATTTTTGGGGTCCACTAACCGCATGGATGTTTAGGCCACTCCTTGGTGGATACGAAAAATCAGTCTCATTGATTTTCTCTAGCCATAGAATATAGCTCTTTTTAAGGATTGATTGTACCCGTTGGATTCAAGCATGTTTTTTGCATATTTTTGGGCACTTAATCCAAAGGCTAGAAATGATCAACCAAGCTGATTTTTGGTTTGCATATCTATCAAGGGGTGGGGTAAACATCCATGCGGTTAGTGGGCCGAAACAAATGTGCCATGTAGGGCCAAGAGACCCCTTTGCATCGACTGCATCCAAAGTCCTCTGCATCTAAATTTTTCCCTAGAGAGAGTTTTGATATACTTGTAATTCTAGATAAGAATAGAGAGAATTTACATTTTCTATTTTTCGGACTTACTAAATGTAGTATAATTACTATTTATAGTATCACTATAGTGGAATTGGGGAAACCTTACTACTATATAAAGAATTGTTATACTCTGTTAGACACAAAATAACTCAAGGAAGAAGACTGCTTTCATAATTTTCATTTCTGATTGCTCGATTGATCGATTTGACTTTAGAAATCTCCAAGGTGGGAACCATCAATTGGTGGGTCTTGACTCTTGACCACCCTGCATGTGTGTTATGTGCGATAGGTTGGCTATGACTGTTCAATTAGTTGTTTGTAATGAGGCAAGACCTCAAATTAGGTGAAAAACTTTGATGTCCACCCTTGGACAAATCAAAGGTTGATGTTCACCCAGAATGACACATGGCACACTCTTTTAGGCCAGCATGATTGTTTGGTCCACCTGTTAGTGTACCTTCACACCAAAAAACCATCTCGATTGGTAATTTCTAGCCATTTGATTTGAGTACTCAAAAAATGTTTGAATCCAACGGTTGCAAATGACATGGTGAAAAATGGTCAAATCCAACAGTCATAAATAACCAATCACGCTAGTTTCTTTGGTGTACAGTTCCTATAAGAGATGGCCCAAACATTCAAAGGTCAGTGAGCACGAGAGATTGTGCCACATGGCATTTGTGGGGTGGACATCAAAGTTTTACTCTGTTCAAACTTCACAATCAGATTTGATTGGCGACGTATGGAACGTGGATTAGGGTTCACTGAAGTTGATGGGCCTTACTTCCATTAGCTACATGTTCCATTCAATATAGTTCATTTTTCCTAGACAGTGATGTAATACCCCCGGTAGGCAATTAGCATAATACTACCTTAATGCAATCCGTTGGATAAGAGAATCCATAATCATAGCTGTTAGACTACCCAAAACATGATCATAACCGTTAAAAGTTATGTAATTATTGAATCAGACAGCTACCGATTGATAACATTCCTGTTTTTGCTCTCTCTTCAGCCCTTTGGGTGTGGGTATTATATTAACTTACACCGGGCTATCGCATAAAGTTTAAAGTTTTAATTTCTTCATGATACAGGATTTGACGTAAAATTGCGAATTCCACAATCGCGCTTGGAGTTGGGAGGGAAATGAAATTTCCTGTGTTGCGCATTACGCGCAATGGCGCAGGTTAGCGTCATATTCTTTGATTTATTTATGTCTCTAATGTCCTTGCGTTCGTTCCATCTCTCGCCAACAACGAGGAGGAACAAGACGAGGACGACGGAGAAGGAATATAAAAAGGATTCGTTGCTTTCGATTCGGTTCGATCATCTCATTTACTCGCGATTAAGCTTCTCTACGTAAGCAAATCTATATTTTTCTCTCTCTAATTTTTTTTTTTTTTTAATTTTTTTCTCAAAATCAATATCAGTCTCTCCTCATTTGAATTTCGATCATTTCTCTCTTCAAAGTTGGGTTTTCTCTCTGGTTTCTGAGAAATCGAAGTTTTTTTGTGCCGTATGAATCTGAAATTAGGGTTTCTCGCGAAGAACTATGGTTTCTAGGGCTTTGCATAACACGGTCAGATTGAATTTTACCAAATTTGTTAGTGTTTGAGGTAGAAAGGTTTTAGGGCTTCGAGGAATTTCTTTGAAGGAGAATTGTTTAAGGGTTTCTGGATTTGATTCCAGAGGACTTGGTTGAATTTCGTGAAAACTGGGGTTTCGGATTTGATTAGGTGTAGATTGCCGTATATGATGGTCGATTTATAATGGTGCGGCTTTTGGGATTGAATCGTGGGGGATTGGGTGATTCACCTCGTGAGATTACCCGAACAAATCCGACTAGTGAGAGTGGGGAGAGCGGATGGCTTATTCGTTTCTTTGATTCAGCTTTCTTCTGTGAGTGGATCGCAGTCAGCTACCTCTACAAGCATGACCACTCTGGTGTCCGGGATTACCTCTGTAACCGAATGTACACTCTTCCGCTCTCGGGCATTGAGAGCTACCTCTTCCAGATTTGCTACATGTTGGTCCATAAGCCGAGCCCATCATTGGATAAGTTTGTCATTGATATGTGCTCGAAGTCTTTACAGATTGCGTTGAAGGTTCATTGGTTTTTGATGGCAGAGCTAGAGGACTCAGATGATAATGAGGGCATCAGTAGAATTCAGGAAAAATGCCAGATAGCAGCGACTTTGATGGGTGACTGGCCACCTCTGGTTCGGCCGCCGAATCCCCCATGGAGCCCTGTGAGCAAAAATCAGGTTCTCAATAAGCTACTCTCATCGAAGCAGCGGTTGTTATCTCTAACCTCATCTCCACCAACCCAACGGTCTTTATCGTTCTCACCCTCATCAGGAAGCAACTCTTTGCAGGAAGAGGGTAGCAAGCTCTCCCCGGACGAGAACAAGCTTTTCAAGAAATTCATCCCAGGACCGAAAGTCCGGGATGCATTGCTTTTCAGGAAATCAGTGGACAAGGATGATGACGACTCAGAGAAGGATGGGTTCTTCCGGAGGCTTCTGAGAGACAAGGATGAAGATGACTCGGAGAAGGATGGGTTCTTCAAGAGGCTTCTCAGAGACAGTAAAGATGAGGATGACGAGCTGATGTCGAGCTCTGATGGGTTTTTCAAGCGGTTGTTCCGTGATAACAAAAATGATTCTGAAGAGAAAATAGGTTCAAAATTGGCAGAAGATGATGAAAAGGAAGGATTCTTCCGTAAATTTTTTAAGGAGAAATTCGAGGATAAGAAAGATGGGAATGATAGAACCAATGATGAAGACAAGGGGAACGTGAATGGTGAGGAAGAAGAGCCTTCAGACTTTTCTTTGTTCCGTAGATTGTTTCGTGTGCATCCTGAAGATGCCAAAGCTGCAGTTGCAAATGAAAATGTTATCTCTTGTGGTTCATTTGAAAGTAGTCCGGGAACAGAGAATTTTTTCCGCAAGCTATTTCGAGATCGGGACCGTTCTGTGGAAGATTCAGAGCTGTTTGGTTCGAAGAAGCAGAAAGAGGTCAGTATAATGTATAAATTTAGGTTTCATTTGTTATGTTGATGGGTTGTTATTGCCAAATATGGCCAACATTTTTGCACTATTTGCTTTGCTAAGTGCTTCTTAGTTGCTGCTACCGCGTAGGTTGTTGACTAGCCTTTTTTTTGGCAATATGACTAATTATTTTCTAATTATCCATTAATCAGATATCCATACAAACATGTTCTGAAAGTGATTTTATTCTGCCAACTAAGAATGCGTGTCATGAATAAACTCTGTAAAATTGCTTCTTTGAATAAAATGCGTGAGAAATAACTACAACTATTTCAGTAATTTAGAATTGTGAATGGCCTACGGTTTTGCACATCGTGGATAGTAATGAATGCCAAAGCTTTGGTTGCTATTAGTGTCAATGAAACGGGTCATCTGCGGAGGTCCAAGTTATCATGGGCATTGGCAACATGAATGCTTTAGTTCTATTTATATTTGTTACAGAAAGATCAATCAGCAAACAGTTTGGTGAGTCTCAGCATCAGGACTTGGACATAAACTGGATAATCAGCAGTGTTCTTTTGAAGTAGCTTTATTTCAGTTAGCGATGTTTCTGGTGTAAAATATCTATGGTGGTCGTATCTTTAGGCTTTCGTAGATCAGTCCAAGATCAGTCCAAAATCAGTGCCTTCATTTTAAAATAGCTGTTCTAATTTGGAACTGAATCAAAAGAGTACATGTATCTCGCTATTATGTGATTTATTGTCTGTAGCATGTGACCAGCTTGGTTTGATCACTTTTTTCTGTGCTGTGAAATCAAGAATCTTTATATGGCGGATGGAAGACAGTTTCCACTACTTGACGGTTTTGATTTTGATGCGTTGGTAAGTGGAAAGTAGGAGAGAAATTTTGAAGAAGAGGTGGTCCTTGCAGCTATCAAAGATCGTAGTGGTGATACGGCCCCTGGTCCGAATGAGTTTATTGCTTACTACAAGGAGTGTTGGGATGTCATCAAAGGCATATGGGGGTGATTCATGAATTCGTTAGTGGAGCAGTTTGGGACAAGTGATCCGATTCCATGTTTAATTCCTTAATTTCTAAGGTTGAGGGAATCAAGGATTTAGACCTATCAATCTTGTGGGTAGCACATTATAAAATCTTTGCTGAACTTTTTTTTGGGAAGTGGAAAGAGGTGCTTGACCAAGTAGTAGGCCCTCATTAAAGTATTTATTAAGGGGAAGCGAATTCTTCAGTGTTCTCATGGCATATGAGTGTATTGATTCTAGAGTGAGAACCATGTAAGGGGGTTCGTGTAAGTTAGACTTTTGGAAAAGGCACATGACCATGTAGAATGGCTGTTTCTTGATTATTTGATGGGAGGAATGGGGTTTGGGGCTAGGTGGCGGAGATGGATCATGCCTTGTGCTTCTTTGGTGTCTTTCTCAATATTGGTGAATTGGTCTTTAGGTGTTGAGAGGGCTTAAACAATATCTCCTTTCTCCTTTTCTCTTTATTATTGTGGTGGGAGCCCTTAGTAAGTTGATTAGGAAGGCGGTGTATTTGGGTTAATATAAGGTTTTAGAATGAGTTCCGAATGCTTGCTGCTATTCACTTATAGTTTGCTAATGATACTATTCTATTTTTTGGGGTGTCTCTTTACCGGATTTTCACTCTTCATGGGGTGCTCTGATGTATTGAGCTATTTTGGGTCTTTGGAAAGTGTACCCATTGTTGTTGGAGATGATGAAGAGGGGTTGTTTGAGGAGTATGCTAGATGGTACCAGATAAAAAAAAGGATTGTACTAGACGATTGGAATTTCATTTGGAGAATCTTCCTATTTTGTACCTCGGGCTTCCTCCTGGGTCTAGACCCCGATCTATAAGCATTTGAGATCTTATTATTGAAGGATTCAAAAAGAGTTTGGTGGCTTGGAAGCATAGTTTTTTTTTTTTTTTCGTAAGTGCAATGGAAGCATAGTTTTTTTTACTGTTTGAATGAAGGAGATTACTCTTATTAAAAGGACACTAGTAAGTCTCTCGGTCTATTATACGTCATTGTTCAAAATTCCTGTAGTGGTTGTAACTTTTAAATTGTAATTTGTTTGGAGAAGATCCAACATGAATTTTTATGGCATGGTAAAGGGATTGGAAAGCACTTCCATTTGGTTAATATGAATGAGGTTGGTGTGTCGACTTAAGAGATTGGAGGGTTTACGATTCATATACTGAGTAGAATGCATAAAGGTACTTTGGGAAAGTGGCAATGGAGATTTGGGAAGGGGGATGGGGATATGTGGATAAATGTCATCTCCTTCAAATTTGGCATATTAATTGGTGTTGGGATAGTGGGGAAGTTGTAGCTTATTATGGTTTTGGAGTCTGAAAGAGTGTCATTAAGATTTTGAAGAGTGTGAGATGGGGGTGAGATATAGAGTTGTAGGGGGAGAGAATTAGATTTTGGGAAGATGAATGGCATGGGATGGGTAAATTGTGTGAAGCTTGCTCGAGGCTAGACAAGTTGGTTCTTATTAAGGAGTTGACTGTTAAATCACTATTTTGAGAGGAGAGGTGGTAAAATTGTTTGGTGCCCAGTCTTTTTAAGGAATTTGTTTGATAGGAAAAATGATGACTGTTTCTCTCTTTTTGCTAGACTAGAGGTGTTCATTCCTTTAGGGGGAGTTGGTAGGTGGGTCTGGAAAGGATACTCAAAATGGGTATTTTCAATGAAATCATTTTACAACATTCTTATTAGTTTTTCCAAACTACGCTCGTCTGTGGAGAAGATTTGGGGCTGCCTTGTTCCTCCCACTATAGAAGCATTTGCATGGATGGTTGCCTTTACAGTTGACCATCTTAGTTAAATAAGGATGTTAGTCCCTAATAGAGGTGTCATAAAATGTAAATTATCTTGCAAAGTGGCTAGAGAAATGTGGATCATCTTTCTTGCTAATTTTTTGATAGAATGGTGTTCCCAAAAGAAGTGGCATGTTTTTGTGGTCTCTTCTTATGTTCTTTTTAGTTGTAGGGGGAAGGTCCTTTGGAAAATCGTCCCTTATGCTTTTATGTTGAGGCCTTTGGAAGGAAATAAATTAGAGGACTTTTGAGGATGTTACTTAGTTGGTCTTGGAAGTGTACAACTCAATTTGGAGGCCTCTATTAGAGTGGGCGCTTGTGGTGGAAGACTCGTGGGCAAGGGCCGACTTTCTTAATAGTGGGAAATGTTAATCATTGCGGGTTTTTGAAGGTCAAGTTGAAGCTTAGTTGGAATAGGCTGAAAGAGGATTTATTAGACCTAATTTGATGGGAGCCCCTTTGGGAACTTGGGTTTGTCTGCTTAAGGGGTGTCATTTGTGATGAGAATGGTAATTTGCTTAAAAGCTTTTTTCTGGTTCCATTGGTGTCGCGGATTCAAATGAGGTAAATATTAAATTGCTTTTACAAGGGCTCCATACATCTCATAGATAACTTCTCAGGCCCATTTGACGTGGAGGGGGATTCAACAAATACAATCTGTTGGAGCATATTAACGAATTGGTTTGAACCTGGGCTATAATCTTTTTTTTTTACACTCTCAGGGAAGCCAATGATGTAGTAGCTGATTACTTTGCATTAGAAACTTTTTGTATGTTTTGGACTCTTTTCTTGCTGATTTTTTTTTGATAGGCCCCTTTCCTGCTTGTTTTGCGTGGGTTCTCATATCCTATCCAAGGCTTTTTTTTTGTATGATGGCTATGCATAACAAAATTCTTACAATGGACCATCTGATTAGTAGGGGGAAATTTGGGCTTGATTTCTATATTCTCTGTTGGTCAAGTGGTGAGTCAATGGATCACGTACTTATCCATTGCCCATTCACGAGTGAATATTGGTGGGAGTTCTTCAAACTTTTTGGATTAGGTGGATGAACCTTCATTTCTTTCTTTGTTTTCTATAGTCTCTGTTGGTCAAGTGGCAAGTCAATGGATCACATACTTATCCATTGCCCAGTCACAAGTGAAGATTGTTGGGAGTTCTTCAAACTTGTTGGATTAGGTGGACGAACCTTCATTTCTTTCTTTGTTTTTTTCATCTTCAATATATGAAATGAACGACTTCTGTTCCCTAATTTAGTACCTACTTGTTCCTACTAGTTTTCATCACATCCCCTAATGTAGCCTACCTAAAAAACTTGTTTTCATAATATGCTGTGTGATCTCAAGAAAATTGTGCATCTCTTATTTGGTTAGTCTTTCTATATCAAGTAGTAGTGGAATGCACGTGTGCAAGAGAGAGATTGTGAGACTGACTTGACTTAGGCGAGTTAATTCGGTCTCGCCAAGTTAACTCTGCATGTTCTTTTTGTTGAACAACCGCTTTACTCTAAAAGCTTAAGCTGTTAGAGGGAGACGTAACTATGTATATCAAAGGGTCCACGGGTCTAACAGAGGCGGAGTGCTGGCCACAGCCAAACAACACACTCCAATAACACACCCCCTCAGCACTTTGCTGAGACTCGAACCCACGACCTACTGCTCTGATACCATGTTGACAACCACTTTACTCTAAAAGCTTAAACAAGTCACTGGAGGGGCGACCTGAGGAAAGGGCTACCTGGGGGCTCGCTCAAAAAAGAGAAAATAGGGGTACCGGAAAAAATGCTGGGGGCTCGCTCACAAAAAGTGAGAAAATAGGGGTACCGGAGTGAAAGCCGCTTCAGAGTGGGCCACCGTGGACGTTGGCCTTGAAGCGTGGTGGAATGTTACGATCCTAAAGGTTAAGACTTAAACTTCCCGCACCTCTATCACCTAGGTGCTTTTGGTGTTTTGGTTTGGGTCTTAACATTTGGTATCAGAGCCTTAAGGCCTGGGAGGTCACGGGTTCAAGTCTCCAGCGGAGTATATTCCCGCTGAGGGGGCGTGTTAGCGGATGGTGTGTTCCCGCGCACGTGTTGTGTTAGCCCGACGACCCGTTGGTATACATAGTTGTCTTGCCTTTCCCCAACAGGTCGATCTTTTGGGGTAAATGGTTGTTTAACACTTTCTACATAGGTTCCTAACACTACACGTTTTTTAACCATATCAGTTGTTTGAATTGTGTAACCTTGTCATTGTTGAAGAGCTAATTGAATATGCTTTCTAACGGTAGTTACAGTAACAAAATAGGGCATCTTGATACTTCTTGAGTCAACAATTTAAGGGCAATAAACTGACAAGCTAAGACCGTGTTAATAAGTGATTAGGAGGTTTCTATCTTCAGAAGCATCTTTTCTTTTATGATCATGACATTCTTATTTTGTTGCTTTTTGTGCTTTTATTTTGGCAGAAGCGTCCAGGCTCACCAAGGCAACGAAATGAAAAATCACATGCAAAGCCTCCATTGCCGAATAATGTCACGTCCCAGATTCGCAAAGGGACATATCACGTTTCACTGGATTTTGTTCAATCATTGTGTGATACATCATATGGCCTGGTGGATATATTTCCAGTTGAAGATCGGAAAAGTGCTCTTCGTGAGGTTGCCTATGTTCTATCTTGCTTTATCTATCTACTTTATGATCTATTTCTCTGTTTGGGTATTTGCATCCCAATTGTACTGATATTGTGATTCTTGTGTTGCTAGTCACTCGCTGAGATCAACTCACATATAGCTGGTGCTCAAAATAGTGGAGGTATTTTATTTTGGTCTTGGTTGATTTGAAAATGTTGTTATTTATCTGCAGTCAGAAGCACTTTGCATTTGAGTTTTATTTAATATTTATTAAATAGTGACAATCTCTTCAAATATATTTTAATTTGATTAAAGGATCAACAGGCTGTGAACTGAAGATGTCTATGCCCCTATTTATTGAGGCGTTTAACATTGAATTGGCTTCCTTAAAAATATGAGATAAGAGATTTCTGAAACATCATCATGATGCTAATCTCTCTTTGATCACAGGTAATGATAATTCATGTAAAAGAGTAGAAATTATTAGTTTTGGAAGAGAATCCCAGTGTATAAAGTGTTTTTTTTTTTGTTATTAATTTTTTAATATTTATAAACCACACCACACTATGAATAAGCTAAATCACATCCCTCTCTATGCAGTGGAGAGAAAACAACCAAGAGGCTTCAGACATGCTTATTGGCATGATCTAATATAAAATTCCTTTATGGGTGCCTGTTGATGAATCGACTGTCATTATAAACAGCAATAAGGTTTTTTTGTACAATAGAATATCTGATCTTGCAGTCTTTTTGGAAGGAAGAGAAAAGGAAAAGTTGTCTTCTATACAGACTAGAAAAAGGTCGTTTTTTTTTTGTTTTTTTAGCCTGCCGTTATTGCTTATCCTGCACAACTGTTTTGGCTGATACGATATAATTTGCGTTTAGCGTAAAACTTCTAGAAGAAACCTCTAGCTTGTTGTTTGCTAATGGGTGAGGAGACATCCAATTGTTTAGGTGATTGCAACAAGGTTCGGTGTTCTTTTGAAGTTTTGGGATCTTTCGGTGGCACCTGTGGTTGCTGTATGCTTGTATTCTCCTGGCGGTAAGTCGGTTGGTGCCCAATGGGCACGAGTCATGAAACTTTGGGGTATTTGGAAGGACAGGAATCAGAGGGTTTTTGAGAGCAAGCAAGCTGGCTTGTATTCTATCATTCTTAGTATAAAGGGGCTGATTTTCTCGTGGTCCAAGGCTTTCTCGGAGTGTAGGGGCTTGTTCTTTGAAGACTTCGTCTTCCGTTGGGATCTTATTTGTACTCGGGAGGGCAGTTAATCTGGTCTTTTGTTTGGTTGTTTGTGTCTTTGTCTGGGGGTGTGTAGGTCATCTCGACCTGCCTTCCTTAGGCTGTTTTGTTTTTGTTTTTTTAGGCTTCGGCCCTTAATAAAGTTTTAACTTATCAAAAAAAAAAACTAGTACTTGTTTTTTTTTCTTTTATGAAAATTTCACCCTTCTTGAAAGAGGAACTGCAAAATTTGAGGCTTTAACTCCAGAGGTGTGGTTGTCAAATAGGCAATAGAAGTTGCAGGAAAACCATAGTGACATATTAAGGTGGATATTATTGATAAAAAAAAAGATTAAGGAGGATATTGCACATAGATTTAGAGTGTGGTGGCTGAAGTGGATATGTGCTTTTGGAGTGCTATGTGATCGACACATACCAATCAGAGTTATGAGATGATTTTATAAGACAACAATAAGATCGAGTATGCTTTATGGAACGTAATGCTAGGCAATTAAGAAACATTATGACGATAAAAATGTGAGTAGCTGAGATGAGGATATTGAGATGGATGAGTGGATATCATTCACTGTAGATGTATCGTGTGCAAGGAGAATGAGGAAATGCCAACTGCCTATTTGTTCACTTTGCCTTTGTTAGGAAGGTGTGCAGTTCTTTCTCTTGTTATTTGACATCAATTGGGTACTCACTCTAGATGTTAGTGCTGTTTTCTTCTGTTGGTTAAGGCAGGTCATTTGGTTGTTTTGGAGGATTCTTCCTTATGCCCTTCCTTGGGGTGTTTGGAAAGAAAGCAATAGTACGATCTCTTAGGATTTTAGCCAGATAAGGGTGTAGATTAGCAAAGGCTACTGGATGGCTTTTGATAGAATTGACTTTCTATTTTCAAAAAATTCTCTGATATTAGAATGGAGGACTTTTCTTTTATGAGAATAAGTTATTCATGGAGACTTTAAAAACAATACTTGGCAATACACAATGTATTCTCTAAAGAACTTCTGCTTGCAATTATTGAGGAGCTTACAGTTTTTTTTCTGCTGAATGGATGCAGCTAGTGTTGAAGTGATTTATGCTGGATGTCCTTGTTCATATTTTAGCTTGTTACTGTATTAGTGAGTCAAGTTTGTTCTCACCCTCATTAGAAGTATGATGATGAAACTTAATTGGTTTTTTTAATGATTAATAAACTTAATTGTATTTATGGGATTTTTTTGTGACTTGTACTAATAATTGTATGGCGAGATCTTTTATATATTATTTTGTTGTTCTTAAAATGGTTTACCATTTTTAAAATGGGGAATTCAAGAACAGATGGTTCTGCTGTTAACTATTCATGAATTCCAATATTTGCACGCTTAGTGCTAAACATTCCCTGTAAAATTCCTTCAGTTCTTTGCTGTTTGATTTTTTAAATATTACCTCAAGGCCTAAAATAAAATTTTAGCTGCTTCCTTTCATTTAAATATTTCCACTTGTAATTGTAGGAGTCTGCTTTCCAATGGGGAAGGGAATGTATCGAGTGATTCATGTACCTGAAGATGAAGCTGTTCTTTTGAATTCTAGGGAAAAGGCACCTTACCTGATATGCGTTGAGGTTTTGAAAGGTGAAGCTCCAAGGTATTTTCTAAGTTGCATGATCTACTGAGTTAATTGCTCATGTAGTTCCAAATCTAATGATCGTTGAACATTGCTGATGGAATTTGTATTATAATAATTGTCTCTGTTTGTTAGAAGTGATAAAATTTTAACATATCAGTTTTCTTTTCTTAGCCATACCAAGGAGACATCCAGTGCTCAAAAGCTTTCTAGAGGAGGGATTCCTTTAGCAAATGGAGATGCACAATTACCAAAGCCTCCTCCATGGGCATATCCTTTATGGAGTCCACAAGATGTGTGTCGTAATGGTAATGATAGAATGTTGATATCTACTTCTCAAGCTATTGACCAAGCAATGGCTCATCCATGGGAGGCCAAAGCGAAATTCGTACATGCGAGTCTTTCTGTAGAGAAGCAATTACTCGACCAGTCGAAGAACAGTGAAGTTTCTAACTCAGAATGCAGTATCCAGCATGGTAGTTTACAGCCCGCTTCAGTTTCCATGGAAATCCCAGTGAATAATGGTGAAGTTGCACAGGATTCAACTCCAGTGTTAAAAGCACACCATGATTATGATTTGGAATGGGTAAGAGTTGTGTTGACAGCTGATCCTGGGGTCAACATGGAAGACATAGAGGATCAAGAGCCACCCCGTCGAAAGGACCACCGCCGTGTTCCAAGCACAATTGCTATAGAGGAAGTAAAGGTGGGCCTGTAAGTGGAAGATATGGTATTAGCATATTAGATGTTACAACATTGCAATAAATGCACCCCATAGTCACAAGTTACTTACCTCTGCTTCATAAGTTTATGGGTCTGCTTCATATGGTTATGGGGAGTGAGAGTGATCTTCCCATTCAAGCGACAGAGATACTTAAGCTTGTATTGATCCATGCGCTTTGACCAAGTGTGTACGTGGACCAATACAAGGTTGGGTATGGTATACACCCATGTGATGGAGTTGTTGGTTTACTATTATTTATTTATTTATTTTTGTCTGTCTCTTGCTATGTTGCATGGATTCTTCTAAATGGGTGAACTATCTGTGTCAGACATGTGTCGGAGTCCAACACGATACAGATTCTGGTGCGACACTTCCAAATTCTGTTTTTACTTCTTATATCTTTCCTTACGTTGCAAGATACTAATTAACATTTGCCTTAGGTTATGAGTTCTACCATTTACAATTGAAGTTTTCTATGCAACAAATATAAGATTATGTACACGTATTCTCTTGTCCATAAGTATAAGTATATGATACAAATCATAAGATATCCTATTATGTTATCCACTCTTATCATCATTATCATATAAAAAACAATTACTTTGTGTCGAGGTAGTGTGAGACTCCACACCCGTTTTGGACTCTTGACACTCGTACGAAACAAAATTTCCCTGTACAGAAAACAAGCAGGATCTGACTGGGTAAAGCAGACGGCATTTTTATTATGCGGTCGGCAAATTTTTCTGGGCCCACTTCCCACCTTTTTAAAATTCCATTTCTACATTCATCCCCGAAAAGAAAAATTCATGCAAGAAGAAACCCTAATTTTTTTTAAGAGAGAGAGTATCTTGCATTGTGTTGAAGATCTTTAAAAATATGCAGAAGAATAGTTGAGGCATAGTTGACAAGTTGACTCACCTAGCCAGAATCGTCGGTTCAATTTCATCTGCCTTCTTTCTCTCATTGAGAGAAGTTTTGTGTGATGATTAATAGCATGTCCATCTAATGCATGGACCATCTGGTTGTCGTAGCATTGTCTAAGCTTGGTACATTTAATTTATTTGGTTTCACATTGGGGTTTTGACGTCCTCTGTTTATGGTTTTACTGTTAAGTGGCAACAAAAACTTGATGTTGTAAGTGTTTGATATTCTATTAATGCCTTGCCAAAGTGATGTTTTCCGCTTTCAAGTAGCAGTACTTTTCTTCCATGTTCAATTATATGGTCTGCTTGCTCATGTTCATGAGTTAATTTGGTGTTATATGTTTGTGTGTGTGTATGTGTGTGTGTGTATACATATATGTATATATATATATATACATATATGTCTGTATGTATGTATAGGCAAGCATGAGGAATTGGTATGGTGTTTGCTTCAGTTGTTTCTTTCTGCTTGCATTATTTTCTGAAACTTAACAGAGTTCCACTGATCCACATTAGGGACTTATCGAAATAAAAAAAGAGAGCTGCATTTTACCAAGGATAAATTTACATGTTTTACTAGCTGGTGTACCTCCATTGTATCTCTTGAGGCCAACTTCTTTTTATATCTATTTGGTTTGTGAGTCTGATGCATCCAAGCATGAATTTGGTATTAAGTTTCCAATTTTGCATTTCTGTAGGCTGCCGCTGCAAAAGGAGAGGCACCTCCTGGACTCCCTTTAAAAGGGGCAGGTCAAGATTCATCTGATGCACAACCAAAGGTGAATACTAGCTGGAAGGCTTTATATCTTATGCTTAAACAAATAGATAAGAGTCTGCGGAATATTAGATTTTGAGGGAAACTGTAATGTTCATTCTAAACAGGTTAAAAATGGCGGTGTTCCTAAGGCGAGTGATCCCTTATCTGGTGAACTCTGGGAGGCAAAGAAAGAAAGGATATGCAAAGCGTCTGAATATGGAAAATCACCTGGTTGGGATTTGCGTTCTGTAAGTCTGTTGGTTATCTCCTTATCCATTTATTTGTCTGTTTATTGTCTTGAGACTACTGTTACATAATTGATATCGAAGTTTTGAAGCAATGTTTACTGGTAAACTGAGTGGAGTGGGTATTTTGTTGATGGGTTAATTAAAGCATTGAGCAGTTGCCCATAACATATGCATGTTCAGTACTGCATTGCCAGCAAAAAGGCATCTCGCAAGCTCTGTTGTTTCAACTTACTTGATTTTATCTCTTTTTGCAAACTAAAATAACTTATTCTGCGCCGATGTGAAATATAACTTCATAATAAATTAAAGAGGCCCTGGGTAGATCGAAGAAATTTAACAAGGAAGACAAATACACAGTCCCAGAATTTGGCCCAACTTCAGAGTTTTGCTATGGGGACACAGTTATCTGCTCATGAGGGAACTTACTTTGGATGCTGATCGTTGGGTCTAGTTTTAGCGGTTAAAATTTGGTTGCATTTCAAGTTTCTTTTGTTGGTTCTGATTTTCGATTGTTAATTGGTTAGTATTGAGGATATTATAGGTGTTATTGGTTATTTTAAAATCGTATAGATTGTAATGCTAGTTTATGTTATTCAAGTTAATTGCTCAAGTTGTTTTTCTAAAAGTCAAGATTAAAGCAAATGGGTTTAGGACCACTTAAGGATGGAAATTCTTGTTAAAGTTTTATAGACCTCTTTGAGTGGGGAGAGGAGTTTTTAGCCTTTATTCTTTTCAGTTTGCTCTTCAACTGAGCGCTAATTCATTTGGTACGTTGGACTGAATAACTGCTGTAGGAATTGGAATTCAGTTATTTTTAGCTTTTTTATTAATTGATCTCCTTTTCTTTGTTCTCTTTGGGATCTGTTAATCTCTTTATATTTCAGTCTTGATTGTATATTTTTGTCCAGCCATACTTCGAAACTTTGGGAGAGAGTGGCAGAACAAAGATTAAGACGGAAACAAAGATATCAGTAAACTAGTTTGGATCTATGCAAGGAAGGCCAACCATCAAGGCGATCTTTTTACTTATACAATATGATGGAGAAGTTTAGAGAGAAGTGGAGATACCTTCATATGGCCTTTATTGACTTGAGAAAACTTATGATAGAGTTCTTGGGGAGAATTTGCTTGGTTTTGGGGAAAAAGGAATTCCAAGTGGGTATATTGACATGATTAGGGACTTGTATGACGGAGCATAGTTCAAAGTACACAGTATCGTCCATGGGTGACACCGAAACGTATTAGAAGTATTGTTCGGTCTTGGACGAAACTTTGTGAAACCGAAACGAAATGTTAGTGCACACATAAGATGAGTATCATTCAGTTTCGGATGAAACTTTGTGTGTGTGTGTGTGTATATATATATATAATATCAAATAAAATTAACCTATGTTTGACTAAGGCTAACCAGTCGGGCTCGAGCTCGATGTTATGTTGACTAGTTAACCTAAAAGTTGATTTTTAACCATTATTGACTTGAATTAAATTCTAACCTTTAAAATTTGACATTTGAGTAGATTGAAACAAACTTAGGGTTAATTTTGACCTACTTGACTTTTCTGAGTTTATTTTAACTTGGGTTGACCCTATTCAACAAAGTTTGACTAGAGTGTAGCCAAGCTTGTCACGCCCTAGGGCGATACCGAAATGATACGGGCGAAACGTTTCGGTATCGCCCGATGCTTTGAACCATGTGACAGAGTAGTAGTTAGCTTGGTTAAAACTAGTGTAAAGGTAATGAGTTTTTGATTGTGATGGGGATTTACACCAGGTGTTGGCCTATAGTCTGTGTATCTTGCACTTGGCATGGGTTTACACCAGGTGTTTGCTTTTGTTGTCTAGTGAGGGCCTCTTTCTAAACTTCACATACCTAGGTTTTAAATTTCAGTAAAGTGAACAATAAAGTAGAAAAGATTGGGAGACAAGAGAAGAGAGAAGAGAAGAATGGAGAATGGGAAATCGTGTATTATATGTAGCATGATTTCCCACATATTAATGAGGTAAAGGACAAAAAAATACTAGAAATACCCCTAGTACTCCAAGTTACAATGAAACAGGGAAATAAAGACATTATTAACACACTTCCTTAAATTGGTGCAAAGATATCTATCATGCCTTCCTTGATTAACATATTTTGGGGACAACCTTTACCAACACTCTTAGTTAGAACATCTACAACTTGCTCTCCTGTTTTAACATTAGTGCAAATTTGGCCACTCCTCAACTTCTCCTTAATGAAGTGTTTGTCAACCTCTACATGCTTGGTCCTATCATGTTGGACTAGGTTATGAGCAATGCTAATGGTAGCTTTATTGTCACATTATAAGCGCATTGGCTCCTATACTTTGATTTCCAACTCGCCCAACATAGTCTTCATCCATAAGAGCTCACATATTCTATGGGTCATAAAGTGGAACTCTGTCTCTACGCTAGATCTAGCCACCGTAAACTATTTCTTACTTCTCCAAGAAACCAAATTACCCCCAACAAAGGTATAGCTTGTGTTTGATGAACAATGTCTTGTCAGCTTGGCTCTGTACATACCTAATATTCTTGATTGCCCCATTGAATCTCTCTAACTAGGCTCGAGTTTACTTTTCAGGCCATACAAGCAGTTTCAGTTTATAGACCTGATTCTCACTGCTCTCAGGTTTGTGGCACATCAGCAGTAGAAATAGTAGTAAAAGAATCAAACATTGAAGTAAGAACTGGCAATGGAACAAGATTCTCTTCACTATTCCTACGCTCTCCATGAAGCAATGAACTAAGTTTCGGTTTCGAGGTTTATCTTGACTAGCCCGGAAATGAAAATAATACATTTTTTCGTGGAAATGATGGAAATAATGCGGAAATGATGGAAATATTGTGGAAATGTATGTGGAAAGTTTGGGAAATGATAAAAAAACATAAAAACACTTATAAACTATCAAATCATAATATACAACCATATGTAGTGTGGAAATGAATGACCATAGCGGTCTATAATATGTTGTCGCAGGTATCAGTCAGTCCAAGTATTATTTAATTAGATAACTATTATTTAATTGCTTATTATAAAAAATTCATAAATCAAGGTACTAATGAATCTTTTTTCACTTAGATTAATGTCTTAATATTATGTATAATTTTAGAAAACCTATTTACTATTAACTTATAACATTACTTAACTTTTTGAATATTTAAATATTTTTTTTTCCAAGAAAAATATTTAACCCAACCAACTTGTAGAACGAGCTAAGTTATGCAACATATAATCAATTTATGCACAATTATGGATGATTAAGGTGAAAACCAATGAAATTGGAGTTTTTCCCAAATTTAAAATTTTTACCCTAAATGATCTTCAACCCGTGCACAAATAAAGTGTAAATGCATCATAGATTCATAGATTTGATGCATTTACATCTAATCTATCTATTTGTAGCAAGAAACGATAACAAAATTTTTTATACTTGTGTACATTTCAAATATTTCTATTGGTGGTGGTTTTGAGCTCAAATGTAATGTATCCTACACTCGATTGAAATGTTTCCATAGATGTCGAAACATTTCGACCGAAATAATACATATTTACACTGTCAATTGATCGAAATTTACTATTCACGCGAAATATTTCGACATGTAGGGAAACATTTCGACATGTATTCTTTCCTGTCAGTAACCTAGGAAATGGAAATATTTCGCGAAATTTATTTCCTTGCCCTGAAGATCGGCTCACACATCATCGAAAAAGGGAGCAACTCAAAGAAGGCAACATCTATGGATACCAATCATCGAGTAGTGCTAGGATAATAACATTGATATCCCTTTTGCGACGACGGATATCCGAGGAATATAAATATCAGCCTTCGTGTCCAACTTGTCACAATCAGGACGATTAACGTGAACATAACACACACATCTGAAGAGCTTTGGTGGAACCAATAATAAGGAACTATCCTGACAAAGAAGTGAAATGGGAGTGAAAATTTAAAACACAAGAAGGCATACGATTTATCAGGTAGCAAGCTGTTAACATGGCTTCAAACATTTTTTTTTGGGAACTTGCATACCAAGAAGTAGGGCACAAGTCATTTCAAGTAAGTGCCTATGTTTTCTCTCTGCAACACCATTTTATTGAGGGGTTTAACACAGGATGTTTGATGATCAATCCCATGTTCATTGAAATAAGATGTAAGCTCTCCATCCATATACTCATCCATTATCAGACCGAAAGATTTGGATTTTAAGACCAAAAAGAGTCTGAACCATCTGATGAAAAGTCTTAAACTTTAGACTTCATCAGATACACCCAAGTACAATAATTGTAATTCAACAAATGTGACAAAATAACGATAACTAAATAGAGAAGTAGTGGGTGACGATCCCAAACATCAGAGTGAAAAGTAGTACTTTTATTCTCACTAATGGGAAATGAAGTACGACAATGCTTTTCTAGTTTACATATTTCGCAATTTAACTTAACAGAAGCAAAAGACTCAAATTACGGAAATAAACGTCTCAACCCAGAAACATGTAGATGGCCTATACGGTTACGCCAACACATTAACTGGTCTTTATTGACTCTACTACTATGTTGCATTTCAGACTTGGGACTTGCAATGAAGCTTAAAGAAGCTCAATACTAATGATCTTCGACTTAAGATTCAATGATTCTTCAATGCTCTTATTTTTATGTTTTTAACGTCTTGCACGCAGGGTGCTATAGCACCTGGTTTACTGATTAAAAGAAACAAAAACAAGTGCACCCGGTTAGTATTAACACTTGTCATATTGGTACTTAGCAAGACATTAAGAAAACTGATTAGTCCAAAAAAAAAAAAAAGAAAGAAAAGAAAAAACCCTTTGATGAAATGCTATGCTTGCTGTAACAAATGGTATTGTTCCATGAATTACGAAGTTCAAACCTAAAAAAAAGTGCACAAACAAATCCTGCACTTCTTGCATGACACCTTAATTGCATGCCTTATTTGGGCGCATTGGGTGTTTTGTGCCTTTGTGGTATGTGCATGTTTGGCCAGGCTGGGTGGCAATTTATATTCGTTGGATGTGCGTATCGATCATTATTCAACTAATGGTTGCTTTGTTTAAAATGCTTCCAATCATTGGCCATTTACTCAATACTTCTCATGGTTATATGCTTTTTGTAGCTGGTGGTTCATGGTTTTTAATTATGCCTATTCTATAATGTTTCATTTTATTACAATTCTGTTTAGTATGTTACTTTTTCATTAGTAATATATTTGGTTCTCTTTTTTTTTTCTTTTCTTTTCGTGCAGGTTATTGTGAAGAGTGGTGATGATTGTAGGCAGGAGCATCTTGCTGTGCAACTCGTTTCTCACTTCTATGGTAGTTATCTTAGTTGTATTTTAAATGATATTGTAGTGGGTTGTCATGTTTTGTGGCTCATTATACCTTTGCTTGCTACAACCATGATGTTATATTTCAGAGTATGTCAACTAAGTATTCTTAATGGTTCTTTACATTGATGACTGACTCATAGTTGCTTGTTTTAAGCTGAATCTTTTATCCAAAAGAAATATAATATTTGATGGGAGCAGAGAAATTGCAATGTTCACCTTACTTCAATTGCCTGCTGCTTTAGTTCGAAAATTGGTGCATTTGTCAATTTCCATGCATAATGGGCAAACACATTATTATAAGCCAAACTTCTAATGGAATGCATTTTATTTAAAGATAAAAAAATATTTGTTTTGTTTGTTCTCGTTATTGTTAGCTGTTCTTCACAATTATTGGTTATGTGCTTAAAATTATTCTGTTCTTTTGAGGTGTCAACTTCCACTTGGTTTTTTGCTTTGGGTTTTGGCTCATTTGATGGTAGACTTTCTATATCCATAATAAACTCATCGAGTCTATGATTTCACATTGTTGTAATTTGTGGTCTGAAAGGGAATTTTTCCTTATTATCTTTGTATTTCTCAGATTCTTTTCTATTTATTATATGAGACCATTTTTAATTCATAATATGGTGTGTGCACTCTATTACAATTACTAACTGGTGATAGGATGATATGTGGGACACGGAGATGGAAGATGGAGATTTTTCTGCATTTAGTCATGCCTCCTACTGTTAATCAAAATTGTTGTTGAGAATGTGACAATGATTCGGTGTGCCTTTCCTTTCATGCGAATCGTCATAGCCCCTTTGTTATATTTGATTCTTTGACAGAAGGGGCAGTTGGTGAAATCCTCACCTTATGTTAGGAAGAAGGTTTAAAATCTCCGTTTCGTTCGGCATTTCGTAAGCTGACGGAACAAGATGTCTCAAACGAGATGGAATGATACATTGTAAAAATAACGGTGTCGTGATCAGCAAAGATGCTAAGATACATAACACTAAACTATTTCAATGCTTAATAATACTATTACTACTTTTATAATACATATGATAAATACTAGTTTCTAATTTACTATTTTTATTTGGTATTGAGATAATGGGCACCGTATGTATTGTCTTGGTACCGTACTACACTGAGATGTCTTGACAGAGACATTCCAAGACAGGACGATACTTTTTTACCATGGTTAGGAAAGACCATTCATGTGACTCTTGTTCTAATCCACATGTGCGGATTGTGATTAAAGACATGTTAAACCTTAAGAATCTCATTGTGAGTATATTAATTAATATTAGGTCAGACGTATTGATGTCAAGTGCATTTGTTTATCAGCTCATTAAATAAAGTGTATTTGAGTTTAGGTTTATCTTGAGAAATATTGTTTCATTGTTCAGACTATTATCTGATCTTGTACAAATCAATTGTTTTGGGTAGTGATTAGTCTGTATTGGTTCTTTTTAGGTCATAATTAGAGTTCATGGTGGCATCTGCTTAATAAATAATTATATATGTGGTTTTGGTTACATTAGAGTTTGTTATGAATGCTTATTTAATATTATAACACCACACCAATTAAAAATAAATTTTTTTGTTACACCCAGTATTGAAAATTTATTTTGCAAATATTGGAAGCATGAAAATGATTGATAATAACTTTTTATGGTATAAAGGTATTATGATAATATATTTTGATGAGGCATTATGATAATATTTTTTTCAGTAATGATGTATCTAGGTTAGGTGATTCTTTTTGGGCCATATAAATAATTGTGATCTTTTTTGTTTTTTGTTTTTTTTTCATTTAATGTTGTTTCAAATAATTTTTACGCTCCCATTTTGAATAGCTTTGAATAATAAGTTTTTTGGTTTTATTTGGGAACTCTTATCTGATCTAAATTTAAATCTTGCAAAATTACCTTGAGGTGATACTAGGGTGCAATACTATTTGTGCATACCAGTCAAGAAGTCAATGGTGATTCTTCAGATAAGAAACCATGGTCATAATGCTTACTCTTTGTATGGAGAAGAAATGGGGATGATTATAGAGAGGTCAAGAGGAGAGGGAAAAAGGGAAGGATCAGAGATAAACCTGGGAGGGTCAACAATACACGTCAAGGCATCGAAGGGGGTAGAGCTTGTACTAAAAGGAGATTTGAAAGTCAAGGAGAAAATTGTCCAAGATTGCATCAAAGCAAGATTTAAAATTTCTTTCTCATTTAGCATTTAATGAAATTATGAAACAATACATTCGAAACATAAAGATATTTCTTGATACAAAAAGATACGAAGATGCATTACACTGAACTACTTTTATTGCTTAGTTAAGCTACATACGAAGTTTAGAGAAATAATACTACTTTGTATAACAAATATATCATAAATACAAGTTCGTATATGTACTTAAATTTATATTTTGGTACGAGATAATACATTCCCTCATGTATCATCATTTCATCTTGGTACCTTACTGGTACAAGACTTGTCAGCTGAAACATTACAAGGAAGAAGATACTTTAAACCATGCAGCGGAGGGATCGATGCATGATAGTTGGAGCTATAAGGCAGTTGCACAATCCAAAAAGTAGCCAATTGGGGAACTGCAAGATCCTTATCCGAGGATTTAAGAGCTTTGTGGAGATGGATAGTGAAGCAGTAGATGAAAGGTGTGCTTTGTTGACATTGTATTTGGTTGCTAGGTTTGACACAGAACATCTATAGCGGAGGTCCAAAAATGAGTGAATGGAAGTTGGAGAGTGGCTACTGCTGTCAAGGTATGGAAGGTGTCTAACACCTTGTTCCTCTCTCTTCTCGCATCGGAGAAGGAAGCTCTTCAAGTTCTCGATGAAGGTGAAAACTCAATGGATGCACTATAGGAAAATATTGAGGAAAAGAGGTTGGTGAAGATGTTGGGCCTCTCTTTACATTTATGGAAACTTTCCACAATCCATGGCATAGGGGGACATGTGGGATTTTTATCAGAGTTGCTAAGGCAACTTTGGATTTGGAGTGCGTGAATGGGCAAGGAGTACAAAACAAAGGAGCCATACTCGTGCTTTTTGATGTGCCATGGGAATGTATGAATGGGAAAAGGACGCTTAAAAGGAAAAATATGTTGGAGATGCTCTTGTGGAATTTTAATTTAGTATCTGGCCATAAACATTTTTTTAGTGTATAAACCAGAACCAGATTCCTCCCTTGTCTTTTGTTTATTTAACCAGGTTATTTAGGCTTGGCACTGTGGCTGTGCTTCGCAACTCAGAACAATTTTTTTGTGGACTAAGAGAGAAACAGCCTATTTTGGTCACTCAATTTGTTCAATCAGTTTACAACTTGTGCATGCTTTAGTGAATGTTGTAACTATATGATATGGTCCCTTTATGAGGTATACATTAATTGACTTAAGAATTTCTATGGGGCAGTGCCCTCTCCCTTAACCTAACCTTATGGTGCACAACACATAAACCGTCCTCAAAATGGAGCCTCTCTAAGCTCCTATGTCACAAAGATTTGTTGTATACGTGCATGACATAGATTTGTTTGTATACATGCATGACAAAGATTCTTCTCTCTCGTAGCTAAAAGCATCCCAAAACCTACTTTTGGTGCTCCTGTTGTATCCATCAAAATTTAGCTTCATCACAAATGGTGGTGAGAAATGATTCTGTTAATGACAGGGAATAATGGGGATGATGTCAAAATAATGATTGGATTTGGATATAGTTTTATACAAAATTGAAAACCATCCAGTTGGAGTACTTTTTATGTCTTCCCCTTCTCATTTATAGCTGATCAAAGCTTCCTTCATTTGGTTTTTGATACCAGATATATTCCATGAAGCTGGTATTCCACTCTGGTTACGCCCTTATGAAGTCCTAGTTACTTCTTCTTACACAGCTCTCATTGAAACAATTCCAGATACGGTAATTTTGTACTTTCATACTAAAGTTAATTTCAATAGAACACTTTTTCTATCATCATGATGACGTCTTACTGTTTTTTAGGCCTCAATTCATTCTATCAAAACGAGGTTTCCTAACATCACAAGCTTGCGTGAGTTTTTTGTGGCCAAGTATCAAGAAAATTCTCCAAGTTTTAAGCTTGCTCAGGTAATTGAGTAGAAGATGTGGTCCAGTATTGTAGTGATTATTTTATTTTATTTTTATTTTTTATGTGTGTTCAACAGCAACTATTATACTTTCTGGATTGTGATTATTATAATGTATGTCCTGGTCTTTTTTGAAATCTATTGCTCAGCTCCAGATTTCTTAAAATTTCAGCATAATATATTTTTGAATGTTATCTGCAGATTGCACTCAGAACTAGAAGCACACTCGATTCATTGGTCTAATTTATTGTTAGGAATGTCTAGGGATCAAGTTTTAAACTATTATGCATATTGTATCTATGTCTAATGTCTAGGGAAATTCTCGGTCTCGTTCCGTATGTCAGTAAGCTGACAGAACGAGACATTGGGAAAAAAATGATACGACTCAATCACAAAGATACATGATTAATCTATAAACTTGTACTGTTAAAGAAATGTTTGAATTACTTAAGTTAGGGTTTTGGACCTTTTGGTATGAGATGATACATTTTCCAATGTATCATTCTAGTTCCATACTAGAATGAGACGTCTTGGACAAGACTGAACAAGTCTTTGAACCATGATTCTGTTCTTATGCCATCTGTGTGCTTTAACCATAACATATTTGTGCAACGTGGGTTATAATCTATTTATTGTAAATGAAAACATTTAATTGTGGTTCTAAAGGCACGCGTTTTCTTCTTTCAATTTCTTTTTCCCTTTTTAAAAACATTAAAAGTTTTCAAGGTACTACCTATGCACAAGAAGTCTCCATGTAGACCGCTCTTAGTTGATAACTGCTGTCGCATTTACATTCCCTCAAGGTTAACTTTATCTGACCTCTCTCTAGGTTCTTCCTTGATGGAACTTTTTCGCTCACTAATTTGTCATTATAAGTGATGTTACTTCAATTGCTTTTAAGGTTCGCTTTTTTTTTTTTTTAGCTCAGAGTATCTTGTTATTATCATATGGGGGAGATATTAAGGAGTTTGTTGAGCATAGAACTTACTAGGTGGGCTGAAGTAGAGATGTGCTTGCTGAGTGTTATGTGACCACTGCATACCAGTAAAACTTGAGGTAATATTTTGTAAGATGATAATATAATCGAGTGCTATGATGCAAAGATATGGATACGGATACGGATACGGACACTGATACGGGAAGCGGGGATACGACTCGACATTTTCCAAAATCAGGGACACGGATACGGATATGAGTATCCTACCCATTTCCTAAAATTTGTGGCATAGGTACTTCTACATATGATGTTATAAAGTGTACTCACATAAATACACAATCTTGAGTGTGTAAACATGTAATAAAAAAGTATATGATAATCAAATAAGTGCTATAAATGGTTTATTTTATATTACTTATAAAATTAATATAGTTGGACTACTGATTTAAACTAACGTTAATATTAATGTACTATTTTTTGTGTTTTTTTTTATAAATAAATACATGAAGTTTCTTGCTCGTATCCTACCCGTATCCGTGTCGTATCTCGTGGATACTGGTACTTTGGGCATATACAGCTATCCGGGTATCACAGATCGAGTGTGCTATATGTAGTAGTATGTCGGACGATTAAGAAACATGTAGATGAACGAGTGGTAAGAGTAAGAAGCTAGAATCAGGAATGAATGCATCTAAGGGAAGCTAGGAGTAGCCCAATCTGTGTTTACCCAGATACAGCAAGGGCATGGGACTGGTACGGTGTGGATATGGCATTTAGAATTAAAATTGAAGTATTCAGTATGGATACGGCACCTATTTTGAAGTATCTTGATAAAATATGCTCCAATAGCCGATAAATAAAAGGAGTCGTCTGAGATGGTTTGGTCATGTGAACTGGTGAGGAGGCGCGCTGGTGCAGGTTGAAGGTTCTAAAAAGGAGGGGAAGGTTGAAAAGGACTTGGGTAAAGGTACTGATGAAGGATTCAAATCTCTCTCTTTTTGGTGGGTAAGCTGGGATCGAACTTGCGACTTCATGGCTGCAAGGTAGAATGTTAACCAATTGAGGTACAGGCTCAAACTCAGGGATTTGAAGGCCTATGGATTGATGGAGAATATGATCTGGATAGAATGGAATGGCGGAACAGGGTTCATGACCCCCCGGCCCTAATTAGTTCGGACAACAATGATGATGATGATGATGATTTGAGTGTAAGTGAAGTAGGCTGAAATATGTACGAGGTGGATTAAACGATTGGTAGTGATCTATCTTGGTTTCTCTCAACTGTATACATCCCTTCAAGGTGATTGTAGCTGCTCACAGTTCCGTTAAAACTCAATTGAAGGGATTCCTAAGATATCTTGTTATGTTTTTTTGCTATAGAAGTGGTCTGCTATTTATGCTGGAGATTCTGCTTACTAATGAAATCATTATGCATCCTCATTCATGCATTTGATTCCTTCTTTTTATTAATTTCACGGGTTTAGAAACTAATCTTGATTTTAATTTGGTCTGAAGATAAATTATATCTCTCAACTCTTGAGTAATCTATTTGTTGTTGCAGAGGAACTTTGTCGAGAGTATGGCTGGGTATTCCATACTGTGTTACTTTCTACAGGTATAGTCTCTCTCTCTCTCTCTCTCTCTCTCTCTCTCTGTCAGTCTGTTTTGGGTGTATATCTCAGCTGCTTAGGTTTTCCCAGCCCTTAATAAATCTGTCTGACGTAACTACCCCTTGTTTCATTCTATTCGTTATTTTATTTGGTTATCATCTGCTTGTTTCTTTCTTTTGCCTTATGTTACAAGAAATCCATTTATGCATTTAGTATTTGTTGCTCTAAATATGCTCATTGTTAACATGCCGTGTGTACTAAATATCGGTTGGTTTCTCTTATGATGGAAGTTCATCAACCATGGTTATTGGTTCTATCTCTTCATGGTTAGTCCCATAGGTTGCAAGATTATGGCATCCTAAACTTCACCTACAGACTTCTCTTGCACAAACCATCAACAATTGCTTTCAATTGTGGACATTGTTTTCAGAACTGTTTGATGGGGAGTATACATTTCTTAATATTTATCAACCTCGCTTAAGAAGAAGCTCAAACGTGTTTTT
This sequence comes from Euptelea pleiosperma, assembly GCA_035048495.1. Classification (NCBI taxonomy): domain Eukaryota; kingdom Viridiplantae; phylum Streptophyta; class Magnoliopsida; order Ranunculales; family Eupteleaceae; genus Euptelea; species Euptelea pleiosperma. Next base: position 25,089,137 of record CM068542.1, on the reverse strand, counting down.
TTCTGAAACAAACCAAATGCCCTTCTATATGAAAAATGATACAGAACTTCCCTCTGGATCCTTACATGTTTCCTGGAAGATTAGTTCTTTACTGGTTTTATAGAGGTGTCATCTTCTTTGACATTATTAGTATTCATATTGACAATAATTACATTGTGTTTGTTTTTTTATTTCTTGGGGCTCGTGTGAATGCAGGGAAAGCACTGTTCTCAAGTCCTCGTTGAGGATGAGGACACACCTCTTGTTTAACTTGCAAAGGGAACAGTTGATGAGGAAAGATGTGTACACAACATGGTGCTTTAGGCACTTATTTTTTGGAAAAACACATGTCAAGAAAACCCTAGTTCCCTCTAACAAAATATGGAGTGCTAATTCAAGTACATCCCTCCATTCTACTTGCACCAGGGTTTAACTTCGACTTTGTCACTTAGTTTGACTTTGGGATTTATTCGAGGATGTTTAATTTGACATGGAGAAGTTGTGAAATTCACCAACTTAGAGAAGTTTGGAGGTCTAATGCATGGTTTCAAGTTTTGGCCGAAATCAGTAGTGGACGAAACTACTTTGGTTTCGACTGATAAAAACCAATTTTTTATTCATAAAATGTCACTTGGTTTCGGTTAGTATCGGACCGAAACCACCGAAACTACAGAAACATTTCGGTTTCGCCCATGGGCGACACCGAAACGAGACCACTCACTTTGAACCATGGTCTAATGTATTTACGCATTTGTAATATAAATGTAGGTTAGATGTGTGAAGAAACATGGTATTGCAGAGAAAAATGGTTTTCACCATAGAACAACTTCAAATTAAGCAGCTCGAGGAGCATTTGATCTTTATTTTCAAACCCTTTCTACTTTTTTTTTGTGAAAACCCTAATTTTTTTTTTATCGGTAAAATGGAATATATTAAAGGCGGGGCTGAGAAAGCCTCACAAGAAACAAAACAACAGAAAGTAAACGAGGGAAAAGCCGACAAAACAACACCCCAACCCCCAAAACCCACAAAAAACTTGTAGCTATGTCATCAGTCGATTCCACTGGAACGCATAATCTTCAAATCTAAAGCCTTGAAGCACATGAATGGCTAAACCCCATTAGAACAAGATGGCTTTAATGTTCAAGATGATCTCCTCTAAATCGCATCCTTGTCTTCAAAAGCCCGATGATTTCTTTCTTTCCAAAGTTCCCGGCAAATAGCTTACGGGACAATCCTCCAAATCATGCACCACTATCGGAGAAAGCCTTAGAGTACCATCCTTCGAAAATCTCGAAGACGGACTTGGGGAAGACCCAAGACACATTGAAGAGGCACAGAAAACGCTCCACATCTGCTTAGACACATTGCAATGGATGAGCAAATGGTTCGTGGACTCTTCATCGTCATGGCAAATGATACATCTACTTGGCAGCTGAAAGCCACGTTTCTCAATTTCTCCACTGAGAGGATCTTATCCAACATCGCACACCAAGTAAACAAAATGACTTTGGAGGGAATATGAGTCCTCCAGATACGCTTGGCTGGGAAGATACAATGATTGGGACATTGGAGGGAAAAGTAGAAAGATTTAACAGAGAATATGCCCTTGGGATCATGGATCCAGCATCTACTGTCCTCTCCACTATCCGAAAGCTTGACCCCTTCAAGCCGTTTGAGTAAGGCTGCCATAGTGTCCACCTCCCAGTCGTTGATCCACCTTCTTAACCCCAAATCCCAAGAGAGGATGCCATTGTCAATAGATGAAACCGCGCGAACCGATTCACCTTTTCAGTTCGAAATGACGTAGATCAAGGGGAACTTCGGTACTTCCCGTAAGGAAGGAACTTTGGAAAAAAATGGGGATTGACGTGTTTTAAACACTTTTCATCTGTTCTAAAGTTTCGGTATTGAATATTATAATTTGCTGAAATATTATAGGTGAACATCATTCACACGGTCATAAATTAACAAAATTTGCAAGAAATTCGGCTAATTTAGTACAATCTATGATACTTGGATACTTCAACTTGTCTGTACTTTTACCCATATCATTACAATATGTTATTGATATTAGTATTGGATACTGCATGGATACATCTACGCCACCAATTTTTCATTATCTATTGTACTACTGTGTATTTTCTTGACTCCTAACAATTTCTTTATTCCTTATCTCAATAGAATACATAAAATAGTGTGTTACAAAAAATTTTACTGAAAGAAACTTACAACATTTAGAAATTCCATTATATTCCGAAGATGAGAATATTGAACAGTGATACTTAGCTTGAAAAAAACTAAAATTGAAGCACGGTACGAACATGTTGGATGGGATACCCGTACCTGTATCCATGTGTAAGATTTTGGGAAATGAAGTCATATTCCTATTTCTTTTACCAGTGTCCGAACCCATATCCACGAATCTTAGAATACAATGACTTGTTCCCAAATAGCCCTTTAATGAAAAGGGAATGCCTCATTTTATTGCCTGCCTTAGTGGTGTCAGTGCATAATGATTGATCCCTTTGTTGGCCATGGCTCTAAATATCTACACAATATTCATGTGTGTATTGGCTATTGGTCGATAGAATATGTTATACGTGTGTATTAATTGATATGCATTTAAATGACCAAGATACTGAAAAAGATTTTTCTCTTTGACCTATACACATTGATATATCCTTTACATATCCCTAGATATTGAAAATGATACCCCATGATATCGAAACGATACGCCCGTGTTGAGACGTCATTCGAAAATTTGTGCAATGTTCTTGAATATTAGTGCTATTCTTTTTCTAGGTATTTGTTCCATGGTTTAAAATATTGGTATCGTGTGTGTGTGTGTGTGTGTGTGTGTGTGATTGTAGGTCAAGTTATTTTGATGCGCCATTTGTCACGCCTTTATGGGGCCCACATGGAGACAAGGTTTAAAATATCGTTTTGTCTTGTTGTCTTGGTAAGTTGACGGAACGAGACATCGATCGAGACGAAACGGAACAAGACAATGAAAAAAATAATGTCTCGATGATATTAAACTATTTTCTAGTGCTTAATTAGGCTACCAACTTGATTTTTTAGCGTTTATAGGTGTTGTAAAGAGACATATATCATGAAAATAAGCTATGAAACCAGTTTTAGTACTCTTCATTTGGGTCTTTGGCACACTACCGGAATGAGACGGAACAAGATGAAACAAGATTTTGAACCGTGCATCAAGATGGATTAAGGGCTGATATTTGGTGAGGATGGTCACCTCACAGCAGAGATCATCCTCATTAAATATCAGCCCATTTTGTAACTTCTAACCCTATCAAATATGGACTAAAAAGTTTAAAGGTGAAATGGCCTGTTCAGAATTCTTCTTCTTGTAATCCACTTTTCATAGGTCTAGAAATGTTGGAATACGATGATTTTTCATAGTCGTGTCAAGATAGGGCATGTAAGAATATCCTGACCATGTGTGTGTGTGGGGCCCATATTGAGGGGTTAGTTTATTGAGTTTGTTTTCTCTTCAGCCTTTTTATCGTTTGTCCAGGTGAAGGATCGGCACAATGGAAACCTCTTGATGGATGAAGAAGGCCATATTATACATATTGATTTTGGCTTTATGCTGTCCAATTCACCGGGGGGCGTAAATTTTGAGAGTGCACCATTTAAGTTAACTCGTGAACTTCTTGAGGTTAGATATTAGCTCTTTAATTTCTGGTCAAAAAATTTATGATACCTATGATAGTCTATACGACTAAGTTGGTATTTGATATCTTTGAATCTCAAATGACTATTTGCTTAGCTCTCGACAGATGCTAATATTAATATATTGTGCTTGTTCTAGGTCATGGATTCTGATGCTGAGGGAATTCCAAGCGAGTTCTTCGACTATTTTAAAGTACTTAGGCGTACACATCTTATTTTTTTGTCCCTTTCAAATGTTAAGTCAACTATGAGCTTAGCAGAACCTCTTACTTAAAGCTAAATGTATCTTTTGCTTTTCATACTGTCTTCAGGTTTTATGCATACAAGGTTTTCTAACATGCCGTAAGCATGCAGAGCGGATCATACTTTTAGTTGAAATGATGCAGGTAACAAGATCAACAGTATTTTAATTGACCATATATTGTTTAGCGAGCTACTCATTTACAATAGACATACTTGGTCCATAAGACTTGAAGGCAAACCCGATCTCTGGCTGTCTATTCAGCACACCTCGAAGTGTACCAAGACTTTGAAATGTGTTGAATGGACAGTCAGAGATGGATTCTGATCATACAGATGCACTGCCCCAGGTATTTCTCTCTGTAGTATCTCCTAGTATTGCATTTTATTTTCATTTTGCTCTGAGTGGTATCTATTACTACTTTAAAGCCAAAACTGAGGTTGAGGCACGCCCTTCACACACGATATTAAATAGCATTTTTAATATCTAATATATAGCTTCCGCTTTAGCATTGTAGTCATCACTTAGTTTCAGACCTACGGCATAAACGGGAAACTTAATTTAGAATATATGGTCGTAATGAAAACAGAATCTTTGTGTTGATTAGAGTTTTTGGAGTCGCCAGAATTTGTATTTGTAAATGCTGCAATTTAGTTCCCTTTTGATGCCACTGTTGTATATTCTACATTCTTGTGTTTGGTGGTTCGTTTTTTCTGTTTAAGCTTGTGTTACCCTGTGTGATGTTGATGTACCATGGGCATATGGCTTCATATTTTACACTAGAGGACAACAGGGTTTCCATCTGCTAGGCTCAAATGGCTGTCTACCATTCTCATACCTGCATATGTGGTGTACGGAAGGGGGTTGGACACAATTTGATTTATCTCTCCTAGACGATCTTCCATCACGTAATCGAACTAATTGAATGTCCTTAACCATCTGATTTAGACATCTTTAATTCTTTATGGAATGTTTTTCATTTCTTTTTTATTCCAAAAGAATTTGGATTGGGTGGGTAAAGTCATTCAATTATATCCTATGATTCCTATCAGAGACCCCACCGAGTTTTGAGTCTCGTCTATCTACAAGCGCAGTTATGAGGATCAATTGTACTTTTAATCTATCCAATAGGGACCTGTTTCTCCTTTGCACTTGAATTATTCAACGTGAGTACTGTGAATATGGGTATCCTTTGCACTTGAATTATTCAATAGGAGTAATCAGTGGATATGAGTCCCGTTCAAAAGTATTTTGGTATCATAGAATAAAGAGAGGAAATTTGGGTGATGACATGAAGGAGCAATCCTCCCTCCTCTACCATCCATGTGGTGCACATGCATTGGGTTTGGGACTCATCATTTGATGGATCCCACCTGGGAGATATTCTTGGCCAGAGTACCAACGCTTTTCATTCCCTTTTTACTTCTTGCAGAACAGATTTTGCTTCATCAACTACGGTTAAAGACATTGATGCTCTCGAAGAGAGAGACAATTTCTTTATGGTATTCTTATTGCCAGTGAATGTATTGACAGGAATGTGAGTAAGAATAAGGGGCTGGTGTGCAAGTTGGATATTGAAAAAGCCTATGACAATGTGGACTTGAACTTTTTGTTGAATGTTCGTAAAAGAATGGACTTCGGTTACGGTTGGAAAAGGTGGGTCAAGGGTTGTGTGGACCAGTGTTTTTTAAAGGCGTGCGAGGCTTACGCCTCGAGGTGCGCATCGGGGCAAAGCACTTAAAAAATGCCTTGAGGCTCAGTCAAAAGGCGTTTACACATTTGAGCCGTACGTCTCACACTCAAGAGGCATTGACGAGGCTCAGTGAGGCGTACGCCTCAGATGTGCTATTTTTTAGCATGTTGTTTTAAATTAAAAAAAAACAAAGAATGTCAAGATATTAAAAAAAAAATATAGGTGTTGAAGGACATATATTTTAAATAAAAAGACCCTAAGTTTTATAATAAAAAGGGAAACAACATCGATTGATCTACAATTGATTGATGACGACATTGACGAGGAGGAGAATTTCGACTTGGACTATCAAGAAGTGGATGTTGTTCATATAATTGATGAAGATGCATTAAATTTAGTATAAAATGGAGTCTTTGATTGGTGTTCTGCTTTTTTGTTAGAGTGGTTGGAACTTGGAAATTATAATTGGAAATATGCTTTGTTTTTTAGAATTTTTGCTATATTTATTTATAGATTTAAATACTTATCTACCTAAAAAATGTGCGTGCGTGAGGCTTACGCCTTGCCTCATGCCTTAGCGTTTAAAAACACTGGTGTGGACTCAACTTGGTTTTCAGTTCTTGTCAATGGCTCATTCGAAGGTTTTTTCATAATTCCAAAGGCTTTAAGACTAGGAGATCCTCTATTTCCCTTCCTATTTATCTTGGCGGTAGGAGGCGTCACCGTTTTGTTTAAGAGGGCAGAAAATTTAGGCCTTACTACATGTTTTAGAGTGGGAGAGACTTGGTCAATGAATACTCATTTGCAGATTCCTGTCAACACCATTGTTTCTTCGGATGCATCAGTCCATATGGTGGAACACTTGGATACTACAATATTTCGGAGGCGTCTTATGTCTTCGGGTAAAATTAGTAAATTGGCAAAGATGTAGGCAGCCTTTTTAAAAGTTTTGCCAGAAGATTGGATTGTATACCGGAGGATGTGTTAAGGCGGAGAGTATGTGGAACCATAGAATTGAAAGAAAGATGGTACCGTGGAAGAGAACTTTTCTTCTTGGTGGGGGAAGAATCACGCTTGTTAAAAGCGTTTTCTCTAGCATGACAATTTACTATGTCTCTCTTCATGATCCTTGCTGTAGTAGCTAAATGTTTAGAGAAACTTGATTAAGTTTGGGATGTCCAAGGAACCAAGAAGTTTCAGCTAGATGACAGACGGTTTGCAAACCTAAAAGGTATGAAAGCTTAGGGATTTATAAGTTGAGTCATGAAAAGGCATTGCTAGGATAGGTTGTGGACATACCGAGAAGAGAGGGAAACCCTCTGGAGGAATAATATTCACCATAAATCCAGCTGTAGAACTCAGGACTGAGACAATCAAGAGGTGAGCTTTGTCATATGGACTAGGGGCGTGGAACAACATAATGAAATGTTTCGAGGATTTTATCTCAGGCACTAGGTTTAAAGTGGGTAAAGGAGAGGGTAAATTCTTGGAGTCTGAATGGTGTAGGGCAGGTAACTTGCATAATATTTGTCCCAGACTTCATCGACTGGTCCTGGCCAGAAACCTAATGGTGGATCACTATTTCTTGAAAAGAAACGAAAAGATTGTGGGATCCTGTGTTTATAAGAAACATGTTGGAGTGGGAGATAGAAGAATGTATGGAGTTATATGGATGTCTTGATGAGACTCAAAAGGCTAATGATGAGACTGTATGGGAGAATAGTTCAGATAGATCCTTTCCAGTTGCATTTCTTTATAAAACCTTAGCTAGAATCCTCGAGAAAGGATCCTCGGTGATGAAGAATTGGGGTAGCCAGTTCTCCCATGTGTGAGAGGTATTCTCATGGACACTAGATAAGATTTAATTATAGATCAATCCATTCACGGATGCCATAATGTTTGAAAAAAGGAGTGTTGATCATCTCCGGGTGCACTGAGATGTGGTGTGAAAAGTCTGCTACTCCTAGCTGAATCACTTCAATATGGTGTGTGTTTTTCCTGAAACCTTGGGGGATCTAATAATGGGGTGGAGCTCTGGGCCTTTTGGAGTTGGGATGAAAATTTCTATGGAAAACCCTTCTTTGCACCATTAGTTGGGGGAGGAGAAAAACAGAAAATTCTTCAAAGATATAGATTGGGAGCCCGTGGAGGTGTGCCATGTTATTTGGAAGGTGAGTCGATTGATGCCTGATCTTAAAAGGAATTTTAGGGTATCTCAATGATTGACTTAATGGCCAATTGGCATCAAGGAGTTTATAGCAGTGTCACCAAGGAGAAGGTAAGGCATGAGTGGAAGAGCCTCCAAAAGATTGCTTTAAGCTTTAGTATTGATGGTAGTGGCCAATTGGCATCAAGTAATTTATAGCGGTGTCACCAAGGAGAAGGCATCAGTGGAAAAAACCTCCAAAAAGTTTGTTTGAAGCATAGTATTGATAGTATTTCTTTGGGGGCCCTAGTTCGGCCTGTATTGTGTAGTGGTCCGTTATGAGGGTGGATATTTTCGAAGTTTTTTCTGGTCCCATCAGTATGGCTGATTCTATTAAAGCAAAGTAGAAGTTAGGTCAGTGCTTTAGGGTCTTAAAATTTTCAATGACACTTTTGATGATCCTCTTCTGGTCGACAGCTGTGGTCCATGATATAAAATGGGTAAGCAGCAAAGGCCAATACCCTGGATATTCACGAACATTATAGAGCATATTAGGGAGGGAAGGGCAATCAATGTTGCAAAATCATTAGCGAAAAATGCTGTACATAGGAATGCTTTGTATATTGGGGATGCCCTTTCAAAATTTCATGTATTTTTGCTATCTTTCAGGGATGCCTTATTCCATTTTATTTATCTCTTTTAATTTAATTATTATAAGGATTATACTAATTAAAAGAAATGTTGGATTCAGGATTCTGGTTACCCATGCTTTAAAGGTGGTCCACGAACAATACAGAACCTAAGGAAACGATTCCATCTAAGTTTAACGGAAGAGGTTAATTTCCCATTTCCTTTATTATGTTTGTCGCTGTGCTGCATTTGCATTATGTGAGCAGGTTCTCACATTTGTATTCGATGATTTCAAGCAGCAATGTGTCTCCTTGGTGCTCTCCCTGATCAGTAGCAGCTTAGATGCATGGCGGACGCGGCAGTATGATTACTATCAGCGGGTATTGAATGGAATATTGTGAGGTTATAATCGATTATTGACTGCCATTGCATGGTCCTCCACTCAAAACAAGCAAGTGCAGTGAAGCACTGTTTCAAAGTTCCATTTATGTGTCATGGTGCTGTTATACTTGAGCAGTTGGCATGCTGTGAGCTGTCTTGAAAGCTTTTGGTTGAAGCTGAGGATGAGTAGTTTGTGGTCTATTTTACTGAGTGAGAAAGTTTTAATTGTATCGGCAAATTCTAATTGGAAGCTATCGGGCCAAGATATTGCAAGTGGGGTTATGTTTATTGTTTTTCTCATGTAAAATGGAATTCAAGCGGCTTTGCTGATTGATAGTAGGCCAAAATACAAGCATACTACGTATCTGCATCCGGCATGCAGACTGTACAGAAGATTATTACTATGGAGATATGGATCCAGACAAGCAGAAAAAATCCATATTGATGGTTGAGCAGCTTCTCAGGCATCAGAGAATTTTTGTTGTTCATAAACAATATGTCACAAAGCATTCAAGTTGGCTGCGTGAACTGAAGTTGCGAGATGTTTGCAATGTTTGTATATCGTCCCTCCCTTTTGAAGTGGGTTGATTCTTTGGCGAACATGGAGAGACTCCGAGACTGGAAAGGTGACCTTTTTTTATTTCCGGTCTGCGCTCATTGATGGCTGTCTGTCCACTTTGTTGTTACGATTCTTCCATACATTTGTTAAACTAGTTCTTATTTGTGTTGTCTAAACAATTGAAATTGGGCATCTTGTGTATAATATTTTATCCATCTCAGTTTCTTGTACAAGGCAATTTATTCATTTGCTACTCATCATGTACCCGACCTTTCCTGAAAAAAGTTGATGGCATTGAGCTTTGATACCACTTGTTGAATCCCCTTCATAATGGAAATCAGTAAGGAATAATCTGGATATGGACTTTAAACAGAATGTGGGATGTTTAATCTTTGATAACAACATCAGGTTGGATGTTGGATCTTTGGTTTTGAGATCTAAATTAATGCATTGATGTGATAGTCTTCAGTTATTACTCAGAACTGTGATGAAAACGTACGTGCAGGGAAACAATGGGAAAAATTAGGTACTGGGGGGGGGGGGTAGGGGTAGGGTAGGGGTATCAGCAGCTTGCTTCATATTGGGTTTATCTCAAAAATTAATCTGCGAGGTAAATCTTGATCATCCAATCTATGCAATATTTGTATCTTTTCTAAAAACAAAAAACTAAAAACCATATTTTTAATGAATACCAAAAATAATGTGATAAAAGGGGTCCATTTATTTATAGAGAATGATGGTTAAAAAGATGCATATTAGGCGGAAATCTTAGTCGTAAATCATTTGGTAAGTCTATATCATGTGTATCATTGATTCATTTTGTGTATGTGAGAGAGATTGGGGAAACAAGTTTCTATCCATTTCAGAAATCAAAGGAGTTCCCAAGAGGAACAACACACACACACATTGTTTCTTTATTTTTAAAACTTTTTTTAAACCAAGTCGGGCCATGGGCTTACATTTTTTTGCTAGGTCAAGTTTTAGTTTAGTGCCCCCCTCTTAGAGGACGCTGACCGTATGGATATTTGGTAGTCCCTAGGTGGACCTACAGACCAAAAATCAGAATGATTAGTGATTTCGAACTTTTGAATCTTTGTACCCCAAATAATGGTGTCAATAATGCTCAAATTCCATGGATGAAAACGACTCCAATCCAACGCTTAGAAATCACTATTCAGGCTAATTTTTGGTCTGTATGTTAGGGCTGCAACTTGGGCGGGCTCAACCTGAGCCAGACAAGTTTAACTTGACATTAGGGTTGGGTTAGCCATTTTAGAACTTGGGTTACGTTTAGGACGGATTTTTTGTAACTTAATCAAATCCGGTTGGGTTAGGGTTGAGGCTCCCAACCCGAACTCGACATGCAAACTACATATATATTAGTATACCGACAAACATCTACACTACATTTGGGCAAATGCAGTAACCCATGGATGTTTGCCCGTAGCAAACTACAACCATTGTGTGAGATTACAAAATGCCCTTGAAACTACATTTTAGCATTTTATGTGATCAGTTGAGATTGAGAATATCGTGTTTTCTTTGAAGATTGTTTTTGGTTATTTTTTTAGTAACTTTTATCATGCATTTGAGTTAATAAACTTTTCCCTTATTATGAAAATGGAAAATTCTATTTGCACCCCACAAATTTCATAAGCACCCCGTTTGGGTGCTTTTGGGCCGAAAATGCCTTTAGACCAAAAAAAAAAAAACTCCCAAGTGCCCCACTCTTCGTCCCTCCCTCTCCACCTCTCACCATCATCTCTCTCTCTCCACCTCTGTTACCCGGAAAAAAATCCAAAACAAAAGAAAAAAGAAGAAGTAGGAGGAGGATGTTGTCGCTGTAGCCGCCGCCACCACCACAAGTACCTCTCTCTCTCTCAGGCCCCACGGTAGTTAGTGCCGTGGGGACTGTGTAGCCCACGGCCAGCCCAGCCACACCCAAATGGGGTGCTTATGGAATTTGTGGGGTGCAAATAGAATTTCCCTACGAAAATATCATGTTTTCTTTCATGAGGTGATGAAAATGAAGCTATTATTTAATGGTTACCATAACGGTTATTGTATTGACCAATAAATTATTTTAATATGAAAAAAATTTACCAATCTTTCCTACCAATAAAAAAAATTAAGAAATTGACCAACCCGACCAACCCAATAGGGTTGAAAAATCTAGGCCCGACTTTGGGTTAGGGCTCACAGCCTTTAAGGTTAACTTGGGCCAGGGTTGACCCCCAACCTGACCCAACCCGTCCAAGTTGCAGCCTTAGGGTTGGGGCAAACATCTATACAGTCAGAAATCTCTAAGAATATGCCACATGGCTCATATTGTAGGCGGTTCTACTCAAATGATTATGCCCCACCTTGATCAAAATCCTGGCTCCGCCGTTGGATTCACTCATTCATAAACGAAGAGGTGGGCCACCTGATTTGATAGGATAATATTTCAAAAAGTGTTTCCTCCCCATAGTTAATTAGCAATTTGGATTGCGGTCAAAATGAGGTACGAGAAATGTTCGACTACAATTCGGGTTTGTAATTTAATCATGTGTTAAAAAATTCGGCAAAAATAAAAGGGTGGCATTATTTGCACATATATATACCTTTTTTTGAGTGACACCCACCTCCATTTTCACATACCCAAAAAAAAAATAAAAAATCAATGAAGAGGAACTCACCACCATCGTCTTCTTCTTCTTCACAACCATTACACCACCATCCCTAAGTGGGACTCAACACCACGCCTCCTCCTCTTCTTCTTCTCCTGGAAGCCTCCTCTTTCTCCTCCTCTTCTTCTTCTTCTCCGGGCAGCCTCCTCTTTCTCATCCTCTTTTTCTTCTTCTTCTTCTTCTTCTTCTTTTTCTTCTTCTTCTTCTTCTTCTTCTTCTCTCTCTATCTCTCTCTCTCTCTCTCTCTCTCTCTCAAAAAAAAAAAAAAAAAAAAAAAATCGCCCATATCAACAACACAGGGTGGGACCTGTCAACAGCTGCTTACCGATATGGCCAAAGCCATGTCCACCCTGTGTTATCGATACAGGCGAATTTTTTTTAGAGAGAGAGAGAGGGTTTTTTTTTTGTAGCTTATTTGCACACACCATTCCACACCAAGAGGTGGGTGTCACTCAAAAAAAGGTGTGTGCAAATAACGCCACCCTAATTAAAACAAAAAGTAAAATATTGACAATTTTTTGTCTTATAAAATGAGTTCATGTTCAAAACTAAATAATGCGGGAATAATTCTGAAACGTTAATGAATTATTCACAATCATGTTAAAAAATGCGTGAATTTTTCCAAACCTTTGAATAGGATGATAGGATTATTTTTTCTCTGGATAATGTACGGTTTACGTATAATTTGAGAATAATTTGTGAATAATTTAAGAATTTACTATGGTCCACCCTACCTTCTATGTACATATTAGTAGGGCAAGTTTTTCAGTGGGAAAAATTTTAGATGCAGAGGACTTTGGATGTAGTTGATAGAGAGGGCTCTTGTGGCCTTACATAGCTCATTTTTTTGGGCCCACTAACCGGCATGGATGTTTAGCCCACCCCTTGGTGGATATACATACCAAAATCAACTAGATTGATAATTTCTAACCGTTGGATTAAGTACCAAAAAATTATGCAAAAAACATGCTTGAATCCAACAACTAGAATCAATACTAAAAAGGTTCCAAAATCTATGGCTAGAGAAAACCAATCATACTGATTTTTGGTATGTATAACAACCTAAGGGTGGGCTAAACCATTGTTAGCAATCCGGAGTGCAGCAAAAATGTGATGCGGGATATGTTCGAATAGAATTTGGGTTTGTCATTTAAAAATGCCTTAAAAAATTATGCAAAAATAATTTAAAAAATAGAATAAAATATAAAATAGGGACAATTTTTTTTTCTTATAAAATGAATTTTCATGTTCAAAACTAAATCATGCAGAAATAATTCGAAAATGTTCAATAATTATTAGATCATGTTCAAAAATGCGCGAATTATTTCATACCTTTGAATAGGATGATGTTCGGTTCGTTTATTCGTATAATTTGTACGGTTCGCGTATAATTCGAGAATTTACTATGGGAGCAAACATCCATGAAGTTAGTGGGCCCAAAAAAATGAGCTATGTAGGGCCATGAGAGCCTTCTGTATCAGTTGCATCCATAGTCCTCTGCATCTAAAATATTTTCTTTGAAAATAACCCATCTATATAACAAAACAGGGAAGTTGTCTCCCCACTTATACCCCCTCTTATCTATTTAGACAACGAAGGGCTGAGATCTTATCCCCCAAATAGATGGTGGATCTCAGCCATTAACACCCAATTTTGACAAACACTTTGTCGGAAAGTACCGCAGGCACAGGCCACCCACGCATATAACAAGACAACTCAGTTGTATTCTCTTATCTTATCCATCCATCTAATGTGGATGGCTAGATAAAGAGTGGTTGAGATCAAATCCATCGATCTAAAGTGGACGGTTAGATTTCAGCCACTCAATCCATCTCATTTGACTTCAATTTATTCAAAATTTAAATTTCAACAACGTTATTTTTTGTTATTTCTGTTATTTTCTCATTTCTCCCTTGTGTGTTACAATCCGTTATAATGGAAAAAACGGTAACGCCGCAGTCCGTTATACCATTTGAGTGCCGAAGGCACCCAATTTTTGCAAACGCTTTTGTCGGAGACTGCCATGGGCACGGGCCATTTACTAGTCTATATAACAAATCAGCTCAGTTGTCTCCCCCTCTTATAGGCTTTATATATAGATGGCTGAGATCTTATCCACAATTGGACGATGGATCTCAACCACTCACACCCAATTTGGGCAAATGCTTTGTTGGGGAGTGCCGTGGGCACGGGCCACCCACTAGTCTATATAACAAAATAGGGAAGTTGTCTCCCCCTCTTATAGGCTTCATAAAGAAGAGCCGAGATCTTATCCCCCAACTGGACGGTGAATCTCAGCCACTCACACCCAATTTTGACAAACGCTTTGTCAAGGAGTGCCATGGGCATGGGCCACCTACTAGTCTATATAACAAAACAGGGAAATTCTCCCCACTTATACCCCCTCTTATATGTTCCAACAAAGAAATGCCAAGATCTTATCTCCAAAATAGACGGTGGATCTCAGCAACTTACACCCGATTTTGGCAAAGGCTTTGTTGGAGAGTGCCGTTGGCACGGGCCACTCACTATCTATATAACAAGTGACAGTGGCTGTCTTATACCCCCTCTTATCTTATATGGCTTCAATTAATGAGTGGCTGAGATCCACTATGCTTCATATCAATGGTTGAGATTATAACTCCCACCAGATTTTGACAAACACTTTGTCGGAGAGTGCCGCAGGCAGGGGGGCCACCCACACATATAATAAAATAACTCAGTTTTATTCTCTTATCTTATCCTGTTTTATACGATAAATAGTGGTTGAGATTAAATCCATCTATCTAATGTGGACAGTCAATCCCCCTTATTTATTCATTCACTCCCACTCATTTGACCTCAATTTATTAAAAATTTAAAATTTAACACCATTATTTTTTATTATTTCTGTTAAATTTTTTCATTTTGTTCATTTTCCATCTGTGTGTTACAATCCGTTACAACAGCTGTTATAATGGAAAAAAGGTAACGCCCCAGTCCGTTACCATTTGAGTGGCGAAGGCACCCAATTGTTGCAAACGCTTTTGTCAGAGAGTGCGGTGGGCCATTTACTAGTATTGGTACAAAAGTTAGAACTGGTCAAAGGGTGATGACATGGCATGGCGATGCTGAAAACGGTATTACCCAACTTACTAATAAGCCAGTAACTAAGATCCACGTGGCTCATCTGGGTCCATTGAGTCCCCGATCTTTCATCCTTGATTAAAGGAGGGTACGTATTGTTGATTAAAATTTGGCCTAATATTGGGTTTAGAGAAAGAAGAAAATAGAGAAGAGATAAGGGGAGAGAGAGAGGACAAGACAAGAGATCGAGCTTGTCACAAAGTTCTTTCTTCTCTTCTTCTATTTTTTTTTTTCCGTCTTTTTCTAAATTCTTCTTGAAGAAATTAACCATGCATCCCCTTTGTCCACGCTGTTAAGGAATTCACACTCTTTACGTGAAGGGAAACATTGTAATGTAAGCTTCTACAACAACTTGTTTGTATAAGACGAAATCAGCACCGTCCTCCGCTGATGCATCAGGTGTTTTTTCTCCACCAGGTTTACATCTCTTACACGATATCATCTTTCTCTAAAATTGGCAGTTTTTCGGTGCAACATTTTCCTTTCATTTTAGAAATTTTCGAAAATGAATACTTGGCATTTATATATATATAGGTCAGGCTCAAAGGACACATATTTTCGCACACAATTTGGTGTACCCACATAGAAGATAAATCAATGGTTGATTTTTGGTGAGGATGATCTCATCACCATATAGATCACCCCTACAAAAAATCAGCCCATTCTGAAATTTGTAACACCATTAGATGTTGGTTTCAAGTTAATAGTAAAAAATAGACGGTCCATAATTCTTTAACTTGTAAACCAAGCTATGAATATTAGAATGATTTGAATTTTTGCGAGGGTGATCTCCTCACCATAGATACCATCCTCACCAAAAATCATCCCATTCCAAGACTTCTAATTTATATATTGGCCTCCGACAATTTTTGTGTGTGTGAAAATAGGTCCATCTTTGATAGGTTAAAAGTTTTAAAAATTACTGATTTTTGGCCATGATGATCACCTCTCACCAAAAATCAACTCTTAACTTATATGAATGTGGGCCCCACCTCTATTAGTAATGTATTAGTAAGAATTCCATGAGTCACTTTATCCCATCCCATATACTCGGGAGACAACAATTATCGCGTACCCACATGGAAGATGAATCAGTGGCTGATTTTTGGTGAGGATGATCTCCTCACCATATAGATCACCCCTACAAAAAATCATCCCAATCTGTGATAAGAATGGGATATTTTTGGTGAGGAGATCATCGATCCTCACCAAAAATCAGCCACTGATTCATCTTCAATGTGGGCACGCGATAATTGTTGTCTCCCGATCCTGACCCTATATATTTCACAACATTTTCTACAACAATTTTGGCGTACCCACATGGAAGATGAATCAATAGCTGATTTTAGGTGAGGATGATCTCTTCACCATATAGATCACTACTACAAAAAATCAGCCCATTTTGAAATTTCTAACCCCGTCAAGTGTAGTCTTCAAGTTATCGGTAAAAATAGACGGTCAATAATTCTTCTAAATCAGTCTACGAATGTTAGAATGATTTGAACTTTTGTGAGGATGATCTCCTCACCATAGAGACCATCCTCGCCAAACATCATCCAAAAAAACTTATAATTTATATGTTGGCTCACGCCAATATTTTGTTGTAGAAAATATTGTGAAAATTGTTGTCTCCCGATCCTAATCCTATGCAGATAAGTTAAGAGCTGATTTTTGGTGATGATATTCTTCTCAACATGGATATCAACTTCGCAAAAATCAGTCTATTTCAATATTTGTAGCCTTATGAAAAGTAGATTGCAAATTGAAAGACTTCTCACCGTCCATTTTCACCGTTAAATGTAAGTCCATATTTGATATATAGGGTTAGAAGTTTTAGAAATTGTTGATTTTTAGCGAGGACAAAAAATCAGTCCTTAACTTATCTGCATGTGGGCCCCACGTCCATTAGTAATCTATTAGTAAGAATAGCATAAGTAAACGTATCCCAGCCATATCTATCTATCTATATATATATATATATAGGGTCAGGATCGGGGGACAACTATTTCATACATCGTTTTTTACAACAAAAATTGGGGTAGACCAATTTATAAATTAGAAGTCTTGGAATGAGATGATTTTTGGCGAGGATGGTCTCTATGGTGAAGAGATCATCCTCACAAAAATTCAAATCATTCCGATATTCGTAGACCGGTTTACAAGTTGAAGAATTATGAACCATCTATTTTTATCGTTAGCTTGAAAATCATATTTGATGGGGTTAGAAATTTCAGAATGTGCTGATTTTTTGTAGGGGTGATCTATATGGTGAGGAGGTTATACTCACCAAAAATCAGCTATTGATTCATCTTCCACGTGGGTACGCCAAAATTGTTGTAAAAAGTATTGTATGAAAATGTTGTCCCCCCATCTTGACCCATAGATCAGGGGACAACAATTTCATACAACGTTTTTTACAACAAAAATTGGCGCGGGCTAATTTATAAATTAGAAGTATTGGAATGGGATGATTTTTGGCGAGGACGGGCTCTATAGTGAGGAGATCATCCTCACAAAAATTCAAATCATTCTAATTCTCATAGATTGGCTTACAAGTTGAAGAATTATAGACCGTTTATTTTTATCGTTAACTTTAAAACCACATTTAATGAGTTTAGAAATTTTGGAATATGCTGATTTTTTGTAGGGTTAATCTATATGGTGAAGAGATCATCCTCACCGAAAAATCAGCCATTGACTCATCTTCCACGTGGGTTTGCCAAAATTGTTGTCAGAAATGTTGTATGAAATTGTTGTCCCCCGATCCTGACCCATATATATATAACAGGGTCGTTTTAGATTCGAATATCCTTAATTTTTTTTTCGACGTTTTGAAAGCATAAAAATGTTTTTTTTTCTAAATAAAAAAGAAAAAAAGAAAAAAAAAGGATTATATTATGGACTGGTTTTGCTAACTATGTTTACAAAAAAAAGCATGTGATTTTAATTAATTTCTAATAATTTAGGAAATCTCCTTTGTAGGACCCATCATTGATCTTAAAGATTGTGATGATCATAAATATATTACAGGTTGACAGCTTTGCCCTTCTTCTTTTGGAAAAGTCCCATTCTCTCGTCCTCACATAAAGCCCATCCGTATCCTCCACACCGAGTCGTATTCTTATCCTACGCACCGGTTCAGCTATGGCTCCAAGCAAAATCCGTAAGGCTCTGGACGCGGTCAAGGACCATACCAGCATCGGCTTAGCCAAGGTCAGCAGCAGCGACACCGCGTCCGATCTAGACGTGGCGATCGTCAAGGCGACACGACACGAAGAATACCCTGCTGAGGAGAAACACATAAGAGAGATACTTAGCTTAACCTGCTACTCACGTGCGCACATTAGCTCATGCGTTAACACACTCTCAAAGAGACTGAACAAGACTAAGAATTGGACTGTAGCATGCAAGACACTGATGCTAATACACCGACTTCTCTCGGAGGGGGATCCGGCTTACGAGCAAGAGATCTTCTTCGCGACACGGCGTGGGACTCGGCTACTCAACATGTCCGACTTCCGCGACAAGTCCCCGACTGGATCATGGGATTTCTCAGCGTTTGTACGTACGTATGCACTCTACCTTGATGAACGACTTGAGTTTCGGATGCATGGTAGGCGTGGACGTCGTAGCGGACAAGGAGGCGATGACGACGAAGAAGAGCCCGGATCAGTGTCGTCTGTGCGAACCACCCCAGTTCGTGAAATGAAGACTGACTTGATCTTTACAAGGATTCAACACCTGCAACAACTCCTTGAGCGATTTATGGCATGTCGACCAACAGGTACGTATTAATTCTGCGTACTATACGTGTATTTTACGACCAACAGATCGTATCAATCCATATTTGAAGTATATGGATTCTATATACGGAAAAAAGTCTATTGACACATTCTTAGAGATCAATGACCTTTATCTGGGTGGGCGATCTCCAATCTCGGTTGAAAATCAGCCTGATTGGTGATTTTAAGCCATTGGATCATTGTACCCACCCCAAAATAATGATTCAATCACATGGTTGAAAATCGACTAGTGAAAAAGACTAAAATCTGACAGATATAAAGCACTAATCATACTAATGGTTGGTCTGTAAGGAATGGGCCTAACATCCATATGATCATTGGTCTATAATAGTGTTGCCTGTGAAATTGTTTTTGATCCAGGCAATTTTTTATCCGGCGTCCAGGCCGCACCTAAAAATATAATACACACGACACAATTTTTGGTTCCGGACTCTTTATACTAAATCGTATTATACAGGAATTACTCTCATGCTATCTTTTTTCCGATCCCGTTTTATTTGACCATTTTTTTTTACCGTATTTCAAAATTTTCAAAACAGGTTATATTCGAGCTGTTCCCATCTCGAATTTTTTCTGTATGTTGAATTGCTAACTAGGATTAAGAGTGTGTATGTGTGTGTTATAATCATAGTTATTACGGTAATTGTTCAAGTACTATTCAAGTTTGTCATTTAAAAATACGTTCAAAAAATCCGGCAAAAATAATTTTAAAAAATAAAATAAAACAAAAAAATCAAAAAATTGACAAGTTTTTGTGTTATAAAATGATTTGTCATGTTCATAACTAAATAATCCGGGAATAATTGAGAAAAGTTCGTGAATTATTCAAGAATAATTCGATCATGCTAAAAACATGCATGAATTTTTCCAAACCCTTGAATAGGATGTTGTTCAGTTTGTTTTTTTGAATAATTCGTACTGTTCGCGAATAATTCAAGAATTTGTTTGCAGGTGCAGCAAAGAACAACCGGGTCGTAATGGTTGCACTCTTCCCAGTCGTAAAAGAGAGCTTCAACATATATTACGACATGACAGAAATAATGGGTATCTTGATTGATCGGTTCATGGAGCTAGAATTACCTGATTGCGTGAAGGTGCATGAGATTTTCACTAGGGTTGGAAAACAATTTGACGAGCTCGACATATTCTACAACTGGTGCAAGACAGTCGGGTTAGCCAGGTCTTCCGAATACCCCGAAGTCGAGAGAATTTTACCGAAGAAGCTTGAAATCATGGATGAATTCATTCGAGACAAATCAGCCTTGGAGCATAGCAAGAGAGCTAAGAATCCAGAGCCGAAGAACGAAATGGTGGAAGAAGAGAGAGAACCAGAATCCATTGAAGAAGATATGAATGCAATTAAAGCGTTGCCATCGCCTGAAGTTTTCTACGAAGTCGTGGTTGAAGAAATGAAGGAAGAGATCAAGCAAGAAGAGATTGATAAAGAGAATAACACCAAGCTAGAAGCAGATTTGTTGAATCTAAGGGACGACACTGTAACAAGCGAAGAACAAGGAGATAAATTGGCTTTAGCCTTATTCTATGGTGACACTGCAGCAACCATAGTGACGCCTGCATGGGAAGCATTCACATCAGAAGATTCAGCAGATTGGGAGACAGCATTGGTTCAATCAGCAAGCAATTTATCCAATCAGAAGATGACGCTTGGCGGTGGTTTTGATACGATGTTGCTGGATGGTATGTACCAGCAATCAGCGGCAGCGACGGCGATGGCGATGGCCGGTGGGGCCAATGGTGCAATGGGGAGTGCAAGTAGTGTTGCATTAGGATCAACAGGGAAGACAGCAATGCTGGCATTGCCAGCACCACCAGTCTCTAGTGGTGGCGTCACAGTCGCAGTGGAAGATACAGATCCATTTGCTGCTTCACTAGCGGTGGCACCGCCACCTTACGTGCAGATGTCGGAGATGGAGAAGAAGCAGAAATTGTTGGTGGAGGAGCAGCTCATGTGGCAGCAGTATGCTAGGAATGGGATGCAAGGGCATCTCGGAATGACAAAGTTACAACCAAACCCCTATAGCATGGGAGGTTACACACAGAGCTATTGAAGATTGAGTCAACAGGGGTGGTACATAAATGGAGGGTAATTTAGTCATTTGTGAGGTCGAGTGTATTTTGGATTTTGGTCACTACTGAAAAAAATTGGTATTCATCAACTTTTTGGCATATATGGGAGTGCGAAGTCAGACTGTGAGGATAATTTTGTAATTTACATTTGAATATATTTAATGCCTATTGTCATCGTCGGCTGTCAGCAGCGAAGCATGGTTTAAAAAACGGCCGTTATAACGAAAATAACGGCCCCGTTACGTTATGTACCGTTAAAATGCCCAAAAAATAATGACCGTCACTTTCGTTATAACGGCTGTTATTTTCTGTTATTTTTCCGTTATACCGAAAATAACAACTGTTATTTTCTGGAAAAATTGTGAAAAAATGGCTGTTATTTTCGTTAATTTTCCATTATTTTCTGTTATATTCCGTTTTTTCCATTATTTTTGTTTTTAAAAATTTGAAATTTCATATTATGAATTCCAGCGCCATTCATTATTTTTCAATTTTCTCCGTTATTTTCCATTTTTGCACATGATCGTTAAAATTCGTTATAACGGAAGTTAAAACGGAAAAAAATGGCAACGCCCCAGCCCGTTATATATACCATTATAAAAATGGAGCCGATCGACCACCAGAGTAATATAAAATGTTTTAAAATTCCCACTATTTTAGATGGACTTATCTTCAAAACAAATGATCAAGCTGTTGGGCCATGTAGATTTCCAATTCAATTCGGATGAGTTTTGAGTTGACTCATCGAGTAGCTATAAACCGAGTGTGTAGAGAGAAATTTTTTGAAGCAGTGGTTTTTTGAAGCGGGGAAGCACTAGCCAATCACATGGCGCGCACCACAATCTGCTGGTCAAAAAGCATTTCTGGGTTTGTACGAAAGCAACAACAGATTGTGGTGCCATGTGATTGGCCACTGCTTCAAAAATTTGCTTGTGTATAGGCCGAGTCTACTAAAACAGTTTGATCACACTCAAAACTGGTTCCAAATGGGCCTTCATTTGCCCAGACGAGATGTATTAGCCCTTATTATTTGTAAAATAGAGACCTAGTACTAACCCATCAGGGCTTCGTTCATAAATGAATGTGTGGGCCTGATGATTATCAAATGAACATGTGGGTCCTTGTGATTTTGTATCGTATGGCTCTAATACTAATGCTAGCATGTGAAGAAGTGGGCCATTCTGATTGTGTGGCTATCAACGCCAGGTACAATTCTGCAGCCGAACTTTCACCTGAATGAGCTTTAAAAGTTTGGCAAAAAGAAGGAAGAGAAGGAACCTAGAGCTTTCCCCTGAAATGAACACGTCGATCGTCATGTGATTGATTGCAACTTGCACATGCATTGACGATGGAGATGTCCCATAAAGGATTTATTGGGACCCACTCTTCTTGATCTCCATACTATGCAAACACAAAAACACACACATACAACATGCATGAGAGAGAGAGAGAGAGAGAGAGAGAGAGAGAGAGAGAGAGAGAGAGAGTGCACTTAATGAATGCCTGAAGTTGAAGCCTTGTTTTCACTTAAAAATAGTATAGCCACTCTTTTCTACCCTTTTTCTTGTTTTAGAAGCAGACGCGCAGACGCGAACTCGTATATATAAACCTCTTTACAGTGGGTTTCTTTCTTCTTGGATTGTAGAAAAGATGGAGGTGCTTCTGCCGAGTTTCTTTCTTTTTGGTCGGTTTGATCCTTTGATGACTTTGATTTGATCTGGGGTTTTTTTTGTTCTTTTTTCTTTCTTGTTTTTAGGCTTTTTCATTGATGGGTTCTTCTTCTTGTTTCTTTGTTTCTGAAACAGCAAATGCCACTGCTATCTTTCTCTTCCTTGCTCCTATGTAAGTTCCTTTGTTTCTTCTTCTTCTCTCTCCCTCGCTCTGATTTTTTTCAACTTTTTGGCAGAATAACATTTCGAAGAATCCTAAAGAACAGATCAAACGGGCAGTTCTCATGCGTTCCATACGTTATAACCATGTTCTACTGTTTCTTTTCCACATCGTATAGTTACCTTTTACCCTTTACCTTTCTTGGTTTTCCCAAGCACAATAATCTGACTTCTTAATTAAGACAAGGTTATTATTGTCATATCTGTCTTACAATTATTCCCTATTGCTATTTTACTGTAAATTTCTATTTTGCCATTGTGATAGCAGGTACCCCGCACACAACAACATCCTTGTCTCCACGATCAACTGGACCGGTGCGGCAATCGAAGCTGTATACGTCTTGATATTCATCTGGTTCGAATCACTGAACCAATTCCATACGGGGCTCCTAGTTCGATCTGTTTGTTGCCGTTACGATTGTGGCCTTATATCTGCTCCATGTCCAGTCCAGAAAGCTCTTTTTTGACTTTGCTGTCACCATCTTCTCCATCTGCATGTATGCCTCCCCTCTATCAGTCATGGTACGTAAGTCCACCACCACCTGTTTGTCGCAGTTGTCCATTTAATTACTTTTTATCAATATATATATATCAACGACGTGCATGCAATGCAGAGACTGGTGATCCGAACGAAGAGCGTGGAATTCATGCCGTTCTTCTTATCGTTGTTTGTCTTCCTCAAAGGGACGTCCTGGTTCATCTATGGTCTTCTCGCACCACCCTTTAAAACGGTCAGTATTTTTCATTTTTGTTCCTCTTGGTTGTTTAAATTAATTAAATACCTAATTTCGGTGTTAGAGGTTTCCGGTGGTTTTGGGTGTGGGCTAGGAGCATACAGTTGATGTTGATCTTGTACGCCAACTACTACCGGAACAACAAAGTTTGTGATGAGGCCAACTGGCCAACACGCCCTACACGACGACTACTAATATAGAGGTGTAGGGGTGTTTTGGTCATATATCGTTTCGAACCCTAGCTAGGCTTCACCGTATTTGTTAATTTTCCCTTGAATTTTTGTATTTTGTAACTATACCCCTGCATTAGTTTGATTTCGGGAGAAGGTAAGAGTCATGATCAGTACTCTGCTACGTGGGACCCATTCAATGGTAGGTCCCCCTTTATTCTATGTAATGCTTTCCATTTGACTTATCTATGGTATATATCGACCATAGGCCGTTTATTGGAACTTTAGA
Organism: Euptelea pleiosperma; assembly: GCA_035048495.1. Lineage (NCBI taxonomy): Eukaryota > Viridiplantae > Streptophyta > Magnoliopsida > Ranunculales > Eupteleaceae > Euptelea > Euptelea pleiosperma. The sequence goes on along the minus strand of CM068542.1, from coordinate 25,065,041 downwards.
TTAGATTTTATAAAATAAAATAAAAATGAAATGAAAGAGATATTCAGGTGGCACACATGCAGCCATCAACCGTTGATGTGAGCCAACTGATTTTTTAGGTGGGTCCAAGAAAACAGTGGAGTCCCACTTGGTTGGCTTGTTTTCTGAAGTGAACCTTTTATATGGAAACAAACAAAGTAGAATCCAAGACCGTGATTAATTTTTTATTCAGTGGGCCCCCACTAAATCTTTCCTTTTCTAGTTGCTTACATCCTTTTAATCGGTGATTAGAGACATGCAATACTTTCTCTTCGTTTCTATTAAGAAAATCGCCCAGGCTAATTTCGTAATTACGTGTACTATTTGGGGAAAAAATGTGCCATGTGGAGAGATGTGGGTGCTAGGCTGCTAGCTTAGATGAGTTGGCGTAGGCTCGCGTGGGCTGGTGCTCGTGCTAGTTACCGAATATTTTTACGAATAGAAAGATTGTTAGGCGTACGTCGACTAGTACTGATGGTATTTGTTGGCATGGGTTGGTGCAAAAAGATTATCTAACACTCCCCACACTCCCCGTCAAGTTGGAGCATGTATGTCATAAATGCCCAACTTGCAAGATAAGAACAAGAACTGGTCTTTGCCCAAGGGTTTTGTGAATATATATGAGATATGCGAAAGGGACCCTGCTAGATTCCTTCTCGGACAAGGTGGCAATTATCCAATTCAATGTGTACGTCTGCAATGTGAAGTGTAGCTTGATTAATTATCACAATGGAGGTCCATAGGAGCAATGTGGAGTATTGTCCCAAAGTGGTGACGGCCATGGACTGATTCGATTTAATTCAGTTGAAGAATGAGAAATAGTTTGTTGCTTCTTGGTCTTCCATGAGATGGGATTATCAATAAGAAAAATGTAATAACCTGTTATGGAACGTCTAGTCATAGGATAGCTAGCCCACATGGCCAGCTCTACCTTAAGGCCATTAAGGCGGTCGCCTAAGGCCCCTTGGTGAGAGAAGGCCCACAGCCCAGGTCCGACTAACCGCATATATTTTTAGCCCACCCCTTATTGGATATACAAACCAAAAATCAACCTGATTGATTATCTATAGCCATAGGTTTTAGTACTTTTTTGGATATGATTCTAGCCATTGGATTCAAGCATGTTTTTTGGGTAGAAAATCTAATGGCTAGAAATCATCAACCAAGCTGATTTTTAGCGCATTTATTCACCAATAGGTGGGCTGAACATCCACACAATCATTGTGCCTAAAAATTGATCTACGTGGGACCATGAGAGTCCTCTGTGTTGACTGCACCAGGAGTCCTGTACATCTAAATTTTTTAATCTAGTTTGTATATAAAGATTTTCAATAATATAGAGTTTAGTTTTTTAATTAATATCATATATATTAATATATTAAATATAACAAAAAGGCCTTATATAGAGTTTTCGCCTTAGGCCTCAACTTGTATCGAGACGGCCCCACTAGCTAGCCTAGTTGGCATCATAATAAGGAGAGAGATGCATGGTACTAAATGAAGACAATAGTAATCATTGACCAAGTGCGGCTTTGGGGTAATGGAAAACATGCAAGGCAGCATCGAAATGTGGTACAGTTACTCATGAATTGACTTTAGATGTGAACAGAGTAACCCCATACGCAAATGTGAGACTCGTCCAACTAATCCTTTCGTATGGGTTCAAATTTGGGATTTGATGTGCAGATCTCGAGATACCAAAAGAAGATCAAATGGCCAAAAATGGAGTGTCCAAATCTCTCTGATCTGGACCTCACTTTGAAAAAGTAATACGGATGTGGGACTTGTCCAACTTTTTTATATGTATGGGATCTGATGCACTAACATCTGGAGATATCAAGAGAATAAGTGGACATTAACAATGAAATTGATCTGTTCTATGATGTGTGGGCCCGATGATTATCAAATGTGCATGTGTGTCCTTGTGATTGGGTATCATATGGCTCTAATACTAGTGCATGGACAAATAGAGAAATGGTAGCATGTGAACAAGAGGGCCATTCTGATGGTGTGGCTATCAACATCAGGTACAATAGGAGAGCGCCATTCTGCAGTCAAACTTGCACCTGAAAGAGCTTTAAAAGGTTGGCAAAAAGAGGGAACGAGAAAATCTAGTCTTTGCAGACTTCAAAGTATGTAAATATTGTATCCACCCTTGAATTCTCCTTGAAAAACGTGTTTTTAATTTATAAATTAACTTTTTTTAAAACATTTAAATAACACATTTTTCAAGGGACATCCAACAGTACTGACAATGTTTTTTCAATCTATATTTTTGTCCATAAAATACCACATTCAACAGTACTGTTGGATGTCCCTTGAAAAATGTGTTATTTTGGATGTGTTATTTAAATACCACTTTTGGATGTCCACTTTTGGATGTCCCTTGTCATTTTTCAAGGGACATTTTTCAAGGGACATCCAAAAGTGGTATTTTATGGATTTTTTAAAATCCAAAATATGATTTGTTGTCTAAATAAAAGTGGTATTTTATAGATTGAAAAAATAGATTTGTCCGGAACCTAGAGCTTTCCCCTGAAAAGCACACGTCACATGCATTGTGCATGACGATGGAGATGTCCCATAAAAGATTTACTAGTGTTATTAGCCCGTGCTAAAGCACAGGTGAAGAAATAAAAAATATATTAACAATAATGTAGAATAAATTATCACTTCTATATTTTTTTCAATCTATAAAATACCACTTTTATTTAGACAACAAATCATATTTTGGATTTTAAAAAATCCAAAGCTTCGAGTTTGGGTGAAAATTTTGTGTAAAAAATTTGAGTCCACAAATCTCAACCCTTTGAAAAAAATGGTTTTTTCCAATTTTTTAAAATATAAAGAATAATTTTATGACCAGTACTTTTTCTGACTGTTGCCACTATGTTATAATGGTCACAATATATAGTATAAAGTTATAATGTAATAACGGGTAACTTACAACCTTGCCCTAAACCCTAAGGTTTGATAACATAAATAATAGGCATAACGGACAGCATTGCAAGAGTAAGCACGACCCCCAAAAATATATTATTTTCCACTGTGGACTTCAAATTAAGGCCCAACCTCCAAAAGATGCCATGTGGAACTTTTTTAAGCCCAATGAACTTGTGGATGTTTGGTGTTTGGACACCTTATTGGTGAACCTGTATGCCAACAAAGGAGGTTTTATTGGATTTGAGCTTTTCTTGAGAACTTTTCTTGAGAAACCTTCTCAAGAAAAGCTCAAATCCAATGACGTACCCATCAACATGTATATAGGAGGTCCTTATGGGGTGATAGCATCAAAGCTCTTTAATACCTAAATATATTAAATAGAAAATGATAGCATCTTTGGGTCTACTCATCGAGATTTTGTCCATACGAATCCCAAAGGATCCACACACATTTTCAAAGAAAATCAAATAGCTTAAAAATGCAGATGATCATTCTATAGCTTGTATTATCCTTATGGTATGGTGGTAGTGATCATCCACATTTTTAAATATTTTTTTTGGCAAGAGTACGGATCATCCACCCACACCAGTTGAGTAAAACTTACATGCTCCTCTGCCCACAATATGAACCACGTGTTACACTCTTAGAGGACGTTGACAGTATGGATGTTTGGCAAATCCCTAGGTGGACTTACAAACCAGAAATCAGGCTGATCATTGATTTAAAACCATTGGATCTTTGTGCCCAAATAATTGTCAAAAGTGCAAAAATTCCTACGGTTAAAATCAACCCATTTAAAATACTTGAATCCAATGCTTAGAGATCACTGATCAGGTTGATTTTTGGTTTGTAGGTACACTTAGCATTGGCCAAACATCCATATGGTCAGATTAAACATCTCAAAAGGTACTCTTCCCTCTCAGTCCCTCCATTTTCACTAAACAGACATTAAAAACGAATTGAAGAACCTAAACAGACAAAATAAAAATGAATTGAAGAAGAGCTATTGAAAATCTCTGAAGATGAAGCCCATCGCTACAACTCCTTCACCTACAACCATGACTTCTCCGCCAAATAAGACCCGTTCAACGTCGATCCCTTATCAATTGAATCTTACTCGATCGATCAATGAGGTCGTGCTCCGTAGTTGGTCAGGCGGCCTCCTGGACATGCAACACGACATGGATGCTCTCAAGAAATTCGACGGCCAGTACTGGAAGTCCCTCTTCCACTCCCATGTCGGCAGGACGACATCTCCCTACGGTTCAGGGTGTGGAGGAAGGAGTGGGTCCTCCTGGAAATCGGCAACGATCACATCCTGAGTGCCTTCAAAGTTAAGTCCAACCTTTTCTGGGCTGAGCGATTCGGTAAAGAGATCGGCCTGGGGATGAACGATTTGTGGGTTGCGGCTGCGCTTTGAATCTCGATACGGATTTTATAGTTTGAAGCTTGAAGGGCAGAAGACAGTTGCAATCGAGATTTTATAGCAGTTCGATCGTGGGAATTGCAGAAAACTTAAGCAAAATGAGGAGAAGATACGGAGAGACGGTTTGGAAATAATTAATTAATGAAAGCGGGAGACGTAACGGGGAGGGAGAGACAATTCAGATGCGCTTGTTTAGGGACGTTACAGTTTGCCTGATTAACTTGATAGGACTTTATAATTTTTATTTTCTTTCACGTGGAATAAATTAAATGTATGATGAAATAATAGAGGATAGAGAAGTTTTGTGGCTGACATGGCATTCTACATGATAAGAGTGCCACAGAGGAGAGAGAGGAACACTGCCCATACAGGAGAGGTATTTTTGGTAGATGCGTTGGGAAAGAGAGACGTTTTGAAAGAGCACGGGAATGGTGGGAGATGGAGAAACGTCTTTGGTTAATGGAGAGACATTAGTTTTAGTTATTAAAAGTCTAAAAACCCATAAATATTTCACTCCCTATACTTGAATGACGAAGGTTTTTTTTAGGAAATTTGGAGATATTAAAGAGGTGTAGGGGTATTTTTGAAAAATTCGTTGGAAAAAAGATGGAGAGAGCGCCACCTCAGCAGGGCTGAGCTTTAGTATAGATAATAGATTGGGCTGACTTTTTGGTTTGTAGGCCCATCTAGGGATTGGCTTGTAGATAATCAGTGTTGTAAGAAATCGCTACGTGACTTTTACTGTGGGTGGTCAGGTCGTGGTCACATAAGATTTGTGATAGGAGCTGAGGAGTCCAAACAGACTGCTTGAGGTTTAGCGACGAACAAAGTGTGTGTGTGTGCTAATGCACGAGTGATGAATTAAGAAAATAAAAAATATTAATAATATTATAAAATAAATAGAAGTATAAAAAATAATAATAGTATTTTCAATCCATAAAATACCAGCTCTTCAATTAGGTTTACACCGTGATTTGCAGTGACCAAAAGTTAGATGTACAGGCCTAAACATCAATGTATGATGTCCAAACCCAAAATGCCACGCGACACATTCTTTTGAGTCCGCTGACTCATGATTCTTTGGCCCATTATTAGTGGGCCCGACCCCACAAAAACGCTTCGCTCAAAATCATGCTCAAATCCTACGGCCAAAAATCACCGGTAATTTTTGGTGTTAGGTCCATTAAGTCCACCAAAGGTTGGGTTAAGCATTTATGGGTTATAGGACCACGTATTGTATTACATTGGAGTGGACATAAAAGTTTTTCTTGTGATTTTCTCGGGTGGTGGTGTAAAAATTTTGATGGGTAAAATATTGATAAGTCATTGATTTGTCGTCTAAAATGCCACCTAACCCACACTTCTTATTAGATATACCAACCAAAATCATCCTGATTGGTGATCCCTAGCCATCAGATATAACACTTTCTAAGGTGTGATTCTAGCTCCGTGATTCAAGGAATTGTTTTAGATACTAAATCCATGGCTAGAAATCATTAATCCAGTTGTTTTTTTCATGTATAACAACTAAGGGGCAGGCCAAACATCCATGTTGTCAATGGGCCCAAAAATATGCTACATTGCATATTTAGAGGGCCACTTATCGGCTCAGCAAGAGCTACGTTGCATATTCATTCAGGGTCGGGATCAAGGGACCCCCATTTCTGACCCCCTTTTTTGACCCCATCTTGGCGTACCCACATAGAAGATGAATCAATGGCTGATTTTTGGTGAGGATGATCACTATGGTGAGGAGATCATCCTCACAAAAATTCAAATCATTCTGATGTTCATAGACTGGTTTAGAAGTTGAAGCATTATGGACCATCGATTTTTACCGTGTATCTTAAAACCACATTTGATGGAGTTAGAAATTTCAGAATGGGCTGATTTTTTGTTGGGGTGATCTATATGGTGAGGTTATCATCCCCACCGAAAAATCAGCCATTGATTCATCTTCTACCTGGGTACACCAAGATGGGGGTTAAAAAAGGGGGTCAGAAATGGGGGTCCCTTGAGCCCAACCCATTCAATAAACTCTTTGACAGTCATTATATATCTTGGTTAGGAAGAGAAACTCTTTTAGATAATTTTGAAATGGGCGGCCTTCGGAAAGCTTTAATGGGTTGGACTAAGGTCAATCTTGTAACTATCTGATATATGGACTTTTTCTCACTACTTGTCATCTTTCCAAGGTACATCATTGGGTGCATGGTTGGATCATCCAATCGGGTGGCAGAACCTTTATAGTTGGCAGAACTTTTAGATTGGAAAGAAGTGATGAAGCTCTAGTTTCATATGTGAATGTAATAACCAAGAAGACATGAATTAAATCTGGTTGCTTATAATAACTAATGCCCAAAAAAATCTTCTAGAAAAAAAATTTGTAAGTCAAAACGTGTGCGTCTACAAAATTCTACCAATGTTTATAGGTAAGAATCGTTTATAGAACGATTCAACTCCATGAGGGAGGTGTTTCGCGATGAGATATGAACGGCAACGATTAAGAGTCAAGAGGATCTCCCGCCACTCATCCCTGCTTAGCCGGTCGGCTTAACTCCTATTCACTGTTGCCAACGCTAGAAGCTTCGCCCTCGACACTGAGAGACGTTGCTCCACTCTATGAGAGTGGCGTCGTTGGATTTGACTGATTCGACTTGCCTTCCTTCTTGACCTGAACGATATTTCATTGTACTATCTGCCTTGAATGCGGCTAACGTATCCCGCACTCGAGCAGCGCCACCACCACCACCACCGGTCTCTTTGAGGGCGGCTCCAAATGGTTGAACCGCATAAGCATCCCTACCACCAAAGAATCATCTGTCATGGTCTCTGTAACCTACTTGTCTTCTCATCTTTCCTTTGTTTTGAGAGACAGGTGGATAGAGATAGAGAGGAGACGGAGATGAAATAAGAAAAGTGGGGGGAGAGAGAGAGAGAGAGAGAGAGAGAGAGAGTTCTGGATAAGAAAATCAATTTGCTTTAAATAAGGAAACGAATTAGGGATTTTTTTTACTTGAATTGCATAGAGAAGATGGAGAGACGTGTTAACATATCCTTAGGATAGGGAGAGATGTACATGCACTTTGTAATTCATGAATTGAATTGCGTCATAAATGACATTAAAGTCCTCACATGGAGAAGGTAAAAGAGTGCATGCAAAAAAATCTAAATGGGGTTAAAGAGATATATTTGGAAGCAAGGGTAAGGAAATTAAGAATTGATGAGGGATTTAAGGAGAGGTAGTCTTGGGAATGAATAAATAGATGAGAGATAAAGTTGAGTGTAGTGATGTTTTTAGAAAAAATGTTGAAAAACATATGGAGGGTATTTTTGAAAAAAATGCTGAAAAAAAGATGGAGAGAGCGCCACCTCAGCAGTGCCGAACTTTAGTATAGATAATAGATTGTGCGTGACAAGGTGAGCTCACGTTCGTGCTTGGAGTTTAGGAGCTAATCAATACACCCTGATGCACTCCAATCACAGAGACATACAACATGCATGATGAGGTGGATACACATGCATTTTCGACATGTACACGTAGATCTTCCCATGTAGACATACATGCCAATGCATCATCTTCAATGCATCGTTGAGAGAGAGAGAGAGAGAGAGAGAGAGAGAGAGAGAGAGAGATGAGAATCTGCACTTAATGAAGGCGAAGTCTTGTTTTCACTTAAAAATAGTATAGCCACTCTTTTCTACACATTTTCTAGTTTTAGAAACAGACGCAGACCTAGGCTTCTGAGTTCTCTTACAGTGATTTTTGATCTAGGCTTATGGGTTTCTTTCTTCTTGAATTGAAGAAACGATGGAGGTTCTGCATTTCGTCTTTGGGATTTTTGGTCGGTTAATTCTTGTTTCTTTATCTGAATGTTTTTTTCTTTCTTGTTTTCAAGATTTTTCATTGATGAGTTCTTCTTATTTCTCTGTTTCTGAAACAGCAAATGCCACTGCTCTCTTCCTCTTCCTTGCTCCTATCTAAGTTCCTTTGTTTCTTCTTCTTCTTCTTCTTCACTCCCTCGTTCTGATTTTTTAACTTTTTTGTCAGAACAAAATATTGAAGAATCATACATAAAGAACAGATCAGCCGAGGAGTTCTCAGGCGTTCCCAACGTATGACCAGGCTCTACTGTCTCTTTTCCACATGGTATAATTACCTTTCTTCTTTTTCCCAACCACGTACAATAATCTGACTTCTTAATTAAGATGAGGTTATTATTGTCATTTGACAATAATAAGTGCTTGGATTTGAGATCTAAAGAGAAGAGGCCGGGATACGCTTATGATTTGGACATGGAGAAGGCTTTTGACCACGTGAATTGGGGCTTCTTAGATTATGTTATGGATCGGATGGGGTTCAGGTGTAAGTGGAGGGGTTGGATTATGAGGTGTATCTCGACGGCCTCGTTTTCGTGCTAGTCAATGGTTCCCCTGTGGGGTTTTTTGGGAGTTCGAGAGGGTTGAGACAGGGTGATCCTCTAGCCCCTTTCTTGTTTGTTCTTGTAGTTTAAGGTTTTTGGGATATTGATGAGGCGTGCAGTCGATCAAGGTTGTCTAGCAGGCTTTAAAGTTGGGGACAGCGGGCTTGTTATCTCGCACATTCAGTTTGCTGATGACACTATTCTTTTTCTCCAGGGTGGTCGAGCGGAGATGGTCTACCTCAGAGGGCCCCTTTGTTGTTTTGAAGCTGTCTCCGGGCTTCATATTAATCTTAGAAAGTCAGAACTTTTTGGGATTGGCAGAGCCGAGGGAGTTCTTGATGCCGACTCGATCTTGCAGTGTTAGATTGGGTCCTTGCTGGCCACTTATCTGAGTCTTCCATTAGGAGCTAGTTCAGGAGCAAGGCCACTTGGGATCCAGTGATAGAACGCCTGGAAAATCGTTTGTCTAGGTGGAAAGGTAAGTATTTGTCCAAAGGAAGTAGATTGATGCTTCTTAAGAGGACTCTTTCCAACTTACCGATTTACTTCATGTCTCTATTTACGATGCATGTAAGTGTGGAAAAGAGAATTGTTAAAATCATGAGAAATTTCCTTTGGAATGGATCTGGCGAGGGAAGAAGTTTTGTCTAGTCGGTTGGAAGCATGTCACGAAACCTAGAGAAAAAGGTGGGTTGGGTATTCATAGGCTTAGAAGTATGTGTGAAGCGCTCAGAGGTAAGTGGCTTTGGAGGTTTGGGCTAGAAAGAGATAGCTTGTAGCGTAATGTCATAGTTGGGAGGTATGGTCCAGTGAGAGTGTCTCTGGTTGGACTAGTAAGTTGTCTAGTGGCTTTGAAGTGGGATTATTAAAGGACTGCAGAAGGGAGAGGCATTAGATTTGAGGATATGGTTTTTGGGTGGTCGTCCTTGTTAGGAAGAAGTTGAGGTGAATTTTGTTTGATTGTTTTTCTCGTCATCTCTTTTCTTTTTGTTGTTGCTTTTCTATTTTTCATCTCGGTAGGCTTTCTCAGCCTCCAAGCTAATAATAAAGCTCACTTACCTTTTCAAAAAAAAAAGTTATTATTGTCATTTCTTGTCAAAACACACGTCGTCAGTCCTTATCCCGTGATTCTTAATTCTTACTGAGCTGGGTCCAAGGTAATCGAAGTCGTATACGTCCTGATATTCCTCTCGTTCGCACCAATAATGAACAAGAGAGCTAAGATTGTGGCACTCCATGTGTTGGTCATCGATGTGTGCGTAGGTGGCTACACATTTCCTCCATGTCGTGAGACCGAGAAGGCCATAGATGAACCAGGACCATTGCAGTTGATCTTCTACGCCATCTACTACCGTAACAACAAAGATGGTGGGGCCAACACGCCCAACACGATGACTACTAGCTAGCTAGATGGTGTTGGTCATATGACAAAGACTTATCGTTTTGAACCCTAGCTAGTTAGGCTTCACCATATTTGTAAAGTTGCCCTTGAATTCTGGTATTTTGGAATTATACCCCTGCATTAGTTTGATTTCTGGAGTAGGTAGGACACTGCTATGTAGGAGTGTAGGACCCATTCAATGGTAGGTCCTACTCGACTTGTAATGCTTTCCATTTGATTTATCTATGGTGAACATTCTCTAATTATTCCCGAATTACACGCGAATAATCGTAGGAATTATCCTCACCAATGACTGAGGATTTGACCAACTACACTTGAAAGTCTGTTAGTCGCTTAATCTTTTTGAGATCGTTCAGATCAGGGCAATCCAGATTCCAGACTGGGATCAGCGCCCACCGATCCTGAGACCGACCGTGAGATTTTGCACTATGTTTAAGGCTCACCAGATTTTAATGGCAACTAGGGCTGCAACTCGGGAAGAAATCTATGATGCAGAAACCCATCAATTTGCCACGTAATAGACTCTCCAGGGCTCACTGGCCCCACGAATGTTTGGCCCACACGCAAAAATCAGTGTGATTAGTGATTCCTAGCCATTGGATTTGAGCAGTACTGTTTCATCATGGGATTAGAACCAAAACACATAGACTGGTTCATAAAGCCCATGACGAAGAAGTGCTCAAATCCTAAGGCTAGAAATCACCAATCAGGCTGATTTTTGGTGTGGAGGTCCATCATAGTGTGGACCAAACATTCAGGGGGCAAATGGGCCCAAAGGAGTCTACTACATTGCAATTTGAGGGACTTCTGCATCAAAATTTTGAATGTGAAGAAATGTGTAAAATGCAATTTGAGGGACTTATCTCTTCTAAGTATAACTATGGTCGAACTGTGAGTATCCATAATCATAATCATGTAGCTAGCTGTTGACCATAATCATATTCATAAACTGACTGAGGTTAAAGCTAACCATAATTATAACTACCTCTTTCATATCCAAGCTGACCACCATATGGTGAGTCTTGCATCGTACGCACCTCTGCTAGTACCAATGTGTCCTCCCTGCATCTCGTCATCGTCGCTTAATTAGATAGGTAGTCAAGCAGCTAATCTTTGACGATGTTCTTCTACGGGCCAAGCACCATGATCAATATCTTGTGTCACAATTGCATTGATAGCTTTGCTTGTGTCACCTTGACGACCATCCTCAATTATTTTACTTCCACTGCACCCCCGACCCTACCACCATTGCCACCATTTTTGTCATTTCCTTATCGCCATCTCCTCTACGTCATCATCATATGAACCATGACTCTGACGCTTAGTTGGATCATTCTCGCGACCTTCAACATCTTCATCCAACTATGTAATTTTTAAGAGTTAATTGGTTGTTATAGACCATATTAGAGAGGCATGAGTGCAATGCGAGTGAATATATAATAAAAATATGCCCCATTTGATGATCCTAAGTCCTAACCAATGTTCAAAATTTAAAAGGTAGAGGCGTGACATGAGGCTTTGGGAGCTCGGAAGTGAGGGATATTTACAACAAAGTTGCTGACCGACCACAATATGAACCACATGGCACACTCTTAGAAGTTGCTTACCGTATGGATGCATGTTTGTCAAATCTCTAGGTGGACCTACAAACCAAAAATCATATAACATTCAAGCACTAGACCATTCCTTTGGTAGGTCATTAGCCATCGATGTTATATATAGATCGGATGGTTGCCGTTGTTCAGTCTAACTATTGGCTACTTCATATACAAAGAATGACGAGGTGGCACAAATTGATTGGTGGACACCAAACATGTATGCTGCTTGTATTGATACTAGCTAGTAGGTGGCCCGTGCCCATGGCACTCTCCATCAAAGTGTGTGAATGGCTTAGATCCACCATCCATTTGGGGTGATAAGATTTCGGCCATCCTTTGTAAAGCCGATAAGAGGGGGGATAGGTGACTTCTCTATTTTGTATATAGATTAGTGCGTGCCCCGTGCCATCGGCACTCCTCGACAAAGAATTTGCCAAAATCAGGTTAGCGGCGGAGATCTAACGGCCATTTGGGGGAGGATTAGATCTCGGCCCTTCTTAGTTGATGCTTATAAGAGGAGGTATAAGTAGGGAGACAACCAATGTGTTTTGTTATATAGAATAGTAAATGCCCATGCCCACGGCACTTTCCGACAAAAGCATTTGCAAAAATTGGGCGCCTTCGGCACTCAAACGGTATAACGGACTGGGGTGTTACCGTTTTTTCCATTATAATGGCTGTTATAATGGATTGTAATGCACGAAGGGAGAAATGGGAAAATAACAGAAATAACAAAAAATAACAGTGTTGAAATTTAAATTTTGAATAAATTGATGTCAAATGAGGTGGATTGAGTGGCTGAAATCTGACCGTCCACTTTAGATCGATGGATTTGATCTCAAGCACTCTTTATCTAAGTGTCCCCATTAGAGGGATGGATAAGATAAGAGAGTACAACTGAGTTGTCTTGATATATCCGTGGATGGCCCGTGCCTGCGGCACTTTCCGACAAATTGTTCGTCAAAATCGGGTGGGAGTTAGTTGTCTCAGCCATCGATATAAAGCATAGTGGATCTCAGCCACTCATTATTGAAGCTATATAAGATAAGAGGGGTATAAGAAACCCATTAAATTTCTGTTAAATTCTCTTTTTTTTTTAAATTTTAAATTTTCAAATTTTAAATTTTGAATCTCAGCACCACTTTTTTCTGTTAAAATCATTAAAATCCATTTTTTTTCATTTTTGCCCCTGGCCGTTTCAATCCGTTTTAACAGTAACACCCCTCTCGAGGCATAAAAAGTGGGGCTCCCGAGCCTGACCCTCGGGCTATATGTAAATCCAACCCATTTCATTCCTTATATGTAGGTAAAAAGTAGGTGATCCGTGCCCATGGCACGCATCGATCGACAAATCATTTGTCAAAATTGGGTGTGAGTGGCTGAGATCCACCGTCCATTTGGTGTGATAAAATCGCGGCCATCCCTTATGAAGCCAAATAAGAAGGGGAGACAACTGTCCTGTTTTATTATATAGATTGTACTTATACATTGGGCCAGCTAAATTTTTGATAACACGGCTTTGGGTCTTACAGGTCACATAATTCATGAGGCGCAAATTCGGCACTTTCCAAAAATGCAGTTGGTTCAAATTCAAAACTGGCTCCAAATGGATCCAAATTTGCGCATACAAGATATACGTGAGCCCAGATTTTTGCAAGATAGAGCCCTAGTTGATGTGATCTTGATTCTTAACCCATCAGGGTTATGTTCATAAATGAATGTGGGGGCATATACATGAACTCTTAGTTGAGTTAGCGACTGTGGGACCCACTCTACAGATTATACTCTAAGGGTGTGTTTGAATGCCAAGTGGGAAAATTGCAAATTTTCCTTGGGAAAACACAGTTGTCCATTATTCGATAGTCATTTGAAATCTGTATAATTTTCCCTACCAAGCCATTTAAATCTAGATAATTTTTCATACTCACATGATTGAAATATGTGTTCTCAGTTGCAATCAATAAGCCATTTAAGACATTTTCGAAATGTATTTTCTCGGGAAAATTTTCTGTGCAATCAAACGCCCTAAAATAAAAACCGCCCGAAATTTTCCTTAGAAAATCTTCTTTTCCTTTTGAGAATTTGCTCGAGAAAAAACATTTAGAAAATTCCTTAAATGGTTATTTGACTAATGGTTTAAAAAACAATCATTATAACGGATTCGGACCTCCCCCCCATTATGTTATGCACCATTTTAACCCTAAAAAAATACCCTTATTTTCCGTTATAAACTACCGTTATTTTCTGAGAAATTTGTGAAAAAATGCCCGTTATTTCCATTATTTTCTGTTATATTCCGATATTTTTTATTGAAAATTTGAAATTCAAATTTTGAATTAGCGCCATTTTTTCCGTTATTGCCCCTGAGCATTACAATTCGTTGTAAGGGAAAAAAAAGTAACGTCCCCAGTCCGTTATACCATTATAACGGCTCCTTTTAAACCTTTTTTTGATTGCACCCAAGAAAATATACATTTTGTAATTATGTGAGAAAATAAAGGTGTATTTTCGCAAGGAAACGAATTTTCACCTATGTGGAACGGATAAAAAAAATTCCTGATTTAAAATGGCTATTAAAAAATAGAAAATTGTATTTTCCCAAGAAAATGTAAATCAAACACGCCCTAAATTACATTGAGCAAGACTTGCCTGACCACCCACAATATAAGCCATGTGGCAATTTATTAGAGGACACTGACCGTATAGATGTTTGATCAATCTGTAAGTGGACCTACAAACAAAAAATCAGCCTGATTAGTGATTTCAAACCATTGGATCTTTATACGGAAAAAATGGTAAATAATGGTCAAATTCCTACGGTTCAAATCAACCAACGAAAATGACTTCAACTAACATTTAGAAATCACTGATCAGGTCGATTTTGGGTTCGTAGGTCCACCTAGGGATTGGCCAAACATCTATACGGTCAGTGTGCTCTAATAAATTTCCACGTGGCTTATATTGTGGGTGGTCAGGCAAGTCTTGTTCAGTTACAGTGAACCTGGTAATCAAGCAACAATCAATGGGTATTAATTAACTGATGATGGTCATGATCATGATTATATGCGCATTGATTATTATTTGACACGTGCATATACACAATGCCACACATTTGGGTCCTCGTGATTCGGTACCGTATGGCTCAATGCTAACAATACGTGTCAACAAATGCCGTTTCAAACTCCTAAAATCCGTCCCAAACCCTAATAACTAATAATCAACTTTTTCTGCATATTCTCCGCACTGCCTAATGCAGCCTAAAGTATGAAATAATGTGAGGAAATCAACGGCTAAAAATCAGCAAACAAGCTGATTTTTTGTATGAATGTTAGTGGGCCCAGATTTCAACAGTGAGTAACAAAAATACGCTACCTGACGCCAAAAAAACGTGTAGATCTTGTTAGTTGTTAGACCACGAGCATAAGAAAATCTAAATTTAAGCCTAAATTATTGGGAAAAAAGAGTTTTAATTTTCTCAATTTCCATTTAAATCGAGACTTCTTTTAAACCCTCACGAAATTAATATCTCGTTTATATAAATCTCTCACTGGTTGTGGCACCTGAGTTTTTGAGTTTGAGCTTTGAGTTCTCTACAGTGAATTTTTTATCTGGGTTTCTTAATTTGTTCTTCAATTGAAGAAAAGATGGAGGAAATGCATTTCGTGTTTGGGATTTGTGGTCGGTTCTTTGATCTGTTTTTTTTTTTTTGTTTCTTTATTGTTTTCAGGCTTTTTCATTGATGAACTGTCTTGTTTCTCTGTTTCTGAAACAGGAAATGTCACTGCTCTGTTCCTCTTCCTTTCTCCTACGTAAGTAACAGAAATCAAACTTTCCCTCTCTCTCTTCTCTCTCTCGAATATTTCTTGTAGATCAACGTAAGAAATAGTTTTGCTTTTTGATTTTGCGGAAAACCCAAAAAATCTCCTCCTCTTAACGTTCTTACTACAAGCTACACACAATCCCATCTTCAAGTCTGTCTTTTAAAAAAGGGTTGGGCTCGGGTGACACCCATTTTGGCGTACCCACACAGAAGATGAATCAATGGCTGATTTTTGGTGGGATGATCTCCTCACCATATAAATCACGTCAACAAAAAATCAGCCCGTTCTGCAATTTCTAACCCCATCAAATTTGGTTTTCAAGTTACACGGTAAAAATCAACGGCCCATAATTCTTCAGCTTCTAAACCAGTTTATGAATATCGGAATGATTTGAATTTTTGTGAGGATGATCTCCTCACCATAGAGATCATCCTCACCAAAAATCAGCCATTGATTCATCTTCTATGTGGGTACGCCAAAATGACAGACCGCAATATGAGCCCCGTGGTACACTCTTAGAGACCACTGATCGTATGGATATTTGGCCCAACCCTAGACGGACCTATAGACCAAAAATTAGCTTGATTAGTGATTTCTAAGCATTGGATTAGAGGCGTTTTCTTGGGTTGAATTTTTCCGTAGAATATGAACATTATTTGGGGTACAAAGATCCAATGGTGAACTGTCACTAACCAGGCTGATATAGGGTATATAGGTCCACTTAGCAACGAGCCCAACATTCTTACTGCCAGTGGCCTCTAAGAGTGTGCCACGTGACTCATATTGTGGGACAAGGGATGTCAGCATGTTGAACAACCTGTGAAGGTTCGGGTCATTGAGCTCCGTGTGAGCGGCATGCCCCAACCCATCTAGGTTTTGGCTTTAAAGTAGTAATAGATGTATCTTTGGCTGGGAACGAGGACGATGTTTGAAATCCAATCAGAATCATCTATTGTCTTAGGGGGTGTTTGGGATCGAGAAGTAAAAGCACTTCTGCTTAGAAGTTACTAGTTGATTTTTTACCTCAAAAAAAAAAATCGGAGAAATTAAAATTTTCGGGAGGCCTTCTAATTTTTTAGAATTAATTTCTCTTAGAAGTTAAAAGTTCAAAGTTCAAAAATTTAGCTTCAGTTTTGATTAATTTGAACTTTTCAAAAATCAAAAAAATGAAACACATCCAAACTAAATTTTTAACTTTTTAGCTTATAAAAGTCAATAAGGGCATGTTTGGTAGGCCACCACGGCAGAAAAATAAAATATTTTCGCGCGCTAATATTCGCTAGGGCGTGTTTGGCAGCCACTTTCCTCCGCCGAATATTTAGCTTGGCCTACAAATTTGACCGCCGTAGCACGAAAATATTTTGGTGATTTTTAGTGCGGGCTAAACATCAATGTGGTGGTAACAAAAATCCCGCATAATTTTTTTTTTATTTTTTTGCAGAATAACATTTCGAAGAATCTTAAAGAGCAAATCAACCGAGCAGTTCTCAGGCGTTCCCTACGTTTTGACCTTCCTCAACTGCCTCCTATCGGGATGGTATAATTATCTTTTACCCTCTACTATTTTTTTCCCCAAACACAATAATCTGACTTCTATGGTTAGAGACCGCTAACCATATGGATGTTTGGCCCATTCCTCGTTGGACTTACATACCAAAATTCAACCTGATCATTAGTAATTTATATATGTTGGATTAGAATCTTTTCTATGGTTTATTTTTAACTAGTGGGTGGCTCGTGCCCACGGCACTCTTTGACAAAGCGTTTGCCAAAATCGGGTATGAGTATTGGCTGAGATCCACCATCCATTTGGATGATAATAAGATCTCAGCCACTCTTTGATGAAACCGGATAAGATAAGATAAGAGATAAGACAACTTCCCTGTTTTGTTATATAAACTAGTGGGAGGCCCGTGCCCTCGGCACTCTCTGACAAAGCATTTGCCAAAATCGGGTGTGAGTGGCTGGGATCCATCATCCATTTGAGAGATAAGATCTTGGCCCTTTTTTGTTGAAACCTATAAGAGGGGTATTAGTGGGGAGAAAATTACTCTGTTTTGTTATATAGATAGTTGTATCTGTGGTACTTAGGTCATGCTGATTTTTGGCATGTAGGTCTACCTAAGATTGTCCAAACATCCATACCGTCACTAATCTCTAAGAGTGTGTAGGTGAGTGTTCTGCGAATGCCGTGCCCCCACCCCAGTTTTGCCTTTGAGGCCTTTTTTTTCGCTTAAAGACGACTTATGAGCCATGTGGTACACTCTTCGCGACAACTGACATATTGATGTTTGGCTCCATCCCAAAAATGGACCCACAGACCAAAAATAGTGAGATTTGTTATTTCTAGCCGTTGATTTGAGTCTTTTATTTTTCATGGGTTGATTTAGCCGATTCGATTATTATTTGAGATACTATAAGTTAACGACTAGAAATGACCATTCAGGATGACTTTTTTGTCTGTAGCTCCATGTGGTATGGGCCAAACATCCATACGGTCTTGATCCAAAGAGTGCCACGTGGCTCACACTGTCGTTATATTTCTATCCACTGGATTAGAGTGTTTTCCATGGTTTACTTTTTACCATAGATTTCGAGCATTATTTGGGATATAACTAGATACAAAGGTTAGAAATCACTAATTAGGTTGAATTTTTATATATACCTACCTAAAGATGTGGCATACATCCATACGGTCAATAATCTATAAAAGGGTGCCACGTAACTCACATTGTCATCTATCATCAAGTTGACGATGAACCTTCTTCAGCAAAGTTCTGCTCTTTGGAGACAATTGAGGTATGGATGTTTGGCTCCATCCCAAAATGGACTGGGAGACCAAAAGTCAGCTAGATTGGTGTTTTCTAACCATTGATTTGAGTCTATTTCATGAGTTGATTTAGCTGATTTGATCATTATTTGAAGTACTATAACGACTAGAAATCACCAATCAGGGTGATTTTTTGTCTATAGCTCCACTTGGGTTGTGAGGGCACCCAAACTAGACATTCATCAGACGATTCATTTATTTATTTTGTAATCAATCCAACAATTATTAGGGCTGTCAATGGCTCATATATCGGATTCGGATTTAGATATTGATATATTTGATTTGATATATTATTTAATAATTATATTTATAATAATAAATTATATTATACTTATCATATTAAATAAATTTATTCTAATAATATTATTATATATAAATAAAATATTAATAATTAGTTTATATATATATATATATATATTTATTTATTTATTATTATGTAAATATAATAATATATTTATATATATCCGATTTTCGGATCGAATATTATCAGATATCAAATAAGTTAATCGGATTCGAATTCGACTATTGATTTAGAATATCCATCGGATATCGAATCGGATTCGGATATCATATTTTTTTTTTAGAATCAGATTCGGATATACTTGTATTCTATCCGAATAGTTCCGTTGACAACCCTAACAATTATGTTGACGAATAGTAGATATTATTTTTTCATAGTAGAACTTTGATGACAACGTGCAATATGATCCACATGGCACACTCTTAGAGGACTCTAACTGTATGGATGTTTTTCCAATTCTTAAGTGGACCTACAAACCAAAAATAAACTTGATTAGTGATTTCAAAACTTGGGATCTTTGTAGCTCAAATAATGGCCAAAAATGCTCAAATTTCCACAATTAAAATCAACCCATGAAAATAACTCAAATCCAACACTTAGATATCACTAATCAGGCTGATTTTTTTTTTTTATAAGTAGAAATGTATTGATGAAAGGAGATCGAGAAGATCTCAAAGTATAAACGGATGATGAAGAAAAAACAGATATATCGACCCAAAATCTGATCTAGTCGAAAAACCATATCACTAAAAAAGGTACCTCTCATCTCATGAGATACATTACCCCAGCAGTATAAGAGAGCCTTGATACTTAGGATGATGTAAAAAAGCAACCTCTCCTTGCCTTCAAAGGTTCTCTTATTCCGCTCTACACTCCCTAGATAATTGCTAGTAGAATCATTTTCCACAACAACTTTCCCCTGGCCGACATAGGAACCTTAGGTCAGTTCTCCATAACCACCCCTATGCTTTCAAGAAAGACCTAATCAGGCTGATTTTTGGTTTGTAGATCCATTGCCAATCATCGAACGTTACAGTCAAAGTCCTCAAAGAGTATGCCACGTGGGTCCCTGAACGTTTGCATGAAGTTGCAGGCGGTGATCTTGAGTCTAACTTGTGGAAGGCATTTTTGTAAATTAAGCAAATTGAAGCACAATTTGTGGGGTGCGACTAAAATTTCTTAACATTTTTCTTTGAACCAAAAAACGGACCCTTTGCGCTTTTGTCCTCCTAATTACAATTTTGCCCTTTTAACTAAAAAATTACTATTTTACCCTTGATTGTTTGGGATAGGTACGGCCTTCCGTTTGTGTCCTCACACAACGTACTTGTGAGCACGATCAACGGTGTCGGTGCGGCGATCGAAGCTATATACGTCTTGTTCTTCATAATATTTGCACCCAAGAAGGAGAAGAAGAAGATAGTGGCACTCTTTACGCTGGTCCTCACTGTGTTCGTTGCCGTTGCGTTGGTGTCTATATATGTCCTCCATGGCCAGACCAGGAAGCTCTTTTGTGGTTTTGTTGCCACCATCTTCTCCATCTGCATGTATGCCTCACCTCTATCAGTCATGGTAAGCCTCACCACCTCATTCCAATTCAAGTAAGTGTAGCATCAGAGCCATGATCATAGCCGTTGGATCATAGCTCGACCTCGTGATTCTACAAACTACCCCCTATGCTTTCAAACTTTAGGAATATTACCCCCCTTGACTTAATTTAGGGTGGTTGACTTTAATTAAAACAGACTTGAATCACGTGCCGTTAGCATTGTACTTGCAAGTTGCAATATTTTGGTCATTTTAACGTTAGTCCAATGATGTTTAAACTAGTTCAAGGGGGTATTTCTAATTGCTTTCAAATTGTTTGGGTTGTTACTAAAATACCCCTTTATTAACATGTCGCGAAATGACCATTATAACCCTTTATGGGCTGTCTGATGACCAAAATACCCATGAATAAGAAGAATATTGGTTTTGCAAGTGTATCTGTTTATGCACAATTTTCTTTTTCTTTTCCAATAATTACATGCTACATATTGCATATTTGTAATAACCGGTATTATATATCAACGCCGTGCAGAGACTGGTGATCCAAACGAAGAGCGTGGAATTCATGCCGTTCTTCTTATCGTTGTTTGTCTTCCTCAGCGGGACGTCCTGGTTCGTCTATGGCCTTCTCGGTCATGACCCCTATATCACGGTGAGTAGTAGTATTTTGTCTCCTCTTTTTTCTTTATTTTTCCCTTTTTTAATTTGTTCCTATTGGTTAAAATTTAATACAAATAGTTGTTTATCCAAAAAATAAAAAAAAATTGGTCCTTCTTAGCTCTTTGGGGCTTCCGGTCAATTCTTTTGACCACAAGGAGTTTTCTGTAATTTGGTCACACTTTAGTTTAAAGGACGAAATTATCCTTCATGGTTGGTCGGAATGACCATAAAACCGTATCATAAGCAGCGGCCTGCAATGAACCCGGTTGACTGGATTTTCTTCCCTTCGTCGTATGCTCATTACGCCGCTACAGGCCATAACACGCATATGGCGTAGTGTAGCAGTATATCATGTGAAGCATTGAGAACAAATTGGCTGGTGACGAGGACCTTCAAACTTTGAAGGCCCCCTCCCAAAATGTCCGACAGAGACATTTTTGGAGGGGAGTAAAACTTGTCACATCGTTGTGACAGAAACTCAAAATATGAGCCACGTGGCACATTTTTAGTGCATTGATGTTTGACCAGTCCCTCGGTGGACCTATAAACCAAAAAATTAGCTTGATTAGTGATCCTTCGAATCTTTGCACCCAAATAACACTCAAATACCTAATGTTAAAATCAACCCATGAAAATAACTTCAATTGAATCACTTAGAAATCACTAATCAGCTGATTTTTGGTTTAGAAGTCCATAGAGGGACTAGCCAAACATCCATGCGGTCAGCAACCACTAAGAGTGTGCCACATGGATCGTATTGTGCATCTGTCACAACACTGTGACAGAAGTTTTACTCTTGGGAGGGGCCTTCAAATGGGGGAAAAATTCGCTTGCCCGGGGGGAAGGTGTTCAAACTTTGAAGTACCCCTCCCAAAATGTCTGACAAGTACCCTTGTTAAGCACTAACCAAGGGCTTAACGCGGGTTAAGAGATTGATGTACCTGTCTGACATTTTGGGTGGGGAGACTTCAAAGTTCGAAGAGTAAATCTTCGCTCACAACATGCTGTGAGAGAAGCCCTTCACAGCCCACCATACAAGCCACCGGGGCATTCTTAGAGGGTGCTGACTGTCTGGATGTTTAGCCAGTCCCTCTGTTGACCTGCAAAGCAAAAATCAACCTGACTAGTGATTTACAGTCTTTGGATCTTTGCACCCAAATAACGCTCAATAATACTCAAATTCCTACGGTTAAAATCAACCCATGAAAATAACTTCAATCCAACACTTAGAAATCACTTATCAGGCTGATTTTTGGTTTGTAGGTCCACCTAGTGATTGGCCAAACATCCATACGGTCAGTGTCGACTAAGAGTGTGCCACATGGCTCGTATCGGTTGCAGTCAGTGGCGTCGCTGACTGGAGGTGTCATCTAAGGTTTACTGGTGTGGCAGGACCCCACACCTTGAAAATCGTTTGATTCCGAAGATGATCCTGCAACTTTTTGATCCAATGATCCTGCTACCTAAGTTAAAGCCACCTTAACCCCAAGACAGGTGGTGCTTTACTATAAGTTGTAGGATTACTGGATCAAAAAGTTGCAGGATCAAAAATTATCTCAGAAGATCCGGATCTCCCCGAGATTTCGGATTTTTTTCCTGGGGTGCGTGGGCCAGGCAAAGCCATCTCTCGCTTCATAGCTGTTACTATACGACGCCAAACACTGAATACTAAACCTTGGTGCTAAGAACAAAAGTAGTTTTGTCCTTTGTTGTTCATTTTTAATGTTATTAATTAATCGAAGATTGGTGTAATGTTACGGTGTTGCAGGTTTCATGTGGTTTTGGAAGTGGACTAGGAGCATTGCAGTTGATCTTGTACGCCATCTACCATAACAATAAAGGTGGTGGGGCCAACACGAATACTAATGATTCCATTGAGATGGGTTTAGGCAAGCCCCAACAAAGCCATCAAGCGAACACCACGCGTCCGTTGCAGGAGGACGGTCAATTCTAGATACAAGTGGATGCTTCCGCCTTGCTCCACGTGGCCGAATTTTTTAGTTCCCAATCTTCATATACATACAGTATAACGAAGTTATGTGATTTTCTATTAGTTCAGTCGTTTTTTATTATTAATTTTAGTCCCTTTGTTTCTTTCTGCGCTTATACATCTATTTGAGTATATAAGAGAGAGACTGAGAGAATCTTGACCGTACATTCAGAGGGTGTGCACTCTCTCTGTAAATCATACCAATTGGATGTCCAACCTTAATTCTGATTTAAATGATTCAAAAAGAATTATGATCAAAACAAGTCCACTCTTCGTAAGAGTGCAGCTCATTTGAGGGGTCGGTCTAGTATGCAACCATTTGCATACTTAAAAGCATGCAAACATTGTATCCACCATTGAATGCTCATTGAAAAACGTGTTTTTAATTTATAAAAATATTTTTTTTGAAAACATTGAAATAACGCATCCAACCGTACTGACAATGTTTGTATACTTTATAGTATGCAAATGGTTGCATACTAGATTTGTCCTCATTGGAGGGATCTTTCTACCCTAGCTCCAGATGATCCAGTGGATGCCGAGGATTCAAACAGCCGATGAGGATGAGGATGAGGAAGATGAAGCAGACCCTCCAACACCGGCACTTGTACCAGATCCGCACCAGCTGCCACCAACCCAGGCCACACTCAATATCATTCAGGCTCTCAGCTGGGCTAACTCCTTGAGCAACAGGGGGTCCATTCTGCAGCAGCTAGGGGAGTTGCGTGTAGAATTTCACTATCACCTTTCCAAAACGGATTCTTGTAAGCTTAGCATATTTCCTAATTGATCTAGGGTTCTTCCAACGAGTTTTTAATATATAAAAAATTTTGTTTTTGTTGGAAAATCATCACTTCAAGACAAATCCAAGAGAGAAACTATACAAAATTAAAGAGAATTTTGTGAGAAAACCTAGCTAGGGTTTTGCATGGATTCTTTAATCTATTTTAGGTGTTCCTCTTGTAGCTCAAGATCCTTGATTTTTAAAGTTTATATCTATTGATCTTCCAGTTTAGAGTTTGTTTTACTCTTCATTGTCAAATCTTGTTCTTCCACAAAGTGTTAAATATCTATTTGAGTGATTTTTAAACTTTTGTTCATTGTGTTAAGTGTATACTCGTAGTAATGAGAAAGTGTTGATTATAAATTGAATTGATTCGATTCTTTTTTAGTAGTGCTTTCAAAGAATTCGAAATTCATTTAGGCTACAAATCGAAGAAGAAAGAATCAATATGGAGGGCAGTTGCGATAATTAAAATCTATGTATCAGTACTTATAGTTTTTTATTAGTAGAAAGTTAATTTGTTTATTAATTAATTAACGAATTATATATTTGTACGCAGTGCCCGAAGTAAGATGATATGAAATCTTATGGATTTTTTGTTACAAGGTACATTAGGACCTCATTAGCAATTATCATGATGTAACAATTCAATCGTCAGTGAGGAATTTTGTTCTTTTATGTATTCTTGATGTGTGCACGGCTTAATAAGTAAAATAAATTTATTAATTAGGTATCTACATATTTTTTTAATTAATTATGTCAAAATTTTGAAATCAAAAGCTAAATATACAATTGAAAAGTTGACTGAATGTAGAGCTGAGTGGGTTATGCTCTTCCAAGAGAATTATGGTATATATCGATTGTTTGTCATCATTTATATTTTTTTCTCTAAGTTAATATATGTGCATTTTCTAACTCTAGCTAATCATTTTTCTTGATTTTTTATGTTGTAGACGATTAACCATTTTTAAAAAAAATATATATATTTTCTTCTAAATCTGTATAATTTGTCATACCAAATCAAATTTAAATCTAAATATATTTAATTTTCTCTACTATAAGCTTAAAATTCATTTCCCATCCAAATAAGGTAAGAATTCATTTCTACTTGAAAATATGTCATTATGTTTCTTATTAAATGATTAAAATTAAAACTTATTATATCTAGCTAATTTGGATTCAATCATATTTTTTGGGTACTTAATCCAATATTAATTGTATAAGTATTGGTATCAGTAGTGTAAGTTAATATAATTTAACAATACGTAGCACTTATTAATCTAAGACGACTGATTCTAGCTAGTTGTTGGATTAAGTGTATTTAGAAATCAATTCGATCCTGTACTTAATGGTTTTTCAATTCTTATTTACTACATCAGGTTGTCTTCCATTTTAAATGCGTGTCATATTGCAGGTGGGTTTGGAAGGGTCCTAAAAAAAACAAAAAACTATTGGCATCAATTTTTTGAAAAATCGACTATATATAATATATCGCGTCGATTTTTCCAAAAATCGATGTGGAAAGTAAAGATATCGTAGAAACCGATGTGATAGGCTTGCATATGGCGTCGATTTTTTCAAAATTTGACGCTATATACTACCATCGCGCTTCGGTAATAAACCGACGCAATATCTATCACAAACCCGCATTTGCGTAGATTTTTTTCGAAAAAAAATTGACACTAATTATCTACAGCGTCGGTTTTAAACCAATGTTATTATATGTGCTTTTTCTAGTAGTGAATTTGATTTCGAATTGACTATTGTGATCATATGGTTCGAGGCATGAAGATACAAAAATGGTGTAATAAAGTTAATTGCATGGGTAACGAAATGTATTTCTTAAACTTCTGTTAGTGCACTTTATCGTCAGGATGTTTTCTCGAGGTTTTTTCCAGTGGGATTTCATCGTAAAATATCGTGTATTATATGTGCTTGATTGATTGTTTATTTGAAATCGGCATGAACAATTTTATGAAAATATATCTTCGATATATTTGGATATTAATATTAATGGTTGATTTATATCGCATGTATGCTTTAGCAATCGCATGCTATAGGATCTCAATGCACTGACCAAATAGAATATGCTTAATAATTGTTTAAATTTTGAATCAGACCTATTCACCCCCTTTAGGTCTTGTGGATACGTAGACCCATGTACTTTTAATAGAGACTGAGAGCCCCTCAGATAAAGGCAAGTCCCTCAAATATTCTTTCTCCCTAGGAGCATCTTCTCCGCCACATCCTCCATCTCATCTTTTTTCAAGAGATCAACCGTAGACCCGAGTTGGCAAACCTGACTTGAGTTGGCGACTCCCTAGTTCATATTAGATGAACGGGTAGTCGCCATTCAAGTCTGGCATTCAATGTGTTAGAGTCGGTTTTTACCATCATAAGCCGAAAAGTGACCCCACAAGATCCCATCTGGACAAAGAATACAACAACACCGTACGTAACACCAATACGATTTTACACACTCAATTCACATATAACATTCTATGCAAGCATCCGCATGTAGTATACTAGTGGGTGGCCCGTGCCCATGACACGCCCCGACAAAGCATTTGTCAAAATCGGGTGTTAGTGGCTGAGATCCACCATCCAATTGGGGGACAAGATCACGGCCCTTTTTTATGGAAGCCTACAAGAGGGGGAGCGAGGCAACCTGAGATCTCTCGGCCCTCCTTTTTGGAAGCCTATAAGAGGGGGAGACAACCGGAGATCCACCCTCCAGATGAGGGATAAGATCTCGCCCTTCTTAATTTATTGAGGCCTATAAGCGGGGGAGACAACTGAGCTCCCCCTTGTCATATAGATGTGAGTGTTCGACAAGGACCATCCAAGCTGTACTAGACCATTTCTTTGGTGGGTCATTAGCCATCGATGTTTTATCTAGATCAGATGGTTGCCATTGTTCAGTGTAACTGCATGCATTCGAATGGTGTAGATTGCAAAACGTGTAATGTGTATGGACCGTGGTATTTCTTTGGTGGGTCATTACCCATATTTTCATTAAAAAAAAAAAGGTGGCGAACTGAGTACCACATGGTTCAACAGACCGTTGGATGTTGTTTGAGATTTGCGTAGTGTGAATCGCAAGGATCATCAGTGATCTGGACCTAGGTGACAACGATAGGGACGACAGCCACTAGGGATGATGCTAGTACTGCCCAACCACTCAGATATTAGGTTAAGAGTCCTTCACATGAGGCCAATGTACCCTTCAAAACCTTCAATGCGGAGCACCTAATCATATTTGGTGGATTGTGATGGATCGTTTTCTTGATTTGATGACTCGGGCATCCTGTACTCCGAGTCACAGATGGATAGAGAGTGACCCTTCACAGCATATACAAGTGTTTCGCTGTCTATACGCACACCCCCACCTCCTAACAACGTAATCAAACTGGTCCCCATGAAGAAGATGTCTTTTATACGGAAGGATGTTTCAAAATTTTATACATCTTTCCTGCAAAATGCCAAGTGGCTCACTCCTTGGCCCTCCTCTTGGTGGACCTACATACTAAAAATCAGTGCAATTGGTGATTCATAGACGTTAGATTTGAGCATTTCATCACTAATCAGACTGATTTTTAGTGTGTAGGTCCATCAATGGGTTGGGCCAAATATTCATGGTGTCAGTGGGCCTAAAAGAGTGTTCTACAAGGATGTATCAAACTTTTGAAACGGACTTTCCCGTGTCAAGATCGGCTACCCCATGAACAATGGACTCCGAACGTGTATGATGAGTCTATTGAAATGATTTAGCGCAGGCATACCCATTGAAAAATGGCAAAAATTCGTGAAACGCAAAAATTCGTCCATTGACAAATGCGAGTTCAAAACGATTTGGGTTACAAAAAAAAAAAAAGTCAAAAAAGCAGTCAAAAAGACGAGAATGTCTAAAGATTGGCAAGTGAGGACTTTGGGTTTAATTCTTATTTAATCTAAGGTGTTTGGATTGCCATTTTCGAAAACTATCTATTTTTAAAAAATGACTTTTCTAAAAATGTGTTTTTCTTAAAAAGATTGTTTGGATCATCATAAATGTAGAATGTCTTTATCTTCTCTTAGTGGGCCCTACCACTATAATTGACAAGAGTAATAGATGGGGAGGTGTAGGAGTAGGCTTTCTGTGTGTTATTATATTCATTGAGCTAGCAAAATTTAAAAAAGTCTTATTTTTACTTGAAAAACAGCTTTCAACTATTTTTTTTTTTTTATAAAAAAGACTTTTTTGTTTTAAAAAATATATTTTTATGGAATAAATATTTTTTTTATAAAATGGTCATCCAAACAATCTATTCTGAAATTTCTAACCCTATTAAATGTGGTTTTCAAGTTAACGATAAAAATATACGGTCCATAATTCTTCAACTTGTAAATCAGTCTACAAATATCGGAATGATTTGAATTTTTGTGAGGATGATCTCCTCACCATAGAGATCGTCCTCACCAAAAATCATCCTATTCCAATACTTCTAATTTATAAATTTGTCCGCACAAATTTTTATTGTAAAAAACGTTGTATGAAATTGTTGTCCCCCGATCCTGACCCTATATATATATATATATATAGGGCCCACATGTGGATTAGTTAAGGGTCGAGATCACCCTCACCAAAAATCAGCAATTTTTAAAACTTTAACCCTACCAAATATGGACCTAAATTTAACGGTGAAAATAGATGGTCCAAATTTTTTTAATTTGCAATCTACTTTTCACAAGGCCACATATGTTGAATTGGCTGATTTTTTGTGTGGTTGATATCCACATTGAGAAGAATATTATCACAAAAAATCATCCCTTAACTCATCACATGTGGGCCCCACGTCTATTAGTAAGAATTCCATTAGGCCATTCTATCCCAGCCCATATATATATACACCATGGAGATCATCCTTGCTATAAATCAGCAATTTATAAAACTTCTTACCCTATCAAATATGGACTTAAATTTAACGGTGAAATTGCACGGTTAGAAGTTTTTCAACTTGTAATCTACTTTTCATGAGGTTGATTTTTTGTGAAGTTGATATCCAAGTTGAGAAGAATATCATCACCAAAAATCAGCTCTTAACTTATATGCATGTGGGCCCCATATCCATTAGTCATTATATTAGTAAGAATAGCATGAGTAAACGTATCACAGCCCATATATATATATGCCCATAATGCATGTAGATTGAATAAAACAGGCGAATGAGTTTTATTCATGAGATTATTGAATATGTCGTGTTTTTTTTTGATGTCTTGAAAACACCCTGATTTGAAACGTTTTTTTTTTTAAACGTTTTTTTTTCAAAAGATTAGAATTTTTTTTTTTCTTCAAAAAGTCAGGTTTTAAACAGAGATTTGCTATGGGCATACATAACTTAGGGACCGTTTGGAAAGGCACACGAATTGAATTAAGGCATATGGAAATAATAAAGAGAATGCTAATACGCAACCTTAGTGGAGTTGCAAAAATGCAACCCCACAAAATTAAATACAAAAAAACTGTCGAAAACCACACCTTTAAATTAAAATATATATATTTTTTTCATATCTTTTGCGAGTTGCATCTGTACAAAAGTTTATACATCCTTCCCAAAAACGCGACATGGAACACTCCTTGGCCCTCATTTTGATGGACCTAGATATTAAAAAATCAGCTTGATTGGTGATTCATAGACGTTAGATTTGAGCATTTTTCATCATGGGCTTGTAACCCATCCAAATCGATTATGAAAAAAATGCTTAAACCCAAGACCCAACGGCTGGAAATCACTAATCAGACTGATTTTTAGTTGTCCACAAGATGTATCAAACTAATTTTGAACAGATGCAACCCCACAAAAGACGAGAAACTGTCTCATAACAGACTCGGGGTGTTACCGTTTTTTTCGTTATAATGGATTGTAACGCACAAGGGTGACGAGAAAATGGAAAATAGCGGAAATAACAATAATAATGGCTCCAAAATTCAAAATCCAAAATTTCGATCAATTTCAAAATTTCAATAAACTTTATAAAGGAAAATACAGAAATGAAAAAATAACAGAAAATAATGGCCAGTTAATTTCTGAGCGTTAAAACGGTACCTAACGTAATGGGGATGTCCGAATCCATTATAACGACCATTTTTAAAATTAAACCATGTCAAAAACCACAACTTTAAATTAAAAAAAAAAAAAAAATCATGTATTTTTGCAAGTTGCATCTAGTACAAGTCCATTAAGGGCCATTGTCCAAACAGACTGGTTTTAAAAATGTAGTTGGCTCTCACATTCAAAACTGGCTCCAAATGCGCAGACAAGATATATACGAGCCCGAATTATTTGGGTTAATAAATGAATGTGGGGACATATACATGAATGCAGTAATCAAGAAACAGATCAATGGTTATTAATTAATTGATGTTATAAGTAGATTTTAACAATGAAATTAACCTGTGTGGGCCTCATGATTATCATATATATGCACACGGCGATATATATGCGCATTGATTATCATAATTCACACGTGGCGTATACACAATGCCACACATTTGGGTCCTTGTGATTGGCTATCGTATGGCTCTAATATTACTAACGCATGGACAAATAGAACAATGCTAGCCTTACGTGTCGTGTGAACAAGTATGCCGCTCTGATTGTGTGGCTATCAACATCAGGTACAATTAATCCGAGCGGGTGCGTGAGGGTCTAGCATTGAGGCTTGCATTAGAGCTTGATGACAAGGTTTTTTTTTATCCCTTTTATTTCCTTAATTTTGACATGCAATTTCTCAACTTGTGCAAATTTAAAAAAATAAAAAATAAATAAAAAAAAAAAACATCGTTCTTCGATAGCTTATATATGCATGGACATGGTCCTTGTGATTGGGTATCATATGGCTCTAATACTAATGCATGGACAAATAGAACAGTGCTAGCCTTACGTGTCGTGTAAATAAGTGCGCCTTTCTGATTGTGTGGCTGTCAACATCAGGTACAATCCGAGCGGTGTGCGTGAAGCGCTAGCGCATGGCTTGCATTATTCTAGACAAATATAGCTTGATGACAATTTTTATTTATTTTTTAAACAGTGGAATAAGCCGTTTTTGTAGGATGAGGATGGAGCGTATATATCTTGCAGCCAAACATTCCCCTGAAAGAGCTTTAAGGGTAGGCAAAAAGAGGGAAAAGAAGGAACCTACATGCATTGATGATGGGTGATGGGGATGTCCCATTAAGGATTTGTTGGCACCCACTCTTTGCTTCTTCTTGATCGATCCACATAAAAAATTAAAAATGTTCTAAGCGTGGTTTAAATAACGGCCGTTATAATGGATTCGGACCTCCCCCGTAATGTTATGCCATTTTAACACTCAGAAAATAAGGACCCGTTATTTTCTGAAAAAAAAATTGTTAAAAAAATATGTCCGTTATTTTTGTTATGTTCAGTTATTTTTCCCTTTTTTCCATTTTAAATTCTATCGAAAATTTGAAATTCAAAATTTGAATTTTAGCTCTGTTTTTTTCCGTTATTTGCACGGTAACGCCCCCAGTCCGTTATACTGTTATAACGGCCCCTTTTAAACCTTGGTTCTAAGTCCTACTGATGCAAACACGAACACACACATACAACATGCATACATATATACATGCATGAGCTCACCCTCATGCATGGACTTTAGGTACCAAAACACCCCAAGGTTTAAAGGAGGCTGTTTTAATGGTTAAACGGACTGGGGGCGTTACCGTTTAAACTGTTTAAATGGCCGTTAAAACGGATTGAAACAGTCGGGCAAAAATAGAAAAAAATTAAAAAAAAATGAAAAATATGGCGCTGAAATTCAAATTTTGAAATTTGGAATTTGAAAATTAAAAAAGAAATGAAATTTAACAGATTTTACGGCTGTTTTTCACAAAAAATTTCAGAATTTAACGGCCGTTTAAACGATTTTAACGGCCATTAAAACAAAAAAATGGCCGTTAAATTCAAAAACTTGTTTAAACGGTTTTAACGGAAACGGGCTCGAGGTGCTACCGTTTAAAGGGCCGTTTTTAAAACCATGAAACACCCTTTTGCACTCCCATCACAGACATACAACATGCATGATGAGGTGGATGCGCATGCATTTTCGGCCGACCATTTAGATAAGCCAAACATTTTGTTTCAAGTCACTTTCTTTGTTCTATGGGTCGGGTTCGATCAAGCCAGATCAATACCGATCCAGTTCCGATCCAATAAGAGAATAGGCTGACCCGGTACCAATTCAATACAACATCCAACGATCTGATGGAAAGAATTGAATTCGGGATCCGGTTCAACCCAGTTCACCTTATACTGTGTAAACAAGAGTAGTATATATATATATATATATACTGCTGCGATCCCATTGAATCTAAACCATTCACCTTATATCTTTTACACCATTGACGGTGATGGATCCCCTAGATCAAGCTGATATCTGGAGTAGAAAGCAGCTATGTGGGACCCATTGAATGGTAGGTCCATTAGTGCTTTCCTTTTGTAGTTTAGCTCTAACTTCTGTATTGTGAACACTGATGCGATAGTTCTTGATGTAGGTAGTTACCATAAAACACAGGAACTTAAGCCACTACTTTGTTTGATTATGACGTCATCATCTTTGACCATGACGTGTTGGTCCCTCCACAAAACAACAAAAGGGATAATTGGAACTTTTTAGATTATGTTTTTTTGCAAAATAAAAAAGAAATACAGGTGGCACACATGCAGCCATCAACCGTTGATGTGTCCCACCTCGATCATAGGCCACGATAGAGTCAACTGATTTTTACTTCAACCAGCAGATGGAAACAGCCACAGTAGAATAATTGTAGTGTCCAACGACGTTGAACACAAAATACGTCAAACACCAATAGAATTTGACCACGTTTCTGCCATTGCCACGTTTCAGAATCTTACTAGTGTTGGACACTCTAAACGTCCAACGAAAGGTGACCATAAAAAGTTAAACGTTGTCTTCCTAACTCGTATATACGTTTTGCACCACGAATACTTACCGAATTTAATGCAGTTTGCGCCTTGCGGAGTAGAAACCAGCACAGTAAGAAAATAAAAGACGTTTGCCGAAAAGTTTCGGGAATCAGAAGCAGACTCGAACTCACTAGCGAAGCTTTGGATAAGGACGAAATCAATATCTCCTCGTCTATATAAACCTCCCAGTACTGGTTGGGTTGGTGTCTCAATGCAGTAGAAAAGCTCCCGAGCTTCTGAGTTTGAGTTTTGAGCTTCTGGGTTTCTTTGTTCTTAGATTGAAGAAAAGATGGAAGTTCTGCATTTCGTCTTTGGGATTTTTGGTCGGTTCTTCTTCTTTCTTGATCTGGGTTTTTTTTTCTTCTTGTTTTCAAGCTTTTTCATTGATGGGTTCTTCTTCTTGTTTCTCTGTTTCTGAAACAGGAAATGCCACTGCTCTGTTCCTCTTCCTGGCTCCTACGTAAGTAACAGAAATCAAATTTCAGGCTTGTTAATGATTTTTTTTTTTTTGTAATCTTTGTTATCTTAAAGAATCGAAAGAGTTTCAAAGGACTCCCTCCCTGCAGATTCAAAAACCCTGGAAGTAATCTTCTTCCCAGGATTTTAATCAAATGGGTTGTTTACCTTCTGTTTATCTTTCAGTTTTATCAGAACCTATAACATCTTTACTTACAAATGTGGGTTTCTTCAGCTACAGATTAGTTTAATTTCTTTAAAAATAACTAAAATGATTTCTTTTTTCTTCTCTGTTCTTGTATTTGATTTTGCGAAAAATCCCCTGAACTTACGTTCTTAAAAGCTACAACAATCTCATCTTCTTCTTCTTCTTCTCTTTCTTCGCTCTGATTTATATTTTCGCAGAATAACATTTCGGAGAATCATGAAGAGCAGATCAACCGAGCAGTTCTCGGGCGTTCCCTACGTTATGACCTTACTCAACTGTCTGCTTTCCGCATGGTAAAATTACCTTTTACCCTCTACCTTTATTGTTTTTCCCAAACACAACAATCTGACTTCTTGTCCGCACATACGTCGGCCGATGTTCTCGGGGGTTCTCACTGAGCTGGGTCGAAGGTGCTGATGACAAATGACATAATTACCCCCACCGTTATATCATTCTAATTACTATTATACCCTTGAACCTTTTTGCTTGAAGACGGCTATGAGCCCCGTGGCGCACTATTGGAGGATGTTTCGCCCATCCCAAACTGGACCTACAGTCAGCCAGATTGATGATTTCTAGCTGACCGGTTGGTTTTTAGCCGTGGATTCCATAATTATTTGAGGTATACTACAATTTAACGACTAGAAATCACCATTCAGGATGAAGTTTTGTCTGTAGGTCCACCTGGGGATGGGCCAAACGTGTGTACGGTCGTGATTTCAAGAGTGTGCCACGTGGCTTATAAGACGTTAGTTGAACATTTTCTTTGAGCAAAAAGGACCCTATGCATATTTTATTACAATTTTGCCCTTGATTGTTTGGGATAGGTACGGTCTTCCGTTTGTGTCCCCACACAACATCCTTGTGAGTACGATCAACGGTACAGGTGCGGCAATAGAAGTCGTATACGTCTTGATCTTCATAATATTCGCACCGAAGAACGAGAGGAAGAAGATGGTGGGACTCTTTACGCTGGTCCTCGCTGTGTTTGCAGCCGTTGCGATCGTGTCTATATGTGCTCTCAATGGCCAGAACAGGAAGCTATTTTGTGGCTATGCTGCCACCATCTTCTCCATCTGCATGTATGCCTCACCTCTATCAGTCATGGTAAGCCCACCATCTCATTCCCTCTCTGTTTTCTATTAGCCATGATCATAGCCATTCGATCATAATCGAATGGTTAGGCGCGCGATTGAAGCTAAGCCTTGTGATTCAACAAAATACCCATTGCCTTGACTTGTTTTCTAGATTATTGAGGGTATTTGCGTCATTTTACAATATTAATCTGGTTCTTGCGGGTTAATATTAATTAATACGTAATGAAATGACCGTATAACCCTTTTACGGGCTGTATGATGACCAAAATACCCATTACTAAGGAAAATTTTGATTTTGCAAGTCATATTTGTATGCATAATTTTTTTTCTTTTTTTTTTTTCATTTTTCTTTTTCATATTTATATTAATCAGTATTATATTTCAACGTGCAGAGACTGGTGATCCGAACAAAGAGCGTGCAGTTCATGCCGTTCTTCTTATCGTTGTTTGTCTTCCTCTGTGGGACGTCCTGGTTCATCTATGGCCTTCTCGGTCACGACCCTTTTATCGCGGTTAGTAGTACTATTTTGTCTCCTATTTTTCCATTTTTGTTCGTTTTGGTATAATTAAATACAAATAATTGCTTGTCCAAAAAAATAAAAAATTACAAATGGTAGAATTTCCAAAAAAAAAAAAAAATTGTTCTTTATATCTTTGGGGATTTCCAGTCAATTCTTTTGACCATAAGGAGATTTCTGTAATTTGATGTCACATTTTAGTTCAGAGGACGGAATTATCCTCGAAGGTTGGTCGAAATGACCACGAAACTGCATCATAAGCGGCGGCCTACAATGAACCCGGTTGACTGGGGTTTCTTCCCTTTCGTCCTATGCTCATTACGCCGCTACATGCCAGAACTGATAACGTACATTTGGCGTAGTGTAGCGGCGGATGTGGAGCTGGTTCCAGAGTAAAACTTCTGTCATAACGCGCTGTGACAGAAGCCAGTCACAACGCACAATACGAGCCACGTGGCACACTCTTAGTGGAATCGGACAGAATGGATGTTTGTCCAATTCCACGGTGGACCTGCAAACCAAAATCAGCCTGATTAGTGATTTACAACCTTTGAATCTTTGCACCCAAATAACGATCAATAATGCTCAAATCAACCCATGAAACTTCGAAATCACTGATCAGGTTTATTTTGGGTTTCTAAGAACATATAGTGATTGGACAAACATCCATACGGTCATCGTCTACTAAGAGTGTGCCACGTGGCTCGTATTGTGCGTTGTGACCGGCTTCTGTCACAACGCGTTATATGAGTGCCAACGTATATTGCCAAAGATCTTGATCTGACGGTGGTAAGGTCAGGCGGGACCGCGTGAGATTTCAGTTCCAGAAAGTGTGGTGGGACCCGCACCTTGAAAATCGTTCGATTCCTGAAGAAGATCCAGTTCTTCCCGAGATTTCGGATTTTTTCCTGGGTGCGTGGACCATGCAAAGCCACCCAATGGGAGCTAGCTATACTCATAGCTGTTAATACATGACACGACACACCGAATACTAACCCTTGGTGTTAAGTTTTGTCCTTATTAAGGACGGACTAAGGAGTGGTGTAATGTTACGGTGTTACAGGTTCCCAATGGTTTTGGGTGTGGGCTAGGAGCATTGCAGTTGATCTTGTACGCCATATACCGGAACAACAAAGGTGGTGGGGCCAAAACGATGACAACTGATGATTCCACTGAGATGGATTTAGGAAAACCCCAGCAAAGCAAGGAAACGCAGGAGGACGGCCAAGTCTAAACGCAACACGTCATGGATCAAGTTCACCGACGTGGATGCTTCCGCCTTGCTCCACGTGACCCCTTTCTTAGTTCCAATCCTCGTATACAGACAATGTAATGAAATTCTGTGATAAGATGGACGTCCAATCTTAAACTTCGAATTAAACGACTCAAAAAAAAAAAAAAATCTAATGATAAGATGGTTGGAATCCTCCAAATTACGTTGTTTTTTTGTTTTTTTGTTTTCTTTTAGGTCTTGGTCATCAATCAATAATGTAAACGGGTCGGGTCGGATAGCAGTAGGTACTAATCTGTTAATTGGGTAATCCAGTGTTCAGGCCCATTTAAAATTTAACCATATAGATCATTTTTTAGGCCCAATGACTGCGTGGATGTTCAGCCCACTTATTGGTGGACAAACACACACTAAAATCAGCTTGACTGATGATTTCTAACCACTAGAATCAATACTAAAAAGCACTAAGGGGAGCGTTTGGAAACACAAAAATAAGTAACTTATTAGCTTTTATAAGCTAAAAAGTTAGTTTGGATATGTTTCTTATTTTAACTTTTGAAAAATTTAAAACTAACTTAAAACTGAAGCTAAATTTTTTAGCTTTAACTTCTAAGAGAAATTACTTCTCTAAAATTAGAACGCCACCTGATGCTTTTAATTTCTATGACTTTTGGAGGTAAAAAAATCAACTAGTAACTTCTACAAGTAGTACTTTACTTCTCGTTCCCAAACGCCTCCTAAAATCTATGGTTAGAGATAACCAATCAGGTTAATTTTTTGTTTGTATATCCAACAAGGGTTGTGTTAAACATCCATGTGGTTAGTGGGCCCAAAAAAAGTAGTGGGACCTGGGCTGGGGTCCTTCTCTCACCAAGGGGCCTTACTTTGGATTAATGTGACATTAATTCCGATAATTTGATAGGAAATTTCAAATCGAGAGGGATTTTGGAGAGATAATACATAATTGGGACATAAAAGAAATTATTGCTTTTTATGTAGCGGCACGCTTTAATTATGTCAAGAAGTGAGAAAAAAGTATTAGAAAAGTCTTAGCTAATTGAAGTCATGGTTGGAGTGGGATTTAGGGAGATTTTTTTGATAAGTAAAGCTTTATTGAGGGCAAGAGCTATCCAAATAGGCGGAGGTGGCCCACGTAGGACAACAAAGAGACACCAAAACATAAAAAGCATCATAACAAGCCGGCCTACGAAGAGAGAACCAAAAAAGAGAAGATGAAAAAAGAACTACTCTCTCCTACGCAAAATGAGATCTCATCAATAAACAAAATCATGACTAAATATCCGTCTACATTCTTCAAAATACTTAGACGAAACAAACACGAGAGCTTTGATGTTGATTGTGATGGCATGTACCTCCTTCCCTTCTCCTTCAATGACTCCATGATTTCTTTCCTTCCAAAGACCCCAACAAATACCACAATATTCAACCTCTAGAGCGAGAGCGAAAGCATACCAACTCCTTAAGACATCAATATATAAGTGAACCTAAAAGAATCAAAACAAATACCAAAAGCCTACAAACAATAACTCCACACCTACCAATAAGCTAGATTACAATGTAGGAAAAGATGCTTCATTGATTTAGTGAGTAGCCTCCTCCATCACTCTACACATACCCAAGAGATGCCAACCTAGGTCATAATTCAATGATCTCAATTCAGTGAGAAGCTTATAGGTTCATTTTAAATCGTAATCCGAGAGAAAGTTCTGGTGATATGGGTGCATTGGTTGGAGCCTAAAAAAAAAGCAAGAGGTCCTGAGTTTGAATCCCCCTTGGGCCAGCAAGGGCCAGCTCTGCCTTAAGGCCATTAAGGCGTTCGCCTAAGGCCCTTGGTGAGAGAAGGCCCCCAGTTCAGGTCCCACTAACCGCATGGATTTTTAGCCCACCCCTTATTGGATATACAAACCAAAAATCAACTTGATTGATTATCTCTAGCCATAGATTTTCGTACTTTTTTGGACATGATTCTAACCGTTGGATTTAAGCATATTTTTTTATGTAGTAAATCCAATGGTTCAATATCATCAATCTAATCTGATTTTTAGTGTGTTTATACATCAATAGGTGGGCTGAACATCCATGCAGTCATTGTGCCCAAAACATTATCTATATATGTAGGGCCATGAGAGTCCTCTGCATTGACTGCGCCAAGATTCCTTTGCATTTAAATTTTTCAGTAGGTTTTTATTATCAATAAGAATAGTTTTTATATAAAGATTTCCAATAATATAGAGAGTTTAATATTTTAATTAATACCATATATATTAATATATTAAATATAACAAAAAGGCCTTGTATAGAGTTTTCGCCTTAGGCCTCAACTTGTATCGAGAAGGCCTTGGGGCCATCCCCTGTTGATTTACCACCCCAATTTTACTTGGTGCGTGTGGAAAGGGTACACACGTGCCCCAAAGAACTAGTCGGATTGGGTGCTCTAACAGTGGTTGATAGTGCTGAGCTGGCATTCACTTTTGCCAAAGTAAAACCAACTTTGGATTCTCAGAATCTACGCCCGAGAAGAGGTGTGAATATTTGGTTGTCAAAAAAGATTGCGCGTGGATCCCGACCCATGCCAAAATCCTAGTTAGTAATTAATTCTAGATTCATCCCATTACAAGGGGCTCCCAAATCATATCTGGGTTTGTAGTAGCCTAGTGTGTGACTAGCTTGAATTTTTTCATCTTGAGATTTTATGATTTTGTAGGTGTAGACACTCTATTAAGCTTTTTCTTTTGTCTAACACAAATCTTGAGTTTGTTTCCTTTTGTTAAAATACTTATAATTCCTAGCTTACCAAATGTCTCAAGTGAGGGTGGCACAATGGGTACTAACTAGGTCAACCTCTTTGTGCAAAAGTGTAGGAAAATGGAAATGTTCTCTAAGGTATTCACATTGGAGTTGCAAAAGGAGGCATAAGGTTTTCATGGAAGATTTGTTGATCCTATACAATACCCCATGGTCTTCATCAAATCTCATTCACTTTGATCCCTTCCATCCATTCAAGCAAGATAAGTGGAGCCTGATGGTGCTAGTATATGAAGGCGCACACAACACTGCGGCCCATCTTTGGGAGGTCTTCTTTTTTTTTTTTTTTTTTTTCTTAAGGCTGTTTTCATACTTTTACATAGAGATACAGAAACCCTAATTTTATCTTGGGTTATATATACCTCGGAAACCCTAGAGTGGGCCACGAGGTATTAATACTTTGGCCACCAAAAGATAGTCCTTGAGGCCTTCGAGCACATTATTAGGAAACCTATGTCCTCCTCAAGAGACTCACATACTCTTTATATTTTTTTATTCTAAAATCTAAAAAAAAACTAAAAAAAAATTAACAAATCAATATATATTTTTCAAGCCACGATTGGTAATCTATAGCCATTAGATTTTAGTACTTTTTAAGGCATGATTCTAGCCGTCAAATTCAATCTTAGGATTTAAACCTGATCAGTAATTTCTAAGCGTTGGATTGAAGTTATTTTCATGGGTTGATTTTAATCGTAGGAATTTGAGCATTATTTGGGTGCAAAGATCCAAAGGTTGTAAATCACTAATCAAGCTGATTTTTTATTTTTGCAAGTCCACCGAGGGACTGGCCAAACATCCATACGGTCAGGGTCCACTAAAGGTGTGCCACTTGGCTCATATTGTGGGATGTGACCGAAGTTTTACTCATGCAGGGCCCACTTATTCAACTCTGGTTTTTCAGATTTTGTACTTGAAACCAAGGTTTAAAGGAGGCCGGTTTAACGGTTAAACGGACTGGGGGCGTTACCGTTTAAACCGTATAAATAGCTGTTAAAACGGATTGAAACGGCTAGGGGCAAAAATGAAAAAAAAAAATAGAATTTAACGGATTTTAATGGAAAAAAATAGAAAAAATGGCGCTGAAATTCAAATTTTGAAATTTGAAAACTAAAAAAGAAAAAGAATTTAACGAAATTTAATGGAAATTAAACAGATTTTAAAGGAATTAAACGGATTTAACAACCTTTTTTTCACAGAATTTTTCAGAATTAAACGGCTGTTTAAACGATTTTAACGGCTGTTAAAATAAAATAAAAAAATGGACGTTTTATTCAGAAACGATAAAACGAGTTTAAACGGTTTTAACGGAAACGGGCTTGGGGCGTTACCATTTAAACTGCCGTTTTTAAAACCATGCTTGAAATAAGACTAGAGTTGGGCCTAGCTTTCTTCTTTGCAACAAGAAACGAGTTTTCGCAGGGGTAGGACTGGGCCAGGCCTGAAAACATGCTGTTTCCCAACAGCAGGCCCAAAAAAAACGAAGCTGTTATTATAGTGTACGACGCGCACGAGAAAACCATGTGCACGCCCCGGTGCAAGTTAGCAGTTTCCGTGCATGAAAGCAGTGCGAGTGCATTTGCTCAGGAATCAGGATCCATCACATTCTGGTTCACTTCTCATCTCTCTTTTTCTTCACCCAACCGAACATACCGAACAAGAATCCAAAACCCAAGAGAATCGATAAACCAGAGAAAAAACTCTCAGAGACGCTCCAAAAAACCACGCGTTCTCTCCAATGCCTCTCAAACCCCTAATTTCTCTTCTTCTCCGTCTCTCCATCAATCTTCCTTGATCAAGACCCTTGAACTCATCAATGGCGGATTCCGGCCACCGAAAAACCCTACATAGCCGGGAAAATCAACGGTTCCGGCGTGCTTGGTGTTGTTATTTCGGCATTCCCCCTAAAAGCCCTGAAAATCTGAGATCTTCTCACCCCAAAACGCCTCAGAAATTTGGTAATTCCATCCCAGATTCTCCTCAGAATACCAGAACTGCGTTAGGGCTAGTTGGTCGTATCGATCCTCGTCGTATCTTGTCTCCCGGAAGAGTTTCTCCCATCGATTCCGACACTCCACTTGATCCTCTACCGGAAATTGTCCCAGAGCCTTCGTCGGTCATCAATGCTGATGCTGAATTGGAATCGACCACGATGGAGAACTTGTCGATACCAGAGGGGACCAAGGACGAGGTTTTCTCTGGGGTGTTTGATGTGAGATTGAGTTTGAAGGGAAAGAATGGCGGATGTTTGGTTTTGGAATTGTATTCTGAAGTTTTGTGTGCAAATAGTTCGCTCTTCGCAAATTTGATCTCAGAGTGTCGAAGGAAGTCGAGCGGTTCGGCGAATCTCTGCAGGATCGAGGTTCCTGAGGTTGAGAATTTGAGTGTCTTTCATGAGACCATTGAGCTTATGTTCGAAGAAGATATCACCAGGCGCCTTCTGAAGATGGGGGTCTCCCATTCGATTGATATACTTGAGGTCAGGGTTTTTGTGAATTTCAATTTCTGGAGTTCCATATGTTCTTTATATCTGGTGGAAAACTGTTAGAGATTTTTATTTCTCTAATTTCTCTCAACTTCAGAATTTGCTGACATGATCTATACACTTATTTTGACATGAGTTGATTTTATCCGTTTCTCAGTTGCTTATTAGTATGATTTTTTTTTTGACAAGTATAGATTTTATTGAAAACCCAACACCCGAAAGCCTACAAACAAAAGCCCAAGAGGTCAAGATGACCGCTTGGTATATTGTTCTCTGTGCCAATAACCAGGTTTGAACTGCTACTATCTTGTTCTTGTTTCCAAGTCCTATGTTAAAATTGCGATTCATGGTAAGACTTATTGGTAGAAAGCAAATTTGTTGATAAATTTGGAATGTGAGGGATGAGGTTAAAGTGAAAGAGAAGGTGAAACTTAGATAATCTCTATCCCCGTATTTGGAGTAGTTGATCCATTAGCAAGTTTGGAATTATAAAGGTACTAATGGAAGTGAAATTAGTAGTCTTACCAGTCACGTGATGGGAAGCCCCTAAACCCATGAATCTGAACAAATAATCCCATTGAAGCTTGGATATAAATGGGAGGCAGTCAAAGGGGTATATACCTGCCCGAGTAGCAGCACCTCAAGTTGATTAGTTAATAATGAGACATTAACACCTTTGAATTGGTATTTTGAACTGAGTCTTGAGAACATAGATCATTTCCTTGGAGCTAGTGTAATCAAAGCTTCGCCTAGGCGCGCGTAGGCACTAAGGTACTAGGCGTTGAACCATTCGCATAGGCCATATACGTATAAAATTGATGTAGAAGGTGATTTATATTTTGGGAATAGATCATACCTATAAGGTTAATGTTATGTGTAATTTACATATAAGAAAAATTCAAAAGTGTATATACATATAAACCGTATAAATGAACCAGTCTCTAAACCTTAACAAGAGGAGAAAGTAGCCACCTGCTCTTATTTTTTTATGATTGATTATCAAGTTGTTGAGTAGCGGGACGGTGCCAGCTTGCTCAGTTGGTAAAGTTTGTGGGTGTTGATACCATAGACCTGGGTTCAAAACCCGCCTTCACCGAGTTACTGATCTCTTTAAAAAAAAATAGGCTTACCTAACAAAAAAAAAGTTGTTGAGTAGCGGGACTTCCAAGGATTTGGGGTCCAAGACATTGCTTTAGTAATAGATGAAGTAATTGCCCATATACAAGATGAGGTCCCTTGAAGGGATGAGAGATTGAGGAGGATGTTGCCCATAGAAAT
The DNA here is from genome assembly GCA_035048495.1 of Euptelea pleiosperma. Classification (NCBI taxonomy): domain Eukaryota; kingdom Viridiplantae; phylum Streptophyta; class Magnoliopsida; order Ranunculales; family Eupteleaceae; genus Euptelea; species Euptelea pleiosperma. The sequence continues at coordinate 25,022,207 of CM068542.1, read as the reverse complement.
ATAGTGGGGTGGCTAAAGTGTAGATATGCTTCCAGAGTGCTATGTGATCGACGTGTGCCAATCAGACTAAAAGGATTTTTTTTTATAATACTGCAATAAGATTGGCGATGCTTTATCGAGCAGAATGTTGGGTAATCAAGAAACATGTTAATAAAATGAGTATAGCCAAGATGAGGATGTTGAGATGGATGTGTGGTAAGACAAGGAAAGATAAAATTAGAAATAAAAGGATTCGTGAAAATATAGGAGTACCCCCAATAAGTAACAAATGAGGGAATGTAGATTGAGATGGTTTGCTCGTGTACAACAAAGACCAATGACAGCACCAGTGAGAAGGAATGTGCAAGTCGAAGGCCTAGAAGGGCAAGAGGAAGGCCAAAACAAATGTGGACTGAGATTCTAAGAGCAGATTTTAAGAAACTTGCCTTAATGGAAGAGATGGCTTCAGACAGGATTGAATGAAGGAGCATGATTTGTGCAACCGACCCTATACCATTGGGAAAAGGCTTATGATGATGATGGTCTAAGACTTTGACTCTGATCTTTCGTTCTTACTTTGGTACTATGTGGCAATGTCTTTTATTTCTTTTTTCCTTTAATCTTTTTAGCAATATTACTTTTATTTGTTTAATTCTTTTAAAATAAAAAAATTATCACCTAGGATTTGCTTAGGCTTTTTCTAGGCGTCGCCTCGCCTAAGGAACCCTTGTCGCATAGGCCTTGCTTAACACTTTTGACTACACTACTTGGAGTTAAACTTGGTCACTGCAATGAGAGTTAGGCTCTGGTGAGACTAAATATCTCTACCAATGATGAGAGCATGGTGACTATGGAGGGGTTTAATCTATTTAAATCCCTATAAGTCTCATGATTATGGTTAGATTTCTCAGATTGTGTATGGTCACATATCCTGTCTTCCCATGACCACAGCCATGGACCCCATCTCGATCTCCATAGCCACAACTTGTCCCCTATAGCTTTAGAATCAGTGATAAGTATGAATGTTAGACTACCGCATGGCAGGTCTATGACTCTCTTGCTGGCGTAAGGAAAAGCTTATTCGATGTCAAAGAAGATCTCTCGGCCAAACTCATATAGTTTGCATTTGGTGATATGTCCAGCCAAAAGCCTGTAAACACCTATCTTCCATGTTCGATTCTGCATCGTAATCTCCTTAGGGTAGCATTGGGCTATTAGAACTTAGTATCTCATTTCCTTTAACGTCCCTCTAATAGAAATTTTTTATTAATCTATAGATTGATACCCTTACCAGAAGTACGTAATCTCCTGCTACAATTAATATGAGCGAGCTGTGTTCTATTGCTTTGGATAAGAGGATGCCACTCAATCTCATGCTTCCAGTGCAGTCTAAAGGAACAAGTTGTGACTAATGTCTCAGTCCAGTGGAACAAGTTGTGACTAGTATGTCAGAATTAAGCTATCTTGGACATCCTTGTACCAAGTTGTTGCATTCTATTGAATACAACATCCATGGCATGCTTTTATAATTCTTCAATGGAGATCAAGGACTGTCCATTCCTTGATTTTTCTATTGCAATCATGCTTCAATCTTCCTCCATTAAATTTATTGACCTATTAGGACCAGTCCCAGTAGTTTTACTGTTCAAATTGGCAATTTATACTTTAGAATCCTAAGATATTTAGAGACCTAAGACCACTTATCCCTTTAACTCAGTTACTCAACTCTCAACGATGGTGCTTATGACATCTATATGCAAGAAAGAATCAAGGAACCCATTGAAACAATCCAGGATTCACGAGCCTCCACGAAGCCCGGCGAGCCTCCATGATGCCCGGCAATCTCTTGTAAGGTTATTTCCTCTTCTTTTTCATTTTTTTCCTTCTTTTCTTTTCTTTTCTTTTTTCTCCCCCTCTCATTTTCTTCTTCCTTTTCTCGGGTTTTTTCTGAGAGAGATCGTGTCGATGAAGGAGAATAGGTAATACGACACCGCCGTAGGTGTCTATTTTCGTGTCTGGCTGTCTTACACAGCCAAAAACCCTAAAAATGTCGTGGTGTTGTTACATTACCTACATGCAAACAAGAAATGGACCAAGTGGACCAAGTAAGTATGGGCCTGATGTCTCTTTGATGGTTCTAGTAGTGAATCAATTATGCGTTGTCCAAGTGCCACCCATGTAGATGTTGTTTGGAGAATTCTTAGATCTCTATGGTCTGTGATGTAGGAGAGGTCCAAATGATTCAGTCGCAACTGTAGATGTATCAATTAGCCATACAACCATGAAGAAGACACGCAATTCACAAGAATAGGCTGTTGTACTAGTGCAATATTGAACTGAATAAAGAAAGTTTTTTTGTTTTTTTCGATAAGTAATAAAAAAAAGAATCTTCTAAATAACTCTCTTTTATTTGTAATCGGAACTCATAAACAAAATTCCCAATTCAACTCCCAGAGCATTAAACTCGACACAATTTACAACACTTAGTCACCCCCCTATTTATAGACCTATAAAGCTAATTCTAAAAAGTCTAGAAAAACAAAACTAGTACTTTTAAGTCAATTAGGAAACCCTAACAACTCCTAGACACTTTTAGGCTATTTAACAATGACACGTGCACGTATCAGTTTTTGACACAAATGTGGTGTCTGACAGCTTCACACAGACACGTCCGTACACATGTATTATAAAATTATAATTTAGTTATATTTGTAAAGTTATAATCCTTGTGTTGTCAATCCTTATATTTTATCTCCTTATTCCTTGTGGTCCTATTCATTATATTTGGTACTCTCTAGACCTGGAGACTTGGACTTGGCTGTTTTGGAGTTTTGTCCTAGACTTGGATTTGGTGGATTGGTACTGCATGCTGAAAGACTTCTTCTGATCAGACTGATGTTGCGCTTTAAAGATTATTCTTCATCAGGATATTCTTTGGGTTTTAGATTTGGATGGTTTGCCTTGAGGATCTCGATCAGACTATCGTTGACCTTGTGTGCCTTAGATATGATAGACCTCATGAGAACCCTTGTTTGACCTTTGTTGTTCCCATCTGGCTAACTTTTGTTAGTGGGGGTCGATCGGCGCCTTGACCGGTCGACTGGCGTTGCCACTGGTCGATCGTGGGACAAGTTGACCAGCATTGCCACCGGTCAACCCACGACTCGATCCACGCGCTCTCCCTTTGCCTAATCCCCGATCTCCCCATTTTCCTATAAATAGCCCCCCTACCTAACCCATTAACACACCAACTCTCACATCTGCTTCAGTATTCAGTTGAGCTCTCCTTGTAGTGTTATCCTTGTGAGAAACATCTCCATTGTCCCTTGCCTTTGTTCTTGAGACTGTTTGAAAGAGATCTTTGTTTGTGAGCTTGCCCTTGTTATGATCTAAGCATTCTCTTAGCGAGCTGTCCGAGCCTCTGGTTGGTGTGTGTGCTTGATTTTGTGCTTCAACAACATCGAAGATTCATTCCTCTCCGATCTTGCTTTGGGAGGTAATTTTGTTTGTTAGTAGGGAGTTTTTTTAAAAAGACTCCCAAGGTTGACTTTATCATTCAATACCTTTGTAGAAGTCAAGAAGAGTCTTGACTCATTGAGTTGTAGTTGCGACTAAACTATGTCTATAGTCTCAATTGGAATCGAGCTTGGGTCCTTTACCCTATTCTCTCTTTGTAAGGTTGCGTAAGATTGAATTAAAAATGTGATAGCTCGTTGGAGCTTTTGGAGAGTAGACATAGGTGTTGTGATGCCAAACCACTATATATCTTTGTGTTGTGAATTGCTTATCTATTTACTGTTTTATTTGATTACTATATTTAAATCATCCGCGCTTTTAGTAATCAACCTAGTAGAATTTTAATAGACCTATTCACACACCCCTCCCCTCTAGGTCTTTTCGTATCAATACCAAGGGAATATATTAAATCAAAATTTTCTTTTTAAATATAGATAAGGAAAGAAATATATGAAAAGAAACATTTCTATACGCCATGGAGCCATCCAATAAAATAATTATTGCTAGTAGATTATAAGAGGGAAGACTATCAAACAACTATAGCTGTTTAACAACTTAACAAAGTACTTTGTGGATGATGGACCACACCAACCATCTTATAGAAATTGTTTATTTAATAAAAAATAAGAAAATATAGGGTGACATTGGCATGCGTGTCAGGATGTATCGACCTGTGTGTCCATGTGTAGATGTGTCCGACATTGCAAAAGCCCTAAAAGTGTCATGTCCTTGTTACATAGCTTTAAGGGAATAACTTTTACTAGTTCTAAACTAATTCTAGCTGATAACTTCTAGAAGCTTTCCTAAACCTAGTGACCAATACTAAATAAAATAGAAACCTAACAATTAGAAGATTTTCTGATTCCTTAACCCACCTAAACTCAATTTAAAGACATAAAATAGGGAACTCTACAAGTGACAGCCTTTTGTGGCATGTGAAACCATACATCCTCACCAATGGGGAGGGATCGATGGTGTAGTAGCATTGTACCAAGGCTCGGTGCACCCTGCTGTCCGTGCACCTGCATCAGCTTGTTTGCATATGGAAGTAAGATTTTCCCTTGCCAACTCAAAGGGCAGCCTTCGTGTGCATGGTGTCACTCCATGTTTTTGTCCAAGTGAAACAAAAGGATGGAAATTTTGAAGTGTACTTATGCTGCACCTACATTAACGAAGCACAAAAAGGCATTAAAAGTGGGAATCGGATTTTCCAACTTTCGCTTTTTTGCATTGTCCGAAACATGCTCCTAAACCCTTATCCTGGATGGGGATTGTAAATGCGCTTCCTAGACATCTCCACATACTCAAATGCTAATTTGAGTGGTCATCTACGGGCAAATGATCCATGTCTGGATACTTATTTTGGTTGGAGGAGATGCTGGAAAAGAAGAAGGTAATTAGTTGCAACAAGATCAAATGCAAAGCAAAGTACAAGTTCATTGTGAGTGCATCCTGTGAGCTTGTTTGACCCGAGGCTCTAATTACTAATCCAGGGTTATGTTGGACTATTCGTGAAGATGTTTGTGACAATTAAGTTGCGCTCTACATTTCCTATAATACTTCTTTTCACAAGAAGACCAACTATGTAACAATGACACGGACATGTGTGTGTCCAACACAGATATGAGGTGTCTGACATGGCACCTTTAAGAAGCTCGAACTCTGATACGTCTATACACATGTATTATAATTTAATGTTCTAGTAATATTTAAACGAGAAGTTCTTTTTAAATAAAATAACAAAATAAATACATGAAAAGTAAAAGAAAGCATTTACGTATGCATAAGCTATCCTATAATATAATAGATATAAGCAGAATTATCAGAGGGAAAACTATCAAACAACTATAGTTTTGTTTAACAACTTAACATAATGCTATATGGAGGATAAACCTTGAACAACCAAAACCCTCTAGATGGGGTGATGATAGTCCCACTCTTAAACCTTGGTTTCACGGTCATCATCATCGTCATCATAAGCCTTATCCCAATGATACGGGGCCTGCTGCACTATTTTGTTCCTTCATTTTTGTCTAAAGCCATCTTTTATGTCAAGGCAAGTTTCGTAAAATCTCCTCTCAAAACTCAATCCACGTCTGTTTTGGCCTTCCCCTTGCCCTTTTATACTCTTCAACTTGAACATTCCTCCTCACTGGTGTTGTTATTGGTCTTCGTTGTACATGACCAAACCATCTCAATCAACTTTCCCTTATTTTGTCACTTATTGAGGCTACTCCTATATTTTCACAAATTTGTTCATTTATAATTTTGTCTTTCCTTTTCTTACCACACATCCATCCCAACATCCTCATCTTAACTAAGCTGATTTTTACGAACATGTTTCTTGATTGCCCAACATTCTGCTGCATAAAGCATCCTGAGCCTTATTACCATCTTATAGAATTTTCCTTTTGGTTTGATTGAAACACGTTGATTACATAACACTTCGGAAGCACATCTCCAGATAAGCCAACCCACTCTAATTCTATGGGCATTTCCTCCTCAATCACTTTGTCCTTATGAATAAAAGAACCAAGTTAACGAATTGGTCACTTCGAAGCATCTCTTGGTTATCAAATTTAATTGGTGGATCATCTCTATGTGTGTCCTTACTAAAATTGTATTTCCTATACTCTATCTTTGTTCTTACTCTAAAGCCCTTGGATTTCAAAGCATTCCTCTAAAGTTTTAGTTGCATTTACCTTATCCCTAGTCTTGTCAACTAATACTATGTCGTCTACAAATAACATGCACCAGGGACCTTATCTTGGATATGAGCAGGTACATCTATAACTAAAGCACAAAGGTACAAACTTAAGGTTGATCCTTGGTGTTATCCCATTGTGATTGGAAACTCACTTGTCTCACCACCAATTGTTACAAACTAGTAGGTGGCCCGTGCCCACGGCACTCCTCGTCAAAGCGTTTGTCAAAATTGGGTGTGAGTGGTTGAGATCTACCGTCCAGTTGGGGGATAAGATCTCGGCCCTTCTTTATGAAGCCTATAAGAGGGGGAGACAACTTCCCTGTTTTGTTATATAGATCTTTAATGATGCCAATGTATCCATTTGGTGCTCTCTTCCTTTTCAATGCCCACCAAATTGAGTTCCTTATGAACTCTATCATATGCTTTTTCTAAGTCAATAAAGACTTTGTGAAGTTTTCGCTCTTTTTTATAAATTTTTCCATCATTTGTGTAAGTAAGAATATTGCCTTGATGGTTGACCTTCTTGGCATAAATCCGAATTGGTTTTCAAATATCTTTATCTTTTGTCTTAATCTTTGCTCCATCACTCTCCCATAGTTTCATAGTGTGGCTCATAAGTTTGATCCTCAGTAGTTTGTGCAGCTCTGTACATCTCGTTTGTTCTTGTATATAGGCACTACAATACTTCTCCATTCATCTGGCATTTTCCTAGTCTTTAAGATATTTTTGAATAACTTAAATTTTTTTTTGATCGATATTTTTGAATAACTTAATTAGCTAGGACAATCCAATTCTTCCTATCCATTTCCACACTTCTATTGGTATACCATCTGGTCATAATCTCCTACTTGTCTTCATCTTCACTAAAGCTACTTTCACTTTTGAAACCTTAATTTTATGAAAGTATGTGTGTTCTCTATTCTCCCTAGCATTTCCATCTAGTCCTATGTCCACTATGTTATCCTCATTTAATAACATATGGAAATAATTTCTTCACCTTTCCTTAATTGTTTTATCTTTCACTAAGACTCTCTGGTCGTCGCCCTTAATACATTGAATATGATCTAGGTCTTTAGTTTTCTCTCTCTTGTTCGTGCAAGCTTGAAGACATCTTTCTCACCTCTTTTGTCCCTAATTTATTATTTAGACTATCATATACCTTATGTTTAGTCTCACTTATCACTTTTTCTTTGCTTCTTTTTTCGCATTTTTATATCTTTCAAAGTTTTCTTTATTATTAGTCAGTTGCAAGTTCTTGTAATAAATTCTCTTTTCTCTAATGACCTTTTGAACCTCATCATTCTACCACCAAGTTTCCATCTCTATATGACTTTTCATCTTAGATTCCCCAAGCTTCGTTATCTTTTAATACATTTAGCCATTACATCCCACATTGCCATAGTCTCTGCTTTGATGTTCCACATTTTTTTCTTTATTAATTTTATCTATTAAAGGCAGCGGTTTTTCTCTTTTTAAATTTCACCACCTTATTCTTGGACATTTGGATTTTCACCCCTCTTACATCTCTTAATGCGAAAATCTTAACGACTAGCCTATGTTACGTAGTCAAACTCTCTTGGAATAACATTACAATCTTTACATATCGATAGTTCATTTCTCCTAAGTAGAAAAATTCTATCTAGCTCCTATTTGTTTTACTCTTAAATGTAACTAAATGTTTATCTCTCATTTTAAAAAATGTGTTTGCTATTGCGAGGTCATATGCCATTGCAAATTTAAGAGTCGCACTTCCCATTTCTGTTCTTTCTTCAAATCCATATCCTCTGTGCACCCTTTCATATCATCTACTTTCCTTCCCTACATGTCTATTTAAATCCCCTCATATAAATATCATCTTTCCTTTAAGAATTCGATACATCAGTGTATCCATGTCTTCCCGAAATTGTCTTTTGATGCTTTCTCTTATTCCAACTTGAGGTGCATAAGCACTAATCGTGTTAATAATCACTTCACCTAGTAGTAGTTTTATCGACAACAATTTATCGACTATTCTGTTTACTCCTATAACCTATGATACCTGGGTACCTGTAGATGGCCATCGTATTCGTGTCAACACGACACGACACCAGCCACTCCACTGACACGTATCCTTCGTAAAAATTTGTTAAAAAATTGAAAAAATAAAAATTTTGAACTGCAAAATAGGATACTTGTATCCATATCCGTGTCCCTAATTTTGAAAAATGTCGAGTCATATCCCTACTTCCCGTATCCGTGTCCGTATCCGGTCATCATAGCCTATAACTTTATCTTTCATGTCTTTATCTACAATTATTCCTGCCCATTTCTATTTTTGTCTTTTTCTTTGTACCAAAGTTTGTCGCCAGCCATTTCCTTGGCTTTGCCGCTTTCCACTAAGTTATGTTAATTCTTGTTCTTTTCATTGTGTTCACTGACACTAAGCTCTTGCTTGTTAAAGTCCCACATTCCAAGTGGCTATTGAATCTCTCTCTCTCTCTCTCAGGAATCACCTTTTTCTAACCATCCTCTCTCTCTCTCATAGGCACTCTCTTTCCCTTTCATATAGCTCAATGGTAGTTGCTATAATATTGTTACTGTTAATATAATGGCCACATTGCTGTTGTATACATTTAACTACTACTACTACTACTATATATATATATATATATATATATATAAAACAAGCTGATGCCCCTATTAAAGCCCCCCATTAAGGACTTGGACCACGCATGGGTCAAGATCAGGGACAAAAAAAAATGAATAATGAAACATGAGGAGTATACCCTGTAATGACATAGCAGTCCTCCTAATCGACTACTTATCATCATAATGAAAAAATGTTCCACGTAAAAAATAATAAAACTAATAACTACTCGCCAGGCAGTTACCCTTTTTTGTTTCAAAAATCTATATCCTATGCTGAAAAATGAAGACTAAGACTGGAGTTTCATGGAAAATAAATAAAAAATTTGACAACAATTTTGGCGTACCCACATGGAAGATGAATCAATTGCTGATTTTTGGTGATGATGATCTCCTCACCATATAGATCACCCCTACAAAAAATCAGCTCATTCTGAAATTTCTAACCCCATCAAATGTGGTTTTCAAGTTAACGGTAAAAATAGACGGTCCGTAATTCTTCAACTTGTAAACCAGGCTACGAATATCAGAATGATTTGAATTTTTGTGAGGATGATCTCCTCACCATAGAGACCATCCTAACCAAAAATCATCCCATTCCAAAACTTCTAATTTATATATTGGCCCGCGCTAATTTTTTGTTAAAATTTTTGTCCCCTGATCATATATATACCATCGACACGTGAGTCCAAATTCACAGATTTGTTATTTATGAACCCCCGGCAAACATCCATTCCATTCAGACTTCCCGGCCCTCCTCCCAACCAAGCATAGGTATAACTCCTTTTCCCCATATGGATAAAGGTTGTATTCCCGTGAATGACTTGTGTATTACATTACCTTACCTAGGATTTATATATATAGGGTACGGTTGTTTTGACACTCCAAAAATGACACGCCTAAATGACTGCCTTTGAGGGGACCACATGGAGATGAGTTAAGGGCTGATTTTTGGTGAGGACGATCTCCTCGCCATGGGGATCTTCCTACAAAAAATCAGCTAATTCTGACATTTCACACCCTATGAAAAATAGGTCACAAGTTGAAAAAATATGGACTGTCCATTTCACTGTAAATTTTTAAGTCCGTAATAGGGTGAGAAGTTTTAGAATGGGCTGGTTTTTGCATGTGGCCCCAACAAGGGCGTGTCAAAATAACCTGACCTTTATATAATATAATATATAATGATGTTCTGGAGTCTACACCTTATCCCAACTATTCGGGGTTGGCAACATGGATCCTATTTCACCATTCAAGTCTATCTAGAGCTATATCTTCCGTCGAAGTATATGTCTCCGGCGTTCCCCCCTCTCTTTTAGAGCCTTCAACTTGCACAAATCTCTCCTCACTGTTGCTGTAATTGGTCTTTACTGTACGTTCCCAAACCATTACAATTGACTTTCCTTTATTTTATATTGGGCCTATTCCTAGATTTCCCCGGATTTGTTCATTTTATATCCTTTTCACCAATATTTCATTGTGTTTCTTCTACAATTCCTATTCTATATAATTGCTCATGATAGTTTGTATAGGGGAAGGTTAGTCACTTGACTCCTCAATCTGGTCCGTTGCATTTCTTCTTTGAAATGCCAATAATTATAACGATTTTATGCCATGGTCTTATTCATAACCTTTTGGGATACATGCAAAGGTTGCATGATAGTCTCAGTTTTACTAACACGATAACTATGCTAGTAATTTTGTTTCAGTGATCCAAGATATATAACTGGAGAAATTTGATTTCTTACTAGTTTAGAGAAATCTAATGAGAAATGCACCCAAGACTAAGCAGTGTCTCATGGGAGAAATACTACTTCTATGCTGACCACCAGAAAATAATTACTTTACAACTGCTATATACATCTAATATAGAGATCTAATGCATTGCTTACTAAACATAGAACACCAACACTAGGAAATGTGACATTCCAGAGTCCTGTTTGGGCACTTGGACCTGAAAAAGGCATGGGAGTAGGCATCTCAGCAACTCTCATTGCTAACTGTTTTCTAGTAATATAGGTTGGAATCTGTGTCCCGCGCATGCGTGTGTGTTCATATATGTAGATTTTGTTGGAGGGGGGAGGATTACAAACTTATGAAAAAAAAGAAGAAAAGAAATAAAATTTTATACGCAGGTTGCAGAATTCTTTTTTACATCACACCTGAGAAGCCAAGGAATTTTCAGTGATGTTATATTCCATAAGCTCAAAGCTTGTCAATTTCCACCAATGTTGCATGGATCCTTGTAAACGTGGCGAAGTACCCATGTCGGACACGTGTTGTCTGCCGTGATATGGATTCTGGTGGGACACTTCAAAATTCTGTTTTTTTTTCTCTTTATTTGCAAGATGCTAATTAACATTTTCCATAGATTATGAGTTCTACCTTTTACAGTCGAAGTTCTCGTGTAACAAATATAATTATTTCTTGATAAGCAACAAATAAAATATTACATATGTATTCTCTTGTCTACAAGTAAATGATACAAATCGTAAGATATCATATCAATCCACTACTAGACTCATTATTGTATGACTTAGTTTCACATTATATAAAGCAACTAGTGAGTCAAGGAATATTTTTCATTGTTCGCCGATTCGGACGCACTGCACCCATGTCGGACTTTGACACCTGTACCCATACCAATGCAACATAGATTTCCACAGTGATCTTTTACGCCAGACATTTTGCTCATCTTGCTTGAGTTTGTAAAAGCTTCTGTAGAAAATTGAGCATTAATGCAGTTTTGACAAGTGTGTCTCTTATTTTAATGGTGTTCGGTTTCCCTATCTTATTACCCATCAGGTGGCAGCGGGCATCATGTTTACCAAGGGTGTGTTGTCTTGCTTGAAATACGTTGAAGCTGTTCCTTGGAGCGAGGGTGAAGAAGAGAAGCTGAAGAGCCTTTTTACAAGATTTACATTTGACGACATGACGACCAAAGATGTGTTGGCCAGACTGTATTCACCAGAACCAATGAACTCCCAACAATATTTGGCCATGGAACTCGTCCGTTCAGTTACCAATGGCACCGACCTTAATGCTCGGATCGAACTCAAGTCCTTAGTCAAGGGCCTCTTATCCAAGAGCTCTGTCTATGAGAAAGACCTGGCTGGCCTTGAGAAGGAGGATCTTTATGTTGTTTGTCAATCTTGCCTGTGTTCACTGGTGAGACTTTTCAATGAGGCCTCTGACTCTGTACCTGAGGAAAGATCAACAAGAGAGACTGGTAAGCCCTTGATTGAACGAATCTCGAGGCAAGTTGACAACATCAACTGGATACTTGAGATTCTGCTGGACCAACAAATGGCAGAAGAGTTTGTGGATGTCTGGGCAGATCAGGGTGACTTGCTTAAGATGCATGAGAGGGTGTCTCCAATAGTCAGGTACGAAATCAGCCGGATTTCAGCATGGGTATTTATAGCACTAGGGAGAGGCAAACTGCATTGCCGGTCAGAAGCGAGGTGCGGGGTCCTCCAGACATGGTTTGTGCCAATGCTGGTGGACTTTGGTTGGCTTCAAAGGTGCAAGAAGGGCCTTGACGTCAAGGCGGTGGAGGAAGCCACAGGTCAAGCACTCCTTGCACTCCCAATGAAACATCAACACTTGTTGTTCATGGAATGGTTCCGATATTACACCAGGCATGGGACCGAGTGTCCTAATCTGAGCAAGGCCTTTGAAATCTGGTGGCGCAGATCTTTCTTGAGAGGCCGCGAAACTCATATCGTCGAATCAGGGTAGCCATTTCTACTCTTCCCACTCTCCATGTAATATGGTGCGTATTGTAGCTTAAAGGCTTCTAAGACAGATGGAAGTCAATAATGCCGATCAACTATGTAGAGTGCTTAAGGGCTGAAAAATCAACCAATGGCCATCACATTTCCAGTGGCACAATCTTTGAGGCATGCATACCAGTAACAATAACATATATATATATGGGTAGGATAGAATGACTAATGGAATTCTTACTAATATTCTTACTAATGGACGTGGAGCCCACAAGCGGATAAGTTAAGGGATGATTTTGGGTGAGGGTGATCTCCCCACCATTGAGATCACCCTCACCAAAAATCAGTAATTTTTAAAACTTCTAACCCTACCAAACACGGACCTAAATTTAATGGTGAAAATGGATGGTCCAAAATTTTTCAATTTGCAATCTACTTTTCACAAGGCTACAAATGTTGGAATGGGCTGATTTTTTGTGTGGTTGACATCCACATTGAGAAGAATATTATCACCAAAAATCATCCCTTAACTCATCCGCATGTGGGCCCCATATCCATTAGTAAGAATTTCATTAGTCATTTTATCACAGCCTATATATATATATATATATATATATATTAAGCCTCTTCTTTATTGACGCTCAAGCTTTTAGATTGCATTACACAAGTATGATGCGCGGTATCCTACAACGCACCTTATTTCTAATGCCTGAGTTCATTTTTGCTCAACCACACAGCGGTTCACGCCCGAAAGAACAGTGAATCTGCACCTGACATGTACCCTACAATACTGTTTTCAAAAAAAAAGTTCCGACAACGTGGTTTGAAAAAAACGTTGTAAGGGCCATTATTTTTGTAGAAAAAAAGAACTAAATTTTACCCTTGACGTGGCTATTTTGAAAAAATAAATAATGACCCTTTTTGAGGCTCAAGTGTGACTGATGTGATCTGTTATAATGGACATAACGGTATGTTATGTGGTATGTTATGTGCCCGTTATAACAGACCGTTTAAAACCTTGCCCTGCACAACACTATTTTCAAAAGAATTTCAGAAATTAAATTGTTGCGACTTTGTGAGGATTACATTTTGGATGCAGAGGTGCTGTGCTTTGGGTTTGAAGAATAGCTCTATTGTGCGAGAATGGGCTCTCATTTGATTATGACTACGGAGAGCACTGCAAGTTAATCAATAGGACAAAACACGTACCCATATTCTTGGACAGTTTAGATCTTTGCTACAGCCAATCCATGAAAAGGAAAGCAGGGAATTGAAGGGCTGTTCTTTGATGCAGCCTTCTGTATCAAAATTTTGATGCAGAAGTCCCTCAAAAATTTTGATGCAGAAGGGCCTTCGACCTACTTTTTTTGTTCAAGGCTTTGTCGGTCAAGCATTTTGATTAGTCTGACAACAAAGGATTCAGAGGATACACGACAGGAAAGTCCATGAGATATATGGCCAAGAAATCCATGTACATGACCGAGAAGTTCATGCGAATTTCCAGGGATAAACGGCCAAGAACTCCTTGAAAAATTCTGACGTCGGATATTTGCTTCCTCTATTGATTGGACATTGATAGTACCTGCAAAATTACTTTGACGCTCAGGTAAGAGGAGGATGAGGAATTGCAAGTAAATTGGTTGAAAATCTAATATGATGAGCTTCAATGGATCATTCCTTCGCTCATGACCTTTTGCACGTACACATAGTGATGTCTTCCTATAATAAGAGAAGACGTGGTCTTCAACAAGAGTGAGTATAACATGCTCCACAAGTTAGGCATACATTAACTATGTGTACGTGCTATAGCGTGGTGTACATATTAAGCTAATCACATAACAATCACACATGATCACAGTCACATCTTTACAGTTCTATATTCAAAGAACGCATAAACACAAAATCTCAAACTTAATGTAATGCTTATGCAAAACGTCAGAAAAATGGACAATCAAGTGATCACTACCGATTTAGGGTTTTTCACCCAATGGCTTCTTATTATCATTGTTCTCTACTTGCTTATAAATTTAAGATCGTACATAAACTACCCAATGACTCATAAAAAACACTCGTACATAACCAACACTTCGGACAAACCCTAATATGTATGTATGCTCAACCTACTCACAACACATCATATTATCATAATAAATAAAATAATAACATGCTAGACAACATAAACATTCATCAATATATTTTATAGTTTATGTAAATGGCTAACATGCCTAAGAAGCATATCGAACTATGATGGTAATTAATCAGAATTCATACATGAAAAACATACATTTAAGTCTCTCTAAATATCTGACTAATAGTCTCACAATACAAGGCAAACAATCCATTAGTACATCATCAAGACTTGCACGCAGCCCGAGGTACACAAAAAATAATTCTAAGAAGTCAATATGAACTCTCTGCAATTTTTTGGTGGACTTTTCAACCCATGTAAGAGGTCGGTTGACCCCCATAACAGTCTGGAACAAGCCAGTCGACCACCCTTCGAGATGCCTAAGGTCGATTAACCTCACTTGGAGTCGATCAACCTAACATAGGGGTTGGTTGACCTCCCCTGGCTAGGTCAATCGCCCCTTCTAACTCTATTATGGCCAGACGACAGTCCCTCCCAAGGCCGCTCATAGCCCAATCAACCGCACTGCGCCCTCAAAAAAAAAACATAGAAATTCGCAAAATGCGCCAAAATTCAAAGTCAGGAAAATATGATTCAAAAGGTGTTGGAACTTAGACTAACCATAGATTCAATGAAAAATACTATAAAAATACCAAGGTTCGAAACCCTAATCTCAAATCACAAGGAACCCAACCCCAAAGAGAAAAATCTAATTTTTCCTAAAATAAACTTGCCCTAAAAATTTTCTTCCAGGGTCACTCCGCCTTAAAACCCTGGCAGGGGAGCACTGCCCTTTACACCCCCAATGAAGACATAACAAATGACAAATGAGAGTATTTACTACTTTTTATAAAGTTGAAAATTGATTTTCTGTCACTTTCAATTGAGCTAATATATGGAGGCTCAAAAACCCCAAATCAAGTCAAATATGGGCTAAAATGGCCTAAGACCTATAGGTATCAATTGGGCTACAAATTGGGTCATTTTCTAGGCCAAACGATCTCTAAACCCTAAAAGCCCACTAACAAACTAACCCAACAACATAAAATCAAACATTATAACTAAATATATAATGAATTAATAACTACATTAATTAATAGATTATAAAACTCAAGGCATTACATTATAGGAGAGCTTTGGAATTCCTTCAAAATTTCTCTCTCATGCTTCCCCCATAGTTAAAAGTGTGGGAAGCTAAGCAATTTAAGTAGGAGTTTTTCAATTCTATTCCTTTGTTCATGACTACGAAGGGACAAAAGTTAAGAAGGATGAACATTTATAGGTAAAGTAGAGAACTCTCAATATAAATACTGATCTTCTTGCCTTGTGAGAAATCTAAACATGGCTTGCATAAATTTCACTTGAAATTTCTTTCAGATGCCACAATTGCAAGGATGTGGGAGGCAAAACCTTTTAAGGAAGAAGACATTGATGACCTGAATCAGATGATCATACGCAAGGGTAATCCAAATCCAAAGATGAAGTCTGCATGGTACGATACCGACTTCTGTATCAAAGTTTTGGTGCAGAAGTCCCTCAATTTGCCACATAGTAGACTCTTTCGGGCCCACTGCTTCCCTGAATGTTTGGCCCACATCTTGGTGGACCCACACACCAAAAATCAGTGTGATTACTGATTCCTACCCATTGAATTTTAGCACATTTTCATCATGGGCTTGGAACCAACTCAAAGACCTGTTCATAAAGCCGGTGATGAAAAAGTGGTCAAATCCAATGGGTAGGAATCACTAATCACACTGATTTTTGGTGTGTGGGTCCACCAACATGTGGGACAAACATTCAGGGAGCAGTGGGCCTAAAAAAATGAGTCATGTAAGGCCACGAGACCCCTCTGCATCTAGAATTATTTCGCAATATTGTGGTCCTCAAACCCTCAAACACAACATACCTTAAAAAGGAAAAATCTATGATACCGACTTCTGTATCAAAGTTTTGATGCAGAAGTCCCTCAATTTGCCACGTAGTAGACTCTTTCGGGCCCACTCCCTCAATTTGCCACGTAGTAGACTCTTACGGGCCCACTGCTTCCCTGAATGTTTGGCCCGCATCTTGGTGGACCCACACACCAAAACTCAGTGTGATTAGTGATTCCTACCCATTGAATTTTAGCACATTTTGATCATGGGCTTGGAACCAACTCATAGACCTATTCATAAAGCCCGTGATGAAAAAGTGGTCAAATCCAATGGTTATGAATCACTAATCACACTGATTTTTGGTGTGTGGGTCCACAACATGTGGGACAAACATTCAGGGAAGCAGTGGGCAAAAAAAATGAGCCATGTAGGGCCACGAGACCCCTCTGCATCGACTGCATCTAGAATTTTTCCGCGATATTGTGGTCCTCAAACCCTCAAACTCACAACATACCTTAAAAAGGAAAAGTCTATGATACGGACTTCTGTATCAAAGTTTTGATGCAGAAGTCCCTCAATTTGCCACATAGTAGACTCTTTCAGGCCCACTGCTTCCCTGAATGTTTGGCCCACATCTTGGTGGACCCACACACCAAAAATCAGTGTGATTAGTGATTCCTACCCATTGAATTTAGCACATTTTGATCATGGGCTTGGAACCAACTCATAGACCTATTCATAAAGCCCGTGATGAAAAAGTGGTCAAATCCAATGGGTAGGAATCACTAATCACACTGATTTTTGGTGTGTGGGTCCACCAACATGTGGGACAAACATTCAGGGAAGTAGTGGGCCCAAAAAAATGAGCCATGTAAGGCCACAAGACCCCTCTGCATCGACTGCATCTAGAATTATTTCGCAATATTGTGGTCCTCAAACCCTCAAACTCACAACATACCTTAAAAAGGAAAAATCTATGATACGGACTTCTGTATCAAAGTTTTGATGCAGAAGTCACTCAATTTGCCACGTAGTAGACTCTTTCAGGCCCACTGCTTCTCTGAATGTTTGGCCCACATCTTGGAGGACCCACACACCAAAAATCAGTGTGATTAGTGATTCCTACCCATTGAATTTTAGCACATTTTCATCATGGGCTTGGAAGCAACTCATAGACCTGTTCATAAAGCCCGTGATGAAAAAGTGGTCAAATCCAATGGGTAGGAATCACTAATCACACTGATTTTTGGTGCGTGGGTCCACCAACATGTGGGACAAACATTCAAGGAAGCAGTGGGCCCGAACGATTCTACTACATTGCAATTACAGCGACATCTGTATCAAAATTTTGATACAGCAGTCTGCATCGAAGAAGTCCCTCAAATTTTGATCCAACCTATGAATCAAACATTTTGATGCAGAAGTCCCTCAAATTGCAACGTAATACACTCGTGCAGGTCCACTTTCCACTTGAATGTCTGGCCCACACTATGATAGACCTACATACAAAAAATCAGTGTGATTGGTGATTTCTAGCCGTATGATTTGAGCACTTTTTTATCATGGGCTTTATGAAGAGGCCTTTGAGTTGGTTCCAAGCCCATTATGAAAAAGTGCTCAAATCCAATGGCTAGGAATCACTAATCACACTGATTTTTGGTGTGTGAGTCCACAAACATTTGACCAAACATTCATGGAGGAAGTGGGCCTGGAAGAGTCTACTACGTGGTCAATTTAGGGACTTCTGCATCAAAATTTTGATACATGAGTAAGTATGGTAGATTTTTCCCCTTAAAAAGGTAGACTGCCATGTATTAATGTTATGCAGAGATAGAGTCTGCACAATCGGAGTTTCTTTTCTCTTCACGCAGTAGCACAGTGCAGAGAAGAAGTCTTCAAAATCCGGATTTCTTTTCAAGTGGGAGTTGAGGTGGTGGATCCGAAGGAGTCAATACCGAATAGTACTCCACCACGTGGCAATAAGAACATGTTTTTATGCATGCCAAAAGAAGCTTGTTTTTATTTTTCGAAAAAAAAAAGAACTGAGTTGACTCGGCTGGAAATGAAACGTACTCTCTCGGGCTAATCCATCCACGACGGATGTCGGTTAGTTACGTTGACGACGGACGATAGTGTGAGCCATGTAGCACACTCTTAGATACCACTGACCTTATATGGATGTTTACTTAGGGGGCGTTTGGCAACACAAAAATAAGTAACTTATTGACTTTTATAAACCAAAAAGTTAAAAAGTTAATTTGGATGTGTTTCATGTTTTAACTTGTAAAAAGTTAAAAACTAACTTAAAATTGAAGTCAAAATTTTTAGCTTTTAACTTCTAAAAGAAACAACTTCTCAAAAATTAGAATCCCTCCTGACATTTTAATTTCTATGACTCTTTTAGAGGTAAAAAATCAACTTGTAACTTCTACTACAAGGAGAAGTGCTTTTACTTCTCGTTTCCAAACGCCCCCTTAAGGGTTAGGATATTGACACCTGCCTTTTTTTGCTCGAAAACCCACTTGTTCACCAAACCCATCTAAAAATCCCCTTAACTCTTTACACCCATATCACTCTTGACACCCCCACCAACAAAGGAGGAAACCTCTCTCTCTTGTTGTTGTTGTTATTCTCTTCTCTTTTCTTTTAGGTTTTTTTTTTTTAATAGGGTGGGTGGTATGAGTGAAAAGCAAGTGACATTTTGGATTTTTTTTTTTTTTTTTTTTTACTTAAGTGGGTTTTCTGAGCCAAAACGTGGGTGCCAATATCTCAACCCTTAATTAATGGTCCAATCCATAGTGGACTAACATACAAAAAATCATTATGATTAGTGATTTCAAACCTTTGGATCTTTATACCCCAAATAATGCTTGCACCCACGGTTAAGGCTATCCGGTGGTTGAGAATAGATCGAGATTTTCAACCATGGTAAGCAGTGATTGGTCTGAAGCTTGCCACGTGGCAGAAGGTGAATTAGTGAAACACATTGATAGTAAAGAAATCCAAGACTATGTAGACTTCCTCGCTCCACTGTCTCTGTAGAAAAACTTTTCCCTTAAATTTATACTCAAGAAACTGGAACAATCTTATGCCCCCACGCGACATCATGAATTGAACGCCGTAGGATACGTGATCATGGTAATCGAACCTACGTTACCATTTAACGTGGTGACTCGTGATATACCGAATTGGACCTCAAAAAATATATATGTGGGTTGGAATCTTCTTTTGGGGGAGAAAATTTTGCGGATCAAATTTTTTAGCTCCAGGAGTCGGCCCGCATCTAAAAAGGACACGTGGCACATTATTAGAGACCAATGACCTTATGATGTTTGGCCCATCCTTAGTGGAACTACGGATAAAAAATCAGCCTGATTGGTGGTTTATAACCGTTAGGTTTTCATCTTGTTCATGGGTTGATTTTCAACCGTTTGATTCGAGAATTATTTTGGGTAGTCAGATCCAATGTTTATAAATCATCAATCAGGTTGAGTTTTGGTCTGCAGGCCTACCTAGGGACGGGTCAAAAATCCATACAGTCATTGGTCTCTAAGAGTACGCCACGTGGTTTTTTTTTAAGTACAGCCCTGACGCCCTGAGCTAAAAACGTCAGGAGCAAAATATTTCTCCTTTGGGGGTATTAAGGTCACGGTGCAATTGTCAGCAGGGCTTACTTTTAGTTTTAAACGGCTGTTATACTTTTTGCTAACGGTGCGTAGCCGTCAACGGACGTAACACGTGACTCAATACCATGCACATTGCACGCTCTATATAGTATATATCATGCATGCATGCATGATCTCTGCATGGATGCCTTTCCCATGGTCTTGTCTTGACATCATACATGCATGTGAAGAGATGCATGACATGATATAGAGAAGAGATGATGACAGGAATGTTTATCCAGCTTAGGGTTTTCCGTGTCCAGCAATGGCTGTCGTCACTCGTCACTGGAAAAAAAAAAAAAAAGAGTAACATACCGAATTACATAAATGTACTTTATCTTTCTCTTAATTACCATAATACCCTGACCTTGAAGAACAAGGGTGTATCTTAAGGCTGAAGGGTTCTTATGACGTCACCTGTACCTAGACACTTCAAATCGATGAGATGAGATTGTGAGTATCACAGGTTACCTACTCAATCTGTGACCCTTTTATGGCTGTTAATGGATCGGATCACCTGGACAACCCGATCCGATATGATCAGATTACATTGGGTTTGGACTTTCTGACAAGCTATCTGATCAGTTCTGGATCTACCTTGATCCAATTCAATAACGACCCGGTTAGATATTATCCATGAAATATATATAATATTACATAAAAATAATATTAATTTTATATAGTATTAATGAAATATAAAATTTAATGAATTTATGTTGATAAAATCTTCTACCATTTGTTATTTGACTCAAGAATTTGCAGTTTGGGTTAGGTCTGGATTTGAGAACCCTGATCCGGTAAGCTATTGGATCGGCACTGGATCACTCCGAATCGAACCAGATCCATAGATAGCCTTACTTCTAAGGAGTACCATTGTTCCTAAATCTGTACCATTGGAAGGTCTTCGAGATCTGCGGAATAAATCCTGACCGGCTATTGACTTGATGGACTTGCCGGTTCACTGGTTATACTAGTTGGTCAGATGGACGACCCCGTCAGGTCTTCTGATTATTTATAAAAAATAAAAAAAAAAATTCTAGATTAATACTGACTCGACCCGTTTCTCCGGCTGACCTGTTCAACCGACCAGTCTGGTCCTTGTCTACAAACTGCCAAGGAACAACTTTGGAAGACCAAAGGAACCGTACCAAAAGAAAAAATTCGCTGGCCCTGGGGACTTCAAACTTTGATGCCCCCTCCCAAAATGTATGACAAGTACCCCTTGTTAACCACTAACCGGGGGTTAACGCTGGTTGGGTTAAGGGATTAACGTAAGTGTCTGACATTTTGGGTGGGGGACTTCAAACTTTGATGCCCCCGGGGCCACCGACAATTTTTTGCTCCTACAAGGTGGAGCAGGAAGGACCAACTTTGATCCTACCCTCTCTAAATGCCATGTGGCAACTTTTGAAGCCTAGTGACCCATGAATGTTTAGCTTACCTCTTGGTGGACCTACAAACTACACTCGAAAAATTAGGCTGATTGGTGATTTCTCGCTGTTGATCTAAGTATCGAAAAAAAAAATCGCTTCTAATGGTTGCTACACCGTATGAGAGTGTTGGGTTACATTGCATTATGATGTAACCGGCTGCATCTTATAGTTTTCCCTCATTCTTCCAAGTTTTTTAACCTGCTGAAGAGCAGAATGGGCAATTTTGTCATCTTTGATGGTTGGGGAATTTTTATTATTATTTTGTTTTTCTTTATTACAATTGGATATTGAAGAAGGAATCCGTGGGTTGATTTGGACCATTGAGCTTGACATGATTAACAGTTAACACCCTGTGTGTGTATTATTAGTTATTTAATAATGATTTTATATTTATTTCCTTTTTTTTATAAATTATTTTACTATTATGACAAAAATGTCCTTGGTTGTTGATATAAATTGCAAAAATAACCTTACATAAAGGAGATATAATTGGACCAGTGTCCTTTTCATGCTTACTACAAAGTACAAAATTAGGTTTCCTCTAATTTAATGCATTTGATCTCTTTGAACCAAGGTTTTAAATGACCCATTATACGATATAACGGTCTCATAACGTTCTTGTTGGGACCGTTATAAACTGGGTTACATCAGTCACGTCAGAGTAAAAAATTATTTATTATAAAAAAACCTTAATAACTGTTAAAAAATGTTTTTTTCTCAAAATTTAATGGTTATCCAATTTTTTTCGGTTTTTGGGCATTATAGGTAAAATGTAATGGGGTTAGGGCGTTACCATTATAACAGCCGTTATTTTTCGTTATAGTAGCCGTTTTCTAACACCACGGTTTAAAAAATGCCCGTTATAACAGATTCGGACCTCCCCCGTTACGGTATATACCGTTAAAACACCCAGAAGTTATAACCGCCGTTATTTTCTGTTTTTTTTTGAGTTATAACGACCGTTATTTAATGTAAAATTTTGTAGAAAAAAAATGGCTGTTAGTTTTCCATTTTTGAAAATTTGGCCTTTTTTCCGTTATTTTCAGTTTTTGCCCCTGAGCGTTACAATTCGTTATAACGGCCATTCTAATGGAAAAAAACGGTAATACCCTCAGTCCGTTATACCGTTATAACGGCCCATTTTAAACCTTGGCTTGAACCATTTAAAGCAAAATGATCTAGATGACGTGATCTTTTTATCAGAGAAATGAGAAAAAAATAGGTTGTAGGCCCACAATTTAATAACCGTTTTACCCCTCAGAATCTCATGCATAAATTATGGGCCCACAATGCAAGTAGGTGAGCAAGGCTAAAAATAAAAATACGCAAATCAGACAAATATGAGGGTAAAAGAGTCTTTTAGTGCACTTTCATCAAACCTAAAAAAAAAGGACGTGTGTGACATTTATTCCTTTGCCTAGTATATGCTGTATAAAGTAACGGAAGGCCACGTGTCATGCACATGATAGAAATGGTATAAAAGAGAAAATCTTATTTATTTTTTAGAAGACTGAAGTCCCTTTCTTCAAGCCGAGTAAAACTTTGATGGCAGCTGCTCTCATCAAGGCTGATGACAGCACGCAATATGAGCCACGTAGCACACTCTTAGAGGACTCTGACCGTATGGATGTTTTTACAATCCTTAGGTGGACCTACAAACCAAAAATCAGCTTGATTAGTGATTACAAACCTTTGGATCTTTGTACCTCAAATAATGGTCAATAATGCTCAAATTACCACGGTTAAAATCAACCCATGAAAATAACTCCAATCCAACGCCTAGAAATCACTAATCATGCTGATTTTTATTTTGTAGGTCCACCTAGGGCGGTCAGAGTCCTCCAAGAGTGTGCCACGTGGCTTATCAAAGTCTTACTCCTTCAACCCTATATGGCCCCCCTACAAAATAATAAAAAAAAACCTATATGGGTCCCACTTAAGAGATCTCCTATATAACAAAGTCAACCTCCCGCTTTGACGATCATAATCATCCATTTCATCTCATTTTGTTCGACTGGTCAACAAAATAGATAAGTGCTACAAGAAGATCGGATGGTTAGAATTATTTGATCAGAATCCTAATCCTATGAATGGTACCTCTTTGTTATTGCAATCACCAATTTGAATGGAGCTGATTCAGTTAGTCAAACTTCAGTTAAAAGCCATCTGATCCAAATCGAATGGCCATAAATCTTTGAATGTGGATATTTTACCCAATATTCTTAAAAGTTCCGTCTCGGTTCAAGCAGTGATAGGGACATGGACAGGGACAGGGACAGCAACCGTTTGATCCCAAACGGTTTCTTGATAGATGACACGTGTCCATTATGATTCTTTCTAGAAGAATATCGTTGAAAGAAGCGTCAGAACATCTAAATAAAACAAAGTTTGTTTGACGACAGATTGACATTCCGGTGAAAAGATATCAAACTTGTGAAACCAACCTTGGTTTATCGGAAAACTACGAGAATGCCCTTCAACTGAAAACCCGGATTCTTAACCGATAAGGTAATTAACTTATGAAGAAAATAATAATAGGTGATTAGTGACTAGGAGAAAATTTGTATGTGGACAGTTTGTCAACGTGGAGTGCATAAAAATCTGCCACGTTTCACATTCTTTCCGGCCCAATGACCCATGAATGTTGGCCCACCACTTGATTGACCTACACACCAAAAATCAGCATAATTGGTGATCTCTAGCCATTGAATCTCAGTATCCGCAAAAAAAAAAGTGTTCAAATTTAACGGCGAGAAATCGCCTCATGAAAAACGTTGGAATCCGAATGGCTAGAGATCACAAATCAGGTTGATTGTTGGTGTGTAGATCCATGGCAAACTTTTTTGGTCGAATTTTCAAATGGCAAATTCGAATTATACTCAAACTTTTCTTGAACCGTATTTATCCCTTATGTCGAATTACTAACTATGGCCCCAACATATCCATGGCAAACTATTATGTTATTAAAATGTATATGAAAGATTTGAAATCAAAGTTGATTTCTGTGTATGTTTCATTCAAACAATGAAAGGGTATATATAGATATTACAGCAAAGATTCAATCCCATGATTGTGGGGATGAGAATCAAACAAATAAGGAAAATCTACAAATATACAAAATATGGATGGCGTGAATGATGGTGGCAAGTTGGCGACAATCTTGACAATCTTGATGAACAAGGAAACTACAATTGATTTTCGTATGGCAAGTGATGAATTAGCGCAGATTGTGTTTCCTAACGTGATGGTGGTAGTGAGTGACGAGCTGGCGTGAAATCAGAAACAGATGGAGTTTCCTGATATGGAGAGATTGCACATATTAAGTTTTTAACATGGTATTAGAGCAGAACGGTTTCTCATTATCTAAACTTCTCCATTAGTCTTCTTCTTATCAATGGTGAACAACGCTTCAAATACAGAGACTCCGAATCTAGCACCTTCAAATCCCATCAATGACGTGGCTTCGCCATACCACCTTCATTCATCCGATCATCCCGATGCTGTCATTGTTTCTTCTCCGCTCACAGGTGAAAACTATGCAACCTGGAGTAGAGCGATGAAGATCGCTTTAAATGCCAAAAATAAACTCGGATTTGTCAATGGTAGCCTAAAAAAAACCATCTGAAAATCTGAGGGAATGTCATGCTTGGGAACGTTGCAACGATATGGTCTTATCATGGATTTTCAACTCCATTGACAAAACCCTCACCGGTAGCATTATTTATGTTGGAACACCACGAGAAGTATGGGTAGGCCTTGAAGAAAGGTTCTCTCATAGCAACAATCCTTGCATTTTTCAATTGAAGAGAGCCATATGCACTCTACAACAAGATCAACAATCTCTGGTAATTTACTATAATACTCTCAAATCCCACTGGGATGAACTATCTACTCACATAATAATTCTCGAATGCTCTTGTGGAGCACTCAAGGAGCTCCAATATCTCCAAGAAAAGGAATGAGTTTATCAATTCCTAATGGGGCTAAATGACTCTTACTCTCATATCCATAGCCAAATTCTGGCCATGGACCCCCTCCCTACTGTGAGTAAGGCCTATGCCATCATTAACCAAGAAGAAAAGCAAAGATCGCTTCATTTACCTTCCTCATCCACCGCCGAATGCATTGTTTTTTCCAACAACACATATCAAGGTAATCACGCTTCTTACATACCGGGGCAAGGGCAAGGACGTATGCGACCTCGTTGTGAACATTGTGGAATATTGGGTCACACAAAGGTGAAATGCTACAAGTTAGTTGGTTATCCTCCGAACTATGGTTGGACGAGGACAGCCCTGTCAAGTTTCAAGGATAGTTCATCAAGCACTACTACGGCACACAACGTTTCCATTCGTGATGCTCAAAATGGTCATTCTCAAGTTCGTGATGCTCTTCCTGGACTCTTCATGGATCAATACCAACAACTTCTTTCATTGCTAAGCACCAATGAAAAAAGTTTTACGGCCAATCTTGCTGGTAACTCTCATTTTTTCTGCAATTCCGCTGCTTCCCCATCATCAAATACATGGATAATTGATAGTGGTCGTCAGATCATATGACGCCCAATATGTCTTCCTTCACTAATTATCAATCTTTGCCTAATACTAGGCCTGTTAAGTTACCCACTGGTGCTGTTACACCCATCACTCATGTTGGTACTGTTGGTTTATCTAATCATTTAGAGAATTTCTAGTTTAACCTTTTATTTGTTAGCAAACTAACCCAAAGCTTAAATTGTGTTGCCATTTTTTTTTCAACTTTTTGTGTGTTCCAGGACTTGTCCTCGAAGAAGCTGATTGGAGTGGGTGAAGTACGGGATGGACTCTATCATCTCATTCAACCACCAACCTCGTCACCATCGGCAATGACAGTCACATCCACTAGTTCGAACCTTTGGCACATGCGGCTTGGTCACCCATCTCATGCTCAATTGTCTCATATAGCCTCTACTTCCGCTAAAATATTTCCTTTTACGTCTCATTGTGATGTGTGTCATCTTGCTAAACAAACACACAATCCCTTTACTTCTAGTCTCAATAGAAGTACTAGACCTTTTGATTTGATATATTGTGATATTTGGGGAGGATATCCAACACCCACTCACACCGGTGCACACTATTTTCTCACAATCGTTGATGATTTTACTCGTTGCACTTGGACATACCTTATGCGGCACAAATCTGAAGCACATATTTTTCTCAAAAAATTTTGTGCTATGATTCAAACTCAATTTTAATGTCGTGTTCGCAAAATACGAATAGATAATGGCACTGAATTCATTTCTATTGACCGCATGCAAGCCTTTTACCGTGATAATGGTATTATTCACCAACGCACTTGTGTTGAAACCCCTCAACAAAATGGGGTAGCCGAGCAAAAACATCGGCACCTCCTTGAGGTTGCCCGTGCTTTGCGGTTCCAAGCACACTTGCATCTTTCATTTTGGGGAGAATGTCTTATGACTGCAACTTATCTCATTAATAGAATTCCCACCAAAAACTTAAATGGTCAAACCCCTCATGAAAAGCTTTTTAATCATAAACCTTCTTATGACCATCTTCGGGTTTTGGTTGTTTGTGTTATGCCCGTACCCTAAGTGCACATAGGCACAAATTTGCACCTCGTGCTTCGAAATGTATTTTTGTTGGATATCCTTATGATTAGCGTCGTTATCGGGTATATGACCTAGAAACCAAATGCATCTTCACCTCTCGTGATATCACTTTTGTTGAATCAATCTTTCCATTTCACAATGTTTTACCATGGCAAGAATCCACGATCATTCCCCTTCTTATTCTAGACCAGTCACATGATGCAACAATACACACACCCGTTCTAAATCAGCCATCTTCCGCATTCATACCCGTCACCGATGGATCACAAGCCCCTCTACCAAATATAGTACGACATTCTAAACGCACCACCACTCGTCCTACTCACCTTAATGACTACATTTACCCCACTTTACCCAATCGGTCATCTCTTACTTCACTTACTACAGAGGCTTCTATAGGTACACCTTATCCTTTATCTCATTCTATCTCATATGCTCATTTTTCAACTAACCATGTTGCCTTACTTTCTGCTATTTCATTCCATGATGAGCCTAAGTCTTTCTCCCAAGCTGTTCAACATTCCCACTGGCGTGATGCCATGGCCGCAGAAATTCAGGCTTTAGAAAAAAATCAGACTTGGACCATACAAGAATTACATTTCGGAAAGACACCTATTGGCTCTAAATGGGTTTACAAAATCAAGTATCGTGCTAATGGTACCATTGAACATTATAAAGCACGTTTAGTGGCAAAGGGGTACACTCAAACTGAAGGAATCGTTTATCATGAAACCTTTGCACTCGTTGCTAAGGTTGTCACAGTATGTTGCCTGCTTACTGTAGCTGCGATCAAACATTGGCTTATTCATCAGTTAGACGTCCATAATGCCTTCCTTCATGGAGACTTACATGAAGATGTTTATATGACTATTCCACCTGGTTTTTCACGATAGGGGCAGAAACTAGTATGTCAATTGCACAAATCTCTCTATGGGCTCAAACAGGCCTCTAGAAATTGGTTTGAAAATTTTCTGGTGCGCTTACAAAAGCTGAATATTCTCAATCTACTGCAGATTATTCGCTTTTAGTTGCTCCAAGGGTTCTACATTCACCGTTGTTCTAGTATATGTTGATGACATTCTTGTGGCAGGAATTGATTTTGGCTTCTATTGTTTCCCTGAAAGCTTTTCATCATAAAAAATTCCACATCAAAGCTTTGGGAGCCTTAAAATATTTTTTAGGGATTGAAGTGGCACACTCTTCGCAAGGAAATTTTCTTGAGTCAACGGAAATATGTACTTGACATCCTCAAAGACAGTGGCCATCTTGGCGCAAAACCTACCCTGTTTCCCATAGAGCAACACCTAAAGTTGACCGATGATCACGGAGACCCTCTTTCAGATCCCAGTATTTATCGTCGTCTGCTTGGACGACTTATTTATTTGACCATCACCAGAACTGACATTGTATATCCAATCAACGTTCTGAATCAATTCATGCACAAGCCATGCCAAGCACGTTATGATGCAGCCATCCGTGTATTACGCTACCTCAAGACAGCACCCGGTCAAGGAATTCTCTTGGCCTCTGATAGTTCACTTCAACTCTCCGCCTATGCTGATTCTGACTAGGCCAGTTGTCCCATGACAAGGTGTTCCAGTACAGGGTATTTTGCCATGCTTGGTCACAGTCCCCTATCTTGGAAAACGAAGAAACAATCAACCGTCTCTTGCTTCTCCGCTGAGGCAAAATATCGTGCCATGGCTATTGCAACATGTGAACTCGTTTAGTTAAAGTATCTTCTCCATGATTTGGGTGTTCAACATTCTCAACCCATGAAACTATTTTGTGACAACCAAGCAGCCCTTCACATTGCTGCTAATCCAATTTTTCACGAGCGCGCTAAACATATTGAGATCGATTGTCATCTCGTTCGGGAAAAATTGTCCTCTGGCATCTTAGCCACTTCTTATGTGTCAACATCAACTTGCCGACATCTTCACGAAAGCACTTGGACGTGATCAATTCCTTTATCTACTTTGCAAGTTTGGCGTTATGAATCTTCACGCACCAACTTGAGGGGGAGTATTAGCAAACTCAATATGTGCAATCTCTCCATATCAGGGAACTCCATCCATTTTTAATTTCACTCGTCACTCACTACCACAATCACGTTAGGAAACACAATCTGCGCTAATTTGTCACTTGCCATTCGAAAATCAATTGTGGTTTCCTTGTTCACCAGGATTGCCAAGATTGTCGCCAACTTGTCACCATCATTCACGCTATCCATATTTTGTATATTTGTAGATTTTCCTTATTTGTTTGATTCTCATCCCCACAATCATGGGATTGAATCTTTACTGTAATATCTATATATACCCTTTCATTATTTGAATGAAACATACACAGAAATCAACTTTGATTTTAAATTTTTCTTATACATTTGAATATGGTATCAGAGCTTTATGGCCTGGGAGGTTGTGGGTTCAAGTCTCCAGCGGAGTGTATTCCTGCTGAAGGGGAGTATTAGTGGATGGTGTGTTCCCACGCACATGTTGTATTGGCCCATCAACCCGTTTGTATACATAGTTGTTTCGCCTTTCCCCAAAAGGTCGATCTTTTGGGGTAAATGGTTATTTAACAATGACAAACTTTTATGTTGTGGGTAGAATGGATTGTTGGTTGGATCTAGGTATGGGTAGACTATAAAGGATTGGGCTTGCTGGTCAGGTTCACCTAATGGGATTAATGGGCTTAGTTTAGAAGATTGGGCCTACAAATTGGACTTGGAAATATGGGTTGGGCTGATCTAATGGGTTGGTCCAAAATTGATGGTCTCATGGGTTCGGTGTTTTGAACTTAGGTTTGTTTATTTATGGACTTCACTAAGCCCACTTCTTAAAGGATTGGGCCCAAAGTGTCTACAATTAAAAACTCACAATTGATAAGTTAAAGGTGTCTTCAGCCATGGTTTTAAAAACGGCCGTTTAAACGGTTTTAACGGCCATTTAAACAGTAACGCCCCAAGCCCGTTTCCGTTAAAACCGTTTAAACACATTTTAACGATTTTGAAAAAACGGCCATTTTATTATTTTAACGGCCGTTAAAATTGTTTAAACAACCTTTTAATTCTGAAAAATTTTGTGAAAAATACGATTGTTTTTATAGTCGTATTTGTTTAATTTCCTTTAAATTAATTTTTTTTAATTTTCAAATTTCAAAATTTGAATTTCATTGCCATTTTTTCCATTTTTTTTCCGTTAAAATCCATTTAATTCCATTTTTTTTCCATTTTTGCCCCTGGCCGTTTCAATCCATTTTAACAGCCGTTTAAACGGTTTAAACAGTAACGCCCCCCAGTCGGTTTAACCGTTAAAACGGCCTCCTTTAAACCTTGTCTCCAACCTCACGACAATAAGTTTCTCCTTTTTTAAACAAAACCTAAAATTGAAAACTCCACACCAAAGAGTGGTCAAAATCTTTGATACCGTCTCCGAGACTGCCACGAAGTCGAAGTTGATCACTTCGGATGCGACAAGAAAGCTGATCAGATCAAGATCGAGGCTTTAAAGCGAGTTGACTTGATCAAATCCCTTGCCAAAGGGATCTCACCTGTCAACAGAAGTGCTAGAGATCGTACGAAGGTGATTTCATCAAAATCAATTTGGTGGAGGCAAAGTTGGCATATATGGATGGGATGGATGGTGAAGATTTGATGGCAAGAAGTGGCAGCAACTCGATGGCAACAATAACACAATGACAGTTAAGGCAGCGAGGTAACAAGTACGTTGAGTCGACGAAAGAATGAAGTGGTGATAATAAAGATGACAACACAAAGGTTCAAGTTGAAAACTCGAACAGGATATTAGGCTTTGGCTCTGATACCAATTGATGTGGAACCGACAAGGCTATTAGACGCAAAAATACAGGTAAAAGCAAACGGGAATTAAAATCTATTGATTAGGGAACAAAGAACGGAATTAATTATTATTATTTTTTAATCAGGAATTAAATGAACGGAATTAAATTTGAAACATGCCTAACGTATATTACACAATGAGTAATTAGATCATTTCAAGTTATGGTTATTTAATGTGATACCAAGGGATAATTGGCAGATGTAACATCATCCCAAGTATAATAAGATACTACCATCAAAATTGATGGTTGCAAGCATGTTAGCAATTGTAGGGAATAAATCTACACACCCTCAAAATACGCATTTTTTCCACGGGCTTGATGTCATTTCCGTGCTGTTGGATCCGAGGTCCCGAGACAGATTTTGAGATCCGAGGTCAGGTTCCGAGGTGTCCGATATGTCCGAGATCAGATTCCGAGGTATCCGAAGTCAGGTTTCGAGGTGTCCGAGGTATCCGAGGTCAGATTTCGAGGTGTCCGAGATTAGATTCCAAGGCCGCTGGATGATCCTACAAATAACTCAATGTGGCGAATTCCACCAAATGAGCCTCCGATGCTTAAGTCAGTCTTCTGAGTAAAATATATGATCAAGTTTTAATCCTAAAGATTGCATCATTTTTACTGTAGCAAATGTTGCTATTTATAGCATTCAAAATTAGATATTTATGTAGATATTTTATATGAACCAATAAGAATTCATCATGTGCCTTTCAATAATATTCTTCAAGTATAAAGTTAATTCCGAGGTCCCCGAGGTTACCGAATATCATATCCAAAACTTTCGAGGATCCCGAATAAGGTGCCTAAGATCTCTGAATTTCGCGAGAATGATACTAGGAACAGTTTGTTCTTTGCTTTAAGGTTGGCAAAACCCCTAAGTGTCGCCCGAGGATCCAAGGTTATATTTATCATAGCACCCAAGGTGGCCGAGGTACCCGAGGTATTCGAGGGCTCCGAGATAATTGTGCCCGAGGTGCCCGAGGTATCTGAGGTAATTGTGCCCAAGGTGGCACCTGCCCGAGGTGGCCGAGGTTCCAAGTGAAGTTTTTCGAATTCCAAGTTTTAAGGCACGCCACGTGTCAGTCGAAGAATGTGACATGTGTCAGAATATCATATGTCCACGTGTCAACAGTTTTTACCCCCCACAGCAATGTTGATGACTTCATCACAACCATTGCTTCGAGATTGGAGGATTTGCATGTAGGGTGGCTCTACGTACACCCAGCTCTTTAAGTTGGGCACCCACTTTTCTCTTCTTTTTTGAACAAAAGAGCCCCTCTGCTGTTTGGGTACCCACACCCACTTCGTCTTTTCTAAACCAGCCCCACTCTTCTCTCTCTCTTCTCCTCCCCACCTCACTCCACTTCGTCTTCTCCACATGCCACCTCACCCCACGACATGACCAACATTTTTCATTATTCTGAAAAATATCTTCTTTTTTTTTTACACAAAATGACAATCCAAACTGGTCCTTAATCTCATAAACGGGTCATCAACTAGTGGTGGCAAAACAATTGCAAAGTGTGAACCCCCACCCTAAGAAATGCCATGTCGCACATTCTTTCAGGTCCACTGACCCTCGGAATATTTGGTTCCTACTTATCAAAAATCAGCCTAATTGATGATTTGTAGCCATCATATTTGGGTTGTTATGGGCTTCATAAGCAGGCTCATGCGAGGGTTTCAAGCCCATGATAAGAAAAAATATGCTTGAATCTAATGACTAAAAATCACCAATACATTTGATTTTTGGTGTCTAGGTCCGCCAAGGAGCAGTTCAAAGTCATCTTGGGTTTGTGTATACGTGGCATCAAAGGAGCAAACTTTATCCCCCTCCCTTGCATGTATGCCTCGGAGTAAAACTTTGATGACAGGCCCTGTCAAATTCTTGGAGGACTCTGACCGTATGGATGTTTGGCCAATCCCTAGATGCACCTACAAACAAAAAATCAGCTTGATTAGTGATTTCAAACCTTTGGATATTTGTACCTCAAATAATGGTCAATAGTGCTCAAATTCGCACCGTTAAATCAACCCATGAAAATAATTCCAATCCAATGCCTAGAAATCACTAATTGTGTTGATTTTTTGTTTGTAGCTCCACTTAGATTGGCTAAACATCCATACGGTTAGAGTACTCTAAGAGTGTGCCACGTGGCTCATATTATGCTCTGTCATCGGCCTCAATGACAAGGCCCTGTCATCAAAGCTGTGAGCAAAGCCGATCACAGCCCACAATACAAGCCACATGGCACACTATTAGAGGAAGCTGACCATATGGATTTGGCCAGTGCCTCGGTGGACCTGCAAACCAAAAATCAGCCAAATTAGTGATTTACAACCTTTGGATCTTTGCACCCATATAATGCTCAAATTCCCAAAAAAAAAAAAAAATAGTCCAAATTCCCACGGTTAAAATCAACCCAAGAAAATAACTTCATTGCAATGCTTAGAAATCACTGATCCGGTATACTTTTGGTTTGTAGGTCCACCTAGAAGTAACACCTTAATGGCGTTGCCCAGGTGCAAGTGTGCAACATTGCAACCCTCAAAGGGAAAAATGTTTAAGAAAATACACTTTGAATTAAAATATGTAATAAATTATTATTTTGGGTTGCATTAGTGCAACTCCTTTAGCCGTTGCTTGCTAGCAATGACCTCATGGATGTCTGGTCCATTTCTTGGTGGACTTATATACCAAAAATCAGCTTGATCGCTGATTTCTAACGGTTATATCTTAGCATAAAAAAAAAAAAAAAAAAAAAACCCTCAAATCCAACGGTTAAAAATCATGCTATTAAAATGCTAAATCCAACCTCTAGAAATCATCAATTAGACTGCTTTTTAGTGTGTAGATGCATCAAAAGGTGGACCAAGCATCCATAAGGTCAGCGGACCCTTAAGAGTGCTCACGTGGCATTTTGGCTTCCAAGGATGTCAAACTCTAGAACTTTGTTGACCACTGTCAGTGAGCAAAGTTACTTACCATCCACAATATAAGCCACGTGGCATATTTTTGAGATTTTTGACCGTATAGATGTTTTGCCGAAGTTTAGATGGATATACAGAGCACAAATTAGCCTGGTTAATGATTTATACGTAATGGATTGGAGTTGTTCACATGGGTTGATTTTTAACAATTGAATTTGATCATTATTTGGGGTACAAAGATCCAAAGATTTGAAATCACTAATCAGGTTGATTTTTGGTTTGCAGATCCACCTAGGGATTGGCCAAACACCCAAACGTCGTCCAAGAGTGCACCACGTAGCTCATATTGGTGGTGGTTGGCAACTTTGCTGACCAGTAGCAATTAGTAAAGTAAAACTTTACTGACTGCCGATAGTCAGCGAAGCCACGGACCGCCCACAAGATGAGCCACATGGCACTCTTAGAGGGCACTGTCTATATGGATGTTTGGCTAATGACTGGTTGGACCTACAAACCAAAGTCAGTTTGATTAGTGATTCTAATCCTTTGGACCCTTGTACCCCAAATCATGGTCAATAGTGCTCAAATTCCCACGGTTAAAATCAACCTGAGAAAATGACTCCAATCCAATGCCTGAAATTGCTAATCAGGTTGATTTTTGGTTGGTAGCTCCACTTAGGGATTGGCATAACATCCATACGGTCAGTGTCCTCTAAAAATCTACCAAGTGGCTCATATCAAGATTTAAAAATCGGCCGTTGTAACAGATTCAGACCTACCCCGTTACGCTACGTACCGTTAAAATGCTCATTTGAAAATTTGAAATTCAAAATTCAGAATTTGAATTTCAGCTCCCTTTTTTTTTGGTTATTTTTCATTTTTTCCCATTTTTCCGTTTTTTTAGCCACTGAGAGTTTTTCGTTATAACGGAAACGCCCCTAGACCGTTATACTGTTATAACGGTCCGTTTTAAACCTTGGCTCATATTGTGGGCTGTCAGCAGATTCACCGACGGGCGGCGGTCAGCGATGTTTCACACAGCATTTCAATTTTAACCATAAAAGAAGTAATATTGTAATTTTAGAGTAATATAGGGTCGCTTTCGTAACACAAAAAACGGTGGTGGGATGTTTTTCATCACCCATAATTGATGATGATGATTATGATGATGGCATGGATGGCATGGATGGATGAAAGAGAAGAAGATTTGACTTGTTCGGGAGAGAAGATAGTTAATAAAAGAGAATGAATCAAATTCAATCCAATCGAAAGCAATTTTGAAGTCCGCAACGACGCACAAACACACACACCAGACTCTCTCCCCTCCTTCAGCGGAGAAGAACAGAAAGAGCAAATTAAAAGAAAAAAAAAAAAACTCAGAGATAGAGACGAAGAACAAGTCTCTGAGAGACTGAGAAGTACAGAAAAGGCTTCCAAACGAAGAATACAAGAACAACTCTAGAACGATAGTACTTAAAGCAACTGAAGAACACGAAGACGACGAGATTGAGAGATCTTTTTTCTGTTTTTTATTTTTTTTGTTCGAAATCGTCGGAGTTTCAGAGACTTTCACTGCTGAATTTCGACACTGGTAAGCCCTTTAAATCCTCATTTTAGGGTTTTTTTTGTTTTGTTTGAGCTTCAGTCGAGACTTTAATGCCCTAGAGATTTCACTTCTTTGAAGCTCGGGATCCTCGATTTCGTTTCCGATTTCTTGAATTAGGGTTAGATCGAGTTTGTTGTCTTTGTTGTTTGATTTTTTTGAGCATTTGAGGTGATGTGTCTAGTGTTTGAATTCGTTGATGATCTTTGGTTTGAGTGTGGGTTTTTGGGTGTAAAGATTGCATTTTGAGCTTGGATTGTTGAGGAAGAAGCCTTGTATGATTACTTCGTTTTGTGAGGGAAAAAAGTGGTTTTGAGCTGAGCTTATGAGGTTTGGAATTCGGATTTGATTGAAGTGGTGTTGGAAGATTGGCTGTAGTTGTTTTTCTTTTTTCTGGTCGTGCCTTTGTTTTGATGCCTGTGGTAAAGGTTTTAGACCACAGTGTGCTGTTTGGGATTCTCAAATTCTACATTTGGTAGTGGAAGTTTAATTTTTGTTCCTCAGTAGAAAGTGGACGGCATTTTGTAGAATGTTGTGGGGTTCGATCGATCTAAGAATTCTTGTTATACGGAGGTCCTTGCAATTGCTGTCTGGTGGTTGTTCGTTCTTCAGAACTAGTGGAATTCTAGGATGTTCGGAATCAAAGTTTGTTGCTTGGTGTTAGTATTCCTTGTTCTTACTCTTGTGTTTGGTACTACTCCACACTGTATGCGAGGACGGAAAGCTTCTTCACTTTTATTACGGTGAGATCTTTAGCTTTGGAGGTGAGACTAATACACCTGTTGGGTTGAGTAAGATGTCTGGTGTTCTAGGCCTTGTTGCCTGATTTTTGTTTCTTCACATCTCGAAGTGCTGAATCTGTAATTCATGCAATTTTTTTGGAAAATTTCCTGACTTTAGAACATTCTTGTTGCTTGTGCTTTTGGAAAGATGGTGCCATCAGGGCCTCCGACTCCCATCGGTGGCGCCCAGTCTGTTTCACCTTCACTTTTGCGGTCAAACTCTGGCATTTTGGGATCTCAAGGGGGTGCAGTTCCTTCACAGCCCACATATCCTTCCCTTGTTTCACCTCGCACTCAATATGGTAACATCAACTTGCTTGGAAACATGTCCAATGTTTCCTCCCTCCTCAATCAATCCCTTGGGAATGGTGGTTCGAATTCTGGCTTTTCTGGTTCAATGAGTCTCCAACGTGGAGGTGTTGATACAGGAGCCGAGTCTGATCCACTTTCTAGCATAGGAAATGGCATGGGTTTTACTCATTCCCCTTTGTCATTCGCACCATCAAACACAAATCCCAGCTCTTCTGGTCAATCCCAGGGGCAGCAATTTCCCAACTCTTCTGGCAACCAACTTGCACAAGATCAACAGCAGCCTCAACAGCTTGAGCCCCAGAACTTCCAGCACAGCCAGCAGTCAATACAAAAGTTCCATGTTCCCCACACTCAGCAGCAGCAGCAATATCAATCAATTCGAGGTGGGTTAGGCGGTGTGGGCCCCGTTAAGTTGGAGCCGCAGATGAGTAATGATCAAAATGGGCAGCAGCAACAGTTGCAGTCCTTACGGAATCTGAGTCAGGTGAAATTGGAGCCACAACAGATGCAGTCTTTGAGAAGCTTGGCACCAGTCAAAATGGAGCCCCAACATTCGGATCAGTCGTTGTATCTGCATCAACAACAGCAACAGCAACAGCAACAACAGCAATTCCTCCACATGTCCAGGCAGTCTTCTCAGGCTGCTGCTGCCCAGATGAATATTTTGCAACAACAGCGACTCTTGCAGCTGCAGCAGCAACAACTCCTGAAGGGACATCCTCAGCAACGGTCTCAATTGCAGCAGCAGTTCCAACAGCAGAATTTGCCTGCAAGAACTGCTGTTAAACCAGCCTATGAGCCTGGGATGTGTGCTCGGCGTTTGACGCATTACATGTATCACCAACAACACAGACCAGCTGTAAGATACCTCATTCGTTCGTTCGTGAGATTTTTTTCAGCATATGGTGAGGAATTATTATGAGTTCATGCCTTCATGGTTGTGCTTATGCATCATTCATGCAGGATAACAATATTGAATTCTGGAGAAAATTTGTTGCTGAGTACTTCGCTCCCCATGCCAAGAAGAGGTGGTGTGTTTCTTTGTACGGAAGTGGACGGCAGACAACTGGTGTTTTTCCTCAGGTCTGTTGCTAGCATGGATCAAACTTCAAATTATTGTACTGTCTTAATCTGTCTCAGCTGGTGCATCTCGTTTGAATTGAGTAGGGTTCCGTGGATATGTCTCATCTCACGCCAATACCCTAATTTAAGTAGAGAAATTGGTTTATAACTTTGTTTTTAAAGCACGTCTTTAACAATACATTTAAAATAAACAACAAATTTTAGCTTGGTTAAGCATTAAAAATGGTTTGATCTTATCAAGACTAAATCGTTTTTTTCTCATTCTCTCGTTTGTACTTGTTCCGTCTCAGTTGAGACACCTCGGTTTGTACTTGTTCCGTCTTGGTTGAGACATCTCTCGTTTGAACTCGTTTTGTATCAGTTGTGACTTCTCGTTTCGTTAGCTTTCTGAGATAGTGAGATGGAACAATTCTTTGAACTTTGGTTGCTTGAGAAAACCAAATGAATAATTTTGTTGCTTCGTGGCGACATTATGCTTCAGTTAAGGAGATCCACATTGCAGGTAACCTGGTCATAGGTAGTATCATTTTGGTCAAATGAAACCGACCTTGTTGGTCATAGGTAGTATCATTTTGGTCAAATGAAACCGACCTTGTTGATGAACCTTGATTTTCTTTTTTAATTTTTCAGTTGAATGAGGCCAACTCTGTTGTAGGAAACTCCTATGTAGGGTCATGCTCCCACTCTGCAACCTGTTGTAAATAAGGTTGTAACTAGTCGATAAAGGTTGTAGAGAGGAGGGAAAAAGTGTAATGGAGGCGGAAGAAGGTGGAGAAGGAGATTAGGGTTAGAGAGAGAAGTTGTGGGAAGAGGAGAGAATGAATATATGATGGGGAGAACCCCTACAAAAGAGTAGCACTATTCACGTGAATAGTGATGACCTAAAAAGAATACTCACATGGGAAGTGGGACGCAACCCACTTTAGACACCCATGTGGGTGTATTACATAAACTCCAACACTCACTCTCAAGATGCGCGAAGATATTTATCATGCCTAGCTTGTCAGTCAAGGTATGAAGAATAGACTTGTTTACCCCCTTTGTGAGTATGTCGGCAACCTACTCCTGTGTTCTTACATACAGAGTACAAATCAATCCTTGTTGAAGTTTTTCTTTGATGAAGTGATAATCAACTTCAATATACTTGGTCCTATCATGCTGGACTAGGTTGTGAGCAATGATGATGTCGGCTTTGTTGTCATAGTATTGACTCATCGGCTCTGTCACCTGGAGTCCTAGTTCCTCAAGCATGGTCCTCAACCAAAGGAGTTCGCACGCACCATGTGCCATAGAGCGAAATTCTGCCACTGTATTGGATCGAGCTACAACTGGCTGTTTCTTGCTTCGCCAAGAGACAAGGTTTCCTCCAACAAGGGTACAGTATCGTGACATAGACCGACGATTAGTAACTGAACTTGCCCAATCTGCGTTAGTATATGCTTCCACTCTAAAGTGTTTATATCGCCTGAATAGTATTCCACGACCTGGAGAGCCATTGAGGTACTGAAGAATTCTGTGAGCTACTTCAAGATGTGATGACCGCGGTGCATGCATAAACTGATTGATAACACTCATAACGTAAGCAATATCCGGACGGGTGTGTGCCAAGTAGCTCAGCCTGCCAACCAATCGCTGAAACATAGTGACATCCTCAAGAGTGTTGCCCTCAGAATTCGGTTTTGATCTATTGGAGTCTTTGCTGGTGGAGCTCCCAAAAACCCAGTCTCATCCAAAAGGTCCAGTACATACTTCCGTTGAGATATGAAGATGCCCTTTTGAGACCGAGCAACTTTAATCCCCAGGAAGTATTTCAGTGGCCCCAAATCCTTTGTTTCAAACTCCGAGGACAAGGTCTTTAGCTGCTTATCTCATTGGGATCATTCCCAGTGATGACAATGTCATCAACATAGACGATCAGTGCCGTGGTACTAGTCTGCTGGTGCTTCGCAAACATCGTGTGATCGGCTTGACTCTGCTTGTAGCACACTCGTCTGATCGCACTGCTGAACCACTCGAACCATGTCCTTGGAGACTGCTTTAGCCCATACAGGGCTTTCCTACCTTGTCGTCACTCCTAGCAAGTTTCAACCCTTGTGGTAGTTTCATGTACACCTCTTCTGTCAGATCTCCATGTAGAAAGGCGTTCTACACATCTAGCTGATGCAACTGCCAGGATTGGTTGGCAGCTAAGGATAGAACTCTGACTGAGCTCATCTTGGCCACAGGTGCAAAAATCTCCTGATAGTTGATCTCATATGTCTGAGTGAATCCCTTGGCTACGAGTCATGCCTTGTACCGTTTGATTGACCCGTCAGCTTTATGCTTCATTGTAAAGACCCATGTGCACCCCACAGGTTTTTTTCCTTTGGGTAGTTGAACAAGTTCTCATGTTTTGTTATTCTTAAGAGCCTGCATTTCATCCATTATAGCTTCTTTCCACTTTGGGTGACAGTGCATCTGCAACACTAGAAGGCAAAGAAACAGATGAGGCAATACTGACAGAATTCTAATACGACGGAGACAGAGATTGATAAGAGACATAATGTGAGATAGGATGTTTTGTACAAGTACGTACACGCTTCTGAAATGCAACAGGGAGGTCAATATCAGTGCTCATTTGATCATCAGAAGTAGGAGATGCATGTAGCTCAAGAACAGAAATAGGAACTGAGGTAGGGACAGAAACAATACCTGACTGGATCCGATGAGAGACTTGTAGATGTAGGCGTAGGGACAATGT
The DNA here is from genome assembly GCA_035048495.1 of Euptelea pleiosperma. Lineage (NCBI taxonomy): Eukaryota > Viridiplantae > Streptophyta > Magnoliopsida > Ranunculales > Eupteleaceae > Euptelea > Euptelea pleiosperma. Next base: position 24,981,623 of record CM068542.1, on the reverse strand, counting down.
CTTGTCATTTTTTCTTGGTTCTGACATATACACGCACATTAGCTGCAGTAGTGGAAGTGTCCTTGTCACTGACTGAGGTCCTGGCATAGGAATAAGGACATGCATAGGGTTGGGGACAGTCTCTTCTACAACATATTGCTCCCCCTGAAGAGAGGTCTGCTCACATCTCCTTTGCCAGAGATAGAGGAATAGGTGCCATCAGCTATCATAACTTTGTCACGACTGGAGCAAATACCATAGCTAGAGAAAACGGAGGACATACCAGTCATGTGATCAGACGCCCCTGAGTCAATGATCAAAGAAGGCTGGAAGGTACATTAAAGGCAGAAAAAGCAGTCGTAGTACTTGTGTGAGCAAATGTAGATGTGGAAGCGGAAGCCTGGCCATTGAGTTGGGCTATCATCCGGCGAAGTCACTCAAGATCTACAGGAGAGAACGAGTCCGTGTTCTCAGAGGAGGTAGACACTGGTGGTGCGGTGTCCTAAGTAACTGAGTGCGCTGTATGGGATCCCTGGTTGGCCGGTTGGTGCTGATGAGAAGTTGAGGCCTGTCCTGGAGTACGTCCACGGAACTTCCAGCAGGTGTCCTGGATATGGCCCATGCGACCGCAGTGGTCACACTTGGGTTTGGGTCTGTCCCTAGCATAGTTTAAAGTTTCGGTACATGCCGATACAAGATACGGGTTTGTTTCGGACAACTCAAAGTTTCGGCTCAGTTTCGGACCGGAACCACCGAAACTACCGAAACTGTGACCGAAACTACCGAAACTCTTTCATTTGGTTTCACCAAGTTTCGGACCGAAACCACCGAAACTTCCGAAACTACCACCGAAACTTCCGAAACTACTATCGAAACTATGACCGAAACTCTTTCATTATGGTTTCACCAAGTTTCGGACCGAAACCGAAACGAAACCAATGACTTTGAACCATGGTCCCTAGACTCCTTCGGACTGGGTTTCTGGCCCTTCTGATTGGCAGCAGCCAGGGCAGATCAGTTCGGAGTATCATTACCACTGCGGAGTTGCATAATTGAGCGATGAGTATCCTCTCCCTGAATGTAAGCATAGACCTATGCTAGAGAGATGGGGACATGATTCTTGCCAACGATCTGAACACGAGCTCCCTCAAAGCTACGACAAAGGCTGGAGAGAAATTGGAAGATCCGGAAACGTTCAACCATAGCCTTGAAGGACTTAACGTCATTTGCACACTTGGAGGAGTAACTCTGGTAGTGATCGATTTCCTCCCATTTGCTTCGAAGTGAAGCATAATATGTACCATGCTTCATCTCCCCCTGACGAAGACAAAATATCTCTTGCTCTAGTTTATAGAGCTTGGCGAAATTTCCCACCTGGGAGTATGTCTGAGATACGGCAGCCCAAACATCTTTGGCCGTTGGTAAGAACATAAACCTTTTGTTGATATGGGTTTGAATCGAGTGAAGAAGCTAGGACACCACAACTAGGTTCTCCATAACCTATATCCGGTGAGATTTGTCCGTCGGATCTGGTTCTTTAGCAACAATGGTCAGATACTCACTGTAGCCACGACCCCCAATGTACATGAGCACGTAAGTCTTCCATTTCAGGAAGTTGGTGCCATCAAGTTTCACTGTGGTGATGCAGAGCTTAGGGTTATGATTTCCATGAGAACCATAAGTCACAGAACGATCCTCAGAGGAAGGGTCATGAATCCCAGATGTGGCCACGGTGGAACTCATCGGAACAGGATCACCAAAAATAGCAGGTAGTGCACTGGAGGCTTCCAAAAATTCGAAGCGAGGTCCAGAGGATCTCTAAAGGCCCAATGAGTGGTGGGCTTAGGGTAGGAGGGCCAAGAGGTCTGATTTTGGAAGAAAATCAAAATCCAAAATTAAAGCAAGATCCGACGATTTTTGGAAACTAGGTTTGGACGGTCAGAATCTTCTGAACCAAGTTTCTAAATGTCCGGATAAGTAATCTAGAGGGGGCGGCTAGGTTAGAGAGCCCTCCCGTTGCGCGAATCGTGAAAAAAATAAAAAAAAACCCAATATTTGAGACTGGGCTGATTTTTTGGAAACTGGGGCTCCAATGGTCAAAAATATGTCATACGACCGTCTGACAGTCCTTGGGAGGTTACTGGAGAGGGTGGCTAGGACAGGGAGTCCTACCGTGGGGTGAATCTCGAGGAAATAAAAAACCCCAAAAACCTCGGGAAGCGTGTTGGTCGGAAAACTGTTGGAGAAGCTTGAGAAGAGGACTGCGGCTGGATCTCTAATAAGACTGAAGGGAAAAAACAAGTCAGGAAAGAAGATCTCCTTGTGTTTTGCCTCGGGATAAATCCACGGATCGCGTAGGAAAGCTATTTGCGATTTCTCCAAAAAGTTATTGCGGCTCCGGAGGCTTACATAACAATCTTAGATTGAAATGGAGGCCTTAGGGGACAAAGACACATACCTTAGAGCTACTATGCTCTGATATCGTGTTGTAAATAAGGTTGTAACTTGTAACCAGTAGATGGAGGTTGTAGAGAGAAAAGGGAAAAAGTGTAACGGAGGTAGAAGAAGGTGGAGAAGGAGATTAGGGTTAGAGAGAGAAGTTGTGGGAAGAGAAGAGAATCTCTCTCACACACTATATATGATGGGGATAACCCTACAAAAGAGTAGCACTTTTAACGTGACACTATTCATGTGGTACTTTTCACATGAATAGTGATAACCAAAAAAGAACACCAATGTGGGAAGTGGGACGCAACCCACTTGAGACATCCACATGGGTGTATTACATAAACGCCAATAGAACCATGCTTCTAGCTGGGGAACGCTTCGGACTCACGGTTCTAAGTTGAGAAAAACTTGGAATTTTTTGAGATAGATTCTTGGTTCACTAAACATACTCAATGGTTCAACTGTAGGAAAATGTTTGATCGGAATTTTTCTGCAAACTTTTTTACATATCGAAAAAAAAAAGAATCACTAAACAACAAGCGTTTGACATGAAATTTCGGAAACAAAGTTCAATGGTTCTTTTATGTTATAAAGAATTTAGGACGTTATGATGATGATGTATTCTACCACAAAAATAACATTATAAACTTAAAGTATAATTTATTAATCACCAATATATCATAATATTTAGACTTATGACAAATAATATGCATATATATATAAGGCTGGGATAAGTTGACTGATGCTTTTGTTACTAATATAATGACTAATGCCACACATGGATGAGTTAAAGGATGATTTTTTGTGAGGATGTTCTTCTAATCATGGATATCAACCTCACAAAAAACTAGCTAGTTCCTACATTTCTAGCCTTATGAAAAATTAGTCAGTTCCTACATTTCTAACCTTATGAAAAGTGAATTACAAGTTGAAATGTTCCGAACTGTCCATTTTACTATTAACTGTAGCTCCACATTTGATGTGGTTAGAAGTTTCCGAAAGTGTTGATTCTTTGAGGATAATCTCTTATCTCAATGGTGACGAGATCATCCTCACCATAAAAAATCAGCCCTTAACTCATCAATGTGTGGGCCTCAAGGCCATTAGTCACAAAAGCATTAGTCAACTTATCCCAGCGAATATATACATGTGATATTGTACAAACGTTCTTAGGAGTTCCAAATCCTAGGGCTTTCCTTAAAAGTTAAAACACCCATTCCCTCGCTCCCGCTCCTGCTTCCGCATCTGCTTTTGCTTCTGCTTCGTGCAACCAAGGGCCAACTATGTTGATGAAACTATTTTATTTATTTAGTTTTAAATATGCCTATGGGTTTCATATTTTCACTTCTCAATTAGCCCACCCAAGATGTTCATGGCATAACGAGTTTTTGAGTGAGTATTTGAATAGAATTTATGGGGATCAGAAATTTGTATATTTATCAATGCAAAATATCAATGTAAACCATACTAAACTTTTAGTTGCGATTTTGCAGGATGTATGGCATTGTGAAATATGCAATCGTAAGCCCGGCCGTGGTTTTGGTATGCTTTTCTTTTTTGATGCTTAAATTTTTTTACTACTTTGGGTCGTACTATATTTCCTTGTGATTCATAGATTAGCTATGCCTTCTGATTTGCACTAGTATCTTTTTTAGAAATTTACATACTGCCATTGAACTATCTTTTAAAAATCTGGCTTACAAATTGTTGTTGCTCATTGCATGGTTTTCTCTCATTCTATCTGATTTTTTTCTTATTGTACTTTCAGAAACAACTGTTGAGGTTTTACCCAGGCTGTGCAAAATCAAGTATGATAGTGGTACGTTGGAAGAACTTCTTTATGTCGATATGCCGAATGAATATCCTAATGCATCAGGTCAAATTGTCCTGGATTATGCAAAAGCAATACAGGAAAGTGTATTTGAGCAACTACGTGTAGTTCGTGATGGTCAACTTCGTATTGTTTTCGCTCCAGATTTAAAGGTTAGGCCTTGGAGGTGGCTTTGTATACAAGAATCTGTTTAATTCTAAAGGCATATTGATCAACGTGTTTGTTTTTTTGCTAGATTTGTTCTTGGGAGTTTTGTGCTAGACGTCATGAGGAGCTTATCCCTCGAAGATTGATAATACCTCAGGTAACCAATTATATGTTCCCATACTGCAACATGGATGCTGATTTGGGAACTTCTGCTTTATTATTGTGGGTGAAAAATCTAGTCTACCATCCCTATTAGATGACCTTCCACCCATACCTCAACTTCTACACACTGCTCTGACTGGTTGACAACAACCATGCCAATTTAGGAACTTTTGCTTAGCTACTGTTTGACTGGCAACTCAGGAATTCCTTTGAACTCTGGGTCGTGCTCCTAGGACCTACACGAAAACTCATTGATGCTCAAGTCAGTAAAAAATCCCTTAACATGTATCTCAAAGAACTAGCAGAATTTGACGATCTTAACTTGAGTGGGATGGACCTATTTATAGGCGGAAGGCCTACCTCCTAGAAATAACTAAGTTCTTGTTATGAGTTATTGTTATCCTATTATTGTGTTTGTTTGGGGTGTCATTACAATTTATGTAAAGTTTAGGGACTAGTGTGTAATTAGTCCAGTGTCTCGTTTGAGCCATCAGACATTCTGAGACATAACGATACTTTGAACCATGTTGGTGATACCAAGGTATTAAATTTCGATGTTGGGGTATATTTCAACCTCTTGGGAAATGAAAATTTTTGGGGAAATCTTCGATGCAGGGTGGAAAAAATGCATTATTTAAGGAAATGATGGAAATATTGGCTGACCTTCTCCTTAGATTGGAGGGTGTGACTCTTGACACTTCTAGAGAAGACGCTATTCGTTGGAATGGTAGATCTGATGGGCAGTTCACAGTTCAGTCTTTCTATGGGATGATAGATAGTTCAACGAGTGCAGTCTCTTCGCTTACTCCTCCTTGTGGGAGCCTCTCCTTTCCTAAGAGGAGGGTATGGGGCTCTAAGGTTCCCTCCAAAGTAGCCTTTTTTGTTTAGAGTGCCTCGCTAAGGAAAATTCTTACCATGGACAACCTCATCAGAAGGAAGTGGGTGATGGCTAACTATTGCTACTTATGCAAGAATGATGGAGAGTTAGTGGACCATCTGCTACTGCACTGTAAGTTAGCTTGGGACATTTGGAGCCTCTTCTATTCCTCTTCTGGATTATGCTGGGTATTCCTGGATCTGTCAGTGACATGTTGAGTAGTTGGAAGTTTCTTATTTTCCCTCCGTGTGGCCGACGCATTTGGAGCCTCCTTCCGTTTGCTATTTGGTGGGGCATATGGAAGGAGAGGAACAAAAGAGTTTTCGAACGCAAGGAGGCTTCTCTCTTCGAAATCACCCTCTCCATCAAGGCACTCCTCCTATTCTTGTCTAAGTTGTTCGGAGAGTGCAAAGGGCTGTCCTTCGAAGACTCAGGGTTTGTTTGATACGCGTGCAAATTGGGTGTGCAAATAGGTTTACGCATGCAATCGTTTCCCACGCATGTTTGGTACTCGTGCATTCGGCGATTTGCACATGCACAAGGGCAAATGAATGCTCACCCTCTTTAGCAATTAAAAAAACCCATTTCACCCCCTGAGCAATCGTTTACACAACCTCCTTGTGCAAACCATTTGCATAAGATACAAATTAAAATCCCACATTTTCTCAAATCAAGCCCTATCTTCCCCTCCCCCCCCAAAAAAAAAAACAGAAATAATAGAAAAAGTGGCCTTGAAATTTAAAATTTTAAAAAACGAGAAAAATGGACAAAAAAAATAATGAAAAATAGTGACCCTTTTTTTCACAAATTTTTTCAAAAAGTAATGGTCGTTATTTTTGTTACAACAGAAAATAACGATCGTTGTTTTTAGACCATTTTAACGGTACATAACGTAACGGGGGAGGTTCGAATCCGTTACAACGGCCGTTATTTTTGCCATAACAAATTCGGACCTCCCTCGTTACGCTATATACCATTAAAATGCTGAAAAAATATACCGGAAAATAACGACCATTATTTTTTTGTATTTTTTTCGTTTTTCAAATTTTGAAATTCATGTTCAAATATGTGGGGCCCACGTATTAAGTACGGAAAATTCGTGTTTTTTTCGTACTTAATATGTGGGGCCCCCATATTCCGTGCTTTCCTAAGTGGGCATGTGCGCAGACCAAATGGTAGTAAATATGAACAATGCGTAAATTTTGAACTTTGCATATGCAAAGTTAGTGCGAACCAAACGCAAGAAAATAGTATGGATGAGCAAACCATTGCATGTACAAACCATTGCACGCGTAATGGTTTGCATGCGTACCGAACAGATCCTTAGTGTTTAAATGGGACTCCGTTATGCATAAGGGCTAGCTGGTTTTTCTTGCTTGTTTTTTTTGTTTTCCTTGTTTGTGGAGGTCTTCTTGACCTCTGCTTTCCCTCTTTCTGGTTGTATCTTTTCCTTATCAATATATACACCTTATCAAAAAAAAATATGGGTAAAATATTATTGAAAACTTGAGGAAAAGATAAAACAAATATGAAAACACACTCATGAACCTAATATATATATATAAAATAAACAATCATATAGTGTAGAAATGAATGTTCATAGCATTTATGTTACATGCTAAAGTAGGTATCTGAAAGCCTGATAGTAAACGACGATTGAAGTTACACATGAAAATGATTATAATTGCTAAATCATGTCACATTTAAGTATATTATATCAAATTAAAGAGTACGTGACACCACGAAATCATGTGATCACTAAAGCCTGATAGTAAACGATGATTGAAGTTACACATGAAAATGATTATGGTCACTAAATCATGACACATTTAAGTATATTAGATCAAATTAAAGAGTACATGGCACCACCAATGAGGTTATAACCACATTTAAAGTGTCACATGGCATTTTAAGGGAGGTCGCACCAAACTTTGCATGAGGCTTGTCCCCATACAAGCCTAGCACATATATTTAATTTTTTTTTATAACCTAGCTCATATCTATAGTTGCTATAGTGGTTAATGGCTGAATAATTGCTATATTGGGCAACTCGTAGGGTAGGACCTTTTTTATTTATTTATTTATTAGCATCTCTATGGTCCACAGTCTACACTGTTGGATGGTCATTAAGGTTCATATGATTTGGATCTCAAGAACCATTTGACAACGTGAATTTATAAAATGCCAACAACAACAATACTCATTTATAAATATCCCAATTCCCAACCACATATATTATTAAATATTAATAAGGGAACATTGATGTTGACTAGGTAAGATATTGCCAATAAAAGATATAGACGAGGTCCCTACCAGAAATTGAAATAAAGGAAGAAAGATATAGACTAGGTATATATGTTAGAACTGAAAAACTATGATGCCACTCATGGACATTAAACATCGATGTCCATCCCTAAAAATGCCATGTGTCATACTCTTTCAAGCCCAATGACCCCCCATTTGTAGACCTACACACCAAAAATATCCTAATTGGTGATTTCTAGTCATTTGATTTGACTACCCCTAAAATGCTCAAATCTGGTTCTTTTTTTTTCCCATTTTGTAGAACTTTTGAACAAAATAATGCAAAATATCTCTTGCAATATCAAAATTTCGAACAAAAATTACTGATCATTGAAATCTCATCGAAATTAATCGTTATTTGCAAAATTGGCATGTTAGTTGATTTCCATTTTGGTTTCTTGGGAAGGGAAATATTTCACAACATTTTCGCAAACTTTACAAAATGTAATATGTTGGGTGATACGTGGTTTGATTTTCTTTTTATGAAAAAATTGTTTGTTTGTATATATGTGAATCTAGGACAATATCTAGGTAGTCCATATCAGGATTGTTAGAAAAACTCTTTGTTATTATTGTAAGTGTTTGTACAAAACTTTCATTATATGATATATTATGGAGCATTTAGGCAAATGTATATATAAATTTAATTGGATAGAATTTCATATTATATTTTGTAGTGAAGGCGCGCGCCTCAGGTGCAAGGCGCACCTCAAGCTCCTTAGAAGGGTCAAGGCGAGGCGCGTTTAGTAAGGCGTGTGCCATAAGCTCCAGGCGCATTAGGCATGCGCCTCACTAAAATACATATTTTTTTTGTAAAAATTCTATATGTTGGCTTATTATATTAAGCATCGGTATGATAGAAGAGATACAATTGAACCTATCTCATTGAAAGACATTGATGAAAGCAATGAATGGCTACTTGGGGAGATGGAAACAGAAGGTGGAGAAGCATAATATGAATTGGTGTTTGAGGATGATAGCTTGACATGGAGGGTTGTTGTGAGAGCTACTGGAGTTGGTGAATCAACATCAAATACTAGATAACAATCAAGGTCAAGAGTAAGGGCAAGGGCTTTAATAAGGGAGCTGGAAGAGGAAGAGACCAACTCAAAGGAGACAGAAGAAGAAGAATAAATTGAGGAGGCTAACACATCAAATGATGATGTGGATGAAGCTAATGATGTATTTTAGATGATGGCGATGTTACTAGAACTAATTGTGGGTTTATTGAGTTTTTGAACATTTGCTATCTTGTACGTTTTATTTCTTTTTGATTGCTTGTTTTGTATTTAGATAATGGTAATGTTAAATATAATTGCTTTTGGGTTACTTGAGATTTTCGACATTTGCTATCTTTTATATTTTATGGCCTAATGATTACCTATTTTGTTAACCTCGAGGGTTGAGTGCAGGTGGCCAGGACTCCACTCCAAAAAGTAAGAGGTTCTAAGTTCAACTCTCCTTGGGGCCAGCCCTTGGAAAGAGTAGGGTATGGCTTAGTCCACATTAACTCTCCCAGTACATTCTGGCATGTGTGGAAGGGGTGACTAGTCGGGTATTCTAAGAGGCCCTTATACCCACGGGTTCAAAAATAAAAAATACCTATTTTGTTATTTTATGATGTTATTTATCTTAATTTTTTATATTTCTTATACTTTTTAATATTGTGCCTCGTTTCAGTCAGGCACGTGCCTCGCCTTGCGCCTCAGGTGCCAGAGGTCCTAGTGCCTGCGCCTTGCGCCTTTAGCTACCTTGATATTATATAACTCATGTAGAATAATCCCGAATTCAACTTGATTCCCAATTCAATTTGAATCTTACTCACAATTTCTTGATCCAATTTGACATTGACAACATTGGCACTAACTATGATTAACTGATTTGCTTTAGTCATTCTTGTTGAACCATGAATTTTTTTTTCGTTTGAAATATTGTTCTAATTGAGCCATTTAATGAGATCTGATGAACGGTGTATTGCGTATGGATGGGATTTTGGAGTATCATTGTCAGGGATTCTGGATCATTGTTTTGGTTTTGTTTCTATTGTGCAGGTTAGTCAACTCGGTGCAGTGGCTCAGAAGTATCAAGCTGCTACTCAAAATGCATCATCCAACCTATCGGCTCAAGAGTTGCAAAATACCTGTAGTATGTAAGTCATTCTCCTTTATTGGGTGTTACTTTGTTTTCGTAAAATATTTGAGAAGCCATCTTTGTTTTTCTTTATTTTTTTGATAAATGACAAAAGTAATTGTATTAGGTATGGGAAAATACACAAAACTGGGAATTGGAAACCTAGGACAAAAAGCAAGAAACACAAATGAGACATTCGTGAGGGATACAAAAATCTACACCCCATTAATTACAATACTCCAATCCACAACAAAGTCTTCATACATAATGCCTTAAAACTCCTTCAAAATAGATACCCAATGGATGAGAGTTCTGCCAATCTCCTTACATAACATTGGGATTTCCTTAAGTCTTCAAAAATATGGTTATTGTGTTCTTTCCAAATGCCCCAACAAAGCGCTTAGGGAAGGATCTTCCATAAGATAATGCCTCTAACACCGAAACACCGAAATCTCCATAAGGGTAGGAAACAATCACATCTGCTATATCCCTAGGGAGAACCATGTAGAAGTTAAAAAGCCAAGAAGAAGAAGCTCCACATCGCTCCAGCTACCTTGCAATGAATATGTTCATATGGTTTTAGGTCTCGACCGAGACTGAGTGACTCGGCGGACACAGGGACTCGATCACGATCCTGTGATGAATCATAATTCACTGGATTGGACTTGTCTCGAGTTGACTCAAATGACTCGGTTGGGTCTCATTTGTATCACCGAGTCGACTGTTTGTATCACGCTAGATCGGGCTTGTTTCGGGTTGACCCAGATGACTCAGATGTGTCTCATTCTTTGGGCTGAAATGGCCCCAACAACTTGAAATAGAATTGCACTATTTGCTTCTCCATGACTCTGGTCTTGATCATCTGGATCTTCCGTGTCAAACGGGTTCTGCCCTAAATGATCTGGACCTCGAAACTGAGACTTTGAACCATGTGTACATGGGATTGAAATTTTTACCTGGATGAGGAAAGTTTTCTAAGCTTAATGCTTATGCTGCTATTTATTTAATTTACATATCTCTCATTATCTATACCTATGCCATTTACATGTGTGTTTGTTTCCACATTGTTTTTTTTTTGCAAGTGTGACAGTAAATGATAATTTTTGTATTTGCTTGTTGCTTTTGCCGCAAAGTGTTGAATAGGTTGCCAAAAATACTCAATCATTGGCTATGCAATGCCATGAGAGTGCATTTCTGTCTTCCACGGGCATGCACATCCGTAAATGTTTTTGCGATGTTTCTTGCACAATAAAATCACATTTCTTTGGAAATTCTCACTGGTCCTGTGAAGTTCACCGAATATTACCAATGAAAGGAATGTAAATATCATGTTGTCAGTTTCAAGAACTGTTATTTCACTTGTTTTTCTCAACCTGACAGGATTCATATGAGAGTAGTCTGTTTTTTTGTTGTATTTTTATGCCACTCAGGTGTTTTGACTCAGTGAATTGGTTGTAGGAATTGTGTAATCACAACTGAGATGATGTATCTTTTAAAAATCATAATGACACGTAGTAAATGTATGCTGAAGTTCTTTAAAATTATGTAGTTTTTTGTTTGTTTGTTTTTGTTATATAGTTTTTTCATTCTATCTTCCATATTTCTCAAAGACAGATTCTGTCTGGCTATTCCTCTTTATTTCTTGAAATTCAGGGTTCTTGCATTTTGTTAGCGTGATGGTTGATGAACTTGTTCTGACCCTTGTTGAGATTCCATCATCAAACTCTTGATTGCTAGTATTGATTAACAGATGTAATTCTACTTCAGGTTTGTTGCATCAGCTCGTCACTTGGCAAAAACCTTGGAGGTGCCATTAGTAAATGATTTAGGATATACGAAGAGATATGTGAGGTGCCTTCAGGTAGTGTGATTTATGTCATTATAGTTAGCATGACTTTTCATTATTGCCCATTTGGTATGTGAACCAATTCTTTAGGGTAAGGACTTGAATGAGTGCAGGTCTGCTGTATCCAACAGTTGTAGAACAAGAAGTTATTTTGTTGGCGCCCAGCGCAAACTGCGAACAGTGATCAATGTCAGTGTTGTGCAACTGTTGGGTTCAGAGCACGGTTTAAAGTAACATGTTGGCGCGTACCATCTCGTATGATACGTCATGTCTTTTCATGTTACTGGTACGATACACAAGGGTATGTATCACTACGTATCAGAAAATTAATTAAATAAATAAATAGTTAAATTATTTTTTTTATAGTAAATGTGTTATAAAAGTAATATTATTGCACTACATGTCAAATTTTAAACTTATCAAGTCATTAAACATAGTTTAGACTTTATCGGTGTGTTGGTGAACTAAAGTTTGATTCTTTTTAGCTATGTTATTTGATATGGGTATGGGTGTCAGACTCCAACATGGCAAGTTGGCAACACAGGTCGTCGAGTACGGAGTGTCCCGCACGGCGGAACTTGAAAAATAAGATTCGTGGACTTGGCATTATACTTCAAATAATGTAAACATAAAGTAATTATTTTTTATATTATAATAAGGATAATAGTGGCTAATGTGATAGGATATCTTATGATTTGTATCATATACTTATAGACAAGTGAATACATATTTGTAATATTATATTTGTTGTGTAGAAAACTCTAGTTGTAAAGATAAAACTCATAGCTCATGGCAAATGCTAATTCATATCTTGCAAGTAAAGAATGAAAAAACGAAACAGAATTTGGAATTGTCGCTCTAGAATCCTTATCGTGTCGGACTTTGACGGTTACTTCACCCGTTTAGAAGAATCCATACAACATATCTTTTTAAGTCTATATGGTTTGTATGGGCACTTTATTGCTTTAAATATCATGATTTTGGGTTATTTATGAATCAAACACAGTTTAATAATGTATTGATACGTATCATAGCATAAATGTGTTCTGGTCAGCATATTGTACAATACTATACCGTCTCATACGATACATCTTTGTTTTTCAGCTCACTGATATTGATATTTAAAACTATGGTTCAGAAGATTTGTGCTGGAACTATTTACATGAAAATTTCCACTTTGAAAAAGAAAAAAGATGCATTTCTCTTGGCATGCAAAATTTATGTGGGGGTGAATATGCATGCCTTTTCTCTCCTATGGCCGTCCCAGCCTGATTTATTTGTTCTCTGTAATGCTCTCTGCTTTCTATCCATTCCACGTATGCTGGATATTGACATATAGAAATGGACAAGTGATGTATTCCTTCTGGTATGCACTTTGTTTCCAGACTGATTATCTATCCTCTGTAAAGAACCCCTATATTCCATGCATCTCTTGTAAGCTATGTAACAATGACATCGACACACGGATACGAGGTGTCCGACACTGCAACCTAAAAAAATTTGATACGGAGGCACGTACATACATACATACATACATACATAGTTACACACACACACACATATATAAAATAACTTAATTTTTAATATTAAAATTATTAATAAAATAAAAAAGTTTTTATATTTTTAGTGCTAAATTGTATTTTTAGGGGTGGACATCAAAGTTTTTCTCGATTTCTAGTTATTGGATTTGAGGACTGTTTCATCTTGGGCTTGGGAATCAACCATAGGCCTTCTCTTGTAGCCCGTGATGAAGAGTGCTTATATCCAAAGGCTAGAAATCACTGATCAGGCTAATTTTTGGTGTGTAGGTCCACTAAGGGGTGCACTAAACATCCATGCGGCCAGGGCCCCAGATGCACCGTGGTACGCTCTTTCCCGCTCACTGAACGCATAGATGTTTGGCCCATCTCTTGGCCACACATAAAAAAGAATTGGATTGGTGTCTTCTAACCGTTGTCATCTGGGCCCACTAATCGCATGTATGTTTAGCCCACCCTTTGGTGGATATATACATCTAACATCACCCTGATTGGTAATCTCTAGCCATTAGATTTTGGTATTTTTTAAGGCGTGATTCTAGGTGCCTTTTTTGCGTACCAAAACCAATGACTAAAAATCATCAAACAAGCTGATTTTTTGTATGAATGCCTCCCAAGGGGTGGACTAAACATCCATGCGGTCAGTGAGCCTAGATTGCTGCGGTGAGTAACAAAAATCGTACTTCCTCATGCTACGCGTCAGATATACCTTGTTACATCAGATCCTTTTATATTTTATTTTTTTATTATTTTTTTTGTAAACCAGATTCTCTTTAGGGTTTTAAATCTTGGTCTCTCCTTCAATACTTAATGAAGGGGCGAGGCAACCTCCTTCCACGACGGCCCCAGGTACCCCTGTCCTCTCTTTCTCTCTCATCTCTCTCTCTCTCGGTGGTGCGACCTGGTCCACTAAGGGGTTTAAGTTACACTCCTTGGCAACTGCCTCGCAGGCATCTCCTCCTCCGCTGTCGGCGAATGCTTCAGCATCCCCTCCTTTGCTACTCTCCAGATCCCCTGTCCCTCTGGCAGATTTTATGGGTTCTTAACATCGACACTGCCGTACAATCCCATATCTGGCCGTGTTGTTGACACATGTGACACTGCCAAAAACCCTAAAAATACCGTGCTGTTGTTACATAGCTTGTAAGAATAAATATGGAATCAATTGTTTATTGGTTTGGAGTTATTACATATTTATGTTGATTAAGGTGATGAACCTATATTTGGTATGTTGAAATCAAACCTAGAATTCCGAGAATTTGAACTCAAGAATGTGTTATGCCCTTACAACGCTCCTGAAACCATTCTCGTGATTTGGACTTCAATAATTATAATTAGATGTGGTCCACCAAAAAGTGTTATACATGTGGGTAAGAATTGTGGAAATTCTAAATGTTGAAAATACAGTTTAAATCAAGTCATTTGCCTTTGAAGAGGAGAATGATATGTTTATTTAAGATTTAGATTGTATAGGATTATTTCCTTACACTTTCAAGACGGAATTGACGACTTTATGGGCAGGCAGTGCAACCTTGCTGCAATTACTATTAGCATGTGTCCTTTATTGTTATTTCTTTATTTTAGTCCCACATCGGATAAGTTAGTAGAGTCTGTCTTGGCCCCTTGCTGATATAAAGGGACCCAACTCATGTAATAAAGTATCTCAATCTAATCTCATTATCCCTTTTCCATTATTCTCTTGTACTCATTTTCGTACACATAGGGTTTATATTTCAACTTGGTATCAGAGCGGCAAAATCTACACGTATTTTATTTTCGAATTGGCTATAAGGGTTTTTTCTCAAAAATCTATAGGGTTTTTTTAGGGTGCTGCACCTCCCCAAACCCTAGAAGTTTCTCCTTTAGGGTGTCGCATCCCCTAAAAAGTTGTCCTAAGGGTGTTTCATCGCCTATAAACCCTAGGGCTAGTCTTCTGGTTCTATTCAGGTTTGATTCGACGTTCTATTTGGTTGTCCCAATCCATATCATGGCTATAAGCTATGTCATGGTTGTAACAACCCTTGCGGAAATTTTTTTAGCAAAGTTCGTGTTCGTGATGCAGTGAAAACCGTTGTTTGAATATCATCTCTTCGGGTGTGTTTTTTTTTGTTTTTTTAATCTCAAGTGATTTAGTGTATTATGGATTTTTCTGAAGAGTAGAAAATTAGCGAAGTCGCATCAGAAGAGACTTTAGGACAATCATCTACTGTTACAGATAGTAAATTTGGAACATCAGATGTTAGAGATGCGAATCCAAATCGCCAGATTACAACAGTCAAACTTGATGGTACGAACTACCTGGAATGGGCCCAGTCCACGAAGTTGGCCATTCACAGGAGATGGAAGGCGGGTTATCTAAACGGGAAGGAGAAACAACCCTGCATCACAGATCTACCATAGGACCAATGGGATGTTGAAAACTCCTTGGTCATGTCCTGGCTACTGCACTCGATGTAGCCTCAGATTAGCAGAGGGTGTCGTTTTTTGAAGATTGCACAACATATTTGGGAATCAGTAGCCCAGAGGTATTCTCAGGCCCAAAAAATAGTGCTTGGGTCCATCAGTTGGAGAAGAACATCTCCCATCTCAAACATGGGGAGAAACTATTGTTGAGTTATTTCTCCGGGTTGCGTATTGTGGGAGGATACCTTTTGATTGGGAAAGCAAGAAAATCTGAGCAGTTCAATCAAAATGTTGTGACACGCCGTATTTTTCAGTTTCTTGCGGGTCTGAATTCAAAGTTTGAGATAGTTTGCCTTCAGAGTCTGAACAAAGATCTGCTCCCTCCTTTGAATACCATGTACTCTTACGTTTAAACCTTGCCCAGGTGAAGTGGTTGCTTAATCTCTGTAGAAAATCAATACTCAGCCAAAACTCTATAGTAACAATATTTTCTATTGTTTTCATTTTGAACCTATGGACTAATCGCAATAGAAAATCGTTTTTCAAATAACTTCATTACTTTAACCAAAACTCTATAATAACCATGGTTTAAAATTTCGGATTCGTATGTTTCGTTTCGTAAGGGAACCGAAACGAAACATTGAAACATTGAATGTCAATGTTTCAGTTTGTTTCGCCGAGACAAATTGAGACAATCCGATATAATCCAAAAAAATAAAATAAATAAAAAATATAATTTAATGATTTTGAAAATATTTCGTAATGTTTCGGAATGTTTTGTAATGTTTTGAAAATTTCATTTTTTCACTATTTTTTCAATGTTCTGTGAATGTTTCGTTTCGTTTTGGAGTTTGTCTCGGTTTTTCACTTGACCGAGACATTCCTCCGAAACGAAATTTTAAACCTTGATAATAACAACACAAATCACAATTCACCTGACTATTCATGTCCCCACCCTTGTATGGACTTCTAACAACTCCTAAATTGACTTGCAAGGGGATAGTAAGGAAGTACCATCTTCCTATGAGGTTGGAGTTTGTAAAGAGGGATTATAAATTCGTATGAGCATTTGTTAAATGATTTTCATTTAAACTTGACAATGGTGAGAGAATTAAATTCTGGGAAGATGGATGGTGTGGTTGTAAAACTATGTGCACTATGCTCGCAACTCTATAGGGTGGTTCCTGTTAGGGTTCAACGGGGAGTTGGTATCGTTAGAAGAAATGAGGATATTGTCTGGTGTGTCGAAGGAATTTATTAGAATGGGGAAATTGAAGGACGCGTTGTGCTTCTTAAGTCTCCTGAAGTTTGTCTTCCAATGGAGTCAAGTGAACAACCAATTCTTGGAAGAGGATCCGAAAGACCTTTTCTCTGTGTTCTTATTGGTTTCTCAGGGAAAGGTCTTCAATTTAATCAACTTGGAGGTTGTCAATTCCATTTATAACGAAGGCCTTCATTTGGATGGTTGTTCTGGACAGAGATATTAACCATTGATCGTCTCAATCACTGAAAGACAACAATCTTGAATACATTTATTATGTGCTAGGAGCATGATGAGAACATCAATTAGTTATTCATCCATTACAAGATTATTCGAATGATGTGGAGCTTCATCTTTGTTTGATTTTAATTTTTTGTTTTCCCTAGAGATATTGTGGATGTCCTCTTCTTGACTATGTGACCCTTTGGTAAGGAAGAATTATATGGAAGATTCTTCTTTTTGCTCTTTGTTGGGGTATTTGGAAGGATTGTAATAATTGTATTTATAAAGATTGCAGCCTGCCAAAGTTGGATATTTGTATGGTGATAGGAGGTCTCTTGATAAAGTGGGTATTTATTTTGAAGTACTCGGGCTTTTTTAGTAATGGGGGTCTCATTGTATTTAGAAACTTAGTTGATGGTGACTCCATAAGATGGAATTAGTGATTGCCTGAAAGAATGATCGAACTGCGAATTGACCTTTTGGATCCCATTTCCTTGTCCTTTTGTTAGTTGTATTGTATGGCGCAGTTTCTTCAATTAGGCAGTGAAGAAGAGCTGGAAGATCATAGACTTCCGAAGCATTTATATTTCTTCCTAAACCTAGATCCCAAACTACCCTCTCAAAATAGTTTCTAAGAAGAGCATCTTTGCGATCAGCATGGTTGAAAATCTTGTTTCGTCTCGTTCTGTCTTGACTGAGACATCTCGTTCCAGTGAGGTACCGAGACGATACATAGGGGAATCTATCATTTCGTACCAAAAACTTAATTGAAGTACTAAAATTTGTTTAGAACCTACTTATCAAAAAAAAATATGGTTTAGAATCTTATTGTCATGGTCTATGTACTTTTATAACACATGCTAAAAAAAATTGTTTAACCTTATTGAGACAATACTTTTTCCATTGTCTCGTTTTGTCTCGATCGATGTGTCTCGTTCCATCAGCTTACTGAAACAACAAGAGACGATATTTTAAACCTTAGCGATCAGTCGCACTGTAAAAAGTCTAGAAGGAAAGAGTGTAAAGGTATATGTATCCCACTTATGTGGGTGTAACTAACACTAAGAAGCCTTAGTTACACCCACCTATCACAACCACACACCCACACGTTACATAGAGAAACTCTTAACAATTATATTACATAAATTTCATTTAACTGTGACTTTTTGTAATAATTATGATTATGTATTCTTTTTGAAAGTAATGAACATGTTTCCAAAACAGGAATACTTAACCTCGCAATGCATTTTTGTGTTTATTTTTAAGTAGAATTTAAATAATATGTTTCTTTAATGTTTCATATATGTTTTGTTCCGTATTCTTTTTATTTTTATTTTTATATGGATTAGATTTCAGGGATGCAAAATATAAAGATTTTTTTAGACTAAACCTGATTTTAGTTACATTTCTTCTTCTGTGTGATTTTTGTGGGTAAATTGCAGATATCAGAGGTGGTTAATAGTATGAAAGATTTGATTGATTATAGCCGAGAAACAGGGACTGGACCTATGGGTAAGCTCCATATGTTTTCTTTCTTTGTTGGTTTCCTTTTATGCATTTTGAGATATCAGCTATTGTGCTGGCAACAACAAACTGGTAATGAATTTCAAAGCTGTCAACTATGGTTCCTTGTTTGTACAAAATATATATTTAATTTTATTATATTGTGTGTCCTGCATGCAGTTTATAACTTTTATCTCTTAGGTAGAATTATCTTTGATCCTATATTGAATTACTTTCCCTTATATTTTTTCCATAATGATTCCCAAGCCGCATCCTTTGTTTTTATTGTGAGATTAATACTTGATTTGACTTGGTTGTAGAAATATGTAGATCATATCCATTTTGGTTAGCTTTGATTTCTATTCCAATATATGTGTTCAAGGTTTTTATTTTTATTGTTAAAATCTCAAGTCATATACATTATGGTTGTAATTAGTCATCATAAAATATGATATAATGAAGTTGATCATGGATAAGGACCCCCATATCACACCCCAAATCCAATACCACGAATCTCAAGACATAACATAGGGCTTCCCATATTAGGGGCCTCCTAGGATGATTTACTTAATCATCCAAGTTGATACAAACCACGAATATATTAGATGAAGTAGTAGCGGAAAAACAAAACTTTATTCATAACAACCATGTCTCAATAATCCCCCACACGTGGTACAATGTAGAAGTTAAACGGCATCATAAGCCTCAATGACTACTAACATAATGTTTAAAATCCTAAAAATAAAGAAAGCAACTAGGTTTAATAAGTTTCACGAGCATCCACTAAATCTACTGAACCAATCAGTCTCTCTACTGAGGGTTGCCACCTAAAAAAAGATGGTCAACAATGGGGTGAGCATGATCAGCTCAACAAGAACTCATAACACATGTCACATCTCCTATTATATAGATGTACCAATTAAATAAAAAGGCAATAAAAAATAGATGCATGAATAGAATAGGCAACAATTGGAGATATGACACTAATTACAGTTGGTACCAATCGATTGAAATGATTAGCCAATATAAGAACTTATATAATTAACCCAGAACATTCCATTTTACTGTAACCGAACCAAACTCTCGTACCCATATATAGCACCAATGAGTCATCCTATTTTGACACCAGCTAGGATTAGGTTTTCCTAACAATGTCACATGATTAGGGTATTCCGGGGTCTTCCACTCAAGGAGCGCAAGGTCCTATATTTTACTAACTTTAGGGTTTGCAACCCAAGTGAAGGCCTACAGAAAAATTTCCTTTAAGGACATGAACCCAAGGATTGCTCTTCACAGTCTTGCTTTAAGGACTACCCATGGATTAAGCCATATTATTTATGATTTAAGGACTCGAACCTAGGGACCTTGAAAACATAGCCCCGACTATGTGTTCTAATATTCCAGTTCATGATGAAGCTTACGAAATCATAATAGCACATACAACCACAATTACCAAAGTATCCTAAAGTGCCGCAAGTACACAAATTATCTTCATACACGGTGCACATCTATCTAAAGGGCCTATACTCGTGGTCTACAACAAATCAAATTTCTAGAATCACTTTAAAACATAATCATACTAGAGGCACTCATACTCTATGGTTTACCATGATCTAATCACCCTATGAGAAAATCACAACATAACCAGGGACCTACATGCTACATGGATTGCAAAAAATATGGCTTAAAGATTTCGCAACAGCAATATAGCTTAATTTAGGGGGAAGTCGAAGTTTAGTAGCCTGGATGCTTGACTTAAGTTTTATCTTTTGAATATCAAGGTGGTTTTAATGATCAGCAATATACACTCAGTTTGTTGAGGTTGGCATTTTATTTTCAATAAATGTGCACTCATCACAGTGAACTGTGAAGTTTGAAGGAAAACAAACAAGAACAAGGATTAGTGTTGCTTGAAAGTTATCATTTGTAGGATTGGCAATCAAATTCGTTTCTTGTTGCATTGATTTTTATGACTAAACACATTAACTATTTTCAATACAATTTTGCATTTAATGACCAGGAAAAATTGGAAGTTGATATCATTTTTAAGTTTATTCATGAAATATAGGATGTAACTCAAGAACTTCTGTGTTTTTCTGTGAGCAATTGCTAGATATGTTTATATGTACAAAACTGTCCATTCTATGACCTTCATTGTATTCAGTAGTCCTTCACATAACTTGGTTAAGCATGAGAGAACAAAAGCTTCTCTGCTCTAGCTGTGGCTTATTGGTGGTGTTTTCACAATCATGCTACTAAGTGTAGCAATATACTGCTCATATGTTTTATGTACGAGGCAACTGGTCACTTGATGCTAATATTAAGGAAATGTGACTGATCAGAGAAAAAACATTGGGAAATGTTATTGATCAGAAAAAAAGGGAAACAGGCACCCATACTTCGTTTGGCATAGATGCTTCTACATCCTTTGAAACATAGAGGCCTTGAGTGCATGTGTCCTCGCCACCACTCTCTGTCTCCATGTATGAGTGCTGCATGAAGGCACACGGGGGCCCTGTAGCCGTGCAAAATCCTCAAACCTTGGAAGTCCAACCATCAGAATGTGAGACATGGGTGCAATGATTAATGGTCATACCAAGGTCTTTAAATAAAGGACATTGGTGTCTCTAAACTTGGGCTTGGCTGATTCTGGGACCTTATAATAAGTTTTTTGTGTGTAATTACCAATATGTTCTGTTTTAATGTCGGGAGCGATGGTTGTATGTTAGCATGTTTGTACTTTTATTCATCATTAGAGTTCATGTGGTAGTTAAGGACTTCTGTCTTTTTCAGCAAGCTTGATCGACTTCTCTCGGAAGAACAGTGCTTCTTCTGGGATCCATGGTCAAGGTCAGCAACCAGAGGAGCAGCAGCCGCAAACCATTGCTCAGACCTCAAACAATGATCAGAGTTCTGTCCAGGCCACTGCCATGCTTGCTGCTGGCAATGGTGTTGTCAGTGTAAACTCTCCCAACACTGCATCCGCCTCCACCTCTGCCAGCACCATAGTTGGGCTTCTCCATCAGAACTCCATGAACAACAGACAGGAGAATCTGATGAATGCAAACAGTCCCTTTGGTGGGAGCACAGTTCATATTCCGTCTGCAGGCTCCTCCAGTTCACTAACACAGGCTCAACCCAACCCATCTTCTCCATTCCCATCACCGACACCATCCATGTCTAGCAATCCTCCACAGGTTTCTCCTAGCGCCTTACCAGCAGCAGCCGCTGCCACACACATGGGTGCTGCAAATTCGCCTGCAAATCTGTCTATGCAACAACCAGCTCAGTCCAATGAAGCTGACCCAAATGATTCCCAGAGTTCTGTCCAGCAAATCATACAAGAAATGATGACGTCGTCCCAGCTAAATGGAGGGGGTAACATGGTTGGTGTTGGTTCTCTACGGAACGACATGAAAAACATAAATGGGATATCACAAACAGGAAACACAGCTCTTAACGGTGGGAACTGCCTAGTTGGGAATGGGATAGCAAACAGCAATTCAAGTATTGGTGGTGTTGGTTTCGGCAACATGAATGGCGGAATTGGTCTGTCCGCCACTGCTAATGGAATCAGAGCAGCTGTGGGCAATAACTCTGTGATGAATGGAAGGGTAAGCATGCCTTCAATGCCTCAGGACCCAAGCATGAACCATCAGCAGCAGGATCTGGGGAATCGGCTGTTAAGTGGGCTTGGAGCAGTAAACAGCTTCAATAATATCCAATTCGATTGGAAATCATCTCCTTAAGAGGGCTTGCTGATATGTTTGTTTTCATGATGAAAGCTCTGCTTGAGCAGTGGAGAGAAATATGCAGGGACTGCCCCCCACCCACCCCACGATGTGAGTATTGAAGTCTATAACATGTTATTGGTTCAGGGCTTTCCTTCTACTTCTGTACTAGGTTCAGAAAAAGGAAAACATATAGCGGATTAAAATGTTTTATCCGCCACTTCCTTTTCTCTAACTTTTGTTACCTAGTTTTTAAGTGCCCCTTTTGGCAGTCCCATGTATTTTATAGTTTCATGTAGCAGCTTATCCACACTAACACCCTCTAAATGGGAAATCAATGAGAGGCCTTACAGTTTGGTGTTCTTATAAATATGTAGTTCTCCTCATCTTTTTTCTGAGGGTGATTTGTAAACTAAAAGATCCGGCAGAGTTTTCTCTTTCTCTCTCACACATGCATTCTTCTTCTCTCAAAAAAGGGAGGTCCAAGTTAAATCTGAACAACTGAGCATAGAATGATTTTACAACTGCTACAGCTTTAAATGTGTAAACAGGATCAGCATCACACCGAGCTTCGGATTGGTTCTTGGCAGTATTCATGTTTGGGGGTAGAAGGATATGTAACAAACCTTGACACTGCCTTGCAATTTGATTCAGCTGTTTTTGACCAAGATGCATAGGCCGAGTCAATGTTAAATGGATAAATTAGTATGGCAAAATGTTGTCCTAAGTTTTGAGTGTTGATACCACGACTTGGGTTCAAAACTGACTTCCACCTGCAGATCACTTGCCCACCAAAAATAAATAATTTGTTTGTGGAGCGACTCCAGGCCTATGCACCAGTGGATTTTTGAAGCAGCGAAGCAGTGGCCAATCACATCGTGCCACAATCCACTGTTTAAAAGCCTCTCTGGGTTGTTTAAAAGCATCAGCGGATTGTGGGTGCAGTCACTGCAGTGTGATTGGCCACTGCTTCGCCGCTTCGAAAATTTTTGCCCTCTGCACTCGGTCGATATATTAAAATTGGCCATGGGGGAAGAGCCTTTGTCCACCTCATTTGCATAAACCTACCATCTACTTGTACTTTTCCCGTACTATTTACAGTCATTAAATTTTCCTATTTTTAGAAGAAAAAAAGACAGGATAAAAGTGTACGTTTGCCCTGGCGGGGTGCTATTTGGCTGACACTTGTTACATGGGAAGATAGTTAGACTAGAAATGATGAAACGAGAGATTCTGCTGTACATCTATTCCACTTATTAATGGATGAAGGCCCTTCTTGCGGGCCTCACATTAAACCCCAATATTCCAAAAAATAGTCCTGTATTGCTTCTTGTCTTCTTTAAGCTATTCATATAGAATGGGTTCTTTTGTCTTTTTGGTGTCAAAGCACACATCGCCCTAGTAAGCACGCGGCACCTGAACTCTGTCCCTTGAAAAAATTTGATGATGATGTCCATCATCAAAGTTGATGACGGACCCACAGTGTGAGCCATGTGACACACAATTAAATGCTACTGACCATATGGATGTTTGTTCCATCCCCAGATGGACTTACATAACAAAAATCGGTCTAATTAGTGATTTCTAACGTTTGAATGTGAGTACCCCAAATACTTATAGAATACTACGATTAAAAATAAACCATGAAAAAGACTCAAACGGATAAATATTACTAATCGGGATGAATTTTGGTGTTTATGTCCAACTAGGGATGCGCCAAACATCTATACGGTCAGTGGTCTCTAAGAGTGTGCCACATGTAAGGTGTTGCCACACGTAAGGTGCAGGCGTCCCCTGGTCATAGGCAATCCAAGATGTTTTCCAAAATCCCATGTAAGATTGATTTGAAAAGGAGTAAAACTTGCATGACCACTGATGGTCATATAAGATGTGACCTCCCACAATATGAGCCACATGGTACATTCTTAGAGGCACTGACCGTATGAATGTTTGGCTAATCCTTGGGTTAACCTACAAACCAAAAATCAGCCTGACTAGTGATTTCAAACCTTTCAATCTTGTACCCCAAATAGTGCTCAAATTCCCACGGTTAAAATTAACCCATGAAAATGACTCCAATGCAACGCTTAGAAATCACTAATCAGGTTGATTTTTAGTTTGTATGTCCACCTAGTGATTGGCCAAACATCCATACGGTCAGTGTCCTCTAAAATGTTCTACGTGGCTCGTACTGAGGGCGACGGTCATGCAAGTTTTACTCTGAAACGCTCTAGATGAGGACTTACCGCAATTGCCTAGGAAGGTTGGGAGAGTAGATTAATTGTTGGACCAGACATACTAGAACAGTCATGTGGAATTAAAATGTTGATAACTAGCAAGGATAGAGAAGTAGCAAAATATATGTTCACTAGGTGACCCACTAATGAGGATAGAGAACATAGGGCTAGTCATACAGATTATGTTGACCTAACTTGTTTTTCATAATCCGTCTCTGTTAAGTAAAACTTAATGTCATCACTGAAAGCTTAAAGTGCTTAATTTAAGTGCTGAAAGCTTAAGTATTTAATTTTTGTAAATTAGATTGTTTGGTAAAGGTCTTTATATTTGAAAATTATGATAAGGGCATATTGTGTGGGGGGGAGATGACTTAAAAGAAAATCACTAAATTTCAGGTGGTTACCAGACGGTCTGAATGTCTCCGTTTCGAAGTTAAGATCTGAATGAGCCAACATGAGCCTATTGATTTTGTGATTCCGATTGACTTTGAGGCGTGCTACAAAGCCTATTATTCTCGACAGTAACCATTGTATTTTTAATGAGATCATTATCACCAATCTCAAGAAATAGAGAGCCAATCGTATGAATTACAGTTTCGGATCTCTTGTCCTTCGACATCGAGGCCAAGTCTTTCTCAAGAGGGGTGGAATGTTACAATTCCTTTTTTGAAAATGAGACTTATTTGGAAAGTAGCATTGAGATAGTAAGGGATATGAATAAATCGAGAAATTTTTTGCTCCATGGACATTTCTTTTTTTTTTTTTAATCAATGGCGTCCTTGGACTTATAGTTGAGTGCCACCTGTCTGGGGTTAAGGTATTCATGAGTCGTACGATTATTTGAATGTCGATCATCATCTTGTCATTGTTTGACCGTAAGCCTGCTTTGTCTTTCCTTGGCTGAGAATTTTTGTTTCTTGACCTTTTAACATGGATCAAAGGACCATAGGCAGGTAAGTCCTCTAACAACATAAGCTGTTCACTTCAGGGGTCTCCATTGAGACTTAAACTTCTGGAGTTGAAAGACTTGTGCAATTGGTTTTGCGATGTCCCAATCTTCCATAGCTAACCAAATCCAGTTCAGACCTTCACAATATTCTAATAAATACCTTCTTTTTTGAATTTTAATTCATGAAATTTGTGCTGGTCTAGACTCTAGATCGGTATACACACCTGTCCACGCTTTCTTTGTCGAATTATTGACTAAGAGGTTTGCCAAGAGCTTCGAGGTCCATGTGGTGTCCAAGTGCTGTTACATTTTTGTAAGGAATATTTTCATATTCAATTTGCCAAATATTCCGTTTGATATAAAAACATTCTTGTAACCATTCCTACGAGCACCAGTGTAGTGTGAAGATGTCGTGGTATGCATGCTTCACAGACTACGTGAAGACTAGAAGACAGAGACAGCAAGAATCAGACGGTTGACGACATGAGTTATCTGAGTAACTGCCAATTTGTCAGTTATAGATCGTGTACGCTCGATTAGGAAAGTAAGTGACTTAGGGGCCATAGGATTATGTTTAAAATGAATAAAATATAATGGTCAAACCTAGTTATAGGACAGACCCGAGTCAAAGTCAAATATTTTGACTAATGGGAGAGTCCGATCGATTAGAACTTGTCCAATCAATTGGGCTATGACATAGCCCAATCGATTAGAGGACTCTGTGAAATCGATTGGAAGCTATGGGGCAGAACATGATTAATGCCCAATCGATTAGAGACTCTGTGAAATCGATTGAGGCTTCGAAGCAGAACATGATCAAAGCCTAAACGATTGAACACATTTGTAAAATCGATTGGAGTCTATGAGACAGAACATGATCATAGTCCAATCGATTGGAGACTTCCGTGAAATCAATTGGATGCTTCGGGATAGAAACTTATTTGAGGTTAATCAATTGGAGACCTCTGCGAAATCGATTGGAGCCTACGGAACATGAACTTTATTGAGGCCAATCGATTGGACATTAATATCCAACTGATTGGACATAACCCAATCGATTGGACCCAGAGTACAATCGATTGGACTTAGCACGATCTCAGTCTTTCTCATATCCGAATTTCTTGGTTCCACTCTCCCACATTCTATATGACTTAGGGTCACGAATTCTATAAATACAACCCTTCGATATCTTCTTTATACATATAGACACAGAGAATGACTCTATACTTCTAGAGAGAAGAAAATGTTTATTTATTAGAGGGTCATTTCGAAGAGCAATAAGCTTGTTTCTCATTCACATCTTGTGAGCTTGTTCCTCTTCTTGATCAAAGCCAAGTGCTTGATCCATTCATCAACTTAGGTCTTCCACTTAGATATTCGACTTAGTAGCCTGAGTGTACCAGTGTGACTCAACACCTTTGAGCAACCTAGGGTTCAGGGTGTACTGAATCATTCACCTTCGGCAAAGGCCGGAGTGTTGAGAATAAGATCGGAGCAGCCGATCGACAGTAGGTTTGGGGTGTACCAAACTGAATAAGCGGACAAGGATTCTTGACTGGAAGGGCGCGCGTGGATTCGTAACGTTGATTTAGAGGACGTGGACGCATCGGTAGTAGGCCTTAGCTAAGGTTAGAAGCTGTATTTGCAACAGTGCTGCGTAGGTAACCTTTGTTTCGTTTAACTTTTCAGTTAGTGATACTTTCTGTCTGGACGTGGTCTCGTGATTTTTCTTTAGCTAAGGTTTTCACGTAAAAATCTCTTGTCTTGTGTGATTGTTTGTTTATATTCCGCTATCTATCTTGATTAGACCATACGACGAAAAGAAAATATACCATAGAAGTATATTCGATTTAAGTCGGTTGTGATAATCTTTTATCAAACAACTAAGACATGCGATTTTATTCCTCTACCATTGACCAGTAAAACTGTATATGTATAATTAATTTTAAAATACTTAATTAACCCCCCCCCCCTTCTAGGTATATTAGATTAAAGAGAACGGACCGGTTGTTATTTCAATTGGTATTAGAGCGGGTTATTCTATTTAAATATTTAATCACCTGAATTTATATTTCTGTAAAATCAGTCCATTTTCATTAATTTGTCAAAATGCAAAGAGAATGTGAAAATACATCCAGATCTCCATTGTCTGAAGATCATCTAAATATAGTTTATGAGAAACTGTATTTGAAAAGTCTTAGATTGATCAAAGAAAATAAAATTCTATTATTACAAATGGAGAAAATGGATTGTATAAATGTTTCGTTAGAATTGGCGAATATTGAACTCACTGGTGAAAGGAGACAGTGAGAAGAAGAAAAGAAATCGCTTCTAATGAAAAATAAGGTGTTGGAAAATGAGTTCCAAAAGTGCTTAAAGAACAAGAAGTCTTTAGAGAATCAATTGATAAAAAATTTTGATATTGTCAATTCAAAGAACTCCGATTCTCAACTTAGTAAACTTAAGAATCATGCAAAGCTCACTCATTCTACAGGAAGATGTATGACACCAAAGTTCAAACAAGAAGAATTTATGGGTTATCATAATTCAGATTTAAGTGAGTTATACATGAAATCTAATGAACTAAAGAGAGATTTTCAAAATTTCTAAATTGAGAAAAATTTTGTATGATAATCATGTTACTAAAAATTAATGGTCCAGAAATGTCAGAAGGAATGAAAATCCATTCATCTCCAAACAAATGGCAAAAATTGTTAAACCACTTTCTAAGTATAAGACCATTTTGGTGAGAAAGGATGATAAAAAATGCCTTATGATTCATACTGCTTTCAAAGCTTTAGAGAACAACAAATGGTATCTGGACAGTGGTTGTTCAAGGCATATGACTGGAGACAAGTCAATGTTTTGTCATATTGAAGATCATGATGATGTGAGTGTAACATTTGGGGATGGGAGTATGGCTAAGGTCATTGGTCGGGGAAGTATCCAAGCTCCAGGTATTCCTAAGCTTGATAATGTTCTTTGTGTTGAAGGTCTCAAAGCCAATCTTCTCAGCATAAGTCAAATATGCGATAATAATCACATAGTTAAATTTATGAGCCAATGATGTGATGTTATTAATGAATCTAGCACGTGTTATGAGAGGTTCAAGAGCCTCTGAGAACTGTTATATTATTGGTAGAAATCCCAAGATTATCTGTAATTCTGTCAAATTAAATGATTTTGACTTACGGCATCAAAGACTAGGTCACATGAACCAAAATGACCTAGTTAAAATCACTAATAAAGAATTAGTGAGAGGTGTGCCTAAATGGAAAAACCTACTGGCACTATTTGTGGAGCTTGCCAAATTGGTAAACAAATCAAGAACTCTCACAAAAAGGAAAATTATTGTGCTACTTCCAAAGTGCTTGATCTGACTCACATGGATCTTATGGGTCATATGAGGACTGAAAGTTTGTGAGGAAAAAGATACATTCTGGTCATGGTAGATGATTACTCTAGACTTACATGGATTACTTTTCTTAGAGAAAAATTAGATGCTTTTGAAGAATATAAAAAGATATGCCAAAAAATACAAAATGAAAAAGTGTACAGTATAGTCATAATTCGTACTGATCATGGAGGAGAATTTAAAGATTCTCGTCTCACTGAGTACTGTGATGCCATTAACATTAAGCATGAATTTTCTGCACCCATTACACCATAACAGAATGGAGTGATAGAATGAAATAATAGGGTGATACAAGAAATGGCCCGGGTGATGCTTCACAGCAAAAATCTACCCCAAAACTTATGGGCCGAAGCAGTGAATACTGCTTATTATACTCTCATTAGAGTTTATCTGAGACTAGGATCTTTAAACACTCCTTATAAAATCTGGTCGAGTAAAAAGCCTAATGTCAAATCTGTAAAGGTTTTTTGGAGCAAATGCTATATTCTTAGAGATAGAGAATCTCTGGAAAAAATTTGACAAAAGAGGAGATGAAGGAATTTTTCTGGGTTATTCCACAAATAGTAGAGCTTATCGGGTTCTTAACCAAAGAACCGAAACTATCATGAAGTCTATTAATGTGGTTATTAATGATTTAAATGTTGAAGAAAATTCCTCACAGAATGACTATTGTGATGATATTTGTCATAGTATTGAAGACACTCATATTACTCCTTATTCTAGTGATTCTCATGCTGATAAATCTCATCCCTTATGGGTTAATAAAAATCATCATAGTATTGATATCATTGGTGAGGTAGGAAGTAGAGTTCAAACTAGAAGACAGATTGAAAATGTTGTTAACTTTGTTTGATATACTTCTCAGATTGAACAAAAAAATATTTCTGAAGCTCTTACTGATAAAAATTGGATTAATGCCATGTAGGAGGAACTAAGTCAATTTACTAGAAATGATGTTTAGTATTTAGTGCCCAGACTAAAAGATACTAATGTTATTGGCACTAAATGGATTTTTAAAAACAAATCTGATGAGAATGAGACTGTTGTCAGAAACAAAGCCAGACTTGTAGCTGAAGGCTACATTCAGATTGAAGGCATTGATTTTGATGAACTTTTGCTCATGTTGTTAGATTAGAATCCATTCGTATCTTGCTTGCTGTTACGTATCTTCTTAAATTTAAACTTTTTCAGATGGATGTCAAGAGTGCCTTCTTGAATGGTGTTCTTCAAGAAGAAGTTTATGTGGAACAACCTAAAGGGTTTGATCCAAAATCTTCTGATCAAGTTTATCGCCTCAAAAAGGCCTTGTATGGCTTAAAACAAGCTCCCAGAGCCTGGTATGAGAGACTGACCACTTTTCTGCGTCATCAAGGTTTCATCAGAGGAGAAGTGGACAAGACCTTATTTGTTAAAACTGTTCAGAAAATTTATGTGATTGCTCAAATTTATGTTGATGATATTGTTTTTGGGTCCACATCTGTTGATCATGTTCACATATTTTCAGAACAAATGAAAAAAGAATTTAAAATGAATATGGTGGGTGAACTAAGTTATTTTCTGGGTCTTCAAGTTAAATAGTTGGATGATGGAATTTTTATTTCTTAATCCAAATATAGCAAAGACCTAGTTAAGAAATTTAGTATGGAATCAACTAAACATCATCGTATTCCTATGAGTACTACTACAAAGCTGAGTATAGATATTGAAGGAAATGATGTTGATCAAACTTTGTATAGAAGCATGATTGGAAGCTTACTATATCTCACTGCTAGTCGTCCTAATATTTCCTTCAGTGTGGGTGCATGTGCTAGATTTCAAGCTAATCCCAAAGAATCTTATATTTTTGCAGTCAAATGTATCATCAGGTATGTTAGTGGAACTGTAGGATATGGTCTCTGGTATTCATTTGATACTATTGCAGAGCTTGTAAAATATTCTAATGCTGATTGAGCTGAAAATGTTGATAGAAAAAGCACCAATGGTGGGTGTTTTTATGTTGGTAACAACCTTGTTAGTTGGCAAAGCAAGAAACGTAATTGTATTTCTTTATCTACTTTTGAAGTTGAGTATACTGCAGCTAGTAGCTGTTGTACTTAATTGCTATGGATGAAGCAGATGTTAACATATTATGGGATCAACCAAGGATTGATGACTATTTATTATGATAATACGAGTGCTATAAATATATCAAAAAATCATGTTCAACATTCTAGAACTAAGCATATTGACATTCGTTATCATTTTATTAGAGATCTTGTTGAAGAAAAAATTATCACCTTGAAGCATGTCGTTACAGAAAATCAATTAGCTGATATTTCTACAAAATATCTTGATGTCGTTAGATTCGAGTTTCTTCGTAAATCTATCGATATTAGCTTGATTGATTGATCTTGTACTTTGTGTTTATTTTGCATTCATGGTAGTCTAGTTGATTAGAACTGATTTTGAAAGATCTATATTCAGACTTGACATAGGTACTATCAAGATCATATCATGATGATATACATAATTTTCATTCTTTGTAATGATTAGTCCATTATATTTTGTCTTAGTTAGTGGATAAAATTATCTCTTATAAACGTATGTTTCACACACTACACACTGACTGACTTTTCTTTAGGAATAGAGCTTCTAGTACTTATTTTAGGAATAAGGAATAAACCTCTACTAGATATGACTTCAAATTAGTAGTGTTCCTGCCTTCAGTTGATTTCGAAACTGCACTATAGTCAACTGTGGGCCTCCTAATGTGAGCTATTGTTCTAAGGAAACAACTACCTCCAAAAATCAGTGTGAAGCCATCTGTACGGCCCTATTTGAAATTGAAATCTAATTCTTATTGCTATAGAAAATGACTACCTACATGGAGAGTGAAAGCTACATATGTTCAAAGTGAATAAAAATGGTGTAAAAGATAGTCAATTTGCTAGAAATTTTTTTATCTATTAGCAAATACTTGTATACATGTGTGTGTGAGAACCCTTAATAGCTCTAATGAGGATTTCATATCTGGATACGGGATACTTCCGGGATTTCTAGAATTTGATCTATGGATTTTTAGTGGAATTACTTATCTTATCTTATTTCGATTATGATGTCAGCATACTATTTACTACTAGTTCTCAAGAGCAATGATTTTATTACTTCCAATGATTTAGTATTTTTGGGCTAACTGACGAATACAAAATTTTATCTATCTCATGGTTGAGTTGAAATTATATCTTACTTGAGTTCTGTATTTTGAGTTACTCTAAGTCAGTACTAATCAACCAAGTTTTAATAAACATTCATATTTTTTATATAAATTTTTTTTAAATACTTTCATTTTAATTGTTATTCATGTCACGACTCTCCAAGATTCAAACTATTGGCAAGATCTTCTATAATTTGATGATTATTATTGTTGTCTTTCTGGGGCTTTGATATATATATCTATGCACTTGTTTTTCATGATGATATTCATTGCATGCTTTTTATCTGCTTATGTTTTTGTACCTTCGTCAATCTGTGACAAAAAGGATGAGAGAAAATCATAAAGGTAAAAATAAGTTGATGCGTGAGATAAGAGAAGAAAAATTATTTACATTATTTTTTTAATTTCTCTAATTGTGATGTGCATAATTAACTCACTGCATTTTAATGATGTATTAATTGCCGATGATATTACATGGTATGTATTGTTGGTAGATTGTGCAGAGAAGAGATCAAAAGCTATTCCATTATCTGTTTGATTATCTCCGAAAGAGTGTGAGATAGTGAGTGAATCATGTAAGAGGGTGGGATTGTAATTAATTTTTTGTTTACCTTCTATATGATTTAATATTTTTTGTTATGGAATTGTCAAAATGAGAGATTGTAAAAAATATTTTCATATTCAATTTGGCCAAAATTCCGTTTGACATAAAAACATTCATGTAATCGTTCCTATGAACACCAGTATAGTGTGAAGATATCGTGGTACGCATACTTCGCCGACTACGTGAAGACTAGAACACAGAGACAGCAAGAATCAGACGGTTGACGATAGGAGTCATCTGAGTAACTGCCCATTTGTTGGTTATAGATCGTATACGCTCGATTAGGAAGGTAAGTGACTTAGGGGCTATAAGAATATGTTTAAAATGAATAAAATATAATGGTTAAACCTAGTCATAGGACAGACTCGAGTCGGAGTAAAATATTTTGACTAATGGGAGAGTCTGATCAATTGGAACTTGTCCAATCAATTGGACATAGCCCATTCGATTGAGGACTCTGTGAAATCGATTGGAAGCTACGAGGTAGAACATGATTAATGCCCAATCGATTGGAGACTGTGAAATCGACTGGAAGCTTCGAGGCAGAACATGATCAAAGCCCAAACGATTGAACACACTTGTAAAATCGATTGGAGTCTATGAGACAGAACATGATCATAGTCCAATCGATTGGAGACCTCTGTGAAATCGATTGGAGACCTCTATGAAATCGATTAGAGCATACGGAACATGAACTTTATTGAGGCCAATCAATTGGACACTAATACCCAATCGATTGGACATAGCCCAATCGATTGGACCCAGAGTACAATTGATTGGACTTGGCACGATCTCAGTCTTTCTCAGATTCGAATTTCTTGGTTCCACTCTCTCACGTTCTACATGACTCAGGGTCACGAATTCTATAAATATAACCCTTTTATATCTTCTCTATACACACAGACACAGAGAGTGACTCTATACTTCAAGAGAGAAGAAAATGTTTATTTATTAGAGGGTTTTTTCGAAGAGCAATAAGCTTGTTTCTTATTCACATCTTGTGAGCTTGTTCCTCTTCTTGATCAAAGCCAAGTATTTGATCCATTCATCAGCTTAGGTCTTCCACTTAGATATTCGACCTAGTAGCCTGAGTGTACTAGTTTGACTCAACACCTTTGAGCAACCTAGGGTTCAGGGTGTACTGAATCATTCACCTTCGGCAAAGGCTGGAGTGTTGAGAATTAAGATCGGAGCAGCTGATCGACAGTAGGTTTGGGGTGTACCAAACTGAACAAGCGGACAAGGCTTCTTGGCTGGAAGGGCTCGCGTGGATTCGTAGCGTTGATTTAGAGGACGTGAACGCATCGGCAGTAGGCCTTGGCTAAAGTTGGAAGCTGTATTTGCAACGGTGCTGTGTAGATAACCTTTGTTTCGTTTAACTTTTCAGTTAGTGATACTTTCCGACTAGACGTGGTCCCGTGGTTTTTCCTTGGCTAAAGTTTCTACGTAAAAATCTCTTGTCTTGTGTGATTGTTTATTTGTATTCCGCTATCTATCTTGATTAGATCAAACGACGAAAAGAAAATATACCACGGATGTATATTCGATTTGAGTCGGTTGTGATAATCTTTTATCAAACAACTAAGGCATGCAATTTTGTTCATCTACTATAGACCAGTAAAACTGTGTAGGTATAATTAATTTTAAAATACCTAATCAACCCCCCCTTCTAGATATATTGGATTAAAGAGAACGGACCGGTTGTTATTCAATTTTGATTGGTGCTGCACTAATATTTTATTATGTTTGAATTTATTATTTAGTAACCAAGGTGTGCAACACCAATCAAAATGTGCCAGCACTTGGGCACCACGTGGACCCCATCACCGAGTGTCCTTGTCCAAGAACTTGATTGGGATTACCTTAACTTGGACCCGTAGTACTACAGTCATTGATTATTCTAGAACATAGTAAATTCTCAATTGTGTCGTGATGCCCATGTCAAGCGATTAGTCTTTGTCCGGATTGTTAAGTTCCTAATGGTTAAGCCTAAGCTTTATGCACCACTATCACCTAGGAACTTTGGCGTATTAGTTAAGGTCTTAACATATGTTATCAGCAAGGAAATAAATTTTGCGAAATTATTGATATATTTTTATTTTCTAAGTTATCGAATGGAAAGAATACATACATGGGAAGAATGTTAAATTTTACGACATATTTCCTTTCATGTCAAAATATTTTACGTGAACTGTAAATTTCGATCAATTGACAGTGTGAATATGTATGATTTCGGTCAAAATGTTTCGACATATATGGAAACATTTTGATTATATTTTTTTTTTTTTTAAAATTAATCATTGTAGATTTCTTGGTTCATGGATTAATCATGAGGACGAATCAAATCCCGTTTTAGAGTTTTTTCAAATTCGGAATGTACGTAAGTAAATTTTTTTTTACTATCGTTTCTTGCTACAAATAGATAGATTAGGTGTAAATGCGCAAAATCTATGAATCTATGATGCATTTACACTAAATTTGTGCACTGCTTGAAAATCATTTAGGGTGAAAATTTTAAATTTTGAAAAAACCCCATTTCAATGGTTTTTACCTTAGACATCCATGATTATGCATACATTAATTATATGTTGCATAACTTAGCCCATTCTACAAGTTGGTTGGGTTAAATTTTTTCTAAAAAATTTTTTAAAGATACATTCAAAAAATTAAGTAAATATTATAAGTTAATAGTAACGTTTCTAAAACTATACATAATATTAAGACATTAATGTAGGTGAATAAGAATTCGTTAATACCTTGATTTGTGACTTTTTTTTTCATACGTAACAATTAAAGAATAGCTATCTAATGAATAATACATTAGCTAATTATCAGATACTTGCCTCAACATATTACAGACCACTATGGTCATTCATTTCCACACTACATATGATTGTATATTATGGTTTGACAGCTTGAGTGTTTTATGCTATTTTATCATTTTTCAAACTTTCCACAATATTTCCATCATTTTCCACAAAATGTATTATTTCCGCACTGGTTCCATTTCCTGGGTGGTCAATATAAACCTCAAAACCGAAATTTATTTCCTTGGTTATCACAACCGGTTCCACATCCCGGGTTCGAGTTATAGAAGGGGCAACACGTGAAAATAATGGGCTAGAGTGAAAGCCGCTGTGTTAAAACAGCTACCTGGATCACAAAGAGAAACCTGCAATGTGAAAAAGACTATTTGGACCACAGAGTAGGCCATCGAAGACATCAGCTGCGAACAATGGTGGTATGTTAGGATCCTAGTGGTTAAGAGCTGGCTTTGGGTCTTCACAAGGATCCTTTGTTATTGCAAGGGTTCCAGATACGAGCTGCAGTGTTACAAGCAGGAAGGATAATAGGTCTCATTGTCTCCAAAAAAGATTTTTGTTGTCATTCTATTCTCTCAAAAAATTTATTTCATTTCAATGTCAACCCTAGGATATAGGAAATAATGCCATAGGAAGGTCTATGAAGTCATTGTTCCCAAATCCAAAGGCTAACATTGAGATGGTGCCACTGAGCCTATATGACATCAGTCTTTAAAATATATAACATAAATATTTTATTGATAAGACCCAACTTCAACATTAACAGGGCACATTTGACTAACTGCAAATCAGGTTGTGGACCATTGTTGAGTTCTTACTACACGTACAAACATGAAAACAGTTTGTCAAGCACCCCATGTTTAACTGTAGATACACAGATGGAAATTATTACTTCACTGATGGCAGAACAAACTTCTTGGTACATCATTGAGAACTGAACAAGGGGCATATAAATTTACATCTCTTATCCTTCTTAGTGGATCATTGTAGGAAATACAAGTGAGATAGCCACATAAGTGAGTTTAAACGAGGGGCACACAATCCCTTTGGCCCTATTCTCGTGTCCAAGAGATAATTTCCACAACGTATCCAATCACCTTGAGTGTCATTAACAAATGCCACTTTCCCTTATGCCCCAATTTTACAATTTTCGATGTTCGGCAGGCTTGTTTCATCTTGTTTCTTTCTTGAGACACCCAAAGTCATTCCCATAGAAACTAAGGTCTCGAGTGACCTTGCACTATTCACAAGGAGGTCCTCATCTATCTCTATTGCGTCCTGCAGTATGTTCCAGATATAGGAATGAATGTAACTAATGATTAAAATGAATGTCATAATCACTTCTGATATGTTACTAAGGATACAAGTACCTCTTGATCCTAGAAGAAGATTTCTAGATATCATCATTTTTTCAAGTTAAATTTCATATATGCCAACAAATTTCACTCTGATCAAATATGCATTTGAAAAGACATACAACACTTTCAATTGGGAAAGCAAGAGGAAATATTGGACATGAAAAAACTCAGTGGTGCATTCCCAATCTGGTGTTTTGTGCAAAATATTTAGTAAAGCTTGAAATGTTATGGATTTTTTATCAATTGTGCAAAAGACTCACTTTAGTTGTTCTTTTGGAGAGGTATCCAGTATATTATGGAGGGAAAAAAGAAAGAAAAAAGAAAGAACCTTGCGACTTAGATATGGACGATTATGCCAGTGTCAGACATGGACATGAGATGTCAGATACAGTAGAGCTCGAAATCCCAAACCACCATGTCTGTACAATAGTATGACAGTACTGGAAGATACATGTATTATATTTTTATATAACAGTTAACACAAATAAAATTTTGTACAAATATGAGATAGAAATACATTCCAACAATATAACTGGTGTATAACTGCTAAGAAAACAAAAGAAATATATTCCAAGAGCCAGATCATGGAGTAATGATGTGCATATTCAAAAAGCATTGGAGTGGTTTTGTTACGTAGGAAATGGAAAAAAAATAAATGAACCAACTATAAGAGCTATACAATAGGATACTAACCTTTTCAAAGACGCAAATTACGGTACTTCCTCCAAATGAGAAATATCCGAACTGTAAAATGAGCGAAAGAATTGATCAAATGTCGTTCATCATCGAAAACCCAAAATTTCCATATGACGAGAAGTTAAAGATATTGAACAGTGCATATAAAAAAAAAAAAACATTGAACAGAGAACCTCATCTCCTTTCTGTACATAGTCACCCTTATTCTTAGTAAAGGTGATGCTGCCCACCATCGTTGCTCCAATTGCAACAAATGCCACCTGCAACCAAAATATACTAGAAGTGACTCTCAAGCTCTTCTTTTCTCGGTTTATTTATTTATTTTTGATGGGTAAGCCAGGCGAATCAGTGAGTTCGCAACTGTGGCACAGCACTGTCAATTGATTTATGGGTTAAACATTAAATTACAACACATGGCCACTGGTACAAAGCATTTCTCCATAAACATTTGAAATTGAAGTCTGCTATAAAAAAACAAGAAATAGTGTAATTGTGCAACATGGTCAATATTGGGTTTTGGGTCCTTTCTTGATTAAGACACAACAGCTTGCAGATTTACTTACTTCCCATCTATGTAACATAGACATGTCCGACACTGATAAGAACTGTCAGACACACTGACCTACACAAAACCAATACGTCGACACATCCACATACCTATATATATAGGTCAGGATCAAGGGACGAAAAGAATGCTTTCTTACATGGGGACCTTCAGGAAGAAGGGTACATAGAGCAACCTATAGGGTTTGTTGCTCAGGTGGAGTCAAACAAAGTGTTGGTTAAAAAAGAGTATATATACTTTAAAACAATCTTCTAGAGTTTGGTTTGAGAAATTCAACACAATGGTAGCGGCTTATGGGCTATAACGAAGTCAAGCGATCACTCTGTCTATATCCGATGAGGTGAGAGAGGCTTTATCATTCTGGTTCTCTATGTTGATGATATTGTGGCTATAAGAAGTGATACCAAGGGCATTGAATGGTTAAAAGAAAACCTCAAAAAACATTTCTCAAAGACATGGAACAACTTAGATACTTTCTTGGTATTGAGGTGGCTAAATTTAAAATTGGAATGAACATGTCTCAGAGAAAGTATGTGATAGACCTTCTCAAAGAAAATATGACTCCTTGATGCAAATCCTGTTGATAGTCCTATGGATCCTAACCTGAAATTAAAGCCAGATCAAGGTGAACCTTTGGAATACCGTTGAAGATATCGGAGGTTAATTGGTAAGCTTATTTATTTAATCATCACCCATCCTGATGTCACGTATGCAGTGAGTGTGGTTAACCAGTTCATGCAAGTTCTGAGGACCTCTTGCCATTGCAGACTCTTAAGGTACTTGCAAGGATCGGCAAGACGAGTAATCTTGTATAGAAAGAATGGTCATTTGAGGGTTGAAGGGTACATTGATGGTGATTGGGTTGGATCTCCTTCTAATTAGAGATCGACTACTAGGTATTGCACTTTTCTAGGGGGAAACTTGGTCACGTGGAAGAGTAAAAAACAAAACATGGTTGCTAGATCAAGTGCATAGAGTATGAAGCCATGACACATGCAAGCTTTTCCGATTAAAATCCCTCCTACAAGAGTTGGGAATTAGGATTCAAGAACCAATTAAACTCTGTTGCGATAACTAGGCGGCTTCTCATATAGCAAGTAACCCAATCTTCCATGAAAGAATGAAGCGTATTGAGGTTGACTGTCATTTTGTTAGGGAGGGTAGCCAACAATGAAATCGTCACTCCTTATGTTTCCTAACAGAATCAACTTGCAGATATCTTCACCAAGGAACTGAATAAGAGTTCTATTGAGAAGATTTGTTTCAAACTAGGCATGGATGACATCTACGGCCCAGCTTGAGGGGGAGTGTTAGATTATTTGTTTATTTCTAGCTCCTTTATCTTTTATACGTTTAGTTTTAAATACAGGGGCAGATTAGTCATTACCTTAATATTCTAATGGTGTATTTGTAATTTCAGGATAAGTATGGATTACATGTTGTAACCCTACCAACATAATAGAACACAAGGGAGAGGGGGATGTTGTTCCCCTCTCTCTTCTCTCTACTTTTTCATCTTTTCTTCTCCCTTTAGTTATTTTACTTGTTAGCGTGTCTAACCACAA
Source organism: Euptelea pleiosperma (assembly GCA_035048495.1). Classification (NCBI taxonomy): domain Eukaryota; kingdom Viridiplantae; phylum Streptophyta; class Magnoliopsida; order Ranunculales; family Eupteleaceae; genus Euptelea; species Euptelea pleiosperma. Next base: position 24,941,837 of record CM068542.1, on the reverse strand, counting down.
ACCCAGTAGATGATAGCGATTGGTGATTGGTAAGATATGGAAAAGTAAGGACATCGGTTGGAGTGTGTCCCCATCCATAGGAGCATCGGGAGGAATCATTGTTATGTGGGATCTCAATCTTATTCAAGTTTTGGATACCTTGATTGGGGCATTCTCGGTGTCGTTTTTGGGTAAAGTCATAGGAATGCAAAAGGAATGGATGTTTACGGGAGTCTACGGCCCAGTGCGCCAATTCGAAAAGCATCAGTTTTGGGGTGAACTTGACGACATTAGAGGTAGATGGAATGTGCCCTGGTGTTTGGGAGGAGATTTTAATGTAGTTCAACTATTAGAAAGGAGTGGTGGATCTTTCAGAAACAGAGGCATGAGACAGTTTGGGGATTTTATTGAAAGGAATTTTTTGTTGAATCTCCCGCTTGTAGGTAGCAAGTACACTTGGTCGAATGGTCAATAAAATCCTAGCCTCAGTAGGATTGCTAGATTCCTGGTGGATAGAGATTGGGACAAGCTCGTCCCGAAGGTAGTCCAAAAGGGTCTATCTAGAGTCATTTCAGATCATAGACCCATCATGTTGGACTGTGGGGACTTTTGTCAGAAGCCCATCCCCTTCAGATTTGAAAACATGTGGCTAAAACACGATGGATTCAAAGAAAAGATCAAAATGTGGTGGGAGTCATTCGATTTTGAAGGAAGTGCGGGTTGTGTGTTGAGAAGCAAGCTAAAGGGCTTGAAATTGAAATTGAATTTGAAAGAATGGAATAACTCGGAATTTGGTAAGGTGGAAGTAAAGATGAGAGAGATCTTGGAAACAATCATAGATTTAAACAAAAGGGAAGAGCAGAATGAGTTAGAGCTAGGAAACAAGGTTAAGAGAGAGGAGCTGAAGAAGGAATTCCAACAGTGGGCTTCACGTGAGGAAATCAAATGGAAGCAGAGGTCGAAGGTAAAGTGGTTAAAGAAGGGTGACAACAACACAAGATTCTTCTATAAAATTGCCAATCTAAATAAGCGTAACAATTGCATCACTTCGATTCAGATTGGGGATAGGACTATTGTGGAAGAAGAGGAACTTAGGACTCTGATACCTCATTTTTACTCGAGCTTATACTTAGAGTCATCTGTAGATAGGCCCAGATTGGATGGACTACAGTTTGACCGTATTAGTGAGGAGTCCAAAAGAACCTTAGAAAGCCTTTTTAGTATGGAGGTGAGGACATCGACTTTTGAGATGTCAGGTGAAAAAGCTCCTGGCCCAGATGGTTTTTCAATAATGACCTTTTTTCAAGAATGCTGGGAGATAGTAAAATCCGATCTAATGAAGGTTTTTTGAGGAAATTCATATAGAAGATTATTTGGATTTCGGATGTAATCAGACCTTCATTGCTCTTATTCCCAAAATTCAAGGAGCTCAGGACATTAGAGATTTCAGGCCTATCAGTTTGGTAGGAGGTGCTTACAAAATTATAGCAAAAGTCATAGCCTCCCACCTAAAGAAGGTGATCTATGATGTTATGTCAGGAGAACAAGGGAAAGGTAGACAAATTCTAGATGGAGTGGTGATTGCAAATGAGTGTATTGATTCTAGGCGTAGATCAGGAGAAGGGGGGATTATCTGTAAGATAGACCTGGAGAAGGCCTACGACCATGTAAACTGGGAGTTTCTAGATTACATGTTGGACAGGATGGGTTTTGGGCAAAAATGGAGAACTTGGATGCGGAAATGTGTTAGATCCCCTTACTTCTCGATCCTTATCAATGGTTCTCCGTCAGGACATTTCAAGAGTTCTAGGGGTCTGAGACAGGGGGATCCGTTATCTCCTTTTCTCTTCATCATAGTTGTAGAAGCACTAGGGAGGATGATTTCGAGAGGGGTGTCGATTGGAGAACTATCAGGTTTTAGAGCCGGTAATGAGGGAGTAGAGATATCACATTTACAATTTGCAGACAACACACTTGTGTTCACGTCAGGTTTGAGGAGGCAAATGGCATTTCTGAGATGTCTCCTCTACTGCTTTGAAGCTTGCTCTGGTCTTAAAGTTAATTTTAAAAAGAGTAAGATCATGAGCGTAGGGGAAATAGGGGAATTAGAAGATTTGTCCAGGATCTTGGCGCGCTCAACAACTTCCCTACCCACGACTTATTTAGGACTCCCCCTAGGTGCACCGCACAAAGCCAAATCGATTTGGAATCCAGTGATTGAGAGAATAAGTAGGAGATTAGCACATTGGAAGAGAAAATATCTATCAAAAGGCGAGAAATTGGTGTTGATCAAAAGCACACTAGCGAGCTTACCGGTTTATACCATGTCATTGTTCTCAATCCCAGCTGAGGTGGAGAGAAAGATAGAACGACTGATGAGAAACTTCCTCTGGCATGACAAGGAGGACTCTTTTCGTTACCATCTAGTGTAATGGGAGCAAGTGTCTCTCCCTTTGAAGAAAGGAGGACTAGGACTTAGGAGAATAGGTAAGATGAATCAAGCTCTTTTAGGAAAATGGTCTTGGAGGTTTTGGAAGGAAAGAAAAGCTTTGTGGAGGAAGGTGATTGTAGGAAAATACGGGGAGGAACCTGGAGGTTGGGCATCTAAGGATTCTAGGTTGCCATATGGGTGTGGAGTATGGAAAGGAATTCTTAAGGGGAAGGAGAGTGTATTAGAAGGGTCTAGAAAAATTCTGGGAAATGGAGCAAGAATAAGATTTGGGAGGATGTATGGTGTGATGATCGGCCGCTCATGGAGGTGTTTCTGCGTCTATATTCCTTATCCCAAAGAAAAGGCTAATTCATTGTCTAAGTTTGGATCCATAATGGTCTGGAGGGATTCTGGGATTTAGATCTCAGGAGAAACCTCCTAGAATGGGAAAAGGATCAGCTGGCATCCCTAATGGATCACTTGCAGTCTTACGTAGTCTCACCCTCGGAGGAAGACTATGTTTCCTGGGTCCATTCCAAATCTGGGAACTTTTTTGTGAAATCTTTCTATGAGTCCTTAGTCAGCATTCCCACCTCACAGCCACCCTTGTACTTGTGCCCAAAAATCTAGAAAGCCAAAGTGCCATCCAAAATTAAATTCTTTGCATGGACCTCCTTTTCTGTTTTCTTCTCCTTTTGTACTTTGAGATCTTCTCGATCTCCTTTTAATCAAATCTCTTTGACTTATCAAAAAAAAAAAATGTTTTGTACTGCGATGGTAATTAAACTATTGGTGTATTTGTAATTTCAGGTTAAGTATGGATTACATGTTGTAACCCTACCAAAATAATAGAACATAAGGGAGAGGGAGACAATTGATAGAATGCTTCTCCCGTCTCCTCTTCCCTCTACTTCTTCTCCATCTTTTCTTCTCCCTTTCGTTATTTTACTTGTTAATGTGTCTAACCACAACCCTAGTATTCCACCATATATAACCTGTAAAATTAATGGACAGTGACTAATGTTTTGTACTGCATTTTGATTGGTATTCAGAGGATAATGCGTTGGTAACTGAATTTATAACCACTAGGGTGTCTTGTCAATTCTTAAAAGCTGAATGTTTAAGGACATTATGTTATCCTTCAATCATATTGCAAAATATCCAAAAATATCCTTAATTTCTTGCAATGCAACTTATTAGCATAAAATAATATTATGTGTCACCATCAATGTTCCATTCACTTTATACCAATCATCACTGTATCTGATTTCATAAAGCCTGTATAAGTTAACAAATCATTCTATTTTGTTATAGTTGATGTGTGTTTTAATACTCCTTTTAAAACAAAATCTAAAAAAATATAGTTTCTCAAATCTTAAACTGTTCTTCCTACCTAAATAAAAGAAAACACTGTTTTCTCTTTTACTCCTTTCTCTCATTATTTCTTTAACTTTTATATTCATCTCATATGCATTGCCGACTAGGCAACAAAAATAAGAGAATAAAAACAAATTAACGAAATCTCTGGTAAAGCGGACCAAACATTCGAAGCATGAGAAGATATAGCCCAAACTGTAGGTAAAAATAAAATGAGTATGCAAGACTGAATAAGAACCATCTCTAATAATTCAACCAACATGATGTATCGGTACACTGAACTAATTTCTATCATTAGATATTTGTATTCTTAACCTTCTATACTTTATATTCAACACAATTTTCTTGCTGAACCTCATGCTAAGTCCTTTCTCATATAATATTGCATCCATCAGGCTGGTTACAGTAATCTCCTTCATGTCAAGAATCATGATACTAATCATGAAGCTACCAAAAATTTCACAAAGTTACAAATAAATGAAAAACTTGAACTGTGTAGAGCCCTCACGACCACCAGAGTTGATAAAATTCTATTTTATACCATCTGTTGCATGGAAAAGAGCCAAAGTACAGTGAGTTACAGTAATATCATGTGGCAAAACACACGAACCTTTCCAAAGTCTGCAGTTGAAATAACAGTTACAACTCGCTTGTTTTCGGTGAGGACATTACAATACTTGCTATTGACAGCTATTGGATTCACCTAGAAATAAAATTGAAAGCAGGGATCATAGAATTTTCTCAAAATAAAAAAGAGAATCAGTCAATTTTAACACACTAAAGAAATCTATTTGCACATACAGTGTACAAGCATCCTGGAATATTGACAAATCGTTCTATGGTTCCAGAGACTGGAACATGAAAACGATGGTAATCCTGTAAAGTTCAGAGAAATCAGACTAATCAAAACAAACATCCCACTAGGGTAATTTAATGATGAAGAAAAACACCCCTAAACAAAAGGTAGATAGCTTCTAACAATACCTGTGGTGCCAATCGAAATATCACCAAAGACCCATGGATGAATGCACTGGAGCATACATCTGTCCCTAAGAGACCTTGAATGGAAAATTTACGACCCTGAGAAAAACAAATGATGCTCCTAGGAGATAAGAAACCATCTAATATATTAAAGTTCAATGAAACAAACTCTGACAATTCAAATCCCTCAACACCCTATGTGAAGAGTCGAAACCTTCTTGATGATAGTAAGATGAGCCCCAAAATATTCGGATACATATTTTCAACAGTTTAACAAATATAGCACAAAATTTTATCCTAAAAACTTACTGTTGACTTGACGATGTCCCAGTAGTCAATAATCCATGGTCATTCTTTAGCTAAAGAGAGTCTTTGGGAAGAGGCAGGGATAGTTTTTGAAACTCTTGGTGATAGTTGTTTGAAACAAAGTGTTTTTTGGTTACAATTAAAATAAATTTCTATTTACCCAAAAAATCCTGGTCTTTGGGTTGTTTGAGTGAAGGTTTTATATGTATATTAGTCGTGTTGTTGTTGCTCACTGCCTCGACACATTCCCTTTCTTCAGCATCGTTCCACACAAAAAGAAAGAATGCGAAACCCTGGCCCGACCTGGTCCCTAACATTAAGCAAGGAGTTTAGCCTGAACTGGCAAACCAAAGTCACTTTCGACACCATACTTCCCACAACTAAAATGTGTCCAATCCAGCAGGAACACAAAGCACAAACAAATGTGAGGGACAGGTTAACACACCTTGTATAACTTATAATCCACATGGAATTGAGTCGAGGGATGATTTTGGTGAGGCTGTTCAACAATTTTTCAACTTATAATCCACTTCATAAGGCGAGAAATGTCGGAATGGGCTGCTTTTTGGTGAGGCTGATCTCCACCAAAAATCAGCCCTTGACTTATCTCCATGCAGGCCCCACGATCATGTGTCTTTTAGTGTGTCAAAAAAAAAAAGTTTCTCAACCTATCCCGACATATATACACACACCCCTCTTTAGATTACATGTGATATTGACTTGAGCCCAAAAATGCTAGGGCATTATACTCAAAATACATGCTCAAATTGTATATAATATCGCATGATATTTCAGCATGAGATCAACTTTCTATTACTTACGTACAGAAGATAATTGTTTTTTTATTCCATCAGTAAAAATTGAGTAAATGAGAGAAGGGGCAATCAAATCACCCCATTGTACATAAATTAAAGGAGCACAAAGGCAGGGAGGCTCGGACTCATGAAGAGTAAGTTCAGAGCCGTATATTATAGACTTTTTCCTTTCGCTGCTTGTTGGATCATTTGGATAGAAAGAAATAGCAAGATCTATGAAAAAAAGAACGCATCCGAAAATTGAGTTATTAAGGTCAAATCAAAGATATTTCTGCATCAAATGGGGAATCTTGTTCAGGGAGAGATCTCAAGAGGGTGGATTTGTAATTTTTTGGGGTGGATTCTCCATTTGAGATCCCTTTCCCCCTATCCTCATTTATGTAATTTGGTTTTGGGGGAATTTTCCCCATTTTTAATGAACACTATTTCACTTAACAATGGGGTGGATTCTCCATTTGAGACCCCTTTCCCCCTATCCTCATTTATGTAATTTAGTTTTGGGGGAATTTTCCCCATTTTTAATGAACACTATTTTCACTTAACAAAATATATATATAGACGGTCCATAATTCTTCAACTTCTAAGACAGTCTACGAATGTCAGAATGATTTGAATTTTTGTGAGGATGATCTCCTCACTATAGAGACCATCCTCACCAAAAATCATCCAATTCCAAAACTTATAATTTATATATTGGCCCGCGCCAAATTTTTGTTGTAAAAAATGTTGTCCCCCAATCCTGACCCTATATATATATATATATATATATTACTAAGAAGGAAACATGAATTACTTTTTGAACACTAGGAGCTTATACTTCATGATATATTAGTAGCAGTATAAGAGTTGAAAATCATTGACTAATTAATTCTGCAAAAATTATAAATGTGCTTGTAACATCTCTAATACCTATAAGACCAAGAGGTATACATCACCTTAATCCAAAATCTTAAACTATCATCAGCTGATTTGAATGCCATTAGACGGCTATCAGCAGCACAAATAGCAACATCATCACGTTCCTTGAAGGCAATTGGTCTTGCACCAGACTTCAACTCTCTTATGAAAAACTCATTAAATGTCTGCAAATAAAAAAAAAATTCATTTTTGAGAGAGAATGTTAGATGCTACAACATATTAAAAGAACATGGATCTATATCAATAAAGTATTATGATATATTTTGAAGTTCAAATAAATTTACTTAATTGAGGAAAAAGAAATGTGAAAATTATTGCATTGGCTACTCTTGATAATCTAAGACATTTGGCAGAAGTTTGGTGCAAAGGTTTTACGGGGCTCTTTTGAACAAAGAGCAACATAAATTTCAACCATCATCATCATCTACAGTGCCTTATCCTAACTCTCTGGGATCAACAACATGAATCCCTATTTGATGCGGACATCCAGCCGTACATGGTTTACTAGAGGCACGGGAAGAAGAAGCAACAGGCCCACTCATTGTGGGATGATAGCATGGATTATTGAAGACCCATGTGTGCACATGACACATCACAGAAGACCCCACACTAGGTAGATGTGTACACATGGAGGATTTGAGAGCATCAGACCTCAGAGGAGTACCAGAGTACATTAGGATCGACTAAGAGCATCAGAGAGCCCCAACGATCATCTCTATGTTATTTTTGTTTTTTTATTGAGTTCTTTTCTATTTTTATAAGTGTTGTCTATGTGGGGCGTCCCATGCTAGGCACTTAAGCTTGGAATGTTATTTGAGGACATATTGGTCTTTTTTGGTTTCTTTAGTTGTTTATGTTGAGTTATAACTTCAGCCATTGGATCGTATCCTACGGTTGAGGTTTAGTTTAGGTTAAATGGAGTCCTTTATATACCTTGTAGTGAGAATTTTTAGAATCAATGCATGCATGAATATTAAAGAGTCTTTTTGAGTATTCTCCCAGCGATTGGATTAGTGCAAGGCCAAGTGAATGATTTCTGGAAGTTCTTTGGATATTCTCTGTGATCCTCTATAGAGGTATTTGAATCTTAATCTTTTATTGCAAATTAGCATATCCTCCGCGTGTTTGGATTTCAAGGCCGGATTCTTTTTGAGTTAGGCCAAATTTTAGAAACTCAAAACCGAAATGGGAGAACGGAGATACTGATCAAACGAGCGATAAAAATCTTCTCAAACTTGGACCAAGCCTTCCTTAGGGTGTTCTACAAGGGGGCGGTTTCACTAGAGGACCCATAGGGTGGCTCGATCTCGTCCGTCCATTTGATGTCTGGCCCAATCTAACCCGATGTTTGATCCGATTGCTCGAATCTCTTCCGAAATTAGATCTGATGATTATTACATGCCTTGATTGTGTTTTTAATCCACAAATAATTATTTCAAGATTGCTGGGATTCGTTTGATTACCCCAATTGACTCCGTGCCTTAATCTATAGTTCTGTGCTTATGAATATTTGACCAGTTACACCCATTGGGCTTTAATTCTTCTTTAAATTCCTAGGTTAAGGTTCCAGGGACCCAAAATTAATTATTGGGCTGATTCCCTAGGCTAGCGGGGGCGGGACGACCTTTAGACCATTGATTATTAATTCCGTTGGACCGACACTGCAGTATAGTGGCTTGATCTTGACTTTGAATAAGACCCAGATTGAATTCTGTGATTTGCATAATAATTAGCTGATTTATTATATTTGTTAGTGTTCTTGGTAATTTTAGTTAATCTCAACCTCATTAGTTAGGATCATATCATTAGTCCTGCATCACTATTTCACCATTCAATTCTATCTAGAGCAATATCTTCTACCAAGGCACGTCTCCAAATCTTTTCTTCTTACCTTCCAAATCCATTTCAACATAAATCCCTATTTCACCATTCAATTCTATCTGGAACTACCTTCCAAATCCCTTACAACAAATCTTTTCGTACTACTGTTACGATTAATTTCCATTTAGATTGCTACAGGGTATTAGAACCTACGATCGGTATTATTTGTTATCATATACGTAGAAATACGTATTTTATGTATCAGGGGTAGTTCCGTAAATACCCCTCTTGAGGGGTATATTTGTCTTTTATGTATTTTCCCTACATAAATAAGATTTATGGAGTCATTGTGAACAAATCACATGACATCCTTTCTCTATGGACTGATCTGTTCAACCCCAAACATGTCCATATCAGCCATAAACCTTACCAATAATATTTGTGTGGCCCTAGGATGCTTCCATACATCCCTATGCTGCTCCTCTCTTTTATCCGACCTCTTATTATCCTTCTTAGAGCTCTGTATGGGTGTTTTATCCTCACCGGCTATCATTGAGACTTGTTTTTTTGTCTTAAATCCTGTTTCTTGGCTTTATTTAGCTATCTTTGGTTACTTGGGAGGATCCTTGAGTCCCACATGCTTACTAGGACTTATTCGGATGTTTCGTTGGCCTTCGATATGGTTTTTTTAGCCCTTTTTTTGGCTCTCGATTGATTGTTTGTGACATCTTGGCACTCCTATATAGTTGTTCTTGGCCATAGTTCTTCATGGCAGATCCACCACCTCCCATGGTCACTCCCGTGGTTACTCCACCTTTATGGGCTTCTCCTTCAGAGTCAGAAGTGAGCACAGAAATTCCCTCCACTAGTATTGGAGGCCCTATGGTACATCACTTGGCTTATGAGAATCCCAGTTTACAGATCACCTCGGTGAAGTTAGACGGCAAAAACTACTTAAGCTGGGCTCAGGCTGCACGATTGTTCATTGGGGGCCGTGGGAAACTTGGTCACACTACGGGGGATACAGTTGAGCCTCCTAGAACTGATCCCTCGTACCGACAGTGGGAGACGGATGACCTTACTATCATGTCTTGGCTCCTCAACTCTATGGAGCTGGATATTAGCCAGAGTTTCTTCTTCATGCGCACAGCACGAGAGGTCTGGGAGATTACTCGAAAAACCTACTCAGAGCAGCAGAATGCAGGATATGCATTTCAGCTAAGACAGAGTATCTCCCACTTTCGGCAGGGGGAGAAGTCCCATTCTCAGTACTATACCGCTCTTCACACCATGTGGTAAGAGCTTGATCATTATTACTTTTATCAGCCTCTTAACCCAAGAGAGATTGCTCCCTACCAACGGTATATGGAGAAGGGTCAGATTTTTTATTTTCTTACTAGGCTCAACCCATCCTACGAGCTTGCTCGTGTTCAGATCTTGAGTAGCAGGATGGATCTTCCCTTCCTCAGCAAGGTGCATGCCTATCTTCAGAACGAGGAAAGTAGGCGGATCTCCCTTCCGAGTGAGCACCTTCCAGAGCGATCAGCACTAGTTGCTTCCCCTGCATACTAGCCTCAGCAGTCACAGCAGCCTCAGAGAGGTCCATATTTTCAACTCCTATCTCAGCACCTTCCTATGCTCCTACTGGACATTCTTAAGGAAAGTCCTTAACTAAAGAGCGGCCCAAGGGCGATTTCTGTGGCAAATTAGGGCATGTGTGTGCCAAATGTTGGAAGTTACATGGTCACCCTAGCCATCTAGGGTCTTCTAGTGCTCATACTGCCAGTGTGAATACTTCGGTTTTAGCTTCTCCTAGACGGTCTCTGACTATCTCTCCGACTTTAGCTCCTCCTGGTGGTATCTCAGCCACAGAGCTTGCAAGCCTTCGACGATTGCTTCAGCAGCTGGATGGTCCTTCTGCCACGTCGTCCACCTACTTTGCCCAGTCAGGTAACCCTAGACCTGCTCATCATGTGTCTCTTCCATCGTCCAGTCCCACTTGGATCATTGATTCTGGGGCTTCAGAACACATGACGGGCATGTCTTCCTTATTTTTAAGTTATACTATTTGTTATGGCCGTGATAAGGTAAAGACAACTGATGGCACCTTATCCTTTCTGTCTGGGAAAGGGAGCATCCTTCCCTCTCCTAAACTACCTCTTTCATCTATTTTGCATATTCCTAGATTTACTTCTAACTTACTTTCTGTTAGTGCTTTGACTAAATCCTTAAACTGGAGTGTCATTTTTTCCCCTACTTCTTGTGTCTTTCAGGACCTCAAGACGAGGATGATTGGCACTGGACATGAAGTGCATGGCCTCTACCTTCTAGATGGACACCTTCCTGGGCCCACAACACTACAGTCTTCTGCTAGTAGTAGTAGTAGTAGTAGTAGTAGGATAGATGTTATTTTGCACTGGTATGCCCGTTTGGGGCGGGTTTCTTTTCAGTATCTTAAACTTTTATTTCCTAGTTTATTTGTTTTTGTTCCTTTTTCGGCTTTACACTGTGAGACTTCTGAGCTCTCCAAGCATTGTAGATCGAATTATCCCTCCAGAGGTAATAGAAGTTCTACTTGTTTTGACGTTGTGCATTCTGATGTATGAGACCCTTCCCCCACTACTTCTATCTTCGGCTTTCGCTATTTTGTTTCTTTTGTTGATGATCATAATAGGTGTACATGGGTCTATCTCATGAAAACCAAAGATGATGTTCATTCCATCTTTCAGAGTTTTTATAAGATGATCCAGACGCAGTATGATGTCTCCATCAAGGTTCTTCGTACTGACCAGGGTGAAGAATATATGTTTGGGGGTTTTTAACACTACCTCCTAGACCATGGGATTTGTCACCAAAATTCCTACAGCTACACCCCTCAACAGAATGATGTAGCTGAAAGAAAAATGCGGCACTTGACTGAGATAGCTCGATCTCTCTTGATTGGCTCTCATGTCCCCAAATCTTATTGGTCGGATGTTGTGTTGACGGTTACCTACTTGACTAACAGAATGCCATCTCGAATGCTCAATTTCCAATCTCCTATTCAGGTCCTTTTGGCAGAGGCCGAATTCAAAGCAATGGCTCATGGCTTGTGTGAGATGCTTTGGTTGAAAGTGTTAGTTGCTGAGCTTGGTTTCCCAGTTTCAGGGTCTGTGAGCCTATACTGTGATAACATGGCCACATCAGCATTGCTCACAATCCCGTTGAGCATGATTGTGCCAAACACATTGAGGTGGACCGGCACTTCATTAGAGAGAAGATTATCTCTGGGGCAATATGCACCCGATTTGTGAAGACTGACGAACAGGTTACAAATGTTTTCACGAAGGGAGTTCCCAGTTGGCAACTCCACAAGTGCTTGTGCAAGTTAGGCATGAGAGATATCTATGCACCAACTTGAGGGGGAGTGTTATCATATACGTAGAAATATGTATTTTATATGTATCAGGGGTAGTTCTGTAAATACCCCTCTTGAGGGGTATATTTGTCTTTTATGTATTTTCTCTACATAAATAAGATTTATGGAGTCATTGTGAACAAATCACATAACATCATTTCTCTCTTTCTTCCCTCTTCTCTCTTCTTCCTTCTCTCTTCTCTAAACCTAACCCTAACCCTAATTCTTCAATTCAACTTTATTCATTGTCATTGTTCATCGGGTACTCATTGGGCACTGTTGATCGATACAATTCATTGGTACTAGACAACTCAACGATTTTTTTTCAAGCACTAAAAGACTTCTCTTGCTGGAAAGGCTTCTTTTGGTGTCACATGCCGTAGAAACCCTAGGAGAAGTGTTCTCATGCTGCCATGTGTTTTAAGGCTGTTGCAATCCATGTAGAAGATTCTACATGCCTACAAAAAGAAATGTTGCAGGCCTAGGGCTGAGTGCCTAAGATCTTTCGAGTTGTTGTAAAGGTACCTAATTTATGTTGTTGTTTCTTTGCTCGAGTGTGACATAAGGTCTGTGTAGACCTATGGTATAGTGCTTTTTGTGAAAAACAACCATGGTAGTTGATCCAATGGATGGTATGATGTCCTCCGACGGTAGTACTGTTGTGGAAATTAGTAGTAACCCAATTGGGGATTTGGGTGGGCCAAGGTAGATGTTTAACCCTAATATGTCCATCACAACGATGAAATTAAATGACTAATTTCCTAGTGGTCGTAGTCGGCAAAAATGTTCATTGGTGGAAAAGGTAGGGTGGGATAAATCATTGGGAGTATCCCAGTTCCTGACGAAAACAATTCTGGCTATGAGAAATGGGAAGTAGAAAAATGGAGTGTAATGTTGTCAACTCTATGCAACTACAAATTAGTAGACCTTTTATTATTAAAGGCAGCAACGGAGGTCTGGGATGTCGTTACTCACATATTTCCACGTAAAGAACTACGCCCGTGTTTATCAGTTAAGCTAAGATATCACCCATCATCGTCGGGAGGAGAAATATTTGGCTACATACTTTGCTTCTTTGAGCATGTGGGAGGAGTTTTATCACTATCGGTCCTACCAACTAAACTGCCAAAAAGGATGTTGCACACATAAAAAGTGGAGAGAGCTCGTATTTTTAAGTTCTTGGTTGGTTTAAACTCTACATTCGAATTCAAATTTTGAGTAAAGAGGATCTTCCATCACTCAATCAAGTCTATGCACTTGTTCAAAGTGAAGATAATTGGCGTACAACCACGAAGAATTAGGATAAAAACACACCTACTATCGAGCAATCAGCTCTTGCACTACGACTCAGCAAGGTAAGGATATTTGGAAGAAATTTGGGGACAAATGGTTAGGATGATCGTGATAAGTTGAAGTGCACTCACAACAGTCGGACCCAACACACGAAAGAGATGTTGGGACTTGGTGGATCGACCAACCAGATTTTCTAAACTTGGAGGGTCAACAACACAACTACTATCGCAGGTTCAATTTCAGTTGCCCCAGTGTGTTCGAGTCCATCTTCTGCTCCGCTGTAGGACATGACTACTATTTAGCAAAAGTTAACCAGTCTCCATTAGATGATGTCACAACGATAGGGCCACCTACTTCACTTGCTCAGTTAGGTACCAATACATTTGTTGATCAGGTCTTTCGTCTCTCATCCAATTCCCCTTCATGGATCATTGACTCTAGTGCTTCTTATTGGTGTATTTATTTAGTATCCTTTCCTATTTATTGTCTTTTCTTATTATTTGTTCCTAGGAGGACGTACTTATAATTTGTGTCAAATCAAAGTGAATATAAGCAATTTATGAGAGATCATGCATTCTTAATAAAGTGCACTTTCCCTTCCCTCTTTTTCCAGCGTCATCTCTTCTATTCTTCTTCTTCTTCTTTCCCTTATCTTCTCTAGTTCACTTATCTTTCATTATTTTCCTCCATTGTTGGTATGCTGAAACCCTAAATAAATGTAATGCTCTGAATTATCTATTAATAATTATAGTTCATAATTATTTACTGTAATTAATTATTATGCTTGGTCCGTAATGATTGTTTTGGTTATATTTGAGAGACTGTTTGGGCCTGAAAACCCAAATAGAAGCCCAGTTAATACCTATGGACCTTAGGCCTATTTCCAGTTCATTTGACCTAATTTAGGGCTTTTAGAGAGGTGACATTTAAGCACCTTTTAAAGTGACAATAATCACTTTCTAAGCCATCAAAATTAGTAAACTCTCTCTTCCTCTCTATCAAAGCTAGGGTTTGGGGAAAAACAATTGGCGACCGGTGGATTCTTCTCCTTGATCTACAAATCAGCGATTAAAGGCAAGTGAGTCACAATAATCCGTTATTTGTTTTGTGTTTTAATTTGATCACATAGTGATCAAATAATATTTGAGTGCAGTGATGGTGATGAGGGAGGGATAATAGAAATAGATTCATGAAGAAATGAGTTAACCTACATGATCCACATACTGACACAAATATTACACATAATGTCTTTAATAATATTAAATCTTGGCATGCTTCAATAAGATGTACTTTCTATTGTTTTAAAGCCTACCGAACTTAAGAACTACCTTAAAATGTTCTATAGGGTACTTGACTTCAGCCATATTGACTTGATCCTGCAACAACATAATTGAATTAATTTAGAGAAAACAAGGGTTGACTAATGTGTACACAACTTAGCAATAGCAAAAGAAATGCATGTGCATATAATTCCTAAGAAAATACTAAAATGGTTAGGCTAGTAACAAGAAGAAATGCCACACAAAAAATGCATGAAACATAACCTTTAAAACTTTGCAGTTTCCTGAATATCATCCTCAAATTTTCAAGGCCACTTTTCCATGTATCTGATTGAACAAGCCTTTGGTAAATTATAGTTAAAGCCAATACACCTTAGATTACTTGCAAATCTTTTAGCTCATTATTTACAATATCCATCTAATATTATATACTTACCGGTAGTCAGTTATGATAAGTACATAGGATGGAGTTGCTTACTAAGATCATTTGCATCCAGAACTAATGCAAATCAGCTATCCATGTTCATTATGTGTGTATAATTTCCACAACTTTACTTGTCACAGATGATGCATGCGTAAAGTGGTTATAAAGTAAAATGATCAGTACCGCAATTAACTAAGCTGAAGTTGCATACAATGAGATAAAATAAGACAAATCAACTTCATAAAATTTCATGCAAAAGAGATCAAAGATTTGGAGAGAGTTAATTTCAAGTTGGAAAGCTCTCGGCATGATAGTGGTTCTTGTGCCAGGATGTGTCATGGCAAACACTTTCTTTTAAAAAAAAGAAAAATAAAAAGGTACACAAGATACCCACTTCATGGGTTGGCTAGATTCTAGTCACTATACCAATAGATTAAGTCATACAAGGGTTTTCATCCTTCTATTTTTGGAAGACATGACTTAAATTTATCATCAAACGAATTTTTTGTCCAAAATTTTTCATTGCATGACAATAGTTGGGCGAGACTCCGTGTTTGCGTGATGACTAGATCAACGCATTTGGAGGTGGGAAATGTTAAAACAACCATTTACCCCAAAAGATCGACCTATTGGGGAAAGGCGAAACAACTATGTATACCAACGGTAGTCGGGCCAACACAACACGTACGCGAGAACACACCATCCGCTAACACGCCCCCTCACCAGGAGTACACTCTGCTGGAGACTTGAACCTACAACCTCCCAGGCCTTAAGGCTCTGATACCATGTTAAAACAACCATTTACCCCAAAAGATCGACCTATTGGGGAAAGGCAAAACAACTATGGATACCAACGGTCGTCGGCGAACACAAAATGTACGCGGGAACACACCATCCACTAACAGGAACCTAAGGGTTCGTTCACAATTAGCTCATTCTACCAGAACTGCATTCCATGGTCTATTGAGGTTTTTCCAGACTCGACGGTTTGGGGTGGCTACTATTCCTTCTAGAGTGAAGTTTTTGTGTGGACAACTATTCATGACAAGATTCTTATAGTTGATAAACTCATCAATAGGGGTTCGATGCTGCCTAATAGGTACCCCTTATGCAAGTGTGAAGCCGAGTCTGTAGATCATGTACTAATACACTGCAGACATTTTTTGGTATCTTTGGATTGTAGCTTGTTGTCCCGCGAGATGTTAGGGGGTCTTCCAGGAGAGTGCGGATGATTGTTTCTATCGTAGAAGACGTCTCCTGTGGAAAATGCTGCCTTTCGCAGTTATGTGAGCTACTTGGAAGGAGAGGAATGTCAGGATCTTCGAAGGGAAAGAGGAAGGAGCTCCTAAGGCAGTTCTGAAAGTGAAAGGTCTTCTTTTTCTTTGGTCTTCTATTTCTCCCCTCTT
The DNA here is from genome assembly GCA_035048495.1 of Euptelea pleiosperma. Lineage (NCBI taxonomy): Eukaryota > Viridiplantae > Streptophyta > Magnoliopsida > Ranunculales > Eupteleaceae > Euptelea > Euptelea pleiosperma. Next base: position 24,925,409 of record CM068542.1, on the reverse strand, counting down.
TAGCGGATGTTGTTTTGAGTCCTTTGTTTTCAAATGGGATGAATTGTTGGGGCATTATCCTTCTCTTTCGAGGACATCCGCCTTTTGTGTAGTTTTGCAGGGTTTGCCCCTTTTTAATACATACATAGGACATAGTTCCGCCTTTTGTGTAGTTTTGCAAGGTTCGCCCCTTTTTAATACATACATACTTCTAAAAAAAAATTATGACAGTTGGACTGCACAAATTTTGTAGAATAACTAGATCTTTACTGCAAACATATGATTTATACATAGAGAAGTATATCTTGGACAGTTAGCTCTTTTAAATGGACAAATATAGCCCACATTTTCTAAAGAAACATACAATCAATTTGCTAGAGAAAGGTGATTTCATCATGAAAATTTGAACCACTCCTCCCCAACCAAAGAGGAACTTTACAATTTTGTAAACATTTGAAACTTTAGATTACTCAATTTATCATGAAACTTTAGATTTCTCTATTTATCTGGTGCGGAGACAGTGCTCTCCACATGGATTTTCCAGAATTATATTCCATATCTGCAAGGAAAAATTGGTCTATCCAAGACTTCGCCCAAGTGGAAGGGGAGGTAGAGGGGTTGAATTTGGGCTTTAGAAGAAATCTTAATGATTGGGAAATTGAACCTCTATCCAATCTTCTCTCCCGACTGCAGGACATTCACCTTCGATTGTCGGTTCTAGAGAAGAGAGTTTGGATCTGGTCTAAGGGGGGGACATTCTCGATTCAATCCTTCTACAAGGCGTTACAAAATTCTAATGATTCACCTTTTCCCTAGGGGATCAAGTCTGGAGATCCAAGATCCCTACTAAGGTGGCTTTCTTTGTGTGGGAGGCCACCGTGGATAAGATCTTAATAGTGAATCATCTAATCTCGAGGGGAATCATCACGGTGGACTACTGCTGGATGTGTAAGCACAGTGGGGAATCTATGAACCATCTCCTCCTCCATTGTGACATGGCTAGGGAAGTCTGATCCTCGTTTCTTATGGGGTTTGGTATGAATTGGGTGATGCCGGATACCCTCACAACTCTCTTTTCTGTTGGAAGTCTCAACCCTTCTCACCCACAGGAAGAATCCTTTGGAGGATGCTTCCCTTTGTGATCATTTGGGGCATTTGGAAGGAGAGAAATCAAAGGGTGTTTGAAGGCAAACAAGCAGATTTGAGCAACATTATTCTTAATATAAAAGGGCTGATGTTCCGTTGGTCGAAGGTGATTGTGGAATGTAGGGAATTGTTCTTCAAAGATTTTGTATTCCGGTGGGAGATATTATGTACCGGGGATAGTAGTTAATTGGGTGTTTGTTTGTTCCTATGCTGTAGTCTAGAGTAGGTCAATAATTATGGCTTGTTTTTTCTGGCATGTCTTCAATAAACTTATATTTATCAAAAAAAAAAAAAAATTCTTTACAAAAGCATTTTATGATTCTTTGAAAATCAATGAAGAATTAATTTCTTTGAATGTTTTGTCATTTTGAGCATTACATCTTTCTCCCATTGGGGATTGGGCACCATGCAACACTACATGTCACTTTTCCCAGTCATTTTTTCTTCGCTTTTGGTATTCATGAGTCATATGATTATTGGTATGACGATCATCATCTTGTCATTGCTTGACTGCCTGTGTGTAGTCGAGAGTAAGCCTACAGCCTTTGGATAGGAATCCTTTCTTCCATGATGCTAGTCTCCTTTGGAATCATTCTACAACCGGATTCAAAACTTCTTGGTTCTGTGATTGTTGCCGAGAGGTAGACCAAGGTACACTGTTGGAAGCTTCCCTTTTTTGCAAGCTAGACACGCCGCAATATTGTCCAAGCACTCCACCTCTCCGACCCCGAAAACTTCGCTTTTGGAAAGGTTGATATGAAGCAGCGCAGAAACCCACGTAGAACTTGGGCTTGTCTGCGAGAAGCCTCCAAGAAAAAATGGTGTTGTCAGTGAACTGCAAATGAGAGATGATGGGGCCCTCCTCTCCTACTGAAAAGCCAGCCATATAGCCTTCTGCAACTGCTTTGGCTACCAACCGACTCATTGCCTCAGCAACAATGACGAACAGATACGAAGATAGAGGATTTCCTTGACGAAGCCCCCTAGAGCTCCTGAAAAAACCGGCTGGAGCACTGTTGATCAAAGTTGAGAACCGGAGTGTAGAGATGCACGTGTTGTTCCATTTCCACCACTTAGCACCAAAGCCCATGTGACCCAGCATGTAATCAAGAAAAGTCCAGCTGATTTGGTCATAGGCCTTCTCCAGATCGATTTTACAGATGATACCTGGGGATCCCCCACGCTGTCTGGAATCAATAGCTTCATTAGCGATTAAAATTCCGTCCAAGATCTGGCGGCCTTTCACAAACGCCCCTTGGAAAGAGGAGATTATGTGCCCAAACACCACACGTAATCTGGAAGCCAGAAATTTTGCAATGATTTTGTAGGTACTTCCTATCAAGCTGATAGGTCGAAAGTCCACGAGAGACTCCACTCCTTGAGAATAAGGGAGATGAAGGTAGTGTTGGCCCTCCAATCGAGCCACGAGTCACAGTAGAATTCCTCCACGACTTGCATGAAGTCCTTTCCCACAATGGTCTAGTAGGAGGAAAAAAAAAGGCCAAGGAGAATACATCTGGCCCATGATCCTTGTCCCCCTTCAGAGATTTGATAGCTTCCAACACTTCATCCTTCTCGAACGGTCTTTCCAACCACCTGCACTGACTGTCCTCAATCTAATAAAAAACTAACCCATCCAGCTTGGGTGTATCCAACTCAGTCTCGGCATATAGATGGGAATAGAGTGAAACTATGGTGTCCCTGATTCCCTCCTCTTCTTCAACAACTACACCCTCTACCTTAAGACGGGAGATGTTTTTGGATCTTCTTCTAGCGTTAGCTATGCAATGGAAAAATTTCATGTTTCTGTCCCCTTCCTTGAGCCATTGCACCTTGGACTTTTGCCTCCAACTAATTTCCTCCAAGTGTGCTAAGGATAAGAAGTCCTTCAAATCCACCCTCCTGAAATCCTCTCTAGAAAGAGGTTTGTTCTCTTCCTTGCTATCAATCCTTTCGATGTCCTGGAACAAGTCCCCCATCTTTTTATCAATTCTGCCAAAAACTTCTACGTTCCATACTTTCAAGTGCTTTTTGAGCTCCTTGAGCTTTGTTAGATGGGGACCTTCAGGAAAAAGTGTACATAGAGCAACCTCTTGGGTTTGTTGCTCAGGTGGAGTCAAACAAAGTGTCAGTTAAAAAAGAGTATATATACTTCAAAACAATCTTCTAGAGCTTGGTTTGAGAAATTCAACACAATGGCAGCGAGTTATGGGTTAAAATGATGTCAAGCGAGCACTCTATCTATATCTGAAGAGATGAGAGCGGCTTTATCATTCTGGTTCTGTATGTTGATGATATTTTGGCAATAAGAAGTGATACCAAGGGCATTGAATGGTTGAAAGAACACCTCAGAAAACATTTTTATACCAAAGACCTGGGACAACTTAGATACTTTCTTGGTATTGAAGTGGCCAAATCAAAATTTGAATCAACCTATCTCAGAGAAAGCATGTGATGGACCTTCTCAAAGAAAAATTACTCCTTGGTGAAACGCCTGTTGATAGTCCTACGGATCCTAACCTGAAATTAAAGCCGGATCCAGGTGAACCTTTGGATGACCGTTGAAGATATCGGAGGTTAATTGGTAAGCTTATTTATTTAATCATCACCCGACATGATGTCGCATATGCAGTTAGTGTGGTTAGCTAGTTCATGCAAGCTGAGGACCTCTCATATGAAGGCCGTTGTCAGAATCTTGAGGTACTTGCAAGGATCCCCAAGATGAGGAATCTTGTATAGAAAGAATGGTCATTTGAGGGTTGAAGGGTGCATTGATGCTGATTGGGTTGGATCTCCTTCTAATTAGAGATCGACTACTAGGTATTGCACTTTTCCAGGGGGCTAACTTGGTCACGTGGAAGAGTAAGAAACAAAGCATGGTTGCTAGATCAAGTGCAGAGAGTATTGAGCCATGGCACATGCGAGCTTTTTTTGTTAAAAGCTCTCTTGCAATAGTTGGGAATTAGGATTCAAGAACCAATTAAACTTTGTTGTAATAACTAGGCAGCTTCTCATATAGCAAGTAACCCCATCTTCAATAAAAGAACAAAGCGTATCAAGGATGACTGTCATTTTGTCAGGGAGTAGCCAGCAATGAAATCGCCACTCCTTATGTTTCATCACAGAACCAACTTACAGATATCTTCACCAAGGAACTAAATAAGAGTTCTATTGAGAAGATATTTTTCAAACTAGGCATGGATGACATCTATGGTCCAGCTTGAGGGGGGACTGTTAGAATTATTTATTTATTTCTAGTTCATTTATCTATTATATGTTTAGTTTTAAGTACAAGGGTAGATTAGCCATTACCTTAATATTCTAATGTTGTATTTGTAATTTCAGGTTAAGTATTGATAGAATGTTGCTCCGTGCGTGTTGTTATCTCTATTGCTGGAAATATGGGTTGGTCATTATTTCAGCTGGACATAAAGAATGCTTCTTACATAGGGACCTTCGGGAAGAAGTGTACATAGAGCAACCTCTTGGGTTTGTTTCTCAAGTGGCATCAAACAAAGTGTTAGTTAAAAAAGAGTATATATACTTTAAAAAATCTTCTAGAGCTTGGTTTGAGAAATTCAACACAATGGTAGCAAGTTATGGGCTAAAACGAAGTCAAGCAATCAGTATGTCAATTACTAAAGTTATTCTTAGTAATAGTTTGATAAGTTGAAACTATAGTAATAACTGAACTCTAAAAATTTGGCCAATTCTGGAAAGCCAATGAGCGCAGAAAATTATATTTCTTAATATGACCAAAAATACAATTGAATTTGAGATTTTTTTACTGGTCTTTAGTGTTTTATAATTTTATTTATATAAGAAAAATTATCAACTTTTAAGTTTTACAAGAAGTCTTACCATTGGAAAGTCAACTATCGACCGACTTCCAAAATTCTGAATTTTATTCTCAAACTGGAAAATCACTTTCTGATTCTGTTGGAATTTGATTTTAGAAATATTTTATTGAATTCAAATGGGGGTTAATCTATTATTTACAAAAAAGATAATGATGTTTCAATGTAAATAGTTAGAACATGTGTGAACCAATGTAGCTGTTTAACATGTAGTTATTGTGTATATAAGTGAACCAATATAAACAAATGTGTACCCTGAGTTCTAAATTCTCTTCCTAAACGAGTCTACCTAACTCTCTTTCACCCTACCATTCAATACTAAGTTTTGTCATATAAAATTCTGTCTAAATACCAACCTCAAGGACTCTGTTGTTGCGTTCACATTCTACTTTCTTTTTGTTCGAGTTCTCCAGCTCTTCTCTTGTTGTTCGAATTCTATTTTGTGTTCTAGGGTTTTTTTTCTTTTATAAGTGAAAACTTTATTAAAAAACGAAGGAAAACGAGGCATACAAGTGCCAAGGCTAAAAGAGGTCAAGATGACTTACTAAAAGCCTAGGTAGGCCCAAAGTGATACAAACCCCAGCCACCCTCCCCAGGGAGAACCGCTAACATCAATCCCTAGAGCGAAGATGGTCCATGCGAAAAAAAAGTCTTCGAAGAATTGCCCCCAGCACTCCGAAAATGCCCTGGACCATAAAAACAGCAACCCCTCAATTCTGAGGATAATTGAAGCCTCATCTACATTATTGCCTTCGAAAGCCCTTTGTGGGTTTTTATCTTTCAAGCTTCAGTGATTAAATAGGTAGGGGTAATTCTTCTAAAAATCAAGTTTATATTACTCTATTTTGATTTATATTACCGCTACTTTCTTTTCAATTCAATTATGAATCATGTTTATATTACTCTGCTTTTGTGTATACTTATATCAAACTAGATCTGTTCTTGTAAAGGTTGTTATGTTTTTGTTAAATGTTGATTTTACATAGGTTTTTTAATGATTCTTGATAACAAAAACTCTAATTTTTATTTGGTCCTCATACTTAGTTATATGATTTTTATTATCCCAATTTTTGGGTTGTTATCGCAAGTTGTTTATGGTTCAAATATGTGTTCTTATTGTTTTCTAGAGCATGTTTCAATGAGCTTGATTTCTATGGAGATTAAGGAACTTGTTTTTCTTTAATTTTAAATTGCTTAAGAAGATTTTTGGACAACCATAAGCCTTGAGCCAGCAAATGTTTATTTATGTTATCGATGGTCACCCACCAAATGCTTGGTATTTTAACTAAACGACTTAAAAATATATGAACTCATAATTTCATTCTTATCTGTATAGAGTTCAACGGTTTTTAATTTTAATTATTTCTTATCTACATTTAATAGTCTTCAATGTTAATGATTTTATACCTGCAGTTAATAGTTTTCAATTTTAATGGTCCCAATTCAATTGTAGAGCCTTCAGGCTAAGTAGGAGGCATGGCTACTCCTTTGGTGAAAGACCCTAAACCTCTGGTACCAATCAATTGTATAGCCTTTGAGTGTATCCTACAAGATTATTTTAGGCGACTGTTCTGGTGTGCCAAAATACCGACTCAAGATTTAATGTTGAGGCCATTGGATGTATCTTATGGGATCGGGATTATCCCTAACAACTATGTCAATGGCTCAGTGACTTAGCAAAAGCATTAGTGTAGAATTACAAATATATTTGATCAATTGTTTATTAATTGAAAATTTCAAAGAATCAAATTTTTTATTGATCTTTCAATGTAATGGTCCATTTTAATATATCTTCAATGATTTTTTTTTTTTGATAAGTGTGTGTCATTAAGAAGGGGGAAAACCCCTAAAAGAACAAACTAAGGCGGAACTAACTCCTGGAAGATGCAGCAAGTTCCCTAAGTATCTCATCCCATCTATATACAAATGATTCAAAAAAACATCCTCTAAAAAGAGGAGAAACCAAGACCCAAAGGTACAAAAGGGATTTCACATGTAAGATCAGCTCATGGAGACCGTCCTCCTTCCCTTCAAATATCTTTCTATTCCTCTCCTTCCAGATGGCCCACAGAATGGCGAAGGGGAGGAACCGCCACAAAAGCCACCCTTTCCCGGTGAAGGACTCTGTCGCCACGCCATGGAACAGATGGCCCATATCTTCAATGATTTTAATAAAATGAATCTATTACATGGTATTAGTTTTGTTTAAGTATACTGGGCCTCATATGTATTTGATTAATTGCATTTAGATTTCCAATTGAAGATTTTATAGCTATTAATTTCTAGTGGAATATGCTAGTTACTTACTAAGCTTTGCAAGCTTACAGAATTGATATTTTGCAGGTTAAGCTAAATTCTCCAAGTGACGAAAACTTTATGTTATGTTTGTAGTCATGAAGACTTTATGTTTATGCTTGCACGGACCTATGTGTCTTTCACTCTATTTTAGTGCTTAGTATGATGTACAGATGATAAGTTCAGGATGTACTGTAAAAATGTTCATATCTCCATTTTCTAATCAGGAGATGTGAAAAGTTTTTCATGCGATAGTTTAGTTAATATTATAATGAAATCATTTTGTTAGTCTGCCTTGTACCCAAGCTTGTATGTTTCAAGGTACTTCAATGTACTCATGTTTTCACCCCTCAAAATTTTGACTCTGGAGTTGGGGGTGTGACATAATGCTTACCTCTAAATACATATTGCTATGTTTCGCCAAGAATAGTGTCCACTATTATCAGATACGTAATTATCTACGTATTTCTATCTAACAGGGGTAGTATTGTAAATACTCCTCTTGAGGGGTATATTTGTTTTTTGTAAAATTCTCCATATATAATATATTTTGTGGAGTCATGTGACCTAATCACATGACATCCTTCTCTCTCTTTTCTCTCTTCTCTCCTTGATCCTAAACCTAACCCTAATTCATCAATTAAACTTGGTATCAGAGCCATCAAGGGAGTTTCTGAAGGGAGTTCTACCAGAGTTCTACCGGAGATCAACGGGGCTGATGACGTCATCCAGGCCATACGGCATATGGACAAGTTCCTCCTTTCGACCTGAAACTCCATCTCTAGATAGAGCTCATTTTTCCCTTCTTTTTTGTGAGTTTTGGGAATTTTTTTAGGTTGATTTGGTGGGAGTTTTGCTCTTTCTTCTTGAATATTGAAAAATCAGAGTTTTTTGAACCAACCTATTTTTCTGGTCATAACTGTTGGAGTTCATGTAATACACCCGCGTGGGTGTCTCAAGTAGGCTGCGTCACACTTCCCACGTGGTGATCTTTTTAGGTTTTCACTATTCACGTGAATAATGTCACGTGAATAGTGTTAACTCTTTTGTAGGGTTTATACCCATCATATATATATAGTGTGTGAGAATGAATTAACTATTCATTTTCTACTCTTCCCACAACTGCTTCTTCTCTCTACTTTCACCTTTTCCAAGAGTTCCAAAAGATGGTTACCACTCAGTTCCATACCACTCTTAAGATTCTTCGATGGAGGGGATACCTCGATGGGGGTCTTAAATCCTACTTTGCGTCTCATGGCATTGTTCATCAGACCTCGTGCCCTTCCACACCTCAATAAAATGGGACGGCTGAGAGAAAAAACTGTCACCTTCTTGAAGTTGAGCGTGCTCTCCGGTTAGGCATGCATGTTCCAAAACACTATTGGTCTGAGTCTGTTTTGCTTGCTGCTTATCTCATCAATCGTATGCCCTCGCGGGTTCTCAAATTTCAGACTCCCCTTCTCTCCCAGTTCCTGACCACCCGGCTTTCGTTGTTCCTCCAAAGGTCTTTGGGTGTGTTTGTTATGTTCATATTCATCGTTCTTCGAGGGACAAGTTAGATCAACGGACATTGAAGTTCATCTTCTTGGGGTACCCTTCTAATAAAAAAGGGTACAAATGCTATCACCCTGCTACCCATTGATGCTTCATCTTTATGGATGTCACCTTCGCTGAGTCTATCCCCTTCTTTGGTGAGTAGACCTCTCTTCAGCGCGAGCATGATGTTGTAGAAGAGAGTGTCCCCAGCCCTCTGAATTCTGAGAGTGTGTGCCAGGACATGACAGTCAGGTTCTCCATAACCCAAATCCGATGAGATTTGTCCTTCGGATCTGGTTCTTTAGTAGCACCTATCAGATACTCACTGTAGCCACGGCCCCCAATGTATATGAGAGCGGAAGTCTTCCATTCCAGGAAGTTGGTGCCATCGAGCTTCACAGTGGTGATGCAGAGCTGAGGGTTGTGATCTCCACGAGAGCAATGAGTCCCAAGACGATCCTCAGAAGAAGAGCTAGAAATCACAGATGCGGCATCAGGGGAACTCATCGGAGCAGGACCACCAAAAATAGCAGGTAGTGTACCGGAGGCTCCTAGAAAATCGAAGCGAGGTCTAGAGGATCCCTAAAGGCCCGATGAGTGGTGCACCTAGGACAGGAGGGCCCAGAGAGGTCTGATTTTGAAAGAAAATCGAAACCCAAAAAGTAGCGGGGGATCCGGGTGATTTTTAGAAACTAGGGTTTCGACGGTTAGAATTCGTCGAATCAAGTTTCGAACTGTTCCACGAGCAGTACTGAAGAGGGCGGCAAGGTCAGAGGGGCCTGCTGTTGCACGAATATCACAAAAAACCAAAAATCAAAAATCCTCGAAAAACGTATTGGCCGGAAAAACGCTGGAGAAGCTTGAGAAGAAGATAAACTGGATCTCTGATGCAGCTGAGGGAAAAAACTAACCAGGAAATAAGAGCCTCTGGTGTTTTGCCTCAAGATTAATCCCCGGATAGTGCATAAATGATCTCTGCGATTTCTTCAAAAGTTCTCATCAGCTCTGGATGCTCACATAACGGTCTTAGATCGGAATGGAGTCTCTAGGGGACAAAGACACATGCCCTAGAGCTACCATGCTCTGATACCATGTTGTAAATAAGGTTGTAACCAGTAGATGAAGGTTGTAGATAGAAGAGGGAAAAAAGTGTAATGGAAGCGGAAGGTAGAGAAGGAGATTAGGGTTAAAGAGAAGTTGTGGGAAGAGGAGAGAATGAATTGTTAATTCATTCTCCCGCACTTACTGTATATATATATATATGATGGGGAGAAACCCTACAAAGGAGAACACTATTCACGTGTTACTATTCACGCGACACTATTCACGTGAATAGTGAAAACCCAAAAAAGGCCCCACGTGGGAAGTGGGACGCAGCCCACTTGAGACACCCACGTGGGTGTATTACATAAACTCCAACACCTTCCTCCTATCCTGAGTATTCCTGTCATAATTGACATTACTCACTAGCTTGCTAAGTTCTTTCTTCAATTTGCTTCTGGAATTGCTCGTCCTACTGCCTGTGCCACAGGTGTCAAGACCTCCGTTAAGATTAGGGGAAACATTTTCCTTGGCTATGTTTGCTCCCGACTCGGGATCTACAGTAGAACTACCCATCTTCACAGTGGCTTCGAATTGACTGAATAAGCCTCTGGCTGCTTCCTCCATGCTGTCAAATGAGACCCCAATGGATTTTTTGAATTTGATGACTCGGTCCGTAGACCAGCATTCTTCAACATCCGACATCGAATCTCCCTGATTCACAAACCGGGATGGCGAACCTGGCCCAGAATTCTCGTCGATCATATTGATACCAGGTTTGTCTTTCCCCAAAGGCGTACTCTTCATCTCATCAGTATCGCAAGTAGAAGAAGCCTCTTCTATCGAGTAACCCGACTCAAAAGATTCATCATCCGTCAACACCCCATATTCCGTATGAGAGGCCGGAGAAGAAGAAGCTTCTGAGAAGCCATACTCCACCAGTCTTCCTTCTTTCAGGATGTCCACTACCACAGACGGCTCATTTGGCATCCTGATAGAAGAAAAGACTATGAAATCCGGTGCCCTCTGAGGTAGGGCAAGGCTAGAGTGGTTGACCTCCAGGAGACCGTGTTCGGGGAACTGTAAACCGTCCATCTCCACTTCCTCTCGCTGCGAAGGATCTGCAGGAGACACCGAGGACCTATCCGTAATGGTCAAAGCCCCTCTCTCAAGGGGGCTTCGAGAAGGAAACCTGTGATCGTACATCGATTTGGGAATACTACAGTGTGAGGCGGGCGAAGTAGAGTCCGATATAACCGCTGGTATCTCAGTCGGATGGATTTCCGAAGAAATAATCCTGGTTTTGATAACGTACTTCGCGGAGTAAGAGGAGCAGTTGCCTACCTCCTATACACCCTCCCCTAACTGACATCTGTCTAAGCCCACTCGAACCAAACCACCAAGTGGATGCACCTCCCTGGGCCATGATGTTGTTTGGCGACCTCCCGCCTGCTGCTGTGACTCTTCCGGTCCGCCATATGAGAGTACGCTCCTCTCATGGCCTTCAGCCTCCTGCTAATGTGACTTGCCCAAACGTCCGGTACCCTTGTGTCTCTCGATGGTTGACACATGGGCGCTACCCCTGCCTGCCTCCTTAGAATATCCGTACGCAATCTGAGACTTCTCCATCTATCTTGATAGCTGGCCACGGTCTAAGCTTGCTGCTGAAGGAAAATTCTCACTATGCTACACGTGGTCCGTACTCCCGCCAATACCAGTTCTGTATCCGGACTTGTTTTTGAATCCATATTTCGAATTGGAAAGAGGTTTGGCGTCTGAGGGTGGCCAGCTAGACAATTGATGCGGTAACACCCCCTTACTCCCCTTTGACGGTTCTCCACCTGGCTGGTACTTTTCCACCGTTTGATGCATTGCCTCTTTAACCTCACCACGTGTCCCTCTTCTCTCCTTTATCCTAAACCTAACCCTAACCCTAATTTACCAACTCAACATTCACAACTTTGTGATAAAAGTTATTTCAAAAACACAAGAATCCCCCTCCCCCCAATCCATCCTTTTGTGAACCTCACCTGTAACTCTCCTCTAGTTAAAAGTTTACAATTAACCATTCCATCACTTCTCACTCCCTCTTTTCAAGCTAAGGTTTACAAAGAACAATGAGTGTGTATGGCATATACCCAACCATTTCACCCTTTCTCCATATGACACATTTCTTCAACATTCCGAATTAGCAAAATGCATAAATTCTTATCTACATTTAGAGCATAAATTAAATAAGTCACCAATAATGCATAAATTATTATCTACATTTAGAGCATAACCTTCTTTTAATTGGTCAATAAAAACAAATCACACACATGATGCTTCTCTTATTTTACTAAGAATGATGTCCATGCCTTGAAAAATTCAATAAACTTTGGTATATCTTTTGCAGATTCAACCGAATTCATCTGTCTCCCTTGCTTCTCAGAGATGCTTTGTAGGAGTTCTTTTGCCCCTGCACCCAAATGGAACACCAAATTCATCTCATAACTGAAACGATTAGAAACTTGTATGTAAGTAGACTTGTTAACTATAACTTAGTCTACAGAATGCAAGGTTGTGAAAAGGGATGAAGTAGAAGTTTCATTCCTTGGTGACTAGAATAGCTTCGTTTTGCTATCCCAATTTTTTCCACATTTCATTGCTTTTGGGAGCTTTACAAGTGATAACGACCAACAATTTAAGGGTTCTCAAGCAAAAACAACTTATAGGAGTTGAAATCAAGATACGAAATATATATATATATATTGATAAGTATTCCTAGGCAATATATTTTGAAGTTCTTCGGTAAAAACTATTTTTCTCCATAGTCTCATGTTTATTTCATACATATAAGCAACATTACCATTACAAATGAGTAAATTCATCATATCTATGGATCTACAATGCATTTAACCTTGGTTACTAAAATAGCTACGTAATTGCTATCCCAATGTTTTCCACATTTCATTGCTTTTGGGAGGTTTACAAGTAGATAACGACCAGCAATTTAAGGGTTTTCAAGTCAAAAACAACTTATAGAAGTTGAAATCAAGACCAAATGCTCCCTAGGAAATATATATATATATATTAAAATTCCTAGACAATATATTTTGAAGTTGTTCTCCGGTAAAAACTATTTTTTTCTCCAGTCTCATGTTTATTTCATACATATAAGCAACATTACCATTATAAATGAGTACATTCATCATATCTATGGATCTACAATGCATTTAAAATAAGTTTTATTTGTTATTTTTCGGACTTTAGGATGAAAAATCCAAAAGTTGGGGAAAACCCAATTTCTTTTATTTTCACCCGATCTACAACTTGGTTGGATTACTTATTCGAGAAAATATGTTTTTAGTTATTTTAGCACAAAAATAGTTATAATATTATTAGTAATTATGAAACATAGGCATTTAATAGTAACTGTTAGTAATTATTGAACATTAACCCTAAGCATTAACTAATTTGTTTATAGAAAGTTATTAAACATCAAATATTTTGCGAAATATTGAGATTTCGACAACCACTAACATGAAATATACTCGGTACTCTTACTGCCGATATATTGCAATAGTTAGCAAAATATTTTGATAATTTCGAGCTACAATATTTTCGCATCCAATAGTGTAAAAATGCAAAAATTTGACTAAAATATTTCTGGCATCGAAATCTATTTTCTTGCAAATCTCTTCAAAACTACTCAATCTAGCACAACAAAAGACCATTTTAATTATTTTTGTGAACAGCTCGTCAAATCACTAGCTTATCGGATCAAAACTAAATTGGGTATTTTGAAACTTTTCAAGATAATCAAATCCTTCTACAAAAGACAAATTTCTTGTCATTTCTTCTTCGAAATAGAGTTTAGAGGTGTAAGTGGCATTAGATCTATGGATGGATGATGCATTTCCACCAGATTTGTGCACAAATTTAAGGATTTTCAAAGTGAAATTTCTGAAATATGAGGAAAACCCTAATTTCCTTGATTTTCACCCCAAACATCCATAGTTGTGAATGAATGAATTTTATGTTGTATAAGTCAGCCCAATCTACAACTTAGTCAGATTAAAAAAAATCTCCTAAATTAGTTTTATCAAAATATTTAGTTTAAAAATAAAAAAAAAAAATTGATAAATGCTATAGGTTAACAGTAGATATGATTTGTACATAGTTGTTTCCATTCTGGTAATAGTTTTTTGTTACAAGTCGAAATGCACCGTAGGGCCATAGATATTGGATGGGAGCATGGGGTCCCAGTCTCTAGGGATAGGTGTTAAACAACCATTTACACCAAAAGATCGACCTATTCGGGAAAGGCGAAACAACTATGTATACCAACGGGTCGTCGGGTCAACACAACACATGCGTGGGAACACACCATTTGCTAACACGCCCCTTCAGCGATGTGTTCCCGCGCACGTGTTGTGTTGGCCCGACGACCCGTTGGTATACATAGTTGTTTCAGCCTTCCCCAATAGGTCGATCTTTTGGTGTAAATGGAAGTTTAACATGGTATCAGAGCCTTAAGGTCTGGGAGGTCGCGGGTTCAAGTCTCCAGCGGAGTGTATTCCCGCTGAAGGGGCGTGTTAGTAGATGCTGTGTTCCCGCGCACATGTTGTGTTGGCTTGACCATCCGTTGGTATACATAGTTGTTACACCTTTCCCCAATAGGTCGATCTTTTGGTGTAAATGGTTGTTTAACACTAGGCAGAAGATGAAGTGTAACTATTGTGGGAGGGAAACTAGGAATGAAGTGGGTCTCAATTGAAGTGGCACTTGGTAGGTGGTTTTCTAATGTGGAAAATCGTAGAATGTGCTCGAAAGAGGTCAGATCACAAATGTATACTGTATGCCTTGATTAATTACATGATAATTATTATAGTTAATAACTAATTTCTATGTTTAATATTAATGCATTAATGGTATTTAACCGTGTTACGTACGTCGGTGGGCTTTTATAAATTATAACACCATTTTAGAGACCTTTTGGGTTTCAGAATGATCCTAGTTGATACATATGGACCTTAAGCCCATTTTCGGCCCATTATTGACATAAATTAGGGCTTTTTGAGCATTCATATTTAAGACTATTTGAAAGTGACGAAAATCACTTTCCCTAAATTAGAAAATCAGTAAATCACTCTCTTCTCTCTCTCTTTGGAGCTAGGGTTTTGGAAATCCCTTTGTTCATTGGTCGATCTCTCTCTAATCTTCGAACCAACATATTCAGGCAAGTGAACCGCCATTTTTTTATAAGTATAACTTTATTAAAGGCAAAGCCAAGAAAGGAAGTGGCCAACTATAGAGGTCGAGCTAACCTCCACAGGTTGGCCCCAAACAAGGAGAGGCCTAGGGCCCAAGACTACCCGTCTCTACAACAAAGGAGGTCCCAACGGACTACAAAATCCTCAAAGAAAAGCCCTCAACATTCTTTGTACAGTTTAGACCAGAAGAAAAGGAGCCCCTTAATATTGAGAACAATGGAGTTCACGTCCTCGCTCTTTCCTTCAAACGCACGTTGATTCCACTCTTTCCACAGTCCCCAAAGGACAGCAAAGGGCAGCAACTTCCATAGGATTGGACCCCTACGGGAGAATATTGAAGGCCGCCAACTAAGAAGAAGATCCATGACTGAGCCCGGCATCGCCCAGCTCATCCCAGCTTTCGAGTGGAAAGCAGACCACGCTTCCCACGCCACATCACAATGTAAGAGAAGGTGGTTCACAATTTCTCCGCTCTTCTTGCACATGCAACAGTAATCGACCAAGATAATCCCTCTAGATATCAAGTGATCAACGGTCAGGATCTTGTCCAGGGCCGCCGCCCACACGAAGAAGGCCACCTTAGTCGAAATTTTAGACTTCCATACCAAGGATGCCAGAAAGCAAGGACTACCCCCACTCTGCATGTCATCATAGAATGACCGTACTGAAAACTCCACACTTTTCGACCTTATCCAAACCCGCTGGAGGAAGGTGGACATTTTGGAGCCATGTGAGTAGTCTTGAGAAGGGTTCAATCTCCCAGTCATTGAGGTTCCTACTGAAGCCTAAGTTCCATCCCATCATACCCCTACCCCCCCCCACACCCGCACCCCCACTTTGAACACATTCCTGGATAGTCCTATTCTTCTTGTCTGAGAGAGAGTAGTGCTGGAAATTCATCCTTAAGTGGGCCTTCTCCACACCAACTGTCTTCCCAAAACTTGATTTTGTTTCCGGTCCCTGGTACATACCGAATCCCTCTCGCAAATTCCCCGGAAACCTATACACTAGACCCCTACGGAAGGCTAGTCTCTCTGTTTTCCCACCTGAAGTGAGATTCCCCATACTTGCCCACAATCTCCTCGCCGAACCTCCAAAGCGATTTGCCCAAAAGAGCCTTATTCATCTCTTTGATTCTCTAAACCCTGAATCCTCCTCTTTGCTTATCCTTGCACACCGATTTCCATTTCACCAAGTGAAATTTGCGGTTATCCATCATGTCGTGCCACAAGAAGTTTTTCATGATCTTCTCCAGTTCTAGCACCACGCCTCTCGGGATCGTGAACCTCATGTAGTAGATCGGAAGACTTGAGAGTGTGCTACTGATTACACCACTCTGCAGTCTGCCCCCTTTCGAAAGGTATTTAGATTTCCACCAAGGTAACCTAGCCCTAAACCAATCAATGACTAGCTCCCATTGAGCTTTGGACCTATAGGCCGCTCCTAATGGAAGACCCAGATAGGTTGTAGGCAAACTGTCAATACGGCACTTAAGCGAGTTGGCTAATTCCTGTAACTGCTCCACCTCCCCCCACCCCGTACACTTTACTCTTAGACAGATTAACCCTGAGCCCAGACACAGCTTCAAAGCAACACAGGAGGCCCCTAAGATACCTCACCTGATCGACTAAGGGTCCAAGAAAGACCAGCGTATCATCTGCGAATTGTAAGTGAGAGCGAGGTGGCATCCAGGGCGATCTTGAAACCTTCCAGCTCCTCCATAGATACAGCTTTGGAAATCAGACTTCCCAAAGCCTCCACGACGATGATAAACATGAAAGGAGACAAGGGATCCCCTTGTCTGAGCCCCCTAGTACTCTTAAAATAGCCGGTCGGGGACCCGTTGACAAGAATAGAGAAGGAAGCCATTGATACACATTTTCGGATCCAAAATCTCCATCTATTTTCGAAGCCCATTCTCCCTAACATGTAGTCCAGGAAGCTCCATTCCACATGATCATACGCCTTTTCCATGTCTAGTTTACAGAGAATCCTCGGCTCCCCAGCTTTGTATTTGGAATCGATGGCTTCATTGGCTATTAAGACCCCATCAAGAATGTGATGACCCCTAACAAAGGCTCGTTGAGCCGGCGAGATACTCAAGGGGAGCAACTCTCTTAGCCTTGGCCATAATTTTGTAGACCCCACCCACCATGCTAATAGGTTAGAGATCAACTATGTCTTCGGCCCCTTGAAACTTGGGTATCATGGTTATGAAAGTGTTATTCGAGGTATAATCCAAGTACCCCTCCTCTTGGAAGTCACGGAGCAGCTGTACAACGTCGCTCCCAATAGTATCCCAACACTGCTGGAAGAGGCAATAGTGAAGCCATCAAGACCTGGGGCTTTATCTGACACCAGCTCAGAAATAGCTTTCAGGATTTCCTCTTCTACAAAGGGCTTTTCCAATCCTTCCCTTTCCTCCTCACTGATATGCCTAAACTGCAGACCATCCAACTTCGGTCTAAAAGAGGAAGAAACAGAAAGAAGCTCTAAGTAGAAGCCCACAACTCCATTTCTGATGCGCTCCTCGTCATCCAAGGTGCTACCTCGAATCTTGAGCCAGGCGATGTGAATGCACCTTCTGTGAGCATTGGCTATCTTGTAAAAGGGCTATCTTGTAAAAGAATTTAGTATTATTGTCTCCCTCTTTCAGCCATCTAATTCTGGCTTTTTGTTTCCAGCTTATCTCCTCCATATGAGCTAACTTCTGGAACTTCGCCTTCAAGTTAACTCCCCTCGTTCTTTCTTCATTGGATAAAATATCTTCTTCCTCCTTCCTGTCGAGCCCCGCTAACTCTTCTAACACAAGACCCTTCCTTTGGCTATCTTGCCGAATTCCTCCCGATTCCACTGCATAATCATTCCTTTCAGAATTTTGAGCTTAACCCTCAAGATAGTTCCCGGTCTTCCTGAAAGGATAATGGACTTCCACCACTCCTCCACCCTACCCTTGAAGTTGGGACAGCTCAGCCACATACTCTCAAATCGAAAAGGGTTAGGGTGGGATCGAAATCATGGTTTTAAAATTCGCCGAAATTCGACCGAAATTCGCCAAATTTTGAATCACCGAATTAAAGTGTACATGCAGTAAAAAAATTACAAAAATTCCCCAAAACTTCGCCGAATTAATTCGCTTAATTCGACAAAATTCGGCTACTTTCTCGAAGTTTAGCCTTCTTCGGTACAAAAATTCGCCGAATTAATTCGTTGATTTAGAGAAGTTTGGAGAATTTTTGCCGAAATGTTTGTAAAACACACTGATTTTTAAGGATTTGATAAAATATGCATGTTAAAACACTTATACTTCATTATATCCTAAAAACAACCATTTAGAGGAACCTAAGCAAGATAAATATCGTTTCACTCAAAAAAAAAAATAATATCGTTTAACTTAAAAAAAACGTTTAACTTAAAAAAAAAATATATATATATATATATATCGTTTCACTCATATTGACACAAGTATCAAAAGTTTGAGATTCTTTTTTTAAGCAAGTACTAAGACACTAAGTCATAAACTCAAGCAATATAACACACATTTTTGCAATTGTTGTACTAAAAATGCTAAATTTCAAGAAATTAGCCGTATATGATAAAACAAGCATAATAAAACACACTGATGTTTAAGGATATGATAAAAGAGGCACGATAAAACACTTATAACTCATCTTAAAAAAAATTCAAATACTTTAGATACTTGCGTCAATATGACAAACGATATTAATCTTGCTTAGATTGCTCCAAATGGTTTTTTTTATGATATAATGAGTTATAGGTGCTTAATCATGTTTGTTTTTATCATATCCTTAAAAATCAGTGTTTACTAATGTTTTGGCAAAAATTCTCCAAACTTCTCTAAGTTAGCGAAGTTTTACAAAAATTCTCTAAATCGAATTGAACTTCCCCGAATTAATTCCGAATTTTAACTGACCGAAGTTCAAGGTGAAGTCGAAGTTTAGAACCTTGATCGAAATCCTCCACAATCTAACATCAGAGGGACGTGGTCTGAAGCCGACCTGGCAATGCCAAGAGCGAGACTCCTGGGAAGTGATCCTCCCAACTAGCAGAAACAAGGAATCTGCCCAACCTACAAAGGATTGGCCACTCTTGATTATTCGACCAAGTGAACTTGCCCCCCCTCCCATAGGAATGTCCATGAGGACGTGCCTGCCTATAAATTCTCCAAACTTCCTCATGCTACTACTGACTCTGCCTCTGGTATTCTTCTCGTGGGTGAAGCGAATAACGTTGAAGGCACCGCCTATGCACCACGAGTCCTCCCATAACCCTGAGATATCTTCCATCTCCTCCCAAAACTAATCCCTAAGAACACGGTCCGAGGGTCCATAAACCGAGGTAAGAACCCAGGAAAATTAGTCCCCCACACATCTACACTTGATGGACACTGAGAAGGCTCCCACCAGGGCGTCCTCCTCAATGAAGTTTCGGTCCCAGATGATCACTATACCTCCCGTTGATCCTAATGCTGGCAGATCCTGCCACCCACAGTTCCTAAAGCCGCAGAGCTCCTTAATGAGAGATACCCCCACCTCATCTTTTTTTGTCTCTTGCAACATCAAGACTGAAGCCCCCCATCTGTGCGTCAACCTTTTCACCACGGTTAACCTTTCCTTACTTCCTAGCCCGCAGACGTTCCAGGACAGCAATCTGAGCTTCATTTGTTAATTGGTATGATCCTCCCCCTTCTACGGCAACCATACACCTTCAATTCTCCCGAGTTATTGGGGCAAATCAATCTCTGGACTTCTCTGGATACTTTGGGTGTTCTATCTTTAACGGCGTTCTCCTTTTCCAATCGCCCAAGCCCTTCCCCTGTCCCTGAGCCGCTATTTCCGTCTGACACCTTCTCCTCCTCCCATCTGGACCTCGCCAACTCCATATCTTCATTTTCCTTATCTAACTAGCCCCCATTTCTTGCTTCAATCATTAACTCACCTTGCCTAGGGTTAGATTCCTGCTCCCTCGGGCATCCTACCAAGTCGAGCATCAATTTTTGACATCTTCTTCATGTCCCTCCATAGAAACACCCCGGGAGATAACCATATTCAGGATATTATTACAAAACCAAACCATGTTCTCGTTATTTGTGGGTGGGGATACGGCAAGTGGTTGTGGCTCCAAATTGAAAGACCCTTGGTTGATTATGGCTAGGGCTAGCCCCAAACCCCTTCCACAATCGTTGCTCTGTTGCTTGGGCCCGTAGATGCCACCACTGGCTGCCTACTCAAGTATCCCCTCTAGGGGGGGTCTAGTCAGCTCAACCTCTGCATCTTGTGGCATATCCACCAGCTGATCTACCTCTTGCTCCATCCCAGCAGGCTTCTGCACCGTTACCCCGTCGAATGCCCTGATCGCGTGATCAATGGACCTTCCTTCCTTGACAACCACTGCTTCAACAAACTCTGAAGCCCCCATTCCAATTGCTGATTTTGTTTCTTTTCGCGTTTCTCCCTCTTTCCAGAGTTTTGCTCTTTCTTTGTCTGTCGTTTATGTCCCAACTTCTTATATGCAGGCCAGGGCCTTGTCTTATCCTGGTTGGAAGTTGGCAATGGGTGAGATGTCTGCTCTTCGTCATATTCATACTTGGGATCTTACTCCACTTCCTGCAGGGAAGCGGACTATAGGTTGCAGATGGGTGAATACCATCAAGTATTTTCCTGATGCACTTGTTGAGCGCTTAAAGGCACGATTAGTTGCCAAAGGGCAAATTCAGACATTTGGGGTGGATTACTTTGAGACTTTCTCGCCAGTGGCCCGGCTTAATTCTGTTATAGCTCTGCTCTCTGTGGCGGTGTGTTGTGATTGACCTTTATAACAGTTGGATATAAATAATGCCTTCTTCCATCGAGACTTGCAAGAAGAGGTTTATACAGAGCAACCGCCTAGGTATGTTAATTCTGGTCAGACAGATTTAGTTCGTCGACTGCGAAAAACTATCTATGGCTTAAAACAGTCTGCCCAATCATGGTTTGACAAATCTAGTGTTTGTTATCATATGCGTATTCCTATATGTATTTCTATGTACATCCCATGTATAACCCCTTGAGGGTATTTTTGTCTTTTTGTATCCTCTTTTACATAAATAAGAATTATGGAGTCATTGTGACCTAAGCACAATAGACATCCTTTCTTCTCTCTTCTATCATCTGTATTCTCTCTTCTCTAAAACCTAAACCTAACCCTAATTCTTTGAATTCAACTTGGTATCAGAGCCCTACTGAAGATTTTTTTAAGAGAATTCGAACCAGAGCGCAACCAGCAGATGATGACGTCATCACCCGTATGAATAGGGTACTCCTCTCACCCTGAAACTCTAGGGTTTGATAGATCTTGATTCTTAGATGTTTTTGGTGATTTTTTTAGAATTTCTGGAGTACATCTGGTTGGTCTTTTGCTCAATATTCCAAAAAAATAGGGAAAATTTGTTTTTCGAACCAGCTCCTTTTTGGAACCCTTCTCAGCTTTTTTCCTTGATTTTTTTCCATCGATTTGGTCATCTACTATCATACCTACATGCTCATACTCTTTTTTTTCCAAACCATTGAGTATTGAAGGTGTTGCGAGGGTTTTTTCACACCCTAGTTACCGCCGACGACGTTATTAAGTCCTATAGGACTTTCGGTTGGGCTCAAACTTCCCCAACTTGACCTCAAACCTCCACAAATGCCTTCTAATGGCTCTAGGATTCTTTTATTCATCCTTATGGTGTTGCTCCCTATCCATAATCCTTTTTTTTTATGTTTGGAGGTCTATATGGGTGTTCCTTGCTCACCGGCTCTCATTAGGAATCTGTTTTTTGCTCTTACAAACTTTTTTTGGGTATTGTAGGCTTTGTTCTTGCCCCCTTCACCCCTTTGCTTCCTTGTTATGGCAAATCCACCTCCCTCGGGCACTCCATCTCCCTCGGATACTCCCTCAATCTCAGTTGTTAGCATAAACTCCTCTTCCAGAGGCCCTGAAGGACCTGATGCAACAAGTGATGTATGAGAACCCCGGGTTGCAAATTACACCAGTTAAACTCAATGGCACTAATTATCTGGAATGGGCTAGAGCAACACGTTTGTTTATTGGAGGCCGTGGGAAGATGGGACACTGCATGGGACGAACAAAAGAGCCTAAGGAAGATGATCCCATGTTTGATCAATGGGAAACTGAGAACCTTTCGGTTCAATCTTGGTTGGTCAACTCCATGGAGCCTCACATTAGTCGTGGTTTCCTCTTCATGCGTACAACCCAGGATGTGTGGGAAACCGCCAACAAGACCTACTTACAGCAACAGAACATTGGTAGAGCATACCAGTTGAAGCAGAGCATCTCTTGTCTTCGCCAAGGTGACAAGTCCCTCTCTGATTATTTTAAGACACTTCGAAGTATGTGGGAGGAGTTAGACTATTACTATTCATACCACCCTCCTACTCCAAACGAGGCAGTCATCTACCAAAAGCACCTTGATGAAGGCAGGATATTTGAGCTCCTTTCTGGACTCAACTCCTCTTATGAGTTGGCTAGGGTTCAGATCCTCAGCAGCCGTACTCCTTTGCCCTCTCTCAGCGAGGTTTATTCATATATGCAGAGTGAGGAGAGTCACCAACTATACTCCCAAGATGAGTCTCCAGTTCACAAGCGATCAACGATTGTCACCTCATTGCCAATGCAGACTCATACCCCTCATGCTCTTGCATCCACTTCACAGCCTCAGCAGACTCAGGGGAGTCGCCCCCCTCAGTTCTCTACTCCCTCAGCTGGCCGAGCTTCGTCCTCCAAGGAGAGGCCCAAGTGTGACTTCTGTGGTCACCTTGGGCATGTGAGAGCAACTTGCTGGAAGTTGCATGGTTGCCCTCAGTCGTCTGCTTCTCGCTCCAGTTAGTCCAGCTCTTCAGAACACATGACGGGTATGTCTTCTTTATTTTCTAGCTATTCCATTTATTCTGGCCGAGATAAGGTTAGAACTGCAGATGGCACTTTATCTTCTGTATCTGGGAAAGGGGTTGTTCTTCCCTCTCCTCAACTGCTACTTGCATATGTTTTACATGTCCCCAATTTCACATCCAACCTATTATCTGTTGGCGCTCTTACTAAATCTTTGAATTGCAGTGTGACTTTCTTTCCTTCATACTGTGTTTTTCAGGACCTCGAGACGAGGAGGACGATTGGCACTGTACATGAAGCTGATGGACTCTACCTTCTTGATGGACGGCCTTTTGAGCTCACAGCATTGCAGTATTCTAGTAGTAGTAGGAGTACAATAGCTTCAAGGTAGTTAAAGGCGCAAGGCGCACTTAAGGCGCTAAGACCTCTAGCGCCTGAGGTGCAAGGCGCAAGGCTAATTGAAGCGAGGCGCAATATTAAAAGTTATAAGAAATATAAAAAAAATAAAGAAAACTAACATCATAACATAACAAAATAAGTAATCATTAGGC